>OZ014519.1:377791780-379064589 GCA_963966055.1 Lathyrus aphaca | reverse complement strand
GCCGTCAAAGCTCAAGGGTGGGAGAAATATTTTGATCGTCTCATGGGACCAGTTTTCCCCAAATTGGTTAAGGAGTTCTGGGTGTTCGCAAGTGCTTCCAACACTCATGTCACTTAATATGTGTTGGGGAAAAGAATCATAATCTCTGAAGACCACATTGCTAGGCTCATTGAATCTGATGGCAATGGAATCAAGTGTAGTAAATGGACAAACTGTCAGATACAAAACTGATAGCTAAAGAAATCTTCACTTCTGGGCAACCTTCTAACAAGATAAATGATCTGAAGATTCATCTTAGAATTTGGGCCAAGATTATTCTTGGAAGCATCTGCCACAGAAAAGCAACCAACTCTCCAGATTATATCAACATGGATCAGCAGTTCTTGCTGTACTTCATTGCTAAGCAGAAGAAGGTTAACCTTGCACACTCTTTATTTAATCATCTGAAAAACAGTGTGAAGGAAACAAGGGAAGGAGAGAAAACTAAGAGGGATTGGATACCTCTAGGGCATTTAATCTCTAATATTCTCAATGAGAATAAATTGGTGGACTATCTGGTTGAAGCCAAGCAGATAGAGCTTCTGGAACCAGATGTTGGCAAGCCTCTCAATGCAAAAAATCTGAAGAAGATGAAGTTCATAACTTCTATCAAGAAAGACCCCATCCTCTACTCCAGAGAAGTTATAACCACAAGGAAGATTCCTCTGCAGAACTTCCCACTCTTTTCTTCTGACAGACCTCCAGAGGTTGTGGTCAGATACTTGGATTCCTGCAAGCAAGATGGTGTGGATCCAATGTTCAAGGCAACAAAACTTACTCAACAAACTCCAGATGCTGCATCAACAAGGGGCAAGAAGAGGAAGGTTGGAGAAGGAACTTCTCAGAAGGCTCCTAAAACTACCAGAAAAACAGGTAATACTTCTGCCTCTACCTCTAAATTCATTTCTGTAGTAGAAGCAGTAACATTAGAAATGTCTGAAGAACCCTCTGATCCAACTCCTTCTAATCCAGCTCCCTCTGAACCAACCCCATCATCTGAACCAACCCCATCATCAGAACCAACCCCATCTTCTGAACCTACATCACCTTCTAACCCTATTCCCTCTGTCATACCTACAACTGATGTTGTCTCCTCCATACTATCCTCACTATATCCACCAAAAAATGAACCCCATCAACCAAAAACCCTATCATACTTTGATATCCCCATTGATACAACACCCCTATCTGATATAGACTGTTCACCATCCACTGAAACTCACACTGCCCTTCAACATGTTCTTTCTCATACTTTCCAACCACTAAATTCTGATGGCCTAGTTTTTAACCTTTCACCAATAAGAGAAAGCTCCCTGTCTTCCTATGAATCTACCCCATCTAACTTACCAACATTCATCACCATCCCTGACACACCTCCAGAAGATGCTGAACCAGAAAATCCCCTTAGAACTTCTGTCAACATAGAAGCTCTACAAAAATTATCCTCTGTCTCAAATAAAACTGCCATACCAGCACAAAAACCAAAACACACAAAAACAGACATTGCTGCTCTACTGATTGCTTTTGAAACAGAAATGAAAATCAGAATAGAGGATCTGAAGGATGCTTGCTCAGAGCTTCCTGATCCAGCAGCTTCTGACTTTCTTTGGGCCACGTTCAGAAAATGGTTCAATGCTGAAACCAAAATGCTGAAGGACATCTACTATGACATTGCTCATCCGAACTTCTGTGAGTATCTCAAAGAAGTTGTTTCAAACATTGAAAAAAACAAACCATTTCTTCTGGACAACAAACCCTAGACAGAATCAGAACCTCTGGAATCACACTCTGGACTTCAAATGGTTCTAGTTCCTTCTGATGAAGATCAGGATGTTGATTCTGCTCAACCAACAGCAACTGAAGAATATTCTGAAAATCAAGTTGCTCCAGAAGCTGAAGAACCTCTGCCAACCACTCTTGTTCTAAAGACCTTAGAAGAATTGAAGAAGGAAAATGAGATAGTTAAGCAAAGGCTGGATAAGCACGATGAAACTAATGCGGAATTGAAGACTATGATTGGAAAGCAAGTGGAATCATCCTCTGAAATCAAGTCTCTTCTGGAAGCATTAGTTACTAAGATGCATCCCTGATTTTCTGTTTATTTTCTGTTTTATCTTCTATTTATCATGACTGTTTAAGTTCTACTGGTTATTTTCTTGTTGGTTTTGATTCTGTTTAATGAAAACTTATTTTTCTTCTTTACTCTTGAATTTTTTTTGCATTTTTACTTTTTGATTATGACAAAAAGGGGGAGAAACGTAGAAGATCTTGATCTATAGCAGTTATCAAGATTTGCCTCTAAAATATATATTCTAATAAAACTGTTTGAGTTGTGATTCTAAAATAGAAACAGGTCAAGTAATCAACTCAGGGGGAGATAAGGCTGATAAAACTTCTGAAGGATAAAACTTCTGAAGGAACCTCTAATAGAAATATCTGAATTAATTTAAACAAAGGGAGTTCTTCTAATCCTATTAAACTCTAGTCTTAAAATCTAAATAAATGTTTTGTCATCATCAAAAAGGGGGAGATTGTTAGAACAATTATGATTCTAAACCTCTAAGAGTTTTGATGATAACAAATATTATTATGTAAGAATAGAAGTTCTAATGACTCTCTTTATTGTAAGTGTAGAAGAGGAAGTTATTTAAAGAAGACGTTCTTTATTAGAAAATACATTGAGCCGTATATAGAAGATACACTTATTGAAGAATCCATCATTTAATGACATGGTTTAATAGATGCGCATCAAGACTTTATTATCTCTGATTTATGTCTAGAAGATGATGATCCTTATAATGAAGGCATTAATTAAAGAATATATTAATTACTGATGAAGACAAGTATCTCTGGTTATGGAAGGAGTTTATGGTATTAACTAATATCCTAAAATTAGGTCAAGATGTCTCCAACGGCTACAATATTCAAGAACTATATAAAGGAATCAAATTGAAGCAAAATAGTTACTTTATTATTATTATTGTAAAAGTTAAGTAAAATCCCTTGAGTGACTAGTTTCAGTCAGAAGACTCAAGAGGACATTGACTGTAGGTTAGTGTGTGTATTCAATTATTGAATAGTGGATTAAGACCTCAGTGATAGAGGCAAAATCACCTTGGCGGGTGGACTGGACGTAGTTTGAGTTCAAACGAACCAGGATAAATCAACTTGTCATAGAAGTTAATTTTAATTTGTTAAGAAAACCCAATTCCAACCCCCTTTCTTGTGTTTTACGCACCTTCAAAGAGAAGTGTGAACACTTCTAACCCGGAGGTACAATGTTTACAATAATCATAAAGGTTCCTCCTCTAATTCACCCCAGATGCTGAAGGTCATAAAAAGGTCATCCAGACTTAGCAGGCTTCCCAGATATCCCTAGTACTACAGGAAAACCGTAGCACAGAGTTCTCAAGAAGAAACCCATGTATGAACCGTGTTTCATATTCCCGCACCAGACCGAAATGGAATGGGAAAGAATATGAAGCCACTCTATCCTATGTGTCACTCGGGTCCCCGGTATGGAACCTTTCTCACTAAATATCCCTCCCATCAAAATAGACAGAAGATCCAACACAAATGATATGATGATAACAGTATGAAATGTATATAAACAGTAAATGAAAGCAATAAATTAAGTTGTACAGAAAGCAATAAATAAAGAAAATACACAACAAGCACAAGTAGCACATAACACCCCCATAAACACAAATCAAACAAGCGCTAGGAGAAACCCACAAAAAGAACCAGAAGACTTGGTTGCAAGATAAAGTTTCCCCAGCAGAGTCGCCAAGCTGTCGCTCCCAAAGATTTGCATCCTGGTACAAGCGCGAACGGTCGGCGAAAAAAGATATGAAAATGAAATGAATAGAGTCGCCAGCTAGGCATTTTTATCCCGAAGGAAAGGTAATGCTGCATAAACCTGGAAAAAGATGGATATGACGGTTGCGAACCAAAGAAACTGAGAAAGGGGGTTGGTTACAACTTGGGAAGGTATTAGCACCCAGATTGTCCGTCGTACTCGACGGGATCCACGCTTAAAAGATTGTTTTTAAAAGGGGTAGTGTATGTGCTATCTGTGTGCAAAAGCTGAAAAGAATATACAAGTTTCAGTGCAAAAGGGTGAATGCTCAGGAACTGAGGCTTTAGAAAGAGAATGCTGAAAGAGGGGGAAGACACAGAGACTTTTGTTTGATAATTGTTAAGTTATGCCTACGTATCCTCTCGTGCAATAAGGAAGTCAGAACACCGTAGTTCGACTCAAAGAGACTAAATGATTTGTTGTGAACTGCTTGCTTGCCTATGCTCAAGTGTGTGACTCGTCTGCTCGAGTGAAAACTGTCTTGCATTAGATGGGAGAAGCGAGTTCTCGTTTGTGAATGAGTGTGATGAGAAAAGAATCCCGAAGGAGACGATTATTGTTTGGTTTTGTATTTTCAGTTTTGTTATTATTTGGGTGTTTTGCATAAGTACATGAGCTTAAGCCTAAATCAAAGGTTTGTAAACTCATTATATCCTCCCTGATTAGGGATAATGAGCCTACTTAAGTATGAGATAAGCATCTAAACTTAATTACCATGATGACATAGGATTAATATCATTAACCTGTTTGTGATTATTAAGATGTTTTTGGGTTTTTGTTTAGTGTTAAGTAATGAGTTTAATCTCTAATCACAAATTAGTGGGCTCATTACACTATCCTAATAGAAGGATAATAGATGAGAATACTTAAGTTGAGGGAAATACCTCAACTTAATTCATGATTAGGGATTAAATTCATTATATAACAAAACATTTATTAAGTGGATTTTAATTAAGGGATGAGATTAAGAAGTGAGTTTTATGGTCTGTAAGACAACTTGAGGGGGACTTGTCCATTAAACACTAGGGTTAGTCCTTCTTAACCATAAGGAAGAATTAGAACCCTAATGTAGGGCCCAAGTTACAAGGTAAAGTCTTTAGTGATTATTAGATTATTTGATTAAGAGGTTTAAACAAATTAAAGGTTAGACACTTAGGTTATACACTCCATCCTAAGAGAAGGATGCAGGCATAACCCTAATTCCAAAGTCCTAAAACTTTAAGAGTTTAGTCTTTGATTATTGAGATGAGAAGATAGACTCAAGGAGACTCAAAGGTAAAAGACTAAGGGGGACTAATCACAACCCTAATTATTATCATGCTTGGATATCCTATGGTTTATGAGGCTTAGAGAAAGATCCTCAAGGAAGACACCAATGGAAGAAGCAGATGAAAGGAGGAGGAAGCAGAAGAATAAATTACTTACTTCACTGAAGAAGATAAGTAACTTAAAGAAAGAAAGTGAGAGAGATGTAACATAAGTGAATCAAATTCACTTCAAAGACAAGTTAAAATTCACATGAATGAGATGAGAAGAAGTGAAAGGTGAAGGCAAATCCACCTCCCCAAAATAACTTACCAAACCTGAAAGTGTTAGCATGAATGCATAAAGTATAAAAGCATAAAGAAATGAAGTGAAATGAGATGAAATGATCAAAGTCAGAAGCGTTTATGTTGTGAAAATGTCATGTGAGATGATTCAAAGGCAAACAAAATGCATATTTGTGATCATACAAAGATGGGATGCAAAGGAAGCATGCTTTGAAGCTTGAAAACACATGAAAGTTTTATGAAATGAAATGAATGCTAATCAGGGCAAATGGATGAAGAAATGATCAAGCAAGGTTGTAACATGTCTTAAGATGTCTAAGATGACATATGAATGCATGAAATGTCATGGCAAGTTCATGTAATGATGCATATGCAAGGTGAATGCAAATGAATATGAGAAATTAGGGTTTTATGGACACGTGAGATGCAAATGGATAAAAAAGAAGCATATGACATGATAAAAATTTGAAATTAAACTCAAACAAAACCTAATCCCATATTAGGTCACACCCCAAAGAAGAAGGTAAGAAGCCTAACCTTTAAAAAGTATGATTTTCCTAAGTTTCTAGGGTTTTTTGGGTGGTTTAATGGGAAAAATGCAAATCGAATTGATAATTCAAGATAAATTCATGAGGAAAAAGACCTATAAACTACATGTAATATGTAACACAATACAAAAAGAATCAACTTTAAAATCTTCTTTGTTAGTGTAAACACCCTAAATTTGCCCTCACCCATTCACACCATGGCTTGTGATCATTTCATATGCATAAACACAATCATAGCATCTCATGTCACATTTTTGATTCATTGCATTGGTTCAAAGTCATCTGCATCTAGGGTTTGTGATCTGAGCAATCCAAGAGCTTCTTGAGCCACTCCAAAGGCCATCAATTACCTCAAAGGGGTCTATGTATGTTCAAGCATCATGTTGAATCCTCTAAAAGTCAAGAATGGCAAAGAATCACAAGAACTGGAAATGATGTGGAGGCAGAGCCAGGTTTGACTGCACAGTTGACCTAAAATTAGGGTTTGGGTTTCAAAGGCCATAACTCCAAATTTTTTGGTCATTCTTGTTTCTATTGGTCTCTATATGGTATAGGGAGTATGCATATCAATTTTCATGAAGAAATTCCATGGGGAAGTCATCTGATCAAGAGTTGACTTTTCAAGCAAGTCAGTGCAAAATCAGGGCATCTGAGGCCCCCAATGACCCAACCAAAGGGCATTCTTCATCATTTTGATTGTATATGATCTTTATTTGATCATGGAAGAAGTTGGAAGTTCACAAAATTGAAGAATTTCAAGTCTTTTGCAAAGTTGACTTTTTGGGCAAGTTTGACTTTTAATGAAATTGTCATTTTAGGCAACTTTTTCAACCTTTACTTTTTGATTCAAAAAAGCTTCAAATGAAAACACTTTGGTCATGAAAGTTGTAGAATAGATATTTCCCTTTTCAAAAAGTACAAGAACATGACCTAATTCATTTTGGATCAAAAGTTATGGCTTGTCAAAGTTGGCAAAAATCACAAAATTTCAAAGTTTCTACCAAAGAGGTATTTTGCAAAATGACTTGATCAATTGTTCTAAAGCTATCAAATTCACTTCTAATCCACACAACATGATCATGTGACATCTAAAGTTCAGAATGGACCAAAGAATTACACATTTTTATGGTTTATGGAACAAGATTTTTCATAAGAGGCAAAAGTGAACCAAGTTGCAAAACTCATCATAGCTTCTCATCCACTTGCTGGCTAGCTTGCTGATCAATCCTAGACCTTTCCTCACATCATTCTGCGCAGGACATGCCTTTTGTACTCAGCTAGCAAGTAGCCCATGCCCTTCTTACACAACTTTGACATTTTGGCAAAAGCACCCATACCAATCAATAAAGCACATATCACTTCTTTTGACCAATGGCATTTGTTTATACAAAGAAAATGCAAGCCAAACACAACAAGAAGCAAGCCTGAAACACACAACAAGACAGCATTCTCATTTTCACCCTCTTGAGCAAAAGCTTTCGAAAATCATCACACAGGCCACAAACACACAAACAAACTTCATAAACCATCTCACCATGCTTCACTGAACACCAACCAACCCTCAAAACAGCCTGAAAGCCATAGAATCACAAACACGATTCTCACCTGACCTTAAACAGAACTCAAGCAAACTCTCAAACCAGCCATTACAAACTTCAAACAAACCTTGCAAGCTTCTTAGGAGGATCAGTGGAGTAGATTTGAGCAAAAGAAGCAGCCTGAAAGTTCTGGAATCGAAAGCTCCATCTCAGGTATCATCCAAAAACATTTTTCCAGAACTTGTGTTTTAAGTTACAAACTAATTCTATGTGATGTGCTGATCATTTTAAGCTTTGAATCATTGAAAATGGTTGCGTGTGTAGGATGTATTTGATCTCTGAAATTTCTGTTTAGTTTTCCGTTTTGATTCGTGTCTCATGATCCAGTGGAAATGAAGGGTTTTTTGGGTGGGGTTTATGTTTAGTGATGATTAGTGATTGATTCTGGAGAGTTTGGCACGTTTTCATGGCGTATTGAGAGAGATTGAAGGATGAGATAGCCGGAGAAGACGACCGGAACAGTGTTCCGGTCGCCTGAGAGTGATTAGGGCAAGATTAGGGCTTAATCATTTAATTAGCCAGATTTGAACCTCAGCCCTTGGATGTGGCGCCAAGTCTCTTCCCGCGCGTGTGAGTTCAAACCAGGGCCCTTGGATGCGCATACTTTTCCATTTTCAGATTAAATTCATTTTCTTTTTCATATTAATTCATTTGTTTTCTCATATTTATTAAAAATAGCAAAATCATTTTAAAAATTCTGAAATTTTTTGTATAAACTTTTATTAATTTTCAGAAACCAAAAACATTTTTATTTTTATTTTTTGCATTAAAAAATATTTTTAAATCATTTAAAAGTTAATTTTTAATTAATTAATGAGAATTAATTAATTAAAAATACTTTTAGGTATTTAAAAATCACCAAAAAATTTATGAAACCTTCATAATCATTTAGAAACATTGTCCAACCCTCAAACCAAATTTCTTTTTTGATCTTGACGTCTTTTGAGAATTTTTCATGGAATTAAAATCATTTCAAGGCATTATTTTGATCCAAACTTCAAAAAATCATTTCTGCCTAACCATTGAGAGTTGGACTTTGATTCTTTTTGCATTGCATTTTGTTTAGCATGTAGTTTGTGAGATTAAATTGGCTTGATTTGATCTCTCATTTTCCATTTGTTTGGCATTTTTCTTGTTAAGGTACCTTAAAACCCTAGGAAACTTAGGAAATTCATAACCCTAATTAGGTTAAGAGTTGGAACCCCTCCTTTGGGAAGTGATTTTGTATAGGATTAGGGTTGCTTTGAATGCATTTTCAATTTTTTACCTTGATGTTTGCTTCTGATTTTGGTTTTTTGTTTGATGCATTGATCATAAACCCTAATTTGGGCTTTCATTTGCATTCATCTTGCATTTGCTTGCATAACATGACTTGCCATAGCATTTTGTGCATCCATTTGATTCATTAGACATCTTAAGACATATTGAAAGCATGTTTTATCATTGAATCATGTATTTGCCATGTTGTATGTCACTTGCATCTCATGACTTTTCATGTGTGTTCATGGTTCTAAACTTGCTCCATTTGCATCCATTTGTTTGTATGATCATTCTCATGCCTTGATTCATGTTTGCATCATCTCATAGCATCATTATCATCTCATATATGCTTCTGGTTTTGATTTGCATCATGCCATTTCATTCCATTTTTCATTGCATTGCATCTTTCTCACTAACTTTTCAGGTGGTAAGTAACTTTGAGAAGTGAATTTGCCTTCACTTCTCACATTTCCTTCTCATCTCTTTCATGCATCCTTGCTGCATTTTGATATGAGTTTGAGATTTAGCTTGCTCATTCTTCTTCTTCTTACTTTCTTTCTTCAAGTGACTTGCCTTCTCAAATGAAGCAAGTTACTTTGCTTCTCCTGATCCTTTCATCTGTTTCCTGGTGGTTCCATTGAAGATTTCTCTTGTTAACTTAACAAACCTTAGGAACAACCAAGCATGACAATAATTAGGGTTTTGATTAGTCTCCCCACTTAGTTTTACCTCTGTGTCTCTTTGAGTCTTCTCTTCTCACCTCAGAATCAGGGACTAAACCCTAAAGGCTTTAAGGCTTTGTGATTAAGTTTATGCCTGCATCCTTCTATTAGGATGGAGTGTATAACTTTAATCCTAACTGTTAAACCCTTAATGTGTTTAACTCCTTTAATCAATCCATCTAATAATCATCAAGACATCAAGCTTGTAACTTGGGCCTTGCATTAGGGTTCTAAATCTTCCTTAATTGGTTAAGAAGGACTAACCCTAGTGTTAATGGACAAGTCCCCCTCGAGTTGTCTTACAAACCCTAAAATTCACTTCATCATCATATCATTAACTAAAATCCACTTAATAAAGGTTTTGTTTTGTCATGAGTTTAATCCCTAATCATGGATTAAGTTGAGGAGCTTTCCTCAGCTTAAACATTCTCATCTATTATCCTTCTATTAGGATGGTGTAATGAGGCTGTTTAATCCCTGATTATGGCTTAATCTCATTACTCAACACTAAACAAAAACAACAAAAACATCTAAATAATCACAAGTAGGTTAATTATCTTAATCCTACACCAAAGATGATTAAGTGTGAGAAGCTGACTTCACATTTAAGGTATTCTCATTACCCCTAATCAGAGGGAAGATGTGATGAGTTTACTAAATCCATTGGTTTAGGCTTAGGCTCATTAACTTATGACAAACTTTCAAAAACAAATAATAATCGTCTCCTCCGGGATTCTTTTCTCATCATCTTCACTCATAAACGAGAACTCGCTTCTTCCGTCTAATGCAAGACAGTTTGCACCTGAGCCAGACAGGTCATACACTTGAGCATAAGCAAGTAAGCAGTTCATAAGTCAATTCATCTTTCAGTCTCTTTGGGTCGAACTACGGTGTTCTGACTTCCTCATTGCACGAGAGGATACGTAGGTGTTGCACCCCAAAATTTGCCCTCATAATACAAGACTTTGTGTTCTAAGAAAGTTCACAAGGTTCACAAGTTTCCCAACACTTTCAGAGCCTTCCCTGAGGTTCATAAAGTCTACAAGTTACTTCTTGAAGGTTCACAAGGTTCACAAGTCTCTCAACATTTACAAGACCTTTCATGAGGTTCATGGAGTCTACAAGTCACTTTATGAAGGTTCACAAGGTTCACAAGATTCACAATGATTACAAAGCTTTCCTGAGATTCATGGAGTCTACAAGTCACTTTATGAGGTTCACAAGCTTCACAATACCTCCCATGAGGTTCACAAGACATTTTATGATGGTTCACAAGGTTCACAAAATTCACAATTGGTCAGAAGAGTTGACAATTCCCTCAGACAATGCACCTCCTAAGAAGTGCATCCAAAACTAGGGTTTTGACTTTAATCAGGCTAAATGGACTTCCAAGACTTCAAGTGAGCTTCATAACATCTTATATGTGTGTAAGAACCCCCATGACAAGTTTCAAGACTTTTCTCAAAAGTTTGCTCAGTCAGATGATCAGATAAGTCAAAATCAGTCAATGCAGTTAAAAAGTCAAACTGAGGTCAACTGTAGTCAAACCAAAGTCAAAATTCATGATTTTTTTGCCAACATCAAGTATATGAAGTAAAATTCATCATTTGATTAAGGGTTGATCATGATTCATCAAGGAGATTTCAGATCATCAAGAATCAGGAGTTTCTAAATTAGGGTTTCCTCAGTAAAAGTCAACTGAACTTTGACCTGCCATAACTTTCACATGCTTCATCACCAAGTCTCCACTCAAAGCTCATTTAGAAGGAAATTGAATTCTCTACAACTTTGATCTTGCAAGTTAATCCCAAAAATGCTTCATTTGGAAGATATGAGCTAAGACATTATAGGTCATTTCAAAAGTCAACAAAAAGTCAACAACTTCAAAAGGGCATAACTTGAGATTGGTAAATGATATGGACATGAAACCAATGGGGTTGGTTAGAGGACTCTTCAAGATTTCCAAAATGTCCAAGAACACCCTCATACCTTTAAAATTGAGGGAGATATGCCCTTCCAAAGTTGGGAAATTTTGTGATGGTTTATAATGAAAATGGAGGTCTAAAAACAATTCTTTCCAAATGGGCTTGCCAAATTATGACCCAACCCATACAACAACATCATGCACGAAATTTCCATATTATTTTCATAATTTTTATTTTATTTAATTAATTTATTATGATTTTTTATACTTAAAATCATTTTAAATTTAAATAAAATATTAAATATGAAGATTAAATTTTATTATTGATTCTAGAAGATCATAAAGTCAGCATGGAACAAGTTGATACAAGAATTATATGGAATGGCTTGAAATAGAAAGCATTGATGCAAAAATATTGAAAATTCAAAGCTTATCATTGTGAATCTTTTTGGATCAAATCTTGTACACAATCAATCAAGTTTTTGACCTAAATTCAATCACATATAAGTACTGATCATAACCCTATCACTCATGGACGAATTTGCTGCCTCTAAGTGTAAGTTCCAAACCTCAAAAATCCATCCAAAACTCATATTCGGATTCCTTGATTCAGAGCACTAGAAGGTAAAATAAGAACATGGAGAGCTTCATTGGACATCACTGATCATAAACCATCAATCATATGCATCAATATCATGCATATATGAACAACCCGAAGCTTGGTTGTTCTTGAAAATTTTGTTTTCGATTTCCATTATTTAGCCATTATTAATGAAATTTGTGTGTTGATTTGATGTTATTTGAAGCTTTGGAAGAATTCTGGACAATTTAATTGGATTTTCGTGACCCTATACAGATTCGGCCATTACTTACCCGTGTATGGGTCACTTTTTGATATAAATAAATTCCATCTTGAATCCAGATTTACTTTTACCCTATTTACATAAGCGAAACGTCCATTGGTTGTGTTTGAATGTATGTATGCTTTTGAATATGATTGATGTTTACCAGAAATGCATGTATGCTTAATATGATTGATGTTTACCAGAAATGCATGAAAATGCAGTAATAGTATTTACTAAAGACGAACGAGGGAAGGATTTCAACGAAGCTTCGCCGGTTCATCTTTACAAAACAGCTACAAACCCTCAGTAGAACGAATCCATCGTCATAAAGTCTTATCTCCCTCGGAATTTATATCCATCTCTTTTATCCTCATACGGATATGCGGGAAATTACTTTCCAATAAGGGTACGACGAACGAAGACGGGAAGTTATATCTACCCTACTATCAAACGAAGATAAAGGTGATATATACCTTATTATCCCCAGCATCCGGGAGGTTATATATACCTTGCTATCCCCAGCATACGGGAGGTTATATATACCTTGCTATCCTCGGCAGACGGAAGGTTATGTATAATATATTCTTCAACAACGAATCGGGATTTATTTTCCCTGGCCAGCAGTTGTTATACAAAGATATCCAGGCGCTTCCGGCAGTATCATATCATACATACATCATTTACATCATACCATAACATACATATACATGAGTGCATAATACATTACTTAGGCGCATCATGTTATACATGCATACATAATGCATAAACTAATATTATTATACGGAATGTAACCTTGGTTTCAGGTTAATTATCCAACAAAGCAACTTATGATCATCAGGACTGCTCTATCCTCCTGAGGACATGCTGTTACATCAGGATTACTCCAGTCTCCTGAAAGCATATCATCAATCTCTCAGGACTGCTTCATCCTCCTGAAAGCTTATAATCTCATCAGGACTGCTCTATCCTCTTGAAGACATGCTGTTACATCAGGATTACTCCAGTCTCCTGAAAGCATATCATCAATCTCTCAGGACTGCTTCATCCTCCTGAAAGCTTATAATCTCCTCAGGATTGCTCCATCCTCCTGACAGCTTTTTATTACATCAAGATTGCTTCATCCTCCTGAAATCATATCATTACCTCAGGATTGCTCTATCCTCCTAACAACTATCATCATTACTTCTGGACTGCTTCATCCTCCAAGACATTTTTCAGAAGAACAAATCCTGACGTTCTTTTGATCCTTAAGAGCAAATCCTGACACTCTTTTGGCCCCTTGTTCAAGACTTTTTCAGAAGAACAAATCCTGACGTTCTTTTGACCCTTAAGAGCAAATCCTGACGCTCTTTTGGCCCCTTGTCCAAGACTTTTTCAGAAGAACAAATCCTGACGTTCTTTTGACCCTTAAGAGCAAATCCTGACGCTCTTTTGACCCCTTATTCAATACTTTTTCAGAAGAACAAATCCTGACGTTCTTTTGACTCTTAAGAACAAATCCTGACGTTCTTTTGACCTTGGAGAGTAGGAAAACGGTCTGTATAAAGGTCCGCTCCCTAGTCCAAGATATTTCCAGAAGAGATAATCGCCACGAAGATTTATTTCTACTGGTCCATTCAACAAGTCAAATCATGTTGCATAAATGATTCAGAGACGGCCTATACAAAGACCTAGTACTGATATCCAGTATCAACATAAAGACATCATCATATTCTGATACTTTAGATGGCATCTCTAAGCCCATCACCAGTTCTTCCTGATGGCATCTCTAAGCCCATCACCAGTTCTTCCTGATGGCATCTCTAAGCCCATCTCCGGTTCTTCCAAGTGGCATCTTTAAGCCCACTCAATCATATTCAACTAGCCATCTGTATCACTTTATGCACTGGTGAGTGCAAATTTTTGGGCTTTTGTGTTCAATCCCCTTCAACCTTCCAGGTCACGACTGGCAAACATACCAATCTAACCCCTCAGGTTTCAGAAAATTGAACAGGGGCAGCTGTTGCACCCCAAAATTTGCCCTCATAATACAAGACTTTGTGTTCTAAGAAAGTTCACAAGGTTCACAAGTTTCCCAACACTTTCAGAGCCTTCCCTGAGGTTCATAAAGTCTACAAGTTACTTCTTGAAGGTTCACAAGGTTCACAAGTCTCTCAACATTTACAAGACCTTTCATGAGGTTCATGGAGTCTACAAGTCACTTTATGAAGGTTCACAAAGTTCACAAGATTCACAATGATTACAAAGCTTTCCTGAGATTCATGGAGTCTACAAGTCACTTTATGAGGTTCACAAGCTTCACAAGCTTCACAATACCTCCCATGAGGTTCACAAGACATTTTATGATGGTTCACAAGGTTCACAAAATTCACAATTGGTCAGAAGAGTTGACAATTCCCTCAGACAATGCACCTCCTAAGTAGTGCATCCAAAACTAGGGTTTTGACTTTAATCAGGCTAAATGGACTTCCAAGACTTCAAGTGAGCTTCATAACATCTTATATGTGTGTAAGAACCCCCATGACAAGTTTCAAGACTTTTCTCAAAAGTTTGCTCAGTCAGATGATCAGATAAGTCAAAATCAGTCAATGCAGTTAAAAAGTCAAACTGAGGTCAACTGTGGTCAAACCAAAGTCAAAATTCATGATTTTTTTGCCAACATCAAGTATATGAAGTAAAATTCATCATTTGATCAAGGGTTGATCATGATTCATCAAGGAGATTTCAGATCATCAAGAATCAGGAGTTTCTAAATTAGGGTTTCCTCAGTAAAAGTCAACTGAACTTTGACCAGCCATAACTTTCACATGCTTCATCACCAAGTCTCCACTCAAAGCTCATTTGGAAGGAAATTGAATTCTCTACAACTTTGATCTTGCAAGTTAAGCCCAAAAATGCTTCATTTGGAAGATATGAGCTAAGACATTATAGGTCATTTTAAAAGTCAACAAAAAGTCAACAACTTCAAAAGGGCATAACTTGAGATTGGTAAATGATATGGACATGAAACCAATGGTGTTGGTTAGAGGACTCTTCAAGCTTTCCAAAATGTCCAAGAACACCCTCATACCTTTAAAATTGAGGGAGATATGCCCTTGCAAAGTTGGGAAATTTTGTGATGGTTTATAATGAAAATGGAGGTCTAAAAACAATTCTTTCCAAATGGGCTTGCCAAATTATGACCCAACCCATACAACAACATCATGCACGAAATTTACATATTATTTTCATAATTTTTATTTTATTTAATTAATTTATTATGATTTTTTATACTTAAAATCATTTTAAATTTAAATAAAATATTAAATATGAAGATTAAATTTTATTATTGATTCTAGAAGATCATAAAGTCAGCATGGAACAAGTTGATACAAGAATTATATGGAATGGCTTGAAATAGAAAGCATTGATGCAAAAATATTGAAAATTCAAAGCTTATCATTGTGAATCTTTTTGGATCAAATCTTGTACACAATCAATCAAGTTTTTGACCTAAATTCAATCACATATAAGTACTGATCATAACCCTATCACTCATGGACGAATTTGCTGCCTCTAAGTGTAAGTTCCAAACCTCAAAAATCCATCCAAAACTCATATTCGGATTCCTTGATTCAGAGCACTAGAAGGTAAAATAAGAACATGGAGAGCTTCATTGGACATCACTGATCATAAACCATCAATCATATGCATCAATATCATGCATATATGAACAACCCGAAGCTTGGTTGTTCTTGAAAATTTTGTTTTCGATTTCCATTATTTAGCCATTATTAATGAAATTTGTGTGTTGATTTGATGTTATTTGAAGCTTTGGAAGAATTCTGGACAATTTAATTGGATTTTCGTGACCCTATACAGATTCGGCCATTACTAGGGTTTATGACCTCTATTAGGGCTTTATGTTCTAAGCAACATAAATTCATTCTGAAAACGTGGTTTAATTCCATATGGTCTTGTGATCATGTTTGACTCTTTAATTTGTTGAAATTTTACAGTTTTGGCCATGTATGATATCCGTAGGAGTTGCTGCAAAGTTGATTTTCGCAGGTACATTGGTAGATAATTTCGTAGGAAAAATCGAAGGGTATGAGGTAGAAGACAAAGCCAATTCGCGCCTGTTTTAAAAATTCAAATTTCGTTTAAAAATATTATGAATTAATCCTGGTTATGTTTCACAAACGCACGTTTGTCCCAGTGGTAAGGCTGATACGCGTATGGTGTGAGGGCACTGGTTCGATACTTGGCTAGGTGCATTTTTTTCCTTTTATTTTTCAGGTTAAGTGTACATAATATATTATGTATGGTTGCCAACACACTAGCAGATGGGCTCTTCCAGCCGGGTGGTGATGCGTGCGCGTGAATGTTCAAAGGTCCTGGGTTCAATCCTCCCCCAGGCCTTTTTGCTTTTCTTTTATTTTCTGGATTTGCTCATGATAAAGTACAAAATCAATTATTCTCTTCTCCCTTTCACCTGCGTGGGTGGTAGCCTGGTGGTATTGCTTGTTGCTGGAAAACAGACTGACCTGGGTTCAAACCCCAGTCAGGTAAGTTTTCACATTTTTTGCTTTTTTTCTTTTATTTGTTTTAATTATTCTATTATTATTAAAATATAGTCTTATATATATGTTTTCTAAATAATTAAAAATAATAAAACATGTTTAATATTTTCCAAATTCTAAAATATATAAATTTTCTGAAATTATTTTCTTTATCATATGTAAATATAATATATGTATATTATTAAAATAGTTTTGTATATTAAACTAAACCCTAAAAATATTTTCTAAAAAAAACCCTAATCTTGTAAAAAACCCTAATCTTGTAAAAAACCCTAATTTATTTTCTAAGTACTTATTAAAAAATCTAGTTATTTATTTTCTAATTCTTAATATAATTATCATATATATATTTGTTTAGTATAATCTTTAATATAATTAATTTTTGTAAACATAATGATTAATAAAAATTAAATTTTACAAATATACTTATAACCTATTTTTTCTTTATATAATATGTAAATACTTTTTATAACTTGTTGTTTAGAAATAATTGAATTTATAATAATTAAATTTTGTAATTATAATACATTTAAAAATAACTTAATAATTTGTAAATTAAAATAATTATTTGTTCATATTTCTTTCTAAATATAATTGTCTATATTAAAAAATTGTTAATCTTTTATTCTTATAATATTTTGGCTAATTTTGTTTATTTTAAATTATTGTTACTAACCATGTTATTATTTATTATTTTTGCTTCATTAATCTTATATATTTTATTATTATGATTATTTCACTAACTTTATTTATTTTTTAACATTTTTACTAACCTTATTTTTAATTATTATTATTACTAACCCGTATTTATTTATTTATTGCTTATTTATTATTTTTGCTTATTATTCATATTTTGCTATT
This sequence comes from Lathyrus aphaca, assembly GCA_963966055.1. Classification (NCBI taxonomy): domain Eukaryota; kingdom Viridiplantae; phylum Streptophyta; class Magnoliopsida; order Fabales; family Fabaceae; genus Lathyrus; species Lathyrus aphaca. The sequence goes on along the minus strand of OZ014519.1, from coordinate 379,046,821 downwards.
TATTTTTAATTTACTTATTATTATAATTATGTAATTGCTCCTTGGTGTAAATTTTGTAATATTTAATTTTATTTAATTTTTGCTATGGTTAGTAATTTAGGGAGTGCAAATATGTATTCTATTTAAAATTTAACTTAGATCATTTTTAATTAAAGATAAATAATATTGAACACTCACACACGTAAGTCGATTTTTAATCGCCATCTCACATTCCTAAGGATATCCCTCAATGTTGCCTATTAATAAGGTCAAGTGGGGTGTATAAAGTAAGTCCCTTAAAAGAAAAAATCATCAAGTCCCTAATGGTTGCCTTTAAAGATCAAGTCCCTTCGAATAAATGATGATAGTCCCTCCTATATGCTTAATACACCCCACAGTTGCCTTCATAAACAGATGTCCCTCACATGTCCCTTACATCCAAGGTAATGACTACCTATTCCTTAATAATAGGGATAGTCTTACCACTTAAAGGATAAAGAACGGAAAGACTTAAACTTTAGGGTAGGTTCCTCTTATGTACTTGCTCACTTCATTCAAAACTTTTCAAACTTTTCACAATTTCAAACAAATTTTCAAATACAAGTTTTTACGCATCCGTACATGGATCATTATTAACTATTATGAAAATTTTTCTATTCACACACTACACTTTCAAAATATATTCAAAAGTGAGCTAAGTAACTAAGAGCCCATGGATAACCATGGATGTAAAGGGTGCTAACACCTTCCCTTTACATAACCTACCCCTCGGACCAAAAAATATCTCTTAAGGTCTTTCCTGTTCTTTTATACCCTTTCCTTTTGGATAAAATAAAAGTCGGTGGCGACTCTTGCTATCCGCAACATAACTAAAAGTCAGTTCTCCCACCGTGTTACAGAACTGGCGACTCTGCTGGGGATTTTTATTTAAGAGGGGTACCCTTAGGAATTAAGATCACTTTAAATTGTTTGCCTTGTTTGCTTTATATTATCTTGTTGGGGTGCTCTTATGTGTGAAAGGTACTAACCCGGATCTAGTGTACCTTAGGTAAATGGCAATAGACCAAGGAAACTGTACGACGTATATCGATACGGTTGATCTGGTGGCCATGGTTAGTGCGACTTCTTGGTTGGTGCTTATGTTCCTTAAGTCAAGTTGAGGATAATATGAGGCTGCCATATGTTGTCAATGCACTAACTAACTTTTAGAACCCTAGTTAACTCATCTTGGCCTTTAGAATGTAGTGAGGTAACCGGCTTTGGTGCAGACTGAAGTTGGTTGACACTCGATACTACGCTCATTGAGATTCTAAACTTGGAGGGTTTTGGTTGGCAAGTAAGTTGCCTTCTGATCAACCACCCTTGTGAAGGATCAATGATATTGAGATCCCTTAGAACCCGTTTACTTTTGTAGGACAGGATGAACCATCTAACTTCAGGGGAGGGTACTTACCTTCGAACCTCATGCAAGCCTTTAAACTTAGGGCTATGGTGTGATTTGTTTGTGTGTGCCACATGTCTTTGATTGAGCATAACATCATGACATCATCATGCATCATAAGCATAACATTTTCACTAACCATTTCAAGGACCAAGGGATTTATCTTTGTTCTTTGTTGTAGGTCATGGCTTCTGCTCGTAGAAACACCATCAGGATCAACTTTGTGGGGATACCTCCCAAGCTTAAAGAGTTGGTTTCTCAAGTGCATGATCACTCCCAGTTCATCAAGAGACATGGTCACCTGTTGGATCTAGTCATTTCAGGGTTCAATGAAGACATGATGAGTGTTCTGTTTCAGTTCTTTGACCCTAAGCACCATTGCTTTACATTCCCTGATTATCAGCTGGTTCCAACCATGGAGGAGTTCTCTAAACTTCTGGGTATACCTGTTCTTGATCAAAGACCATTCACAGGTTTGGAGAAGGAGCTTAAACCAGAGGTTATTGCTGCAGCCCTACATCTGAAGAAGTCTAACATTGTTCTGGAAACGAGAAGCGAAGTCAAGGGTATTCTTGCCAAGGTGCTAATGGATAAGGCTCAAATGTTCTTGAAGGCCATGAGCTATGATGCTTTTGAGGAGGTCTTAGCCCTGCTGATATATGGCTTAGTATTGTTCCCCAATCCAGATCAGTTCATAGATGTTCATGCCATCAACATTTTCCTGAGTCACAATCCAGTGCCTACATTGCTTGGAGACATCCTACATTCTCTTCATACCCGTACTACAAGGGGAAGAGGAACTTTGATGTGCTGCATACCTTTACTATCCAGGTGGTTTATTTCTCACCTTCCTCGCTCAGTAATGAAGAATGAGCAAGGGTTCAGATGGTCCAAGAGGATCATGTCACTTTCTCACTCAGACATCCATTGGTGCTCCAGATCTATGGAGAATGTCACCATTACTGACCGTTGTGGGGAGTTTCCTAATGTGCCACTTCTAGGCATAAGAGGGGGCATCACCTACAACCCCTCTCTAGCTTTACGACAGTTTGGTTACGCTCGGAGCGATGGTCCACATGACATATTGATTCAGGGCATTGTGTTCGATTACGACAACGATCTTCAAGGTTACCGTCAGAGATTCATACGAGCTTGGGGAAAGGTAAACAGGGTTGACAGCAAGACACTGGAGCCTAAGTACACTATTCCTATGGAAGCTTATCTCAGATGGGTGCGATCTCGTGCTCAGACTCTCATGATGCCATATCCTGCCGTCCTACCAGTTACCATGGAACCTGTTGCTGAAGGAGACACAGCTTATACCATCCTTCACCCAGACATGCCTACTGATATGGAAGACTTGCAGAGATCATGGATCCAACTGAAGGAGCAAAGGGATACTTTCGAGGCTCATTACAAAGCAAGCCAAGAAAGAATCCTGGAACTAACAAAGCAACTTCATGAGGAACGGAACCTCAATTCATACCTCAACACAAAGAGGAAACGTCCATGGGAGACTTAAAACCCCATCTTTTGTATTTATTTCATTTCATTTTTTGTAAGCCTAAAAGGAAAAATAAATTTATTACTAATAAAAGTTTACCTTCTTGTTTGTCTAAGCAAATTTAAATCCTGCGGTCCTTGAAAACATTGCATATGCATTACCATATCATTTCATTGCATCACAGGTTTATAATTGTGCACAGGTTTCTCATCTTCTCGCTGTTTATTTCAGCAATGGCTCTTGAACAATCAGTTAAGGATCTCCAGGCACAAAATGCACAGTTCCAAGAGCTGATCTTGAACCTGTCCAAGGGGCAGGATGAATTGAAGACACTGCTGGCCAAGAAGACTAGAAGGTCTGCTGGTTTGATCAACATGGGAAGAAGGTTCAAAGGTTTTGCCAAGACCAAGGAACCAGCTGAAGACTATGAATCTGAGGAATTTGAGCAAGAGGTAGGCAGTCTCCACCATACAATGGGGGACTCTGATTCTGAGGCTAATTACTACCATGAGCCTAATGAAGACAAATTCAAGATGCTGGTGGATAGGATGGATGCTATGGAGTTGCAAAAGTCATCTGGGCTGGATTTTGAGGATTTGAGTTTGATATCTGGGGTAGTCATACCCATTGGTTTCAAGGTTCCTACGTTTGTTGTTTATGATGGGGTCTCTTGTCCCAAGCTGCATCTGAGGTCTTATGTTAGAAGAATTCAACCCCACACTGCTGATAAGAAGCTGTGGATCCATTTCTTTCAAGAGAGCTTATCTGGAGCTCAGCTGGAGTGGTATTATCAGTTGGAGAGTATCAACATCAGAGACTGGAATGATATTGCTGAAGCTTTTTATAAGCAGTATCAATACAATGCTGACTTAGCCCCCACTCGCATGCAGCTTCAGAGCATGTCTATGGGTGCCAAAGAAAGTTTTAAAGAGTATGCTCAGAAGTGGAGAGATTTAGCTGGAAGAGTTCAACCCCCTTTGACTGACAGGGAGCTGGTTGATATGTTCATGTGTACGCTGAATGGTCCGTTCTACAGTCATCTCATTGGAAGCTCATCATCTGGCTTCACTGATTTGATCATGACAGGAGAGCGGGTAGAGAATGGTATAAAGAATGGTAAGATCCAAGTGGGTGCTTCCTCATCAGGTGCTGCAAAGAAGCCTCCCACTAGGAAGAAAGAATCTAATGCTGTTTATGGTCAGCCTGATCGTAACAGAAGGCATCAGTCTGTTAGTGCAGTTCATATTTCAAATCCAACTCCTGCAACAACAGAGCAGCCACAGGGCAACCAACAGAGGGCTAGAAGACAGTTCACGAAGATCAACATGTCAATGGCTCAGGCATTGCAACACTTGTTGAAGGCTGAACTTATTACTTTGAAAGAGGCTCCTCAGAATCCTAAGGTTACCTCTCCCAGGTACAATCCCAATGCACGGTGTGCATACCATTCAAACTGTCAGGGGCATGATACTAATAACTGCTGGATTTTGAAGAACAAGATTCAGGATATGATTGATGCTGGAGAAATTGAATTTGATCCTCCGGGTACTCCCAATGTGATTACTGCTCCAATGCCAAATCACGAGAAGACTGTCAATGCCATTGAGGAAGATCTACATGTCTATTCAGTTATGGAGTTGACCACACCATTGTCTGTTATCAAAAAGAGGTTAGTACAAGCTGGGATCTTTCCAGGTTGTCGTGAAGATTGTTTGTATTGTACCTATAAGCCGGATAGTTGCTTCATATTGAGAGATTGTATTCAACGTCTCATGGATAACTACACCATAGTATTTGAAAGAAGACCGTCTTCTGTGGAGAGTATGGTAGATCATATTACGCAGGGTAAGAAGACTGAAGAGGTTGACATGGTTGACAAAATACCAATAAAAATCACTTCAAAGGGTCCCATTAAAATCACTCATCAGGGTCCAATCAAAATTACTGCTGACGGTCCCGTAAAAGTTGTTGCTGAAGCCAGAGTAGCTCCTGTGGTCATTACTACTCCTGGTCCTATCCCATATACGTCTGACAAAGCTGTACCTTGGCACTATGGGTCTGATGTTTACATCCATGGTATTAAGCAAGAGCCTTTAGCTGATGTGCCTGTTGATGTTGACAATATTGCTGGATCTAGTAAGGTCACACGTAGTGGAAGAGTCTTCTCTCCTCCAGTTACTTCCAAGAATGCAGTTACTTCTGCTGCTACTTCCACCACTGATGCTAGGGGCAAGGGTCCCGTTATTGAGCCTGTATCTACTGATGAGCCAGCTGCTGATGACCTCTCTAAGCAGATGGAAGAAGTATTGAAAATCATTCGCAAGAGTGATTATGACATTGTTGATCAGTTGGGGCATACTCCCTCGAATATTTATATGCTGTCCTTGTTGTTATGTTCTGAGGCTCATGCCAAGTCCTTGATCAAGTTTCTGAAGACTGCTCATGTACCCAGTGCAATTTCTGTGGATCAATTTGAGAATTGTGTTGCCCACCTGACATATGATAATGGGTTAGGGTTTTCTGATGCTGATTTGACCCCTGCCAAGAGGGATCATAACAGGGCCTTGCATGTTTCAATTAAATGCAGGGGCACTACCTTGTCACATGTGCTAATAGACAATGGTTCCTCTTTGAATGTGTTGCCTAAGGAAGTCCTGAATAAGCTGAGTCCTGAAGATGCTGTGCTGAAGCCCAGCAACATTGTGGTAAAGGCTTTTGATGGTTCTAGAAGAGTAGTACATGGGGAAATTGATCTTCCAATCAAAGTTGGCTCCCAGGTGTTTACTGCTACTTTTTTGTGATGGATATTCGTCCTTCGTACTCTTGTCTGCTTGGTCGTCCCTGGATCCATGGGGCAGGTGCTGTAACCTCTACATTGCACCAAAAGTTGAGATATCTGGTGGATGGAAAGGTTGTTACTGTCTATGGAGAAGAAGAATACTTTGTCAGCCATGTAAACACTTTCAAGTATCTGGAAATGGAAGGTGAATACATTGAAACTCCGTGTCAGATGTTTGAAGTGGTTCCTTGGGTTGTTAATGATTATGTAGCTCCTCCCGTTGTGAAGAAAGTTCCTGTGGTCACCAGAAAGCCTCCAACAATGGCAATGGCTTCCCTCAATGATGCAAGAGTTGTGGTGGATGAAGGTGGTTGTACTATTTGGGGTCAGCTTCCTGATATTCCATACAAGTCTGACAAGTTTGGTTTGGGTTTCACTACAGAGTCCCAGAAGGTTGTTCGTCGTGCCCATGCTTCCCGTATCACTAGTCAAGGGGTTGTGAAGGACCAGATTAATGCTGTGGGAGATCAAGATGAAGACTACAACTTGGATGCATGGATTTTTCCTACTGTGGGTGCTGGACTCAATAATTGGAAAGCTGAAGATGTTATCCCTATCTCCTTTAGTCAGGAGTAAATACTATTACTATGTTGTTATATTTTAAATTTCTAATTTCTTGAACAATAAAACTTTCAAGCCATGTGCCTTACCCGGGGCACAATGGTGTGCTTGTTACGGGATGTCATTTCATTTGCATACTTCATTCAATAAAATCAGTGGACGTTTCGTTTTCATAAATATTGTGTTCCTTGCCTTTCTTTTCTTTTATTTTCGTTTTATCAGCTATGTGTTCTTACACATACCCACATCACTAAAATGCAGATCCTGATCCACTCTGGATCCTGTTGATAACAGTTCTACTATTGCCAATTATAATTTCGAGAATCCGATCTATCAAACTGAAGACGGAAATGAGGACGATTGTGAAATACCTGTAGAGCTTGCTAGGTTGTTACAGCAAGAAGAGAAAGCTATACAGCCACATGAAGAGCCAGTCGAAGTTGTGAATCTGGGAACTGAAGAAAACAGAAAAGAGGTCAAGATAGGGGCTGATTTAGAGGACAGTGTCAAGAGCAGGTTGATTCAGATGTTACGCGACTATGTGGAGATCTTTGCTTGGTCTTATGAAGATATGCCAGGGTTGGATACAGACATTGGGGTTCACCATTTGCCAGTGAAAGAAGATTGTCGTCCAAAAAAGCAGAAGGTTCGTCGTATGCGTCCTGAAATGTCAGAAAAGATCAAGGCAGAGGTAATGAAACAGTTCAATGCAGGGTTCTTAGCAGTGACTTCTTATCCTCAGTGGGTTGCAAATGTGGTACCAGTTCCTAAGAAAGATGGTAAGGTACGTATGTGTGTAGACTACAGAGATTTGAACAAAGCTAGCCCTAAAGATGACTTTCCACTCCCTCATATTGATATTCTGGTAGACAACACTGCTCAGCATAAGGTATTCTCTTTTATGGATGGTTTCTCTGGTTACAATCAAATCAAGATGGCACCTGAATATATGGAGAAGACAACATTTGTGACACAGTGGGGCACCTTTTGCTATAAGGTAATGCCATTTGGTTTGAAGAATGCAGGGGCAACATATCAGCGTGCTATGGTGGCTTTGTTTCATGATATGATTCATCATGAGATAGAGGTATATGTAGATGATATGATAGCCAGGTCTCAGAATGAAGAGCAACATCTTGATCATCTGCACAAGTTGTTTGAGAGGTTGAAGAAATACAAGTTGAGATTGAATCCAAACAAGTGTACTTTCGGAGTTAGATCTGGAAAGCTCCTGGGTTTTATTGTCAGTGGAAAAGGTATTGAAGTGGATCCTGCAAAAGTGAAAGCTATACGAGAGATGCCAGCTCCCCGTACTGAGAAGGAGGTTAGAGGTTTCTTGGGACGATTGAACTACATTGCAAGATTTATTTCCCAATTAACTGCCATCTGTGAGCCAATCTTCAAGTTGTTGAAGAAAGATCAGGTGATGGAATGGAATGATGAATGCCAGACTGCCTTTGATGAAATCAAGAGATACCTGCTAGAACCTCCAATTTTGATGCCACCAGTTGATGGAAGACCCTTGATTATGTACTTAACTGTGTTAGACAACTCTATGGGGTGTGTGTTGGGGCAACATGACGAGTCTGGTCGAAAAGAGCAGGCAATATACTACCTTAGCAAAAAGTTTACCGACTGTGAAACAAGATACTCACTGCTCGAGAAAACTTGCTGCGCTTTGGCATGGGCTGCTCGCCGACTAAGACAGTATATGTTGACCCATACTACCTTGTTGATTTCGAAGATGGATCCAATCAAGTACATATTTGAGAAACCTGCTCTCTCCGGAAGAATTGCAAGATGGCAAATGATCTTGACAGAATATGATATACAGTACACTACTCAGAAGGCCATTAAGGGAAGTGTTGTTGCTGATCATTTGGCTCATCAAGCAGTAGATGATTACCAGTCAATGAGTTTTGAGTTCCCTGATGAAGACATTATGATTATTACCAAAGAACCTGGACAATATGACGGACCTGAACAAGGATCCCGATGGACTATGGTTTTCGATGGTGCCTCCAATGCACTTGGTAATGGTGTTGGTGTTGTGATTAGTTCCCCTGAAGGTTGTCATACCCCGATTACTGCCAGACTTTGTTTCTATTGTACCAATAACATGGATGAGTATGAGGCATGTATCTTGGGTATTAAAGCTGCTATTGATATGAAGATTCAGTTCCTTGATGTGTATGGAGATTCAGCCCTGGTAGTAAGTCAGATTAAAGGAGATTGGGATACCAAGCATGATCACCTCATTCCTTACAGAGAGCATGTGTTGTCTTTGATCCCACATTTCAAAGAGATTACCTTTGGACATATTCCACGGAGAGAGAATCAGTTGGCAGATGCATTAGCTACCATGGCATCTATGTTTGAGATCAGCTGGGATGATGAAGCTCCCAAGATTACTATTGATAGATTTGAAAAGCCTGCATACTGCAATGAGATTGACACTGAAGGGGTAGAGGAGAAGCCTTGGTTCTATGAAGTGAAAAGATATCTTGAAGCTCAGGAGTTTCCTGAAGGGGCATCTGTCAAAGATAGAAAGTTCTTGAGAAGGTTTTCTGCTAAGTTCTTCTTGAGTAATGGGATTCTGTACAAGCGCAATCATGATTCAACTTTGCTTCGTTGTGTGGATAAGAAAGAAGCAACAGAGATTATGGAAGATATGCATGATGGGATCTTTGGCACTCATTCTAGTGGTCATACTATGGCAAAGAGGATATTGAGGGCAGGTTACTATTGGTCTACCATGGAAGCTGACTGCTATCAACACTCCAGAACGTGTCACAAGTGTCAAATTTATGCTGATAAAGTCCATGTACCTCCATCACCATTGAATGTGTTGACTGCTCCTTGGCCCTTTGCCATGTGGGGCATTGATATGATTGGTGAGATCAAGCCTACTGCTTCTAATGGGCATCGTTTCATCCTGGTTGCTATTGATTACTTCACGAAGTGGGTAGAGGCAGCTTCATTTGCATCTGTTACAAAGAATGTTGTGGCTCGGTTCATTAAGAACAATCTCATATGTAGGTATGGCATCCCTGAGAGGATTATCACTGACAATGGCTCTAATCTGAACAACACTATGATTACTGATCTCTGCACGCAGTTCAAGATTAAGCATCATAACTCTTCTCCGTATCGTCCGAAGATGAATGGGGCAGTTGAAGTTGCTAATAAGAACATTAAGAAGATTGTACAGAAGATGACTGTTACTTATAAGGATTGGCATGAGATGTTACCATTTGCTCTTCATGGTTATCGTACCACAATACGTACTTCAACAGGGGCAACCCCATTCTCCTTAGTCTATGGTATGGAAGCAGTTCTGCCCATTGAAGTTCAGATTCCTTCCTTAAGAATTATGAAGGATGCAGGCTTGGATGAAGATGAGTGGATTCATACTCGACTTGACCAGATAAATTTGATTGATGAGAAGAGGTTAGCAGCAGTTTGTCATGGCCAGATGTACCAAAAACAAATGATCAAAGCTTTTAACAAGAAGGTTAAGCCAAAGGTATATCAGGCTGGTGACTTGGTAATCAAGCGTATCATATTACCACAGGGTGATCCTAGGGGCAAGTGGACTCCAACATATGAAGGACCATTTGTAGTCAAGACAGTGTTCTCAGGAGGTGCCATGATACTCACTACAATGGATGGTGAAGACTTTCCACAGCCTGTAAACGCAGACATAGTTAAAAAATACTACGCATAAAAAGAGACCCGCTAGGTTGACTGGCCTAGGCAAAAGTAAGGGCATCCCGGCAAACCAAAAGGGTTTGGGCAAAAATTAGGGATATATATAAAAAGATGTACACCCGGCAAGTCGAAAACCTGAAAAGGCGGCTTGGGCAAAAAAGGGTATCCCGGTGGATTGAAAACCTGAAAGGGCAATCCAGGCAAAAGTTGCAACCAGTTGTACTACTTACTCAAGCTCGAACAGATAAAGCTCAATCCAATCGTTTTCGTCTCAACAGCAGAAGATGAGATACTTGAAGATAATGGCAATAGTAGAATTGAAACTCAATAGGATTGTTTCCCACATAGCTGATTTTTGTTTTGTAAAAAAAAAAAAAAAAAAACTTTATGACAAAATCCTCTTACTAGGGTTTATGTCTCCTTGTACAAACTTACCCGTGTATGGGTCACTTTTTGATATAAATAAATTCCATCTTGAATCCAGATTTACTTTTACCCTATTTACATAAGCGAAACGTCCATTGGTTGTGTTTGAATGTATGTATGCTTTTGAATATGATTGATGTTTACCAGAAATGCATGTATGCTTAATATGATTGATGTTTACCAGAAATGCATGAAAATGCAGTAATAGTATTTACTAAAGACGAACGAGGGAAGGATTTCAACGAAGCTTCGCCGGTTCATCTTTACAAAACAGCTACAAACCCTCAGTAGAACGAATCCATCGTCATAAAGTCTTATCTCCCTCGGAATTTATATCCATCTCTTTTATCCTCATACGGATATGCGGGAAATTACTTTCCAATAAGGGTACGACGAACGAAGACGGGAAGTTATATCTACCCTACTATCAAACGAAGATAAAGGTGATATATACCTTATTATCCCCAGCATCCGGGAGGTTATATATACCTTGCTATCCCCAGCATACGGGAGGTTATATATACCTTGCTATCCTCGGCAGACGGAAGGTTATGTATAATATATTCTTCAACAACGAATCGGGATTTATTTTCCCTGGCCAGCAGTTGTTATACAAAGATATCCAGGCGCTTCCGGCAGTATCATATCATACATACATCATTTACATCATACCATAACATACATATACATGAGTGCATAATACATTACTTAGGCGCATCATGTTATACATGCATACATAATGCATAAACTAATATTATTATACGGAATGTAACCTTGGTTTCAGGTTAATTATCCAACAAAGCAACTTATGATCATCAGGACTGCTCTATCCTCCTGAGGACATGCTGTTACATCAGGATTACTCCAGTCTCCTGAAAGCATATCATCAATCTCTCAGGACTGCTTCATCCTCCTGAAAGCTTATAATCTCATCAGGACTGCTCTATCCTCTTGAAGACATGCTGTTACATCAGGATTACTCCAGTCTCCTGAAAGCATATCATCAATCTCTCAGGACTGCTTCATCCTCCTGAAAGCTTATAATCTCCTCAGGATTGCTCCATCCTCCTGACAGCTTTTTATTACATCAAGATTGCTTCATCCTCCTGAAATCATATCATTACCTCAGGATTGCTCTATCCTCCTAACAACTATCATCATTACTTCTGGACTGCTTCATCCTCCAAGACATTTTTCAGAAGAACAAATCCTGACGTTCTTTTGATCCTTAAGAGCAAATCCTGACACTCTTTTGGCCCCTTGTTCAAGACTTTTTCAGAAGAACAAATCCTGACGTTCTTTTGACCCTTAAGAGCAAATCCTGACGCTCTTTTGGCCCCTTGTCCAAGAGTTTTTCAGAAGAACAAATCCTGACGTTCTTTTGACCCTTAAGAGCAAATCCTGACGCTCTTTTGACCCCTTATTCAATACTTTTTCAGAAGAACAAATCCTGACGTTCTTTTGACTCTTAAGAACAAATCCTGACGTTCTTTTGACCTTGGAGAGTAGGAAAACGGTCTGTATAAAGGTCCGCTCCCTAGTCCAAGATATTTCCAGAAGAGATAATCGCCACGAAGATTTATTTCTACTGGTCCATTCAACAAGTCAAATCATGTTGCATAAATGATTCAGAGACGGCCTATACAAAGACCTAGTACTGATATCCAGTATCAACATAAAGACATCATCATATTCTGATACTTTAGATGGCATCTCTAAGCCCATCACCAGTTCTTCCTGATGGCATCTCTAAGCCCATCACCAGTTCTTCCTGATGGCATCTCTAAGCCCATCTCCGGTTCTTCCAAGTGGCATCTTTAAGCCCACTCAATCATATTCAACTAGCCATCTGTATCACTTTATGCACTGGTGAGTGCAAATTTTTGGGCTTTTGTGTTCAATCCCCTTCAACCTTCCAGGTCACGACTGGCAAACATACCAATCTAACCCCTCAGGTTTCAGAAAATTGAACAGGGGCAGCTGTTGCACCCCAAAATTTGCCCTCATAATACAAGACTTTGTGTTCTAAGAAAGTTCACAAGGTTCACAAGTTTCCCAACACTTTCAGAGCCTTCCCTGAGGTTCATAAAGTCTACAAGTTACTTCTTGAAGGTTCACAAGGTTCACAAGTCTCTCAACATTTACAAGACCTTTCATGAGGTTCATGGAGTCTACAAGTCACTTTATGAAGGTTCACAAAGTTCACAAGATTCACAATGATTACAAAGCTTTCCTGAGATTCATAGAGTCTACAAGTCACTTTATGAGGTTCACAAGCTTCACAAGCTTCACAATACCTCCCATGAGGTTCACAAGACATTTTATGATGGTTCACAAGGTTCACAAAATTCACAATTGGTCAGAAGAGTTGACAATTCCCTCAGACAATGCACCTCCTAAGTAGTGCATCCAAAACTAGGGTTTTGACTTTAATCAGGCTAAATGGACTTCCAAGACTTCAAGTGAGCTTCATAACATCTTATATGTGTGTAAGAACCCCCATGACAAGTTTCAAGACTTTTCTCAAAAGTTTGCTCAGTCAGATGATCAGATAAGTCAAAATTAGTCAATGCAGTTAAAAAGTCAAACTGAGGTCAACTGTGGTCAAACCAAAGTCAAAATTCATGATTTTTTTGCCAACATCAAGTATATGAAGTAAAATTCATCATTTGATCAAGGGTTGATCATGATTCATCAAGGAGATTTCAGATCATCAAGAATCAGGAGTTTCTAAATTAGGGTTTCCTCAGTAAAAGTCAACTGAACTTTGACCAGCCATAACTTTCACATGCTTCATCACCAAGTCTCCACTCAAAGCTCATTTGGAAGGAAATTGAATTCTCTACAACTTTGATCTTGCAAGTTAAGCCCAAAAATGCTTCATTTGGAAGATATGAGCTAAGACATTATAGGTCATTTCAAAAGTCAACAAAAAGTCAACAACTTCAAAAGGGCATAACTTGAGATTGGTAAATGATATGGACATGAAACCAATGGTGTTGGTTAGAGGACTCTTCAAGCTTTCCAAAATGTCCAAGAACACCCTCATACCTTTAAAATTGAGGGAGATATGCCCTTGCAAAGTTGGGAAATTTTGTGATGGTTTATAATGAAAATGGAGGTCTAAAAACAATTCTTTCCAAATGGGCTTGCCAAATTATGACCCAACCCATACAACAACATCATGCACGAAATTTACATATTATTTTCATAATTTTTATTTTATTTAATTAATTTATTATGATTTTTTATACTTAAAATCATTTTAAATTTAAATAAAATATTAAATATGAAGATTAAATTTTATTATTGATTCTAGAAGATCATAAAGTCAGCATGGAACAAGTTGATACAAGAATTATATGGAATGGCTTGAAATAGAAAGCATTGATGCAAAAATATTGAAAATTCAAAGCTTATCATTGTGAATCTTTTTGGATCAAATCTTGTACACAATCAATCAAGTTTTTGACCTAAATTCAATCACATATAAGTACTGATCATAACCCTATCACTCATGGACGAATTTGCTGCCTCTAAGTGTAAGTTCCAAACCTCAAAAATCCATCCAAAACTCATATTCGGATTCCTTGATTCAGAGCACTAGAAGGTAAAATAAGAACATGGAGAGCTTCATTGGACATCACTGATCATAAACCATCAATCATATGCATCAATATCATGCATATATGAACAACCCGAAGCTTGGTTGTTCTTGAAAATTTTGTTTTTGATTTCCATTATTTAGCCATTATTAATGAAATTTGTGTGTTGATTTGATGTTATTTGAAGCTTTGGAAGAATTCTGGACAATTTAATTAGATTTTCGTGACCCCATACAGATTCGGCCATTACTAGGGTTTATGACCTCTATTAGGGCTTTATGTTCTAAGCAACATAAATTCATTCTGAAAACGTGGTTTAATTCCAGATGGTCTTGTGATCATGTTTGACTCTTTAATTTGTTGAAATTTTACAGTTTTGGCCATGTATGATATCCGTAGGTGTTGCTGCAAAGTTGATTTTCGCAGGTACATTGGTAGATAATTTCGCAGGAAAAATCGAAGGGTATGAGGTAGAAGACGAAGCCAATTCGCGCCTGTTTTAAAAATTCAAATTTCTTTTAAAAATATTATGAATTAATCCTGGTTATGTTTCACAAACGCACGTTTGTCCCAGTGGTAAGGCTGATACGCGTATGGTGTGAGGGCACTGGTTCGATACTTGGCTAGGTGCATGTTTTTCCTTTTATTTTTCAGGTTAAGTGTACATAATATATTATGTATGGTTGCCAACACACTAGCAGATGGGCTCTTCCAGCCGGGTGGTGATGCGTGCGCGTGAATGTTCAAAGGTCCTGGGTTCAATCCTCCCCCAGGCCTTTTTGCTTTTCTTTTATTTTCTGGATTTGCTCATGATAAAGTACAAAAGAAATTATTCTCTTCTCCCTTTCACCTGCGTGGGTGGTAGCCTGGTGGTATTGCTTGTTGCTGGAAAACAGACTGACCTGGGTTCAAACCCCAGTCAGGTAAGTTTTCACATTTTTTGCTTTTTTTCTTTTATTTGTTTTAATTATTCTATTATTATTAAAATATAGTCTTATATATATGTTTTCTAAATAATTAAAAATAATAAAACATGTTTAATATTTTCCAAATTCTAAAATATATAAATTTTCTGAAATTATTTTCTTTATCATATGTAAATATAATATATGTATATTATTAAAATAGTTTTGTATATTAAACTAAACCCTAAAAATATTTTCTAAAAAAAACCCTAATCTTGTAAAAAACCCTAATCTTGTAAAAAACCCTAATTTATTTTCTAAGTACTTATTAAAAAATCTAGTTATTTATTTTCTAATTCTTAATATAATTATCATATATATATTTGTTTAGTATAATCTTTAATATAATTAATTTTTGTAAACATAATGATTAATAAAAATTAAATTTTACAAATATACTTATAACCTATTTTTTCTTTATATAATATGTAAATACTTTTTATAACTTGTTGTTTAGAAATAATTGAATTAATAATAATTAAATTTTGTAATTATAATACAGTTAAAAATAACTTAATAATTTGTAAATTAAAATAATTATTTGTTCATATTTCTTTCTAAATATAATTTTCTATATTAAAAAATTGTTAATCTTTTATTCTTATAATATTTTGGCTAATTTTGTTTATTTTAAATTATTGTTACTAACCATGTTATTATTTATTATTTTTGCTTCATTAATCTTATATATTTTATTATTATGATTATTTCACTAACTTTATTTATTTTTTAACATTTTTACTAACCTTATTTTTAATTATTATTATTACTAACCCGTATTTATTTATTTATTGCTTATTTATTATTTTTTCTTATTATTCATATTTTGCTATTTATTTTTAATTTACTTATTATTATAATTATGTAATTGCTCCTTGGTGTAAATTTTGTAATATTTAATTTTATTTAATTTTTGCTATGGTTAGTAATTTAGGGAGTGCAAATATGTATTCTATTTAAAATTTAACTTAGATCATTTTTAATTAAAGATAAATAATATTGAACACTCACACACGTAAGTCGATTTTTAATCGCCATCTAACATTCCTAAGGATATCCCTCAATGTTGCCTATTAATAAGGTCAAGTGGGGTGTATAAAGTAAGTCCCTTAAAAGAAAAACTCATCAAGTCCCTAATGGTTGCCTTTAAAGATCAAGTCCCTTCGAATAAATGATGATAGTCCCTCCTATATGCTTAATACACCCCACAGTTGCCTTCATAAACAGATGTCCCTCACATGTTCCTTACATCCAAGGTAATGACTACCTATTCCTTAATAATAGGGATAGTCTTACCACTTAAAGGATAAAGAACGGAAAGACTTAAACTTTAGGGTAGGTTCCTCTTATGTACTTGCTCACTTCATTCAAAACTTTTCAAACTTTACACAATTTCAAACAAATTTTCAAATACAAGTTTTTACGCATCCGTACATGGATCATTATTAACTATTATGAAAATTTTTCTATTCACACACTACACTTTCAAAAACAATTCAAAAGTGAGCTAAGTAACTAAGAGCCCATGGATAACCATGGATGTAAAGGGTGCTAACACCTTCCCTTTACATAACCTACCCCCCGGACCCAAAAATATCTCTTAAGGTCTTTCCTGTTCTTTTATACCCTTTCCTTTTGGATAAAATAAAAGTCGGTGGCGACTCTTGCTATCCGCAACATAACTAAAAGTCAGTTCTCCCACCGTGTTACAGTAGGCATAACTTAACAGTTATCGAACAAAAGTCTCTGTATATTCCCCCTCCTTCAGCAATATTCTTTTAAGCCTCATGATCTTGAGCATTTCACTCTTGTTCCTACACTGACACTCCTCTTACACTTCACACTTCTTTTACACTGACACCTGTACATTTTCTTCCAGCCTCCTTATACACAGATTGCACTGACACTACCCCTTTAAAACACAAATCTTTTAAGCGTGGATCCCGTCGAGTACGACGGACAATCTGGGTGCTAATACCTTCCCAGGTTGTAACCAACCCCCTTTCTCAGTCTCTCTGGTTCGCAACCGTCTTATCCATCTCTTTCTAGGTCTATGCAGCATTGCCTTTCCTCCGGGATAAAAATGCCTAGCTGGCGACTCTATTCATCCCCTGTGAGTTCACTCCTGTGTGTTCTCACATCCCTATTTCGCCGACCGTCCGCGTCTGTACCTTTATTTGGGCCTTTCCCATTTATCGGGAGCGACAGCTTGGCGACTCTGCTGGGGACCCTTATACTGTAACCAGGGCTTCTGGTTCTTTTGTGGGTTACTCCTAGCGCTTGTTCGATTTGTGTTTACTGGGGTGTTATGTGCTATCTGTGTTTGTATATTTGTTTTATATTTTTTCTTTATGTACAGTTGTTTTACTGCTTTCTTTATAGCTTTACATATATCATACTGTCATACTGTGCTGGCTGGATCTGTTCTGTTGCTTTGGTGGGTGGGTGTTCTATTGAGAGTTGAGGTCCTATACCTGGGACCTGAGTGACACCTAGGCTAGAGTGGTTCATGTTCTTTCCCATTCCATTTCGGTCTGGTGCGGGAATATGAAACACGGTTCAGATATGGGTTTCTTCTTGAGAACTCTGTGCTGCAGATTTCCTGTAGTGCTAGGGCTATCTGGGAAGCCTGCTAAGTCTGGATGACCTTCAGTATTGACCTTCAGAAACTGAGGTGAATTAGAGGAGGATCTTTTATGGTTATTGTAAACACTGTACCTCCGGGTAGGAAGTGTTTACACTTCCCATAACTGATCCAAGTCTGAGGATCCTTGTTTTAGAACACCACATGTGAGGGGGTTGGGTTGTTTACAGGTTTACAGGTACCCTTGACCTCAGCATACCCTGTTACTTTGTTTTGATTAAGAGTACTCCATGCTGGAACAGTTCTTGTGATTTTTAACCCTGGACATGTGACTCTTTATTTGAGTCCCCCACCTTGGTTACTGGACTTATGGACCTCCATCTGGATTTCTTGAACATACCTGGACTTATATCAGAGCACTTGATCATATCCAGCTCAGTCACAAACCCTTGCATATCATTTTCATACATCATCATTGCATCATTTTAACATTTGCTTATTTGTTTTTCAGGGTATCCATACTTTATTTTGGCTTGGTTTTGACTCCATCATTGGCATAGACCTATCTACTTCAGCTATCTGCTACCTGCTTCAGTCACCTGCACCACCAGCACCTGCCTGTCAGTGGCCCATCTTCAGTGTTATTCTCCATCATCAGCATCTGTCTCAGCTCTTCTTCAGCAACATGGCACCTAAGAAGAGTAATATCTCCTACCACTTCTTTCAGCCTGAGCTAGCTGACATCAGGAAGATTCAGACCCTGATTACTCCAGACCATATACCACTATTCAGAGAACACTATGGAGGCATACTTGATGTGGTTATGGATTTGGACCCTTCACAGAGGAGCCTGATTCATACTTGCCTGCAGTTCTATGATCCCCCTCTGAGGTGTTTCACTTTTCAAGACTTTCAGTTGGGGCCTTTATTAGAGGAGTATTCATCATTGGTTGGTGTACCTATCAGGGGTGGAGTCCCCTTCAACCCTGAGATGGCTTTTCCAAGTAATGAAGAGATAGCAAAGGCATTACATCTGGAACCAGTTTTGATTGGGCAGAACATGACTACCAAGGCTGGAATCTCTGGCCTACATTTGGATTTCTTGACTTCTCAGGCTACTCTGAAGGCCTCCTCAGGGGAATGGAAGGCAGTCTGTGCTTTGTTGGCCCTGAGCATATATGGGATTATTTTATTTGCAGATGAGCCTAAGTTTGTTAGTAAGAATGCAATACATCTTTTCATCCTGAGGAACCCAGTGCCCACCTTATTAGGAGATTTCTATTACTCTGTCCACCAAAGGAATGAAAAGCAAAGAGGAAGATTGGTGAGGTGCTGTGCTCCCCTGTTCCATACCTGGCTGCTCAAGCACTTACCCAAGACTGATGCATTTTTGAATCCTCATCAGTAGAGGAACTGGGCTAGAAGACTCACTGCTCTGACTTCAGCTGATATCAGATGGTGCACTCAAAGCACCAAAGGCAGGGACATCATTACCAGTTGTGGGCAGTTTCCCAATGTACCCCTGATAGGAGTTAAGGGTTGCATCAACTACAACCCTCTGCTATTCAAAAGACAACTGGGCTATGCATTGGTCCACACTCCTAAGGCACAAGACTTGGCTGAGACTCTTTACTGTGAGATTAAGCCTAATCTGGCTATTGTCAGGCAAGCATCCTGGGCTTGGGACAATGTCCAGACTAAAGGAGTAACCATTCTGGGAAAATGCAACAATGTGTCCTCAGAACAGTACTATGAGTGGTCCCATGCCAGGGCTCAATTTTCTGGGATGCCCTTCACCATGGAAGATATACCTGGGCCATCCACAGCACCACCTCCAGCTACTGTCAGCTTGGAAGAGCTTGAGAATTTGAAAGATAGAAATGAGAAGTTGACTCAGGCTCTGCAGAAGACCCTCTGGGAGAGGAGTGATGGTCGCTCGGACATTGAAAGGTTAGAAAAGCTAAGGGTGGAGCATCTAGCCAGGATTGAAAAGTCAGAAGATTACATCAAGAAGTCTAGGGCTGGAGAACAGATTTTGAAGAATGCCTGCAAGGAGGCTCAATTCCAAAAATCTAGGACTGATTTGTATCTGAAGGAGAGACAAGCTAGGTGGGTCAGGATCACCGAAGCTCGTACTCTGGAAGATAAGAGGACTCAGGACAAAATTGAGCAGTTGGAGGCTGGTGCGAAGGAGAAACAGGAAGCCCTGCTAGAGGCCCAAAGATAAATCTCAGAGTTGAAGATTAAAGCTGGAGTGAAGAGGTCAAAAGACCAGAGTCAACACAAGAAGCTAACTGCAGCTGTTGCCACCAGGAATCTCCTTATCAGGAATCTCACAGAGCGTCCAGCTGATCCTGTGACTGAAGCACTTCTCAAGGAAGTTCAGGAGGATGAGTTTGGTCTTGGTATCTGACTTTTGCTTGTTGTTGCTTTCATTTCATGTACTTTTATTTTCTTATGTTGTATTTTGACCCCTCAGAGGGCATGATTTGTAAGAAACGAACTATGTATCATTTGCTTTTTTGTAATATATGTATCAGTTGTTCCATCTGATTTCTTCAAGCAACATCAACAGCATCTTCAAGGGTCTGGAAAGGTCAAAACCAAGTGCCAAGCCGGATACCTTGGAAACAAATAAGCATACTGCATTGCATGCTAACCCTTGTTTGTTTTGTAGGTTTGTTTTGTTTTTGTTACTAACTCTGTTGTGAACTCAGGAACTATTGCTCGACGTCGGGTGTTCCCACTCAACCGTCCACACAGATATCCAACCCGCAACAACCTTCCGGGTATACAGATGGACCAGGTACAACAGGACCTTACAGAGGTCAGGAACCAAATGGCCAATGAGAGATTGGAAATGAGGGCTCAGATGACACAATTTATGGAGGTGATGAATAATATGGCTCAAAGCCAAGAGAGATTAAGAGCAATGGTAGAGAGGCAGAATCAGGAAGACCCCCATCTAGGGACTGCTGGGACAAGCAACAATGAGAGGGTTCAGCCTCATATCAATCCGCCTGTATTTGGACCCCACCTTCATCCAGAGATCAACATCCCTGCTAATGTACAAGGGAATGCTACTACAGGTAGAGTGCTACAAGAAGACCCCCAGGAAGATCAGTTCACAGTAATGGGAGCTGGGGAAGAGGCCTATGACAGAAGGCTAGATGAAATTGCTAAAAAATTAAGGTCCTTGGAGTCTCAGAACTCTTTGGGTTTTGATGTTATGGACATGGGCCTAGTGGACGAGGTCAGGATTCCCCATAAGTTTAAACCACCGTGCTTTGAGAAGTACAACGGGACTTCCTGCCCACGGACCCACTTGCAATCCTTTCTGGGGAGGCTGAAGGCCTATACCATGGACGAAAAGCTATGGATGTTTTATTTTGAGGATAGCTTAACGGGAGCTTCGAGGGAATGGTACTCTCATCTGACCAGAGCAACCATCAGATGTTGGAAGGACTTGGCAGATGCCTTCATTAGACAATACCAGTATAATTTGGATATGGCACCCAACAGGACCCTCCTTATGGGAATGGCGCAGTCATCCAGGGAAAGCTTCCGGGAGTACGCCCAGAGATGGAAACAGCTGGCTGCTGCTGTCCAGCCACCTATGTCAGAGAGGGAGATGGCAGATATGTTTATGAACACCCTCCAAGGGACATACATTGATAGGCTAGCTGCCTTTTCTTCTACCAGCTTTGCAGATGTCGTTATAGCTGGAGAAAGGATTTAGAGCCTATTAAAGATGGGCAAAATTTCTGACAACGGTGCCAGCTCGTCCAGCAACACAAGGAAGCCTTTTGTGGGCCCAAGAAGAACTGGTGAGACCAATGCTATCCATGCCAGCAGGGGCAGGCCCCAATATGCTCATAGGTCTGTGGCAGCAGTCACCATTCCCGCTCCAATTCATCCACAACCAGCTTATCAACCACAGCAACCAAATTATCAGCAACACACTCAGTATCCTCCTCAGAGAAACTACAACAACACCAACAACAACAATCAGCAAAGACCGTTCCAGCAGAGACCTTCTCAGGCCAATAGAGTAATTGATCCGATCCCTATGCCCTATGCCACGTTATTGCCACAACTCCTAAAACTCAACCTGGTTGAGCTAAGGACGTTGGCACCTCCAGATCCTGCCAGTCTGCCCAGAAATTATGACGCCAACGCCAGATGTGCTTTTCACTCAAATGCACCTGGCCACAGTATAGAGAAGTGCAAAGCCTTGCACATGAAGGTACAAGACCTGGTGGACTCTAAAGCTCTAAACTTTGCACCACCACCAAATGTTAACAAGAACCCTATGCCAAACCATGGAGGTCCCGGAATCAATGCTATTGAAGAAGACAAGCCGTCTTACTTGATAACCAGTGTGGGTAAGATTCGGACACCCTTGGTAGAGATCAAAGCTCAACTCCTTGAATGTCAAATATTCCCGGGATGTGAGTTAGGGTGTGCTTATTGCAACATTTCAGTGAATGGTTGTGATAATTTGAGAGATGGCATAGATGGTCTCATCCAGAGTGGCCTGCTTCAAATCACAACATCAATACCTACCAATCCAGCAATCCCCTTAACAACGATCCCCGAGTCTCCTACAACTGCAACAACCATTGTTCCAAACAACTCTTCAATCTCATCAACAAATGTTTCATCTGTTACTTCAACGGACCAAATATCAGCAAACATCCCTTCTACAACATCAGCACCCCTTCATTCAGAATCTCCTACAACAACAACACCCATCCATTCAACAATGTCTCCTACAACTTCAACAGCTAGTGTCTCAACAGTTACAATTTATTATGATCCTGCAAATGATTCTGCCTGCAATTCACAAAGTGCCACCCCTATCAGAGCACCAGTCACAATATACTATGATCCACAGACTATCACGGTCCCTTCTGCAGCTGCCATCAGTCCAGTCACTGTCACACTGCCTGGACCAGTACCTTATGAAAGCAGTAATGCCATCCCTTGGCATTACGGCTCCGATCTATACTGCGAAGGACAGAAAATCACTCTTGAACCATCAACTTCTTCACCACAAATAGACAATGTGGGGGGAGGCGGAGACTTCACTCGAAGCGGACGTCTCTTTGCCCCGCAAATTCAAAGACCCACTGATGAAGCAGAAGCTGCTGCCAAGGCAAAAGGGAAGAGCTTGGTGCAAGAGGAGCAAGTTGTTAAAGAAGCTTTAAAGACCCCTTTTGATCAAGAAGTTGATGAATTCATGAGAATCATCAAGAAAAGTGATTACAAGATAGTGGACCAGCTCCACCAGACGCCTTCCAAGATCTCTATTCTATCATTGCTCATGTGTTCCGAGGCTCATCGGAACGCGCTACTAAAAGTCTTGCACGCGACTTATGTACCGGAAGAGATCACAGTCAATCAGTTGGAAGATGTAGTTGGAAATGTTAATGCTAGTAATGGACTAGGATTTACCAACACTGATTTGACTACGGAAGGCCGCAACCATAACAGGGCTTTGCCCATTACCATGGAGTGTAAGGGTGCAGTTCTTTCCCATGTACTGGTAGACACAGGATCATCCCTCAATGTCTTACCTAAAAAAGCCCTTGTGAAGCTAGAGTATGAAGGATTGGCATTACGTCCCAGTAACCTGGTAGTGAGAGCCTTTGATGGTTCTAAGAGATCAGTTATGGGGGAAATTGAGTTGCCTATAACGATTGGCCCACAAACTTTCAAAACGACCTTCTACGTGATGGATATAGAGCCTGCCTACAGCTGTCTATTGGGTAGACCATGGATTCAGGCCGCTGGCACCGTGACCTCAACCCTTCACCAGAAGTTAAAATTCGAGTGGGAGGGCCAAGTCGTTACTATTTGTGGAGAGGAAGATATTTTTGTTAGCCACCTGGCTACATACAAATACATTGAGATGGATGGGGAGATCCACGAAACGATGAGTCAAGGGTTTGAGGCCTTGAACATAAATGAAACATCTGTTGTACCTGGAACCTCAATGACATCATATCAACAAGCCCGGAAGGTTGTTGAAGAAGGGACTGCCCAAGGCGGGGGCAAGTTGCTGCCTATAGAGAAGAAGGAGGATAGATTTGGGTTGGGTTACAGACCAACTCAACAAGATCAAGCAGAGGCTGCTAAGGAGCCCAACTTTATTAGTGGGGGGATGCTTACCCCTGATGCTGTCAACAATTTGGAAGACGAGGATGAAAGCGACCGCAACCTGGAGAGTTGGATACGTCCAAAGATCTCGGGGAGCAGTATCTCAAACTGGTCTTCCCAGGAAATTATAAGAGTTACTCCTGCAGAGTAATTATTATTTCCTGTATATTTTAAGCATGCATCAAGTCTTGCATCTTGCCCAAGATGACAAGACTCATTTTGTAATCGGGCCATCTGTAATTTTTGTGCAACAAGATTAATCGATGAAATATCAGACATCTTTTTGCAAATGAGTCTCTTTTTTTTTGCTTTTCCGCTCACTGTTTTTCCATTTTTATTTTTGTACAAAAAATAAATGGCAATGTTTTCAAAATGACAACTTTATTTCACTTTTCTAAAACAATATTAAAATCAATCACTAAAATGAACAAACTGAACCCTTGCAGAGAGTGCCTTCCAGACTGCACCGACAACAGCACGGCTATGACTTCGTATGACTTTGACAATCCAATCAATCAAGCTGATGAAGGGGTTGAAGAAGAGTATGAGCTTCCTGAAGAGTTAGCCAGGTTATTGAGACAAGAGGAAAGGGTTATCACTCCTCATCAGGAGGAGGTAGAGACGATCAATCTTGGTACAGACAAAGATGTGAAAGAAGTTAAAATCGGGGCCTGCCTATAAGACTCAGTGACGGGACAACTGATTGACCTGCTTCAAGAGTATGTGGACGTGTTTGCTTGGTCTTATCAAGATATGCCAGGGTTGGACACCGACATTGTTGTGCACAAGCTTCCTTTAAGAGAAGATTGCCCGCCAGTTAAACAGAAACTGCACCGTACTCGCCCAGATATGGCAATGAAAATCAAAGAAGAGGTACAAAAGCAATGGGACGTCGGGTTCCTTGCTGTAACTAGTTATCCACCGTGGGTTGCTAATATTGTGCCTGTGCCTAAGAAGGACGGCAAAGTAAGAATGTGTGTTGACTACCGGGATCTGAACAGAGCCAGCCCGAAAGATGATTTCCCATTACCTCACATTGATGTATTGGTTGATAATACGGCTCAGTTCTCGGTATTCTCCTTCATGGACGGATTTTCAAGATACAATCAGATTAAAATGTCACCTGAAGACATGGAGAAGACAACTTTCATCACACCCTGGGGCACGTTCTGTTACAAGGTGATGCCGTTCGGACTAAAGAATGCCGGTGCAACATATCAACGGGCTATGGTGACATTATTCCACGATATGATCCATAAAGAAATCGAATGTTACGTGGATGATATGATTGCCAAGTCCCTCACTGAAGAAGACCACCTGGTAAATCTGCTAAAGCTATTCAAGCGTCTGAGGAAGTACCAACTGAAGTTGAACCCCAACAAATGCACATTTGGGGTGCGATCCGGTAAGCTGCTGGGTTTTATTGTGAGCGAGAAAGGAATTGAAGTTGACCCTGATAAAGTCAAAGCCATTCAAGAAATGCCTGCACCAAAATCTGAAAAAGAAGTTCGAGGGTTTCTAGGTAGATTGAATTACATCTCAAGGTTCATATCTCACCTTACAGCAACCTGTGAGCCTTTGTTCAAATTGTTGAGAAAAGAACAGACGGTCAGGTGGAACGAAGACTGCCAGAAGGCTTTTGATAAAATCAAGGAATACTTACAAGAACCTCTAATCCTGATGCCTCCAGTTGAAGGAAGACCTCTGATAATGTACTTGACAGTATTAGAAGAGTCAATGGGGTGTGTGTTGGGCCAGCATGACGAGTCTGGTCGAAAAGAGTATGCAATATACTACCTAAGCAAAAAGTTTACCGACTGTGAACAACGTTATTCACTGCTCGAGAAAACTTGCTGTGCTTTAGCTTGGGCTGCTCGCCGACTGAGGCAGTATATGTTGTCCCATACCACTTTATTGATCTCAAAAATGGACCCAGTTAAGTACATATTCGAGAAGCCAGCACTTACCGGACGGGTTGCAAGATGGAAAATGATCCTCACAGAATATGACATCCAGTACACTTCTCAGAAAGCCATCAAGGGCAGTGTATTGTCTGAATATCTTGCTGAGCAACCCATTGATGATTACCAGCCTATGAGATTTGACTTCCCTGATGAAGACATCATGTTCATAAAAGAAAAAGATCATGAAGAGCCTGTTCACACTGAAGGGCCAGACCCAGAAGAAGAATGGACTATGATGTTCGATGGGGCTGTTAACATGAATGGTCGTGGTGTTGGTGCAGTACTCATTACACCTAAGGGAGTCCACATGCCTTTCTCGGCAAAACTCACTTTCAACTGCACTAACAACGAAGCTGAATACGAAGCATGCATTATGGGACTTGAGGAAGCCATTGACCTCAGGATCAAGACATTGACCGTATTCGGAGATTCAGCTCTGGTAGTTAATCAAACCAACGGCAAATGGTACACCCACCAGGATCATCTGATACCTTATAGGGATTATACAAGGAGGTTATTGACTTTCTTTACAACGGTCAAGCTTGAGTATATCCCTCGGGACGAGAATCAGTTTGCAGATGCTCTGGCTACCATTTCATCAATGATCAAAGTCCAAGCTGACAACTTCGTACCTCAAATTTCAATATCCAGACTTGACAGACCAGCATATGTGTTCGCGGCAGATGTTGTCAAGGATGATAAGCCTTGGTTCCATGAAATTAAGTGTTTCTTGGAGGATCAGACATACCCACCTGGGGCATCTTCCAATGATAAGAAGACTTTGAGAAGGCTTGCTAGCAGCTTCTTCCTGAATACTGATGGTTCCCTATACAAGAGGAATTTTGATATGGTGCTCCTCAGATGCGTTGATAGAATAGAGGCAGACTTGTTAATGCATGAAGTGCACGAAGGATCCTTTGGTACCCATGCTGGAGGGCATGCCATGGCTAAAAAGTTGCTGAGATCAGGTTATTACTGGATCACAATGGATGCTGACTGTTGTGCTTACGCCAGAAAATGCCATAAATGCCAGATTTATGCGGATAAGGTGCATGTGCCTCCCAATCCTTTGAATGTGATGTCTTCACCTTGTCCCTTTGCTATGTGGGGCATTGACATGATCGGCAAGATCGAACCGACTGCTTCGAATGGCCACAGATTCATCCTGGTTGCCATTGACTATTTCACCAAGTGGGTCGAAGCAGCTTCCTATGCAAATGTTACAAGGCAAGTGGTAGCCAGATTTCTGAAGAGAGATATCATCTGTCGATACGGAGTTCCCGAGCGAATCATTACTGATAATGGTTCCAACTTGAACAACAAAATGATGGCAGAGCTATGCCGGGACTTCAAAATTCAACATCACAATTCTTCTCCTTACAGGCCAAAGATGAACGGCGTTGTCGAGGCAGCTAATAAGAATATCAAGAAGATTGTGCAGAAGATGGTAGTCACCTATAAAGACTGGCATGAGATGCTACCATTTGCCTTGCATGGGTACCGCACGTCAATCAGAACGTCCACTGGGGCAACACCGTATCAGCTTGTGTATGGTATGGAAGCAGTCCTACCTGTTGAAATTGAATTACCCTCCCTACGGTTGTTGATGGATGTTAAGCTGAACGAAGCAGAGTGGGTCCGATCCCGATACGAGCAACTGAGTCTGATTGAAGAGAAGAGATTGGCTACAATCTGTCATGGGCAGCTGTATCAGAAAAGAATGAAGAGAGCCTTCGATCAGAAAGTCAGGCACCGAGAGTACCAAGTAGGAGATCTTGTGCTGAAAATAATCCTCCCACCTCATACAGACCACAGGGGTAAGTGGACTTCAAACTATGAAGGACCATTCGTGGTAAAGAAAGTTTTCTCTGGTGGAGCACTGATGCTCAGTACCATGGATGGTGAAGATTTCCTGTCCCCTGTGAATTCAGATGCAGTTAAAAAATACTTCGCATAAAATGACCCGCTGGACATAAAAACAGAATGTAGGTCCAGGTAAAAATAGGGCATCCCGGCGAGTCAAAAACAGAATAAAAGACTCGGGCAAAAATAAGGGAAAAATAAACAAAAAAATGTACACCCGCTGAGTTGAAAAGCCGCATTGGACAACTCAGGCAAAAATGGGTATCCCGATGGATTGAAAACCCGAAAGGGCGATCCATGCAAAACAAGGGAATAAGCGAACAACTGCATTCTGAATTCGTCTGTATCGTTTACAACTTGGTAAGCTTCAAAAGGATCAAGCTTCTTTCAGAATCAGCCTTCTTCAGAAAGCAAGACGAGAAGAACGTCAAATGTCATACGAGTCATAGCAAGAGGGAAGCTCCTCGAAAGCGTCGTCAACATTGCCAGCATTTTGTTTCTCGATTTGTAACAATCTCCTCATTTCAGGGGATATGTTTCCTTGACTGTACCTTGCCAATTCAGGGCATTTGAACTAATAAAATCAGATTTTCAGTCATGTTTCGTTTTGAACATTTTTTATTCGTAAAAATGTCTGATGTCTTAAGAAAAATTGATTGCATAAATACAGATGCTTATCTTCAAAAAATATATATAATAAAAGTCACATGCTTGCAGGAAATATACTTACTCTCAGAAGTGTCTAAACTCCTATGACGGAATCCAGTAAAGGATACCTCGGGATTACTTGTGCGTTTCCCTATCTTTGCAGGATTGCAGGTATCCAGAACGCAACTTGGGGCATGAAAGCTTCACTCCAGCAAGCTGACAAATCAACACTCAGCCTTAGCACCCAAAGTGTCTTCTCCCTAGCTGAGTTTCCACTTGCTATTTCTCCCAGCCGAGATACCAATCATTCTCCTCAGCTAAGTACAGAAGCCAGGGAACCATCTCCCCACAGAGCTCCAGCCTCTATCCATAAGAGCAGCGCATGAAGGGATCACAACAGAGTGACAAAAGCTTCTACAAACCCCAGCTGGATCCCTTTATTACCAAGAATGGGCCTATCAGTGACCTGTATCCCCAAGCAGATATCATCTCATCAGATCTACCTATGATCTCACCCCCAGCTGGGATATCCATTTCAAGCAGATCGGCCAGAGATCAACAGAGCAACGGGATCCGAATCCCAGTTTGGTATCTTTGCATAATCATGGCATTCGCATCATATTCACCCGCAAAGCGTAGCATTCCGTCTAATACGGAGCATTACGGAAAAAAAAATCCAACATATTGCATAATCATAAGCCATGCTTTAAATCAAACACTTGTGAATAATGACAATCCATCCGCAATATACAGAATACCTCCCAGACTCCCCAGCAAACACAGTTGCCTTACATTCCCAAACACCAGTATATACTCCTTGTGGCACCCGTCCGTGTCATATCCCCAGCAGAAAGCCAAAGACATCCTCTTTGCACTCACATATACTTATACAATTCCTTGACGTTCGTCCATGGCATTTTCCCCAATGTAGTAACATAAACACTTTGTACATCGGATACTTGTTTATACTATACTTTTCTCCTTTCGACACTCGTCCGTGTCGCTCTCCCCCAGCAGATTGAACACTCGTCTATACATCACTCATACTTACTACTCATGTTACTCATACAGATACTCGTCCGTATCTTGTATACACCATTTATATATCCCTGCAGATTTAACACTAGTCCTTGTTCTTTGTTAACCAGATGGTACTCGTCCGTACCATCATCTCAGAACATGCGTCAAGCATTTGTTTCTACCTGATACTCGTCCGTATCATAGTCTTAAGGATGCTCGTCCGCATCTTTAATCCATACACTGTGTCAAACACTTTTTCCTTCTTGAATATAGACGCTCGTCTGTGTCTACTATTCCCCAGAAGAGTCCCCTCAGATTCAACACTCATCCGTGTTCTCTGTTAACCAGTTGATACTCGTCCATATCATCATCTCTGAACACGTGTCAGTATTTGTTTCTACCCGATACTCGTCCGTATCGTAGTCTTAGGGATGCTCGTCCGCATCTTTAATCCATACACAAACATCTAAACACTTATACCTTTTGTTTCTTGGATATAAACACTCGTCCGTGTTTACTATTCCCAGTAGGTCGCCAACGAAGTAAAATTTTCTCTTCTGACACTCGTCCTGTGTCATAATAAACTTTGAGAGCAGCCGTACCCTGCTAGGTGGTCGTCCTCCACCTCTTGATGATCGTCCTTCATCATGCTCATCCGATGGCCTTCCCCATCGTTGATTTTCTATCCGACATTCGTTCTATGTCGTGATATTTAGCAGCCGTCCCCTGCTAGGTGGTCGTCCTCCACCTTTTGATGATCGTCCTTCATCATTTTATCCAATGGCCGTCCCTATTGTTGATTTTGGTTATCTGACATTCGTCCTATGTCAAGACGAACCTTGAGAGAAGCCGTCCCCTGCTAGGTGGTCGTCCTCCACCTCTTGATGATCGTCCTTCATCATGCTCGTCTGATGGCCGTCCCCATCGTTGACCTTTTATCCGGCATTCGTCCTATGTCGTGATATTTTCGGCAGCCGTACCCTGCCAGGTGGTCGTCCTCCACCTTAGATGACCGTCCCTCATCTTACCCCCAACAGAGCAGCCGTCCCCTGCTAGGTGATCGTCCTTCACCTTTGATGACCGTACCTCATCATCTGTTTATTTCGTTTATTCTTTAACCCGATGGCCGTCCCCGTCGTGGTCCCTTTTCCTTTTCCTGATGATCGTCCTTCATCAGTTTAGCCCGATGGCCGTCCCCATCGTTGGTTACTTTACTTTGTGAACTTGATGGCCGTCCCCGTCATGTTTCATTAATCCCCAGATAATTTTACAGCTTTACTTGATGGCCGTCCCCATCATAATTCTTTTTATCCCCCAGCATGCCGGCCGTCCCCGTCATTGCTCTTTACCCAGCAGTCGTCCTCTGCTCGATGGTCGTCCTCCGTCGCCCACACTTTACAATATACTTTATTTTCTTTTGCAATCTATATCCTTTTTCTTCTTCATTCTGTGAGTGCAAATTTTGGACTGTCTTTGGTATTCAACCACAAGTTATCTTGTTTGCCTGATAAGCCGTCGCTTACACCCTGCACAGCTAACTCATGTTTGAATAGGGGCAGCTGTAAACACCCCAAATTTGCCCTCACCCATTCACACCATGGCTTGTGATCATTTCATATGCATAAACACAATCATAGCATCTCATGTCACATTTTTGATTCACTGCATTGGTTCAAAGTCATCTGCATCTAGGGTTTGTGATCTGAGCAATCCAAGAGCTTCTTGAGCCACTCCAAAGGCCATCAATTACCTCAAAGGGGTCTATGTATGTTCAAGCATCATGTTGAATCCTCTCAAAGTCAAGAATGGCAAAGAATCACAAGAACTGGAAATGATGTGGAGGCAGAGCCAGGTTTGACTGCACAGTTGACCTAAAATTAGGGTTTTGGTTTCAAAGGCCATAACTCCAAATTTTTTGGTAATTCTTGTTTCTATTGGTCTCTATATGGTATAGGGAGTATGCATATCAATTTTCATGAAGAAATTCCATGGGGAAGTCATCTGATCAAGAGTTGACTTTTCAAGCAAGTCAGTGCAAAATCAGGGCATCTGAGGCCCCCAATGACCCAACCAAAGGGCATTCTTCATCATTTTGATTGTATATGATCTTTATTTGATCATGGAAGAAGTTGGAAGTTCACAAAATTGAAGAATTTCAAGTCTTTTGCAAAGTTGACTTTTTGGGCAAGTTTGACTTTTAATGAAATTGTCATTTTAGGCAACTTTTTCAACCTTTACTTTTTGATTCAAAAATGCTTCAAATGAAAAAACTTTGGTCATGAAAGTTGTAGAATATATCTTTCCCTTTTCAAAAAGTACAAGAACATAACCTAATTCATTTTGGATCAAAAGTTATGGCTTGTCAAAGTTGGCAAAAATCACAAAATTTCAAAGTTTCTACCAAAGAGGTATTTTGCAAAATGACTTGATCAAGTGTTCTAAAGCTATCAAATGCACTTCTAATCCACACAACATGATCATGTGACATCTAAAGTTCAGAATGGACCAAAGAATTACACATTTTTATGGTTTATGGAACAAGATTTTTCATAAGAGGCAAAAGTGAACCAAGTTGCAAAACTCATCATAGCTTCTCATCCACTTGCTGGCTAGCTTGCTGATCAATCCTAGACCTTTCCTCACATCATGCTGCGCAGGACATGCCTTTTGTACTCAGCTAGCAAGTAGCCCATGCCCTTCTTACACAACTTTGACATTTTGGCAAAAGCACCCATACCAATCAATAAAGCACATGTCACTTCTTCTGACCAATGCCATTTGTTTATACAAAGAAATTGCAAGCCAAACACAACAAGAAGCAAGCCTGAAACACACAACAAGACAACATTCTCATTTTCACCCTCTTGAGCAAAAGCTTTCGAAAATCATCACACAGGCCACAAACACACAAACAAACTTCATAAACCATCTCACCATGCTTCACTGAACACCAACCAACCCTCAAAACAGCCTGAAAGCCATAGAATCACAAACACGATTCTCACCTGACCTTGAACAGAACTAAAGCAAACTCTCAAACTAGCCATTACAAACTTCTAACAAACCTTGCAAACTTCTTAGGAGGATCAGTGGAGTAGATTTGAGCAAAAGAAGCAGCCTGAAAGTTCTGGAATCGAAAGCTCCATCTCAGGTATCATCCAAAAACATTTTTCCAGAACTTGTGTTTTAAGTTACAAACTAATTCTATGTGATGTGCTGATCATTTTAAGCTTTGAATCATTGAAAATGGTTGTGTGTGTAGGATGTATTTGATCTCTGAAATTTCTGTTTAGTTTTCCGTTTTGATTCGTGTCTCATGATCCAGTGGAAATGAAGGGGTTTTTGGGTGGGGTTTATGTTTAGTGATGATTAGTGATTGATTATGGAGAGTTTGGCACGTTTTCATGGCGTATTGAGAGAGATTGAAGGATGAGATAGCCGGAGAAGACGACCGGAACAGTGTTCCGGTCGCCTGAGAGTGATTAAGGCAAGATTATGGCTTAATCATTTAATTAGCCAGATTTGAACCTCAGCCCTTGGATGTGGCGCCAAGTCTCTTCCCGCGCGTGTGAGTTCAAACCAGGGCCCTTGGATGCGCATACTTTTCCATTTTCAGATTAAATTCATTTTCTTTTTCATATTAATTCATTTGTTTTCTCATATTTATTAAAAATAGCAAAATCATTTTAAAAATTCTGAAATTTTTTGTATAAACTTTTATTAATTTTCAGAAACCAAAAACATTTTTATTTTTACTTTTTGCATTAAAAAATATTTTTAAATCATTTAAAAGTTTATTTTTAATTAATTAATGAGAATTAATTAATTAAAAATACTTTTAGGTATTTAAAAATCACCAAAAAATTCATGAAACCTTCATAATCATTTAGAAACATTGTCCAACCCTCAAACCAAATTTCTTTTTTGATCTTGATGTCTTTTGAGAATTTTTCATGGAATTAAAATCATTTCAAGGCATTATTTTGATCCAAACTTCAAAAAATCATTTCTGCCTAACCATTGATAGTTGGACTTTGATTCTTTTTGCATTGCATTTTGTTTAGAATGTAGTTTGTGAGATTAAATTGGCTTGATTTGATCTCTCATTTTCCATTTGTTTGGCATTTTTCTTGTTAAGGTACCTTAAAACCCTAGGAAACTTAGGAAATTCATAACCCTAATTAGGTTAAGAGTTGGAACCCCTCCTTTGGGCAGTGAGTTTGTATAGGATTAGGGTTGCTTTGAATGCATTTTCAATTTTTTACCTTGATGTTTGCTTCTGATTTTGTTTTTTTGTTTGATGCATTGATCATAAACCCTAATTTGGGCTTTCATTTGCATTCATCTTGCATTTGCTGGCATAACATGACTTGCCATAGCATTTTGTGCATCCATTTGATTCATTAGACATCTTAAGACATATTGAAAGCATGTTTGATCATTGCATCATGTATTTTCCATGTTGTATGTCACTTGCATCTCATGACTTTTCATGTGTGTTCATGGTTCTAAACTTGCTCCATTTGCATCCATTTGTTTGTATGATCATTCTCATGCCTTGATTCATGTTTGCATCATCTCATAGCATCATTATCATCTCATATATGCTTCTGGTTTTGATTTGCATCATGCCATTTCATTCCATTTTGCATTGCATTGCATCTTTCTCACTAACTTTTCAGGTGGTAAGTAACTTTGAGAAGTGAATTTGCCTTCACTTCTCACATTTCCTTCTCATCTCTTTCATTCATCCTTGATGCATTTTGATATGAGTTTTAGATTGAGCTTGCTCATTCTTCTTCTTCTTACTTTCTTTCTCCAAGTGACTTGCCTTCTCAAATGAAGCAAGTTACTTTGCTTCTCCTGATCCTTTCATCTGCTTCCTGGTGGTTCCATTGAAGATTTCTCTTGTTAACTTCACAAACCTTAGGAACAACCAAGCATGACAATAATTAGGGTTTTGATTAGTCCCCCCACTTAGTTTTACCTTTGTGTCTCTTTGAGTCTTCTCTTCTCACCTCAGAATCAGGGACTAAACCCTAAAGGCTTTAAGGCTTTGTGATTAAGTTTATGCCTGCATCCTTCTATTAGGATGGAGTGTATAAATTTAATCCTAAGTGTTAAACCCTTAATGTGTTTTACTCCTTTAATCAATCCATCTAATAATCATCAAGACATCAAGCTTGTAACTTGGGCCTTGCCTTAGGGTTCTAATTCTTCCTTAATTGGTTAAGAAGGACTAACCCTAGTGTTAATGGACAAGTCCCCCTCGAGTTGTCTTACAAACCCTAAAATTCACTTCATCATCATATCATTAACTAAAATCCACTTAATAAAGGTTTTGTTTTGTCATTAGTTTAATCCCTAATCATGGATTAAGTTGAGGAGTTTTCCTCAGCTTAAACATTCTCATCTATTATCCTTCTATTAGGATGGTGTAATGAGGCTGTTTAATCCCTGATTATGGCTTAATCTCATTACTCAACACTAAACAAAAACAACAAAAACATCTAAATAATCACAAGTAGGTTAATGATCTTAATCCTACACCAAAGATGATTAAGTGTGAGAAGCTGACTTCACACTTAAGGTATTCTCATTACCCCTAATCAGAGGGAAGATGTGATGAGTTTACTAAATCCATTGGTTTAGGCTTAGGCTCATTAACTTATGACAAACTTTCAAAAGCAATAAAAGACTGAAAACACAAAAACAAACAATAATCGTCTCCTCCGGGATTCTTTTCTCATCATCTTCACTCATAAACGAGAACTCGCTTCTTCCGTCTAATGCAAGACAGTTTGCACCTGAGCCAGACAGGTCATACACTTGAGCATAGGCAAGTAAGCAGTTCATAAGTCAATTCATCTTTCAGTCTCTTTGGGTCGAACTACGGTGTTCTGACTTCCTCATTGCACGAGAGGATACGTAGGCATAACTTAACAGTTATCGAACAAAAGTCTCTGTATATTCCCCCTCCTTCAGCAATATTCTTTTAAGCCTCATGATCTTGAGCATTTCACTCTTGTTCCTACACTGACACTACTCTTACACTTCACACTTCTTTTACACTGACACCTGTACATTTTCTTCCAGCCTCCTTATACACAGATTGCACTGACACTACCCCTTTAAAACACAAATCTTTTAAGCGTGGATCCCGTCGAGTACGACGGACAATCTGGGTGCTAATACCTTCCCAGGTTGTAACCAACCCCCTTTCTCAGTCTCTCTGGTTCGCAACCGTCTTATCCATCTCTTTCTAGGTCTATGCAGCATTGCCTTTCCTCCGGGATAAAAATGCCTAGCTGGCGACTCTATTCATCCCCTGTGAGTTCACTCCTGTGTGTTCTCACATCCCTCTTTCGCCGACCGTCCGCGTCTGTACCTTTATTTGGGCCTTTCCCATTTATCGGGGGGTAATGGTTGACTGTGCACATGAATCAATGGCTGGGATCACTCCTGACTAATTAATTGAGTTTTATTTTAATTAATCTGAAATTAACTTAATGAACTAATCTTGGCCACTCATGCGCTAACCCTAATCCTAATCCAATGGCCAAGATTCAAACTGGGGATTTAAACGTGGATTAGCCCTAATCACTTTCAGGTTGCCGGAAAAGACCTTCGGTCATCTTCTCCGGCCAGACTCCCTACCTGAATCTCTCAAAACCTCACAAAAACTCACCACAAGCTCCAAATATGATCCTTAACCAACAACAAACTCAAATCCAGCAACAAAAACAATTAATCATGCATCAAATGACTGAATCGAATCAAACAAGTTTTTAGG
The DNA here is from genome assembly GCA_963966055.1 of Lathyrus aphaca. Taxonomy (NCBI): domain Eukaryota; kingdom Viridiplantae; phylum Streptophyta; class Magnoliopsida; order Fabales; family Fabaceae; genus Lathyrus; species Lathyrus aphaca. The sequence continues at coordinate 379,010,756 of OZ014519.1, read as the reverse complement.
TCAAAATTTTAGATCATCAATACATACTCAATTCTAGCTTATTTTCAAAACTAAACACATCCCCATGATCAGTGCAAGACATATAATCATATTTTAACAAGAAAACAAGCTTCTGGAAAAAATGTTCATGGAGGTTACCTGAGTTGCAGTTCTTAAAAATGGAGCTTTCTGGGCCTTTCTTTTGTGCAAACCACCTCCTTTGGTCCCTCTGAGTCTATTGTGATGCTTGGAATGAGTTTATTTTGGCTGAATCATGAGTTCCAGTTCTGAGTATGCAGAAATAGTGTTTGTGTTTGAGAGTGTTTCAGGCTATGGTGATGGGTGGAAAATGATCCTGGGGTTATGTGGAGATGATTGGTGAAAAAAGATTGAAGTTTTAGTGGCTGAGCTATGAAATTAGAAGAGGTAAAGGTTTCTTGAGTTTTTTTTTTGATTCTGAGTGTACAAGAGCTTTCAGGCTTGTGTGTTATGTTGTTTGTGATCCATGATGTTTGTTTAAGCCAATGGGATTGATCAGAAAGTTGTTGTGGCACAGGCTGATTGGTATGGTGTGTTTTGCAAAAAAGTCAACACTGTGTACTTGGAGGTATGGGCCATGGCAGGAGCTGTTCAATGGGGTGTCTGGCCTCAACAAGATTCATGGAGAGCCATAGAATCAAGATTATGCAGCTGGCACAAGTGGATGAAGCCTTTCCAAGCTTCTTGCAATGTTTCCCTCATTGGTGTTTCTTGGATCACAAGCAATGAAATGCCTCCAACCATGGGCCAATTCTGATCTTTTGAAGTTGCATAGGCATGTTATGAAGTGTTTGTGCTCATTAGAGGTCATTAGAATGCTTGGCAAGTGAAATTGCAAAATTCCCACTTTGGCATGAACTTTAAAATTATGTTATTTTTGCAAACTTTGAAAGGCCATATCTTGAGTTATAGGATGAATCAAGACATGTTCTTGTACTTTTTGAAAAGGGAAATACCTAATCTACAACTTTCATGACCAAGAATTTTGGTTTGGCTGTGTTTTAGGCTATGGTGATGGGTGGGAAATGATCCTTAGGTCATGTGGAGATGATTGGTGTAAACAGATTGAAGTTTCAATGGTTGTGTGATGAGTTTCAAAGAGAGGAAGTTTTTTAGGGATTTTGTGAAATCTGAGTTTAGGGATGATGCAGGCTCTTGTGTGTTATGAAGTGGCTTGCATAATGTTTGATTAAGCCAATGGGATTGCTCAGATAGTTGTTGTGGCACAAGCTGATTGGTATGGGGTGTTTTGCAAAAAAGTTAAGATTTGTGTACTTGAGGTATGGGCCATGATAGGTCTAGTATTTTTGGGGTGTCTGGCCTCAACAAGATTCATGGAGAGCCATAGAATCAGTTTGATGCAGCTGGCACAAGTGGATGGAAGGATCCAATGCATTTTGCAATTCTTGAGAGTTTTGGCCCTTTTGTGATTTCTTGAAGTTCAAGTCATGAAAACCCTAGGTTTGATGCACAATTATAATTGTTTGAAGTTGCTTTGACATATTGTGAAGTGTTTGTGCATATTAGAAGTCATTAGAATGCTTGAACATGCCAAATTGCAAAATCCCTCTTTGACATGAAAATTGAAATTATAGGATTTTTGCCAACTTTGAAAGGCCATATCTTGAGTTCTATGATGAATAAAGACATGTTCTTGTACTTTTTGAAAAGGGAAAGACCTAATCTACAACTTTCATGACCAAGAATTTTTCTTTTGAAGCATTTTTGGTCATGAAAGAGGAGGTTGAAAAACATTCCCAGAATGGAAAGTTTGCATTTCAAGTCATTTCCAAAAATGGCAAGTTTGCAATTGGCTCCAAATTATTCAATCTTGTGAACTTCCAACCACTTATAAGTTCAAATTCAGATCATATAACTTCAATTTGATGAAAATACCCCTTTGGTTCCATTGTTGGGGGCCTCAGATGCCCTGATTTTGACTTAACTTGCTCAGGAAGTTACCCAGTGAACATATGATTTCCACAATCAGTTTCTTCATAAAACTTGGTACACATGATCCTTATAACATATTAAGAACATTAGAAACAAGAATGACCAAAAAATTTGGAGTTAAGGCTTCTGAAATCAAAACCTTAATTTTGGTCATCTGTGTAGTGAAAACCCTAGCTCTGCTTCCATGCCTTTGCCAGTTCTTGTGATCCCTTGACTTTTATGAACTTTGAGGAGCATAATATGATGGTATAACACACATGGACCCCCTTGGAAAGCTTTGAGACCTCTGGGATGGCTCAGATGGATTCTTGGATTGCTCAGATCACAAACCCTGGATGCAGATGAACTTGAACTTATGCAGTGAAGCAAATATGCTTATGTTAATGAAAAAATGAAAGATCACAAGCCATTGTGTGATAAAGAGTGAGGGAAAATTTGGGGTGTTTACAACGGTATTACGTGTTGTATAGGCTGGAGAAGTTATTCATGTGGGCTCAATGTGTTTTGGCAATACGCAAATCGTACGAGTGAAATAATGGTTTACCAGAAGGTTTGAGGCTTGAGTCATTTATGAAAAGCTTCATGTGATGTTTAAAAGCTTGAGAAGGATTTGGTAATGGCGTGGAAATTCCTTGGATAAAGCGAGATCTAAATCGAATTGGTCGGCTATGGATACATTAGATTAAGTACCCTATAGCAACCTTAAATTTTCATTGCAGCTTCTTTTCTCCCTTTTTTAATCACAATTATTTTAGTGTTTTTTTTTGTTTGTAAATGGGCTCCTTATGGGCCTTCTTTGTTGTAACTTTTAAATTGGCCTTCTATACGCACCCTTGATGGATTGGCTTTTTATCCTTTCTTGTTATTGATTTTTGTTGAAGTGACACCCATGAATGTTACTACTTGCACCTGTAATTGTTATGCCATTCTTGAATTAAATCCAAAGATTCCACTTAAAACCCACCTTAAACAACTCTTGAATTTTTCACTAAGAACATTCTTGAATCAAAACCTTGAGTCTCTTTTGGAGAAAATAAGTTAACCCTGAATCAATCCTAAACTTTAGCATATACTAATATCTTGAAAACAAATCACACTTCATGTTTGACCAAACTTCACTAAACTTCAACTATGAACTCACTTAACTTGATGAACCTCGATAATCAATTGCACATCCTGAACCTAGATAATGAAAGTAGAACCAACATATTTTTGAATTTTTGAAATAATGGTTAGCAAACAAAAACAAATAATAGTGAATATACAGGTAGTAACAATTTGGGGGTATGACAGATGCCCCTATCTAATTGCCTTGAACCCAAGAAAGCAAACAACTGCAAGGCGTTTAATTTTTTTAGGGTAAAATTCAATTAGATATAAGAAATCCCAAAATTTGTCCGAAGCAAAATGAAATGTGATGGTGAAACATGAGATACATGTATGGATGTAATAACTGGGGATTTTAGGTATACGAATGCAATTTAATATGAGACACAACGCCTGTGGGTATGATGAAATGACTGAATAAAGAGAATATATTGAAAATGGTAAGGTAAGAAAATTGGCTGAGGAAAACAAGATATTTCTGAAGATTTGCATGGACGACAGAATAGTCAGGAATACTTGGAATGGAAAAAGGTAAACCATAGAGGAGGAATTAATGACATCTAGTAATGCTTTAGATGCACAAGTACCAAATTTTGAAATCAACACTCGAATCACCTAGAAAAGTACTAAATATGGAATGAAACCAACTTATGAAGGTACACCAAGGGAGACATCAAACTTTTCAACTAGACATTCAGAGAGATGCCACTTGAGATAAGACCCACGTTAAATTTATCAATGGGACAAACCGGAGAAATAATTTTGAAGGAAATATGTTAGACTTCTTAAAGGTGTTGGACTTCTCAATGGGATTAACTAGAGAGGGACAATTGAAGGAAATCAGAACTTCTCAATGGGATTAACGGGAGAGAGATAATTGAAGAAACATAAGGACTTCTCAATGGGACTAACCAGAGGGAGAAATTCGAAGAAACAAATTGAATTTCTTAATGGGACTAACCAGAGAGAGAAACTTGAAAAAAACATAAGAAATTCTCAATGGGAACAACCGAAGTGAGAAATTAGAAGAAACAAATTGAATTTCTCAATGGGACTAACGGGAGAGAGAAACTTGAAAGAAACATAAGAATTTCTCAATGGGAACAACCAGAGTGAGAAATCAGAAGTAATTGTATTGAACTTCCCAATGGGATTAACCAAAGAGAGAAATTCAAAGAAACAAATTGAATTTCTCAATGGGACTAACCGGAGAAATAAATTTGGATCCAAGAATGATATTGGATGAAAGACAGTGTGATAAACACGTCCTCTTTGGTAGGTGCCAAGTGAGTTGGACTTTGACTTTTGGTGGTTGCCAATGGAAATTGGACTTTAAGGGTGTCAAACAAAATTGGACTTTGACCACAAGTTAAGGTGATAATACCTCGGGAAATGCAAATGAGCACGAAATATTTTTCGAACTATGCTTGCTATGAAATTTTGTATGGCGTGAATGGTCAATGCTTGCAATGCAAATGTTGAGACCACTATGTAAGACTCGTTTAGAGAGGTGAGGCTGGAACAAATTATTCCATAACATAGGGAACTTTACCAACTAAGCGTTTGAAATATGTCTTGAACATAACTCCTATCACGCCTGTTCGAAGTACCAAGATGTCGATCCTTTTGGGAAAGAATGATAAGCTTTGATTGGGGATTACTTGAAATAGACTGCCCTATGTTTGACTGATTCTTGAATGAATGCTTGACTGGTCACTTGAAATACTTGCCCAACATGAGTCTTGGAGAGAGTTTCTCTGAATAACAAGATCTTTGATTGTGATATGCCCCTTATAAGACCAATGATCAAGTTTCTCAACCGTTTGAATTTCCTTGATGATGAGTACTTACTCGCAAATAAAAAATGTTAATTCTAATGCAATGATCAAGAAATTTTTGAAATCAAAATCATTATTGGAATGATATTGGCTTAAAGCAAATGAATCACTGGTAAGAATGCATGCAAAGTGAAAGATAATGCAAATCTATGATACCAAAACAGATGATTAGCAAATCTCTTGGGAGTCATCTTACGCAACCTTGATGCGATATGCTTTCAAAACAAACCTAGCTTCAATTAGGTCTTTAGAGGGATGTAATGTGGCCTGGTTCACGGTTTTCAAACAAAGGATGTAAGGCTCAAAATTTATTTCTTTTACCCAACACATTCACCATGATGATCTCCAATCCTACACTCAGCTAATTCAACCTATGCATTCAGGTTTCAACGGATTTGAAATTGCACTGATGATAATGGATCAAAAGCCAAATAATTATTGGATTGCATCCATTGCTTCTTTACAACATTTTGTTGTCTTTGCTGAGGACTTTGTGTCAACTTGTAACACCCTATTTCTACCCAGTGATTATAACGAAAATCAGAGTAATAAAAAGTCAACAAACAAGTACACAAATAGGATGCTACACTTTTCAACTATTAAAAAAGCTTTATTTAATTTCATGAAAATTGATACATAACAACTTTGGTTCTGAAGAAACTAGAACAACAACTTTTATTCATTTATGAAACCAAAATAACTTTTACAACTACGCAGTGGATTCTCAAATATTCAACTAAATATGGTATAACATGTTATTCAACTTAAACAACTTAGTAACAGCATAATTTAAGTGAAACAACTTAAAACAACAACAAAACAACTAAGCGTTCATCCCCCGAGTGTTACGTATCAGAGCATCGACACCGACTCGATCTAACGAAGATAATCATCTTCCTGCAAGCTACCTGCATGTTACCAACATAGGGGCAACATTTAAATAGAAGGGGTGGGATATCGATAGTTATAAACGATATATGATAAACAATACTTAGATAAGTATCATAAACAATTCACCACTTCACAACATCAACAACAAAACAACGACTTAACAACCATCCACCTTTTATCAATTTACTTTAATACTTATTATATCCATCAACATTTTCTTCATAAACCTCATAATCATATATACAACATGAACGACTTAATCGACCTAATCAACACGAGTCACTTAATCAACTTGAAATACAATAAATAACTTATCAACTTGAACGACAGAAACAACTTATCAACTTGAACGACATAAACAACATAACCAACATAAATAATGCAACACACATGCGTCTCTACTATGCATATGCATGTGGTACCATTGGAGTAAAACTCCCAACTTAAAATATACCAAGTTATCGATGTATCAGCAAGGCATAAGCCTTCAACTTAATAATTTTGCGAATTTACCGAGGCATCAAGGCATAAACCTTCAACTTTCAACTTAGTGACAATCCAGGCCAACATTGTGTGAGCAACGACTCTGACATAAAAGGAAATGTATTATATAACATACACGAATTTACAACACAAACAACATAGAAACATAAACAGCATAACAACTTATATGACATAGGTAACTTAAAATCAATATTGGCTTTTAAGGCATCCAACATAACAACTCAGTATCTTTCCGTAATCCGGAAAGACTTACCAACTCAACATGTACCTGCAACTCTACTTTCCAACATATTTTCAACAACACAACCACAAAAAACTATTAAATTACCCGACTTACCCCGACAATTTTCGTTAAATTCTGAGCAACTAAGTTTTTCGCCAAATTCGGTTAAACTGACTAAACTAACACCATTTTTGGCGCATTGCAGTTAATATGAATTTTTCTGAAAAATTATGTCGAAACACTTATTTTTGGTAAATTCTTCCGTCAAAGAAAACACAGGTTTACAAGTTTTGTTTCTGTCAAATTTCCAAACTAAGTTTTTCTGTCAAAAATTCAACACATACTTGATACCATAACTGATTTATTCGCTACTGATACTTTGCTTTTTGCTTTCTTCTAATTCTACATATTTGATACCACTCCTGATTCTTAACAAAGTATAAATCATGAAATTAATATTGTTTTATAATTAAAATCACTAAGTTATGAGACATTGTTTATTTGGATTATTCAAATAAAATGTTGCATAAAATAAATTAGGTGATTATTTTCACCCAGGGTGGCTTGCACCACCCATTAAACTTGCATCACAAGTGGCCATTGCCACTTTCACCTTGATGGCCACCTGAAAATGTGGCTCCCACCATATTGTAACATGACTTACGCCATGGTTACCTTAGGGAGCATGGCTCCTGCCACCTCAAAGGTGGTTTTCCACTTTATACCATGTGGCTCCCACCACATGTATTCTTCCAATTTTGGTTCTGAGTTAATCTTCCCCAAATTCAACTTTTCCAGAATTTTACGAAATTGTAACAACAGAAATAAAATTGACACTTATCAGAATAACTTATTCATGACTTCTTTTCAACGACTAATCCATAATTTCACATAATCGATTAACAACATATTTTCAACAACTAACCCAAAATTTCACAGAATCGACTAACAACTTATTTTCAACAACTAACCCACAATTTCATAGAATCGATCAACAAAATTAACCACAATAACATATAATCATCAACATGAATCTACATAAACATCAAATAAAACACAACACATACAACTACCCCAAACCTAGTATCAATTATCATTCCCGGTTATAAAGATCAAACCTCACCCTTACCTTAAGCAATGACTGCTCAAATCTTTGACTGATTTTTATTTTCGACGACAACTTCTCGTAACCGTTTTATCCAACTTTTCCTCGTTCTCCAATATCGCGATTTCTCCTAATTTTCCCAACTTCTACTGATACTTCTTCTCCTTGACTAACTCTTTTATTTTCTTTCTTTTTATTAAAATAATAATAATCCAATATAACAACCAATGGGGCTAAGCCATACACCCCTTAATTGATAATTCTGACGCAATCCAAGCCCATTAACCAACATGGTCCAATAATCAATAATATCACATATAGTATTATTTCCTCAACTTTCTGACGAATATTCCGACTTAACAACTTAATTTTTTGTAACACAAAATCAACCGAATAAAAATTTGCGTCTAACTGCTTACTCCGGAATTAATAAATTAACTTCTAATTATCAATCAAATGTCCAAACAATCTAATCAGCATATTTTACAATAAATGGGAGAATACTCCTTATCATTTTCCACTACTTACATCAACTTAGTTAATTAAATTCGATTCAAACCAACTATAACCATCAACGTAATATTCTGATATTTCAGAAATTCAACATGAATCAACTCATATGCACAAATCAACGCAAATTACCACAATATACTACAATTATATTTAATTAAATAATTAATTAAAAGGTGTTACAACTCTCCCCCACTTAGAATATTTTCGTCCTCGAAAATTTATCCGATTCAACTACTCCAACTACTTATTCCGTCCGATTAATCAACTCTCATCTCAGAAAGAAACCCTCGTACACTACAAACAATAATTCACAACTTCAATGGCAACAACAACACGAACAACCCTCGAGCAATACACTTGACAATTAACATCACAACACAATGAGTAACCAACTTAAGAACTTAGAACACATCAACAAAAGAACACAAAACTTAAACATAACATTAATACAACCAAGCTACCAACATTGTTGTCATTCACCTAAGAACAACTGCATTACACAACGCGTTCGCTGCGCACTTCGATTACTTGCATACTACCAAATTTACCAAGTTTTACTCCAACTTCCAATCATCAAAATCGACATATCAAGAAGGCCTTCGAATTAACTCCTTAGAAATTTTGTTCCAACAAGTATTCTAACTCTTGTAGTTACCGAATACTTCCCACTTAGATCCATAAGACACAACATTGAACATTCAACACAACTACAACCGCGACTACTTCCAAATCTTGGATAAGATATACCTATACTTCCCAATTGTCCTCGACAAAACTACAACTCTACCATATTTTAACAACACGACCTTCAAAAATCATATTGAATACACATCATCATTACAACAACATAAGGTACATGGGTCCAAAAAATTCCCACAAGGTAACTCATATCCTTTGCTTCCAACTAATTCAACATACCGGACCCTCGATTCTTACTCATATCGACACAACCCTTCATAAATTCTTATCTGAATCGACACAACCAAACAACTCTTCTTGTTCCAACCAAAAATCTCACTTTAATAAACCAACTTATAATTTTACTCCGTCTAATACTCGCAACTCAACTCGACCGACATTCCTATCAAATCATGGTCTTACATTTCCATATACTTTCCTCTTGAATTATTTCAAGAAAACCTTAAGTCTCATGCCACTTAATTCATCACCAAAACAACACTCAAATTATCCAGAGTTCAACTATGAAATTCCTCATGACTATTAATCGAAACGCAACTTCATGCTATCATCTTTAAATTCAACTAATATCCTCCTATAATAACTTGCATCGACAAAACATACAATACTCAAGCACTCAACTCGACTTAAACCAATTCAACATACATACTATACTAGTTGGAATGATACATCTATCCATCAATTATGATTCCATCTACTATCAATAATAGATTAAGGGTGATCAGTTCCTCAATTTGTCAATATACATCCGACAACCATAACGGTGGCATAAATCATCATTACCCAATACAATAGCGTATTTCAACTCGTGCCCAAAGTCCATAAGCATAATGATCCGCCAACTCTCTAAGGCTTATCAACGTCTTATTAGTCTCCTTAATTCCGACTTCGTTAATTATACCGAAACATCCAAAATCCAATTCGGTTCGCTCCAATTACAACTTTCATCCAAGTCAAAATTAACAACACTAATCAAACATCCATATTCCTCTCAACCTTATCCTCATCTAACATCGGCACTTTAATCGTCCTCATTCCACATAAATCATATCTCTATGTATTCTCCGATAATTTCGCATTCCTTATAATACCAATATTTTATTCTTTATATACATTTTCACCTTTCCAAAATTTTCAGCAATAATCGCTCAACTTCAAACACAATTATCTCTTCCAATAAAGACCTCCAAATCATTAAATTATATTCCAACATGAAGATAATTTAGTTCATATTCTAGAACTTCAAAAATCGCTTGAATCCAACTCACGAGTAAAAGGTTATTTTCCTTGCAATGGGACTGATCAATAATTCCTGTATGCATAATTTTCCAAAAACAGCAGCAGACCCAACTATTAACATGCACTTAACTCGCACTTCATAAACCTCCTAAAGGCAAATATTATATGTAAACTGTAGGGAATTTCATAAACTTTCCAAAAAGTCCAGAATCGCTTCAATCATAATTACGAGAAAAATGTTATGCCTCTTATACTGACAGCTGCTCCAAAAATTCCAAAAATCAGAATTTGAGATTGATGAACATAAGTTCCATCTCTCTCCCTCTTGCTACCAAGATCTACTAAAATATTTTCTTTTCATCCAACTAAGAAATCACTCGACTTTAATCCAACTATACTTAAGGCGTAGCAATCTACCGACTTGATCCATCAACTTATCTTTTCCTCTGGGATAAATCCTCCTTCTAAAAAAATTCCCATCCAAAATATACGCACTTCTCAAACCCAACCGATATGAATTCACGAGTCCATGCTCTCGCCGGTCCATAATAACATCGCTTCAACAACGTTTGCACCCTTGCATCAACCTTAGCTTTGAACTAACTTCGACATTCCAACAACAGCCCGAGAGTAAGCCTCTCCCCCACTTAAATTCCAAACCAACACCTGAAGACCAAGACTAAAAACAAACAAACAAGTAGCGATAGTGTGTCACACACATGCCAAGTACTATGGAATAAACAACATTAACAATATTGGCCGGACAGGCCGACCTGCTCTGATACCACTAATGTAACACCCCATTTCTACCCGACGATTATAATGAAAATTAGAGTAATTAATATTCAAACAATAAGTACACAAATAGGATACTACACTTTTCAACTATTAAAAAAACTTCATTTATTTTCATGAAAATTGATACATAACACCTTTGGTTCGGAAGAAACTAGAACAACAACTTTTATTCATTTATGAAACCAAAATAACTTTTACAACTACGCAACGGATTCTCAAATATTCAACTAAACATGGTATAACATGTTATTCAACTTAAACAACTTAGTAACAACATAATTTATCTGAAACAACTTAAAACAACAACAAAACAGCTAAGCGTTCATCCCCTGAGTGTTAAGTATCAGAGCATCGACAATGACTCGATCTAATGAAGATAATCATCTTCCTGCAAGCTACCTGCACGCTACCAACATAGGGGCGACATTCAAACATAAGGGGTGAAATATCGATAGTTATAAACAATATATGATAAACAATACTTAGATAAGGATCATAAATAATTCACCACTTCACAACATCAACAAGAAAACAACGACTTAACAATCATCCTCCTTTTATCAACATACTTTACTACTTATTATATCCATCAACATTTTCTTCATATACCACATAATCATATATCCAACTCGATCGACTTAATCAGCCTAATCAACACGAGTCACTTAATCAATTTGAAACATCATAAACAACTTATCAACTTGAACATACACGACTTTACAACACAAATAACATAGCAACATCAATAGCACAACAACGTATACAACATAGGCAACTTAAAATCAACATTGTCTTCTAAGGCCTCCAACATAACAACTCAGAATCTTTTCATAAGCCAAGACGGCTTACCAACTCAACGTGTACCTACAACTCGACATTTCAACTATTAAATTAACCGACTTAACCTGACGATTTCCGTTAAATTCCGGGCAACTAAGTTTTTCGCCTAATTCGGCTAAACCGACTAAACTAACACCGTTTTTAGCGCATTGCGGTTAATACTACCTTTTCTGAAAATTCTGTCAAAACTATTATTTTTGGTAAATTCTTCTGTCAAAGAAAACACAGGTTTAAAAGTTCTATTTCTGTCAAATTTCCAAATTAAGTTTTTCTGTCAAAGATTCAACATATACTTGATACCAAAACTGATTTATTCACTATTGATACTTTTATTTTTGCTTGCTTTTGATTCTAGATATTTGATACCACTCATGATTCTTAGCAAATTATAAATCATGATATTAATATTGTTTTATAATTAAAATCACTAAGTTATAAGACATTGTTTAATTGTATTATTCAAATAAAATGTTGCATAAAATAAATTAAGAGATTCTTTTCACTCAGGGTGGCTTGCGTTCAGAGCACCGTCATTTCTTAGATTGTTTCTGCACCCATTTTTGTGACACTCATGAGTGCTCTCACAAATCAGATGCCTCCTATGGTTCCTACTGTTCAACCTGTGATGTATGTACCACCTCCCATGGTTCACGTCGTTCTTTATGCTGAAGAATTTGTCTTCCACACTACTCCAAGTGAAAGTATAGGTGTCTACGAAAGAACGTCTGAATTTCAGGATCGATTACAAGAGATGCACAAAGAAATTAAGGCTCTAAGAGGTAAAGAATTGTTTGGAAAGAATGCCTTTGATCTCTGCTTAGTTCCAAATATCAAGATTCCGCATAAGTTAAAAGTGGTAGATTTTGAGAAATATAAGGGTAACTCTTGTCCTTTGAGTCTTCTAGTGATGTATGCCCGTAAAATTTCAACTCAGACTGATAACCGTCAGCTACCTTGAAATGGTATATGAAACTAGATAGCAATCAGTTCCATATGTTCAACTATTTAGGCAAGGCTTTTGTGAAATAGTACAAGTTTAATGTTGACATGGTGCCAGACCTAGATTAACTCTGGGCTATGTCCCAGAAATACAAAGAAACTTTCAAAGAATAGGCGCAAAGATAGCACGAGGTTTGCTGTGCAGATTAGTCCTTTATTGGAAGAGAAGTAGATGACTAAGATCTTTATAAAGACTTAGGGTTCTTTGTATTATGAAAAAATGATTACCAGTGCTCCTATTGATTTCATTGAAATGGTAAATATGGGGATGATAATTGAAAAAGGTGTTTGTGAAGGATGATTGGTAAAAGACAATGGTTCATCTGGAAGTTCTATGAAGCATGGGAACAATATACAAAAGAATAAATAAGATGATACCAATATTGTTTCGTAAGAAAAGCATAGGAGATCCCATAAAACCATTCAACATTATCAATAAGTGGCGTCAGTGATCCCTGTTGTTAATAGTGCTTCGATTGTTCAACTGACTTCCAACATTCAACCATGTTTTCAAAAACGTACTCCACAACAAGTTAATCAACAAAATTGTTTGCAAAGGAAGGTATATTTTGATCCAATTCTGATGTCTTACACGAAATTATACTAATCTTTGATCCAAATAAATTTGGTACAAACTCAGGCTTCGCCCGATGTTCCAAAAGATATTTCGTTATGTTACAAGCCTAAGGCCTATTGTGTTTTTCATAAGGGTGAACCAGGATATGATATCAAGGATTGTTTACCTTTGAAATAAGAAGTACAGAGGTTGATGAATAGCGATAGATTATCTTTTGAAACATGGAAATGCCACTATTAATATGGTGGAAGGGTTTCCTTACACGTACCATGTCTTTGATGTTTGTTTTATCAGAAGATCTCTAGTTGAAATGCATGCTACCATGTCTGAGCTAAGTTATTATGAGCATGATCATGATACTTGTCGTATTTGTTCTAGAAGTCCTTGAGGATGTGTTGTGGTGAAAAGAGATTTATAAGAAATGTTGGATAAGAATCTAATTCATATGACAAGATAAATGGATGAAGATGAGAATGATATGAATGTCATAGTCCCACATTTTAACATTCCTAGACCAATTGTTATTCCCTATAAAAGTCAGAAGTTTGTTGTTGCTTCGTTGGTTATTTGTTTTCCTGGCCCAATACCGTATGAATCAGATAAAGTTATTCTTTAAAAATACAATGATACAATGTTAGATGATGGAAAAGAACTTCCATTTCCTTCAATTCCCTCAGTTGTGAACATTACAGATGTAAGTGGTGTGACCAGAAATGGTTGAATATTTGCTATTATATCCCTTAAGAGAGTTGAAGATGTTGCGGGTAAGCAAACTCATTTGGAAACTACTGTTGAATCTGGCAAGTCTAACGGTAAATATGACAATGATGAAGTGCTAAAGTCGATTAAAAGAAGCGAGTACAATGTGGTTAAGCAGTTATTGCATACCCCGTCCAAGATATCTGTTTAATCTTTGCTAATGAACTTGAAAGCACACTGAGAAGCTTTGCAGAAAGTTATGAAGCAAGCCTATGTGAACCATGACGTAATAATTGATCAATTTGATGGTATCGTGGCCAACATTACTACATGCAATAATTTGAGTTTTTGTGATAAGGAATTTCCGAAGGAAGGAAGAAATCATAATCTGGCTCTGCACATTTCCATTAATTTCCAAGAGGATGCTTTATCTAATATATTGGCCAACATTACTACATGCAATAATTTGAGTTTTTGTGATGAGAAATTTCCTAAGGAAGGAAGAAATCATAATATGGCTCTACACATTTCCATAAATTTCCAAGAGGACGTTTTGTCTAATGTATTGGTTGACACAGGTTCTTCTTTGAATGTCTTACAAAAATTTATCCTTGTCAGAATCTCGTACCAAGGCGCTCCCATGAGGTTTAGGGAGTGGTTGTAAAGAATTTGGTGGATCAAGGAAAACCGTGATTAGTGAAGTAGAGCTTCCCATCAAGATAGAACCATGTTACTTTCAAATAACCTTTCAAGTTATGGACATCCATCCAACATATAATTGTCTTCTTGGTCGCCCAAGTATACATGAAGGCAAAGGTGTACATCCAGTCTTCATCATAAGCTAAAGTTTGTTAAAAATGGGAAATTAGTAATTGTTGGTGGTGAACAAGCCATGTTGGTCAATCATCTTTCTTCATTCTTGTAAATTGATGCCAACAAAGCTATGGGAACTTTGTTCCAAGCTCTTTCTATCTTTGATAATGATGTTAAAAAGAATAGGGACCCATTTCTTCTCTGAAAGATGCTTAACATATTGTAGAGAATGTCTAATCTGTTGGTTTGGGCCAAGTTGTGGAACTTGCTTTAAACAAGAACATTGTTAGTTTTTGTTTTTCACCTGGTTAGACCCGTAAAGAGATAAAGCGTATCCAAGAGGTTTTTCATAGTGCTAGGTTCATCCACTCCAAATATTAGACTGCTGCAGCAATCATTAAAGATGACCAATAGCAGGAATTTCCTAACTTTATGAAGAAAAAGTTCAGAAGAACTCACCCTGATATGGCTTTAAAAGTTAAAGAGGATGTTTAAAAGCAGATTAATACATGTTTTCTTGTTACATCTGAGTATCCTCAATGGTTGGATAACATTGTGCATGTTCCATAGAAAGATGGAAAAGTCTGGATGTGTGTTGATTATCGAGATTTGAGCAAAGCTAGCCCAAACGATTATTTGCCATTGCCACACATTGATATGTTGGTAGAAAACACGACTAAGTTCAATGTCTTCTCCCTTATGGATTGTTTTTCCGTTTATAATCAAATAAACATGGCACTTGAGGACATGTAAAAGACGAGATTTGTTACACCATGAGGAACATTATGCTATAGAATGAAGCCCTTCGGTTTGAAGAATGTTGGTGCGACATGTAGCTCGATTTTTGTGGTCTTTAATCACTATCGTATTTTTGCTACTTTCTGATTTCTTATTTTTTTCTGGGTGAAGCTGGTTATGGAAGGTAAAAGATATATTAAACTCACCCCGATTTGCATACTATTATTTAACATATGCTCGCATTGTTTTAGGTTCTTCTTTAGCTTATTTCAACTCTTGGATTAGTGTAAAAAAATTTCTTTTGATATTGATGGAGGTTTCTTTGATATGGGTCTAGATATGGGATGAGTTCCGATTGATAGGGTGATGTTGATGTTTTTTTGTTTCTGTATCATCATAATTTTTTGATGTTTTTCTTAGGTTTAAGAAAACTTGATTGTTGTTTTCTTATGTGTTCGCAAAGATCTTACGTCCTTTTTCCTACGTAACCCCAAAGAGAGAATTGAGGGATCAGAGCATTGTAGTTCCTCAAAAAAGCTTTGAGCTATGAGGAAAGGGATTGATTTATATCCTGGTTAAAGCACAAGATGTTGATGCTCAAAAGTTTAATTTGTGTCTTGATAAAAGCCCATGATTGAAGCTGGAGAGTTTGTTTGTTTCCTGATCAAAGCCCAGGATTAAACCTGAAAAGTCTGTTAGTTTCCTGATCAAAGCCTAGGATTGAAGCTAAAAAACAATTGTTTGTAACTGGTTGGTTGGTATCTTGAATTTCATAACTCAAGGCATAAGCTTAATGGTATCTTGATTTGCATAGCTCAAGAAATAATGAATGGGTACCCTAAATTGCAAAGCTCAAGGAAGACTGAATGGTTGAACTGAATTGCATAGCTCAGGATAGCTGAATATGTTATCTTCATTTGCATATCTCAAGAAAGGCTGGATGTTTAACTTAGTTAGAGTCCAAGACTATGACTGCATTGTGGGAAATTAGCTTAGTTAAAGTCCAAGACTATGTCTGGTGTTAGCTTAGTTAGAGTCAAAGACTATGACTGTATTGTTGTTGTTAGCTTAGTTAAATTCCAAGACTATGACTGATTTTGAGTGACTGTAAAGTGTTTGACAATATGTGCCTTGATTGAAGCCCAATGTTGAAGCTAAAAGGTGCTCTGTAGAGAGAATTTTTCATCTCTAAAGAAGAAATATTTTGATTTATTTGTGCCTTGATTGAATCTAAACAAAGAAAACTGATTATGTGGGAAAATTTTATTTGTGTTCTGATTTGGAAGCCTAGGTGTGAAGCTTATTTGTGAGAGACTGACTCTTTTTTTATATGTATCTTATATGAATCCTAAGATGGGAGGATGACATGTTGTTGGGAGACTGACTCTATATGAAGAGTGTTTTGTCTTGTTGGAAATTTATAAGATGTGGTCTCCAGACATTCCTTTATATAGGGGGAATTCAATTGTATAGTGCACCAAGAGGAGCTAGCTTGGTCATCCATCGGGGAGAGGGAGACTACTGTATGTTTTAGATTCTAAGGTCAATTCTTATGCTTAAAGAAAGCCTGAGAGGGTCCCTATGTTTAAACCCAAGAGGAGAATATATTACCTGTAAGAGGTGCATGGGTCCTTGAACAAAGCACAAGAGGTGGCTGGGGAAGGCTGACTAACTTCTAAACTAGAGAGAAGACATATTTTAGAGGCCTGGGGGTCCTTGAATAAAGCCAAAGAGGAGGCTATGTGTTTTATACATTGTATTCTCTTTGTCGTTAAGAAGTTTATTATTATCTTAGCTTTAGTTTGAGGTGAAGAAAGATAAGTTTGACAAACAGTTTTATTCTAAGTAAGCAATGGCAGTTTAAGAAAACAACGAGAATTTAGAAAGAGAAAAGATGGCTCAAAAGCCAATAATAGGGCTTAAACATAAGGATTCCTGACTTATATGGAAGCCTGATAGAGTTTTAAAATAGACCGAAGAAAGTTAAAAAAGAAAGAGCCCTAAACACAAAGGATTCCTCACGACACATTTTGATAATTCATTTTAGAAAATAAATGGTCATGTGTAAAGATATTCATAGAAAAATATTCACATATGAAAACTTAATGCGGTGAAAAAGGTGATCGCGCCGAGTTTTTGAAAATGGATCAGATGAAACCTAATGGTTCATTTTTTAAAAAGGGATGTGTCTTACACTCTAATAGAGGCCTGAGAGTGATAAAAATAAAATTGAGGGTGATTAAAATCAAAACCCTAGTTTTTGATATTTTTAAATATTATTTTTTTTTAAAACATGATAAATTTCAAACACAATTGAAAAACAAGATGAAACCTTGGATAAATGTTTGAAAAATTATGTTTTATACATGAGACAACTTGAATATCATTTATGTTTGAAAAAACAAGTGAAAAAAATGAATTTTGAAATGTTTAGAAACAAATAAAATTAATTCTTTATGAAAATATTGAATATATTAAAAAATATATTTTTTGGTGTTTTTTCATGGAATAAAATATTTAAATATTTTTTAGAATTAATGAAAAAAGAATCATTTTAAAACTCAAATATTCAAAAATTTGAAAAGGGGCGTCGAGAACAGCTAAAGAGCATGCATATGTTCTTCATCTTAATGAAATGAAATGAAATAAACATCAATATTGCTCATTTTTAACTCACGAACATCACGGTACCAATTGATTTCATTTATTTTTAGTGTAGAGTGAAAAATCAATGAAGAACACTGAAGAACACTGTAAGATTAAGAACATATGGAAAAAAGATAGTACGAGGAAATATGCATGGATTATGAATTAGCCAAGTTTTAGGCTTACCTGAACTTGAGCTTACAATTGGAACTGTGATTTCGAGCTAGAGGTGTTACAAAGATGTTGTGATGATCTGGACAGCTTTCCTACACCACGTGGAGTGTGTTTGACCACTTGTACTTGATTGCAAATGGTTGGATTAACTTTGATCTTCAAGTTGAAGAAACCAAGCTTTTTTGAGGTTTTGAAGAATGATTATGTGTTGGAAGTGTTCCATAGGTGATCTAAGTGTTTGAACACCTCATAAACATCATATGTGATGTGTTTGAGCAATTAGTTGAGTTTATAGTGCCCACAACTCAAAAATCAGTTGTGATTGCTTAAAATATTATGTTTTGAGTCTTTGAGAGCAAATGAGAGAAAGCTTGGATATCATATGCTTTGGTGTATTTCTTATGATCAAATGAGGTCTTTATTTATATGAAAATATGTTGAGATTACTTATCCCTTAAGTCTTGAAGAGATGAGGTCACAATTGTGAGTCATTCTTTGTAAAAATATCTCTTACATGTGAAGTGATTAATTTCTCAAATAGATCAGCTATGCAGCAGCAAATTTCACATTCCTTAGAAGTTTTATGCTTGGATTGTGTCCACCTATTGCTCGTTGAACAAGAGATCCAAGAATATGCCTTTTTGGAGCTTGGTGACCCTTGGATCAAAATGCATAATGTTAAAATTCATGAATTTCATTTTGGTGAATTACATGGTGTAATCATGAATTTGCAGGTTTGTAATGATTATTTAGATGCTTAAACCCACTTAACATTGTCCTTTGACTCAAAAAATCAAATTTCAAAAGTTTGTGAAAATTAGTTTTTTGCAAAACAGTTTGGAATTTCCACTTTGATCCATGATTTCTTCATGTACAAGCAAGATATTTTATGTCAAATGGTTCTTTGAATTGTTGGCAACATTTGCAACAACATTAGTGTTTTGATAAGGATCTGAATTAGCTTGGATCTTGGTGAAAAATCCCTCCAAGTTGTAGTGTTTTGCTGAAAATCAGTATTTTTCTTGATATTGATCCAATCACAATTTAAAATCCATGAAGATTGGAGTTTCTTGTAGTTGAATCATTTGCAAATTATGATGAGATCTTTCATTTGAGCTTTGGTTCACCAAAATCTGATGCTTGGATCACAGGTTATGATGCTTGGAAGTAGGCCATTTGAATACTTTTTTCCATAACTTAGAAAAATTTATAAGTTTTAAAGGTTGCCTCTTTTACAAGTTATATTCAAATTTCTAATTTTTTTTTGTGATCAAATGCATTCATGGACCATATATTCTTGTAATATAGGTCAAACTTTGACTTTTTGGGTGAAAACTTCAAACTTTGACTTTTTGGTCTAGATGAAAATTACATTACACCCCTGGTTTTCTGATTTTTTGACAGGACATCCTCTGAGGTATTTTGACCTTATAAATGGATTTCCATGATGTATATGAGCTATTTAAACCATTCCCTATGGTATAGGCTCTTGTCGAGATGAAAATCTTGACTTTTGGTTCCCTGATTAGTCAGAAACCCTAACCAGGCATTGTGAAGACCTATTCTTCCAATCTTTGATATCTTCACCTCTTGTACTTGTAAATAGCTTGTAAACGTTATGTCAACATTCTTGATGATGTATGGAGGTCTTAGCTCCTCTCTCTATGAAAAATTTCATCTGGAGGGTGTAACACCCCATTTCTACCCGATAATTATTAATAAAATTAGAGTATAAAAACTCCAACAATTCAAATAAGATGATACATTTTCAACTTTAAAAACAACATTCAACACCTGATTAGTCTTTAAAACAAAATACTTTATTATCACGCAGTGGAAAAATAACACCCCTGTAAAATATATTTTTTGATTTATCCCCTTGTTTTTTACACGCTTAGGGGGGTGCCCAAAAATTTCAGGGGGTAATCCAAAATTTATTTTTTAAAGGGTGGTAAATCAAAACTCGCCTATATTGAAGGGGGGTGGAGGAGGGGGGGGGGAGAAATGACTATTAAACCTTAATAAAATTACTTAAAAATTCACCCAAAAAACACAACAAACTGACATAATCAATTCATATACCCATTCCCACATGTATTCATCATAATAATTCCGATTATAAAGTAAGAATCCCACCCTTACCTTGCATTGAAGGTGAATCTAACACTTTTAATCGGAACCCTAACTTTTCTTCTCCAAAGCACTTCACGTAACCTCTGTTCTCCACTTCTTTCACTGATAACCTCTAATTCTATATTTCTAATTAACCTATATTTTTCTTAATCTTAATAATTCTATTGGGCCTAAATCACACACACCCACAATTTCTACTTCTAAATACCAAACAAGCCCATTTATTAAGAGTAATGTAATTCTACTAATAACCCACAACTTAATCAACTCAAATTAATTCAACTACCAAAGACCTAACTTAAATCAACTTAATTGACTTCATCAACATAATTAAATTAATTCAACCAAACTAACTTAGACACTCAACGTGAAATAACATCAATCATACGAAAATATTTAATTAAATAAATAATTAAATAATCAGGGCGTTATAGAGGGCAACAGTTGATTGAAACCCTAATTAGTGATTATGATGGCTCAGGGCCCAGATCACTAAAACTTTTGTACAGCCCTTGAAATACCTTCCATCATTTGAGATTCCTTAACCCTTTGATTGGTGATTGAAAGGTTGAAAGTATTATGTATTAATGATTGGTCATTTGTCTGAATCCTCTGAGGGACTTAAGAATCCTGGTTCTTTACGGGGATACTGTCAAAACTAGTCTGACAAAGTCCTTTGGTCAGTGGATTTCCTTTGATGAGGTATATATCTTAGGATAAAAATTTAGGGTATGACATGACGTACCAAATAGTTATGACTATTCTTTTCCATGATATGATGCACGGGGAAATTGAAGTCTATGTTGACGATACGATTGTCAAATCAAAGTCTGAAGAAGATCATGTTGAGCATTTGTTAAACCTATTTCAACATCTTAGAAAGTTTAAGCTTCGTTTGATTCTAACAAATGTACTTTTGGTTTCCGTTCTAGAATTTTTTTGGCTTTCATTGTCACCTAGAGAGGCATTGAAGTTAATCATGATAAGGTTAAAGATATTTAAGAGATGCATGCACCCAAAACTAAAAAACAATTAAGAGGATTCCCTGGGCATATGAATTACATTTCCTGGTTTATATCTCACATGATTGCCACATGTGCGCCAATATTTAAGCTTCTTTGTAAATATCATAGTTGTGTGTAGATATATGATTGTTAAAAGGCGTTTTGATAGTATCAAACATAATTTTCTTGAACCTTCAATTTTGTCTCCTCTGGTGGAAGGAAGACCTCTAATTATGTACATAATTGTGTTGGAAGATTCCATGGGTTGTGTCTTTGGTCAACAAGATGAATATAGTAGAAAATAATATGCCATTTATTATCTGAGTAAAAAGTTCACTGATTGTGAGTCTCGATAATCCACGCTCGAAAAGACTTGTTGTGTTTTGGATTGTGAGTCTTGATAATCCGCCTCTTCACCAATATATGTTTAATCATACAACTTGCTTAATATCCAAAATGGATCTAATCAAGTATATTTTGAAAAGCTTACTCTAATTAGGAGGATTTCCCGTTGGCAGATGTTGTTGTTAGAATATGATAATGAGTACCAGACTCAAAAGGCAATTAAAAGAAGTATCTTGGCTGACCACATGGCTCACTAGCCAACTGATGATTATTAATCTATCATATTTGACATCCCTGATGAAGATGTGATATATTTGAAAGAAAGATATTGTGATGAACCGTTGCCCGATTAATGGCCAGAACCTGGATCTCGTTGGGGTTTGATATTTGATGGAGCTATTAATGCATATGGAAATGGAATTGAGAACATTATCATTACTCTTAAAGGTTCTCATATTCCTTTCACCGCAAGGTTGAAGTTAAATTGTACAAATAATATGGCAGAGTATGAAGCTTGTATCATGGGCTTTGAAGAAGCTATTAATTTGAGAATCAAGAATATTAAAGTGTATGGAGATTCAACTTTGGTGATTAATCATATCAATGGAGAGTGGGGTACTCACCAATCTAATTTGATTCCTTATAGAGATTATGCAAGAAGGTTGTCAACTTTCTTTAATAAAGTTGAATTTAATTATATACCAAGAGAAGAAAATCATATGGAAAATGTGTTGGCCACTTTGTCTTCCATGATTGTTGTGAATCAGTGGAATGATGTGTCATGATCAGTGTTATGCGCTGTGATGTGTTTGCGGAAGAAGAGGTCACCGATGATAAACTGTGGTATGATGACATTAAATTTTTTCTTCAAAGACAAGAGTACCCACTTGGGAAATCCAATAAAGAGAAGAATACTCTAAGATGGTTGGCTATTAAAGATGTTAAAAGCAGATTAATATTGAATGACAATGGAATTTGATTTTTGCAAATATGTGAAAAATTTCCATAAATGTCATATTTATGCTGACAATATTCATGTACCTCCAACTCTTCTTAATGTTATTTCTAATACATGGCCTTTCTACATGTGGGGATTTGATATGATTGGCATGATTGATCCCTAAGAATGAAACATACATTGATTCATTCTAGTAGCTATTGATTACTTCACTAAATGGGTTAAAGAGGCATCGTACACCTATGTGACCAAGCAAGTGGTAGTCTGATTTATCAAGAATAAAATTATTTTTCGCTATGGTGTTGCGTCTAACATCATTACTGGTAATGGTTCATACTTGAATAATAAGATAATGAAAGAGATGTGTGAAGATTTTAAGATTCAAAACCATAACTCTTCTTCTTACATACCCAAGATGAATGTGGTTGTTGAAGTTGCTAATAAGAATATAAAGAAAATTATTCTGGAGATGGTTTTGACTTATAAGGATTGGCATGTGATGCTCCCTTTTGCTCTGCACGGGTATCGTACATCTGTACTCACTTCAATAGGGGAAAATCTTTGTCTCTCTTGTGTATGTTATGGAAGCAGTGCTCCCCATGGAGGTTGGTATCCCATAAATGAGTGTCTTGATGGAAGCTAAGTTGTCTGCGGCCGAATGGTATTAGAGCATATATGATCACTTGAATTTAATTGAAGAATAGATAATAACGGCTTTGTGCCATGGCCAGTTGTATCAATAGAGAATGAAGAAAGAAATTGATAAGAAGGTTCGACCTTATGTATTCAGAGATGGCAACCTTGTACTCAAAAAGATCTTGTCTTTCGTTACTAATTCTTGGGGAATGTGCGCTCCTAATTATGAAGGCCCATATGTTGTTAAGAGAGCCTTGTCTAGAGATCCATTGATTCTTGCGACTATGGATGGTGATGAGTTCTCTCGTCCTGTGAATGCCGATGCAGTCAAGAAATAATTCGTCTAATGAATAAAAGAACAACTCATTAAGTTGAAAGCCCGAAAAAGAGAATTAGGAAAGAATGAGTGTCTCGGTGGATTGAAAACCCAAAAGGGCGGTCCAAGCAAAAGTTAGAGACATAAACAAAAATATTCATTCCGGTAGGTTGAAAACCCGAAATGGAAATTTAGGCAAAAGTTAGGGATTATATAAAGTAATTGTATCAGGCTAGACGTAATCATTCCAAGTAGCGGTGCATATCAAAGATCCTCATTCAATTGTCACATACCGAAGTTTTGAGCATAAGTAGAATTCATAGTTGTTAGGGATAATAGTGGTCATTGTATTTCATTGTAGAATTTTTCCATCTATTTTCCATTTTTAAACTTTCTAATAATCCATGGAGTCATGCCATTTGCAGACTACAATTCTCATTAATAAAATTTGAGCCTTTTGTTCAATTGTTTGTTATTCTTATATTGTTTCAGTTTAAAAATTTTCATTTATTTTTTATGATAATTTTTTAAACAAAAGAGTAATAAATGGTCATAATTTTGAAATTTAAAAAATATATTCTCTTTGGTTTATGAATATAAAATAGGAATGTAATTGCTAGTCTCAACAGTGGTAATGAATTGCGATACTCAGTGTTTTCCTAAGCAAAGTTTCCTTTATCCTTGGCAAGGATTTTAAAAGTGATTCTATTTCTTCGGCAGATCCTTACATCTATTTAACCAGTTAATTTGTTATCCCCAATAGAGTTTGCTTGACCGAGTCTTTATCCTTTCTCAGTAGAGTTTGTGAATGTTTCTTATCCCGAGAAGAATTTGGATGATTCGTTTTTCCAGGTACCCCTCATGTTGGAGTTTATGTTTGTTCCCTCGGTAGGAGTATTGTTGATGTAAGAAGATTGATCTTTAGGTGCTTTGTCCCAAGAAATACTTTCTTCTTACCATATGTTTATCCTTGTAGTAGGATTTATTTCCTTTGGTAGCTTTTGCTTATCCCCCTACATGAGTTCCAGTTGTTCCCCTGGCATAAATTTCCTATGTTAACTCCATCTTATTGAGATTAGTCGATTATCTGGTTGTACTAGGATGCTTATTCATTTGTTGTTTATCTTTATGTTTGTTTTGTCAGCATATTCATACTCATATTCATGCATGTGCACACACGCATAACATCATGTTTTCCATCAAGAATTTTTGCATTTCTTGATGTTTCCCCTGCCCTCTGGTGTTGTTATCTTCCTCGGAGCGTGTGTTCTCTCTCCAATATAATGTCGGCCTTAAGAAGAAAGTATATACCCTTTTCCAATTCTCCACTGAGTTTGATTCTCATGGAAGATCGTTGATTCAACTCTCCTTTCTAGTCTATTATCTGGATGGAACTATACCTATTTGAGTTATTTCCTCATTAGGTTGAGTCCTATTGAGCTTTCTCTCTCCATTTGATTCTTGGATTGAAACTTAATATTTTTAGCTTACTGCTTTTACTTCTACCCAGTCTCCTTTTATCTGATTGGTTACCTTTGTTATCTACCCTGTGACTGACAATTGGCAATCTTTCTATTTGAGCTTATTTCCTTTGCTTCTACCCAGTGATTGGTAGCAGGTAATATTTCTCCCATTTTTTGTTGGTTACAGTTGTTTTCTACCCATTCACCGGTAGTCGTTAATTTATCCTTATGAGCTTATTGACTTTAATTCTACCCAGTGACTGATAACATGTAATATTGTCTCATTTTATTCAATTGGTTACCTTTGTTTTCTACCCATTGACCGGTAGTTTGTAATCTTTTTGTTTGAGTTTATAACCTTTTCTTCTACCCAATGATCGGTAGCAGGTAATATTTCTCCCATTTTTGGTTTGTTACTGTTGTTTTCTACCCAGTTGCTGGTAGTAGGTAGTTTTTTTTCCGTTTTATCTCATTGCCTTTGCTTTTACCTAGTGACTGGTAGCAGGTAATATTGTCTTCTTTTATCCGATTGGTTACCTTTGTTTTCTACCCTGTGATCGATAGTTGGTAATCTTTTCATTTGAGTTTATTGCCTTTTCTTCTACCCAATGACTGATAGAAAGTAATATTTCTCCCTGTATTGGTTGGTTACAATTGTTTTCTACCGAGTTGCCGGTAGTCGGTAATTCTTCCTCCCGAGCTTATTGCCTTTGCTTCCACCTAGTGACTGATAGCAAGTAATATTGTCTCCTTTTATCTGATTAGTTACCTTTGTTTTCTACAAAGTAACCGATAGTTGGTAACCTTTCCATATGATATTATTACCTTTTCTTCTACCCAGTAACCGGTGGTAATATTTATCCCTTCCCAATTGGTTACCTTTGTTTTCTACCAAGTAACCGGTAGGTGGTAATCTTTTCGTTTGAATTTATTACCTTTTCTTTTACCCAGTAACCAGTAGAAGGCAATATTTCTCCCTTTTCGATTGAGTACCCTTTGTTCTCTACCCATTAACCGGTAGTTGACAATCTCTTCCCCAGTTGAGTTGGTTTCCTTTTCATTGGAGGATTTGGACATCTTTTTCTTATGTCCCCTTTCCCCTGGTGGAGTCTAGCTTAGTTTCACTAAGTCTTCCCCGTTAGAGCTTTTATCCTTTAAATTCTTTTTGTATCATTCTAATACATAGTTATTCCCGAGTAGAGTCGTTTCTCAATGGTGTATTTCCCTGGTAAACCTCATATGTTCCTAGTGGTTGCATGTCGGAGATGTTGCCCACATGTTTGTCTTTCCCTTATGGAACTTTGATTTCCCCAGCTGGGTCTCTCTTTTGGAATTTGTATTATCCTATGAAGTTTTAGGCTTATATTAACCCTAACATTTGTTTGTCTCTTGTGGCGCTTTATTCCCCACGAAGATCTTTGTCTATATTTGTTCATGTTATATCATGTGAATTATGTGGTATCTTAGGGCCAAAAACTGGGTTTGTTATTATATTGAAGTCTCTCTGATCTCGCTGAGACGAAGATGTCAATCTTCATATCTCCAGATATAAGTAACTTAAATAGGGACATCTGACATATCCTAATTTTTAACCATAAGATCCCATATACCATTTGCATCTATGAATTCAAGCAAAATTACAATTCGTCATCTCCTAACCCTCTCTTTGGAGTTTCCTTTACAAAGATCACCAAGCACCCATTTGTGTATGTTTATCTTTATGTGTATATGTTTATTTCTTATCTAACCATTAATCAAAATGCCAAAAATATTTCTTATTTCTCTAAGTTTATTGTGAAAGGTATGGCATTTCATCAAGAGCACCAAGCTTGGTCCCTCAGCTAGGGTTTTGATTCCCCAAGACAAAGTGTGAACATCCATTGATTCTCAATTGGGATTATCTTGCAAGGCTTGGTTTTTAATCTCAAGGCTTATGTCATCAAGCATATTTCAACTTCATTTTTATCAAAAGTATCTTAAGTTTGTTAGCTTGTTCTTCAAGAAAGTAAAAGGTTCATGTATTTATATCCACGCCTTCTTCAACAAGTTAACACAAACTTTAGTCAATTTATTTAAAGTAAATTCAAGGTCATATTATGTTGAATTTATATGACAATCAATGTACTTTGAAATTCAATAAAACCTAAAGTACACAAGTTGATTCAAGGATGTTTGACCAAAAGCCAACATTTTCAAGTCAAAGTTCCAAATAATACAACTCCTTTAATTCTCTATATTTTTTAGTGCTTCATTTTGCATATGACTATTTTCAACATCATCTACATCTTCTCTTTACATGAAAAGAGCCGATTATGCTCGGAGGATCATCAAACATTTGAAGACATTATAGGTCATTTGTGGACTTAGTGAAATTTTATTTATTTTCAAGTAGCTTTTTCTAAACTTTAAAGAATTATAACATCATCAATTTTCAACATTTGGAGCTGGTTATTTTTGCTATCTACAATTTGTTACTATAACGCCCGAATACTTAATTATTTATTATATCGAATATTTAATTATTTATTTGTGTTTTTCGGTCGATTTTTTGTTGTGGTTGATTAAGTCGATAAGTCAGAAATACAAGCCGAAAGCCGTAGAAATAATATTAAAGGTAATATTATCCTTGTGGAAGTGGGTTGTTTAGTGGACTAGAAATTTTGTCCGAATTAGTAAATAGAGGGGTGCAATTGTTAGGCTCATTAGTTAATTATTAGAATTATATTATTTTAATGAAAAGAAAATAATTGAATTTGGAATTAGGTTGTATAAGTAAGTGGAAAATTCAGAAGCATAACACGATCGTGAGAGAAGAGGGTGAAAGAGAAAACTGCAATCGTAAGCAATTATCGAAATTTGATCGTGTAGAGCTACCTTCAATCAAATCCAAGGTAAGGGTGAGTTCGATCTTTATAACCGAGTATGATAATCGGTACTGAGATTGGGTAGTTGTAGGTTTATGTGTGTTTTGTTGATGTTGATGTTGATGCTAGTTATAAAAATCTGTTATTGTGTTGTTGTGATGATATTCTTGTCTGGCATTGTTGAATTGGTTGTTGATAATAAGTTGTTAATCAGTTGTGTCCGCAAAGTTTTGATTTTATTATGTTGCTGTGATATCGTAATTTCAGGAAAATTTGGAATATGGGACGATGACTCAGTACCTGGAGTTGAAAGAACACATGTGGCGGGAGCCACATGGGGTGAAATAAGAACCACCTTGAGGTGACAGTAGCCACATGGGGTGAAATAGGAACCACCTTGAGGTGATAGGAGCCATGCTCCCTAAGACATATATGGCGCAAGCGATATGTCTTTGGTATTAACACTGTGTTGGTTTTGATAGAAAAATAGTCTTGGGAATTTGACAGAAAACAGACTTGTAAACTTTTTTTTTCATGACAGATGAAGTTTTATCAGAACATAAGATTTTGAAAAAATTTAATAAACAGTTGTAGTAACCTTAAAATGTTACAATTAGTGTTGGTTTAGTCGGTTTAGCCGAATTAGGAGAAAAATTTAGTTGCTCGGAATTTAGCGAAAATCGTCGGGGTAAGTCGGGTAGTTTAATAGTTAATTATTGTTGTGTTGTTTTGTTGAAACGATGTTGGAAAGTCGAGTTGCAGGTAAATGTAGAATTGGTAAGTTGTTCCGGTTTACGGAAAGTTTCTAAGTTGTTTATGTTGGAGGCTATACAAGCCAATGTTGAATTTAAGTTGTTAATGCCGTATAAGTTGTTTGTGTTTCTGATGTTTTTATGTTGTTTGTGTTGTGAATTCATGTATTTTATATAGAACATTTGCATATTATTTCAGAGCCGCTGCTCACACCATATTGGTCTAGATTGGTCCTTGATACCTCGATAACCCGGCAAGATTTTTTAAGTTGGGAGTTTTACTCCGAATGGTACCACATGCATAATTTAGTTATGTCACATTTAAGTTGCATCTTTTGAGTGGTGTAGATTGATGTTGTGAAGTGGTGTTTTGATTATGATCCTTATCTATGTATTGTTTATCATATATCGTTTATAACTATCGATATCTCACTTCTTCTGTTTGAATGTTGTCCTTATGTTGGCAACATGCAGGAAATCAAGAGGAGTAGTCTGTTACCTTTAGTAAAGTCGGTGGTTGTCGCTCTGATACGGAGCATCAGAGGGATGACGCGTGTCTGTTTTGTTGAATTGTTTACATGCTGAATTTTATTTTAGTTGAAGTACTTTAGACTACTTGTTGCTTATTTTGAAGTTGTTTTATGTTGGATAAAGATGCTACTATTTCATTTATGTATCTGTTGCATAGTGTTTTATAAAGTTGAATTATTTTGAGGATTATACGTTGGTTTATGATTTTCCTGGAATGTGCTATGTATTAAACATGATTATCTTCTAACTTGAGATTTTCGGAAACTTTAAAATGTTATATCCCATTTATTTTGAAAATTTTATAACTCTGAATTTTAATATAATTTCTGGGTAGTAAATGGGGTTTTACATTAGTGGTATCAGCGTAGGTCGGTTTGTCCAGCCAAGTGTTGAGTCTTAGTTGTCTAACAATCGATTATTGTTATTTGGTTCTAACTTTTGGTTGTGTTGTAGTGATAAGTTGAGATGGCTGGAAGAAATGACGTTGCGATGGCTGCTGCAATGCAAGCGATGGCTCAGGCTGTGTAGAACTTGCCAAATGCTGATGAAGATGTTGGATCACATTGCTTGGCGACTTTTCAGAGAGAGAATCCGCTGGTCTTTAAAGGAAAGCATGATCTAGATGTGGTGTTAGGATGGATGAAGGAGATTGAGAGAATCTTATGTGTTATGGATTGTACTCCGGCGCAGAAGGTTCAGTATGGTACTCACATTCTAGTTGTCGAGGCTGATGATTGGTGGCTAGAGACACGTGAGAGGTTGGGTGCTATTGGTGAAGTAATCACTTGGGATGTGTTTCGAAGGGAATTGATGAGAAAGTATTATCCAGAGAATATCCGTGGCAAGAAGATGATTGAGTTCCTTGAGCTAAAGCATGGAAACATGTCTGTCACCGACTATGCTGTAAAGTTTGTGGAATTTTCCAAGTTTTATCCTCATTATACTGGTGCTACTGCTGAATTTTCAAAGTGCATCAAGTTTGAAAATGGGTTGCGCTCTAAAATCAAGAAAGTTGTTGGGTATTAGAAGATCTGTGTCTTTTCTGAGTTGGTTGATAGTTGCAGAATATATGAAGAAGACAATAATGCCCATTATAAGATTGTAAGTGACCGAAGAGGCAAGAAACAACAAAATCGTGGCAAGCCATACGATGCTCCCGCTAGAAAGGATAAAAAAAAAGTTGCTCTAACTCATAGGACTAGTGGGGTAGGTGCTCTTGATGGTATAGTTTGCTTTAAATGTGGTCAAGTTGGTCGTAAGAGAAACGTGTGAACTAGTGTGGTAAAAAGATGTTTTCATTGTGGTAAGATTAGGCATGCAATAGATGATTGCAAGCACAAGGAAATTATTTGTTTTAATTATGGAGAAGAAGGATATATTGGTAGTCAGTGTTAGAAGCCGAAGAAAGCTCAAACTGGGAAAGTGTTTGCGTTGGCGGGAACTCAGACAGCTAACGCGGGCCGACTTATCATAGGTGCATACTTCATTAATAATACTCCTTTAATTACTGTTATTGATATTGGTGATACAAACTATTTTATTGATGTTGATTATGTTCAAAGATTAGGTCTTGAATTGTCTACTTTGAATGGTGAATTGATTGTTGAGATTTCGGCTAAGGGATCAGTATCTACTTCTCTTGTGTGTTTAAAGTGTCCTTTATCGATCTTCGATAAAGACTTTTATGTTGATTTGGTGTGCCTACCGTTGATTGGGATAGATGTAATTCTTGGTATGAACTGGTTAGAGTATAACTACGTTCATATAAACTGTTATCGTAAGTCGGTGAGGTTTTCTACTCTTAAAGAGGAAGGAGTTGAATTGTTATCTTTCAGAGAGCTATAACAATTAATGAAAGAGCAAGATCAGATGTTTTTGTTAAATGAAACATTGTCTATTGAGAGTAAATCTGAGATTGAGGAATTATTAATAGTGATTGAGTTTCCTGAAGTTTTCCTTGATGAAATTTTTGATGTACCGTCGGAGAGAGAAGTTGAATTTGCAATTGATCTGGTACCTAGTACTAGGCCTGTTTGAATGGCACCGTATAGAATATCGGCATCCGAGCTGTCTGAACTAAATAAGCAGTTGAAAGAATTACTTGAGTAGAACTTTGTAAGACCAAGTGTATCACCGTGGGGAGCTCCATTGTTGCTAGTGAAGAAGAAAGATGGTAGTATGTGACTTTGTGTTGATTATCAACAGCTGAATAAAGTGACAATCAAGAATACGTATCCACTTCCGAGAATAGATGATTTGATTGACCAATTGATGGGCGCTTGTGTGTTCAGTAAGATTGATTTTTGAGATCGGGTTATCATCATATCAAAGTGAAAGATGAAGTTATTCAGATGACAACGTTTAAAACACGGTATGGACATTATGAGTATTATGTGATGCCTTTCGATGTGACTAATGCGTCAGGAGTATTTATTGAACACACGAACCATGTTTTTCATACTTATTTGGACCGCTTTATAGTTGTATTCATTGATGATATTCAGATTTATTCTAAGTCAGAAGAAGAGCATAAGGAACATTTGAAAACAGTGTTGGAAGTTTTGAAAGATAAGAAGATGTATGTGAAGTTGTCCAAGTGTGAGTTTTGGTTGAAAGAAGTCAGTTTTCTTGGCCATGTAATTTCAGATAGTGGTATTGTTGTGGATCCTTTGAAGGTAGATGTTGTGTTGCAATGGGAAACTCCAAGTTCGGCTACATATATTATAAGCTTTTTGGGGTTAGTTGGTTATTATAGAAGGTTTATCGAAGGATTTTCTAAGTTGGCACTTCCGTTAACTAGATTAACTTGTAAAAGTAAAGCTTTTGTGTGGGATGTTCAGTGCGAAGAAACTTTTACCAAATTGAAGAAGAGTTTGACGTCGGCTCTGGTTTTGAATTTACCGAATCCAGAAGAACCGTTTGTAGTCTATTGTGATGCTTCGTTGATGGGTTTATGAGGTGTGCTTATGCAGAATAATAAAGTAATTGCTTATGCGTCACAGAAAGTTGAGAACTCATTAGAAGAACTATCCTACGCATGATTTAGAAATTGTTGCAGTTGTTTTTATGCTGAAGATTTGGAGGCACTATCTTTATGGTTAAAGATTGAATGTTTACAATGATCATAAAAGTCTTAAGTATTTGTTTGACCGGAAAGAGCTGAATATGAGACAACGTAGATGGTCGGAATTGTTGTAGGATTATGATTTCGGTTTGAATTATCATCCAGGCAAAGCTAATGTTGTGGTTGATGCTTTCAGCCGAAAGACCTTGTATATATCAGCAATGATGATTAAGGAATTGGAATTAATTGAGCAGTTTTGAGATATGAGTTTGGTTTGCGAAGTGACACCGTAGAGTGTTATGTTAGGCATGTTAAAGATTAATAATGATTTTCTGGATAATATTCGAGAGGCTCAAAAGATGGATGTGAAACTAGTGGACATCATGAATAGTTGTGGTCAATTAGATAAGAGTTACTTTAAGATTGATGTAAGAGGTGTGTTGAGACTACATGATCGAATTTGTATTCCGGATGATGCATATCAGAAAAAGAGGATTCTTGAAGAGGGTCATAGGAGTAATTTGAGTATTCATCCGAGAGACGCTAAAATGTATCAAGACTTAAAGAAAATATTTTGGTGGTCTAGGATGAAAGAAGACGTGGCACAATTTGTGTATGCGTGTTTGACTTGTCAGAAGTCGAAGATTGAGCATCAGAAGCATGCAGGGTTGATGCAACCGTTGGAAGTTCCAGAATGAAAATAGGATATCAATTCTATGGATTTTGTGACGGGGTTTCCTGTTACTCTTAGAGGGCATGATTCAATTTGGGTGATTGCTGATAGGCTTACGAAGTCAGCTCACTTCATACCTATTAACATCACATATCCAATTACAGAGTTGGTAGAAATTTATATACGAGTAATTGTGAAGTTGCATGGTGTTCCTTTGTGTATTGTGTTGGATCGAGATCCGAGGTTTACGTCAGAGTTTTGGAAGAGTCTGAAAGAGGCGTTTGGTTCTAAGTTGAGATTGAGTTCAACTATCATCCTCAGATAGATGGCCAAATTGAGATAACTATTCAGCCGTTGGAGGACTTGTTGAGAGCTTATGTTCTCGAGCAGGGAGGTCCGTAGGGGTACTTATCTTCCATTGATCAAGTTCACTTACAATAATAGTACCATTCTAGTGTCAGAATGACATCTTTTGAAGTATTGTATGGTCGGAGGTGTAGAACTCCATTGTGTTGGCATGAATCTGGTGAAAGTGTAGTACTTGGACCAGAGTTAGTTCAAGAAACTACCGAGAAAGTAAAGTTGATCCGAGAGAAGATGAAGGATTCTCATGGTAGGCATGAGAATTACCATGACAAGAGAATGATAGATTTATAATTCCAAGCTGGTGATCATGTGTTTTTGAGAGTCACACATGTGACTGGTGTTGGGAGAGATATGAAGTCTAAGAAGCTCACTCCTCGTTTTATCGGTCCATTTCAAATTTGGACAAAGTTGGGAAAGTTGCTTATCAGATGGCGTTACCGCCAAATCTTTTGAATTTGCACGACGTGTTCCATGTGTCGTAACTTCGGAAGTACAATTTAGATCTGGCTCATGTGGTTAGTATGGACGATGTGCAAATACGAGATAATCTCACTGTGGAGAAGAAACCTGTACGAGTTGAGGATCGTGAAACAAAGACTCTTCGAGGGAAATAGATCGTGTAAGGAAAGTTGTTTGGTTGGGAGCTGCTGGAGAAAGCATGACCTGGGAATTGGAGAGCAAGATGCGAGACTCCTATCCCGAACTGTTTGAAACAGGTAAATTTTCGAGGACGAAAATATTCTAAGTGAGGGAGAGTTGTAACGCTTGAATATTTAGTTATTTATTTTATCGAATATTTAATTATTTATTTGTGTTTTTTCGTTCGATTTTGTGTTGTGGTTGATTTAGTCGATAAGTCAGAAATATAAGTCGAAAGTCGTAGAAATAATATTAGAGGTAATATTATGGTTGTTGAAGCGGGTTCGTTAGTGGACTAGAAATTGTGTCCGAATTAGGAAATAAAGGGGTACAATTGTTAGGCCCATTAGTTAATTATTAGAATTATATTATTTTGATAAAACGAAAATACTAGAATTAGGAATTAGGTTGTATCAGTAAGTGGAAAATTCATAAGCATAGGACGATCGTGAGAGAAGAAGGTGATAGAGAAAACTACAATTGGAAGCGATTTCCGAAATTTGATCGTGTAGAGTTACCTTCAATCCAATCAAAGATAAGGGTGGGTTCGATATTTATAACTGTGTACAATAACCGTTACTGAGATCGGGTAGTTGTAGGTTGCTTTGTGTTTTGTTGATGTTGATGCTAGTTATAAAAATATGTTATCGTGTTGTTGTAATGATATTCTTGTGTGGCATTGTTGAATTGGTTGCTGATAATAAGTTGTTAATCGGTTGTTTCCGTAAAGTTTTGATTTTATTATGTTGTTGTGATGTCGTAATTTCTGGAAAATTTGGAATTTGGGACGATGACTCAGTACCCGGAGTTGAAAGAACACATGTGACGGGAGACACATGGGGTGAAATAGGAACCACCTTGAGGTGGTGGGAGCCATGCTTCCTAAGACATATATGGTGCAAGCCATATGTCTTAATGGTGGGAGTCACATTGTGTGGCCACTAATGTTGGGAAAGTGGCGCTGGCCACATGCTTATATGCATAATGGGTGGCGCAAGCCACCCTGTGTTGAAAGGTCCACTCAATTTTCTTTTATGCATTATTTAATTAACTAATCCACCTAAACTTTTTTACATTTTAGTGATTCTAATTTTTAAATATATTAATTTCATGATTGTTGCTTTGTTAAAGATCATAAATTGGTATTAAAATTTTAGAATCAGGAACAAGCATGTAGCGAACAAAAAAAATAGTGTTGGTATTAGCACTGTGTTGGTTTTCATAGAAATATAGTCTTGGGAATTTGAAAGAAAAAGATTTGTAAGCTTATGTTTTTATGACAGATGAAGATTTATCAGAACATATGATTTTGACAGAATTTGATAAACAGTTGTAGTAACCTCAAAATGTTAAAAGCAGTGTTGGTTTAGTCAGTTTAGTCGAATTAGGCGAAAAACTTAGTTGCTCGGAATTTAACGAAAATCGTCGGGGTAAGTCGGGTAGTTTAATAGTTGATTGTTGTTGTGTTGTTTTTTTGAAACAATGTTGGAAAGTTGAGTTGCAGGTACAGGCATAATTGGTAAGTTGTTCCGGTTTACGTAAAGTTTCTAAGTTATTTATGTTGAAGGCTTTACAAGCCAATAATTATTTTAAGTTTTTCATGTCGTATAATTTGTTTTTGCTGCTGATGTTGTTATGTTGTTTGTGTTGTGAAGTCGTGGTTGTCATATAGAACATTTACATATTATGTCGGAGCCGTTGCTCACACCACGTTGGCCTGGATTGGCACTAAGTTGAAAGTTGAAGGCTTTTTCCTTGATGCCTCGATAACCTGACAAGAATTTTTAAGTTGGGAGTTTTACTCCGAAAGGTACCACATGCATAATTTAGTTGTGTCGCATTCAAATTGCATCTTTCGAGTGGTGTTGATTATTGTGTTGGTTGATGTTGTGAAGTGGTGTTTTGATTATGATCCTTATCTATGTATTGTTTAACATATATCATTTATAACTATCGATATCTCACCCCATTTGTTTGAATGTTGTCCTTATGTTGGAAATGTGAAAGTAATCAAAAGGAGTAACCAATTACCTTTAGTCGAGTCGGTGGTTGTCGCTCTGATACGTAGCACTCGGGGGGGGGGGGGGTAACATGTGTCTATTTTGTTTAATTGTTTACATGCTGGATTGTTTTTTAGTTGAAGTACTTTAGACTACTTGTTGCTTATTTTGAAGTTGTTTTATGTTGAATAAAGATGCTACTATTTCGTTTATGAATCTGTTGCATAGTGTTTTATAAAGTTGAATTATTTTGAGGATTATATGTTGGTTTATGATTTTCCTGGAATGTGCTATGTATTAAACATGATTATCTTCTAAGTTGAGATTTTTGGAAAGATGAAAATGTAATATCCCGTTTATGTTGAAAATTTTATAACTCTTAATTTTACTATAATTTTCGGGTAGAAAATGGGGTCTTACAATTACACCCTCTACAAGTTTGCTTCAATGGTCAATATCAAATTATGCTTGGAAGTCCATGGAATTTGTTGGAACATTATAGGTAATTTTCTGTCTCAAAGACTTAGAATATTTCTAAGTATGATCACCAGTTTTTCATGCCAACTTCAACATATTATAACTTTCTCCTCAAATGTCCAAATAAAACCTTTCTTGGCACATTGTAAACTATGCTATGAGGACTACACGTTGCAATAAGAATGAAATCATAAAGCCTCTTGAGTAGGATGCCCCATTGAGTTGAACATGATGACTCGAAACCGAAAAGAAGCTCAATGATCAGAATTTTGATTCATCTAATCTTCAATTATAGGTCAATTTGACACAATTTAACCACTTAAACATGTTTAGTGAAGTGTCCAAAGTTTAATTGAACCTCAAAATACATCATTTGGCTGAGTTTTAATGACTTGTGAGTCACACTTTTGGCATGATGAGGGTGTCCATGAAATCTCTAATTCTTTGATCAATTCACCCTCTCAGGATTCCATGCTTTTGAGAGCCAAGAAACCTATGTTTCCACTTCGAATATTTCCAGAATTTGTGCTATCGTGTTTTGATTTCTAGCCAAATTTACTCTAGTTTCTTGATTCCATTAGCGCCTTCGATCTCTTCTAAAGCTTTTGCAACAATTACCAAGCTCTAAGACGTTTTGAAGTTCTCTGAATAGATCCAACTTCTTCAACCTCGGGTCACCATCTCAACAAGGTAGTTAGAAGCTTCATTTTGCTTTAAACAAGTTACCTCAATGTAGCTCTTTGGTTGTTGATCATTTCCCTTAACTTAGCTATTGTTGATTGTTTGCATTGATTATGTATTTTTTTTCGTTTCCGTGTTCATCTCTCCATTTCTCCAAAATTATCCATGAACGTTTTCAATAAATGAAAATGGTGGACATGGTTGAGTTCGCTTATATGATTCGGTCACAATGGAATAGGTCCCATGATCTATGATTTCCATTAGTGGAACTCTGGTGAGATGGTTTACCAGAGAAGCAACGTGACACTGATGTTTGTTTTGTTTTGAATTGGATCTTATGATTGCCTTCATTTAGTGTCTATCGTGTTTCTCATGACTTGGACCTTCTGATCTTATTTAATAAGATTTGATGGCTTAATGTGTTTCCAACCCAGCCATCTGATAAGATTAATGGCTTGTGTTTTTTTTCCAGTTTTGATTTTATTATCCTGGTGTTCTTTTTTATTTATTTCAAATATTCATAAAAAATAGATGCATTAATATTTTTCACTCTATTTTTTTTCTTCATAGTTTCATAAAAATATCTCTTATTTTCTGAGAATTTTTGTGCATTTTTTCATCATTTATTATTTTTCATGATTTTCTCCTTTTTGCATGTGTTTTAATTAGTTTATAAATATTTTTATGCATTAAAAAATTCTAAAAAAATTAAATGGCATACTTGATTTGTTTCTGACTTGTGTGATTTTTCTTGATCATTTATTCTTTTATTTGATGCATCATTTTCATTTTTATCTTTATTTTAATTTTTAAAATCATTTATTTACATTTTTTATTCCTTTTATTATATTTTATATTTGTTTGACTTCTGTTTGACTTGGATCTTAGTTGATTTGATCTTGATCTTCATCAAAATCAATGGATCTAAGGTGTTAATGGGGTGAAAACTATAATCCACCAAAATGGATGATTGATCTTGATCATAACTTTATCAATCCTTGGACTCAATTTGGTTTTATTTCCTTATTGTTCTCTCCTTCATTTCCTTTCTTTATTTTTCTTTTTGGTTGATGAAAATCTTTAACATCATGGAACTTTTGGATGTTCTTGATTAAGATGAGACCATTCCTCTTTTACTTTTTGTGTGGCATGCTTTAAGAGAATAATCTACATATCATTTCTTTTGAATGTATTTGTAAAACCCTAAGATTTCCCCCAAAGATTGTGTTTGACATCTGCATCATTTGCATATAAATAAGATCAAACATTGGTTCTTCTATCCATTTTGGTTGCATATTTATGCCTCACAGGGGATCACCATTTCTTTTGTGTGCCTTTTATTTTTTTATGCATACTAACATCTAATCAAAATCCAAAAATATTTTATTTTCTTTTATTAACATTTTCAGGGGAAGAACAGGTTAAAAATACCAAAAATAACAGCCACAGCTAAACATAATTTCACTAATAATAAGTCAAAGTTGATCCGCAATCATATCAATTTATCTTATCAAGGATTCCTTAAGCTTTAATTGATTTATTTAAGGAATTCCAAGGTTCATATGTTTATTTCCATGCCTTCTTTGGTGCGCAAAATAATCGAGCCGAAACAATAATAATGCAATCAAAAGAAAATTAAAATTTTAGCTTGGTTAATCAATTAATCAATGTGTAAATCGATTAACCTGGGAAAAATTTGAAAATTTGTTTGAATTTTGCATCATCTCAGCCCTTGATCTCACTTGGAGTATTGTATAACACATCATTTTAATTCCCTACATCAATTTGATCATTTCCCACCAAAGTGGTAATCGATTATTTGGCTTTGTTCTGTGACTATTTTTCCTTCTCTTCCCCCCTCTTCCTCTTCTTTCCTATTTTTTCCTTGGGAGACATTTTTTGGACTGATTTCTCTTTAATTTCAAGGGACTTTGGGTTCTATATTAGAGGAAATATTATTCATTTGTTCAAATCTATCTTTAACTAAATTATTTAATTCACTTTAGGTATTTTGAATTAATGATATATTTTCACACTTAAATCCCCCAAGATGAGTGATAGAACTTAAAGATGAAAGAATATCATAAGTGTAACTCAATTTGGTATTCATCTTTATTTTCGTGAGACATCGCGTTCGGATTACGAATTACATATCGTTCATCTTGTATTTATTAGCACACACATTATATTGGACGACCTCATTTGTAGGGTAATTACTTCGTAAATTAATTGGCGATTGCTTAACATAGACCTAAATATGTCCCTATTTCGGAATAGAAATCCAATTGGATACTTGCACTTTCGTGGATCGAACCTAAATTGGTTGCGCCACCTCAATGTTGGTTAATCATTTACATTAGATCCACGACTTTTGAAGCTTGATGTGTAGTTTCTTTTGGTATCCCAATCTTCTTTCAAGTGTTCATCGAATTTTGGTCTAATTGCATTTGTTAATCACTATAGTGTAAGATACTAAGTGAAATCGGTTACCTTCCCAATTTTGGTACTAAGTGCCTTGTTACTCTTTTGGTTGTGGATGATTAAGTTCACCATACAGTTATTATGAATATATTATTATTACTACTACTATATTACTATTTTACTTTCCTTCTTGCACCCTATCCTATTTAATTTCCTTCTTGCTCTTTTATCTCTTTTATTTTTCTTATGCTTTATCATCCATTATCAAGTTTAAGTCTATTTCACTTTTATTTTATGCTTTTCTTTTACTTTGTCGATTTGGAAACCAAAAATATTAATAAAGGATTAAACCTCTAAAAAACTTGTCATCCTAATCTTGGACTATGGTTACTATCCTTTGCATTGAAATTGGAGTTTGGACTTATATCCTATGACGCCTTTCCTTTCCTCTGATCATCATGAATCTGGTACTTTAGCCTTTATTTAGCCACTTGCTAGCTTATGCTTTTATGGATGGAACTCTTTTGCTTATGCCTGAAAGTATCATAAAGTTGGTTAGATCTTTCCTCCTTTATCTATTTTCTTTTATTTTTAGGATAACCTCTTCATCTCCTCTCCTTCTTCAATTTTCAAAACTTTCTCTCTTTTTCAAAGGATTATTGTTTTAAAAACCTTCACCACTTTAATAAATCAAACCTTGACTTTTGTCAAGTGGCATTTACTTATTCTTTTCTTTTAATAAATGCTAATGAACTTAATCATTTTGGCTTCAATTCAAAAATAAAAAGAACCAAAATCATTCAAGTTGTTTTATTCCTTTGTGCATTCTTTTTGTTTTCTTTACTAGTTTATACTATGAGTCATTTTTTCTAGCCAGGTGCAAATCTCTCAATCTTCATGGTTATAGTTTGATGTAATTGAGTCTCTTGTCATTTGTGGGGATTTAGTGGCATACTTGTCAATTTATTCTGAGTTAGCGCCCTCCCCATAATGATGTATGAGTTCATGCCCACATTCTCATGGTAGATTTGTGAGGCTATCCACTTGAAAATGACAAATTGTCTTTACTTAATAAAATTAATCAAAACCAACCGATTTTCACTTTTTTACCACGAACTACAGGGTTTTGATCTTACATTGCACATTGTGGGTACGTAGGCATGAGGTGGTAAACCTCTCCAAACACAAAAACATTAAAAATTAATTCTTTTCTCATCTCCTCACTCTCATTTACCGAACCATTTTAAAACCAAAAGCGTAAATATTTCAAAGGGCTCCTTTGGAGTACCACAAAAATTTTGGGTACTAACACCTTCCCATTTTGTAACCAACCCCCTTACCCTTTCTCTACTTGTTTCTTTAGCTTTTTGCTTTTAGATTCATTTAAGGATTTATACACTCGTTTTTCCTTTTGTATTGGAATAAAATAAAAGAGCAGTGGCAACTCTATTTTACTTGATTTAAGTAAATCAATAGGTTACTCTCATGATTTTTACCGCTATAGAAAAGTGGCGACTCTACTGGGGTGTAATCTCTATGTGGGTTCGACCTACTTTGATCTATTTATTGCTTTGGTTTTATTTGTTTGTTATTGCTTATTATGTTTTAGTTTGGCGATCCTCTATGAGTGAGATAGATCTTATACTAGGATTTGAGTGAACTTATGATAGGATGGTGATATATTCGAGGAGATACGTGTGGAGTAGTCATATACGATGTCAATTCAAGAATCACCTCTCAATTAGGCTCCTTGGGATTACTAATGTCATGTCAAGTAGTTGTATCATGTAATTACTTTTTCGACCTCGGGTTTATCATAATGAGAATCGTAGAACCCTTAACCCATCTAGGCTATTTTAGAAACGTAGTGCAGAAATCATCCAGTTGTAGACCTAGGGTGATTGTCAAGCAATACTACACTCGGACAAGGTCCTCTTAAGGAAATTATCGATTGGGGAATAGTCCAACATACAAATGATATATGAAGGATGGCTGCTAACTCTAGGAACTTCTATTAGAAGCCTTTTGGTTTTCTCCAGGTATAATGAAGAAAAAACCTTAGTACATACCTTTGAGGGTTGGTGTTCTTATCCCTTGACTCGAAGCCTGTGACTCGAAACCTTGACCTGTGTGCTTTGTGTGATCTTGTTTGTGTTTGTTGCATACATGCACTCATGCATTCATGAGAATTTTTCTCAAGATTTCAAGGGACTTATAGGAACTTATGCAAATATTTCAGATGTCATTGACTTTGGATATCGAAAGGAGGAATACTCAAAAGTACTGCTTCAAGAATCCTAATTTAGGAGATTTGAGAAACTCATAACTTTTGTGATTGATACTAATGATTTTCAGAAACATTATGGTAAACATTTGTTCATTCTGAAGACCGATGTACCAGAGGAAATTCTTAATACTTTGGTTCGGTTCTATGATCCGTTATAATACGATTTCACCTTTCTCGATTATCAGCTTGTGCCGACCTTATAGGAGTATTCCTATTGGATGGAATTTCCTATTCTGGATAAGGAGTTTCTTTTCAGTGGTTTAGAAGAGAAGCTTACTACCAAAGTTATTCCTAAGGCTATTTGTCTTAAGGAATTCGATCTTAAGGGAAGATTTGTTCCAAAAGGGGATGTTCGTGGAATCAATGTTAAGTTCTTAATGGGGAAAGCTTCTACTTATCTCACTATGGGTAATAGAGATGCATTCGAGGCCATTATCGCTTTGTTCATCTATCGTATTGTGTTATTTCCCAACCTATATGGTGTTGTTGACGAGCATGCTATTTAGATTTTCTTGAAGAGAAATGCAGTGCCTACTTTGCTGGGAGATATGTATCATTCTATTCACCATATGACTTCCAAAGGTGATGGAGAGATTGTTTGTATTTCACCTCTTCTATATAGGTGGTTTATATGGAACCTACAAAAGTATAACGTCTTCACTGAGAATAGAGAGAAGCGAAGATGGTCTCAAAGACTTATATCTCTTACTCATGCAGATCTGATTTGGTATTGCTCATATTATGATATTGGAGGGCTTATTGATGGTTGTAGTGAGTTTCCTAATGTGCTTCAACTTGATACACGTGGTTGAATTAGTTACTGTAACACCCCATTTTTAATAATTGTTCTTCGGGTATTTTTGGTGCATTATTAGCGTTGTTTAAGGCGAGTGTCTTGTTGTTTTATGTAATGTCCTAGTGGGACGTGTGGATTTGTGGTGAAATTAGTAATAATGGGTGTGAGAATAATAATAAGACCAATTAATCACTTTTATAATTATTATTATTATGAAAATAATATTAGTAAATATTAGGATTATTATTAATATTATTATTATTTTGTTTTAATTAAAAATAAGGTTAAATTAGTAAAACCATTATTATAAGAAGAATA
This sequence comes from Lathyrus aphaca, assembly GCA_963966055.1. Taxonomy (NCBI): domain Eukaryota; kingdom Viridiplantae; phylum Streptophyta; class Magnoliopsida; order Fabales; family Fabaceae; genus Lathyrus; species Lathyrus aphaca. Next base: position 378,967,658 of record OZ014519.1, on the reverse strand, counting down.
GGGAAAATTAGTTTAATAAAAAAATTAAGAAGAATTAGTGATAACATTGTTGGAGAACCAAGAGAGAAGTAGGAAGAGGAATAACAACTAGGGAAATCTCCATAGTCAGAATTAACAAGAAATTTCATCGAGATTCGAGGTAGGGGGAGTAATTGACTCTTATTAGGTGTTATAACATGATGGGGTAATGAGGGGTCCTTTTCCTCGTAGGATTTTTGTCGTTATAATGCTATATGATGAATCTGTTGTGTGTATATCTGTTGTTATGAATTCTTTCTGGTATAATTCAATTCATATCTGGAAATATTATTGTTGGGATGATTCGTTGTCGAATGGGCATATGTGTTTCATTTGTACTCTGTTGTGGAGAATGGCGGGGATAATCATTGTCGGATGGGCGTATGTGATTTATCCGAGTTTGAATGAATGGATAAAACTGGTACCACATGCATTGTGTTGTTGTTGAGTCACATTGCATAATTGTTGTTGTTTCATTGTTGCATGATTATTGGTGTGATTTTGCTGTATTTGTTGATTTGTGTGAGAAACTACCCTTAATATGTTTTATGCACCGTTAATATTTGAATGTGTTTCTCACCTCTTTGTTATTGTTGTTGTTGTATATGTGCTTCTTTGGAAGTATAGATAATCTCGGTACTTGAGAGTGCACTTTGTGTTGCTTGATCGAGTTATAGGGATACTCTGATATGTAACACAGGATGGGGATATTTTTTATGTTTTGTTTATTTAATTTTGTCACATATTGCATTTATGTTGTTGGAAACCTTATGAACCAATAATATTTTGAAGGATTATTGTTGATGTTGATTTTAATTGCAAGTTGAAATGAATCTTATGTTCCGCTGTTTTTTTTTTAATAAAGGAGTTTTGTTGGTTAATATTGTTGATGTGGCATTCCACTTGTTTTAAAATCTGATTTTTCAAATTTATTTTATTATTTTATAAACAGGGAAAAGTGGGGTTTTACAATTGGTATCAGAGCAAGTCGGTCCAACCAGCCAGATGTTGTAGTCGTGTTACTCCTTAGAATAGAAGTTGATGTCGTGTTCTAACCTTAGGTGTTTGTTGTATCAGTATGGAAGGAAATAATAATGCTGCTCTTGCTCCTGCTATGAAAGCCATGGCATAGGCTGTAGAGAACATTGGTCTAGCTATTGGGAATACTGAGTTTCGATACTTAGATCAGTTCAGAAGTAACAAGATGCCTACGTATGAAGGAGTATTCTTGATCCAGAGGCTGAACAGAAATAGCTGAAGGCTGTTGAGAAAATATTCAAAACCATCGGGTGCAATGATGATCATAGGGTGAGGTTTGATACTCACATGTTATAAGGAAAAGTTGAAGTTTGGTGGGACAACAATCGCCAAAGGTAGGAAACTGCCAGTACTGCTATTACTTGGGTTGTGTTTATAGCTAAATTTCTGGAGAAGTATTTTCTAGAAGGTGTTAGCAGTGCTAGAGAGGTGGAATTCATGGAACTGGAGCATGGTAATATGATTGTAGATGAGTATGATGCTCGCTTTGAGGAGTTAGTGCAGTATTATGAAAACTATAACACTGAAGATGCTATGACTTCAAACTGTCTAAAATTTGAGAACAAGATGTGTCCTTATATTAAACAAGACATTACTTGTTAGAAGATCGAGAATTATCCAGAGCTAGTGAGTAGGAGTAGAATTTATGATAATGACAACAGAGCTCGAATTGCTCAATACAAGGTTGTGAATGAACGCAAGGGTAAGCAGGGCATATTTATGTGGAACCCTACCGGATGTCTGCACCAGAGTTGTCTGAATTGAAATCTCAGATTGAAGAGTTGCTTTATAAGAGGTTTATTAGGCCAAGTGTGTCACCATGGGGAGCTCCCGTGTTGTTAGTGAAGAATAAAGATGGTAGTATGCATTTCTGCATTGATTATCGTCAGTTGAATAAAGTGATCATTAAGAATAAGTATCTGCTTCCGAGGAATTATTACTTAATGGATCATCTAGTTGGTGCCCGTATTTTCAGTAAGATTGATCTGAGGTCAGGTTACCATCAGATTAGAATGAAAGAAGATGATATTCAAAAGACACCATTTAGAACTCGTTATGGACATTATGAATATACAATGATGCCTTTCGGAGTGTCTAATGTGCCATGTGTATTCATGGAGTATATGAACCATATCTTCCACTCTTATTTGGATCAGTTTATTGTGGTGTTTATAGATGATATTCTCATTTATTCAAATACTGAATATGATCATAAAGAGCATTTGAGGATTGCATTGTAGGTTTTGAAGGATAACAAGTTGTTTGCAAAGTTATCAAAGTGTGAGTTTTGGCTTAAGAATGTATGTTTCTTGGGCCATGTTATTTCTGGTGATGGTATAGAAGTGAATCCTTCTAAAGTAAGTGTTGTGTTGCAATGGGAACCTCCAAAGACAGTTATGGATATTAGAAGTTTTTTGGGCTTAACAGGTTATTATAAAATATTTATGCAAGGATTTTCTAATTTGGCATTACCGTTAACGCAATTGAATAGAAAGAGTCAAGCGTTTATTTGGGATACAACTTGTGAGGAAATATTCGAAGAATTGAAAAAGAAATTGACTACAACACAAGTGTTGGTTTTACCAAATCCTGGTGAACCTTTTGTTGTGTATTGTGATGCGTCCAAGATGGGATTAGGTGGAGTTTTGATGGAAGACGGTAAAGTTGTGGCTTATGCTTCAAGACAATTGAGGGTTCACGAGAGGAATTATTCAACTCATGATCTTGAATTAGGTGCAGTGGTGTTTGTGTTGAAGATTTGGAGGCACTATTCGTATGGGTCAGGATTTGAAGTATTTAGTGACCACAAGAGTTTGAAGTATTTGTTTAACCAAAAAGAGCTGAATATGAGGCAGAGAAGATGGTTAGAATTTCTGAAAGATTATGATTTTAATTTGAGCTATCATCCAAGTAAAGTTAATGTAGTAGTAGATGCATTGAGCCGTAAGAAAATTCATATGTCGGCATTGTTGGTGAAAGAAATGGAGTTAATTGAGCAGTTTAGAGATTTAAGCATGGTTTGTGAGACGACACCTGAGAGTGTCAGGCTGGGAACGCTAATGGTGAATAATGAATTTTTGGATGTGATTAAAGAGAATCATAGACTTGATGTGAAGTTGTAGATTTGATGCCTAAAGGAGGATGTGCTCCCGGTGGTGATTTCCAAGTTGATAATTCTGGTGTTTTGAGATTCTGGGGTAGAATTTGTGTATCGAACAATGCCGAACTAAAGAAGGAAATTTTAGAAAAAAGTCATCAAAGTAGCTTGAGTATTCATCCCGGAACTACAAAGATGTATCAGGATTTGAAGAAGTTATTTTGGTGGTTTGGTATGAAAAGAGACATAGCACAATTTGTGTATGCTTGTTTGGTGTGTCAGAAATCAAGAGTGGAGCATTAGAAGCCTTAGGGGATGATGCAACCATTAGAAATTCCATAATGTAAATGGGCCAATATTTATATGGACTTCTAAACTAGTTTTCCATATACGAAGAGAGGATTCGATGTTATTTGGGTTGTTGTGGATCGACTTACAAAATCCACATATTTTATTCCTATTAATTTAAGTTTTCCATTAACGAAGTTGGCAGAGAATTATATCAGGATAATTGTGAAGTTGCACGGTGTTCCTTTGAGCATAGTTTTGGATAGAGATCTAAGGTTCACTTCTGAATTTTGGAAGAGTTTGCAAGAGGCGTTGGGTTCAAAGTTGAAATTGAGTTTGGTTTATCATCCGTAGATGGACGGTCAGTCAGAAAGGATTATTTAGACATTAGAAGATTTTTTTGAGGACTTGTGTATTAGAATAAGGGGGTGCGTGGGATACTTATTTACTATTGATTGAGTTCACATACAACAACTGCCATTCTAGTATTGGAATGGCACCTTTTGAAGCTTTGTATGGTATAAGGTGTAGAACGCCTCTATGTTGGTATGAAACTGGTGAAAATGTGGTGCTTTGAGCTAAAATTGTACAACAGACTACTGAGATGATTTAGATGATTCGTGAAAAGATGAAAGCGTCTCAGAGTAGACATAAGAGCTATCATGATAATAAGAGAAAATAATTAGAATTTGATGAAGGTGATCATGTGTTTTTGAGTGTCAATCCAATGACAGGTGTTGGACGTGCTATAAAATCGAATAAGTTGGATCCTAAGTTCATTGGACTGTATATGATTTTGCAGAAGGTTGGTAATGTTGCCTACAGAGTGGCGTTGTCGCTAGAGCTTTCGAACATGCATGACGTGTTTCACGTGTCACAACTTTGGAAGTATGTGTCTGACCCATCTCATGTTATTCTGAGGGATGAGGTGTAAGTCATAGATAACTTTGCAGTAGAAGCAATACCGATAAGGATTGAAGATTGCAATATGAAGCGACTCAGAAGTAAAGAGATTCCCCTGGTGAGACTAGCTTGTGGAGGAGCTGCTGGTGGTAGTGTATCATGGGAGATGGAAAGCAGGATACGAGAGTCGTATCTGGAACTTTTCTAATCAGGTACATTTTCGAGGACAGAAATATTTTAATTGGGGGAGAGTTGTAACACCCTATTTTTATTAATTGTTCGTTGGGTATTTTTGGTGCATTATTGGCATTGTTTAAGGTGGGTATCTTGTTGTTTGGTGTAATGTCCTAGTGGGACGAGAAAATTTATGGTGCGATTAGTAGTAATGGGTGTGAGAATAATAATAAGACCAATTAATCACTATTTTTGTTATTATTATTATTATTAATATTAATTATATTATTATTATTATGTAAATAATATTAGTAAATATTAGGATTATCATTATTATTTTGTTTTAATTCAAATAAGGTTGAATTAGTAAAACCATTATTATGAGAATAATAGGGAAAATTAGTTTAATAAAAAAATTAAGAAAATAATTAGTCATAACATTGTTGGAGAACCAATAGAGATATAGGAAGTGGAAGAACAACTAGGGCAATCTCCATATTCAGAATTCGCAGGAAATTTTGTCAAGATTCGAGGTAAGGGGGGGAGAAAGGGATTCTTATTAGGTGATATAACATGATGGGGTAGTGAGGGGTCCTTTCCCTCGTAGGATTTTTGTTGTTATGATGCTATATGATGAATCTGTTGTGTGTATATTTGTTGTTGTGACTTCGTTCTAGTATAATTGAATTTGTATTTAAAAATATTTTTGTGGTTGTTCTGTATGTTGCAATGTATATGAAGATCTATGTAATAGACATATCGTTAGGGTTGTGTTCTTGTGGCAGCCGTGCGCAAAGAGGTTTAATGTTGTGATTGTTTTTCCTTGTAAACCTCGAAGCTCCTAAGAAAGAGGTGTATTGTTCTTGGAGGAAGCATTTAAGAAACTCTTAGATGTTGTCATGTAAGTGTGACTTCTGGTTTGAATTGTAGTGATTAAGTGAGAAGACTGTAAACTGTAGGTGTTTGCTGAGAAGTCTTTGAATTGATACTACATAGTGGATTTCCTTCCTGGCTTGGTAGCCCCCAGAGTAGATGAGTTTGCATCGAACTGGGTTAACAATTTGAATGTGTTCTTTATAGCTTTTCTGGTTTATATTTTATGAAGTATGTATGTTGAATGTCATATCAGATTTCTAAACAACCGGACGAATGTTTGAATCTGATATATCGGAATTTTATAATATATTTGTTTGTACCTTTCCATGTTTATATGTAACAGATAAGATGTCTCAACATCATATTCGACATCTGAGTTTGTCTTACATAAATTTCAATTGGTATCAGAGCAGGCATTATAGTATGTTTCTGGATGAGATCCAAAGGGATGCTTTCTGGTTCATGGTCAAGGTATAAGTGGTCAACTGAAAAGTTTTTTGTTGTGTGAATGGTCCCTAGAAATGGAGGATGGACTATTCTATTGTGGTAGCATGGTGTCCTACCTCGAAAAATACGAACCTTGCGATGGACGCGGAAAAAATGACAGAATCGCCACCGAATTTAATTTTATTTTTAAGTGAATGGAAAAGCTAAATATCGATAAAACCTAAGGGAAAGGAAATTGTCATCGGAACCAAAATTCTATGTTCGGGAGACAGTTACGCAAGAGGAAGGTATTAGTACCCCTCACTTCCGTTGTACTCAACGGGAACCTCTTAGTCTAATATGCACTTGAATGTTATATTATATCTTTGTCTTCTTCTAATGGTAAAGGTTTACTAAGATTGTTTGTTAATGGGAAAATGAGTGTGTTTTTTTATTTATTATTTTTTATGGGGAAATTGTTGGTTTTTTATTTGTGTGCTCGCCAAGTGTTGAAATCCTTGTGCCTACGTAGTCCTTTGTGCAATGGAAAATTCAGAGCATCGTAATTCGTGCTACTACAATTTATTGGTTTGAGTCTTTTAACGAACAAGTACTTAGTTCGTATGCTAACTGATAACTCGGATTCATATCGATTATTTAATGTGATTTCTGAATATTTAACATGTTTATTTATCTATTTTGGATGATATTATGCGTAAATTGTGTTTGTTTTGCAGACATTCGATCGGACACGTCATTTGGAGAAAGAATACAAAAAGGAAGCATTTAAGACAAGAAACAAGGGAAACCATAAGGAAAATGACAGAAAAATGCATTTGTGCATTTTTGCTGTCAAACGACCGTCTCATGAGCCAGACGATCGTCTCACTCTTTAGACACACAACTTGGAGTTGAGTTGGTTTTCTCATCTTCAAGTGACTCGTTTCAATTTCAAGACATTTGTTTCATATTAATAATTCAGTAACGCAAAAGCCATAACAACAAGTAACAAAAGTCAATATTCATAGGGATTTTTCTGGTCACGCAGAGAATTCTCCTCACCCTATTTCACTCAGTCCAAGCAACCCGGTCTCAAGCCCAACCAGAGTCCAAGCCTTTTAAGACCACGGGAGTGTGAGATTCTAGTCAGATAGCTGAAATCGGGCATTAGTTTTAAACACAGCAAGAGCGCTTTAAAACTAATTAGAACCTTTAGGTATCCAAATAATATTTCTAACTTGAATTTACATAGCGAGAGCACTCAATTGAACTTAGGAGTATAGTATTAGGAAAGACCACGAGAGTGTGAGTCGAGGACTTTTAAACCGAGAGTTTCTACAGAGAGATAACTTAATAAACCTTAACAGCCGACCTACTATAGAGTTCGCGAAGGCGAAATCAATTACATAACGATAATTTATATCATTAATTTAATTTAGTTACTACTTAACCCTTTAAAACCCAAAACATTACTTGTGTTAGCTAAACATAGCAACACCCGACTACACTAGGTTGATTATCGAGTCTCTGTGGGATCGATATCTTTTATTACTACGCGATAGATTGTGCACTTGCAGTTAGTAACCGTTAGAATTAGGAAGTCGCAACCAAGTTTTTGGTTCCGTTGTCGGGGACTTATATTTAGTCAATAATGTATTAAGTTGTGTCGCTCCTTGGATTTCCATGCTGGTACAAACGCGAGGTTGATGATCTCTCTCTCTTTACATATTCAGTCCCGAGGTTGATGATCTCTAAATCTTCCTGATGAGGCTGAATGACCCTTTCCTCTCGTTTCAACAACCTGACCAATTCTTCCGGGAGTTCACAGTCTTCCTCAACCCCTTCATCAGCTTGGTAGATAGGATTGTCGAAGTCATGCATGGTCATAGCAGGAAAGTTATCACTAGAATCCAAATGATCAACACTGCACAAATGATCTGCTTATTTCAGAATATGGTCTTTTCAAAAGAGACGCAAACACGCAAACACAAGAAAAAGGAAAAACATTGCCAATTTATTTTTTGTCAAAAGTTTTAAAACGAAAGAAAGAGAACAAAATTTGCTTGAAAATGTCCTTTATTTCATGGAAAAAGTAAATGCATTAAAAGCATGGTGGCCGTACAAATGGATCCGTGCACCTTGGGCAGAGTGTAGGATTGACATGCAGCATGATAAAAAAGAAATAAGTAAATTACTTTGATAGCCAAGTAACTTGAACGAAATCTTCGGCAGACCAGTTCTGGAGCTCCTCCCCAGGTGCACATGGGTGAATCCAGCTATCCCAGTCGCAATCACTATCTCCCTCTTCATTTGTTGCACAGATGTTGTTGCGATCAAGCATTCCGACACTTGTGAAAATTATGGCCTTATTACCCTGAGGCCAATTGGACCCACCAGGCTGGTAACCAAGACCAAACTTGTCATCCTCCTTTTCCAACTCTAGAAACTTTCCCCAGCCTTGGGCATCTCCGGATTGTACCACTTCTTTGGCTTGCTTGTAGGAGTAAATAGAAGTCTCTTCCTTCTCGTTGTTCCGAATAGCTGGAGCCAAAATACTAACATTGACTGCCTCAAAAGCCTGACACAACATTTCATGAATTTCCCCGTCCATTTCCACGTATTTGAAAGTTGACAAATGACTCACAAAACCTCCGGGACAAACCTCCGGGACCCATCAAAGGCTTTTACAATTAAATCACTGGGTCTCAAAACAATGCCATCAATATTCAGCTTCATCAAGGCCTTCTAAGGGAGCACGTTGAGAAAAGAGCATGTGTCAACCAAGATATGTGACAGGACTTCTCCTTTACATTCCATGGTGATGTGCAGGGCCTTGTTGTGATTGCGGCCTTCAGAAGTAAGATCTCTATCTGTGAAACCCAACCCATGGCTGGCGTTTACGCTGCCTACTATAGCCTCTAACTGATTAACCGTTATCTCCTGTGGTATATATGCCATCTTTAAGACTTTCAATAGAGCTTCCCTATGAGTTGGAGAACACATTAACAAGGACAGAATAGATATTTTGGAAGGAGTTTGATTCACCTGTTCAACCACTTTATAGTCGCTCTTCTTTATTATCCTCATAAACTCTTCGACTTCTTTTTCAAAAGTGCCTTGTCCGGCCGCAGGAGTTGTCACCTCTTCGTTCGCTATCTGTTTACCCTTAGCCTTTGCAGCGGCTTCAGCTTCAGGATCCCCTCTAAGAACTTGAGGAGCAAAAAGACGCTCGCTTCTTGTAAACCCACCAACTCCTCTGACATTCACCACAGTCGGGTCATTTGTCACTGCTTTACTTTCCACCTTCTGACCTTTTACGTACACATCCGAGCCATAGTGCCACGGGATGGCCTTGTCATCAGCGTAAGGAACTGGTCCTGGAACATTAATGGTAACAGGACTAACCTCTGGAACATATATAGTCATGGGCTCTCTCCGGACAGGAACTTCAGCAGGATTAAAGTAAATTGTTATGGTAGACACACAATTGCTTCTATCATCAACCCTATCAAACTGTAGCGACCCCTCGTCAACCAAATATTGTAGCCCATCCTTCAAATCCTTACAACCATTAACTGAATTCAAACACTCCTCACAGTCAGAACCACACCCTGGGAATACTTGCCCTTTCAACAATCTATCTTTCACCACCAGTAATGAAGTCTTCACTTCCTCCACATTCAACATCAAGTTTAACCTCTCACCACCATCAACATCATTTATCCTGGACCCTCCATGATTTGGAATGGGGTTTGATGTAACATTCGGAGGCGGTGCAAAGTTAATCGCCTTTGAATCAATCAAGTCTTGCACCTTATGCTGCAATACCCTGCACTTCTCTGTTGAGTGCCCGGGAGCTCCTGAGTGAAATGCGCATCTTGTGTTAGCATCATACCCCACTGGAAACTCTCCAGGTGGAGGTGGTGTTAATGTCCTCAATTGAAACAAGTTCAAATCTAACAACCTTTGAAGCAGTGCCGTGTATTACATTGGGATGGCTTCGAGTACCCTGTTAGCTGGACGAGCTTGTCTCGGTTGATATGGTCTTTGCTGATAATTATTGTGTTGTGGTTGTTGTTGTTGTGGTTGTTGTGGTTGATTTTTTTGCACAAGACTTGATTGAATAGTGACAGCTGCAACTTGCTCATATGATCCTCTATATCCCCGGCCCCTGCCTCAGAAGAACACAACATTAGTTTCTCCCTCTCTTCTTCTTGGAGGTCCATTAAAAGCTTTTCACACACCGCTTGAGCTACCTGCACCAGTGTCTTGAATTTCCCCATATTTAAAAGAGTTTCAACCCTCTCTCCTGCTATCACAATATCATTAAACTTTGTTGCTGAACAAGACGCCAGCCTCTCAATAAACACGCCCTGTAGTGTTCCCATGAACATGTCCGCCATTTCATTTTCCAACAAAGGAGGTTGCACTCTATAAGCAAGTTAACGCCACCTCTGAGCGTACTCCTTGAACCCTTCTTTAGCATTCTGAGACATGGTCTGCAACTAAGTACGATTTGGGGCCATATCCAAATTGTATTGATACTGCTTCACAAATGCCTCTGCTAAATCGTTCCAGCTTCGAATATTAACCATGCTCAGCTTCATGTACCACTCCAAGGAGGCCCCTACAAGACTATCTTGGAAGTAATACATCCACAGCTTCTCATCATCTATATGTGCAGCAATTCTTCCGACAAAAGACTGGAGGTGAGTGTTTGGGCACGCAGTGCCGTTGTACTTATCAAAATTAGGAACCTTGAACTTGTAGGGAATTCTAACCCCTGGCCCCAAGCCCAAGTCAGTGATATCAAACCCCAGAGAACTCTGAGATTGAATGGCACGAATCTGCTCAGCCATCTCTTCGAACCTTCTGTTCATGTCAATTCCTTGGCCTTCTGCCTCGTCTAGCAAAGTGAACTGTTCATCCTGCCCATCCATCTGCACGTTATTCACTCCATCATTGACAATAGTAACCCCTAGCTATACCACAGGAATTTCTATGTGACGGGCGTCGGCCCCATTGCGATTACCTCCATCTGATGTACCATTGTTCCTGGCCTGATTATTTTCCACCATTTTGCACAAATGCTCTTGAGTTTGACCCATCCCAGCCATGAGGGTCATGAAGTTATCCATTCTTGTCCTTAAGTTAGCCAGATCTGCTTGCATCTGATCCATCACACATTCTCTGTTTACTTTCGTAGGGTATTTGTGCACCATTGGCTGTTCTCGGACCTTCCTGGGAGCTATAGTGCCTGAAATGACATAAACGTTAGAAAACTGATGAATTACCTGCAAAACAACAAACACGTTATATGCATGCAATGTAACTATTCACGTTTCCATGTTCAGGCATTTATATGTCCCAGTTCTGGTATTTCTTTAAGAACAATGCTCCAGATAGCCCCTTTGAGCATTAATTTTCAAACTCTCCTTTTGAGGAGTGTTCAGAACCTAGCAGCCTCAAACAAGCAAGCTTTGCGTACTCAGAAATGGTAACTGGAATTTAACATTGCATAATATGGATAACCCATTGGCACCAAAGTTAAAGCACAAATAAAATCCCCAAAGGGTTACAAGTCAATATTTGAGCAAAAATATAAAGCAAGACTCCTACAACAAGCCTGTAGGTAACCTGGACAACAATAAACTAAAACCCTAGACTAAAAGAAAGACTCAGGTTCTTCTTCTGTAGCCATCACTTCTGTCCGGTTCATCTTCACGCCTGCTCTTAACTTAAGATGTGCAATCTCTTTCATTGCCTCTTCCAAGGCCATATGGATCTGTACCAATTATTGAGTCTCCTCTCTTCGTATTTTGTGAACTTGTTCTACTTCTTCTTTCTTGAAGGTCATCTGTACCTCAAAGAACTCTTCCTTTTCTTTGTACTTTTTCTGCTCCTGTTCCCTTTGGCCCTGTAACCAAGTAATGGACTGGCGAGCTTCTTTAAGAGTCTTCAAAGTCTTCTTACGCTCTGCTTCTCTTTTTGATTCCATTAGACCCAATATCTGAAAATTGGCTTCTCTTCCAGCAAACTCATTTTCTTTAGCTTCTAAGGTGACCTACATCCTCTGTAGCTTTTCCTCTACTTCATTCTTAGCACGATTGGCAAGGTGGTACAGGTTTACCATTTCAGCATTCTCTACCCATACCTCGTGCAACTGAGCTTCCAACTTCTTATACTCATCAAGAGAAATAGTGTTCTGACCTGGAACCTCTTTGGGATACAATGGAGCTTCCACTGAAAATGGCATGAGCAATTCCTCTACACGCTTCTGCAACCATGTAGCAAAAGGAGGATATGTCTTGGGATCCACCCTTCCAAAATCCTTCTTACCTTTCTTCACCCTGTGAGCCCAAGCCTGAGATGCTTGTATGACTAACTCTTTGTTTCCTTCCACAGGAAAGTACAAACACTCAACTATTTCTTCAATACTTGGTGGATCCCTCAGAGGATAACCAAATTGTTTCCTGGCTAGAACTGGATTGTAACTGATCACACCCTTTCTCCCTAGCAAGGGCACATTAGAAAAACTCCCACAACTAACCAGTAAATCCTTTCCCAACAAATCCCTGTTATAAACCCAAGCTATATCCTCAGAATTAATCCCATTAGTCTCCTAGACCACCTCGATTCTTCTCTCATTTCTTTGAAAGGGCCTGACTTTGGTAACTACTTAGCAAACCAATAAGCAAATAATGGAGCACAACAACTCACTGGTCCACCTCTGCCTCTCTCATTCCGGTAATGAACATTGTAGTAAAAATCTCCCAACAAGGTTGATACAGGGTTGCCTTTAGCAAAAATGGAGATCACTTCCAAACTTACAAACTCCTTTTCTCCTGGGAAAACACTAGATCCATATACCATTATGGCCACCACAGCACCAAAATCTCCCCACTTACCCTCTTTGGCATACTCCTCAGCTTCTGGTATAAGCACATCCCAGGGAAGTCCTCTACCCTCACTAACCTGTAAAGCTTTCTTGACCTTAGCAGCTGGTATATGACAGACTCTGGATATGTCTTCTTCCTTGAGAACTATCTCTGATCCATAGTAAGGCAAAGTATCTCTGACAGGAATATCCAAAATATTAGCAATCTCCTCCAAGGTAGGAGCCAAGATATAATCTGGAAATACAAAACACCGCAACAAGGGATCATAGAACTGAAGCAAAGTGTGCAAGCCATCCTTCTGGTCTGCAGTAGGTTTATCCACATACTTTAAAATCTGACCATACCTCTTTCTGAAGTTTCCTAAAACTTGATCATTCATCAGCCCTGCTAGTCTCTGAACATTCTTGACTTCTGGTTGAAGAAAAGTGTAATGGACATTTCTTTTTCTTGTAATTTTCTTAACTTCTGCCATCTGGAAAACTTACAATTACCATAACTGGGTGCTAAAATGTAAACAGAAAACCTGAAAATGGAAACACAAAATAGTTAATGCGAGTATGATGCAATGCAAATGCAATGCAGGCATATAACCAATCAGGAACCATCTGGATACTGGATATTAGGATCCCAAGTGACTAAAAACCAAGATTCTCTTAACCATAACCATCTGACAGGAACCCTCAGAACCAAAGATCAAGAAATCCAGAACCATAGTAACCAAAACGCAACAGAGAGCATACTGATAATGAAGATATATGGAAGTCAAGGGTTCCTGCAAACATGTAACCCCCTCCCAATCTCACAGGTGTGCTCTGGGTCAAACATCACAGACTCTCAAAGCCGAATAGCAATAATACGTTCACCATTTCCGAGAAATGGCTCATGACCAAATCAGGGAATCGGTTTGGCATTATGTACTACTCAGGGAGGCCTCAGTTGAGTCTGGTAAAACAGGGTCATCCTATGCGTGTTCCAGGAGGGCCCTCGGGTGCAAATGGGTTTGCCACATAATATGGTCTGCCACTATCACCACTAAAGAGGGATGTTTCCGCAAGGTTCTCAATGATCGGTCCCCAGCTGCACATAACGATCAAGGTTATGAAATGAAAGAGGAAGATCCCCAAATCAAGACATTTCCAAGACAGTGAAAAATCTGGGCGTGGAACTCACTACTACCCCCATGACAAGATCTTATGAGGCCAAAGTGGAACCACTCTAAGTCCCAAGGTGCACTCGAGCCTTGGTAATGAGATCATCTCACAGTAACAATATCACCCAACCCACCAAACAAAAAATCCACTCCAGACAGTCCAGTAATAATATGATACATGAAAAATAAAATATTGAAAACTGTAAATAAAGCTGTAAATAAAACTATAAATAAAAAATAGTAAAAATATACACAGAACAGCAAACAATCAACACCCCACAAAACAGAAACATGCAAGCGCTAGGATAGACTCTCAAGGGAACCAGAGATTCTGGGTTCTATCCCCAGCAGAGTCGCCAGTTGTCGCTCCCTGGATTTCCATCCTGGTACAAACGCGAAAGTGGCGCAGAAAGAGGTAGAGTCGCCAGCCAGACATTTTTATCCCGAAGGAACGGGATTGGTAATGCTGCACAAACCAGAGGAAAAGAAAATGAAGGACACGGGTCCTACGAACCAAAGAGACTGAGTTCGGGAGTCGGTTACGACCTGGGAAGGTATTAGCACCCCAGATCGTCCGCCGTACCTGACGGGATCCACGCTTGCAATGAGACTGTTTCAAAGGGTGAAGAAATGAAAGTTGTTGCAAAGAAAAGGAACTGAACTAGATAAAAGAAAAGAGAAGGGAACTGAAAAAGAAATGAAAAGGAAAAATGTAGGGAAAATAAAGATCAAGCTCGAACGGGCCCTACCCCGCTGCCTACGTACCTCATCTGGACAATGAGGATCAGAGTCGCCGTAGTTCCCCTAACTAGGGGTGGAAAAGATTTCTTGTGTCTTAAGGCTTGAACGGCCTATGTCAATGCTCAGGTGTTGCAGGCTCGGACGACGAGTGCGTTACTGTCTTGCAAAATGACAAGTAGGAGCAAGTTCGCGGACGGAGTGAAGGAGATGAGAAGAGAATTCTAGAAAGAGAGACGCTTATTGTTTGTTTGTGTTTTTTATGAGCTTTTATTGGTGTGGCACAAGGAAGTGAACTCAAGCTATTTTCTATGGAATGTGTACTTGCTACTACATTCCAAGATGGAATAATAGAACAAGCACACTCAAGTAAGGAGAAGATCCCCAAAACTTAATTCCAGAGATTAGGGCATAAGCTCACTAACTCATGGAATTTATTAAGTGTTTTTGTAATTAAAATGAAGAACTGTGTTTTATGATTTTCTTGATGAAGATGGTCTCATGATCAGACTTGTGCATCATGACAGACAAGCTTATACTATCCCAAGATGGGAAGACTACAAGCGCTCCATGGAATAAGGATATTGCAGAGGAGACCATTTCAATCCTTCTTAAATGCTTTTTATGTTTTTTTTTGAGATGGGAAGAGAAGAGAACCAAAGATCTTAAAGGTAAAAGAACTAGAGGAGGACTAACAAATCCTAATGTTAACATGCATGGAATTCCTAAGTTAGTGAGGCTTACTATCCTAAAGAAGGAATAGATAAGGAAGGAAGGAGGAGAAAGAAGAAGGGAAGAAGAAAGAAAGGATGGCCTAAGCACATAAAACAAAAATAAGAAAGCATAATGAAAAGAGAAAAGAAAAGAATTGGAGATGTGGGAATCTCATCCACACCTCTCACTTACCAAAGCCCCTGAAATAGTTAAAAGCATAAATAGGTTACATGACAAAAGAAAATAAGACCAAATGAAATACAAGATGGGAAAAAGATCAAGCCAAGAAATCACAACCAGAATTGAAACTTCAATCACAAGTATCAAGATCAAACACACAACACAAAATGAGAAGTGGTTCAAGCAGTTCAATATAAAGCATTACAAATCACCATGACAAAACAAAACAATTATGAGATAACACAAAGCATACAAAGTAAACAAACACCCCATACTTCAAGACCAGAACCCTAACATGCCAAGAATGTGCCTAAGCATCACAAGATATTAAGAAGAGAAGCATACAAACTTAAACATTACCAACATGAGAAACATATAAGCATAAGAAGTGAAGTGAACATATACATAAGTGAATGAACTCCAAAGACAAGAAAACACAAAACTTCTCAAAACAGAAACATCAATCCAAGGCCAGGGGGATATCCTCATCCTAAAAGGGCTCTAAACAACCTAAGGGAGTTGGCACAAGTTCCCTCCTAGCCTAAGGATTAAGCATATGACCAAAAAGGATGCAACAAGAGAGAAGAAAACAATAAAATTCATATTAAATCAAGACTTCATCCAAAAATTCCACAAATTAGCATAAAGGATCTTCAAACATCTAATATTAATATGCCAAAAGAATAGGATCAAAATCAGAAGCTAAGTAGGTCAAAGGGATGCCTAAACATGGATTAGGGTTATGAAACTTCACACACAAGTTAAAGATAAACAATAATCAATGTGAATCAGAAGAAAAATCACCAATAAACTACATCTCAATGTGAATCAAATGCAAAAAGAACCAACTCAAAAATCAAATTGAATCTCAAGATATAAACTCTACAAGTCAACATGTGTTTAAAATGAATTAAAAAAAATTAATAAAAGAAGAAATTAATTCCTACGTGGAAAATGAAAATAAATGGAAAATAAAAATATCAAAAATTAAAGAAAATTAAAAGGATTAGTCAAGAATTAATTTGGAATTTTTAAGAACCTTTTACTTTTTAAAGAAAATAAATGGCCATAACTTTTGATTCATGAAGGCTATAAAAATGCACTTGTACTTTTTGAAAATGGGAGAACATACCCTACAACTTTCATGTTTAATGGAAATTAATTTGAGATCATCTTCATCATGAAAGAGGGCTTTGAAAATTAGGGCAAAAGTTGCCAAAGATGGAAAGTTTCAATACAAGCCATATGCCAAAAATGGAAAGTTCTTCAAAACCCCTTGATTTTTGATCTTTGACTTTGCCAAACCTCTTCGAAGGTCTTAAGAACATCCCTTGACTTGAAAAATGGGATTGGACCCCTTGAATTTTCACTGTTGACTTTTAAATTGCACAGTTGACCAATTTCTTCTCCTGCAAGCAACTGGTGAAATAACTGCCTTCCACAAGGAATTTTCTCACCAACTTTCATCCATAGGATCCTCTTACCATATGAAAGACTTTTCCCACATGAAATGGCCAAAGTCACAAATAATTCCTGCTTGAAAGTGAACCCCTAATTTGGGAACCATTGTGCAGGAGCTTGCCCTAGCTTGGGGTCTCTAATGATCTCCCAACCTTCTGGGCTCTTGTAAGGGATCTTGAACTTGTAAATGTCATGTAGACCCTTCATGGGACTTGTACAAGTCTACTTGGCCTCTTGCTATTGCCTGTAATGCTTCAAATGCACCAATAGTTGATCATATGCCCAATGCTAGAACATGAGAATGTTATGCCTTGTTTTTCTATGCAAAGATGCCAAGAATATGAAATGCTTATGATGATTATGAAATGATGATGATGCTTAAAAAGCAGAGGGCAAATTTGGGGTGTTACAAGTTGTTGTGTCGTCTAGACTAGGTCAACAAATTTACCTTTCCTTTGTCGATTGTATTCCTAGTACTCGCTACCGAGGAGAAAACATAGAACCTTTGATCGACGAAATTGAATGTTTCTTAAGTACGAGACGCCGAACCGAACCCAACGAAACTCTTATTCCTAAAATTATTATACAAGAACCAGTTGAAGATCCAATCATGGCCAAAGAAAACAGAGGATCACATCATTTAGTTAAGTCCTTTGCGACTCCAAACCGCTAGAACTGCACAATAGTATTTCCGCACCAACCATAACCCGACACGATTTTGAGATCAAACCTTCAATGTTGCAAGTTGTACAACAGAACCAGTTTTCAGGAAGACCGACAGACGATTCGAATGAACACCTGACGAAGTTCATGCAATACGCAGGTACTGTGAAAGCAAATGGTGTAACCTAAGACGCAATTAGACTAAGATTCCTTTTGTTCTCTTTAAGAGATAGAGCATGGGTATGGTTACAATCATTACCTGCCTATTCTGTCACAACATGGGGAGAACAGAAGAAAGTTTTCTTATCTCGTTATTTCCCGCCTAGCAAAACATTTATGCAGACATAACCCTAATTCAAAGTCCTAAAGCTTTAAGTGTTTAGCCTCTGATTATTGAGATGAGAAGAGAGACTCAAGGAGACTCAAAGGTAAAAGACTAGGGGGGACTATATACAACCCTAAAAATTATCATGCTTGGATATCCTATGGTTTGTGAGGCTTAAAGAAAGATCTTCAGGAGGCCACCAAGGAAGAAGAAGCAGATGAAAAGAGAAGGAGAAAGGAGAATAGGTTACTTACTTCCTGAAGAAGATAAGTAACCTAAAAGAAAGATATAGGAGCAAGAGAGCACCAGTGAAGAAAGTTTACTTCAAAGACAAACAAATAATGCATATGAAAGAGATGAGAAGATATGGGATGTGAAGGCAAATCCACATCCCAAATAAATTACCATAAGCCCCTGAAATGTTAGTGTGAGATGCATAAGATGCAAAGTAAAAGGAAATAAAGCAAATGAAAGTGCAAAGACAAAAACCAGAAGTGTAAACATGATGCAAATGTGTTATGAGATGATTCAAAGACATGTGAGATGCTTATGAATGTTCATACAAGAGATGAGATGCAAATGAGGCATGTTAGAAGCTTGAAAACACATGGATGAACATGAAATGTAATGAATGCAAAGCATACCAAATAAATGATGCAATGATCAACCAATGTTCAAACATGTCTTAAGATGTCTATGATTTCATACAAGAGCATGGAATGTCATGGCAAGTTCACTTGATTGAGATATGCAAAGATGATTGCAAATGAACATGAGAAATTGGGGTTTTATGAATGTATGAGATGCATATGAATAAAAAAGAAGCATACATCGTGATCAGAATTTGAAAATGAACTCAAACAAACCCTAAACACATACAAGATCACTCCTCAAAGATGGAGGTCAGAAGCTAAACCTAGAGAAAGTGATGAATTTCCTAGGTTAACTAGGGTTTTTGAATACTTCTAAAGGAAATATGCCAAAAAATTTGAAAATGCAATGAAAAATTATGAGTTAAATAAATTAGATACTAGATGTAATATATGAAACAATGCAAAAAGAATCAAGTTCAAACTCATCATGGTTGATTAGAAATGATTTTTTCAAGTTTGGGTTAGAAAAATGTGAATTTTAGGAACCCTAATTCAAAGAAAATTTAGAAAACATGATCAAACCTAAAATGAAATTTGCGTGATGAATTTTTAAATGTTTCTAAATGTATGAGAATGCTTCATGATTTGTTTTATGATTTTTAGATACCTAAATGTGTTTTTAATTAATTAAAATCAATTAAGTAATTAAATAAAACATTTAAATGATTTAAAAATACTTTTTTAATGCAAAAATTAAAAATAAAAATGTTTTTGAGTTTAGAAAAATATTTGAAGTGAAAATGCAGAAAATGAGATTTTTAAAAGTCTTTTTGTTATTTTTAATAAATATATGAAAATAAATAAAAAAAATAAAAATAAAAATGGAAAGTATGCAAGATCAAAGGCCCAGATTTGAACTTGGGGTGACTGCACGCGTTTTTGGATGGCTGGGATTGTTTCTGATTTAATTAATTTAATTAAACCTAATTAAAACTAATTTAAAAAAATTAGGGTTAATGAGCTAATATGATCCGTCCAATGCTTAATCTAAACACGCATCCAATGGTCCACATTTAAACTGACACTTAAACCCTAATTAAAACCCTAATCCCTCAGGCAACCGGAACAGTGCTTCGGTCGTCTTCTCCGGCCAACCCAAAAATCTAACTTCTTCCCTAGGCAAAATCAAGACCTCTAACCTGCCTAGAAACATCCCTCTACTCACATGAAACTCAAATCAATCAATAAACATCATTTATGCTTCACAATCATGGAGAATCGAAGAAAAATAAAAATCTGGACCAACTTTCATAAGTTCATGAAATGGTCATTTCTCCACCATTTTCAATTTTAAAGACATCCGTATGAACCCCATAACATGTATTTTCATCTTGTAACAAGAAAATAAGGTTCTGAGAGAAAATGTTCTTGAGGTTACATGAGTTGGAGATCTTCGAATGTGGACTTTCAGAGCCTCTCTCTTGTTCAAAATGCCTCCTTTGGTCCCTTTGGTGCTAATGGAATGCTTGGAAGGAGTTTACAATGGCAATTTTGTGAGTTTTGGTTCTGGTGTAATAGAAATGGAGCTTTTGGTTTATGATGTTTCAGGCCATTTTGAGGGTGGGGCTTTGATCCTTAGGTTAAGTGGAGATGTTTAATGAAAGAATTAGTGAGTTTTGTTGGCTGAAGAGGGAAATTCGAAGAGATGAAGGTTTATGGAAATTTTGGGCAATCTGAATGTGTGGATGTTTCAGGCTTGTGTGATGTTATGTTTGAGGTCCATGAGGTTCACATAAACAATGTTGATTGGTCCAGAGAGTTGTTGTGGCTTAGTTTGATTGGTATGGCCTCATTTGCAAAAAAGTCAATGTTTGGCACCTATGAGTATGGCACAGGTCAGAGGAGATCACAAGGCTTGTCCTGCCTCAACTTCATTCAAGGATTGCCATTGGATCAGATTTTGTGAGTTGGATGGCTTGTTTCATGTGATAGCATGTATTTTGCAAATTTCCCTCTTTGAAATTTCTTGAAGTGCAAGGCATGAAAACTTGTGATTCTTGGCACAATTCTGATCAAGCAATGTTTGGTTATCATGTTATGATGCTTAGAAGTGTATTAAAGGTCATTAGAAGTCCTGAAACTTGATTTGGCAAAAATCCCTCTTTGGCACATACTTGAAAATTATAAGATTTTTCCCAACTTTGAAACACCATAACTTGAGTTCTAGGATGAATCAAGAGGAATTCTTGTACTTTTTGAAAATGAGAAGATTCAATCTACAACTTTTTTATTTGAAGATTTTTCATTTGAAGCCTTTTTGATCAAGAAAGAGGAGGTTGAAAATCTTTCCCAAAATGAAAAGTTTTCATTACAAGTCATGTCCAAAAATGGAAAGTTTGCAAATGGCTTGAAATTATTCAAACTTGTGAACTTCTAACCACTTCTAAGATCAAATAAAGATCTTAGAACCTAAAAATGATGAAGATGGCCCTTTGGTACCATTGGTGGTGGCCTCAGATGCCCTGATTCTGACTTTTCTTGCACAATAAGTTACTAGTTGATCAGATGACTTCCACAATGAATTTCTTCATCAAATTTGGTACACATGCTCCTTATAACATATTAAGACCAATGGAATCAAGAATGGCCAAAAAAATTAAGGTTAAGGGCCTAAAACCCAAAACCCAAAACCCTAATTTTAGGTCATCTGTGTAGAAAACCCTAGCCTGCCTGGGCCTCTGTGCAATCCTTTGTGATTTTGTGACTTCAAAGACTTCTTGGGGATGCAATAAGATTGTAGACCATCCATGGACCCTCTTGGCATGCTTCAAGACCATTGAGATGGCTTAGATCACTTCTTAGATTCATCTGATCACAAACCCTAGTTGCGTTGTCATGCAATGATTTGATGAAGTTTTTTATGCAATGTGAGATGATATGCTTATGAAAATGCAATATGAAAAGATCATAAGCCATAGTGTGAGAAAAAGTGAGGGAAAATTTGGGGTGTTTATACCTGCCCCTATTCAAGCATGAGTTAGCTGTGCAGGATGTAAGCGCCTGGCTTAACAGACAAACAAGATAACTTATGGTTGAATACCAAAGACAGTCCGAAATTTGCACTCGCTAGGGAGAAGAAGAAAATGGATATAAATTGTAACTGGCAGTATAGTATGAGTATCAAATGAAAGCGATGGAGGACAACCATCGAGTAGAGGACGACTGCTAGGGATGAAAAACGGTAAGCAAAGCAATGACGGGGACGACCATCATGTTGGGAAAAGAGACCACGACGGGGATGGCCATCGGGTAAACTGATGAAGGACGATCATTAGGATAAAGAAAAAAACCACGACGGAGACGAACATCGGGTAAAGAAATAAAACTCTCTGGGGATTAAAGGAATGAGGAAAGCACTGACGGGGATGGCCATCAGGTTTAAGAGTAAATAAACCGCGACAGGGACGGCCATCGGGTAAAAGAATAAATGAAATAATGATGAGGGACAGTCATCAAAAGGTGAATGTTGATCACCTAGCAGGGGACGGCTGCCGAAAATATCACGACATAGGATGAATGTCGGATAGAAAAGGTCAACGATGGGGACGGCTATCGGATAAGCATGATGAAGGACGATCATCAAGAGGTGAAGGACGATCACCTAGCAGGGTACGACTGCTCTAGGGATTATCGCGACATAAGACGAATGCCAGATAATAAAGATCAATGATGGGACGACCATCGGATAAATGATGAGGGATGGTCACATAAGGTGAAGGACGATCACCTAGCAGGGGACGGTGGCTAAAAAGATATCGCGACATAGGACGAATGTCGGATAGAAAGTTCCAAAAATAGGGATTCCATTGGGGAAAGGATGAGGGACAGTCATCTAAAGGTGAAGGACGATCACCTGGCAGGGGACGACTGCCGAAAGTATCGCGACATAGGATGAATGCCGGATAAGAGTCAACGATGGGGAAGGCCATCGGATAATATGATGAGGGACGGTCATCAAAAGGTGAAGGACGATCACCTAGCAGGGGATGGCTGCTGAAAATATCACGACATAGGACGAATGTTGGATAGAAAGTATTTTTTGTTGGTGACTTATCGGGGAATGGTAAACACAGACAGGTGCTTACGCTTTGAAATAAAAGGTATAAGTGTTTCACAGTGTATAGACTAAAGATGCGGACGAGCATCCTTAGGACCACGATACGGGTGAGTATCGATAGAAACAAACACTGACACGTGTTTCACGATGATGATACAGACGAGTATAAATCGGTTAAGCAAGGAACACAGACGAGTGTTGATCTGCCGGGGAGGTGATATATAGAAGATATGGACGAGTATCAGAGGATTGTGTATAAGTATGTACAAGTGTTTGACCTGCTGGGAAAATATGTGCAAGACACGGACGAGTGTTTGACTTGCTGGGGAAGTATGACACGGGCGAGTGTCAAAAAGAATGTGTACAAGTATGAACAAGTATCTTTATTGGGAGTGCAAAAAGTATTCTAGCTTTGTCTGTGTGGGATAAGTTTTGTATATTGCTGGTGAAGTGATTCTGATGTTTGCAGGTGATTGGCTCGAACCTGGATTATGATCATGCAAATGTTTGATTTTTGCCGTAATGCTCCGTATTAGACGAAATGCTACGCTCTGCATGGGGAAAAATGATGTGAATGCTATGATTATGCAAAATGAGAGAACTGATCCGAGATCCGGATCCTGCGGGGAGAAAGATCTATGGGCGATCTGTCTGGATGGAGACTTCCGCTAGGGGAAAGAGATCATTGGCCGATTTGTGGGGAGAGAGGATCACTGAACGATCTTCCTAGAGAACTCTGTGGGGATCCCGGCTGGGGAAGCTTCCGTTGAAGAGACTCATGCTGGGGATGAGGAGGCTTCGGCACCTCCGCTAGGGAATATCAGTTCAGGCATTGCTCGGGAGATCCTGCTTGGGGAGGAGAGAACTTCTGGGAAGTAATCTGTTGTAACTCCTTCATCCAAGCGACACGCTGGGGATTTAATGAGTTTCTCAAAGGATCTTCTGAGGGGATGACAACTTCGTGGGGGGAACTCCTGTCAAGTAACCCTACCGATGAGGTAATTGCTGACTTGGATGGGGATACCAGGTTTGATATACTCCATGTTGTGAGATTGTCTGTCTTGAGTACCTTCAACCTGTTAAAACGAAACTCACAAGTGTCCCGATGTATCCTCAATCAGATTCCGTCATAGGAGTTAGATTTGCTCAAGAGTGCATATTTCCATCAAGCATATATTAAAAACGACTTATATGTTTTCATTTAAATGTTGTATTATGAACTTTGGACATTTTGCAAATGAAACAAAAATGTACAAAAACAAAGTGTGACTAAATATTCTGATTTTATTGATTTGTGTGCCCTGAATGGGCAAGTACAGTGAAGAAGTGAATCCTTGAAAGGAGGATATTGTTGTAAATTGAGAAAATATAAGTGTTGTCAGTAAGCTTCCCTTGCTATGACCTGTATGACTTTGACGTTCTTCTTATCTTGCTTTTTGAAGAAGGTTGATTCTGAACGACGCTTTATCCTTTTGATGCTTTCCAAGTTGTGAGTGATACAAAAGAATTCAGAGTGTAGTTTTTCGCTTATTCCCTGATTTTGCGTGGATCGCCCTTTCGGGTTTTCAATCCACCGGGATACCCATTTTTGCCTGAGCTGTCCGATGTGGCTTTTCAACTGAGCGAGTGTACATTTTTTCAATTTTTCCCTTATTTTTGCCCGAGTCTTTTATTCTGTTTTTTACCCGCCGGGATGCCCTATTTTTGCCTGGACTTAAATTCTGTTTTTATGTCCAGCGGGTCTTTTATACGAAGTATTTGTCGCTCCCACTAAAAGACACCCAAGTCAGATAGGGTACAGACGCGAACGGTCGGAGAAAGGAGAAATGAAAATGAAGTGAAAATAGTCACCAGCTAGGAATTTTTATCCCGAAGAAAAGGTAATGCTGCATAAACCTAGAAAGATATGGATAAGACGGTTGTGAACCAGAGAAACTGAGAAAGGGTGTTGGTTACAACCTGGGAAGGTATTAGCACCCAGATTGTCCGTCGTACTCGACGGGATCCACGCTTGAAAGTTTGTGTTTAAAGGGGTTGTGTTTGTGCTATCTGTGTGCAAAAGCTGGAAAATAATGTACAAGTGTCAGTGCAAAGGGTGTGGATTGCTCAAAAATGAGGCTTAAAATAGAATGCTGAAAGAGGGGGAAGACAAAGAGACATTTGTTCGATAACAGTTGAGTTATGCCTACGTATCCTCTCGTGCAATGAGAAAGTCAGAACACCGTAGTTCGACTCAAAGAGACTGAAAGATGAATTGACTAATGAACTGCTTGCTTGTCTATGCTCAAGTGTACGACCTGTCTGGCTCAGGTGCTAATTGTCTTGCATTAAACGGAAGAAGTGAGTTCTCGTTTATGAGTGAAGATGATGAGAAAAGAATCCAGGAGGAGACGATTATTGTTTTTTTTTTGTTTTCAATCTTTTATTGCTTTTTTGTTTGTCATAAGATAATGAGCTTAAGCCTAAATCAAGGGTTAGTAAACTCATCACATCCTCCCTCTGATTAGGGGTAATGAGAATACCTTCAGTATGAAGTAAACACTTCAAACCTAATTACCATGATGTAGGATTAAGATCATTAACCTACTTGTGATTATTTAGATGTTTTTGGAGTTTTGTTTAATGTTGAGTAATGAGTTTAAGCCATAATCAAGGATTTAATGGACTCATTACACCATCCAAATAGAAGGATAATAGATGAGAACATTTAAGCGTAGGAAGATACCTCAACTTAATCCATGATTAGGGATTAACCTCATGACAAAACAAGGCCTTTATTAAAGTGGATTTTAGTTAATGGTAAGATTAAGAAGTGATTTTTATGGTTTGTAAGACAACTTGAGGGGGACTTGTCCATTAACACTAGGGTTAGTCCTTCTTAACCAATAAAGGAAGAATTAGAACCCTAATGCAAGGCCCAAGGTACAAGTTATTGACTTAGTGATTATTAAGATGGATTGATCAAGAGATTTAAACACATTAAGGGTATAACACTTAGGATTAAACTTATACACTCCATCCTAAGAGAAGGATGCAGGCATAACCTTAATCACAAAGCCTTAAAACCTTAAAGTTTTAGTCTCTGATTATGAGATGAGAAGAGAGACACAAAAGAAGACACAAAGGTAAAACTAAAGGGGACTAATCAAAACCCTAAGATTATCATGCTTGGATGTTCCTATGGTTTGTGAGGCTTGCAAGAGATCTTCAAGAATAGTCACTAAGGAAGAAGCAGATGAAAGGAGGAGAAGCAGAAGAAACTAGTTAACTTACTTCACTGAAGAAGATAAGTTACTTGAAGAAAGAAGGTGAAAGATGAACATGAATGAGCAAGCTCACTCTAAATCAAAGAGAGAATTCAGCAAGGATGCATAAAAGAGATGAGAAGAGAAATGAGAAGTGAAGGCAAATTCACTTCTCAAATTACTTACCACCTGAAAAGTTAGCATAAAGAAAGAAATGAAATAAGAATGAGATGTATGCAAGGATTCAAACCAAAACCAGAAGCATGTTCATGATGCTAAGAGATGTTGCAAATGTATGTCAAGTGCAATGGATGATCATACAAGAGATGAGAATGCAAATGAAGCATGTAGGATGCATGGAAGCACATGAAAGTTCATGGAATGAAATGAATGCATATCATGGCAAATGGATGAAGAAATGATCAAGCATGATTCTAATGTGTCCTAGGATGCCTTAAGATTCATGTGAATGCATGAAATGTCATGGCAAGTTCTTGAATGAATGCATATGCAAGATGTATGCAAGGGAACATGAGAAATTAGGGTTTTCATGCAACATGAGATGCAAAAGTAAAAAACAGAGTCAAATCATAAGATAAAAAATTGAAAATGAACTCAAATGAACCCTAACCCCATGTGATTTCACACCCCAAAGGAGAAGACCTAACTCTTAACCTAAAGAAACTTATGATTTTTCTAAGTTATCTAGGTTATTAAGGTACCTAAAGGGAAAAAATGCAAATCAAATAAAAAATGCAAAATAAATTTGTGACAAAAATATGCTAGATACTACATGTCAAATGAAGATCAATGCAAAAAGAATCAAAGTCATACCATTCATGGTTAGGCAGAAAAGAATTCTTGAAGTTAGGGTTCAAAAATGGGAATTTTATGAACCCTAAATTCAAGAAAAATGTCAAAGATGATTCAAAACCAAAAATAAATTTGTATGAATGGCATGACAATGTTTCTAAATTTCAAAGATGCAATGTGAATTTTTTTTGGGATTTTTAGAAACCTAAATGATATTTTAATTAATTAATTTCCATTAATTAATTAAAATAAAAATTTAAATATTTAAAAAATTATTTTTTAATGCAAAAAATAAAAATGAAAATGTTTTCTGGTTGAGAAAAATATTTGGAAGGAAAATGTAAAAGGAAAATATTTTTAGAATTTTCTAACTATTTTTAATAAATTGTTCAAAATAAATGAGAAAATGTGAAATAAAAATGAAATAAGACAGAAGTATGTGCATCTAAGGGCTCACATTCAAAGCTAAGGGATTTATGTTGACTACACACGTAATCCTAGGGTTGTGGTTCAATCTGGCCTTTTATTAATTAAACCTAATTAATTAAAATTAATTAAAAGATTAGGGTTTTAACAATTAATCCAGGTCATCCAAACACGCGGGCATATCAAATCCAAAGGCTCACGTTTAAACTTAAACCTAAACCCTAATTAGACACTTAATTACTTTCAGGTGGCCGGAGAAGACCTCCGGTCATCTTCTCCGGCCAGCTCCTCCCTGAGCAATCCCAAAACCTCACCCCTAGGTCATTTCTGGAGCTCTAAAGCTCCAGATCAACTCCTCTCACCTTCTTAAACTCAAATCCATTCCCAAAACAAATTTCTAATGGCTAAATCTCATGATTCGAATCAAAAACTCAAAAACTGAAAAAGTTTCAGAGGTTCAGTAAATGCTTGTTTCTTGCTCATTTTCGAAAATAAACACATCCCCATGACCAAGGCAGCATATAGAACAATATTCTAACAAGAAAATAGGGTTCTGGAAAAAATGTTCATCATGTTATCTGAGATGAAGTTTCCTGGTTCTGAGCTTTCAAGCCTTCTCTTTGATGCAAAAAGTCTCCAATGATCCTCCTAGTGATGTTGCAATGTCTAGAACAAACTGAAATGAGCTGGTTTGAGAGAATGAAGCCTTGCTGCACCAGAATCGTGTTTTGGTTGTGGGGTGTTTGAGGCTTGTTTGAAGGGTGGGAAAGGGTCCTTTAGTGATGCTGAGTTGATTGGTGAAGGTAGTTTTGTGTTTGAGTCAGTGAGCTATGAGTTTCGAAAGCTTTTGCAAGTTGGAGTGATTTTGTGTATGCTGAGCAATCTGAAGTGTTAGGCTACAATGTTGTGTGTTATGATCTGCATTTTGTCCACATAACAAGTTGTGATAGGCCAGAGAGTGGGTGGTGGATGCAGCTGATTGGTATGTGCTTCTTGCAAAAAGTCACCAACTTGTGTACTTGAGGTATGGGCTCTTGTGCAGCTGGCTTTGTGGCTTGTCTTGGTGCAGCTAAGATCAAGGAGGTCAATGGAATCCATTTTGTGGCAATTCAGCAAGTTTGTGAAAGGTTCTATGTCATTTTGCAATTTCATGAAGATTTGGCCCCTTTTGAAATTCTTGATGTGCAAGACATGGAATGTGATGATTCTTAGGCCAATTCTGACTTTTAGGCAATGTGTTATGTTACTATGATGCTTAGAAGTGTGTTAGAAGTCACAAAATGCCTTGGCAAGTGTTTTTTTTTGTTGCAAAAATCCCTCTTTGGTGCATTCTTGAAAATTATGTGATTTTTGCCAACTTTGTCAAGCCATAACTTGAGTTCCATAATGAATTAGAACTTATTCTTGTACTTTTTGAAAAGGGAATGATCCAATCTACAACTTTCATGACCAACATTTTTTCATTTGAAGCATTTTTGGTTGAGAAAGAGGAGGTTGAAAAACTTTCCCAAAATGGAAAGTTTACATTACAGGTCATTTCCATTTTTGGCAACTTTTGGTTTAACTCACTTTTCTTCAATTTTGTGAACTTCCAATCACTTCAATGATCAAATAAAGATCATATAAATTCAATTTGATGAAAAATCCACTTTGGTTCCATTGTTGGGGGCCTTAGATGCCCAGATTTTGCTCTGACTTGCTCAAGAAGTTACCCAGTGAACAAATGACTTCCACAATGAATTTCTTCATCAAACTTGGTACACATGATCCTTATAAAATATTGAGAACCTTATAAACAAGAATGACCAAAAAATTTGGAGTTATGGCCTTTGAAACCAAAACCCTAATTTCAGGTCCTCAGTGTAGTGAAACCCTAGCTCTGCTTCCATGCTTTGCAAGTTCTTGTGATTCTTTGACTTCCTTGATATTTGAGGGATATAAATGATGATTGAACATACATGGACCATCTTGGAATGATTGGTGGCCTTTGGAGTGGCTCAGATGAATCTTGGATTGCTCAGACCACAAACCCTAGATGTAGATGAACTTGAACTAATGCAGTGAAACAAAAATGCAATATGAGATGGTATGTTTAGACTAATGCAAATATTAAAGATAACAAGCCATGGTGTGAACTTAGTGAGGGCAAATTTGGGGTGTTTACAGTATTTTTTAACTGCATCTGAATGCACAGGAGATAAGAAATCCTCGCCATCCATAGTAGTGAGCATCAGTGCCCCACCAGAGAAAACTTTCTTTACTATGAATGGGCCTTCGTAGTTTGGCGTCCATTTTCCCCTGTGGTATGTATGATGAGGAAGAATAAGTCTTTTTAGCACAAGCTCTCCCACTTGATATTCTTGAGGTTTGACTTTCTGATCGAATGCTTTCTTCATTCGCTTCTGATATATATGCCCATGACAGATGGCTGCTAATCTCTTTTCTTCAATCAGACTCAGTTGATTGTATCGGGATCGAACCCATTTTGCTTTGTCCAGTTTTACATCCATCATTACCCGTAAGGAGGGTAGTTCAACTTCAACAGGTAAGACAACTTCCATACCATACACAAGCTGATAAGGTGTTTTCCCAGTAGATGTTTTGATGGAGGTTCGGTACCCATGCAAGGCAAATGGTAGCATTTCGTGCCAGTCTTTGTAGGTGACTACCATCTTTTGCACAATCTTCTTAATATTCTTGTTAGCGGCCTCAACAACGCCATTCATCTTTGGCATGTAAGGAGAAGAGTTGTGATGTTGAATTTTGAAGTCCCGGCAAAGCTCTACCATCATCTTGTTGTTCAAATTGGAACCATTATCAGTAATGATTCGCTCAGGAACTCCATATCAACAGATGCTATCCCTTTTCAGAAATCGAGCTACCACTTGCCTGGTGACATTTGTAT
Source organism: Lathyrus aphaca (assembly GCA_963966055.1). Lineage (NCBI taxonomy): Eukaryota > Viridiplantae > Streptophyta > Magnoliopsida > Fabales > Fabaceae > Lathyrus > Lathyrus aphaca. The sequence continues at coordinate 378,937,608 of OZ014519.1, read as the reverse complement.
ATGAAGCTGCTTCAACCTATTTGGTGAAGTAATCAATGGCTACCAGGATGAATCTGTGACCATTTGAAGTAGTCGGTTCAATCTTTCCAAACATATCAATGCCCCACATGGCGAAGGGCCAAGGTGAAGACATTGCATTCAAAGGATTCAGAGGCACATGCACTTTATCTACGTAGATCTGGCATTTGTGGCATTTTCTAGCATGGGCACAATAGTCTGCATCCATTGTGATCCAGTAGTAACCCGATCTTAATAACTTCTTTGCCATTGCATGTCCTCTAGCACGGGTACCGAAAGAACCTTCATGTACTTCGTGCATCAGTAGGTAGGTCTGCATCCTTCTTGTCAACACATCTGAGAAAGACCATGTCGAAGTTTTGCTTGTACAAAGAACCATCAGTATTGAGGAAGAAACTACCGGCTAGCCTTCTTAATGTATTCTTATCATTTGACGATGCCCCAGGTGGGTATGTCTGAGTTTCCCAGAAGCGCTTGATGTCATGGTACCAAGGCTTGTTGTCAATGGCAGTGTCCACAGAGAATACATATGTCGGTCGGTACAGTCTGGGTACCAAAATCCGAGGTACATAATTAGCAGCCTGTACTTTGATCATGGATGAAATGGTAGCCAAAGTGTCTACAAACTGATTCTCGTCTCGAGGGATGTATTCAAGCTTAACTGTTGTGAAGAAGGTCAACAATCTCCTCGTATAGTCACGGTAGAGAATCAGATGCTCCTGATGAGTATACCACTTGCCATTGGTCTGGTTGATTACCAGAGTGGAATCTCCGATTACATTCAAGGTTTTGATCCTGAGGTTAATGGCTTCCTCAAGACCCATGATACAAGCTTCGTATTCTGCTTCATTATTGGTGCAGGCAAAGGTGAGCCTTGCTGAGAAAGGCATATGAACTCCTTTGTGTGTAATGAGCATCGCACCAACTCCACAGCCGTTACAATTAACCGCCCCGTCAAACATCATAGTCCATGCTTCTTCTGGGTTAAGCCCTTCAGTGTGAATAGGCTATTCACAATCTTTTGCTTTTAAGAACAGGATGTCTTCATCAGGGAAGTCAAATCTCATAGGCTGGTAATCATCAATGGGTTGCTCAGCCAGATAGTCAGACAATACACTGCCCTTGATGGCTTTCTGAGAGGTGTACTGAATGTCATATTTTGTTAGAATCATTTTCCATCTAGCAACCATTCCGGTAAGTGTTGGCTTCTCAAATATGTACTTAACTGGATCCATCTTTGAGATCAACAATGTAGTGTGAGTTAACATATAACGTTGTTCACAGTCGGTAAACATTTTGCTAAGGTAGTATATTGCATACTCTTTTCGACCAGACTCGTCATGCTGGCCTAACACACAACCCATCGACTCTTCTAAAACTGTCAGATACATGATTAGAGGTCTTCCTTCGACTGGAGGCATGAGAATTGGAGGTTCTTGCAAATACTCTTTGATCTTGTCAAAAGCTCTTTGACAATCACCGTTCCACTTGACTGTTTGCTCTTTTCTTAGCAGCTTGAACAAGGGTTCGCAGGTTGTAGTGAGATGAGATATGAACCTTGAAATGTAGTTCAATCTACCTAAGAACCCTCGAACATCTTTCTCAGTCTTAGGTGCAGGCATTTCCTGAATAGCTTTGACTTTGTCGGGATCAACCTTAATTCCTCTCCCGCTTACAATAAAACCTAGCAGCTTACCAGAACGTACCCCGAATGTTCATTTGTTGGGGTTTAACCTCAGTTGATACTTCCTCAAACGCTTGAACAATTTCAGCAGATTCACCAAATGATCTTCTTCTGTGAGGGACTTGGCAATCATATCATCCACATAGCACTCGATTTCTTTATGGATCATATCGTGGAATAACGTTACCATAGCCCGTTGATATGTTGCACCGGCGTTCTTCAAACCAAACGACATTACCTTGTAGCAGAACGTGCCCCAAGGTGTGATGAAGGTTGTTTTCTCCATGTCTTCGGGTGACATCTTAATCTGATTGTATCCAGAAAATCCGTCCATAAAGGAAAATACCGAGAACTGAGCTGTGTTATCCACCAATACATCAATCTGAGGTAATGGGAAATCATCTTTCGGGATAACTCTATTCAAATACCGGTAATCCACACACATATGCACCTTGCCATCTTTCTTAGGTACGGGTACAATATTAGCGACCCACGACAGGTAACTAGTTACAGCAAGAAAACCGGCGTCCCACTGCTTTTGTACTTCTTCTTTGATTTTCATGGCCATGTCCGGGAGAGTACGGCGCAACTTCTGTTTGACCGGTGGGAAATCCTCTTTCCATGGAAGTTTGTGCATGACAATATTTGTATCCAAGCCCGACATATCTTGATAAGACCAAGTGAAGACGTCTACATACTCTCGGAGCATATTGATGAGTTGTTCTTTCACGAGAGCTTGCAGACTAGCCCCAATCTTCACTTCTTTTACATCTTCATCGGTACCAAGATTGACCATCTCAACCTCCTCCTGATGAGGAGAAATCACTTTTTCCTCTTGTCTTAATAACCTGGCCAACTCTTCAGGTAAATCATAGTCTTCTTCAACCCCTTCATCTGCTTGATTAATCGGATTGTCGAAGTCATACAAGGTCATAACAGTGTCGTTTTCGGTGCAATCTGGAAGGCTATCTCTGCAAGGGTTGAGAGTTGGTTCATTTTAGTGATTGATTTTATCTTATTTATAAAAAGTGAATGAAGTTTATTAAGAAAACATTGTCATTTATTGTTTTGTGCGAAAATAAAATGAAAAGACAGTGAGCGAAAAGATTGTTTGCAAAAGATGTCAATTGTTCATTAATTTCCATTTGCACAAAATACATATATGACCCTATTACAAAATGAGTCCTGACACCTTGGGAAAGATGCAGGACTTGATGCATGCTTAAACACAGGAAATAATAATTACTCTGCAGCAGTAACCCTTATAATTTCCTGGGAAGACCAGTTGAGGACTTGATGGCCTGGGACCCTTATAATGCCCTCATCCTCTAATTCTTTTTATTTTATTTAATTAACTCTCAAATAATCCCCTAAACCTCATATACTTAATTATTCTAATTATTATTAAAATATTAAGTTACCCCAACTTCACAAAACATCAAATAACCTCCTAAACATCAAAATTCACAAGAAAACACATTAACATAATTAAAATCGACTTTGGGGTGTTACAATATTCGCTTTTGCGCATAGAGAAGCAAGGTTTTTTTTGTATCAACTCATCATAGCTGTAAACACCCCAAATTTGCCCTCACTCATTTCACCATGGCTCATTATTCTTTTCATGTGCATAAGTTCAATCATAGCATCCCATATTGCATTTTTGCTTCACTGCATTGCTTCTAAGTCATCTGCATCTAGGGTTTGTGATCTGAGCCATCCCTGAGCCATTTGAGCCACTCCAAAGGTCTTCAATCACTTCAAAGGGGTCCATGTATGTTCAAGCATCATATTATATCCTCACAAGATCAAGAAAATCAAAGAATCACAAGAACTGAGAAAGGCATGGAAGCAGAGCCAGGTTTAACTGCATAGATGACCTAAAATTAGGGTTTTGGTTTCAGAGGCCATAACTCCAAAAATTTTGGTCATTCTTGTTTCTATTGGTATCTATATGTTATGAGGATCATGCATATCAATTTTCATGAAGAAATTCAATGGGGAAGGCATCTGATCAAGGGATGACTTCTTGAGCAAGTCAGTGGAAAATCAGGGCATCTGAGGCCCTCAATGACCCAACCAGAGGGTGTTCTCCATCATCTTGAACGTGTATGATTTTTATTTGATCATAGAAGTTGTTAGAAGTGTTGGTGTAAGCCCTAGAGGCCAATACTTTTTGGTACTTGTATCGGATTATTCGTTTAATAATAAAAGGCATTTCTTTATTATGTTTGTCTTTCAGAATAATAAAGTCCCTAGAATAGTTAGTCTGTTTAATGAAATGTTAAGTGTGACTTAATCATGAGATCCCATTAAACATAAAGACATTATTCTTAAAATATCCGTAGTCAAGCTTTATTGCAAAGTGGGATAACATTAAAGCATTGAGACTATTATGAAGATAGACTGATGATCACATCTCATGGATCATGGATAAAGAGTTATCAAGTCTTGACATAGGTATAAATATTAGGAGTAATATTTATACCGGATTGACCCGCTATGAGAATACTACATAGTATGTTATGCAAAGTGTCATAAGTTATTCTCATGGTGATAATGGTGTATTACCACCCTTCGACCTGAAACCACTATGGACCCTAGATGTAGAGTCGGGTGCTTTATTGCTGATCAAACATTATCCGTAACTGGATGATCATAAAGACAGTTGATGGGCACTCCACGAAGCATGCTGAGGGACATGAGTGTCCTAGATGGAATTTGCCAATCCTGCATAACAGGAGAAATGTCTAAGGGCCCAATATTGAACTGGACAAGGATGACACAGTGTATGCCTTGTGTTCAATATAGACATAGGGGCAAAAGGGTAATTGTACAAACATATATTATCACGAAAAAGGTTTTGTCAGATCACATGACATTTTCGTGACTTGGGTAGCAGTGATGTGTTGCTAGATACCGCTCACTGTTTATTATGTTAAATATATAATTTAATATAATTACCAACGTTACGAAATCCTACAGGGTCACACACATAAGGACAGTTTGATGAGAGATAGAGAAATCAAAGGAACACCGTAAGGTACGGTCCACTTAAGTGAAAATAGAAATTCGGATAATATAATAATAATTATTGTTATTTTATAATGGTTATAAAATAATAATAAAATAAATATATTTATTATAATAATAGTTATTATAATAATATATAATATTATTATGGATCATGTGAATTGGGATTTTAGCCTGCAGCCCACAAGAGAGTCTATAAAAGGAACCCTTGTGATGAAGCTTTCACTTGATGCAATTTCGTTTTTGATTCTCTTTTCTCACTCAAATAATTCCGTTCGTAAGCAGCTAGCACTGTGACCGGAAGCTGTTCGTGTGGACTGAGTAGAGGCGTTGCACTTCATCAACGCTTGTGATCGCTGCATCAAAGATCTGAATCGCCACAAAGAGGTAACGATTCTATCACTGACCATGCTCATTCGTAAGGATCACTAAAGGAAATTTTTGTTTTCCGCTGCGTTTAGATCGCAATTTTCCTTCAGTGGTATCAGAGCCACTTACGAAACCATGGATCTGATAGCTGTTAAATTTCCGTCTTTTCTGTATTTGATTCGATTAAAACACAGAATGAATTTAACAATAAACGATTAATTAAATTTGGCATCTGTTGTGTACGATTTGGATGATTGATGTTGATTATACTTCAGAAACCGACATTAGTATGGTGAAGTTGTGCGATACATTGATCATCCATAGGTTACACAATTAGATCGATCACTTTTATATAAGATATAAGAAATTCTGATGCAAAGATGGTATATGGGATATACTGTTTTGATTTCATCCATTCAATCACATAAGGATTGTAATTCTTTTGAAATATCATCATTTTCATTCGCTTCGGAATCCGACGTTAGTATGGTGAAGCAATGACATGTTGATCTATCATATTGAGTTATCAATCGAGTTGTGTTTGACGGCATGAAATTGTTGCATTAGGATTAATGGCAGTACAAGTGTTGTATTGCCGCAGACTTTTCCGGTTGGGGTTGTAAATGCACAAAAGTTATGCAGGAAACGACGTGAAATACAATGAAGTGTTCATAAAATTTTTCGTCGGGGCGCTGCCCCTAACAACCCCGCAAGTAGGCGCTGCCCCCTTGACCCCCGTCCGCTGACCGGTCAGCGGAACCCCCGGCTAAGTCTGCAAAGTGTGATCAATCAGCCGAAATTTAATTTAGTTTATTTAATTATCGGAATTTTAAACTAATAATAAAAGTGTGTTTATTATTATTTATTTGTGGTGATCAGTTATGGCCTTAGTTTATCCTTTATTATTGTTTTGGGATTTTTAAATACGGCCTGCGTGTCGTGCCTCTCTCTCAATCTCTTTATGTAACTTCTTTTCTCATCTCACTCCCTCGTATGTAAAACGAGTTTTCTTATATGTAATGTAATATTATGTTATGAAGAAAAAAGAAGTATTCAATATTAAAGGAGGATAACCTTGGAGATCATGCTTGGAGAAGCTTAGATCGTTATTAGGTTAGCTTAGGTTCTCTCATTGGCTTGAGAGAACAATTGCGTTAGGGGCCATAATTGTATCTTTTTATATGTATGTTGATGCATGTAATTGTATGTTGATGCATGTGAGAGACGTTTTGCATGTTAAGCCGGTGAGATCAAACTAATAACAAATTCCCTCAAAATTAAATATTAAGTTTATGCTTTCCAATTTTTAGCACTCATCAAGACTAGTATCGAGCATTGTAGGTTTCGCCTACGCGAGGTGCATGTTCTATATTAGTAAGGTGTGATGGGATAATTGTAATATCCAATTGCTAAAACAATGGGTCAAACTTAACTAAACAAATTATAATAAGATTATACATGTTTAGAAGCAAGAATTGGGAATGATTCATGTGATGGATCAGAATAAGGAGTTATTCACCCAATTGAAAATATTCGAGAGGTGTATGAGATACAATTGGAAGGAGTTCCTACCTAAATAACTTAGTTTTGTGTAATCAGCCTAACGCTGACTTAAAACAAAGTGAAACATGGATCTCGACCCACTAGAAAGTCTTCCAACGGGATTTTCTGAATCAAATGATGAGGGTCATTTGTTTTGAATAAAATAGTGGGAGCATATTTGATTAAAGGCCTAATTAAATATGTTGTTTTTAATGATACTTATATTTTCATATTTCTCTTGTAGATTACCATGACAACAAACACATCGAACAATATTTTGCGATCCATCCTAGATAAGGAAAAATTGTCTGGGACAAATTTCCTGGATTGGCACTGTAATCTGAGGATTGTCCTCAAGCACGATAAGAAGCTGTATGTCTTGGAGACACCAGTTCCTGAGGAGGAACCTCCTAGTTCTGCACCAAAGGCAGAAAGAGATGCTTATAAGAAGCATTTCGATGATGCCAATGAAACCGCTTGCCTCATGCTTGCTACCATGAACTCTGAGTTGCAAAAGCAACACGAGAACATGTCTGCGTTTGATATGATCGGACATCTGAAAATGATTTATCAAGAGCAAGCAAGAAATGAGAGGTTTCAGGTTTCAAAGTCCCTTTTTAACAGCAAGTTAGCTGAGGGAGCCCCTGTAAGTCCCCATGTACTCAAGATGATTGGGTATGTGGAGAACCTTGACAGATTAGGGTTTCCCCTTGGAAAAGAACTTACGATTGATCTGATCTTGCAATCGTTGCCAGAGAGCTTCAGTCAGTTTGTCCTGAATTTCAATATGAATGACTTGGACAAAAGTCTTCAAGAACTGCTAGGCATGTTGAGAACTGCTGAGCAGAATATGAAGACAAAAGGGAAATCCATTCTGATGGTCAGTAATGGAAAGAAACAGAACAAGAGGCCCATCAAACAGGGTGGTAGAGGGAAAGGCAAGGAAGTTGCCAAACCCAAACCCACTCCTCCTGTTTTGAAGGCTAGTGGAGGAATAGCAAAGGAGGGCACTTGCTTCCATTGCGGTAAGACCGGACATTGGAAGAGAAATTGCCCAAAGTACCTGGAAGATAAGAATAATGGAGTAGAGACTTCAAATTCAGGTATTTTTGTTATTGAAATTAATTTATCTACTTCTGCATCATGGGTATTAAATATTGGATGCGGTTCTCACATTTGTACTTATGTGCAGGGGCTAAAAAGGAGTAGAGATTTGGCAAAAGGTGAAGTTGACCTACGAGTTGGCAATGGAGCAAAGGTTGCTGCTTTAGCTGTAGGAACTTATGTTTTAACTTTACCTAGTGGTTTAATAATTCAGTTAGAGAACTGTTATTATGTACCTGCAATTAGCAGGAATATTATTTCCGTTTCTTGTTTGGACAAGTTTGGTTTTTCATTCATAATAAAGAACAATTGTTGCTCCATTTATTTGAATGATATATTCTATGCTACTGCAAAAATGAATAATGGACTATATGTCCTTGATCTTGAAATGCCAATTTATAACATTAATACTAAAAGGTTGAAACCTAATGAGTTGAATCCAACTTACCTTTGGCACTGTCGATTAGGCCACATAAATGAGAAACGCATTTCCAAACTCCATAAAGATGGACTCTTGGACTCTTTTGATTATGAATCATATGAGACATGCAGATCTTGTTTAATTGGAAAGATGACAAAGTCCCCATTCACAGGAAAAGGTGAAAGGGCTAATGATCTTTTGGCACTCATACATACTGATGTATGTGGACCACTGAACATACCAGCCAGAGGAGGTTTTCAGTACTTCATCACTTTTACTGATGACTTCAGTAGATACGGATATGTGTATTTAATGAAACACAAATCTGAGTCCTTTGAAAAGTTCAAGGAATTCAAGAATGAAGTACAAAACCAACTAGGTAAGAATATTAAAGTTCTTCGATCAGATCGAGGCGGTGAATATTTAAGCCTAGAATTTGATGACCATCTAAAAGAGTATGGGATTCTATCCCAACTTACTCCTCCTGGAACACCACAATGGAATGGTGTATCTGAGAGAAGAAATCGAACCTTGTTAGACATGGTCCGATCCATGATGAGTCACGCCGATCTTCCAAACTCCTTTTGGGGACATGCATTATTAACAGCAGCTTACACACTTAACCGTGTTCCATCCAAAAAGGTTGATAAGACACCATATGAGATATGGAGTGGTAAGAAACCACATATGTCTTACATGAAGATTTGGGGTTGCGAAGTTTACGTCAAACGACAAATTTCAACCAAGCTTGAGCCCAAATCTGACAAATGCTTATTTGTGGGGTATCCTAAAGAAACAAGAGGATATTACTTCTACAATCCTTCTGAGGGCAAAGTGTTTGTCGCTCGAACTGGAGTCTTTCTGGAAAGGGATTTTATTTCCAAAGGAAACAGTGGGAGGAAAATAGAGCTTGAAGAAATTCAAGAATCACAAAACATTGAAACACCTATGGAGGAACTAGAGCAGGAAACACAAGTAGTTGTGGAAGAGCAACCTGCTCAAGTAGAACAAGACCAGCGTAGGTCAAGCAGGATACGTCACCAACCTGAGAGATATGGATATCTCATAAGTGATCAGGGTGATGTATTACTCATGGATCAAGATGAGCCTGTGACCTACAAAGAGGCCATAACTGGTCCTGAGTCTGAGAAGTGGCTAGAAGCCATGAAATCTGAAATGGATTCCATGTACACAAACCAGGTTTGGACCTTGGTAGAACCTCCTATAGGATTTAACCATATAGGATGCAAGTGGGTCTTCAAGAAGAAGACTGACATGGATGGTAAGGTACATACCTATAAAGCAAGACTGGTTGCAAAAGGCTATAAACAAATTCATGGGGTTGACTATGATGAAACCTTTTCACCAGTTGCAATGCTTAAATCTGTTCGGATTTTACTTGCCATCGCTGCATATCATGATTATGAAATATGGCAGATGGATGTCAAAACTGCTTTCCTTAATGGGAATCTTCTTGAGGATGTGTACATGACACAACCTGAAGGATTTGACATACCACAAGATGCCCAAAAGATATGCAAGTTACAGCGATCGATCTATGGATTGAAGCAAGCTTCCAGAAGCTGGAATCTTCGTTTTGATGAAACCGTAAAACAATATGGATTCATCAAAAATGAAGATGAACCTTGTGTCTACAAGAAGGTTAGTGGGAGCATGATCGTGTTTCTGGTATTATATGTAGATGACATATTACTCATTGGAAACGATGTCCCTACCTTGCAACAAGTGAAGACTTGGTTAGGGAATTGTTTTTCTATGAAAGACCTAGGTGAAGCAGCCTATATATTAGGAATTAGGATCTATAGAGATAGATCACAAAAACTGCTTGGCCTAAGTCAGAGTACATACATAGATAAAGTGTTGAGACGCTTTAATATGCATGATTCCAAGAAAGGATTCATACCTATGCAACATGGTCTGTGTTTATAAAAAACACAATCTCCTTCAACTAAGGAAGAAAGGGATCGCATGAATAAGATTCCATATGCATCTGCAATAGGATCTATCATGTATGCCATGTTATGTACTCGACCAGATGTCTCGTATGCATTAAGTGCAACGAGTAGGTACCAATCTGATCCCGGTGATGCTCACTGGGTAGCTGTCAAGAATATCCTTAAGTACTTGAGAAGGAATAAGGATTCATTCTTGATATATGGAGGTCAGGAAGAGCTTGATGTAATTGGTTACACTGATGCTAGCTTCCAGACAGATAAGGATGATTTTAGATCACAATCTGGTTATGTGTTCTGTCTCAATGGTGGCGCTGTGAGCTGGAAAAGTTCAAAGCAAGAAACAGTTGCTGATTCTACAACTGAGGCCGAGTATATTGCTGCCTCAAATGCAGCAAAGGAAGCTGTTTGGATCAAGAAGTTCATTAGTGAACTTGGCATAGTCCCTAGCATTGTGGATCCCATTGGTTTATATTGTGATAACAATGGTGCTATCGCACAAGCTAAGGAGCCTAGATCTCACCAACGATCCAAACACATACTTAGGCGTTATCACCTCATTCGAGAGATAATCGATCGGGGAGATGTGAAGATGTGCAGAGTACCTACACTTGACAATATCGCTGACCCATTAACAAAGCCTCTTGCGCAACAGAAGCATGATGGTCATACTAGATCTATGGGTATTAAGGGTATGCCTAATTGGCTCTAGTGCTAGTGGGAGATTGTTGGTGTAAGCCCTAGAGGCCAATACTTTTTGGTACTTGTATCGGATTATTCGTTTAATAATAAAAGGCATTTCTTTATTATGTTTGTCTTTCAGAATAATAAAGTCCCTAGAATAGTTAGTCTGTTTAATGAAATGTTAAGTGTGACTTAATCATGAGATCCCATTAAACATAAAGACATTATTCTTAAAATATCCGTAGTCAAGCTTTATTGCAAAGTGGGATAACATTAAAGCATTGAGACTATTATGAAGATAGACTGATGATCACATCTCATGGATCATGGATAAAGAGTTATCAAGTCTTGACATAGGTATAAATATTAGGAGTAATATTTATACCGGATTGACCCGCTATGAGAATACTACATAGTATGTTATGCAAAGTGTCATAAGTTATTATCATGGTGATAATGGTGTATTACCACCCTTCGACCTGAAACCACTATGGACCCTAGATGTAGAGTCGGGTGCTTTATTGTTGATCAAACATTATCCGTAACTGGATGATCATAAAGACAGTTGATGGGCACTCCACGAAGCATGCTGAGGGACATGAGTGTCCTAGATGGAATTTGCCAATCCTGCATAACAGGAGAAATGTCTAAGGGCCCAATATTGAACTGGACAAGGATGACACAGTGTATGCCTTGTGTTCAATATAGACATAGGGGCAAAAGGGTAATTGTACAAACATATATTATCACGAAAAAGGTTTTGTCAGATCACATGACATTTTCGTGACTTGGGTAGCAGTGATGTGTTGCTAGATACCGCTCACTGTTTATTATGTTAAATATATAATTTAATATAATTACCAACGTTACGAAATCCTACAGGGTCACACACATAAGGACAGTTTGATGAGAGATAGAGAAATCAAAGGAACACCGTAAGGTACGGTGCACTTAAGTGAAAATAGAAATTCGAATAATATAATAATAATTATTGTTATTTTATAATGGTTATAAAATAATAATAAAATAAATATATTTATTATAATAATAGTTATTATAATAATATATAATATTATTATGGATCATGTGAATTGGGCTTTTAGCCTGCAGCCCACAAGAGAGTCTATAAAAGGAACCCTTATGATGAAGCTTTCACTTGATGCAATTTCGTTTTTGATTCTCTTTTCTCACTCATATAATTCCGTTCGTAAGCAGCTAGCACTGTGACCGGAAGCTGTTCGTGTGGACTGAGTAGAGGCGTTGCACTTCATCAACGCTTGTGATCGTTGCATCAAAGATCTGAATCGCCACAAAGAGGTAACGATTCTATCACTGACCATGCTCATTCGTAAGGATCACTAAAGGAAATTTTTGTTTTCCGCTGCGTTTAGATCGCAATTTTCCTTCAAGAAGTTCACAAAATTGAAGAATTTCAAGCCATTTGCAAAGTTGCCTTTTTGGGAAAGTGACTTGTAATGAAAACTTGCCATTTTGGGAAAGTTTTTCAACCTTCTCTTTTTGATTCAAAAATGCTTCAAATGAAAGAACTTTGGTCATGAAAGTTGTAGAATGGATCCTCCCATTTTCAAAAAGTACAAGAAGTCATTCTAATTCATTATGGATCAAAAGTTATGGCTTGCAAAGTTGGCAAAAATCACATAATTTCATGTTTTGTACCAAAGAGGCAAAATTGCAAAACCTCATGCCAAGGCAAAATGTGACTTCAAATGGACTTCTATGCATTACACAAACATGAACCATGATTTAAAAATCAGAATGCACCAAAGAATTTTTCATTTTCATGCCTTGATCTTTAAGAAACTTCAAAAGGGCCAAAACTTTGTGAAATTGCTAAAACTCACATAAACTCAAATCAACTTGCTGCATTGTCTCAAATTCATTTCCATGGTTCTCCTTGATCACAGCTGAGCCAAGCCATGCCCTTGTACCATGACTGAACCAGCCCATACCTCCTTTTACACAAAAGTTGACTTTATGCAAAATGGCCCATACCAATCAAGCTAGGCCAGCAACAACTCTCTGACCTATCCAAGCTTGATACATGGACAAAATGGGACTCAACACATAACACAATACAACCTAATCTCTCCCACAAGTCAGCATCCTAAAAACTTACCTCTTATGCATTTTGTTTCGAAACTCAGCATACAAGCTTCAAACATCAAAACAAACTTCACAGAACAACTCACCCTAGCCTTCTGATCATTTCCCAACCATCAATTTGCTCTGAAAGGCCCACAATCAAAAACACGATTTTCCACCCCTCCTGAACAGAACTTCATCAATCTCTCAAACCAGCCATAAGAAATTCCAAACAAGTATTGCAAGCTTCTCAGGGGGTTCATTAAAGGCACCTTGGACCAAAGCAGCAGTCAGAAAGTTCCAAAGATCAAAGCTCCAGTTCAGGTGAGCTCAAGAACAATTTTTCCAGAAACTTGTTTTTAAGTTACTAAATGGTTCTTTATGCTTCACTGATCATGTTGATGTGTTTTGTTTTGAAAATGGTTGAGAAATGAGTATGTATTCATGTTCTGAATTTTTTTGACCTAGAACTGTTTTGATTCGATTCTCACTTTTGATATGTTTTAAATGTTGTTTGTTTGTTGATTCTTAATGTATGATGTATGGGGATCATTTCTGGGCAGAGAGATTGGATTTTAGAGGCCTAGGGAAGAAGATAGCAATTTTCAGGGAGGGGTGTGGCCGGAGAAGATGACCGGAGGTCATTTCCGGCCACCTGAAAGTCATTAGTTCATTATTGATGATTAGGGCTCAGATCACCCCATTAAGCCCTAATCCACGTCATTAACATAATTAATTAGGTTTAATTTTAATTTCAGCCAGTTTGAATCTGGGTCAATGGATCTGGCGCCAGTCAACTCCCTCCAAAACCATTTAAATCTCAGCCATGGATCTTGCATACTTCTCATAATTTCATTTTTTATTCATTTATTTTGTATTAAAATTTTACGAATTATTTAAAATAGTAAAAAACATTTAAAAATTCTGAAAATTTTTGTCAAGCATTTCATTATTTTTCAGAACCCAAAAATATTTTTATTTTTATTTTTTGCATTAAAAATAATATTTAAATCATTTAAATTTATATTTTTAATTAGTTAATGAAAATGAATTAAATAAAAATGCATTTAGGTATTTAAAAATCACAAAAAAATTCACATTGCATTTTAAAACATTTAGAAACATTATCAAACCCTCAAAACAAATTTCTTTTTGGTTCTTGAACAATTTTGACCTTTTTCATTGGAATTAAATTCTTTTAAAGGCAATATTTTTGTTCAAACTTGGAAAAATCCATTATGCCCAACCATTGAGAGTTTGATGATGGTTCTTCTTGCATTGCATCCTTCATAGCATGTAGTTTATAGGATAAAAATTGGTTTGAACTTATCTTGCATTTTCAATTTATTGTGCATTTTTCCTTGTGAGGTATCCCAAAACCCTAATTGACTTGAGAAATTCATAACTTGCACTAGGTTAAGAATTAGGTCCCCTCCTTTGGGCAGTGAATTTGTGTAGGGTTAGGGTTCCCTTGGTCCCATTTTCAATTTTTTATCACATCATTTGCTTCTGGTTTTGAATTTTTGCATTGTATGTTGTATGTAAACCCTAATTTGTGCCTTCCTTTGCATTCATCTCCCATTTGCTTGCATTTAAGAGCTTGCCATGACATTTTGTGCATCCACATGATTCATAAGACATCTTAGGACATCTTAGAATCATGTTTGATCATTGCATCTTTCATTTGCCATGTTACATGTTCATTTCATTTCATAAACATTCATGAGTCTTTATGGTTCAAAGCATGCCTCATTTGCATCCTTATGCTTGTTTGATCACTCTCATATCTTGTCATGTGTTTGCATCATATCTTAGCATCATTAACATCATGTTTATGCTTCTGGTTTTGGTTTTCACCATGGCATTTCATCTCATTTGCATTGCATTTCATTTCTTTTGCTAACTTTTCAGGTGGTAAGTTGTTTTGAGAAGTGAATTTGCCTTCACTTCTCACAATCTCTTCTCAGCCCTCTCTTGCATCATTGCTGCATTTTATCTTGTATTTGTGTGAGCTTGCTCATTCATGCTCTTTCCTACTTTCTTTCTTCAAGCAACTTGTCTTGCTTCTCTCTGCTTCTTGCTCCTTTCATTTGTTTCTTTCCTTGGTGGCTCTTTGAAGATTCTTTCTCTCTTAAGCCTCACAAACCCTAGGATTTCCAAGCATGATAACAATTAGGGTTTGATTAGTCCCCCATTTAGTTTTGCCTTTGAGTCTCTTTGAGTCTTCTCTTCTCACCTCATAATCAAGGACTAAACCCTAAAGGCTTTCAGGCTTTGTGATTAAACTTATGCCTGCATCCTTCTATTAGGATGGAGTGTATAACTTTAATCCTAAGTGTTAAACCGTTAATGTGTTTAAATCCTTTAATCAATCCATCTAATAATCATCAAGACATCAAAACTTGTAACTTGGGCCTTTCATTAGGGTTCTAATTCTTCCTTAATTGGTTAAGAAGGACTAACCCTAGTGTTAATGGACAAGTCCCCCTCAAGTTGTCTTACAAACCATAAAAGTCACTTCTTAATCATAGCGTTAACTAAAATCCATTTTATAAAGGCTTTGTTTTGTCATGAGGTTAATCCCTAATCATGGATAAATTTGAGGAGCCTTCCTCGGCTTAAATGTTCTCATTTATTATCCTTCTATTAGGATGGTGTAATGAGTCCATTAAATCCTTGATTATGGCTTAAACTCATTACTTAACACTAAACAAAAACCACAAAAACATCTAAATAAGTGCAAGTAGGTTAATGATCTTAATCCTACATCATGGTGATTAAGTGTGAGGTGCTTACTTCATACTTAAGGTATTCTCATTACCCCTAATCAGAGGGAGGATGTGATTAGTTTACTAACCCTTGGTTTAGACTTAAACTCATTTTCCTATGACAAACTCCAAAAAAGCAATAAAAGACTGAAAACTCAAAAACAAACAATAATTGTCTCCTCCGAGAACTCGCTTCTTCCGTCTAATGCAAGACGATTAGCACCTGAGCCAGATAGGTCATACACTTGAGCATAGACAAGTAAGCAGTTCACAAGTCAATTTACCTTTCAGTCTCTTTGAGTCGAACTACGGTGTTCTGACTTCCTCATTGCACGAGAGGATACGTAGGCATAACTTAACAGTTATCGAACAAAAGTCTCTGTATATTCCCCCTCCTCCAGCATTATTATTTTAGCCTCATTATCTTGGGCATTTCATTCTTGTTCTTACACTGACACTTCACTTATACACCTCACATTTCTTTTACACTGACATTTGCATTCTTTTCCAGCTTTGGTACACAAATTGCACTGACACTACCCCTTTAAAACACAAATCTTTTAAGCGTGGATCCCGTCGAGTACGACGGACAATCTGGGTGCTAATACCTTCCCAGGTTGTAACCAACCCCCTTTCTCAGTCTCTCTGTTTCGCAACCGTCTTATCCATATTCTTTTCTTAGGATCATGCAGCATTACCTTTCCTTCGGGATAAAAATGCCTAGCTGGAGACTCTATGCATTCCTCTTTTCGCCGACCGTTCGCGTCTGTACCCCATTTGACCTAGCCTCATTTGGTGGGAGCGACAGCTTGGCGACTCTGCTGGGGACCCTTATACTGTAACCAGGGCTTCTGGTTCTTTTTGTGGGTTCCTCCTAGCGCTTGTTTGATTTATGTTTACTGGGGTGTTATGTGCTAATTGTGTTTATATATTTGCTTTATTTATTGCTTTATGTCCAACTTTATTTATTGATTTCTTTACAGTTTTTCATATTTCATACTGTCGTTATCATTGCTGGATCTGTTCTTCTGTCTTGGTGGGTGGGGTTTCATTGAGAGTTTAAGGTCCTATACCTGGGACCTGGGTGACACCTAGGCTAGAGTGGTTCATGTAACAGCCCGGGCCCCTCGCAAGGCAATCCCGGCACTGCCACCTCACGATCTTCTCTACCCCCCTCACTAGTAGAGTTTTTGCCTTCCGTGGGAATCGAACTCTGTACCCTGGGGTTCAAGTACATGTTCATTCCATTCCCACTACCAATTGAGCTACTAGCTCAAGTGGTAGTGGGAATGGAATGAACATGTACTTGAACCCCAGGGTACAGAGTTCGATTCCCACGGAAGGCAAAAACTCTACTAGTGAGGGGGGTAGAGAAGATCGTGAGGTGGCAGTGCCGGGATTGCCTTGCGAGGGGCCCGGGCTGTTACAGTTCATGTTATTTCCCATTCCATTTCGGTCTGGTGCGGGAATATGAAACACGGTTCAGATGTGGGTTTCTTCTTGAGAACTCTGTGCTACAGATTTCCTGTAGTGCTAGGGCTATCTGGGAAGCCTGCTAAGTCTGGATGACCTTTATTATGACCTTCAGAAACTGAGGTGAATTAGAGGAGGATTTTTTATTGTTATTGTAAACACTGTACCTCCGGGTTAGAAGTGTTTACACTTCTCATAACTGATCCAAGTCCGAGGACCCTTATTTTAGAACACTACCTGTGAGGGGGTTGGGCTGTTTACAGGTTTGCAGGTACCTTTCGCCACATCATACATTGTTGCTTGTTTGATTAAGAGTACCTCATTTTGGACAGTTCTTGTGATTCAACCCTGGATATGTGACTCTTTATTTGAGTCCCCCACCTTGGTTACTGGATTTCTGAACCTCCATCTGGACTTCTTGAACATGCATGGGCTTTATATCAAGACAAACAATCAGATCCAGCTTGATCACAAACCCTTGCATATCATTTCCATACTCATCATTTGCATCATATAACATTTTTTTATTTGTTTTTCAAGGTATCCACATTATATCTGGCTTGGTTTTGACCCCTTCATCTGCATAGACCTCTGTTTCATCAGTTGTCTGCTTCAGCTGCCTTCATCACCTGCACTAGCCTATCAGTGGCTCATCTCCAATACCAGTCTTGATCTTCATCAGCACTTGTCTTCAGCTCTTCATCAGCAGTCATGGCTACACCCAGGAAGAGAAACATATCTTATCATTTCTTTGAGCCTGTGTTGACTAGTATCAGGCAGGTCCAGTCACTTATCACCCCTGACCACATCCCATTATTCAGAGAGCATTATGGAGGTATCCTGGATATGGTTATGGACCTAGACCCTTCTCAGAGGAGCATGATCCACACCTGCCTACAGTTTTATGACCCTCCTTTGAGATGCTTCACTTTCCCAGGCTTTCAGCTAGGACCTCTGCTGGAGGAGTTTTCATCATTGATTGCGGTACCTGTCAGGGGTGGTGTCCCCTTCAACCCAGAGATGACTTCTCCCAGCAATGGAGAAGTAGCAAAAGCACTATACCTAGAGCCTACTTTGATTGAGCAGAATATGACAACAAAGGCTGGGATCCCTGGTTTGCACTTAGACTTCTTGATTTCTCAGGCCATCCTGAAGGCCTCTTTGGGAGAATGGAGGGCAGTTTGTGCATTGTTAGCCCTCAGCATATATGGGGTTATACTGTTTGCAGATGAGCCAAAATTTATCAGCAAGAATGCCATTCATCTTTTCCTTCTGAGGAACCCAGTACCCACATTGCTGGGATATTTCTATTACTCCATTCATCAGAGGAATGAGAAACAAAGAGGAAAGTTGGTGAGATGTTGTGCTCCTCTGTTTCACACCTGGCTGCTCAAACACCTGCCTAAGTCAGATGCATTCCTGAATCCCTACCAACAGAAGAATTGGGCCAAGAGGCTCATTGCTTTGACTTCAGATGACATCAGGTGGTGCACCCAGAGAACCAAAGGCAAGGACGTCATCACTAGCTGTGGGCAATACCCAAATGTACCTCTGATATGAGTAAAGGGTTGCATCAACTACAATCCTTTGCTATTTAAGAGACAACTGGGCTATGCTTTGGTCCACCCTCCTAGAGTGCAAGATTTAGCTGAGACCCTGTATTGTGAAATAAAGCCTAATCTAACTGTTGTCAGACGAGAATCCTGGGCTTGGGACAACATCCAGACAAAGGGGATGGCTATTCTCGGGAGGTGTAATAATGTTGCTTTAGCTCAGTACTATGACTGGTCCCATTCTAGAGCTCAGATTTCTGGGATGCCTTTTACTTTGGAGGATACACCTGGACCATCTACAGTACAGCCAGCAGCCACTGTCAGCCTGGAAGAATTTGAGAAACTGAAGGAAAGGAATGAGAATCTGTCTCAAGCTCTGAAGAAGACCCTCTGGGAGAGGAGTGATAGTCGTCTGGACATTGAGAGGTTGGAGAAGCTTAGGGTGGAGCATCTGGCCAAGATTGAGAAAGCAGAGGACTACATCAAGAAGTCAAGAGCTGGGGAGCAAATATTGAAGAATGTCTGTAAAGAGGCCAAGCTTCAGAAGGCTAGGACTGAACTCTATCTGCAAGAAAGTCAGGCTAGGTGGGTCAGGATCACTGAAGCCCATACTCAAGAAGATCAGAGAACTCAAGCCAGGATTGAGCAGTTAGAGGCCATTGAAAAGAAGCAGCAGGAAGCTTTGCTGGCAGCCCAGAAGGAGATTTCAGAGTTGAAGCTTAGGGCTGGATTGAAGAGATCAAAGGATCAGGATAGGCACAAGAAGCTGACCTCTGCCATTGCCACTAGGAACCTCCTCATAAGGACGATTACAGAGCACCCAGCTGGTCCAGTGACTGAGGCACTTTTGAAGGAGGTTAAGGAGGATGAGTTTGGACTAGATGTCTGACTTTTTGATTGTTGTTATTTTCTTTTGATGTACTTTTCTTTTGTACTATATTTTGACCCTTCAGGGGCATATGTTGTAAAAAACAGACTATGTATGATTCACCATTTGTAATATATCTGTTAGTTTGTTTCCATTTGGGTTTTCTTTTCTCAACAACATCAAAGCATCTTCCTCGAGGTCTGGAAAGGTCAAAACCAAGAATCAAGCCGGATACCTTGGAAAACAAATAAGCATACTGCATTGCATACTAACTTTTGTTTTGTTTTGTAGGTTTTTGTCATTTATTTGTTTCTAACTTTTCTTTGACTTCAGGAAATATTGCTCGCAGAAGAGTGTTCCCTGTCAACCGTGCACACCGGTATCCTACTCGCAACAACCTTCCGGGTATTCTAATGGAGCAAGTACAGCAAGACCTGACTGAAGTCAGGACCCAGATGGCTAATGAAAGGGTGGAGATGAGAAACCAAATGGCCCAATTCATGACAGTGATGACTGGCTTGGCTCAGAGCCAAGAAAGGTTAAGGGCATTGGTAGAAAGACAAACCCCCGAGGAACCTCATCCTGGGACTGGAGGAACAAGTAACAATGAGAGGGGTCAGCCTCATGTTAATCCACCTGTATTTGGACCTCATCTAGATCCGAAAGTCAATATCCCGGGTAATGCACAAGGAAATACTACTGGGGGGAGGATCTTGCAAGAAGACCCCCAAGAGGAGCAATTTACTGTCATGGGAGCTGGAGATGAAGTCTATGATAGAAGGTTTGATGAAATTACTGAGAAGTTGAGATCTCTGGAGTCTCAAAACTCTTTGGGTTTCGATGTAATGGATATGGGGTTAGTGGATGGAGTGAGAATTCCCCACAAGTTCAAACCCCCGTGCTTCTAGAAATACAATGGAACCTCTTATCCACGAACTCACCTACAATCCTTCCTGGGAAGACTTAAAGCATATACCATGGATGAAAAGCTGTGGATGTTCTATTTTGAAGACAGTTTGACTGGGGCTTCAAGAGAGTGGTATTCACACTTGACCAGAGCTACTATCAGATGCTGGAAGGACTTAGCTGAAGCCTTCATCAGACAATATCAAAATAACCTGGACATGGCTCCTAACAGGACCCTTCTGATGGGAATGTCTCAATCCTCCAGAGTAAGCTTCAGGGAATATGCCCAGAGGTGGAGACAGCTTGCTGCTGCTGTCCAGCCATCCATGTCGGAAAGAGAAATGGCCGACATGTTCATGAATACTTTGCAAGGAACATACATTGATAGATTGGCTGTCTTTTCTTCTACCAGCTTCGCAGACGTAGTTATAGCCAGTGAAAGAATTGAAAGTCTATTAAAAATGGGCAAAATTTCTGATAATGGTGCAAGTTCGTCCAGTAATCCCAGGAAGCCTTTTGTGGGACCTCGAAGGACCGGTGAGACAAATGACATTCATGCCAGCAGGGGCAGACCTCAGTATGTTCACAGATCAGTAGCAACTGTCACCATTCCAGCTCCGATTCCTCAGCAACCAGCATATCAACAACTACAACAACCACATTATCAACAACAAGTTCAGTATCCGCCACAGAGAGCCTACAACAACAATAACATCAATCAACAACAACGACCCTTTCAACAAAGACCATCACAGGAAAATAGGGTGATTGACCCTATCCCTATGCCTTATGTCGCCTTATTACCACAACTCCTGAAGCTTAACTTGGTTGAGTTAAGGACATTGGCACCACCAGATCCCTCCAATCTCCCAAAAAATTATGATGTCAACGCCAGGTGTGCTTTCCATTCCAATGCACCTGGCCATAATACGGAGAAATGCAGGGCCTTACAAATGAAAGTACAGGATCTGGTGGATTCTAAAGCCCTTAACTTCGCACCGCCTCCAAATGTCAACAGAAATCCTATGCCTAATCATGGTGGGCCGAGGATTAATACCATTGAGGAAGACAAGCCATCTACTTTGATCACCAGTGTTGCACAAATTCGAACACCTCTGGTCGAAATTAAAGCTCAGCTTATAGAGTGCCAGGTGTTCCCCTGGTGTGAGCTCGGTTGTGGGTATTGCAACATTGCAATCAACGGGTGTGATAATTTGAGAAGCGGCATAGATGGTCTTATCAAGGATGGTATTCTTCAAATCTCAACAACGGTGCCTACAAATCCAACATTTCCTTTGACGACAATTCCTGATTCTTCTACAACAGCAGCAACAATCATTCCAACCGATTCGTCAATATCATCAGCAATGGCTCCGTCCATCACTTCAACGAGTCAAGTTTCAACAACCATTTCTTCTACAACATCAACATCCATTTTAGCAGCAGAATCTTCTACAACGCCAACAGAAATTAATGAAGATGTCTCAGCAGTCACCATCTACTATGATCCATCAAATGTTCCTCCAAACAACAATTATCAACAACAAACAGTGGCACCTCCTGCCAGGTCGCCAGTTACAATTTACTTTGATCCATACACCGTTACGGTACCCTCCTCTGCAGCAGTCAGTCCAGTTACCATTACGGTACCTAGACCAATTCCTTATGAAAGCAGTAATGCCATACCTTGGCATTATGGCTCTGACCTCTACCGCAACGGGGAGAAAATCACTTTGGATTCTTCAACCTCTTCTTCACAAATTGATAATGTTGGGGGAGGCGGAGGCTTCACCAGAAGCGGACGCCTTTTTGCCTCACAAGTACAAAGACCCAATGCCGAAGCAGAAGCTGCTGCTAAAGCAAAAGGAAATAATGTGGTATTTGAAGAGCCAACTATCAAAGAAACTCAGAAGACATCTTTTGAACAAGATGTAGACGAGTTCATGAGAATCATAAAGAGAAGTGATTACAAAGTGGTGGATCAGCTTCACCAAACTCCCTCAAAAATCTCCATATTATCCCTGTTGATGTGTTCTGAAGCTCATAGGAACGCATTATTGAAAGTCATGCACGCAACATACGTGCCAGAGGAGATCACTGTTAATTAGCTAGAAACTGTGGTGGCAAATGTCAACACCAGTCATGGACTGGGCTTCACCAATGTTGACTTAAAAACAGAGGGACGTAACCACAACAAGGCTTTACATATCACCTTGCAATGCAAGGGTGATTTTCTATCTCATGTACGGGTGGACACTGGGTCGTCACTCAATGTTCTACCAAAGAAAGCCTTAGTGAAGCTGGAGTATGATGGTTTGGCACTGCGTGCAAGTAATTTGGTGGTGAGAGCATTTGATGGCTCTAAAAGATCAGTGCTTGGAGAGATTGATCTGCCTGTGATGATTGGCCCGCAGACTTTTAAAACTACCTTCTATGTGATGGACATTCAGCCGGCCTACAGCTGTTTGTTGGGTAGACCCTGGATCCATGCCGCTGGCGCTGTTACGTCTACCCTTCCCCAGAAGCTGAAATTCGAGTGGGAAGGCCAGATCATCACCATCTGTGGAGAAGAAGACATCTTTGTTAGCCATCTGGCTACGTATAAGTACATAGAAATGGATGGAGAAATCCATGAAACCATGAGCCAAGGGTTTGAGGCCCTGAACATTAATGAAGCATCTGCTGTACTGGGAACCTCCATAACATCTTATCAGCAAGCCCGGAAGGTTGTTGAAGAGGGTACTGCACAAGGCTGGGGCAAGCTGCTGCCCGTGGAGAAGAAAGAAGACAGATTTGGGTTGGGTTACAGACCAACTCAACAAGATCAATCAGGGGATGCTAAAAAGCCCAATTTTGTCAGCGGGGGAATGCTCACCCCTGATGCTGTGAACAACTTGGAAGACGAGGAGGAAAGTGACCGCAACCTGGAGAGCTGGATACGTCCAAGGATCCCGGGGAGCCAATTCCTTAACTGGTCTTCCCAGGAAATTATAAGGGTTACTCCTGCAGAGTAATTATTATTTCCTGTATTTTTAAGCATGCATCAAAGTCTTGCATCTTGCCCAAGATGTCAAGACTCATTTTGTAATCGGGTCATCTTGTAATTTTGTGCAAATGGATTAAGCAATGAATATCGGACATCTTTTGCAAATGAGTCTTTTCCTTTTCCGCTCACTGTTTTTCATTTTTATTTTTGTACAAAAAATAAAATGGCAATGTTTTCAAAATGATAACTTCATTTCACTTTTTTCCAAATAAGATAAAATCAATCACTAAAATCAACCGATCTAAACCCTTGCAGAAAATGCCTTCCAGACTGCACCGACAACAACACTGCTATGACTTCGTATGACTTTGACAGTCCAATCAACCAAGCTGATGAAGGGGTTGAAGAAGATTATGAGCTACCTGAAGAGCTAGCCAGGTTGTTAAGGCAAGAGGAGAAAGTCATCACCCCTCATCAAGAGGAGGTTGAAACGGTTAATCTTGGTACGAAAGAAGACGTGAAAGAGGTTAAGATCGGGGCCTGCCTGCAAGATTCAGTAAAAGAACAACTGATTGATATGCTTCGGGAGTATGTGGATGTTTTCGCTTGGTCTTATCAGGATATGCCAGGGTTGGACACCGATATTGTCATGCACAAGCTGCCTTTGAAAGAAGACTGCCCTCCGGTAAAACAGAAGTTGCGCTGTACACGCCCAGATATGGCAATGAAAATTAAAGAAGAGGTACAAAAACAGTGGGACGCCGGGTTCCTTGCTGTGACTAGCTATTCGCCGTGGGTAGCTAATATTGTGCCTGTGCCCAAGAAAGATGGCAAAGTGAGGATGTGTGGTGATTACCGGGACCTGAACAGAGCCAGCCCGAAAGATGACTTCCCATTACCTCACATTGATGTATCGGTCGACAATACGGCTCAGTTCTCGGTGTTCTCCTTCATGGATGGGTTTTCAGGATATAATCAGATCAAAATGTCACCTGAAGACATGGAGAAGACAACTTTCATCACACCCTGGGGCACGTTCTGTTATAAGGTGATGCCATTCGGACTGAAGAATGCTGGTGCAACTTATCAACGGGCTATGGTAACATTATTCCATGACATGATTCACAAAGAAATTGAATGTTATGTGGATGATATGATTGCCAAGTCCCTCACAGAAGAAGACCACCTGGTGAATCTGTTGAAGCTATTCAAGCGTCTGAGGAAGTACCAGTTGAAGTTAAACCCCAACAAATGCACATTCGGGGTGCGATCCGGTAAGCTGCTGGGATTTATTGTAAGTGAGAAAGGGATTGAAGTTGACCCTGATAAAGTCAAAGCCATTCAAGAAATGCCTGCACCGAAGTCAGAAAAAGAAGTTCGGGGGTTCTTAGGTAGATTGAAATACATTTCACGGTTCATATCTCACCTTACAGCAACCTGTGAGCCCTTGTTCAAGCTGTTAAGAAAAGAACAAACGATCAGGTGGAATGAAGACTGCCAGAGGGATTTTGACAAAATCAAGGAATACTTACAAGAGCCTCCAATCCTTATGCCTCCAGTTGAAGGAAGACCTCTAATAATGTACTTGACAGTATTGGAAGAGTCAATGGGGTGTGTGCTGGGCCAGCATGACGAGTCTGGTCGAAAAGAGTATGCAATATACTACCTAAGCAAAAAGTTTACCGACTGTGAACAGCATTATTCACTGCTCGAGAAAACTTGATGTGCTTTAGCGTGGGCTGCTCGCCGACTGAGGCAGTATATGTTGACCCACACTACCTTATTGATCTCAAAGATGGATCCAGTTAAGTACATTTTTGAGAAGCCAGCACTTACCGGACGGGTTGCAAGATGGCAAATGATCCTCACAGAATATGACATTCAGTACACATCTCAAAAAGGCATCAAGGGCAGTGTATTGTCTGAATATCTCGCTGAGCAACCCATTGATGATTACCAGCCTATGAGATTTGACTTCCCTGATAAAGACATCATGTTCATAAAAGCAAAAGATCATGAAGAGCCTGTTCACACTGAAGGGCCTGACCCATAAGAAGGATGGACTATGATGTTTGATGGGGCTGTTAACATGAATGGTCGTGGTGTTGGTGCAGTACTAATTACACCTAAAGGAGTTCACATGCCTTTCTCAGCAAAGCTCACCTTTAATTGCACTAACAACGTAGCTGAATACGAAGCTTGTATTATGGTTCTTGAGGAAGCCATTGACCTCAGGATCAAGACTTTGACTGTGTTCGGAGATTCAGCTCTGGTAGTTAATCAAACCAACGGCAAATGGTACACCCACCAAGATCATCTGATACCTTACCGGGATTATACGAGGAGGCTATTGACTTTCTTCACAACGGTCAAGCTTGAGTATATCCCTCGAGACGAGAATCAGTTTGCAGATGCTCTGGCTACCATTTAATCCATGATCAAAGTTCAAGCTGCCAACTTTGTGCCTCAAATTGCAGTATCTAGACTTGACAGACCAGCATATGTATTTGCAGCAGATGTTGTCAAAGATGATAAGCCTTGGTTCCATGATATCAAATGCTTCTTGGAGGATCAAACATACCCACCTGGGGCATCTTCCAATGACAAGAAGACATTAAGAAGGCTAGCTGGTAGTTTCTTCCTGAATACTGACGGTTCCCTGTACAAGAGAAACTTAGATATGGTACTTCTCAGATGCGTTGATAAGACAGAAGCAGGCTTGTTAATGCACGAAGTGCACGAAGTGCACGAAGGATCCTTTAGTACCCATGCTGGAGGGAATGCCATGGCTAAATAGTTGCTAAGATCAGGTTATTACTGGATCACAATGGATGCAGACTGTTGTGCCTATGCCAGAAAATGACATAAATGCCAGATTTATGCGGATAAAGTGCATGTGCCTCCCAATCCTTTAAATGTGATGTCTTTACCCTGGCCCTTTGCCATGTGGGGCATTGATATGATTAGCAAGATTGAACCGACTGCTTCAAATGGCCACAGATTCATCCTGGTAGCCATTGATTATTTTACCAAGTGGGTTGAAGCAGCTTCCTATGCAAATGTTACAAGACAAGTGGTAGCCCGATTTCTGAAAAGAGACATCATTTGTCGGTATGGAGTGCCCGAGCGAATCATTACTAATAATGGTTCCAACTTAAACAATAAAATGATGGCAGAATTATGTCGGGACTTCAAGATCCAACACCACAATTCTTCTCCTTACAGACCAAAGATGAATGGTGCCGTTGAGGCAGCTAATAAGAATATCAAGAAGATTGTGCAAAAGATGGTGGTTACCTATAAAGACTGGCATGAAATGCTACCATTTGCCTTGCATGGATACCGCACGTCGATCAGAACATCCACTGGGACAACACCGTATCAGCTTGTGTATGGTATGGAGGCTATCCTACCTGTTGAAGTTGAATTACCCTCCCTGCGGGTACTGATGGATGTTAAGTTGAACGAAGCAGAATGGGTCCGGTCCCGATACGAACAACTGAATCTGATTGAAGAGAAGAGATTGGCTGCAATCTGTCATGGGCAGCTGTATAAGAAAAGAATGAAGAAAGCCTTCGATCAGAAAGTCAGACTTCGAGAGTACCAAGTAGGAGATCTTGTGCTGAAAAGACTCCTCCCTCCTCATACAGACCACAGGGGCAAGTGGACTCCGAACTATGAAGGGCCATTCGTAGTAAAGAAAGTCTTCTCCGGTGGAGCACTGATGCTCAATACGATGGATGGTGAAGACTTCCTGTCCCCTGTGAATTCAGATGCAGTTAAAAAATACTTCGCATAAAATGACCCGCTGGACATAAAAACAGAATGTAAGTCCAGGCAAAAATAGGGCATCCCGGCGAGTCAAAAACAGAATAAAAGACTCGGGCAAAAATAAGGGAAAATAAAAAAATGTACACCCGCTGAGTTGAAAAGCCGCATTGGACAACTCAGGCAAAAATGGGTATCCCGGTGGATTGAAAACCTGAAAGGGCGATCCACGCAAAATAAGGGAATAAGCGAACAACTGCATTCTGAATTCATCTGTATCACCTACAACATGGTAAGCTTCGAAAGGTTCGAGCGTCGGTCAGAATCAGCTTTCTTCAGAAAGCAAGACGAGAAGAACGACAATGTCATACGAGTCATAGCAAAAGGGGAAGCTCCTTGAAGCGTCATCAACATTGCCAGCGTCTTATTTGTTTCTCAAATTTGTAACAATCTCCTCATTTCAGGGGATTTGTTCCTATGACTGTATCTTGCCAATTCAGGGCACATAAATTAATAAAATCAGATTTTCAGTCATGTTTCGTCTCGTACTCTTTTATTTGCAAGATGTCCGATGTCATTAATATATTGATCGCATAAATAGAGATGCCACCCTTCTAAAAATACGTGCTTACAGGAAATATACTTACTTCCGGGAGTGTCTAAACTCCTATGATGGAAGCCAGTAAGGGATACCTCGGGGTACTTTTGCGTTTCTTTGTCTTTACAGGATTGCAGGTATCCAAAGCACAACATGGGGCGTGAAAGCTTCTCCCCAGTAGGCTTCCAAGTCATTGTTTCCTCAGCACACCTTCCAAACAACACCAGAGATGCTTTCTCCCCATCGGAGTTGCCAGGCATCACTTCTACAACATTTCCTTCAGAGCAGCACCAGAAGGTGTTCATATCCCCAGCTGAGTTGTCAAGTATCATCCTCAGCAGGATCCCCACAGAAATCTCTAGGAAGATCTGTCAGTGATTTTTCTTCCTCCCCAGCCGAGTGACAGACAGGGGACTATCTCTCCACAGAGTTTCAGCCCCTATCCAGAAGAGCAGCGCCTGAAGATCTCACAACAGAGTAAATAAAGCTTCTACAGACCCCAGTTGGGTCCCTCATTACTGAGATAGGTCTATCAGTGATCTATTTCCCCAAGCAGAATCATACGTGTCAGGTCTACCAATGATCTCATCCCCAGCTGGGATATCCACTTCAAGAAGATCAGCCAGAGATCTCCACAGCCACGGGATCCGAATCCCGGATTGGTATCTTTGCATAATCATAACATTCGCATCATATTTTCCCCTCAGGGCGTAGCATTCCGTCTAATACGGAGCATTACGGCAAAAAAATCAAACATATTGCATAATCATAAGCCATGTTATGAAACAAACACTTGCAAATTCTGATAATCCATCAACAATATACAGAACATTTCCCAGCTCCCCACCAGAGAGCCAAAGCATTTCCCTCACAAATACAGATACACATTCCTTTTGGCACTCGTCCGTGTCATCATTCCCCAGTAAGATTGCCCGAGCAAACAGATACTTATATTACAGATACTTCTTGACACTCGTCCGTGTCATACCCCCAGCAGAAAGCCAAAGCATCCCCTTTGCACTCACTAATACAGATACATATACACAACTTCCTTGACATCTGTCCGTGTCACCCCCAGCATAGTTACAAATACTTTGGGAACCTTATACTTGTTTATAATACACTTTTTCCGACACCCGTCCGTGTCGCATTCTCCCCAGCAAGTCAAACACTCGTCTGTGTCTCCACTCATCACTTTTCACTCATACAGATACTCGTCCGTATCTTGTATATACCACTTATATCCCCTCAGATTCGACACTCGTCCGTGTTCTTTGTTGGTACTCGTCCGTATCATCATCTCTGAACATGCGTCAAGCGTTTGTTTCTACTGATACTTGTCTGTATCATAGTCTTAAGGATGCCTGTCTGCATCTTTAATCTATACACCGTGTCAAACACTTATACCTTCATCTTTTGAATTTAGACACTCGTCTGTGTCTACCCTTCCCCAGAAGAATCCCCGACAAATCTTGTTAAACTATTTTCTTTCTACCTGACATTCGTCCTATGTCATGATACCTTTCGGCAGCCGTACCCTGCCAGGTGATCGTCCTTCACCTTTTTTATGATCGTCTTTCATCACCCCCAGTGGAGTCTCTATGCATTAGAACCCCTTCTCATCCGACATTCGTCCTATGTCGTGATATTTTCAGCAGCCGTCCCCTGCTAGGTGATCGTCCTTCACCTCTTGATGATCGTCCTTCATCATTCTATCCGATGGTCATCCCCATCGTTGATCTTGTTATCTGGCATTCGTCCTATGTCATGATAAACCCTGAGAGCAGCCGTACCCTGCTAGGTGATCGTCCTTCACCTCTTAATGATCGTCCTTCATCATGCTGGCCGTCCCCATCGTCGACCTTTCTCATCCAACATTCGTCCTATGTCGTGATACTTTCAGCAGCCGTACCCTGCCAGGCGATCTTCCTTCACCTTAGATGACCGTCCCTCATCTTATCCCTAAACAGAGCAGCCGTCCCCTGCTAGGTGATCGTCCTTCACCTTTGATGACCGTACCTCGTCGTTCATTTCATTTACCTATAATCCCCAGAGAGTCTTATAGATTTACTTGATGGTCGTCCCCATCATGATCTCTTATATCCCCAGCTTGTCGGCCGTCCCCGTCATTGCTTTATTTCCCGCATTTTCCCCAGCATGTCGGTCGTCCCCGTCATTGATTCATCCCCAGCAGTCATCCTCTACTCGACGGTCGTCCTCCGTCGCCTGCACCTTATAATCATACTTTATTTTCCTTTTACAATATATATCCCTTTTCTTCTTCATTCTGTGAGTGCAAATTTTGGACTGTCTTTGGTATTCAACCACAAGTTACCTTGTTTGCCTGTTAAGCTGTTGCTTACATCCTGCACAGCTAACTCATGCTTGAATAGGGGCATCTGTAAACACCCCAAATTTTCCCTCACTCATTTCACCATGGCTCATGATTCTTTTCATGAGCATAAGTTCAATCATAGCATCCCATATTGCATTTTTGCTTCACTGCATTGCTTCTAAGTCATCTGCATCTAGGGTTTGTGATCTGAGCCATCCCTGAGCCATTTGAGCCACTCCAAAGGTCTTCAATCACTTCAAAGGGGTCCATGTATGTTCAATCATCATATTATATCCTCACAAGATCAAGAAAATCAAAGAATCACAAGAACTGAGAAAGGCATGGAAGCAGAGCCAGGTTTAACTGCACCGATGACCTAAAATTAGGGTTTTGGTTTCAGAGGCAATAACTCCAAATTTTTTGGTCATTCTTGTTTCTATTGGTCTCTGTATGTTATGAGGATCATGCATATCAATTTTTATGAAGAAATTCAATGGGGAAGGCATCTGATCAAGGGATGACTTCTTGAGCAAGTCAGTGGAAAATCAGGGCATCTGAGGCCCCCAATGACCCAACCAGAGGGTGTTCTCCATCATCTTGAATGTGTATGATATTTATTTGATCATAGAAGTTGTTAGAAGTTCACAAAATTGAAGAATTTCAAGCCATTTGCAAAGTTGCCTTTTTGGGAAAGTGACTTGTAATGAAAACTTGCCATTTTGGGAAAGTTTTTCAACCTTCTCTTTTTGATTCAAAAATGCTTCAAATGAAAGAACTTTGGTCATGAAAGTTGTAAAATGGATCCTCCCATTTTCAAAAAGTACAAGAACTCATTCTAATTCATTATGGATCAAAAGTTATGGCTTGTCAAAGTTGGCAAAAATCACATAATTTCATGTTTTGTACCAAAGAGGCAAAATTGCAAAACCTCATGCCAAGGCAAAATGTGACTTCAAATGGACTTCTATGCATTACACAAACATGAACCATAACCTAAAAATCAGAATGCACCAAAGAATTGTTCATTTTCATGCTTTGATCTTTAAGAAACTTCAAAAGGGCCAAAACTTTGTAAAATTGCTAAAACTCACATAAACTCAAATCAAATTGTTGCATTGTCTCAAATTCATTTCCATGGTTCTCCTTGATCACAACTGAGCCAAGCCATGCCCTTGTACCATGACTGAACCAGCCCATACCTCATCTTACACAAAAGTTGACTTTATGCAAAATGGCCCATACCAATCAAGCTAGGCCAGCAACAACTCTCTGACCTATCCAAGCTTGATACATGGACAAAATGGGACTCAACACATAACACAATACAACCTAATCTCTCCCACAAGTCAGCATCCTAAAAACTCACCTCTTATGAATTTTGTTTCGAAACTCAGCATACAAGCTTCAAACATCAAAACAAACTTCACAGAACAACTCACCCTAGCCTTCTGGTCATTTCCCAACCATCAATTTGCTCTAAAAGTCCCACAATCAAAAACACGATTTTCCACCCCTCCTGAACAGAACTTCATCAATCTCTCAAACCAGCCATAAGAAATTCCAAACAAGTATTGCAAGCTTCTCAGGGGGTTCATTAAAGGCACCTTGGACCAAAGCAGCAGTCAGAAAGTTCCAAAGATCAAAGCTCCAGTTCAGGTGAGCTCAAGAACAATTTTTCCAGAAACTTGTTTTTAAGTTACTAAATGGTTCTTTATGCTTCACTGATCATGTTGATGTGTTTTGTTTTGAAAATGGTTGAGAAATGAGTATGTATTCATGTTCTGAAATTTTTTGACCTATAACTGTTTTGATTCGATTCTCACTTTTGATGTGTTTTAAATGTTGTTTGTTTGTTGATTCTTAATGTATGATGTATGGGGATCATTTCTGGGCAGAGAGATTGGATTTTAGAGGCCTAGGGAAGAAGATAGCAATTTTCAGGGAGGGGTGTGGCCGGAGAAGATGACCGGAGGTCATTTCCGGCCACCTGAAAGTCATTAGTTCATTAATGATGATTAGGGCTCAGTTTGAATATGGACCATGGATTCTGTTGACCAGTGTTGACTCCCGCGCGTTTGTGTGGCTCAGATCACCCCATTAAGCCCTAATCCACGTCATTAACATAATTAATTAGGTTTAATTTTAATTTCAGCCAGTATGAATCTGGGCCAATGGATCTGGCGCCAGTCAACTCCCTTCAAAACCATTTAAATCTCAGTCATGGATCTTGCATACTTCTCTTAATTTCATTTTTTATTCATTTATTTTGTATTAAACTTTTACGAATTATTTAAAATAGTAAAAAACATTTAAAAATTCTGAAAATTTTTGTCAAGCATTTCATTATTTTTCAGAACCCAAAAATATTTTTATTTTTATTTTTTGCATTAAAAATCATTTTTAAATCATTTAAATTTTTATTTTTAATTAGTTAATGAAAATTAATTAATTAAAAATGCATTTAGGTATTTAAAAATCACAAAAAAATTCACATTGCATTTTTAAACATTTAGAACCATTACCAAACCCTCAAAACAAATTTCTTTTTGGTTCATGAACTATTTTGACCTTTTTCATTGGAATTAAATTCTTTTAAAGGCAATATTTTTGTTCAAACTTGGAAAAATCCATTCTGCCCAACCATTGAGAGTTTGATGATGGTTCTTCTTGAATTGCATCGTTCATAGCATGTAGTTTATAGGATAAAAATTGGTTTGAACTTATCTTGCATTTTCAATTTATTGTGCATTTTTCCTTGTGAGGTATCCCAAAACCCTAATTGACTTGAGAAATTCATAACTTGCACTAGGTTAAGAATTAGGTCCCCTCCTTTGGGCAGTGAACTTGTGTAGGGTTAGGGTTCCCTTGGTCCCATTTTCAATTTTTTATCACATCATTTGCTTCTGGTTTTGAATTTTTGCATTGTATGTTGTATGTACACCCTAATTTGTGCCTTCCTTTGCATTCATCTCCCATTTGCTTGCATTTAAGAACTTGCCATGACATTTTGTGCATCCACATGATTCATAAGACATCTTAGGACATCTTAGAATCATGTTTGATCATTGCATCTTTCATTTGCCATGTTATATGTTCATTTCATTTCATAAACATTCAAGAGTCTTTATGGTTCAAAGCATGCCTCATTTGCATCCTTATGCTTGTTTGATCACTCTCATCTCTTGTCATGTGTTTGCATCATCTCTTAGCATCATTAGCATCATGTTTATGCTTCTGGTTTTGGTTTGCACCATGGCATTTCATCTCATTTGCATTGCATTTCATTTCTTTTGCTAACTTTTCAGATGGTAAGTTGTTTTGAGAAGTGAATTTGCCTTCACTTCTCACAATCTCTTCTCATCCCTCTCTTGCATCATTGCTGCATTTTATCTTGTCTTTGTGTGAGCTTGCTCATTCATGCTCTTTCCTACTTTCTTTCTTCAAGCAACTTGTCTTGCTTCTCTCTGCTTCTTGCTCCTTTCATTTGTTTCTTTCCTTGGTGGCTCTTTGAAGATTCTTTCTCTCATAAGCCTCACAAACCCTAGGATTTCCAAGCATGATAACAATTAGGGTTTGATTAGTCCCCCATTTAGTTTTGCCTCTGAGTCTCTTTTACTCTTCTCTTCTCACCTCATAATCAAGGACTAAACCCTAAAGGCTTTAAGGCTTTGTGATTAAGCTTATGCCTGCATCCTTCTATTAGGATGGAGTGTATAACTTTAATCCTAAGTGTTAAACCCTTAATGTGTTTAAATCCTTTAATCAATCCATCTAATAATCATCAAGACATCAAAACTTGTAACTTGGGCCTTGCATTAGGGTTCTAATTCTTCCTTAATTGGTTAAGAAGGACTAACCCTAGTGTTAATGGACAAGTCCCCCTCAAGTTGTCTTACAAACCATAAAATTCACTTCTTAATCATACTGTTAACTAAAATCCATTTAATAAAGGCTTCGTTTTGTCATGAGGTTAATCCCTAATCATGGATTAAGTTGAGGAGCCTTCCTCAGCTTAAATGTTCTCATCTATTATCCTTCTATTAGGATGGTGTAATGAGTCCATTAAATCCTTGATTATGGCTTAAACTCATTACTTAACACTAAACAAAAACCAAAAAAACATCTAAATAAGTGCAAGTAGGTTAATGATCTTAATCCTACATCATGGTGATTAAGTGTGAGGTGCTTACTTCATACTTAAGGTATTCTCATTACCCCTAATCAGAGGGAGGATGTGATTAGTTTACTAACCGTTGGTTTAGAATTAAGCTCATTTTCCTATGACAAACTCCAAAAAAGCAATAAAAGACTGAAAACTCAAAAACAAACAATAATCATCTCCTCCGG
This sequence comes from Lathyrus aphaca, assembly GCA_963966055.1. Classification (NCBI taxonomy): domain Eukaryota; kingdom Viridiplantae; phylum Streptophyta; class Magnoliopsida; order Fabales; family Fabaceae; genus Lathyrus; species Lathyrus aphaca. The sequence goes on along the minus strand of OZ014519.1, from coordinate 378,903,075 downwards.
GATTCTTTTCTCATCACCTTCATTCACAAACGAGAACTCGCTTCTTCCGTCTAATGCAAGACAGTTAGCACCTGAGCCAGACAGGTCATACACTTGAGCATAGACAAGTAAGCAGTTCACAAGTCAATTTACCTTTCAGTCTCTTTGAGTCGAACTACGGTGTTCTGACTTCCTCATTGCACGAGAGGATACGTAAGCATAACTTAACAGTTATCGAACAAAAGTCTCTGTATATTCCCCCTCCTCCAGCATTATTCTTTTAGCCTCATTATCTTGGGCATTTCATTCTTGTTCTTACACTGACACTTCACTTATACACCTCACATTTGTTTTACACTGACACTTGCATTCTTTTCCAGCTTTGGTACACAAATTGCACTAACACTACCCCTTTAAAACACAAATCTTTTAAGCGTGGATCCCGTCGAGTACGACGGACAATCTGGGTGCTAATACCTTCCCAGGTTGTAACCAACCCCCTTTCTCAGTCTCTCTAGTTCGCAACCGTCTTATCCATATTCTTTTCTTAGGTTCATGCAGCATTGCCTTTCCTTCGGGATAAAAATGCCTAGCTGGCGACTCTATGCATTCCTCTTTTCGCCGACCGTTCGCATTTGTACCCCATTTGACCTAGCCTCATTTGGTGGGAGCGACAATAGGGATCTTGAGAAAACCAATGTTGTTGTTGCAATGTTTTCTAGGATTCTAGTTCTGACTGAGTGTGAATCTGATACTTTAGTTCTGAAGACCAAATGCTGAAAACTCTGATGACTTCCAGTTATGAAGACTGAAGGTTCTGAAGAACAAGTGTTGAAAGACTCTTAAGACATGAAGTTCTGAAGAATCAAGGTTCTAAAGGCCAAGTGATGAAGACTCTGAAAGACAAGGTTCTGTTGAATGAATTTCTAAAGTTTCTGAAGACTTGAAGTTCTGAAGACCAAGGGTTTCAAAGACATGTGTTGATGTTCAAAAGACAAGGTTATGAGTGAACAAGGTTATGAAGACACTAAAGCCTTGAGATTTTGAAGACCCATTTATCCTTTCATAAACTCATACTTAAATAATCTCAGAATCAGAAGCCTCTGAAGATCAAAAGATAAGGATTAATAGTTAAGAGGGAATAGTATAATAGTAAAAAGGCGGATCATTCCAATAACGACTCCACTACCCTGAGCTCACATACTCTCTAAGCTCACATACAAATCAATATTCTTTTACAGTAGTGCATATTTTCCAAACTCTCAACTATGTTTACCCTACTTGTTTAGAAGCAACTCATTGTAAACAGAACCTTTTACAAACTATTGTTTGTATTCCCTAAAGGACCAAGTGAATGTATGTTGCTTTAGGAAGAATAAGATAGTTAGTCTTAGTGGTTGTAAGTTGCATCAGTTAGTTGTGCTTTGTTGAAGTTTCATTAGTTGGTTGTGCATTGTTGTAAGCCGCATCAGTTGGTTGTGCATTGTAGATGTTGCATCAGTTTGTTGTGCATTATTGTAAGACGCATAGTTTGTTTCTGCAGTTAGTCACAGGTTGTGTTGTGCCTTGTAATTAGTTTGACTATAGTGGATTAATTCCTTGTTGAAGGAAAAATCACCTTGGCGGGTGGACTGGAGGTAGCTTGAAGTTTTCAAGTGAACCAGGATAAATCGTGTGTGTATCGTGAGAAAGGGAAAACTCTAAGGGAAACTAAGACTCACCCTAGGTTATTATGTAATGGAGATCATAAGATTAATGAGGTTTGAAGAACTCTAAAACTATATAAAGAGATAAGAAGAACAAGTTTTAACTCACTTCAAGGATTGAAGATGAGATTAGAACTCAAAGGGGGTGGAAGGAAAGTGAAATGTCAAAGAAGCATAATAATGCTTTTCACAATCACATAAGAGAAATTTTTTAAAAGAAAAGGGAAAAGAGGTATGAATATGGATAAGCATCCACATACTCAATTACTTACCATATCCCCTACACAAAAGGTTAGTTCCACAATAATTGACATAATAGAAACAAAATCAAAGCATAAAGATAATTAAGCACTACACACTACCTATAGTGAAACTAGGGCTCAAAATTAGACCTAAGTCTAAAGGTGAATATACCTAAACGTTATATGACTTCTAAAGTCAGAACCTAATCCTAAATATAACTCCCTAAGTCTAAGAAAACAAACACAGGCTAACTAAACTCAAACTAAGCTTTAAACCCTAAGGAAGTTCTAAGAGAAGTAAGTGAGGGGATAATGGATGAATATGCAAGATGAACATGTATTAATGCTTCATGAACTAACAAAGTCAGTAGCATACACTCATAATGGATGTCCTATAATTCCTATGAATGAACATACAAGTCATATTATGAAGTATTTGAATGATTGAGGGATTAAGATGAAGAGGAAGTACAAATAAGTGAGCATACATCATGTAATGGTGAACACATGTTAAGGTGCAATTCAAATGAACTAAAAATGATCTAAAATGATGAAATTCAGTAACATATGATGAATATGATGTATTAAAGATGCACATACCAACAAGCTAATTTTACATATCACACAAGTTTAAACAATTCATAAGAAGATGCAAAAGTTATCACATAGTGCAAAAGTATGTCATACTTGAGATGAATGGCCAATGTTGAAACATATCATGTAAGTATGAAAGACTATGCATGAAGTCAGATGCATATATGATGTATAATGCAAATGAGATGTTTGGTATGAAAGTATTGGAGGCATACAAGTTAGTGTAAGAAGTATGAGATGAAGGATGAGGAAGCATTAGGTCAAACATGTTCATAAGATGCATCACACAAGCCAAAAGGAAAACCTAAGCCAAATGGACCTATAATTAATCAAACAAGACCTACAATATTCCAATCAAACATAGTAAATACTCACAAATGACCTAAAATAATGGCATAAATTCCCACAACCAATTAGGGTTAGAAGGTGATGGGAGTTGTTCATGAAAAGCAAACTCACTTACAAGTAATAAAACATGCATCAATAAACATTCAAAAATTGTCAAATTAAACCTAAGGTGGACTAAGTCAGGGACTGAATATAGGTTAAAAGCTCATGCAAAAATTCCCAATGGAACTAGTTCAATTAATAGATCAAAGTTTCAAGCAGAAGGTGGAACCCTAACTATAATTGTTTCATAAAATTAAAAAAAAATATGAATAAGGTACCTTAATATGTCCTATACGCACATACCAAATGCCAAGTCAAAAATCAGAACCAAACTATGCCAATTAAAATAAGTATGATCATGTATCATGAAGCATATTTCCTTAAAAAGAAACTCAAAGAAAATTATGAAATTAATGCAGAAAATAATGGAAATCAGAATTAAAAAATTCTAAAAAATATTTAAATGTATTTAGATGCTTCTTGAATTTATTTGGAATTTTTAGAAATCATTTGATATTTTTAATAAAAGAAATCTGAAAACTATATTAAAAAAAGGAATAAAATGAGGAAAAAGATGTGAGGAGTGTAAACATAGTAAAGCGCAGTTGAAAGTGGCTATTGGGCTTAAAAATGGTGGTGGAAATAGGAATCTGTGACCTAGTCCAATGCGTTGAAGGCTTATGGTTCTATGGTGGACTTTCAGTCAACAATTGACTCAAGGAGAGCCACATGATTCAGTCAATGAATAAAGATAAAAAAAAGTTCATCAATCCAATGGATGAGAATGTGAACACATGATTGCTATGATGAACACTCTCACACACAAAGGTCAAAGTCAACCAAATACACAAATCTAAACCATGTGCCTAGCTCGTGATTCATTAATGTATTAGCATTGTTTTGGCCCTAAGATTGCTACGGTTATAAGGTCATGTTATGTTCCATCTTCATAAACCCTAACTGGAACCCTCATCGGCTGGAGAAGATTTCGGTCATCTTGTTCGGCCATCCTCCGATGGAAATGACTTACAGGTGCACTAAAAATCATGATCCATACATCAATTGAAAGTTGAAGTTAAGGAGATCACAAATCTGGACTCAAAAACCATGTATCACACACATACAAATAGATTCGATAGGAAACATATTTCCCTATGTTTTTTGATCTAAGCCTCTATAGGCCTATCAACTAGCCAGATCATTCAACATGCTTCTATTAAGCTCAAATCCACCCAAACAAACCTGAATCAATTGAAATTGCACAAAGTAGTTTGAGATTCAAACCTGAAATAGAAGCTCCATCGAGATCAAAGAAAACTAGATAGAAGGATCCTTATCTCTCTGAACTTTCAATAGAGCTAAATAAAAGCTAGGAGACTTTGGTTCATGATGAAAACAGAAGAAAAAATCAATTTGCACTTGAGGCCATGCTTAAGGATTTGATCTTCTACTTTCTTGATCTTGTCCAGAGGATCTTGATGATCAATAAATGATGAAAATGATGATGAATACTATGAAGCTTTGGCACGAAATCAAAGAGCAAAGCAGAGAGAAATTTTGAGAATTTTGGAGTGAATTTGATAGAATGATCAAACCTGAATGCAAATTCTATTATGGATCCTTTTTATATCCTTAGTCAGCTTCTAACCATCATGGTTGATGGTTAGAACTATAGTTAATTGTGGTGTGTGGATCAAAGTATATGGCTTAATTTTGAAGTTGCATTCGAAAATGAGTGTGCAGCTGGCTTTAACAATGCTTTGGATCCACTATGGTGAAGTTCATGGAGCCTATCATGCATTTGAAGTTTCTTTCTAATGATCTATGGAAATGGTATGATGTTATTCCTTTTTGCCTCTCATTACATTTTGTGAAAGCTTCCTAATTTGAGGCATGGCATATCTTGTACACATGATCATGTGATAAGCTTGCGTTCAAGTGAGAAAGGGACTGAATGATGAGATAAATGTGTGCACATGTGCATATGATCATTAACAACAAGCCAAGAGCTGCAATATTTTGATGCTTGCCCTGCAAGAAACTCAGTGCCATATGTTCCTATTTGAGGATGAATATCTCCTAGTTCCATGGATGAACTTGGGAGATTTTGTGCTCAAATGAAAGCGAACTTATCATATAACAAGTTTAATGTTTGATCCAAAGTGAAATGATATCTTGAGATGCTTTAAAAGTGACCATGAACATGATCACAAATAACTGCATGTGAGATATCAACAAGGGCGTGCAGGCCTGGAAAGATGCCCAAGGCTAAGGTCAGTTTTGCCCTACCACTTTGATGCCTCATATTTTCTCAACCCTTGATCAAATGAATTTTTGCCCAACATGAAAGTTGTAGAGAACATGAAGGTGAACAAATTTGATGTTCAACATTTTTCACTTTGGAGCCTCCATCATAGATAAATGGATTGGAAGTTAGACACAACATGCACATAAGGTGTTTGCAAAAAATATTGCACGCTGGCTCGCCCATGACTTGCCTGGTTAGTCAGATTTGCCTTGAAAACCTTCAACTTTGATCAATCATAACTTCTTCAATTTTGATCCAATTAAGATGTTCTTGATATGAAATTGAAGCTCAAAATGTGCTCTTCAATTGGCTCAACTGAGACCTGAAGTTATAAGCCTTTATCTTGAAGAAAGAAGCCTTGCAAGTGGGTGCAAAAATGGTCTAAACTTGCCATAAATAGAAACCATACGCTTTTATTTTAGGCAGGTTTGTGATTTCTTGATTTTTCCATGATTCTCTTGAATTTTCTTGATCAAATTTCAACCATTGAACATGTTTAATGCGTGAATCATGATTTTGACCTTAAAAAGTCAGGAGTTGACTTTTTCCTTTACACAATTGACTTTTCCCCAATTTCTTGAATTTCAAGTAACTGATCAATTGGAGGCCTTCTAAGGTGATTCCTTGGAAAATATTCCATCCCTAGATACTTGACATCATATCGAAAACATTAGAATCAATTTTGAACCAAAATTTCATTAGGAACCCCATATAATTAGAAACCTTAATTTGGCCCTTTATGTCAGGTAATGTTGCACTACTTGAACTTCTGGATTAATCCACCTCTTCTGATAGCTTGAGGATTCAATTGAGATTGTGTAGAAAATAGGATACCCTTGAGGATTATTGGGAGACACTTGGCTCTTACTCCTTGACTTTGAATGACCACACTTTTGCAAATAAACTCATCACACGCCTTAGGCTTCAACCAATGAATGTATGCTTTCTTTCATTTTTATTTTAATGCAATGCAATGCATGAGAATGGTATGAAAAATGTTATGAAAATGAGAGGGAAAATTTTAGGGTGTTATAGGTACAACCGGGGAAGTCCCATTTATAATCTACTGATGTGGTAGTTTCAGAACCCAAGGCATGCGACATGAAGAATATCCCTGAATGAGAGGAGGAACGCCCTTATCTTTTGTAGCAGGTAGAGGAACATCCCTTTGCCTGGTATCCTGGATAGGTGCAAACCCGATTTCCCCTGAATCGACGAGTTCTTGAACCTTATGCTTGATAATCTTAAAATTTTCCACATTGTGGCCAAATTTTCCTGAATGCAATTCGCACCTAGTATTGACATTAGAACCCATAGGGTATCTGGTGTGTTGAGGTCCCACATCAATCAACTTAATCAGCTTCAATTCAAGCAGAAGTTGAAGCAACTACGCATATGGCATCGGGGTCAGGTCAAACTTCCTCTCAGACTTTTCTATCTTGCATGCCTCAAGAGAAAATGGCTGATGAGGAAACTCTGACAATGGAGGCAACATGGAAGACAATCCATGATCCAACACAGATCCCAAAGAGGTGAGAGGAGTCTGAACTTCAGTTGTAGAAGCAGACAACTTATTGTTTTCCTTCTTCAATACAACTTTCAACATTTCTATAATCCAACCCATCTGAGCCTTCATCTAGTTGACCTCTTTTCTCAACAGTTTCTGATTCTGGGATAACGCTCGAATGTCCACCATAAAATGCCCTAGATGGGCCTTCATCTTAGTCACTTCCTCTCGGAGTTGTTCCATGTCTATACCTTGATAATTGTGATTCAAGTTGGCTATTATGAAGAGAAACCAAATCAGGATAAGATTTTGTCTCTGAACACATGTCCTGAATGCAAGGATGTATGCAAATTCCATGTTCCGTTATTTCCAAGGAATCTATCCGCTTAGATTCATGTTATAATACAGGAAAAAAATCGAACGGTCTGATTCAAATATGTGATCCTAAAAAATAACTGAACATGTGTGCATAAATATTATGATGTCCTGTATGCAGCATGCATGTGATCAATGATATGTGTTGGTGTTGGTGTTGAGCAGTAAGGCAATTGTCTCTGAAGAGTCATAATAATAGTATTATCTCTATGTAGAACCTTAGACCTAAGAACCAAAGAACCATATAGAACTGAATTACAAGTGTGCTACTACGGGTCAACATCATGGAATCCCCCCATCTCACAAGTGTGCTACTACGGGTCAACATCATGGAATCTCAAGTCGATTAGCGATAATACAATTATTATTTTCGGTTTGGCATAATACACTAAAAGAGGAGGTCTTAGTTGAGTCCTGAAAAACAAGCATCCCCCATAAGTTCCCAGCTTCAAGCAATGAGATCGAGAAACAATAGTACATTCATCCCGAAGGGTACAATACTATCTTCATACGTAAAATGCTTTAACCAAGTTCTTATGAGAGAACAAGGCCATCCTATGCGAGTTCCCAGTAGGCCCTTGGGTGCGAGTGGGTTTGCCAACAAATGTGGTCTACCATTATCACCATTGGAGATTGTTGTTTCCACTAAGGTCCTCAATGATATGTCCCTAGATGCACATAATTATTAAGGTCGTATCTGTAATACCCTAAAATTTCCCCTCTTAATTTATTGCCAACCTCAAGTGGTTTATGCTTCGTCATTTTTGCATGATCGTCCGAGCATTGCAATGCATTCAAAAAATAATAAAAATAATAATAATAAATCATGATCATTTTCATGTGCATGAGGCATGTGATTGGGCAAGGCTTGTCAAGTATTGGAGCTCAAGCAAAGGAAAATAATACACAAAAATAACCCAAGGCATTTTCATGATTAATCCACCAAAGAAAAGGAAAATTGAAGTTTTTATGCTGTTAACCGGTTAACGCATATGGTTAACAAGTTAACGGGCGCGTATTTTGGGAAAAAAGTTTCCAACTACCTCCAACCCTAACTCCAACCCTAAATTAAAGCCTAAGCAAGCTCCATTCCCAAACCTCATGCCATGCCTAATCTCTATATAAGCCTAATTCACTCCTAAGCAAAGGGTTCCTAATCCATTCTTCATTTTCCAACTCCATTCTTCATTTCCCAATCCAATCATCAACATGGGAGCTTAATTGAAGAAGTGCTTCTGTTTTTGGAGTGATTTTTGGCTTATTAGAAGGAATTACGCAAGTGTTCATCAAGATCAAATCACATTTATTTTGCATTCACAGATTCTAAGGTTTTCTTCTTTGCTTGCATTCCAATTCACACCGCTAAAATCACCGAAGCAATCCTCTGCTTTGTAGGTTGGTGATCTAAAACCGCTTTTCGCTTTAACTTATTCTCTTCGTCTCGCCGTAACGACATTCTTTGCATGTTCGTTGATTGTGATTGCGTTTTACCGCTCAATTACGTTTTAATTACGATTTTTGCATTTCGATTGTTAGAATCTAGTTTTGTAGATTAATCTAGGTCCTAATAGGTGTTAGAAAACCTCCTTTAAGTAGAAAATTCGTGTTAACATGTTCATGTATGTGTTAGGGGTCCTTAGAAGTAGGTTCATGACCATAAGTGCTTATTTCTACACTTTTTTAACCATTATGTTCAGTGTTAACCGGTTAACGATTTGGTTAACCGGTTAACACGTTAAAAAAGCACATGGAATTGCAAATTTTAGGGCGTTAACCGGTTAACCTCTAGCGTTAACCGGTTAACGCTGTTGAAAACTTGAAAAATATTTTGTTTCATGGCATGTTTGCATTGCATTGTGTCTTGATCCTTCATGTAGTGATAGATCATGATTTTAAGGAATTTTTTTAAGACCACTTTTGGTATCTCATTCCATCGTTCTGAGTCGTTTTGATATGTTTCTGTTATCTTTTGCATATTTTGCGCTTATTTGTTCATTATTGCATAAAGTGTTTAGTGAATGTTGTTGCTATGTTCAAATACATCATTTAACATGTAAGTGATTGTTCCATACTTTGATTTTGCATCCCCTGCATGATCCTTGCATGGTTCGTTAATTTGTATGCATAATTGTATGACATATTTGTGTTGCATTCTTGAAAATACACAACCATAAGTATGCGTGTTCGTGCATTTTGTTTGCATGTTTTGCATATGATTCATATTCTGATTTTTTGCAGAAAATTACATGATCCATTGTGTTGGTTGTTGATGCATGATCATAATATACACCTTTGTGCTCATATGCCATACTTGAAATGCATACTTGTTGCATATGTGTCATGTGGCACATTCTTTCATAAGTACTCATTAAAAATAATCATGTTCATTTAATCATGTATATTGATTCCATTTAATCATGTTCCATGTTAATTGTGCATTTTGCCTTTGATTTTGTGCATAAAAAATGAAAATAACCTAGTCTACCTTTAGCATTTCATAGCTGTTTTTTCATGCAGTGGCTATAAAATGTATGTTGATTGTTGCATTTTCTCACTTTTTACACATGTTTTGCATGTTGTTTGTGAGCTGTAAAAAGCTGTGTGCATTGTGCATTGTATTTCATTGATGTATGTGCATGTAGGAGCAATAATAGGCTTCTGAATTTTGCTTTGCATTATTTTTAGGTCCTCTAAACTTAGGATTGAGTCTAGTTTAGGTCCTAGATCCCTTAGGATTTGTTTGGTAATCGTTTACCTCATTTCTTATCATGTTTTACCATGCTAACCTTTATTTTATAGGGAGGTGGAGGTAAGTCCTTAAACCTTCATCTCTTTTACATTTTTCATGCTTTCAAAGTGTGTATGTTTTAGCATTCTTGCCTTGTTTTACACAAATTCATGTTAATCCCCTTTTTAGAATCAACTTAACTTCACTAGGAAGTAAGTTGTATTCTATTCCTCCTTTTTTCTTTTCCTTTTCTCATTAGGATTAGAAATCCACACTAACCATTAGGACCTATATGGAATAAACAATTTAGGGTTGTGTCTTAGTCCCCCCTAGTTTGTCCTTTTGCAACTTGAGTCCTTCTTTCTCATCTCATGAAGAAAATAACAAAACCATCTAATAAAGGTTTGTCTTCTCGTACGACACGAGACTTTGTCGTGAGTTACTTATGCATGTCCTGTCTCGGGGCAAGGTGTGAGTCATCTACCACGATGAACAAGTCTTAGTATGAGAAGGTTCACAAACAAAAAACAGAAAACACTTCTCTAAAAGAAAAAACAACAAAGAATCCTCTTTTCCTTCGGGAATTATTTTCTCACCTCTCTCATTCTTAACGTGAACTTGCGATGACTTTTCTCATTTGCAAGACAGTAAACGCACTCATTCAAGGTGAGCCTGCAACACCTAAGCATAAACATAAGCAGTTCCAGCTCATAAAAAACACAAACAAATAGTTCCTGCCTTAGTTAGGCGAACTACTTTGACTCTTATCCTCATTTTCCCGATGAGGTACGTAGGCAGCGGGGTAGGACCCGTTCGAGCAAACTCTTTATTTTCCCTACATTCTTTCTTTTCGTTCTCTTTTTCCAGTTCCCTTCCTCATTTCCAGTTCCAGTTAGCAGTTCATTTGTTCATCATCTTTATTCTTTCACATCCTTTGAAACATACTAATAAGCATGGATCCCGTTAGGTACGGCGAACGATTTGGGGTGCTAATACCTTCCCAGATCGTAATTGACTCCTGAACCCAGATCTTTAGTTAGCAGGACCTCGTTCTTTCCTTTTCTCTTCGGTTTGTGCAGTATTACCTTTCCCATTCATTCAGGATAAAAATGACTGGCAGGCGACTCTACCTTTTCCGCGCCACTTTCGCGTTTGTACTAGGATGAAAATCCTGGGAGCGACAACCGGCGACTCTGCTAGGGATCAAACCCAAAATCTTTGGTTTCCCCTTGAGAGTTAATCCTATCGCCTGTTTGCTTTTGTTTCTTTCGGTGTTTATGTGTCTGCTGCTGTGTATTTATTTACTATTTTACTTTACAGCTTTACCGCATTTATTTACTGCTTTCAGTATTTATTTTCACATGCATCATATATACTGGACTGTCTGTACTGTGGTGGTTTTCATTTTTTCTGTGGGATTGGAGTTACTATGTGATAAGCCAAACACCCAGCTTGAGTGCACTATAGGATTAGCAGGGACAAACATTGTACTTCCATGGTATCTCATCATGATGAGTGGCGATGTTTTCCACACCCAGATTGCGAACGTCTTGGAACTATTTTGTGTGGGGTTTTTTCCTCACTTCAGGGTACGACCTCGATAGTTATGTGCTTCTGGTGACTGATCAATGAGGACCTTAGTGGAAATCCCCCTCTCCAGTGATGACAGTGGCAGAACACATTTTTTAGCAAACTCACTCGCATCTAAGGGTCCACTGGGAACTCGCATAGGATGGCCTGGTTCTCTCATAGAAATCCAGTTAAAGCAAACTGTTCATATGACGATAATATTGTATCCCAAGGGCTGAATGTACTATTGTTTCTCGATTCAGTGCTTGAAGCCGAGGACTTATGAGGGATGCTTGTTTCCTTGGACTATGCTGAGACCTCCCTGAGTAGTACATAATGCCAAACTGATTCCCTGATTTGGTCATGAGCCATTTCTTGGAAATAGTGAACATAATATTGCTGCTCAGCTTTCAGAGCCCGTGATGATAACCCGAGTAGCACACCTATGAGATGGGAGGGGTTTACAGGTTTGCAGGAACCCTGAAACTTCCAACATACCCACTTTTCTAGTACTGTTTAGTATCGTGATCTGTTTCCTTGGTTCCGAGATCTGGGATTCCTTTTCAGAGAAATTGTTATTGTGATGCTGTGATCCTGCACAGACACATGAATATATGCTTGGCCCATCACAGACACGTCACTGATCACATGCCTTGCATTGCATAAGCATCATGACATCATTAATCATTGTGTTGTTTTTCATTCTCAGGGTTCATATTATTCCTGATTCCCTGTTGTTACTACTTCAGAATGGAAGACGTCAAAAAAAGGACCGTGCACTACAAATTCTTCAATACCAAAGTAGATCTAATCAACCACTTGGTGTCTCTTATTACTTCGGGTCAGCTAGGATACTTCAAGCAGAAATATGGTGGTATTCTGGATTTGGTAGTTGATTTGAACAGTTCTCAAAGGAGCAACATTCATACTTTGTTTCAATACTATGATCCACGGCTCAGATGTTTCACCTTTCACGACTTTCAATTAGGCAATGTACTTGAAGAGTATGCTGAGATTATAGGGGTGCCAATCCAAGATCAGATTCCTTTCAACTCAGAAATGACCAGACCAACTCATTATGACATCGCCAAAGCTCTTTATTTGAGCTCATCTGAAGTGTATGACAACCTGATTGCTACCAAATCTGGAGTGCGTGGTCTCTCTTTAGAGTTTCTGGTTAGAAGAGCTAGAGAGCTTTCTGCGACAAATCAGTGGGATTCAGTTTGTGACATCCTGGCCTTGTCCATCTACGGGATTGTCTTGTTTGCTGATATGGAAAAGTTCGTGGACATGAACATTATTCACCTGTTTGTGCTGAAGAATTCGGTACCCACTCTCCTGGGTGACCTCTATTATTCAGTGCATTACAAGAACGAGAAAATACGGGGTGGCTAGGTCAAGTGTTGTGCCCCTCTCTTCTACAAATGGATCATGATGCATCTCCCTATTACTGAAGCTTTCACGATTCCTAAGGTGGTTTAGGCGCAAAAGCTGAGCGTGTTGTCCTCCAGGGACATCATATGGTTTACTTTGAGGATGAAAGGGAAGGACCTCATCTCCAGCTACGAAGGGTATCCCAATGTTCCACTCTTAGGAGTAGGCTGGGGCATCAATTACAATCCCATCCTTCTGAGAAGAAGATTGGGATATGCGCTCAAGGTCATTCCCAAAGAATCGGAGCTAGTTAAAACTTTTTATTTTCCTATGAAGGATAATCTCTCCTTGATTTGAGAAGCCGCATGTGGTTGAAAACTCATCAATAGGAAAGGTATAAAGCGTTTGAGTAAAAGCAACAGCCAAATGTTCCCCGAGTTCGAGGCCTGAATAAGGGAAAAGGCCCAAGTATCTCTAATCCCTTTCTCTGCACCAACTCCACCTCCTGCTAACATATCACTAGAGGATTACCAGAAACTAGTAGCCTTGGTTCAACAGCTTAGACAGAAAATCAAGAGGCTAATAATGCTTGTCAGAAGCTGAAGATTCAGAACCAGAAGCTATAAAAGAAAGCTTATCAAGATGAAGAGTTGGTGAGGCTCAAGAAGCAAGACTTCGAAGAACGCGAGCTCTACTTAAAGAAGAGAGGTTTGATTGAGATCCACAAGGCAGGTCAGCGCCAGAAGGATAAGAAAACGTTAGATGAAGCTAACGAAGTTGTGACCCTTTGGCAAGAGAAGTGGGAAGACCATCTAAGAAATTAGAAAGAGACCGAGATCGAGTACAAGCTAAAGGTCAATGGCCTTCAAGAGACTCTGAACAAGCAGTGAGAGCAGTTCCAGAAAGCCCCCAAGCAACGAAGAGACTACCTTCAGAAGATGGCTAACGTCTAAAAGGAGGTAGAAGAGCTGAAGCTTCGGGATGATATCAAGAAAGTCAAGACTGAGTCGAGTCCTAGCAAAGAAAAGGAAGAGGTGTTCTTACAACAGATCAATGAATTTCATGCTTACTTTGACCTGAGGGCCATTCTCATCCAAAAGCTCATCTAGGAGCTGAATCATCCAGACATTGCCCAGCTGTTCCAAGTCGTCCAGCGCCTTAGTTGGAGGTTGTAGGACGTGGAGCTTCCTAGGGTTTAGTCTCATACTCTTGTACTTGGATTACCCACAGACTTGTTGTGGGATTCATCTTTACTTTGCTTTCCTACTCTTTGATATATGAATTGGCACCCTTCAGGGACTCTTGTTATTTTAAGATCTCAATTTATGAATTGGTTGGAATCTTTGTTGTTATCTCATTCACTGACACAGGGTATTAAGCACCATTTCACCATGGCTATCGTCTTATCTGAGCATCATGCGGGGTTTTCTTCCCCCATTATCTGAAAAGGCTATCTGAATTCTTAAAATACCAGAATGGGGAATGTAAAAAACCCTTGAGAATGAAATGAACATAGCATTGCATGCATATCATTTGCATTTTTCCTTTGTAGGTTTTCCAAGGTCCTTAACTTGTGTGCACTTTCAAGAAGGATTACGAGGGCCACCCAGAATCCATTTCTCTAGAACGATTTACCGCCACACCAGTATGCTACCCGTAGAAATCAGAGGAATTTCATGGATACTGTGCAGAAAGAACTGAACGAGCTTCGCACTCGAATGGGAGAGTTCATGACGATGATGCAGGGTGCATCTCTAGGGCAGCAAGAGATGAGGGTTTCTATGCAAAGGCTCAACCTCCCGCAAATAGATCCCCTGGTGGTCACCTTGGACGCTCAATGCAACCCAGTCAGTGACAATATTGTTCCACCTGTGGTGAACAGACCACCAACTCCAAAGGTTGCTGGCCCGACTCCCGTCTTTGCACAGCACCATCAGGAAGATCAGTTCACCTTGGTCAACGAAGATATGGGGTTTGGTACTGGGGCTAATAATCAAGACTTCCAGATGCTAGTTGAGAAGGTGCGCGCACTGGAATGCAAAGATACTCTTGGTATCGACGTTTCTGATTTGGGTTTGGTTTCAGGGGATGTTATCCCTCCAAAGTTCAAACCTCCAACTTTCGACAAATATAATGGCAAATCTTGTCCTGAGACTCACTTGCAGGCCTTCTATCGCAAAATCGCTGTGCATACCAAAGACGAGAAGCTTTGGATGTATTACTTCCAGGACAACCTGTCTGGGGGCTCCTTAGAGTGGTACATGAAGCTGGAGAAGAACTCTGTCCATAATTGGAATGAGCTTTGGGAATCCTTTCTCAAGCAATACCAATATACCATCGAAATGGTGTAAACACCCCAAAATTTCCCTCATTTTTCTCACACCATGGCTGGTGATCTTTCATTTTTACATTAGCATAAGCATACCATCTCATATTGCATATTTGTTTCACTGCATGGTTCCATTTCATTTGCATCTAGGTTTGTGATCTAAGCAATCCAAGAAGTGATCTGAGCCATCCCAAAGGTCTTAAAGCATGCCAAGAGGGTCCATGTGTGTTCCATGATCATAACATTCTCCCAAAAGTTCATAAAGGTCAAGAGATCACAAAGAATGGCAAAGGCATAGAGGCAGATTGAAGATTTCCTGCACAAATGACCTAAAATTAGGGTTTTGGTTTCAAAGGCCTTAATCCCATTTTTTTTGGTCATTCTTGTTTCTAATGGTCTTAGTATGATATAAGGATCATGTGTACCAAGTTTGATGAAGAAATTCACTGTGGAAGTCTTCTGATCATCATCATCATCATCTTGAGCAAGTAAAGTCAAAATTAGGGCATCTGAGGCCTCCATCAAGGGTACCAAAGGGTCATCATCATCATTTCGAGTCTCTATGATCTTTATTTGATCTTAGAATTAGTTGGAAGTTAATAAAATTGAAGAATTTTGAGCCAAATGCAAACTTTCTATTTTTAGAAATGACTTGTAATGGAAACTTTCCATTTTGGGAAAGATATTCAACCTACTCTTCCATGACCAAAAATGAATCAAATGAAAAATTCTTGGGCATGAAAGTTGTAGATTATGTCTTACCATTTTCAAAAAGTAAAAGAACAAGTCATGATTCATCATAGAACTCAAGTTATGGCCTTTCAAAGTTGGCAAAAATCCTATAATTTTTAAGTTCATGCCAAAGAGGGATTTTTTGCAAATTCAAGTTTCAAGCCATTTCATAACCTCTAATTGACTTATAAGCTTCATTACATGATAACACAACATTGCTTGACCAAAATCATGCCTTGGATCACAAGTTTCCATAAGCCATTTTTCACAAAGTTCTCAAAGAGGGGTTTTTTGCAAAACTGATTTTTAAGACTTTGTGTGACCTCTAATCCACTTCAATGCATCATAGTAACATCATACAACATGCCATGACCAAAATTCAGCCTTGAACCAACCAATTTCATGAACAATTTCTTCAAACTTCATAAAGTTGTCAATTTGCAAAACCTTTTTAATCTCACCATTCAATCATCACAGCTCATCACAATCATTCCTATGGTGCTCAACAAACTCAGCTGAACTCAAAGCAACCCTAGAACAGCTTCTGCCATGGCCCATGCTTGTAGTACACCAATTATTGACTTTTTGGCCAATTGCTCCATACCATTCCCACAGTGTTATGCAGTCTTTCTGACTCATTGCATTTGTTTATTCATGGCACAAGGATCATAAAACATAACACACACAAGCCTGAAACCTCCAAGAACTCAGATTGCCCAAAAATTCCATAAACCTTCCTCTCTTCGAAACTCACTCCTCATCCATCAAAACTCAAAATTTCTTTCACCATTGAAATCCACATACGTCAAGGATCATTTCCCATCCCTTGCCATGGCTTGAAACAAGCCCAAACACAAACACAATTTCTACACATTCAGAACTGAAAAACTAAAACCAGCCACCATAAACTTGTTCTAAACATCACAACATCCTCAGGGGCTCCATTGGAGTTGATTTGCACCAAGGAAAGGTCCAGAAAGCTCAGATTGAGAAAGCTTTATCTCAGGTAACCATCAAGAACAATTTTTCCAGAACTTCCATTTTAAGTTCTTAAATGATTCTATATGTCTCTCTGATCATGGTGATGTGTTTAGTTTTCAAAATGGTTAAGAATCAAGCATTTATTTAACTTCTGAAAGTTTTGTGTATTTTTCCGTTTTGCTTCGATTCGTGTTATTCTTGAAATATAAATGTTGTTTGTTGCTGGATTCATGTTTGTTGTTGTCCATTGATCATTTCTGAAGAGTTTGATGCGTTTTTATGGGGTTTTGAGGGAGTTGGGGTGGAAGAGTGACTGGAGAAGATGACCGGAGCTTGCTCCGGTCACCTGAAAATGCTTAGGGTTTGTGATTAGGGCTAATCCTCTCAGTTTGAATGTGGGCCTTTGGATCTTAGGTTAGCGCGTTTTTGGATGGTTCAGATCATTCATTAAAACCCTAATTTTATTTAATTAGATTAATTAGGATTAATTAAATAAATTAACACAAATTTAACCTCAGCCCTTGGATTACGCGCGCAGTCAACATTTCCCTCCTGTCGCTCCCACCAAATGACACCAGGTCAGAAGGGGTACAGACGCGAACGGTCGGCGAAAGAGGATGAGAACACACAGAGGTGAACTCAGAAAAGAAAGAGTCGCCAGCTAGGCATTTTTATCCCGGAGGAAAGGTAATGTTGCATAGACCTGGGAAAAGATATGGATAAGACGGTTGCGAACCAGAGAGACTGAGAAAGGGGGTTGGTTACAACCTGGGAAGGTATTAGCACCCAGATTGTCCGCCGTACTCGACGGGATCCACGCTTAGAAGACTTGTGTTTTAAAGGGGTAGTGTCTGTGCAATCTGTGTATCAAAACTGGAAAAGAATGCAAGTGTCAGTGTAAAAGAAGTGTGAAGTGTATAAGAGAAGTGTCAGTGTAAGAAAGAATGGAATTCTCAAGATGATGAGGCTAAAAGAATAATACTGGAGGAGGGGGAATATACAGAGACTTTTGTTCCATAACTGTTAAGTTATGCCTACGTATCCTCTCGTGCAATGAAAGGTAAATTGACTTGTGAACTGCTCGCTTGTCTATGCTCAAGTGTATGACCTGTCTGGCTCAGGTGCAAACTGTCTTGTATTATACGGAAGAAGCAAGTTCTCGTTTATGAGTGAATGAGATGAGAAAAGAATCCCGGAGGAGACGATTATTGTTTGTTTTTGAGTTTTCAGTCTTATATTGCCTTTTGAAGTTTGTCATAAGAAAATGAGCTTAAGCCTAAACCAATGGGTTAGTAAACTCATCACATCCTCCCTCTGATTAGGGGTAATGAGAATACCTTAAGTGTGAAGTCAGTGTCTCACACTTAATCACCATGAAGTAGGATTAAGAACATTAACCTACTTGTGATTAGTTAGATGTTTTTGTTTAGTGTTAAGTAATGAGTTTAAGCCATAATCAGGGATTAAACATACTCATTACACCATCCTAATAGAAGGATAATAGATGAGAATGTTTAAGCTGAGGAAAACTCCTCAGCTTAATCCATGATTAGAGTTTAACCTCATGACAAAACAAAGCCTTTATTAGATGGATTTTAGTTAATGATAAGATGAAGAAGTGAGTTTTATGGTTTGTAAGACAACTTGAGGGGGACTTGTCCATTAACACTAGGGTTAGTCCTTCTTAACCAATTAAGGAAGAATTAGAACCCTAATGCAAGGCCCAAGTTACAAGCTTGATGTCTTGATGATTATTAAATGAATTGATTAAAGGATTTAAACACATTAAGGGTTTAACACTTAGGATTAAAGTTATACACTCCATCCTAATAGAAGGATGCAGGCATAAGCTTAATCACAAAGCCTTAAAGCCTTTAGGGTTTAGTCCCTGATTATGAGATGAGAAGAGAAGACTCAAAGAGACACAAAGGTAAAAGCTAAGTGGGGGACTAATAAAACCCTAATTGTCATCATGCTTGGTCATTCCTAGGGTTTGTGGGGTTTAAGAAGGAAATCTTCAAGGAACCACCAAGGAGAGAAACAGATGAGAGGAGCAAAGAGAAGCAAAACAACTTGCTTCACTTAAGAAGACAAGTTTCTTGAAGAAAGAAGGTAAGATGGACAAGAATGAGCAAGCTCAATCCAATACACATACAAAATGAAGCAAGGGAAGTATGAAAGAGATGAAAAGAGAATGTGAGAAGTGAAGGCAAATTCACTTCTCAAACAACTTACCACCTGAAAAGTTAGCAAAAGAAATGAAATGCAATGCAAAATGAGATGCAATGTCATGATGAAAACCAAAACCAGAAGCATAAGTATGATGTTAGTGAAGCTAAGAGATGATGTAAACATGAGGCAAGGCAAGGGAATGATCAAACAAACATAAAGATGCAAATGAGACATGCTTAGGACCATGAACATACATGAAAAGTTATGGAATGCAAATGACATACAACAAGGAAAATGAAAGATGAAATGATCAAACATGTTTCTAATATGTATTAATATGTGTTATGAATCAAATGAATGCATAAAATGTCATGGCAAGTCATGGTATGCAAGCAAATGGAAGATGGATGCAAAGGAAGGCATAAATTAGAGTTTATGATCAACACACAAAGAAAAATCCAAAACCAGAAGCAAGAGACATGATAAAAATTTGAAAATGCAATCAAAGGAACCCTAAACCTATACAAATTCACTTCCCAAAGGAGGGGATCCAACTCTTAACTTATTGAAAGTTATGAATTTTCTATTACTAGGGTTTTAAGGTACCTTGACAAGAAAAATGCAAAAAAATTGAAAATGCAAGATTAATTAATGCCAATTTTATCCTACAAACTACATGTTATGCAAGATGCAATGCAAAAAGAATAATTGTCCAACTCTCAATGGTTAGGCAGAAATGAATTTTTGAAGTTTGAAACAAAATATTGCCTTGAAATGAAATTAAATCCAAAGAAAATAATCAAAAGGCATCAAGAACAAAAAAGAAATTTTGTTTGAGAGTTGGACAATGTTTCTAAATGTTTCTAAATGCTATATGAATTTTTTGGTGATTTTTAAATACCTAAAAGTATTTTTAATTAATTAATTTTCATTAACTAATTAAAAATAATCTTTTAAATGATTTAAAAATGATTTTTAATGCAAAAAATAAAAATAAAAATATTTTTGTGTTTTGAAAAATAATGAAAAATAATGAAAAATATTTTTAAACATTTTTTGCTATTTTAATTAATTCGTGCAAAATAAATCAAAAGAAAATGAATTAAAATGAAAATAAATGAAAGTATGCAGGAAGAATGGCCAGGATTTGATCTGGGCTTGGACTGGTTGACTGCGCGCCAGATCCAAGGGCCCTGATTCAAATCTGGCTAATTTGTTTTACGAATTAATTAAACAAAATTTAAATTAAATAATCAGGGATTAGGGTTTTAATGATGCATCCTGGCCACACATTTACGCGCGTGTCAAACAAAGTCAAACCAATCTACGCTCCACATTCAAACTCTCATTAATGATGTAATTAGGGCTTAATGACCCTCAGGTGGCCGGAAATGACCTCCGGTCATCTTCTCCGGCCACATGTCTCCCTGAAAATTGCTAGCTCACTCCCTAGGTCACTAAAGCTTAATCTCTCTGCCCAGAATCCATCCCCAAACATCATAGAGCAAGAATCAACAATCAAAACACATTTATTTTTCATATTAAAGCTGAATCGAAACAAAATGCATTTAGGTCAAAAAAGTTTCAGAAGCTTCATACATACTCAATACTCAATCATTTTCGAAACAAAACATATCAACATGATCAGTGAAGCATAGAGAATCATTTAGGAACTTAAAAACATGTTTCTGGAAAAAATGTTCTTGAGCTCACCTGAACTGGAGCTTTGATCTTTGGAACTTTCTGGCTGGCCCTTTGATCCAAAACGCCTCTAATGAACCTCCTGAGAAGCTTGCAATGCTTGGTTGGAATTTAAAATGGCTGGTTTGTGAGATTGAGCAAGTTCTGTTCAGTGAAGTGAGGAAATCGTGTTTTGATTTCAGGGATTTTCAGGGCAAGGTGAAGGGTCAGGGATGATCAGTGAAGCATGCTGAGATGTTTTGTGAAGTTTGTTTTTGTGTTTGATGCTTGTGCTGTGTGATTCGAAGCAAAATGCATAAGGGGAGGTTTTTGAGAATGCTGGCTTGGAGATTGTTTTAGGCTGAGTTGTGTGTTGTGTTGTGATGTATTTGGTCCACTTATCAATCTTGGGTAGGTCAGAAGAGTGGTTGTGCCCTATTGTGATTGGTATGGGTCTTTTGCCAAAAAGTCAAGCTTTGTGTAAGAGAGGTATGGGCTCATGGCTAGCCAAGGACAAGAGGGGTGTCCTGCGCAGCAAGAAGTGAGGAGGACCATAGGATCAGTTTTGAAGCCAGCCAACAAGTGGATTAGGGTTTGGAGGATGTTTTGCAACTTTGTTCCACTTTGCCCCTTTTGAAATTTCTTGATCCACAAGCCATGAAAATGAGTAAACTTTTGATGCAATCTGATTCTTAGGCCTTGGTTTATGTTTGTATGAAGATTAGAAGTCCATTTGATAGCACAATTTGTCTTGGCAAGTGGTTTTGCAACTTTGCCTCTTTGGTAGAAAACTTGAAATTATGTGATTTTTCCCAACTTTGACAAACCATAACTTTTGATCCAAAATGAATTAGAACAAGTTCTTGTACTTTTTGAAAAGGGAATGATCCATTCTACAACTTTCATGACCAAAGTTTTCCTATTTGAAGCATTTTTGAATCAAAAAGCAAGGGTTGAAAAAGTTTCCCAAAATGGCAAGTTTCTATTACAAGTCATTTTCCCAAAAAGTCAACTTTGAAAATGGCTTGAAATTATTCAATTTTGTGAACTTATAACATCTTATATGATCAAATAAAGATCATACATAATCAAAATGATGATGAACACCCTTTGGTTGGGTCATTGAGGGCCTCAGATGCCCTGATTTTGCACTGACTTGCTCAAAAAGTCAACTCTTGAACAGATGCCTTCCCCATTGAATTTCTTCATGAAAATTGATATTCAAGATCCCTATACAATATAGAGACCAATAGAAACAAGAATGACCAAAAAATTTGGAGTTATGGCCTTTGAAACCAAAACCCTAATTCTAGGTCATCTGTGCAGTTAAACCTGGCTCTGCTTCCATGCCATTCTCAGTTCTTGTGATTCTTTAACATTCTTGAATTTGTGAGGATACAATATGATGCTTGAACATACATGGATCCCTTTTAAGTGATTGAAGACCTTTGGAGTGGCTCATATGGCTCTTGGACTGCTCAGATCACAAACCCTAGATGCAGATGACTTTGAACCAATGCAATGAATCACAAATGCAATATGAGATGCCATGATTGAATTTATGCATATGAAAAGATCACAAGCCATGGTGTGAATGGGTGAGGGAAAATTTGGGGTGTTTACACCTACCCAATTTGAATTTCAGCCACTGGATCTTCATACTTTCCATTATTTTCATTTTTATTTCATTTTATTGTATTTCTTTTGTTCATTTTATTTAAAATAGCAAAAAACATCAAAAAATTCTCAAACTTTGCATTTTTGTTTCAAATATTTTTATTAACCTGAAAAAAAAATTATTTTATTTTTTGCATTAAAAAAGTATTTTTAAAATATTTAAATGTTATTTTTAATTAATTAATGGATTTTAATTAATTAAAAATGCATTTAGGTTTCTAAAAATCACCAAAATATTCATGAAGCATTCCAATACATTTAGAAACTTTTTCAAACTCACCATAAAAATTTATTTTTAGGTTTGATCACATTTTCACAATTTTATTTGAATTAGGGTTCTTAAAAATCACATTTTTGAACCCTAACATGAAAAATTCATTTCTGCCTAACCATGATGAGTTTGAACTTGGTTCTTCTTGAATTGTTACATATATTATATATAATTTCTAGGTTATTTATATCATGATTTTATCTTGAATTTTTAATTTTATTTGCATTTTCCCTTTAGAAGCACCCAAAAACCCTAGTTAACTTAGAATTTTCATAACTTCCACTAGGTTAAGCTTCTGACTTTCTCCTTTGGGGTGTAATCTTATATGGGATTAGGGTTTGTTTGAGCTTGGTTTCAATTTTTTATCATGTTGAATGCTTCTGTTTTGGTCATATGCATCTCATGTTATCTTAAAACCTTAATTTTCCATCTTCATTTGCATTCTCCTTTGCATATCATCATCCTATGAACTTGCCATGACATTTAAAGCATTTGTATGACATCTTATACATCTTAATATATGCTTGAACATTTCTTGATCATTTCCTCATTCATTTGCTATGCTTTGCATCCATTACATTTCATGAACATCCATGTGTTTTCATGCTTCTAAACATGCTTCCATTGCATCTCATCCTTGTATGATCATTCATATGCATATTGTATGACTTTGCATCATCTCATATGCAATTTACATTGCATCTTCACTTCTGAATTTGTTATTTGCATCTCATTTCATCTCATTTCCTTTTGCTTATGTCTTATGCATTCATACTAACATTTCAGGTACTTTTGGTAAGTTATCTGGGAGGTGGATTTGCCTTCACCTCCCACCTCTCCTTTCTTCTCATTTGCATATTTAATTTTCTTTGAAGTGAAATTGTTCACTTATGGTCCATCCTTCTTACTTTCTTTCTTTCAAGTTACTTATCTTCTTCAGGAAGTAAGTAGCTTATTCTTCTTCCTCCTTCTCTTTTCATATTCTTCTTCCATTGGTAGCCTTGAAGATATTTTCTGTTAAGCCTCACAAACCATAGGATGTCCAAGTATGATAAATTTTAGGGTTGTGTATAGTCCCCCCTAGCTTTTTACCTTTGAGTCTCCTTGAGTCTCTCTTCTCATCTCTTAATTAGAGGCTAAACTCTTAAAGCTTTAGGGTTATGCATGCATCCTTATCTTAGGATGGAGTGTATAACTTTAATCCTTAGTGTTAAACCTTTAATTTGTTTGCACCTTTTAATCAAAACACATTAATAATCACTAAGACTTTATCTTGTAACTAGGGCCTTACATTAGGGTTCTATCTCTTCCTTATGGTTAAGAGGGACTAACCCTAGTGTTTAATCGACAAGTCCTCCTCAAGTTGTCTTACAAACCATAAAATCCACTTCTTAATCTCACCCTTTAATTAAAATACATTGAATAAAGGTTTGTTATATAATGAATTTAATCCATAACCATGGATTAAGTTGAGGTATCTTCCTCAGCTTAAGTGTTCTCATCTATCATCCTTCTATTAGGTAGGTGTAATGAGTTCACTAATTTGTGATTAGAGATTAAACTCATTACCTAACACTAAACAAAAACCCAAAAACATCTAAATAATGACAAGTAGGTTAATGATCTTAATCCTACATCATCATGGTAATAAAGTTGAGATTCTTATCTCACACTTAAGTAGGATCATTATACCTAATCAGGGAGGATATAATGAGTTTGCAAACCCTTGATTTAGGCTTAAGCTCATTAACTTATGCAAAACACCAAAAGCAATAAAAAAGTTGAAAACACAAAAACAAACAATAAACGTCTCCTCCGAGATTCTTTTCTCATCACACTCATTCTATAAACGAGAACTTGCTTCTTCCGTCTAATGCAAGAAAGTTAGCACTCGAGCCAGACGAGTCATACACTTGAGCATATACTAGCAAGCCGTTCACAATCAATCTTTTTTAGTCTCTTTGAGTCGAACTACGATGTTCTGACTTCCTCATTGCACGAGAGGATAAGTGGGAATAACTTAAAAGTTGTCGAACAAAAGTATCTTTAACATCCCCCTCTTTCAACATTCTTTTCTAAGCCTCAGTTCCTGAGTAATTCACCTTTTTGCATTGACACCTGTACTTTCTTTCCCTAGCTCTTGCACACAAATAACACATACACCTACCCCTTTGAACACAATCTTGTAAGCGTGGATCCCGTCGAATACGACGGACGATCTGGGTGCTAATACCTTCCCAGGTCGTAACCATCCCCCTTTCTCAGTTTCTCTGGTTCGCAACCGTCTTATCCATCTCTTTCCAGGTTTATGCAGCAATACATTTCCTTCAGGATAAAAATGCCTAGCTGGCGACTCTATTCAATTCAACCTCATTTTTCTCTTTTCTCCGACCGTTCACGTCTGCACCTTGGGACCTAGTGTCTTTTCAGGGGAGCGACTCTGCTGGGGAAGGTCTTATCTTGCAACCAGAGCTTCTGGTTCTCTTTGTGGGTTTCTCCTAGCGCTTGTTTGATTTGTGTTTATGGGGGTGTTATGTGTGAGTTTTGTTTATTGCTTTATTTATTTCTTTATGTACTGCTTTATTTATTGCTTTCATTTAATATTTTTATGCATTTCATATTATTGTCATCCTATCACCTGTGCTGGATTTGTTGGTTTGCCTTGGTGGGAGGGTTATTTTAGTGAGCAAGGTTCCATACCGGGAGCCTGAGTGACACATAGGATTAGAGTGGCTTCATATTCTTTCCCATTCCATTTCGGTCTGGTGCGGGAATATGAAACACGGTTCAGACATGGGTTTCTTCTTGAGATCTCTATGCTACGGATTTCCTGTAGTGCAAGGGCTATCTGGGAAGCCTGCTAAGTCTGGATGACCTTTTAGATGACCTTCAGCATCTGAGATGAATTAGAGGAGGCTCCTTTATGATTAATGTAAACATTGTACTTCCGGGTTAGAAGTGTTTACACTTCTTATAATAGATCCAAGTCTGAGAATCCTTGTTCTAGAACAATACCTGTGAGGAGGTTGGGATGTTTACAGGTTTGCAGGAACCCTTGGCCTCAACATACCCTGTTACTGATATTGTTTTAAGGTTACACTATTTTGGATTGATTCTATGAAACCCTGGACTTGTGACTCTTTATTTGAGTCCCCCACCTGGTTATTGGTTCTCTAGTCTTCATTCGGACTTATGAGCACTCATGGACCTTATCAAAGCAGATGACAAATCCAACACCTGATCAAAAACCCTTGAATATCATTCTACATACATCATTTTGCATCATTTAAACATTTTTCTATTTGTTTTACAGGGAATCCACATTATCTTTGGTTTGGTTTTGACTGTTCTTCTACTCAACCATCTTCATCAAGTTATCTTCCTCAGAGATCTTCTTCGTCAGATATCTTCTTCAGTTTCCTTCTTTAGTTATATGCATCAGTTACCTACATCAGTTATTTTCTCCTCAGTTATCTTCATCAGCATCCATTATGAGCATAGATTCATCTAGAAAGAGCAACATCACTTATTATTTCTTTGAGCACTCCCTAGCAGGCATCAGGCAGATTCTGACACTCATCACTCCTGATCATGTCCCTTTATTCAGGGAACATTATGGTGGTATTATGGATATGATCATGGACTTGGATGCATCACAGAGGAGCATGATTCATACTTGCATTCAGTTCTATGACCCTCCTCTCAAATGTTTCACTTTTCCAGACTTTCAGATGGGTCCTTTGTTAGAAGAGTTTTCCATGTTGTTGGGTGTCCCTATCAGGAGGGGAATTCCTTTCAACCCTGAGATGACTGCTCCTAGAAATGAAGACATAGCTAAGGCTCTGCACTTGGAAGCCACCATCATTGATCAACATATGACCACCAAGGCTGGAATCCCAGGCCTCCATTTGGACTTCTTGATTACTCAGGCCACCAGTCATGCTACAGTTGGGAAGTGGGAAACTATTTGTGCTCTCCTGGCTCTTAGTATATATGGAATCATCTTGTTTGCAAACGAGCCTAAGTTTGTAAGCAAGAGTGCTATCCACCTCTGCCTGTTGAAGAATCCAATTCCTACCTTCCTAGGAGATTTCTACTACTCAGTGCATCAGAGAAATGTGAAGCAGATGGGAAGACTAGTCAGATGTTATGCACCTCTCTTCTATTGTTGGTTATTAAGACACCTGCCAAAGACAGAAGCTTTCTTGAATCCTCACCAGTCAAGAAACTGGGCTAAGAAAATGATTTCCCTCACTTGAGAAGACATCAGGTGGTGTACTCAGAGCAACAAGGGCAGAGACATAATTACAAGCTTTGGGCAGTATCCCAATGTACCTCTTATTGGAGTGAAGGGTTGCATCAACTACAATCCTTTTCTTTTCAAAAGGCAGCTAGGGTATGCCTTGGTACATCCACCAAGAGAGTAGGATTTAGCAGAGACCCTTTACTGTGATATTCAAAATAATCATGCCATCATCCGACAAGCAGCCTGGGCTTGGGATAACATACAAACAAAAGGGACTGCTATTTTTGGCAAGTGCAACAACATAGCTTTAGCTCAGTAAATTGATTGGTCTCGCATCAGAGGACAGATCACCCACATGTCATTCACCCTGGCGGATGTGCTAGGGCCATCAATAGTAGATCCTGTAGCTACAGTCAGTTTAGAGGAGTTTGAGAAGTTGAAAGAGAGGAATACCCAGCTGTCTGAAGCTCTGAAGAAGACCCTCTAGGAGAGAAATGATAGTCGTCTGGACAATGAGAGATTAGAGAAGCTCTGGATCGAGCATATGACCAAGATAGAAAAGACATATGATTACATCAGAAAAGCCCGAGTAGGGGAGTTGGTATTGAAGAATGCTTGCAAAGAAGCCAACATTCAGAAGGCCAGAGATGAGCACTACTTGGAAGAGAGTCAAGCTAGGTGGATCAGGATTACTGAGGCTCGTTTGCAAGAAGATCATATGACCAGGGCTAGGATAGAGAAGCTGGAAGCTAATGAGAAGAAGAGTCAGGAAGCCTTGTTAGCAGCACAAAAGGAAATCTCCGAGTTGAAACTCCGGGAGGGGTTGAAGAGATCAAAAGACCAAGACAAATACCAGAAGTTGACAAGTGCCATTGCCACCAGGAACCTTCTTATCAGGACCATCACAGAACATCTAGTTGGACCAGTGACTGATGCTCTCCTGAAGGAAGTCAAGGAGGATGACTTTGGGCTGGATGTTTTATTTCTTTGTACTTGTACTTTATTGGTTGTACTTTATGCTGATTTTGTTTTATTTTGACCCACCATGGGGACTTGTTGTAATCATAAACTATGTATCTTTTGCATATGTAATATATGGTTTATGGATTTCCTCTTAGACTTCATCTCTCTTCAACATCTTCATTCCCAGAGGTCTGGAAGGTCAAAACCAAAGAACCAAACCGGATACCCTTGGAAGACAAATAGACATACTACATTGCATACTAACCACATTCTTTGTTTTGTCGGTGTTTTTGTTGTTGTTTTCTCTCTTTGTTGTTGTTTTAGAAAGCATTGCTCGTATGAGGGTTTTCCCCATCAATAGAGTTCACTTGTATCTACAAGAAACAACCTTCCGAGCTTACAGATTGACCAAGTTCAGCAAGATTTGACTGACGTGAGAACTCAGATGGCTAATGAGAGAACTGAGATGAAGGCTCAGATGAACCAGTTCATGGAAGTAATGACTGGTTCGGCTCAAATCCGAGAAAGATTAAGAGAGTTGATTGAGCGAAAAGCTCCAAAAGAGAATCATCCAGGTACAGGAGGTACTAGTAACAATGATCACGGGCAGCCACGAACAGATGCGCTAGAGTTTGGGCCTCACCTCAAATCCTGAAGTCAATGCTATCAGAAATACCCAAGGAAATACTGAAGGTCGTGCCTTGCAAGAGGACCCTAAAGAGGAACAGTTTACAGTAATTGGTGCTAGGGATGAAGCATATGATCGTCATCTGGACAAAATAGCAGAGAAGCTGAGATCTTTGGAGTCCCTAAACTCTCTGGGATTTGATGATATGGACATGGGTCTAGTTGAGGGAGTCAGGATACCTCACTATTCAAGCCTCCTTGCTTCGAGAAATATAATGGTACCTCTTGCCCATGTACTCACCTGCAATCCTTTCTGGGGAGACTGAAAGCCTATACAATGGACAAAAAGTTATGGATGTTCTACTTCGAAGACAGTCTGACCAGGGCATCCCGTGAATGGTACTCTCACCTGTCCAGAGAAATAGTCAGGAATTGGAAGGATTTGGCCAAAGCTTTCATACGCCAGTATCAATATAACTTGGACATGGCTCCCAACAGAACCCTCCTGATGGGTATGTCTCAGTCTTCAAGGAAAAGCTTCAAGGAATATTCCCAAAGATGGAGACAGCTTGCTGCTGCTGTCCAGCCTCTGATATCTGAGAGAGAAATGGCCTAAATGTTTATGAACATCCTACAGGGGACATACATTGACAGACTTGCTGCTTTCTCGTCCACCAGCTTTGCGGATGTAGTTATAGCTAAAGAGAGAATTGAGAGTCTTTTGAAGATGGGCAAAATTTCAGATAACGGTGCTAGTTCCAGCAATACAAGGAAACCTTTTGTAGGACCTCACAGGACAGGTGAGACCAACTCACTACACATGGGAAGAGGTAGGCCTCAATACATGCCAAGATCAATGGTTGTTGTCACTATTCCAGCTCTAGCACCTCAACAACAGTATCCTCCACAACCACAACACTTCCCACCACAACAACAATTTCCTCAACAGAGATCTATGTTTCCTATGTTTCAACAGAGGCCCGCTTCAACAGAGGCCTTCACAAGTCAACAGGGTTATCGATCCCATTCTGATGCCCTATGTTTCCTTACTTCCACAATTATTAAAGCTCAATCTGATTGAATTGAGGACTCTAGCTCCACCAGATCCTCAGAATCTCCCAAGAAACTATGATATCAATGCTCGGTGTGCCTTCCACTCCAATGCACCTGGCCATACAACAGAAAAGTGCAGAGCCTTACACATGAAGGTTCAGGATTTGATTGATTCCAAGGAAGTCATCTCAGGGTTTAAAGGAATCCCTCTCCTGATGGGGACACCCAACAACATGGAAAACTCCTCTAACAAAGGGCCCATTTGAAAGTCTGGAAAGGTAAAATATATGAGAGGAGGGTCATAGAACTGAAGGTAAGTGTGGATCATGCTCTTCTGTGATGCATCCAAGTCCATGATCATGTCCATGATACCACCATAATGTTCCCTGAATAAAGGGACATGATCAGGAGTGATGAGTGTCTGAATCTTCCCGATGCCTGCTAGAGAGGGCTCAAAGAAATGGTAAGTAATGTTGCTCTTCTTGGATGGGTCCATGCTGGTAATGGATGCTGATGAAGATAACTGAGGAGAAGTGTTGATGAAGACAACCAAAGAAGGTGCTGAAGAGAATCTCTGATGAAGATAGCTGATGAAGATGGCTGATGCAGAGGAACAGTCAAAACCAAACCCAAGATGAGATGTGGATACCCTGTAAAATAAATAGACAAATGTTAAAATAATGCAAAATGATGTATGCAAAATGATATGTAAGGGTTTGTCATCAAGTGTTGGATCTGTTATCTGCCTTGATAAGGTCCATGTGTGTTCATAATTCCGGGTGAAGGCTTAGAGAACCAATAACCAGGTGGGGGACTCAAATAAAGAGTCACAAGTCCAGAGTTTCATAGGAACAGTCCAAAACGATGTAACCTTAAAAAAAATCTGGTAACAGGGTATGATGAGGCCAAGGGTTCCTGCAAACTTGTAAACATCCCCACCCTCTCACAGGTATTGTTTTAGAACAAGGATCCTCAGACTTGGATCAGTTATGAGAAGTGTAAACACTTCTAACCCGGAGGTACAATGTTTACATTAATTATAAAGGATCCTCCTCTAATTCACCTCAGATGCTGAAGGTCATCTAAAGGTCATCCAGAATTAGCAGGCTTCCCAGATAGCCCTAGTACTACAGGAAATCCGTAGCACAATTTTCTCAAGAAGACACCCATGTCTGAACCGTGTTTCATATTCCCGCACCAGACCAAAATGGAATGGGAAAGAATATGAAGCCACTCTATCCTATGTGTCACTCAGGCTCTCGGTATGGAACCTTACTCACTGAATATCCCTCCCACCAAGGTAAACAAACAGATCCAACACAATGATATGATGACAGTAGTATGAAATGCATAAAAACAGTAAATGAAAGCAAATAAATAAAGCTTTACAGAAAGCAATAAACAAAATCACAAGTAACACATAACACCCCCATAAACACAAATCAAACAAGAGCTATGAGAAACACACAAAAATAACCAGAAGCCTTGGTTGCAAGATATGATATTCCCCAGCAGAGTCACCAAGCTGTCGCTCCCCCGAAAAGACACCAGGGTCCCAGGGTACAGTTGCAAACGGTCGGCGAAAAGATAAAATGAAATGAACTGAATAGAGTCTCCAGCTAGGCATTTTTATCCCAAAGGAAAGGTAATGTTGCATAAACCTAGAAAGAGATGGATAAGACGGTTGTGAACCAGAGAAACTAAGAAAGGGGGTTGGTTACAACCTGGGAAGGTATTAGCACCCAGATTGTCCGTCGTATTCGACAGGATCCACGCTTACGAGATTATGTTTAAAGGGGTAGTGTATGTGATATCTGTGCAAAAACTAAGAATGAATACACATGTGTCAGTGCAAAAAGGGTGAATGCTCAGGAACTGAGGCTTAGAAAAGAATGCTGAAAGAGGGGGAAGACACAGAGACTTTTGTTCGATAACCGCTACGTATCCTCTTGTGCAATGAGGAAGTTAGAACACCGTAGTTCGACTCAAAGAGACTGAAAATGAATTTTGACTGTGAACTGCTTACTTATCTATGCTCAAGTGTATGACTCATCTGGCTCGAGTGCTAACTGTCTTGCATTAGACGGAAGAAGCAAGTTCCCGTTTATGAATGAGTGTGATGAGAAGCGAATCTCGAAGGAGACGATTATTCTTTGTTTTTGATATTTTTAGTTTTGTTATTGTTTTTGGTGTTTTGCATAAGTTAATGAGCTTAAGCCTAAATGAAGGGTTTGTAAACTCATTATATCCTCCCTGATTAGGGATAATGAGCATACTTAAGTATGAGATAAACACCTCAACTTAATTACCATGATGATGTAGGATTAAGATCATTAACCTACTTGTGATTATTTAGATGTTTTTAGTTTTTATGTTTAGTGTTAATTAATGAGTTTAATCTCTAATCACAGATTAATGAACTTATTACACCATCCTAATAGAAGGATGATAGATGAGAACACTTAAGATGAGGAAGATACCTCAACTTAATCCATGGTTAGGTATTAAATTCATTATATAACAAGCCTTTATTAAGTGGATTTTATATTAATGAGATTAAGAAGTGGATTTTATGGTTTGTAAGACAACTTGAGGGGGACTTGTCCATTAAACACTAGGGTTAGTCCCTCTTAACCATAAGGAAGAGATAGAACCCTAATGTAAGGCCTAAGTTACAAGATAAAGTCTTGGTGATTATTAATGTGATTTGATTAAGAGGTGTAAACAAATTAAATGTTTAACACTTAGGATTAAAGTTATACACTGCATCCTAAGAGAAGGATGCAGTCATAACCCTAATTCCAAAGTCCTAAAACTTTAAGAGTTTAGTCTCTGATTTTTGAGACGAGAAGAGAGACTCAAGGAGACTCAAAGGTAAAAGTCTAAGGGGGACTATACACAACCCTAAAATTTATCATGCTTGGGTATTCTATGGTTTTTTAGGCTTAAGAGAAAAGATCTTCAAGGCCACCAATGGAAGAAGCAGATGAAAAGAGAAGGAGAAAGAAGAACAAGTTACTTACTTCCTGAAGAAGATAAGTAACTTGAAAGAAAGAAAGTAAGAAGGATGGAACATAAGTGAACAATTTCACTTCAAAGACATGTAAATATGCATATGAAAATGAGATAAGAAGAGGTGGGAAGTGAAGGCAAATCCACCTCCCAAAATAACTTACCAAAAGTTCCTGAAAAGTTAGTATGAATGCATAAGACATAAAGCATGAGGAATTGAATTGAAATGAGGTGCAAAGACCAAGGTCAGAAGTGATTATGCAATGCAAATGGCATATGAGATGATGCAATGTCATACAATATGCATATGAATGATCATACAAAGATGAGATGTCATGAAAGCATGCTTGGAAGCTTGTAAACACATGGATGTTTATGAAATGAAATGAATGCAAGACATAGAAAATGAATGAAGAAATGATCAAGAAATTTTCTAACATGTCCTAAGATGTCTAATATGACATATGAATGCATGAGATGTCATGGAAAGTTCACATGATCATGAATATGCAAGGTGAATGCAAATGAACATGAGAAATTAGGGTTTTATGGACATATGAGATGCAAATAAACAAGACAGAAGCATACAACATGATAAAAAATTGAAACCAAGCTCAATCAAACCCTAATCCCATACTAGGTCACACCCCAAAGGAGAAGGTCAGAAGCTACTTCTATTGAAAGTTATGATTTTTCTAAATATGCTAGGGTTTTTGGATGATTCAAAAGGGAAAATGCAAATCAATTTGAAAATGCAAGATAAATTCATGAGAAAAATAACCTAGAAACTACATGCAATATGTGAAATAATTCAAAAAGAATCAAGTTCAAACTCTTCATGGTTAGCCATAAATGATTTTCAAAGTTAGGGTTAGAAAATGTGATTTTAAAGAACCCTTATTCAAAGAAAATTGCGAAATTAGGAATAAACCTAAAATGAAATTTGTATGAAGAGTTTGAAAATGTTTCTAAATGTATTGGAATGTTTCATGATTTTATTGGTGATTTTTAGAAACCTAAATGTATTTTTAATTAATTAAAATAATTTAATTAATTAAAAATTACATTTAAATATTTTAAAAATACTTTTTAAATGCAAAAAATAAAATAAAAATCATTTTTAGGTTGAGTAAAATATTAAAAACAGAAATGCAAGAAATCATATTTTTTGAAAGTGTTTTGATATTTTTTATAAATTAAACAAAAGAAATGAAATGAAAATGAAATAAAATGAATTAAAATTGAATAATAGGAAAAGTCAACGCATCCAATGGCTGAGATTTGAATAAAAAATGGGGGAATTGACTAGCGCACTATCCAATGGTCCACATTCAAACTGGCTAATTGATTTCAATTAAATTAATTAATTAGGATTAAAATTAAGTGAGCTAATCTAAGCCATCCACGCGCTAACCCTAATCATGATACAAAGGTCAGGAATGAATCTTGGGAATTTATTACAGATTAGCCCTAATTATTTTCAGGTGACCGGAGCTAAGCTCCGGTCATCTTCTCTGGCCACTCAAAACCTCAACTTCTTCCCTAGGTAAAATTAAACCCTCTAAATCTCCAGAAATGATCTTCTACCCTCTTAAGCAAGAATCCATCATCATATAACATTTATATTTCATCAAAAGCAAGAATCTAAGCAAACAAGATTTTCGGGCAAACTTTCAGAACAGCCATACATGCTCATTTCTCAATCATTTTCGAAACTAAACATATCAGTGTGATCTAGAGAACATATAGAATCATTCTGAAACTTAAAAGAGGGTTTCTGGAAAATTTGTTCTTGAGGTATACCTGAGTTGAAGCTTTTTAGTTTGGAGCTTTCTAACCTTTCCTTTGATGCAAATCAACCCCAATGGACTCCCTGAAGCTAATGAGAAGCTTAGAACAAGCTTGTGATGGCTATTTTGAAGTGTTTGGTTCTGGTTTTGCAGAAATCGTGTTTTTGATTTGGGAGGTTTCAGGCCATGGTGAGGGGTGTTTTGTGATCCTTAGGTGATTTTGAGATGAATGGTGAAAGAATGAGTGATTTTTGATGGCTGAGTAGTGA
This sequence comes from Lathyrus aphaca, assembly GCA_963966055.1. Classification (NCBI taxonomy): domain Eukaryota; kingdom Viridiplantae; phylum Streptophyta; class Magnoliopsida; order Fabales; family Fabaceae; genus Lathyrus; species Lathyrus aphaca. Next base: position 378,868,501 of record OZ014519.1, on the reverse strand, counting down.
GAATCGAAGAGGGGAAGTTTTATGGTGATTTTGTGCAATCTGGCTTCTCCAATGTTTCAGGCTTGAATGTGTTATGGAATGAGGTCCTTAGGGTTCACATAAGTCATTGTGATTGGTTAGAGAGTGGTTAGTGGCATAATGTGATTGGTATGGGAGGAAATGCAAAAAGTCAAGATTATGTGTACTTGAAGTATGGGCTTGTGTAGCAAGGATTTCTGAGATTAGATTTCCTCAGCATGGTTCATGGGGAGTCCTTAGATCATTAGAATGCAGTTGTAAGGCTTGGATGAAGAGATGTCAATGTTTATGCAATTTTCCAACTTTTTTGTTTCTTGTGAATCAAGCCATGAAATGCTTCAATCCTTGGGCCAATTCTGATCTTGGCAAGTTGAATTAACATGTTGTGACATAATTGAGTGGATTAGAGGTCACTTAGAAGCTTGAAACTCAAAATTTCATAAATCCCTCTTTGACATGAACATGAAAATTATAGGATTTTTGCTAACTTTGAAAGGCCATATCTTGAGTTCTAGGATGAATCAAGACATGTTCTAGTAATTTTGGAAAAGGGAAACACCTAATCTACAACTTTCATGTCCAAGAATTTTTCATCTGAAGCATTTTTGGTCATGAAAGAGGAGGTTGAAAATCTTTCCCAAAATGGAAAGTTTCCATTACAAGTCATTTCCAAAAATGGAAAGTTTGCAATTGGCTCAAAATTCTTCAATCTTGTGAACTTCTAACCACTTATAAGATCAAATAAAGATCATAGAACTTCAATTTGATGAAAATGATCCTTTGGTTCCCTTGTTGGGGGCCTCAGATGCCCTGATTTTGACTTAACTTGCTCAAGAAGTTACCCAATGATCAGATGACCTCCACAATGAATTTCTTCGTCAAACTTGGGAAACATGATTCTTATAACATATTAAGAACATTAGAAACAAGAATGACCAAAAAAATTGGAGTTAAGGCCTCTGAAACCAAAACCCTAATTTTGGTCATCTATGCAATGAAAACCCTAGCTCTACTTCCATGCCTTTGCCAATTTTGTGATTTCTTGACTTCCATGAACTTTGGGGAGCAAAATATGATTATAGAACACACATGGACCCCTTTGGAATGCTTAAAGACACTTGGGATGGCTCAGATTGATTCTTGGATTGCTCAGATCACAAACCTTAGATGTAGATGAAAATGGAACTATGTAGTGAAGAAAATATGCAATATGAGATGTAATGCTTATACTAAAAAAAAAATGAAAGATCATAAGCCATGGTATGAGAGAAAGTGAGGGCAAATTTTGGGTTTTTACACAAATCACTTCAACAGTCCCAACTCCTACAACGTTAACAACCATTCCTCCTACATTTCCAGCGCATGTCATTCCATTAGATGTAACAGATATCACTCCTACAACTTCAACAACAATCACTCCAACGGATTCTTCTAAAAAATCAACAACCATTCCTTCTTACACTTCAACAGACATCAGTTCAACACATCCTTCTACAACAACAATGGCCATCAATGAAGACGTTTCCACAGTTACCATTTACTATGATCCGGCAACAATCCACATTCCAGATTCTTTCAATAACTCACATCAGCAACCTTGATCACCGACACCATCTCTGGTTAGACCTCCCGTTACAATTTATTATGAACCTCAGACTGTCTCAATTCCTTCTTCCGTAGCAATCAGTCCAGTTACTATCATAGTGTCTGGACCAGTTCCATATGATAGCAGCAGTGCCGTGCCTTGGCACTATGGCTCAGATTTATATTGCGGCGGAAAGAAAGTCACTCTTGAAACTTCTACACCACATATTGATAATGTGGGGGGAGGAAGAGGCTTCACTCGAAGCAGACGTCTCTTTGCCTCAAAATTCCAAAGAACTAATGCTTAAGTAGAAGCTTCTGCCAAGGCTAAGGGAAAGAGTGTGGTGCTTGAAGAGCCTATTACGAAGGAAGCTCAGAAGACGTCCTTTGAACATGATGTAGATGAGTTCATGAGAATAATAAAAAAGAGTGACTATAAGATTGTGGACCAGCTCCATCAGACCCCCCCCAAAATCTATATCCTATCACTGCTAATGTGTTCCGAAGCCCACAGGAATGCACTTTTCAAAGTCCTGCACGCAGCTTACGTGCCAGAAGAGATCAAAGTTAATCATCTAGAAACAGTGGTTTCAAATGTCAATACTAGCCATGGGCTAGGTTTTACTGATGTTGATCTAACTACGAAGGGCCATAACCATAATAAGGCTTTACATATCACCTTAGAGTGTAAGGGTGCTGTTCTCTCTCATGTCTTGGTTGACACCGGGTCCTCACTCAATGTTCTTCCAAAGAAATCCTTGGTCAAGATGGAATATGATGGTCTTGCAATGCTTCCAAGTAACCTGGTGGTGAGAGCCTTTGACGGTTCTAAAAGATCGGTTCTTGGGGAAATTGAGCTGCCTATGTTGATATGCCCACAGATCTTCAAAACTATCTTCTACGTGATGGACATTCAGCCTGCCTATAGCTGTTTGTTGGGTCGGCCATGGATTCATGTCGCTGGCGCTGTAATGTCTACCCTTCACCAGAAGTTAAAATACGAATGGGAAGGTTAAGTCATCACAATCTGTGGGGAGGAGGATATCTTCATTAATAATCTAGCTACTTAAAAGTTTATTGAGATGGACAGAGAGATCCATGAGACAATGAGCCAAGGGTTTGAGGCCCTCAATATTAATGAAGCAACAACTGAAGTATCTGGTACTTCGATCTCCTCTTATAAGCAAGCTCGAAAGGTTGTTGAAGACGGGAATGCCCAGGGTTGGGGCAAGCTGCTGCAAGTTCAGATCATGGAAGACAAGTTCGGGTTGGGTTACAAACCATCCAGACGGGTCCAATAGGAGGCTGCTGAAGCTTCCAAGTTTATCAGTGGGGGAATGCTAACCCCAGATGCAATCAACAATGTGGAAGACGGGGCTGAAAGTGACTTCAACCTGGAGAGCTGGATTCGTCCAAGGGTCCCAGGCCAGCAAGTCCTTAACTGGTCTTCCCAGGAAATTATAAGGATTACTTTTGTAGAGTAATTATTATTTCCTGTTTAAACATGCATCAAATCCTGCATCTTTCCCAAGGTGTCAGGACTCATTTTGTAATAGGGTCATATTTGTATTTTATGCAAATGAATGATTAATGAACAAATGGACATCTTTTGCAAACGATCTTTCTTTTCGCTCACTGTCTTTCATTTTTGTTATTTTTGCACAAATCAATAAATGGAAAAGTTTTTCAATAATAACTATACTCACACTTTTTCTAAATAAAATAAAACAATCACTAAAATGAACAAATCTCATCCCTTGCAGAGATAATCCTCCAGATTGCACCGACAACGGCACTGTTATGACCTTGTATGACTTCAAAAATCCAATTAATCAAGCAGATGAATGGGTTGATGAAGGTTATGATTTGCCTGAAGAGTTGGATAGGTTATTGAGACAAGAGGAAAAAGTGATTGCTCCTCATCAGGAGGAGGTTGAAACTATTAATCTTGGTACCGAGGAAGATGTGAAAGAGGTGAAGATCGGGGCTAGTCTGCAAGCTCCAGTGAAAGAACAACTCATTTGTATGCTTCGGGAATATGTTGATGTCTTTTCTTGGTCCTATCAAGATATGCCAGATCTGGATACGAATATTATCATGCACAGGCTGCCACTGAAAGAAGATTGTCTGCTAGTTAAATAGAAGCTACACCGTACTCGCCCAGACATGGCCATGAAGATCAAGGAAGAAGTACAAAAGCAGTGGGACGCCGCTTTTCTTGTTGTAACTAGTTACCCGACGTGGGTTGCTAACATTGTACCTGTACCTAAGAAGGATGGCAAGGTGCGTATGTGTGTGGATTACCGGGATCTGAATAGAGCAAGCCCGAAGGATGATTTCCCATTACATCACATTGATGTATTGGTGGATAACACAGCTCAGTTCTCGGTATTTTCTTTCATGGATGGATTTTCTGGATACAATCAGATTAAGATGTCACCTAAAGATATGGAGAAGACAACTTTCATCACACCCTGCGACACATTCAGCTACAAGGTAATTCCATTTGGTCTGGAGAACGCCGGTGCAACGTATCAACGGGCTATGGTAACATTATTCCACGATATGATCCACAAAGAAATCGAGTGCTATGTGGATGATATGATTGCCAAGTCCCTTACAGAAGAAGATCATCTGGTAAATCTACTGAAACTGTTCAAGCGTCTGAGAAAGTATCAGTTGAAGTTGAACCCCCAACAAGTGCACATTCGGGGTACATTCCGGTAAGCTGTTGGGTTTTATTGTAAGTGAAAAGGGAATTAAGGTTGATCCCAAAAAAGTGAAAGCCATTCAGGAGATGCCTGCACCTAAGACTGAGAAATAAGTTCGAGGGTTCTTAGGTAGATTGAACTACATCTCAAGGTTCATATCTCACCTCACTACAACTTGCGAACCCTTGTTCAGGCTGTTAAGAAATGAACAAACAGTCAGGTGGAATGATGATTGTTAGAGAGCTTTTCACAAGATCAAAGAATATCTGCAAGAACCTCCAAGTCTCATGCCTCCGATCGAAGGAAGACCTATAATCATGTATCTGACAGTATTCGAAGAGTCAATAGGGTGTGTGTTGGGCTAGGATGACGAGTCTGGTCGAAAAGAATATGCAATATACAACCTAAGAAAAAAGTTTACCGACTGTGAACAACGTTATTCACTGCTCGAGAAAACGTGTTGTGCTTTAGCGTGGGCTACTCACTGACTAAGACAGTATATGTTGACTCATACTACCATATTTATTTCAAAGATGGATACAATCAAGTACATATTCGAGAAGCCATCACTTACCAGAAAGGTTGCAATATGGCAAACGATTCTAACAGAGTATCATATTCAGTATACCTCTCAAAAAGCCATCAAAGGCAGTGTATTGTCTGACTATCTGGCTGAACAACCCATTGATGATTACCATCCTATGAGATTTAATTTCCCTGATGAAGTCATCATGTTCTTGAAAGCAAAAGATTGTGAAGAGCCAATTCACACCAAAGGGCCTGACCCAGAAGAAGCATGGACTATGATGTTTGATGGGTCAATTAATTGCAACGGTCGTGGGGTTGGTGCAGTGCTTATTACACCTAAAGGAGTTCGTTTTCCTTTCTCGGCAAAACTCACCTTTGCCTACACTAACAATGAAGCAGAATACGAAGCTTTTATCATGGGTCTTGAGGAAGCCATTGACCTCAGGATCAAAACCTGGAATGTATTCGGAGATTCAGCTTCGGTAATCAATCAGACCAATGGCAAATGGTACACTCATCAAGAGCATCTGATTCCCTACCGTGATTATACGAGGAGATTGTTGACCTTTTCACAATATTTAAGCTTGAACACATGCCTCGAGATGAGAATCAGTTTGTAGACATTTTGGCTACCATTTCGTCCATGATGACACCCGGTCAAGAGGGGTACAGACGCGAACGGTCGGCGAAAGGAGAAAGAAAATTAATAGAGTCGCCAACTAGGCAATTTTATCCCGAAGGAAAGGTAATGCTGCATAAACCTGAGAAAAGATGAATAAGACGGTCGCGAACTAGAGAAACTGAGAAAGGGGGTTGGTTACAACCTGGGAAGGTATTAGCACCCAGATTGTCCGTCGTACTCGACGGGATCCACGTTTAAAAGATTTGTGTTTAAAAGGGGTAGTGTCAGTGCTATCTGTGTATCAAAGCTGGAAAGAATGCAAGTGTCAGGGCTAAAAGAAAGTGAAGTGAAATATGTGAAATGTAAGTGCAAGAGAAGAGTATGAAGCTCAAGATTATGAGGCTTAAAGAATAATGCTGGAAGAAGGGGGAATATACAAAGACTTTTGTTCGATAACCGTTAAGTTATGCCTACGTATCCTCTCGTTCAATGAGGAAGTCAGAACACTGTAGTTCGACTCAAAGAGACTGAAAGGTAAATTGACTTGTGAACTGCTTACTTGTCTATGCTCAAGTGTATGACCTGTCTGGCTCAGGTGCGAACTGTCTTGCATTAGACGGAAGAAGCAAGTTCTTGTTTGTGAGTGAATGAGGTGAGAAAAGAATCCCGGAGGAGACGATTATTGTTTGTTTTTGGTATTTTCAATCTTTTATTGCTTTTGGAGTTTGTCACAAGTTAATGAGCTTAAGCCTAAACCAAGGGTTAGTAAACTTATCACATCCTCCCTCTGATTAGGGGTAATGAGAATACCTTAAGTATGAAGTAAACACCTCACACTTAATCTCCATGATGTAGGGTTAAGATCATTAACCTACTTGCAATTACTTAGATGTTTTCGTTGTTTTTGTTTAGTGTTAAGTAATGAGTTTAAGCCATAATCAAGGATTTAATGGACCATTACACCATCCTAATAGAAGGATAATAGATGAGAGCATTTAAGCTGAGGAAGGCTCCTCAACTTAATCCATGATTAGGGATTAACCTCATGACAAAACAAAGCCTTTGTTAAGTGGATTTTAGTTAATGGTAAGGTTAAGAAATGGATTTTAGGGTTTATAAGACAACTTGAGGGGGACTTGTCCATTAACACTAGGGTTAGTCCTTCTTAACCATTTAAGGAAGAATTAGAACCCTAATGCAAGGCCCAAGTTACAAGTTTGATGTCTTAGTGATTATTAGGTGAATTGATTAAAGGATTTAAACACATTAAGGGTTTAACACTTAGGATTAAATTTATACACTCCATCCTAATAGAGGGATACAGGCATAACCCTAATCACAAAGTCTTAAAACCTTTAAGGTTTAGTCCTTGATTATGAGGTGAGCAGAGAAGACTCAAAGATGACACAAAGGTAAACTAATGGGGGACTAATCAAACCCTAATTGTTATCATGCTTGGGTATTCCTAGGGTTTATGAGGCTTGCAAGAATATCTTCAAGGGAGAAGCCACCAAGGAAGAAGCAGATGAAAAGAGGAGAAGCAGAAAGAAGCAAGACAACTTGCTTCACTTAAGAAGACAAGTTGCTTGGAGAAAGAAAGTGGGGAGGGAGCATGAATGAGCAAGCTCACTCTAATACAAAAGTAAAATTCAGAAAATATGCATAAGAGAGATGAGAAGAGGTTATGAGAGGTGAAGGCAAATTCACTTCTCAATGGCTTACCACCTGAAAAGTTAGTGAAAAGAAATGAAATGAAGTGAACATGAAATGAATGCAATGATGCAAACCAAAACCAGAAGCACAAACATGATGTAAATGATACTAAGAGGTAAAGCAAACACATATCAAGAGTTGTGGATGATCCTACAAGGATAAGGATGCAAATGAAGCATGTTTTGAACCATGAGAGTTCATGAAAGTTTATGAAATGCAAGGGAGGTATAACATGACAAATGAATGATGCAATGATCAAACATGATTCTAATATGTCCTAGGATGTCTTATATGTCATGGGGAGGCACAAAATGTCATGGCAAGTTCATGTATGCAAGCATATGACAGATGAATGCAAATGAAGGCAAGAATTAGGGTTTATACACAACATGCAATACCAAATTCAAAACCTGAAGCAAATGACATGATAAAAAATTGAAAGTGGGACCAAATGAACCCTAACCCTACACAAGTTCATTTACCAAAGGAGGGGATTTAACTCTTAACCTAATGGGAGCTATGATTTTCTCAAGTTAGCTAGGGTTTTCAGACACTTCAAAAGTAAAAATGCACATTAATTTGAAAATGAAAGATAAATTAAAACCAATTTTACCCTAGAAACTACATGATATGAAGAATGCAATGCAAAAAGAATCAACATCAAACTCTTCATGGTTAGGCAGAATGAATTTTTCTAAGTTAGAACAAAAATATTGCCTTTTAAAACTTTAATTCCAAAGAAAAATGTCAAAATAGGTCAAGAACCAAAAATAAATTTGTTTGGAGAGTTTGATAATGTTTCTAAATGTATTAAAATGCAATGTGAATTTTTTTGTGATTTTTAGAAACCTAAATGTTATTTTAATTAATTAATTTTCATTAACTAATTAAAATAAACATTTAAATAAATTAAAAATAAAAATTTTATGCAAAAAATAAAATAAAAATTATTTTCAGAATGAGAAAAATATTTTAAGTCAGCATGCAAAAAATAAAATTTTTGTGATGTGTTTTGATATTTTAAAATAAACGAGAAAGAAAGTGCAATAAAAATGAAATAAAAATCAAATTAAATGGAAAGCCAACTGATCCAAAGGCTGGGATTTGAACCTAGGGCGCGGGAATTGACTTGGCGCGTGATCTGAGGGCTGTAATTCAAACTGAACAAATCTTAATTAAATAATTAATTAATCCTGATTAAATTAATTAATTGGAAATTAGGGTTAAGTGGGACAATCTAGGCCACACACGCGCGCGGGTAAGTCAAATCCAAAGGCCAGTATTCAAACGGAACCCTAATCCTAATTAAGACACTTAATGACTTTCAGGTGGCCGGAAATGACCTCCGGTCATCTTCTCCGGCCACACTCTCCCCTGAAAAACTCTATCTCACTCCCTAGGTCATGAAATCACACCAAAATCTCCAGAACTCATCTCTTAACATTGAATAACAAGAATCCATGGACAAAAACAATTTATTTTAGCCATACAGAGAGAATCGAAGAAAAACGAATTTAGGGCAAAAGTTTCAGAGCAACATAAAATGCTTGTTTCTGGCTCATTTTCAAAAATGATTACATCCCCATGATCAGAGCAACACATAGAACAACTTTATAACTAAAAAACAAGATTCTGGAAAAAAAGTTCATCATGCTACCTGAGGTTGAGCTTTCGAATCCTGTACTTTCTGACCTTATTCTTTGTGCTTTTCCACTCCAATGACCTCCCTGATGCTTCTGGTGAGCTTGAAACAAGTTTATGTGGAGGGTTTTAAAGCTTTCAGTTCAGGGGTGGTGAAAATCGTATTTCTGTTTGGGGTGTTTTCAGGCTGTTTTAATGGGTGAGAAATGATTAGTGAAGCATTTTGAGATGAATGGTGGAAGAAGTTTTGAGAACCAATGGCTGAGTTATGGGATTCGATAGAAAATGCAAAAGAGGGAGTTTTTATGGTTGCTGCCTTGTGGGAGAGCTCAGGCTATGTTCTTATGTCAAATGGCTTGTGTTTTGTCCACGTATCAAGATGTGATAGGCCTGTGGAGTTGGTGTGGGCTATGCTGATTGGTATGGCTTGTTTTGCAAAAAGTCAAGGCTATGTGTCCTTTGAGGTATGGGCTGTTTCAGGCCTAGGACAAAGGCATGTCTGCTGCAGCTTGATTCAAGGATAACCATGGAAATGAGATTGAGGCAAATCAGCAAGTGGATTGAAGTTTATGGGGGGTTTTGCAATTTTCATTAAGTTTGGCCCTTTCTTGATTTCTTCATACACAAGTCATGAAACTTGGAAATTCTTGGGCCAATTCAGACTTTTAGGCATTGCATTATGTTTGTATGATGATTAGAAGTCACTTATAGGTCACATTTGGTTTTGGTAAGAGTTTTAGCAAGTTTCCTCTTTGCCACAAAAGTGAAAATTAAGTGATTTTGTCCAACTTTGCAAGGCCATAACTTTTGTTCTAAAATGAATTAGAATGAGTTCTTGTACTTTTTGAAAATGGTAGGATCCATCCTACAACTTTCAAGACCAAGAATTTTCCATTTGAAGCATTTTTGAATAAAAAAGAGGAGGTTGAAGAACTTTCCCAAAATGGCAAGTTTTCATTACAAGTCACTTTCCCAAAATGGCAACTTTGCAAATGGCTTGAAATTCTTCAATTTTGTGAACTTCTAACATATTCTAAGATCAAATAAAGATCATACACATTCAAAATGATGGAGCAGACCCTTTGGTTGGGTGATTGGGGGCCTCAGATGCCCTTATTTTGCACTGACTTGCTCAAGAAGTCATCTATTGATCAGATGCCTTCCCCATTGAATTTCTTCATGAAAATGGGTATGTATGATCCTTGTATCATATAGAGACCAATAGAAACAAGAATGACCAAAAAATTTGGAGTTGTGGCCTCTGAAACTAAAACCCTAATTTTAGGTCATCTGTGTAGTTAAACCTGGCTCTGCTTCCATGCCTTTCTCAGTTCTTGTAATTTTCTGACTTCCTTGATCTTGAGAGGATATAATATGATGCTTGAACATACATGGACCCTCTTGAGATGATTGGAGACTCTTGTAGTGGCTCAGATAGCTCAGGGATTGCTCAGATCACAAACCCTAGATGCAGATGACTTTGAATCAATGCAATGAAGCAAAAATGTAATATGATATGATATGCTTGAACTAATGCAAATATGAAAGATCACAAGCCATGGTGTGAATGAGTGAGTTCAAATTTGGGGTGTTTACAGCTGCCCCTATTCAAACATGAGTTAGCTGTGCAGGATGTAAGTGACGGCTTAACAGGCAAACAAGATAACTTGTGGTTGAATACCGAAGACAGTCCAAAATTTGCACTCACTGAATGAAGAAGAAAAGGGATATAGATTGTAAGAGGAAGTGAAGCATGATTATAAAGTGCGGGCAACGGAGGACGACCGTCGAGCAGAGGATGACTGCTGGGGATAAAGTGGCGACGGGGACGACCGACATGCTGGGGAAATGAAAAGACTGTGATGGGGAAGACCATCCGGTAAAGTAACAAGACTCTCTGAGGATTGAAGGTAAATGATGGGGACGGTCATCGGGTTGAAGAAATAAATGATGAGGAACGGTCATCAAAGGAGAAGGACGATCACCTAGCAGGGTACGGCTGCTTTGCTGGGGATAAGGATGAGGGACGGTCATCCAAGGTGAAGGACGATCACTTGGCAATGTACGATTGCCGAAAGTATCATGACATAGGACGAATGTTAGATAGAAAGAGTCGACGATGGGGGGAGACCATCGGATAAGCACTATGAAGGACGATCATCTAGCAGGGTACGACTGCTCTTGGGATTTGTCCTGACATAGGACGAATGTCAGATAACAAGATCATCGATGGGGACGACCATCGGATAAAAGGATGAAGGACGATCATCAGGAAGGTGAAGGACGATCACCTAGCAGGGGACGGTTGCTAAAATACCACGACATAGGACGAATATCGGATAGAAGAGGGTTCCGATAGTGGAGACTCCGCTGGAGGAATGATGAAGGACGATCATCAAAAGGTGAAGGACGATCACCTGGCAGGGTACGATTGTCGGAAGTATCATGACACAGGACAAATGCCAGATAGAAAGGAAATATTTTATCGGGATCTGCTGGGGACTCTTCTGGGGAAGGGTAGACACAAACGAGTGTCTAATTTCAAGAAAAGGGTATATTTGTTTGACACTGTGTATAGATTAAAGATGCGGACGAGCATCCTTAAGACTATGATACAGACGAGTATCAATAGAAACAAATGCTGACGCATGTTCAAAGATGATGATACGGACGAGTATCAACTGGTTAACAAAGAACACACACGAGTGTCAACTCTGAGGGGATTTAAGTGGTATATACGAGATACAGACAAGTATCTGAAATAAGTAAACATGAGTGAAACGCCGACGAGTGTTCAACTTGCTGGGGAGAGCACGACACGGACGGGTGTCGGAAGAAGTGTACTATAAATAAGTATTTGGTGTACAAAGTGCCTATGGCACTATGCTGGGGAAGGTGGCACGGACGGGCGTTAGGGAAGTGTGTATAAATATATTTGTCTGTAGAGAACGTTCGGGAGACTTTACTGGGGAAAATGACTAGGACGAGTGCCAAAAGGAGCATGTATCCGTATTTGCGAGTGCAAAGAGGGTGCTTTGGCTCTCTGCCGGGGAATTTGGGAAGTATTTTGTATATTGTTGATGGAATGTCAGTATTTACAAGTGTTCGGTTCGACACATGGCTCATGATTATGCAACATGTTTGATTTTTGCCGTAATGCTCCGCATTAGACGGAATGCTACGCTCTGGGGGAAAATGATGCGAATGCTATGATTATGCAAATATACCGATCCGGGATTCGGATCCTGTTGCGGTGACGATCTTCGGCTGATCTGCTTGAGGTAATATCCCAACTGGGGATGAGATCATTAGTAGATCTGATATATATGACTCTGCTTGGGGAATAGATTCCTGATAAACCTATCTTGGTAAAGAGGAGCCCAGCTGGGGTCTGCGGGAGCTTTCGTCACTTTGTTGTGAGATCTTCAAGCATTGCTCTTCTGGATAGAGGCTGGGACTCTACGGGGAGATGGTTCCCTGCCTGACACCTGGCTGAGGAGGAATGATGACTGGCAACTCAGCTGGGGATAAAGCATCTCTGGTGCTATTTTTGGAAGACGTGCCGAGTAAGTAATGATTTGGCAGCTTGCTGGGGAGGAGCTTTCATGCTCCATGGCACTTTGAATACCTGCAATCCTGTTATGACAAAGAAATGTACAAGTATCCCGAGGCATCCCTTATTGGATTCCATCATAGGAGTTTAGACACTCCCGGGAGTAATATATTTCCTGTAAGCATGTGATTAAAAGAGGTGCATCTGTACTTATGCAATCAATATTATGAAGACATTGGACATTTTTTGCAAACGAAAATAAAATGTACGAGACGAAATATGACTGAAAATCTGATTTTATTAATTTGCGTGCCTTGAATTTGGCAAATACAGTCAAAGAAACAAATCCCCTGAAATGAGGAGATTGTTACAAAATTGAGAAAGAAAAAGATGCTAGCAATGTTGACTACGCTTCAGTAAGCTTCCCTTTTGATATGACTTGTATGACATTGACGTTCTTCTCATCTTGCTTTTCAAAGAACGCTGATTCTGACCGAAGCTTGCACCTTTCGAAGCTTACCATGTTGTAAGTGATATAGACGAATTCAGGATGCAGTTGTTCGCTTATTCCCTTATTTTGCGTGGATCGCCCTTTCGGGTTTTCAATCCACCGGGATACCCATTTTTTGCCTGAGCCGTCCAATGTGGCTTATCAACTCAGCGGGTGCACATTTTTTTATTTATTTTCCCTTATTTTTGCCCGAGTCTTTTATTGTGTTTTTGACTCGTCGGGATGCCCTATTTTTGCCTGGACATTCATTCTGTTTTTATGTCCAGCGGGTCATTTTATGCGATGTATTTTTTAACTGCATCTGAATTCACAGGGGACAGGAAGTCGTCACCATCCATAGTACTGAGCATCAGTGCTCCACCAGAGAAAACCTTCTTTACTATGAATGGACCATCGTAATTCGGAGTCCACTTGCCCCTGTGGTATGTTTGAGGAGGGAGGAGTCTTTTCAGCATAAGATCTCCTACTTGGTATTCTCGAAGCCTGACTTTCTGATCGAAGGCTTTCTTCATTCTTTTCTGATACAGCTTCCTGTGGCAGATTGCAGCTAATCTTTTCTCTTTGATCAGACTTAGTTGTTCGTATCGGGATCGGACCCATTCTGCTTCATTCAACTTAACATCCATCAATACCCGTAAAGAGGGTAATTCAACTTCGACAGGTAGGATTGCCTCCATACCATACACAAGCTGATACGGTGTTGCCCTAGTGGATGTTCTGATCGAAGTTCGGTACCCATGTAAGGCAAATGGTAGCATTTCATGCCAATCTTTGTAGGTGACCACCATCTTCTGCACAATTTTCTTGATATTCTTGTTAGCTGCCTCTACAGCGCCATTCATCTTTTGCCTGTAAGGAGAAGAATTGTGGTGTTGGATCTTGAAGTCCCGGCACAGTTCTGCCATCATGTTATTGTTCAAATTGGAACCATTATCAGTAATGATTCGCTCAGGAACTCCATACCGACAAATGATATCTCTCTTCAGAAATCGGGGTACCACTTGCCTTGTAACATTTGCATAAGAAGCTGCTTCGACCCACTTGGTAAAATAGTCAATGGCTACCAGGATGAATCTGTGGCCATTTGAAGCAGTCGGTTCAATCTTACCAATCATATCAATGCCCCACATGGAAAAGGGCCAGGGTGAAGACATCACATTCAAAGGACTGGGAGGCACATGCACTTTATCCGCATAAATCTAGAATTTATGGCATTTTTTGGCATAGGCACAACAGTCTGCATCCATTGTGATCCAGTAATAGCCTGATCTTAATAACGTTTTAGCCATTGCATGCCCTCCAGCATGGGTACCAAAGGATCCTTCGTGCACTTCGTGCATCAACAAGTCTGCTTCCGTCTTATCAACACATCTGAGAAGTACCATATCAAAGTTTCTCTTATACAGGGAACCATCAGCATTCAGGAAGAAACTGCCAGCCAGCCTTCTTAATGTCTTCTTATCATTGGAAGATGCCCCAGGTGGGTATGTCATGAAACCAAGGCTTATCATCTTTAGCAAGGTCTATTGAGAACACGTATGCTGGTCTGTCAAGTCTGGATACTGAAATTTGAGGCACGAAGTTGGCAGCTTGAACCTTGATCATGGATGAAATGGTAGCCAAAGCATCTGCGAACTGATTTTCATCCCGAGGGATATACTCAAGCTTGACCGTAGTGAAGAAAGTCAATAACCTCCTTGTATAATCCCGATAAGGTATCAGATGATCTTGGTGGGTGTACCATTTGCCGTTGGTTTGATTAATTACCAGAGTTGAATCTCCGAATACTGTCAAAGTCTTGATCCTGAGGTCAATGGCTTCCTCAAGACCCATAATACAAGCTTCGTATTCAGCTTCGTTGTTAGTGCAGTTAAAGGTGAGCTTTGCCGAGAAAGGCATGTGAACTCCTTTAGGTGTAATGAGTACTGCACCAACACCACGACCATTCATATTAACAGCCCCATCAAACATCATAGTCCATTCCTCTTCCGGGTCAGGCCCTTCAGTGTGAATAGGCTCTTCATGATCTTTTGCTTTTATGAACATGATGTCTTCATCGGGGAAGTTAAATCCCATAGGCTGGTAATCATCAATGGGTTGCTCAGCTAGATAGTCAGACAATACACTGCCTTTGATGGCCTTTTAAGATGTGTACTGAATGTCATATTCTGTGAGGATCATTTTCCATCTTGCAACCCGTCCGGTAAGTGATAGCTTCTCAAAAATGTACTTAACTGGGTCCATCTTTGAGATCAATCAGGTAGTGTGGGTCAACATATACTGTCTCAGTCGGCGAGCAGCCCACGCTAAAGCACATCAAGTTTTCTTGAGCAGTGAATAACGTTGTTCACAGTCGGTAAACGTTTTGCTTAGGTAGTATATTGCATACTCTTTTCGACCAGACTCGTCATGCTGGCCATGCACACACCCCATTGACTCTTCTAATACTGTCAAGTACATGATTAGAGGTCTTCCTTCAACTGGAGGCATAAGGATCGGAGGCTCTTGTAAATATTCCTTGATTTTGTCAAAAGCCCTCTGGCAGTCTTCGTTCCACCTGACCGTTTGTTCTTTTCTTAACAACTTGAACAAGGGTTCACAGGTTGCAGTAAGATGAGATATGAACCTTGAAATGTAGTTCAATCTACCTAGGAATCCCCGAACTTCTTTTTCAGTCTTCGGCGCAGGCATTTCTTGAATGGCTTTGACTTTATCAGGGTCAACTTCAATCCCTTTCTCACTTACAATAAATCCCAGCAGCTTACCGGATCGCACCCCGAATGTGCATTTGTTGGGGTTTAACTTCAATTGGTACTTCCTCAGACGCTTGAATAACTTCAACAGGTTCACCAGGTGGTCTTCTTTTGTGAGGGACTTGGCAATCATGTCATCCACATAACACTCGATTTCTTTATGGATCATGTCATGGAATAATGTTACCATAGCCCGTTGATAAGTGGCACCAACATTCTTCAGTCCGAATGGCATCACCTTATAGCAGAATGTGCCCTAGGGTGTGATGAAAGTTGTCTTCTCCATGTCTTCAGGTGACATTTTGATCTGATTGTATCCTGAAAATCCATCCATGAAGGAGAACACCGAGAACTGAGCCGTATTGTCGACCAGTACAAGAATGTGAGGTAATGGGAAGTCATCTTTCGGGCTGGCTCTGTTCAGGTCCCGGTAATCCACACACATTCTCACCTTGCCATCTTTCTTGGGCACAGGTACAATATTAGCAACCCACGGCGGATAGCTAGTTACAGCAAGGAAACCAGCGTCCCACTGCTTTTGTACCTCTTCTTTTATCTTCATTGCCATATCTGGGCGAGTACGGCGCAACTTCTGTTTTACCGGCGGGCAATCTTCTTTTAGAGGCAGCTTGTGCATAACAATGTCGGTGTCCAACCCAAGCATATCCTGAGAAGACCAAGCAAAAACATCCACATATTCCCGAAGCATGTCAATCAGTTGCTTTTTCACTGAATCTTACAAACGGGCCCCGATCTTAACTTCTTTCAAGTCTTCTTCTGTACCAAGATTAACCGTCTCAACTTCCTCCTGATGAGGAGTGATAACCTTCTCCTCTTGTCTTAACAACCTGGCTAGTTCTTCAGGTAGCTTATAATCTTCTTCAACCCCTTCATCGGCTTGATTAATCGGATTGTCAAAGTCATACGAAGTCATAGCAGTGTTGTTGTCGGTGCAGTCTGGAGGGCACTCTCTACAAGGTTTTAGATTTGTTCGTTTTAGTGATCAATTTTATCTTATTTAGTAAAAATTAAAAATGAAGTTTTTTATTTTGAAAAACATTGCCATTTTATTTTTGTACAAAAAATGAAAAATGAAAAACAGTGAGCGGAAAAAGAAAAGACTCATTTGCAAAAGATGTCCTGATATTCATTAATTGATCTTTGCACAAAATACAAGATGGCCCGATTACAAAATGAGTCCTGACATCTTGGGCAAGATGTAGGACTTGATGCATGCTTTAAAACACAGGAAATAATAATTACTCTGCAGGAGTAACTCTTATAATTTCCTGGGAAGACCAGTTTGAGACATGGCTCCCCGGGATCCTTGGACGTATCCAGCTTTCCAGGTTGTGCTCGTCTTCTGACTCATCTTCCAAACTATTCACAGCATCCGGGGTGAGCATTCCCCCGCTGACAAACTTGGGCTCTTTTGCAGCCTCTGGTTGATCTTGTTGAGTTGGTCTGTAACCCAACCCGAATCGGTCTTCTTTCTTCTCCACGGGCAACAGCTTGCCCCACCCTTGAGCGGTACCCTCTTTGACAACTTTCCGGGCCTGTTGATATGATGTGATGGAAGTCCCAAGCACAGCAGATGCTTCATTAATATTAAGGGCCTCAAACCCCTGACTCATTGTTTCGTGGATTTCCCCATCCATCTCAATGTAATTGAAAGTAGCCAGCTGGCTAACAAAAATATCCTCCTCCCCACAAATAGTAATGACTTGGCCTTCCCACTCGAATTTTAACTTCTGGTGAAGGGTTGACATCACGGCGCCGACGGCGTGTATCCATGGTCTACCCAAATGACAGCTGTAGGCAGGCTGTATATCCATCACAAAGAAGGTCGTTTTGAAGACTTGTGGGCCAATCATTATCGGCAACTCTATCTCCCCCAGAACTGATCTTTTAGAACCTTCAAAGGCTCTCACTACCAAGTTACTTGGGCATAGTGCCAATCCATCATACTCCAGCTTCACAAGGGCTTTCTTGGGCAGGACATTGAGGGATGACCCTGTGTCTACCAGTACGTGAGAAAGAACTGCGCCCTTACACTCCAAGGTAATGTGCAAAGCCTTGTTGTGATTGTGACCTTCCACCATCAAGTCAGTGTTGGTAAAACCTAGCCCATGACTAGCGTTGACATTTCCAACTACAGCCTCTAACTGATTGACAGTAATCTCTTCCGGCACATAAGCCGCGTGCAGGACCTTTAATAGTGCATTCCGGTGAGCCTCGAAGCACATTAGCAATGATAGTATGGAGATTTTGGAAGGTGTTTGGTGAAGCTGGTCTACCACCTTGTAATCACTTTTCTTTATGATTCTCATGAATTCATCAACCTCTTGGTCAAAAGGAGTCTTCAAAGCTTCTCTAGCAACTGGTTCTTCCTGCAAAGATACGTCCGCTTCTAGTGAATCCTCCGCCCCCCCCCCCCTCACACATTGTCAATCTGAGGTGAAGAAGTTGACGATTCTAACGTGATTTTCTGCCATAATGCCAAGGGATGGCATTACTGCTTTCGTAAGGAACTGGCCCAGGCACTGTGATGGTGACTGGACTGATAGCAGCTGTAGAAGGGACCACAATGGTGTGTGGATCATAGTATATGGTAACTGGTGCTCTGACAGGAGTAGCATTTTGTGAGTTGTTGGTTGGAACATTTGCAGGGTCATAGTATATGGTGACCGTTGAGATGCTTTCATCAATTGTTGCTGATGTTGTAGAAGACACTATTGATTGGATGGGTGTTGAAATTGTAGCAGGAATGGTAACTGAACTTGCGTCTGTTGAAGTGGTTGATTGAGCAGTTGTTGGAGTTGTAGTAGAATCCGTTGGAACAATGGTTGCTGACGTTGTAGGAGTATCTGTGATTGCCGGTGAAGGAATTGTTGGATTTGTAGGTGCCGTTGTCGTAATCTGAAGGATACCATCCTTAATAAGACCATCTATGTCGTCTCTCAGCCTTTCACACCCATTGACCTCAATATTGCAATACCCACAGCCGAGCTCACACCCGGGGAACACTTGGCATTCTAAAAGCTGGGCTTTGATTTCAACCAAAGGTTTTTGAATCTGTGCGACACTGGTGATTAAGGTGGATAGTTTGCCTTCCTCAATAGCATTGATCCTAGGCCCGTTGTGACTAGGCATTGGATTTCTTGTGACATTCAGAGGAGGCGCAAAGTTGAGAGCTTTTGAGTCCACCAGGTCTTGGACTTTCATCTGTAGGGCCCGACATTTTTCAGTATTATGCCCCGGTGCGTTTGAGTGGAATGCACACCTGGCATTGGCATCATAGTTCTTTAGCATGTTGGAAGGATCTAGAGGTGCCAATGTCCTTAACTCAACCAGGTTGAGCTTCAGGAGTTGTGGCAAGAGTGCAGCATACGGCATTGGGATTGGGTCAATTACCCTGTTTGCCTATGATGGTCTTTGTTGGAAAGGACGCTGTTGTTGGTTGTTGTTTCTGTTATTGTAGGTTCTCTGTTGCGGATACTTAACTTGTTGTTGATACTGTGGTTGTTGTTGTTGAGGATATGCTGATTGTTGAGGAATCGGAGCTGGAATGGTAACTGCTGCTACTGACCGGTGTACATACTGAGGCTTGCCCCTACTTGTATGAATGGAATTTGTTTCACCGGCTCTTCGGGGTCCCACAAAAGGTTTTCTGGGATTACTGGATGAACTTGCACCATTGTCGGAAATTTTGCCCATGTTCAGGAGACTTTCAATCCTTTCACCAGCTATGACCACATCAGCAAAACTGGTAGAGGAGAAGGCAGCCAATCTATCAATATAGGTCCCTTGCAAAGTATTCATGAACATGTCAGCCATTTCCCTCTCTGACATGGGTGGTTGGACAGCAGCAGCAAGTTGTCTCCACCTTTGGGCATATTCCCTGAAGCTTTCTCGGGAAGACTGAGACATTCCCATTATGAAGGTCCTGTTAGGAGCCATGTCCAGATTGTATTGATATTGCCTGATGAAAGCTTCAACTAAGTCTTTCCAGCATCTGATGGTAGCTCTGGTCAAGTGTGAATACCACTCTCTTGAAGCCCCAGTCAGACTGTCTTCAAAGTAGAACATCCACAGCTTTTCATCCATGGTATACGCTTTATGTCTTCCTAGGAAAGACTGCAGGTGATTTCGTGGACAGGAGGTACCATTGTATTTCTCAAAGCACGGGGGTTTGAATTTGTGGGGAATTCTCACCCCATCCACTAGTCCCATATCCATCACATCAAATTCTAAGGAATTCTGAAACTCCAAAGATCTCAACTTCTCAGCAATTTCATCCAATCTCCTGTCATAGACTTCATCTCTAGCTCCCATAACAATAAACTGCTCTTCTTGGGGATCCTCTTGCAAGATTCTCCCTCCAGCAGTATTACCTTGTACATTCCTCGGGATGTTAGCTTCTGCATCCAGATGAGGTCCAAACACTGCGGGGTCAATACGAGGCTGGCCCCGCTCATTGTTACTAGTCCCTTCTGTTCCAAGATGAGGTTCCTCGGGAGTTTGTCTTTCCACCAGTTCCCTTAACCTTTCTTGACTCTGGGCCAAGCCAGTCATCACAGCCATGAATTGGGTCATTTGATTTCTCATCTCCACTCTCTCATTAGCCATCTGATTTCTGACCTTAGTCAGATCCTGCTGTACTTGTTCCATTTGAATACCGGGAAGGCTGTTGCGAGTAGGGTACCGGTGCGCGCGGTTGACAGGGAACACTCGGCGACGAGCAATGTTTCCTGAGATCACAACAAAGTTAGAAACAATAATAATAAAACCTACAAAATAAAACAAAATTTAGTATGCAATGCAGTATGCTTATTTGTTTTCCAAGGTATCTGGTTTGGTTCTTGGTTTTGACCTTTCCAGACCTCGAGGAAGATGTTTTGATGTTGTTGAGAGAAAAGCCCAAATGGAAACAAACTAAAATACATTACAAATGATGAACAATATATAGTCTGTTTTACAACATATGCCCATGGAGGGTCAAAATAAAGAAAAAGTACATCAAATGGAAATAACAACAAACAAAGAATCGAACATCCAGTCCAAACTCATCCTCTCTGACCTCCTTCAGGAGTGCCTCAGTCACTGGACCAGCTGGGTGCTTTGTAATGGTCCTAATGAGGAGGTTCCTGGTGGCAATGGCAGTGGTCAGCTTCTTATGCCTATCCTGGTCCTTTGATCTTTTCAATCCGGCTCTGAGCTTTAACTCTGAAATCTCCTTATGGGCTGCCAACAAAGCTTCCTGCTGCTTCTTCTCATTAGCCTCTAACTGTTCAATCTTGGCTTGAGTCTTCTGGTCTTCTTGTGTACGGGCTTCAGTGATCCTGACCCACCTAGCCTGATTGTCCTGCAGATAGAGCTCGGTCCTAGCCTTCTGAATCTTGGCTTCTTTACAGGCATTCTTCAATATTTGTTCCCCAACTCTTGTTTTCCTGATGTAGTCTTCTGTCTTCTCAATTTTGGTAAGATGTTCCACCCTAAGCTTCTCCAATCTCTCAATATCCAGACGACCATCACTCCTTTCCCACAAGGTCTTCTTCAAGGCTTGAGATAGGTTCTCATTCCTTTCCTTCAGCTTCTCAAATTCTTCTAGGTTGACAGTTGCTGCAGGTTGTACTGTAGAGGGTCCAGGTATGTCCTCCAAGGTGAAGGGCATTCCAGTAATCTGAGCTCTAGTACGGGACCAGTCATAGTACTGAGCTGAAGCAACATTATTACATCTTCCAAGAATTGCCATCCCTTTTGTCTGGATGTTGTCCCAAGCCCAGGATGCTTGCCTGACAACAGCTGAATTAGGTTTCACTTTACAATACAAGGTCTCAGCCAAATTTTGCCCTCTGGGAGGGTGAACCAAAGCATAGACCATTTGTCTCTTAAACAGCAAAGGATTGTAGTTGATGCAACCCTTTACTCCTATCAGAGGCACATTTGGGTATTGTCCACAACTGGTGATAATGTCTTTGCCCTTGGTGCTCTGGGTGCACCATCTAATATCATCTGAAGTCAAAGCAATGAGCCTCTTGGGCCAATTCTTCTGTTGGTGCGGGTTCAGGAAGGCATCTGACTTAGGCAGGTGTCTGAGCAGCCAGGAGTAAAACAAAGGAGCACAACATCTAACCAACTTCCCCCTTTGTTTCTCATTCCTCTGATGTATGGAATAATAAAAGTCCCCTAGCAGTGTGGGTACTGGGTTCTTCAGAAGAAATAGATGAATTTCATTCTTGCTGACAAATTTGGGCTCATCTGCAAACAGTATAGCCCCATATATGCTGAGGGCTAACAATGCACAGACTGCCTTCCATTCCCCCATTGAGGCCTTCAGGATGGCCTGAGAAATCAAGAAGTCCAAGTGCAAACCAGGGACCCCAGCTTTTGTTGTCATACTTTGCTCAATCAAGGCAGGCTCCAGGTACAGTGCTTTTTCTACTTCTCCATTTCTGGGAGCTGGCATCTCTGAGTTAAAGGGGATTCCACCTCTGATAGGTACTCCAATCAATGAAGAAAACTCTTCAAGCAGAGGCCCTAGCTGAAAGTCTGGGAGTGTGAAACATCTCAAAGGAGGGTCATAATACTGCAAGCATGTGTGGATCATGCTCCTCTGAGAAGGGTCAAGGTCCATAACCATATCCGGGATGCCTCCATGGTGCTCTCTAAACAGTGGGATGTGGTACGGGGTGATAAGTGACTGGACCTGCCTGATACCAGTCAACACAGGCTCAAAGAAATGGTAGGATATGTTGCTCTTTCTGTGAGTAGTCATGAGTGTGCTGAAGAAGATGAAGATAGGTGATGATGAAGATCACAGACTGATACTGGAAGTAAGCCACTGACAGGCTGATGCTGGTGATGATGAGAATAGCTGAAGTAGATAACTGATGAAACAGAGGTCTATGTAGAAGAAGGGGTCAAAACCAAACCAGATATGATGTGGATACCCTGAAAACAAATAAACAAATGTTAAATGATGCAATGATGATATATGCAAATGATATGCAAGGGTTTGTGATCAAGCTGAATCTGATTATCTGTCTTGATATAAGGCCCATGTATGTTCAAAAGTCCAGATGAAGGCTCAGAAATCCAGTAACCAGGGTGGGGGATTCAAATAAAGAGTCACATGTCCAGGGTTAATCATAAGAACTGTCCAAAGTGGAGTATTTTTAAACAATACAGTAACAGGGTATGATGTGGCCATGGATTCCTGCAAACCTGTAAACAGCCCAACCCCCTCACATGTAGTGTTCTAAAACAAGGATCCTCAGACATGGATCAGTTATGAGAAGTGTAAACACTTCTAACCCGGAGGTACAGTGTTTACAATAACCATAAAAGATCCTCCTCTAATTCACCTCATATTCTGAAGGTCATAATAAAGGTCATCCAGACTTAGCAGGCTTCCCAGATAGCCCTAGCACTACAGGAAATCTGTAGCACAGAGTTCTCAAGAAGAAACCCACATCTGAACCGTGTTTCATATTCCCGCACCATACCGAAATGGAATGGGAAAGAACATGAACCACTCTAGCCTAGGTGTCACTCAGGTCCCAGGTATAGGACCTCAAACTCTCAATGGAACCCCACCCACCAAAACAGAAGCCAGATCCAGCAATGAAAATGACAGTATGAAATATGAAAAACTGTAAAGGCAAGCGATAAATAAAGCTGTACATAAAGCAATAAATAAAGCACATAAATAAACACAATTAGCACATAACACCCCAGTAAACACAAATCAGACAAACACTAGGAGGAACCCACAAAGAGAACTAGATGCCCTGGTTACAATATAAGGGTCCCCAGCAGAGTCGCCAAGATGTCGCTCCCACCTGATGACACCGGGTCAAGAGGGGTACAGACGCGAATGGTCGGCGAAAGGAGAAAGAAAATGAATAGAGTCGCCAGCTAGGCATTTTTATCCCGAAGGAAAGGTAATGCTGCATAAACCTGAGAAAAGATGAATAAGACGGTCGCGAACCAGAGAAACTGAGAAAGGGGGTTGGTTACAACCTGGGAAGGTATTGGCACCCAGATTGTCCGTTGTACTCGACGGGATCCACGCTTAAAAGATTTGTTTTTAAAAGGGGTAGTGTCAGTGCTATCTGTGTATCAAAGCTGGAAAGAATGCAAGTGTCAGGGCTAAAAGAAAGTGAAGTGAAATATGTGAAATGTCAGTGCAAGAGAAGAGTATGAAGCTCAAGATTATGAGGCTTAAAGAA
Organism: Lathyrus aphaca; assembly: GCA_963966055.1. NCBI lineage: Eukaryota > Viridiplantae > Streptophyta > Magnoliopsida > Fabales > Fabaceae > Lathyrus > Lathyrus aphaca. The sequence goes on along the minus strand of OZ014519.1, from coordinate 378,844,633 downwards.
TAATGATGGAAGAAGGGGAAATATACAGAGTCTTTTGTTCTATAACCGTTAAGTTATGCCTACGTATCCTCTCGTTCAATGAGGAAGTCAGAACACCGTAGTTCGACTCAAAGAGACTGAAAGGTAAATTGACTTGTGAACTGCTTACTTGTCTATGCTCAAGTGTATGACCTGTCTGGCTCAGGTGCGAACTGTCTTGCATTAGACGGAAGAAGCAAGTTCTTGTTTGTGAGTGAATGAGGTGAGAAAAGAATCCCGGAGGAGACGATTATTGTTTGTTTTTGGTATTTTCAATCTTTTATTGCTTTTGGAGTTTGTCACAAGTTAATGAGATTAAGCCTAAACCAAGGGTTAGTAAACTTATCACATCCTCCCTCTGATTAGGGGTAATGAGAATACCTTAAGTATGAAGTAAACACCTCACACTTAATCTCCATGATGTAGGGTTAAGATCATTAACCTACTTGAAATTACTTAGATGTTTTCGTTGTTTTTGTTTAGTGTTAAGTAATCCATGATTATGGATTAACCTCATGACAAAACAAAGCCTTTGTTAAGTGGATTTTAGTTAATGGTAAGGTTAAGAAATGGATTTTAGGGTTTATAAGACAACTTGAGGGGGACTTGTCCATTAACACTAGGGTTACTCCTTCTTAACCATTTAAGGAAGAATTAGAACCCTAATGCAAGGAACAAGTTACAAGTTTGATGTCTTAGTGATTATTAGGTGAATTGGTTAAAGGATTTAAACACATTAAGGGTTTAACACTTAGGATTAAAGTTATACATTCCATACTAATAGAAGGATACAGGCATAACCCTAATCATAAAGTCTTAAAACCTTTAAGGTTTAGTCCTTGATTATGAGGTGAGCAGAGAAGAATCAAAGATGACACAAAGGTAAACTAATGGGGGACTAATCAAACCCTAATTGTTATCATTCTTGGGTATTCCTAGGGTTTATGAGGCTTGCAAGAAGATCTTCAAGGGAGAAGCCACCAAGGAAGAAGCAGATGAAAAGAGGAGAAGCAGAAAGAAGCAAGACAACTTGCTTCACTTAAGAAGACAAGTTGCTTGGAGAAAGAAAGTGGGGAGGGAGCAGGAATGAGCAAGCTCACTCTAATACAAAAGTAAAATGCAGCAAAGATGCATAACAGAGATGAGAAGAGGTTATGAGAAGTGAAGGCAAAATCACTTCTCAATGGCTTACCACCTGAAAAGTAAGTGAAAAGAAATGAAATGAAGTGAACATGAAATGAATGCAATGATGCAAACCAAAACCAGAAGCACAAACATGATGTAAATGATACTAAGAGGTAAAGCAAACACATATCAAGAGTTGTGGATGATCCTACAAGGATAAGGATGCAAATGAAGCATGTTTTGAATCATGAGAGTTCATGAAAGTTTATGAAATGCAAGGGAGGTATAACATGACAAATGAATGATGCAATGATCAAACATGATTCTAATATGTCCTAGGATGTCTTATATGTCATGGGGATGCACAAAATGTCATGGCAAGTTCATGTATGCAAGCATATGAGAGATGAATGCTAATGAAGGAAAGAATTAGGGTTTATACACAACATGTAATACCAAATTCAAAACCAGAAGCAAATGACATGATAAAAAATTGAAAGTGGGATCAAAGGAACCCTAACCCTACATAAGTTCACTGCCCAAAGGAGGGGATTTAACTCTTAACCTAATGGGAGCTATGATTTTCTCAATTTAGCTAGGGTTTTAAGACACTTCAAAAGTAAAAATGCACATTAATTTGAAAATGAAAGATAAATTCAAACCAATTTTACCCTAGAAACTACATGATATGAAGAATGCAATGCAAAAAGAATCAACATCAAACTCTTCATGGTTAAGCAGAATGAATTTTTCTAATTTAGAACAAAAATATTGCCTTTTAAGAACTTTAATTCCAAAGAAAAATGTCAAAATAGGTCAAGAACCAAAACGAAATTTGTTTGGAGAGTTTGATAATGTTTCTAAATGTATTAAAATGAAATGTGAATTTTTTTTGTGATTTTTAGAAACCTAAATGCTATTTTAATTAATTAATTTTCATTAACTAATTAAAATAAACATTTAAATAAATTAAAAATACAAATTTTATGCAAAAAATAAAATAAAAATTATTTTCAGAATGAGAAAAATATTTTAAGTCAGCATGCATAAAATAAAATTTTTGTGATGTGTTTTGATATTTTAAAATAAATGAGAAAGAAAGTGCAATAAAAATGAAATAAAAATCAAATTAAATGGAAAGTCAACTGATCCAAAGGCTGGGATTTGAACCTAGGGCGCGGGAATTGACTTGGCGCGTGATCTGAGGGATGTAATTCAAACTGAACAATTCTTAATTAAATAATTAATTAATCCTGATTAAATTAATAAATTGGAAATTAGGGTTAAGTGGGACAATCTGGGCCACACACGCGCGCAGGTAAATCAAATCCAAAGGCCAGTATTCAAACGGAACCCTAATCCTGATTAAGACACTTAATGACGTTCAGGTGGCCGGAAATGACCTCCGGTCATCTTCTCCGGCCACACTCTCCCCTGAAAAACTCTATCTCACTCCCTAGGTCATGAAATCACACCAAAATCTCCAGAACTCATCTCTTAACATTCAATAACAAGAATCCATGGACAAAAACAATTTATTTTAGCCATACAGAGAGAATCGAAGAAAAACGAATTTAGGGCAAAAGTTTCAGAGCAACATAAAATGCTTGTTTCTGGCTCATTTTCAAAAATGATTACATCCCCATGATCAGAGAAACACATAGAACAACTTTATAACTAAAAAACAAGATTCTGGAAAAAAAGTTCATCATGCTACCTGAGGTTGAGCTTTCGAATCCTGTACTTTCTGACCTTCTTCTTTGTGCTATTCCACTCCAATGACCTCCCTGATGCTTCTGGTGAGCTTGAAACAAGTTTATGTGGAGGGTTTTGAAGCTTTCAGTTCAGGGGTGGTGAAAATCGTATTTCTGTTTGGGGGTGTTTTCAGGCTGTTTTAATGGGTGAGAAATGATCAGTGAAGCATTTTGAGATGAATGGTGGAAGAATTTTTGAGAACCAATGGCTGAGTTATGGGATTCGATAGAAAATGCAAAAGAGGGAGTTTTTGTGGTTGCTGCCTTGTGGGAGAGCTCATGCTATTTTCTTATGTCAAATGGCTTGTGTTTGGTCCATGTATCAAGATGTGATAGGCCTGTGGAGTTGGTGTGGGCTATGCTGATTGGTATGGCTTGTTTTGCAAAAAGTCAAGGCTATGTGTCCTTTGAGGTATGGGCTGTTTCAGGCCTAGGACAAAGGTATGTCTGCTGCAGCTTGATTCAAGGATAACCATGGAAATGAGATTGAGGCAAATCAGCAAGTGGATTGAAGTTTATTGGGGGTTTTGCAATTTTCATTATGTTTGGCCCTTTCTTGATTTCTTCATACACAAGTCATGAAACTTGGAAATTCTTGGGCCAATTCTGACTTTTAGGCACTGCATTATGTTTGTATGATAATTAGAAGTCACTTAGAGGTTACATTTGGTTTTGGTAAGAGTTTTGGCAAGTTTCCTCTTTGGCACAAAAGTGAAAATTAAGTGATTTTGTCCTACTTTGCAAGGCCATAACTTTTGTTATAAAATGAATTAGAATGAGTTCTTGTACTTTTTGAAAATGGGAGGATCCATCCTACAACTTTCATGACCAAGAATTTTCCATTTGAAGCATTTTTTAATCAAAAAGAGGAGGTTGAAGAACTTTCCCAAAATGGCAAGTTTTCATTACAAGTCACTTTCCCAAAATGGCAACTTTGCAAATGGCTTGAAATTCTTCAATTTTGTGAACTTCTAACATCTTCTAAGATCAAATAAAGATCATACACATTCAAAATGATGGAGAAGACCCTTTGGTTGGGTGATTGGGGGCCTCAGATGCCCTGATTTTGCACTGACTTGCTCAAGAAGTCATCTATTGATCAAATGCCTTCCCCATTGAATTTCTTCATGAAAATTGGTATGTATGATCCTTGTATCATATAGAGACCAATAGAAACAAGAATGACCAAAAAATTTGTAGTTGTGGCCTCTGAAACCAAAACCCTAATTTTAGGTCATTTGTGTAGTTAAACCTGGCTCTGCTTCCATGCCTTTCTCAGTTCTTGTAATTTTCTGACTTCCTTGATCTTGAGAGGATATAATATGATGCTTGAACATAAATGGACCCTCTTGAGATGATTGGAGACTCTTGTAGTGGCTCAGATAGCTCAGGGATTGCTCAGATCACAAACCCTAGATGCAGATGACTTTGAATCAATGCAATGAAGCAAAAATGCAATATGATATGATATGCTTGAACTAATGCAAATATGAAAGATCACAAGCCATGGTGTGAATGAGTGAGGGAAAATTTGGGGTGTTTACAGTATCCAGACTGGACAGACCGACATATGTATTTTATGTCGACACTGTCACTAATAACAAACCTTGGTACCATGACATCAAATGCTTCTTGGAAACTCAGACATACCCACCTGGGGCATCATCTAATGATAAGAAGACATTGAGAAGGCTAGCCGGAAGTTCCTTCCTCAATACTGATGGTTCTTTGTACAAGCAAAACTTCGACATGGTCCTGCTTAGATGTGTTGACAAGAAGGAAGTAGACCTCCTAATGCACGAAGTAAATGAAGGTTCTTTAAGTACCCATGTCGGGGGACATGCAATGGCAAATAAATTGTTGAGATCGAGTTACTACTGGATCACAAAGGATGCAGATTGTTGTGCCTATGCCAGAAAATGCCACAAGTGCCAGATCTACGTAGATAAAGTGCATGTGCCTCCGAATCCTTTGAATGTAATGTCTTCACCTTGGCCCTTCGCCATGTGGGGCATTGATATGATTGGAAAGATTAAACGGACTGCTTCAAATGGTCACAGATTCATACTGGTAGCCATTGATTACTTCACCAATTGGGTGGAAGCAACTTCATATGCAAATGTCACCAGGCAAGTGGTAGCCCGATTTCTGAAAAGGGATATCATCGGTCGATATGGAGTTCCCGACCGAATCATTACTGATAATGGTTCCAATTTGAACAACAAGATGATGGCAGAACTTTTCCAGGACTCCAAAATTCAACATCACAAATCTTCTCCTTACAGGCCAAAGATAAATGGCGTTGTTGAGGCCGCTAATAGGAACATCAAGAAGATTGTGCAAAAGATGGTAGTCACCTACAAATACTGGCACAAAATGCTACCATTTGCCTTGCATGGGTACCAAACCTCTATCAGAACATCTACTGGGGAAACACCTTATCAGCTTGTGTATGGTATGTGTCGCTCCCACCAAATGACACCCAGACCAAGAGGGGTACATACGCGAACGGTCGGCGAAAGGAGAAGGAATGAATAGAGTCGCCAGCTGGGCATTTTTTATCCCAAAGGAAAGGTAATGCTGCATAAACCTAGAAAGATATGGATAAGACGGTTGCGAACTAGAGAAACTGAGAAAGGGGGTTGGTTACAACCTGGGAAGGTATTAGCACCCAGATTGTCCGTCGTACTCGACTGGATCCACGCTTAAAATATTTGTGTTTAAAAAGGGGTAGTGTCAGTGCAATCTGTGTATCAAAGCTGGAAAGAATGCAAGTGTCATTGCAAAACAAGTATGAAGTGAAATAAAAAAAGTGTCAGTGTAAGGAAAGAATGTGAAGCTCAAGACTATGAGGCTTAAAGAACAATGCTGGAAGGAGAGGGAATATACAGAAACTTTTGTTCGATAACTGTTAAGTTATGCCTACGTATCCTCTCGTGCAATGAGGAAGTCAGAACACCGTAGTTCAACTCAAGGAGACTGAAAGATAAATTGATTTGTGAACTGCTTGCTTGTCTATGCTCAAGTGTATGACCTGTCTGGCTCAGGTGCAAACTGTCTTGCATTAAACGGAAGAAGCAAGTTCTCGTTTGTGAGTGAATGAGGTGAGAAAAGAATCCCGGAGGAGAGGATTATTGTTTGTTTTTGTGTTTTCAATCTTTTATTGCTTTTTGGAGTTTGTCATAAGAAAATGAGCTTAAGCCTAAACCAAGGGTTAGAAAACTCATCACATCCTCCCTCTGATTAGGGGTAATGAGAGTACCTTAAGTATGAAGTAAACACCTCACACTTAATCACCATGATGTAGGATTAAGATCATTAACCTACTTGCATTTATTTAGATGTTTTTGGAGTTTTTGTTTAGTGTTAAGTAATGAGTTTAAGCCATAATCAAAGATTAATGGACTCATTACACCATCCTAATAGAAGGATAATAGATGAGAACATTTAAGCTGAAGAAGGCTCCTCAACTTAATCCATGATTAGGGATTAACCTCATGACAAAACAAAGCCTTTATTAGAGTGGATTTTAGCTAATGGTAAGATTAAGAAGTCTATTTTATGGTTTGTAAGACAACTTGAAGGGGACTTGTCCATTAACACTAGGGTTAGTCCTTCTTAACCATTAAGGAAGAATTAGAACCCTAATGCAAGGCCCAAGTTACAAGCTTGATGTCTTAGTGATTATTAAGTGAATTGATTAAATAATTTAAACACATTAAGGGTTTAACACTTAGGATTAAAGTTATACACTCCATCCTAATAGAAGGATGCAGGCATAAACTTAATCACAAAGCCTTAAAACCTTTAAGGTTTTGTCCTTGATTAAGAGATGAGAAGAGAAGACTCAAAGATGACACAAAGGTAAAACTAATGGGGGTACTAATCAAACCCTAATTGTGAACATGCTTGGTTGTTCGTAGGGTTTATGAGGCTTGCAAAAGATCTTCAAGAGAAAAACCACCAAGGAAGAAGCAGATGAAAGGAGATTAAGCAAAAAGGAGCAAGACAACTTGCTTCACTTAAGAAGACAAGTTGCTTGAAGAGAGAAAGTGGAAAAGAGACATGAATTAGCAAGCTCACTCTAATACACAAGTAAAATGCAGCAATGAATGCATAAGAGAGATGAGAAGAGATTATGAGAAGTGAAGGCAAATTCACTTCCCAATGACTTACCACCTGAAAAGTTAGTAACAAGAGGTGAAATGAAATGAAAATGAGATGAATGCAATGATGCAAACCAAATTCAGAAGCATAGAAATGATGTTAATAATGCTAAGAGATGATGAAAACACATTTCAAGAGTTGTGGATGATCACACAAGGATGTGGATGCAAATGAAGCATGCTTTGAACCATAAAAGTTCATGAAAGTTTATGAAATGCTATGAATGCATAACATGGAAAATGAATGATGCAATGATCAAACATGATTCTAATATGTCCTAAGATGTCTTATATGTCATGAGGATGCACAAATTGTTATGGCAAGTTCATGTATGCAAGCATATGAAAGATGGATGCAAATGAAGGCAAAAATTAGGGTTTATGCACAAGACACAAAGCAAAAATTCAAAATCAGAAGCTAATGACAATATAAAAAATTTCAAATGAGATCAAAGGAACCCTAACCCTACACAATTTCACTGCCCAAAGGAGGGGACCTAACTCTTAACCTAATGGGAGCTATGATTTTCTTAAGTTTGCTAGGGTTTTAAGGCACTTCAAAAGGAAAAATGCACATCAAATTGAAAATGAAAGATAAATCCAAACCAATTTTACCCTAGAAACTACATGATATGAAGAATGCAATGCAAGAATAACCATCATCAAACTCTTCATGGTTAGGTAGAATGAATTTTTCTAATTTAGAACAAAAATATTGCCTTTTAAGAACTTTAATTCCAAGGAAAAATGTCAAAATATGTCAAGAACCAAAAAGAAATTTATTTGAAGAGTTTGATAATGTCTCTAAATGTATTAAAATGCAATGTGGATTTTTTTGTGATTTTTAGAAACCTAAATGCTATTTTAATTAATTAATTCTCATTAACTAATTAAAATAAACATTTAAATATTTTTAAAATACGAAAATTATGCAAAAAATAAAATAAAAATTATTTTCAGAAAGAGAAAATAATTTTATGCCATGGTGCAAAAAATGAGATTTTTTGGAAATGATTTACTATTTTAAATAAAATGGGCAAAACAAATGAATTAAAAGGAAAATAAAATGAAATTAAATGAAAAGTAAGCCAATCTAAAGGTCAGGATTTGAAGCTGAGACGCGGGAGTTGACTGGCGCGCGTTTCAGTGGCTGGGATTGATTCTGGAAAATTCAAATTTTAAACCTAATTAATTAATGTTAATGATTGGATTAGGGCTAAACCACAAGATCCAGGCCGTTCATAGCGCGCGGGAAGCCAGATCGTACGCTCCAGGTTCAAACTTACCACTAAACCCTAATTAACATTAATGACCCTCAGACGGCCGGAACAGTGGTTCCGATCGTCTTCTTCGACGAGTCCAAAACATCATCTCTCTCTCTAAGCATCTAAAATGAAATCTCTCTGCCCAGAATCAAACTCCACACATCACTGAATCAAAACCCCCAAACAAAAACCATTTTTCATTCATCAACAATGCAAATCGAAGCAAAATAATTTTAGGTCAAAAACTTTCAGACGACTCATACATACTCAATATTCCATCATTTTGAAAAGTAAACATATCAGAATTATCAGCACATCATAAGGATTCGATTTGGAACTTATAAACAAGGTTCTGAGAAAAAAGTTCTTGAGCCATACCTGAGATGGAACCTTCTGGTTCTGGGCTTTCTGGGCTCTCTCTTGTTGCAAATCCACTCTTATGAACCTCCTGAAGATGATATGAAGTTTAGAAAGCTTTGAGGATGGCTGGTTGGTGCTGTTTTGTTCTGGTGTAGCAGAAATGGAGGTTTGTATGTGTGGTGATTCAGGCTGTTTCAGGGGGTGGGTTTTGTTCTATGAGTGATATGTGACTTGTTGGTAAAGAAATTTTTGGATTTTGTTAAGTCTTGAGGGAGTTTCGAAGAGATGAAGCCTTGGACAGTTTTTGTTCAAGCTGATTGTGTGTGTGTTCTCAGCCCTTTTTCTTCTTGTTTTATGACCTTGAGGTAATCCATAAGCAATCCCAACAATTCTGGAGGGCAAGTATGCACTGTGGGAATGGTATGGGATGATTGGCCAAAAAGTCAAAAATTGTGTACTATAGGTATGGGCCATGGCAGAGGATATTTTTGTGCTTGGATTGCTTCAGCTAGCTTCAAGGAAGGCCATTGGATGTTCTGATGTGATCTGTAATGGGTGAAGGGTGAGATGTCATGTGTTTTGCAATTTTCACAACTTGTTGCATTTTGAGATTTTGGTCATGGACATGTCCTATTCCAAGCTGAATTCTTGTTGTGAAATGTTACATGATGTTATGGTAATGCTTTGAGATTACTTAGAGACCACACAAACCCTTGGGAATCACTTTTGCAAGAATTCCCCCTTTTGAACTTTATGGAAAATGGCTTATGATACTTGGAATCCAAGGCATGAAAGTGAGAAATTATTTGGGAAAATATGAATTATGGACCATGAATGATGTTTGTGTGATGATTAGAAGTTGATTTGAAGTCATAGAAATGCTTGGCATGAGAATTTGCAAGTTTCCCTCTTTGGCACAAAAGTGAAAATTTAGTGATTTTGTCCAAGTTTGCAAGGCCATAACTTTTGTTCTAAAATGAATTAGAATGAGTTCTTGTACTTTTTGAAAATGCGAGGATCCAATCTACAACTTTCATGATCAAGAATTTTTCATTTGAAGCATTTTTGGATCAAAAAGAGGAGGTTGAAAAACTTTCCCAAAATGGCAAATTTCCATTACAAGTCACTTTCCCAAAATGGCAACTTTGCAAATGGCTTGAAATTCTTCAATTTTGTGAACTTTATAACATCTTATAAGATCAAATAAAGATCATATACACCCGAAAATGATGGAGAAGACCCTTTGGTTGGATGATTGGGGGCCTCAGATGCCTTGATTTTGCACTGACTTGCTCAAGAAGTCATCTATTGATCAGATGCCTTCCCCATTGAATATCTTCATGAAAATTGATATGCATGATCCTCATAACATATATAGACCAATAGAATCAATAATGACCAAAAAATTTGGAGTTATGGCCTCTGAAACCAAAACCCTAATTTTAGGTCATCTGTGTAGTTAAACCTGGCTCTGCTTCCATGCCTTTCTCAGTTCTTGTGATTCCTTGACTTCCTTGACCTTGGGAGGATATAATATGATACTTGAACATACATGGACCCTCTTGAGATGATTGAAGGCCTTTGGGGTGGCTCAAATGGCTCAGGGATGGCGCAGATCACAAACCCTAGATGCAGATGACTTAGAACCAATGCAGTGAAACAAAAATGTAATATGAGATGATATGATTGAACTTATGCAAATGAAAAGAATAAAAAGCCATGGTGTGAATGAGTGAGGGAAAATTTGGGGTGTTTACAGCTGCCCCTATTCAAACATGAGTTAGCTGTGCAGGATGTAAGCAGCGGCTTAACAGGCAAGCAAGATAACTTGTGTTTGAATACCAAAGACAATCCAAAATTTGCACTCACTGAATGAAGAAGAAAAGGGATATAGATTGTAAAAGGAAGTAAAGTATGTTTATAAAGTGCGGGCGACGGAGGACGACCGTCGAGCATAGGACGACTGCCGAGGATAAAGCAATGACGGTGACGACCGACATGCTGGGGAAATAAAGAGATTATGGTGGGGACGACCATCATGCAAAGAAATAAGGTTATCTGGGGGTTAAAAGGTAAATAATGGGGACGACCATCGGGTTGAAGAAATAAATGATGAGGAACGGTCATCAAAGGTGAAGGACGATCACCTAGCAGGGGACGACTGCTCTGTTGGGGATAAGTTGAGGGACGATCATCTAAGGTGAAGGACGATCACCTGGCAAGGTACGATTGCCGAAAGTACCACGACATAGGACGAATGTCGGGTAAAAAAGGTCGACGATGGGGACGGCCATCGGATAAGCATGATGAAGGACGATCATCAAGAGGTGAAGGACGATCACCTAGCAGGGGACGGCTGCTCTGGGGTTTTATCTTGACATAGGACGAGTGTCAGATAACAGAATCAATGATGGAGACGGCCGTCGGATAAAATGATGAAGGACGATCTTCAGAAAGGTGAAGGACGATCACCTGGCAGGGTACGGCTGCCGAAAGTATCACGACGTAGGACGAATGTCGGATAGGAAGGGGTTCTAATGAATAGAGACTCCGCTGGGGATGATGAAGGACGATCATCAAAAAGGTGAAGGACGATCACGTGGCAGGGTACGGCTGCCGGAAATATCATGACATAGGACGAATATCAGATAGAAAGGAAATAGTTTATCAAGATCTGCCGGGAATTCTTCTGGGGAATGGTAGACACAGACGAGTGTCTAATTTCAAGGAGGCAAAGACATAAGTGTCTGACACGGTGTATAGATTAAAGATGCGGACGAGCATCCTTAAGACTATGATGCGGACGAGTATTAGTAGAAACAAATGCTGACGCATGTTCAGAGGTGATGATACGGGCAAGTATCAACTGGTTAACAAAAAACATGGACGAGTGTTGACTCTAAGGGGATTTAAGTGGTATATAAGAGATACGGACGAGTATCTGAAATAAGTAAACACGGGTGAGACAAATGTGAGTGTTCAACTTGCCGGGGGCACGACACGGATGGGTGTCGGAAGAAGTGTATCATAAACAAGTATTTGGTTCCCAAAGTGTCTTTAGGCAACTATGCTGGGGAAGGTGACACGGACGGGTGTCAGGGAAGTGTATACATATGTATCTGTCTGTAGAGAATGTTCGGGCGACTTCACTGGGGAATGATGACACAGACGAGTGCCACAAGGAGCATGTATCTGCATTTGTGAGTGCAGAGAGGATGCTTTGGCTTTCTGCCGGGAGTTTGAGAGGTATTTTGTATTTTGTTGATGGAATATCAGTATTTATAAGTGTTTGATTCGACACATGGCTTATGATTATGCAATATGTTTGATTTTTGCCGTAATGCTCCGTATTAGACGGAATGTTACGCTCTGGGGGAAAATATGATGCGAATGCTATGATTATGCAAAGGTACCAATCCGGGATTCAGATCCCGTTGCTGTGGAGATCTCCGGCTGATCTGCTTGAAGTGGATATCCCAGTTGGGGATGAGACCATTGGTAGATCTGATATATGACTTTGCTTGGGGAAAATAGGTCACTGATGGACCCATCTTGGTGATGACGTACCCAGCCGGGGTTCGTGGAAGCTTTCGTCACTTTGTTGTGAGATCTGCAGGCATTGCTCTTCTGGATAGAGGCTGGAGCTTTGCGGGGGGATGGTTCCTTGTCTGACACTTGGCTGAGGAGGAACGATGACTGGCAACTCAACTGGGGATAAAGCATCTTTGGTGCTATTTTGGAAGACGTGCTGAGTAAATAATGATTTGGCAGCTTGCTGGGGAAAAGCTCTCATGCCTCATGTCGTGTTTTGACTGCCTGAAATCCTGTCATGGCAAAGAAATGTACAAGTATCCCGAGGTATCCCTTACTGGATTCCATCATAGGAGTTTAGACACTCCCGAGAGTAAGTATATTTCCTGTAAGCATGTAATAAGAAAAGGCGTATCTGTACTTATGCAATCAATCATCTTAAGGACATCAGACATTTTGCAAGTGAAAATAAAATGTACGAAACGAAGTATGATTGAAAATCTGATTTTATTTATTTATGGGCCCCTGAATGGGCAAATATAGTCAAAGAAACAGATCCCCTGAAAAGAGGAGATTGTTACAAAACTGAGAAACAAAAGGTGCTGGCAATGTTGATGACGCTTTAGTGTGCTTCCCTTTTGCTATGACTCGTATGACATTGACGTTCTTCTCATCTTGCTTTTGAAGAAGGCTGATTCTGACCGATGCTTGAAACTTTCGACGCTTTCCATGTTGTAAGTGATACAGACGAATTCAGAATGCAGTTGTTCGCTTATTCCCTTATTTTGCGTGGATCGCCCTTTCGGGTTTTCAATCCACCGGGATACCCATTTTTGCCTGAGTTGTCCCATGCGGCTTTTCAACTCAGCGGGTGTACATTTTTTGTTTATTTTCCCTTATTTTTGCCCGAGTCTTTTATTCTATTTTTGACTCGCCGGGATGCCCTATTTTTGCCTGGACTTACATTCTGTTTTTGTGTCCAGCGGGTCATTTTATGCGAAGTATTTTTTAACTGCATCTGAATTCACTGGGGATAGGAAGTCTTCACCATCCATAGTGCTGAGCATTAATTCTCCTCCAGAGAATACTTTCTTTACTATGAACGGACCATCATAATTCGGAGTCCACTTGCCCCTGTGGTCTGTATGAGGAGGGAGGAGTCTTTTCAGCACAAGATCTCCTACTTGGTACTCTCGAAGCCTGACTTTCTGATCGAAGGCCTTCCTCATTCTCTTCTGATATAACTGACCATGACAGATCGCAACTAATCTCTTTTCTTCAATCATATTCAGTTGTTCGTATCGGGATCGGACCCATTCTGCTTGGTTCAACTTGACATCCATCAATACCCGTAAAGATGGTAATTCAACTTCAACAGGTAGGACCGCCTCCATACCATAAACAAGCTGATACGATGTTGCCCCAGTGGATGTTCTGATTGACGTTCGGTACCCATGTAAGGAAAATGGTAGCATTTCATGCCAGTCTTTGTAGGTGACCACCATCTTCTGCACAATCTTCTTGATATTCTTGTTAGCTGCCTCTACAGCGCCATTCATCTTTGGCTTGTAAGGAGAAGAATTGTGGTGTTGGATCTTGAAGTCCCGGCACAGTTCTGCCATCATTTTGTTATTTAAGTTGGAACCATTATCAGTAATGATTCGCTCGAGAAATCCATACCGACAGATGATATCTTTCTTCAGAAATCGGGCTACCACTTTCCTGGTAACATTTGCATATGTAGCCGCTTCAACCCACTTGGTAAAACAGTCAATGGCAACCAGGATGAATCTGTGGCCATTTGAAGCAGTCGGTTCAATCTTGCCAATCATATCAATGCCCCACATGGTGAAGGGCCAGGGTGAAGACATCACATTCAGAGGATTCGGAGGCACATGCACTTTATCTGCATAAATCTGGCATTTATGACACTTTCTGGAGTAAGCAAAACAGTCGGCATCCATTGTGATCCAGTAATAGCCTGATCTTAGCAACTTTTTAGCCATTGCATGCCCTCCCGCATGGGTACCAAAAGATCCTTCGTGCACCTCGTGCATCAACAAGTCTGCTTCTTCCTTATCAACACATCTGAGAAGTACCATATCAAAGTTTCTCTTATACAGGGAACCATCAGCGTTCAGGAAGAAAATTCCAGCTAGCCTTCTCAAAGTCTTCTTATCATTGGAAGATGCCCCAGGTGGGTATGTTTGATCCTCCAAGAAGCATTTGATGTCATGAAACCAGGACTTATCATCTTTGGCAAGGTCTGCTGAAAATACATATGACAGTCTGTCAAGTCTGGATACCGGTATTCGAGGCACAAAGTTGGCAGCTTAAACTTTGATCATGGACGAAATGGTAGCCAGAGCATCTGCAAACTGATTTTCATTTCGAGGGATATACTCGAGTTTGACTGTTGTGAAGAAAGTCAACAACCTCCTTGTATAATCCCGATAAGGTATCAGATGATCCTGGTGGGTGTACCATTTATCGTTGGTTTGATTGATTACCAGAGCTAAATCTCCGAACACAGTCAAAGCCTTGATCCTGAGGTCAATGGCTTCCTCAAGACCCATAATACAAGCTTCGTATTCGGCTTCGTTTTTTAGTGCAGTTAAAGGTGCGTTTTGCCGAGAAAGGCATGTGAACCTCTTTAGGTGTAATGAGTACTGCACCAAATCCACGACCGTTCATATTAACAGCCCCATCAAACATCATAGTGCATTCTTCTCCCAGGTCAGGCCCTTCAGTGTGAATAGGCTCTTCATGATCTTTTGCTTTTATGAACATGATGTCTTCGTCCGGGAAGTCAAATCTCATAGGCTGGTAATCATCAATGGGTTTCTCAGCAAGATAATCAGACAATACACTGCCCTTGATGGCTTTCTGAGATGTGTACTGAATGTCATATTCTGTGAGAATCATTTGCCATCTTTCAACCCGTCCGGTAAGTGCTGGCTTCTCAAACATGTACTTGACTGGATCCATCTTTGAGATCAACAAAGTAGTGTGGGTCAACATATACTGCCTTAGTCGGCGAGCAGCCCACGCTAAAGCACAGCAAGTTTTCTCGAGCAATGAATAATGTTGTTCACAGTCGGTAAACATTTTGCTCAGGTAGTAAATTGCATACTCTTTTCGACCAGACTAGTCATGTTGGCCCGGTACACACCCCATTGACTCTTCTAATACTGTCAAGTACATTATTAGAGGTCTTCATTCAACTAGAGCCATAAGGATCAGAGGTTCTTGTAAGTATTCCTTGATTTTTTCAAAAGCCCTCTGGCAATCTTCGTTCCACCTGACCGTTTGTTCTTTTCTTAACAATTTGAACAAAGGTTCACAGGTTGCAGTAAGGTGAGATATGAACCTTGAAATGTAGTTCAATCTACTAGAAACCCACAAACTTCTTTCTCAGTTTTCGGTGCAGGCATTTCTTGAATGGCTTTGACTTTGTCAGGGTCAACTTCAATCCCTTTTTCACTTACAATAAATCCCAACAACTTACCGGATCGCACCCCGAATGTACACTTGTTGGGGTTCAACTTCAGCTGATACTTCCTCAGACGCTTGAATAGCTTCAATAGGTTCACCAGGAGGTCTTCTTCTGTGAGGGACTTGGCAATCATGTCATCCACATAACATTCAATTTCTATATGGATCATGTCGTGGAATAATGTTACCATAACCCGTTGATAAGTGGCCCCAGCATTCTTCAGTCCGAATGGCATCACCTTATAACAGAATGTGCCCCAGGGTGTGATGAAAGTTGTCTTCTCCATGTCTTCAGGTGACATTTTGATCTGATTATATCCTGAAAATCCATCCATGAAGGAGAACACCGAGAACTGAGCCGTATTATCCACCAATACATCAATGTGAGGTAAAGGGAAATCGTCTTTCGGGCTGGCCCTGTTCAGATCCCGATAATCCACACACATTCTCACCTTGCCATCTTTCTTAGGTACAGGTACAATATTAGCAACCCACGGCGGATAGCTAGTCACAGCAAGAAAACCAGCGTCCCACTGCTTTTGTACCTCTTCTTTTATCTTCATTGCCATATTTGGGCGGGTACGGCGCAATTTCTGTTTTACTGGTGGGCAGTCTCCTTTCAGAGGTAACTTGTGCATGACAATGTCGGTGTCCAACCCTGGCATATCCTGATAATACCAAGCAAAAACATCCATATAATCCCGAAGCATGTCAATCAGTTGCTCTTTCACTGAATCTTGTAGGCAGGCCCCAATCTTAACTTCTTTCACGTCTTCTTCCGAACCAAGATTAACTGTTTCAATCTCCTCCTAATGAGGAGTGATAACCTTCTCCTCTTGTCTCAACAACCTGGCTAACTCTTCAGGTAACTCATAATCTTCTTCAACCCCTTCATCAGCTTGATTGATTGGATTGTCAAAATCATACGAAGTCATAGCAGTGTTGTTGTCGGTGCAGTATGAAGGGCACTTTCTGCAAGGGTTTAGATTGGTTTAATTTAGTGATCAGTTTTATCTTATTTAGGAAAAAAAAGCGAAAATGAAGTTATTTATTCTGAAAAACATTGCCATCAATTTTGTACAAAAAGTGAAGAATGAAAAACAGTGAGCAAAAAAGAAAAGACTCATTTGCAAAAGATGTCCTGATATTCATTAATTGATCTATGCACAAAATACAAGATGGCCCGATTACAAAATGAGTCTTGACATCTTGGGCAAGATGCAAGACTTGATACATGCTTTTTAAAATACAGGAAATAATAATTACTCTGCAGGAGTAACCCTTATAATTTGCTGGGAAGACCAGTTTGAGATATGGCTCCCCGGGATCCTTGGATGTATCCATCTTTCCAGGTTGCGCTCGTCTTCTGACTCGTCTTCCAAACTATTCACAACATCCAGGGTGAGCATTCCCCCGCTGACAAACTTGGGCTCTCTTGCAGCCTCTAGTTGATCTTGTTGAGTTGGTCTGTAACCCAACCCAAAACGGTCTTCTTTATTTTCCACGGGCAGCAGCTTGCCCCAGCCTTGGGCGGTACCTTCCTCAACAACCTTCTGGGCTTGCTGATATGACGTGATGGAAGTTCCCAGTACAGCAGATGCTTCATTAATGTTGAGGGCCTCAAACCCCTGACTCGTGGTTTCATGGATCTCCCCATCCATTTCTATGTACTTATACGTAGCCAGCTGGCTAACAAAGATGTCCTCCTCCCCACAGATGGTGATGATTTGGCCTTCCCACTCGAATTTTAACTTCTGGTGAAGGGTAGATGTAACAGCGCCAGCGGCGTGGATCCAGGGTCTACCCAATAGACAGTTGTAGGCCGGCTGTATGTCCATCACAAAGAAGGTAGTTTTGAAGGTCTACGAGCCAATCAACATAGGCAGATCAATCTCCCCAAACACTGATCTTTTAGAGCCATCAAATGCTCTCACCACCAAATTACTCGGACACAATGCCAAGCCATCATACTCCAGCTTCACTAAGGCTTTCTTTGGTAGAACACTGAGTGATGACCCAGTGTCCACC
Source organism: Lathyrus aphaca (assembly GCA_963966055.1). Classification (NCBI taxonomy): domain Eukaryota; kingdom Viridiplantae; phylum Streptophyta; class Magnoliopsida; order Fabales; family Fabaceae; genus Lathyrus; species Lathyrus aphaca. The sequence goes on along the minus strand of OZ014519.1, from coordinate 378,826,891 downwards.
AGTACATGAGACAGAACAACACCCTTGCATTCCAAGGTGATATGCAAAGCCTTGTTATGGTTGCGCCCCTCTGTTGTTAAGTCAGCATTGGTAAAGCCCAGTCCATGACTGGTGTTGACATTTGCAACCACAGTTTCTAGCTGATTAACAGTAATCTCCTCCGGCACGTATGCTGCGTGCAGGACTTTCAACAATGTGTTCCAGTGAGCTTCGGAACACATCAACAGTGATAATATGGAGATTTTGGAGGGTGTTTGGTGAAGCTGGTCCACCGCCTTGTAGTCACTCCTTTTTATGATTCTCATGAACTCGTCTACATCTTGTTCAAAAGATGTCTTCTGAGTGTCTTTGGCTGTTAGCTCTTCAGATACCACACTTTTTCCTTTTGCATTGGCAGCAGCTTCTGCTTCAACGTTAGGTCTTTGTGTTTGTGAGGCAAAAAGTCGTCCTCTTCTAGTGAAGCCTCCGCCTCCCGCAACATTATCAACTTGTGGAGAAGAGGTTGATGAATCCAGAGTGATTTTCTCCCCGTTGCAGTAGAGATCAGAGCCATAATGCCAAGGTATGGCACTACTGCTTTCATAAGGAACCGGTCTAGGCACCGTAATGGTGACCGGGTTGATTGCTGCAGAGGAGGGTACTGTAATGGTGTGCGGATCATAGTAAATTGTGAATGGTGATCTGGCAGGAGGTGCCACGGTTTGTTGTTGGAAATTGCTGTTGGGAGGAACATTTGATGGGTCATAGCAGATTGTAACTGTTGAAACATCTTCATTAATTTTTGCTGGCGTTGTAGAAGATTCTATTGACTGGATGGGTGATGAAGTTGTAGCAGGAATGGTAAATGAACTTTCATCCATTGAAGTGATTGATTGAGAAGTTGTTGGAGTTGTAGTGGAATCCGTTGGAACAATTGTTGCTGACGTTGTAGGAGTATCTGGAATTGTTGTTGAAGGAATTGCTGGATTTGAAGGCGCCGTTGTCGAAATCTGAAGGATACCATCCTTAATAAGACCATCTATGTCGCTTCTCAGCCTTTCACACCCATTGACCGCAATGTTGCAATACCCACAGCCGAGCTCACACCCGTGGAACACTTGGCATTCTAAAAGCTGAGCTTTAATTTCAACCAAAGGTGTCCAAATTTGTGCAACACTGGTGATCAAGGTTGATGGTTTGCCTTCCTCAATAGCATTAATCCTAGGCCCGTTGTGGCTAGGCATTGGATTCCTTGTGACATTCGGAGGAGGTGCGAAGTTGAGAGCTTTTGAGTCCACCAGGTCTTGGACTTTCATTTGTAGGGCCCTGCATTTTTCAGTGTTATGCCTCGGTGCGTTTGAATAGAATGCACACCTGGCATTGGCGTCATAGTTCTTTGGCATGTTGGAAGGATCTGGAGGTGCCAATGTCCGTAACTCAACCAGGTTGAGCTTTAGGAGTTGTGGCAAAAGTGCAGCATACGGCATTGGGATTAGGTCAATCACCCTGTTTTCCTGTGACGGTCTTTGTTGGAAAGGACGCTGTTGTTGGTTGTTGTTGCTATTGTTGTAGGTTCTCTGTTGCAGATACTGAACTTGTTGTTGATACTGTGGTTGTTGTTGTTGTTGAGGATATGCTGGTTGTTGAGGAATCGGAGCTGGAATGGTAATAGCTGCTACTGACCGGTGTACATACTGAGGTCTGCCCCTGCTTGCATGGATGGAATTTGTCTCACCATCTCTTCGGGGTCCCACAAAAGGCTTTCTGGGATTGCTGGATGAACTTGCACCGCTATCATAAATCTTGCCCATCTTTAGTAGACTTTCAATTCTTTCACCAGCTATGACCACATCGGCAAAACTGGTAGAGGAGAAGGCAGCCAATCTATCAATATAAGTCCCTTGCAATGTGTTCATGAACATGTCAACCATTTCTCTTTCTGACATGGGTGGTTGGACAGCAGCAACAAGCTGTCTCCACCTTTGGGCATATTCCCTGAAGCTTTCTCTGGAAGACTGGGACATTCCCATTAGGAGGGTCCTGTTGGGAGCCATGTCCAGATTGTATTGATATTGCCTGATGAAGGCTTCAGCTAAGTCCTTCCAGCATCTAATGGTAGCTCTGGTCAAGTGTGAATACCACTCCCTTGAAGCCCCAGTCAGACTATCTTCAAAGTAGAACATCCACAATTTTTCATCCATAGTATAAGCTTTAAGTCTTCCCAAGAAAGATTGTAGGTGAGTTCGTGGACAAGAGGTTCCATTGTATTTCTCAAAGCACGGGGGTTTGAATTTGTGGGGAATTCTCACCCCATCCACTAGTCCCATATCCATCACATCAAACCCTAAGGAATTTTGAGACTCCAAAGATCTCAACTTCTCAGCAATTTCATCCAATCTCCTATCATAGACTTCATCTCCAGCTCCCATAACAGTAAACTGCTCTTCTTGGGGATCCTCTTGCAAGATTCTCCCTCCAGCAGTATTACCTGGTACATTCCTCGGGATGTTAGCTTCTGGATCCAGATGAGGTCCAAATACTGGTGGGTTAATACGAGGCTGGCCCCGTTCATTGTTACTAGTCCCTCCTGTTCCAAGATGGGGTTCCTCGGGAGTTTGTCTTTCCACCAGTTCCCTTAACCTTTCTTGACTCTGGGCCAAGTCAGTCATCACAGCCATGAATTGAGTCATTTGATTTCTCATCTCCACTCTTTCATTAGCCATCTGATTTCTAACCTCAGTCAGGTCCTGCTGTACTTGTTCCATTTGAATACCGGGAAGGTTGTTGCGAGTAGGGTACCGGTGCGTGCGGTTGACAGGGAACACTCGGCGACGAGCAATGTTTCCTGAGATCACAACAAAGTTAGAAACAATAATAATAATACCTATAAAACAAACCAAAAAGTTAGTATGCAATGCAGTATGCTTATTTGTTTTCCAAGGTATCCGGCTTGGCTCTTGGTTTTGACCTTTCCAGACCTCGAGGGAGATGCTTGATGTTTGTTGAGAAGCCCAAATGAAAGCAAACTAAAATATATTACAAATGGTGAACAATACATAGCTTGTTTTACAACACATGCCCCTGAAGGGTCAAAGTACAACAAAAGAAGAAAAGTACATCAAATGGAAACAAACAACAAGTAAAGAATCAAACATCCAGTCCAAACTCATCCTCTCTGACCTCCTTCAGGAGTGCCTCAGTCACTGGACCAGCTGGGTGCTCTATAATGGTCCCAATGAGGAGGTTCCTGGTAGCAATGGCATTGGTCAGCTTCTTATGCCTGTCCTGATCCTTTGATATTTTCAATCCTGCTCTAAGCTTTAACTCTGAAATCTCCTTCTGGGCTACCAGCAAAGCTTCCTGCTGTTTCTTCTCATTGGCCTCTAGCTGTTCAATCTTGGCTTGAGTCTTCTGGTCTTCTTGAGTACGGGCTTCAGTGATCCTGACCCACCTAGCCTGACTCTCTTGCAGATAAAGCTCAGTCCTAGCTTTCTGAATTTAGGCCTCCTTATAGGCATTCTTCAATATCTGTTCCCCAGCTTTTGCTTTCCTGATGTAGTCCTCTGTCTTCTCAATTTTGGTGAGATGCTCCACCCTAAGCTTTTCCAATCTCTCAATATCCAGACGACCATCACTCCTTTCCCAAAGGGTCTTCTTCAAGGCTTGAGATAGGTTCTCATTCCTTTCCTTCAGCTTCTCAAATTCTTCTAGGCTGACAGTTGCTGCTGGTTGTACTGTAGAGGGTCCAGGTATGTCCTCCAAGGTGAAGGGCATTCCAGTAATCTGAGCTCTAGCATGGGATAAGTCATAGTACTGAGCTGAAGCAACATTATTACACCTTCCCAGAATTGCCATCCCTTTTGTCTGGATGTTGTCCCAAGCCCAGGATGCTTGTCTGACAACAGCTCAATTAGGTTTTACTTCACAATACAAGGTCTCAGCCAAATCTTGCACTCTAGGAGGGTGAACCAAAGCATAGCCCAGTTGTCTCTTGAACAGTAAAGGATTGTAGTTGATGCAACCATTTACTCCTATCAGAGGCACATTTGGGTATTGTCCACAGCTGGTGATAATGTCTTTGCCTTTGGTGCTCTGGGTGCACCATCTAATATCATCTGAAGTCAAAGAAATGAGCCTCTTGGCCCAATTCTTCTGTTGGTGAGGATTCAGGAAGGCATCTGACTTAGGCAGGTGTCTGAGCAGCTATGTGTAAAATAAAGGAGCACAACATCTTACCAACTTCCCCCTTTGTTTCTCATTCCTCTGATGAATGGAGTAATAAAAGTCTCCCAACAGTGTGGGTACTGGGTTCTTCAGAAGAAGCAAATGGATGGAATTCTTGCTGACAAATTTGGGCTCATCTGCAAACATTACAACCCCATATATGCTGAGGGCTAACAATGCACAGACTTCCCTCCACTCTCCCAATGAGGCCTTCAGGATGGCCTGAGAAATCAAGAAGTCCAAGTGCAACCCAGGGATCCCAGCTTTTGTTGTCATATTTTGCTCAATCAAAGCAGGCTCCAAGTACAGTGCTTTTGCCACTTCTCCATTGCTGGGAGCTGGCATTTCTGGGTTGAAGGGGATTCCACCCCTGACAGGTACTCCAATTAATGAAGAAAACTCTTCCGGCAGAGGCCCTAGCTGAAAGTCTGGAAAGGTGAAACATCTCAAGGGAGGGTCATAAAACTGTAAGCATGTGTGGATCATGCTTCTCTGAGAAGGGTCAAGGTCCATAACCATATCCAGGATACCTCCATAATGCTCTCTAAACAATGGGATGTGGTCAGGTGTGATAAGTGACTGGACCTGCCTGATACCAGTCAACATAGGCTCAAAGAAATGGTAGGATATGTTGCTCTTCCTGGGAGTAGTCATGAGTGTGCTGAAGAAGATGAAGACAGGTGCTGATGAAGATCACAGACTGATGCTGGAAATGAGCCACTGACAGGCTGATGCTGGTGATGATGAAGATAGCTGAAACAGATAACTAATGAAGACAACTGAAGCAGGGGTCTATGCATAAGAAGGGGTCAAAACCAAACCAGATATGATATGGATACCCTGAAAAACAAATAAACAAATGTTAAATGATGCAAATGATGAATATTAAAATGATATGCAAAGGTTTGTCATCAAGCTGGATCTGATTATCTGTCTTGATATAGGGCCCATGTATGTTCAAGAAGTCCAGATGGAGGTCCAGAAATCCAGTAACCAAGGTGGGGGACTCAAATAAAGAGTCGCATGTCCAGGGTTAATCACAAGAACTATCCAAAGTGAAGTATTCTTAAACAAAACAAAAACAGGGTATGATGTGGCCAAGGGTACCTGCAAACCTGTAAATAGCCCAACCCCCTCACAGGTAGTGTTCTAGAACAAAGATCTTCAGACTTGGATCAGTTATGAGAAGTGTAAACGCTTCTAACCCGGAGGTACAGTGTTTACAATAACCATAAAAGATCCTCCTCTAATTCACCTCAGCTTCTGAAGGTCATAATAAAGGTCATCCAGACTTAGCAAGCTTCCCAGATAGCCCTAGCACTACAGGAAATTTGTAGCACAGAGTTCTCAAGAAGAAACCCACATCTGAACTGTGTTTCATATTCCCGCACCAGACCGAAATGGAATGGGAAAGAACATGAACCACTCTAGCCTAGGTGTCACTCAGGTCCCAGATATAGGACCTTAATCTCTCAATGGAACCCCACCCACCAAAACAGAAGCCAGATCCAGCAATGATAATGACAGTATGATGCATACAACTGTAAAGAAAGCAGTAAGCAAAACTGTACATAAAGCAATAAATAAAATAAATACATAAACACCCATAGCACATAACACCCCAGTAAACACAAATCAAACAAGCGCTAGGAGGAACCCACAAAAAGAACCAGAAGCCCTGGTTACAATATAAGGGTCCCCAGCAGAGTCGCCAAGCTGTCGCTCCAACCAAATGACTCCCAGGCCAAGAGGGGTACAGACGCGAACGGTCGGCGAAAGGAGAAGGAATGAATAGAGTCTCCAGCTGGGCATTTTTTATCCCAAAGGAAAGGTAATGCTGCATAAACCTAGAAAGATATGGATAAGACGGTTGCGAACCAGAGAAACTGAGAAAGGGGTTGGTTACAACCTGGGAAGGTATTAGCACCCAGATTGTCTGTCGTTCTCGACGGGATCCACACTTAAAAGATTTGTTTTTAAAAAGGGGTAGTGTCAGTGCAATCTGTGTATCAAAGCTGGAAAGAATGCAAGTGTCAGTGCAAAAGAAGTGTGAAGTGAAATAAAAAAAAGTGTCAGTGTAAGGAAAGAATGTGAAGCTCAAGACTATGAGGCTTAAAGAACAATGCTGGAAGGAAAGGGAATATACAGAAACTTTTATTCGATAACTGTTAAGTTATGCCTACGTATCCTCTCGTGCAATGAGGAAGTCAGAACACCGTAGTTCGACTCAAAGAGACTGAAAGATAAATTGACTTGTGAACTGCTTGCTGTCTATGCTCAAGTGTATGACCTGTCTGGCTCAGGTGCAAACTGTCTTGCATTAAATGGAAGAAGCAAGTTCTCGTTTGTGAGTGAATGAGGGGAGAAAAGAATCCCGGAGGAGACGATTATTGTTTGTTTTTGTGTTTTCAATCTTTTATTGCTTTTTGGAGTTTGTCATAAGAAAATGAGCTTAAGCCTAAACCAAGGGTTAGCAAACTCATCACATCCTCCCTCTGATTAGGGGTAATGAGAGTACCTTAAGTATGAAGTAAACACCTCACACTTAATCACCATGATGTAGGATTAAGATCATTAACCTACTTGCATTTATTTAGATGTTTTTGGAGTTTTTGTTTAGTGTTAAGTAATGAGTTTAAGCCATAATCAAAGATTTAATGGACTCATTACACCATCCTAATAGAAGGATAATAGATGAGAACATTTAAGCTGAGGAAGGCTCCTCAACTTAATCCATGATTAGAGATTAACCTCATGACAAAACAAAGCCTTTATTAGAGTGGATTTTAGCTAATGGTAAGATTAAGAAGTGGATTTTATGGTTTGTAAGACAACTTGAAGGGGACTTGTCCATTAACACTAGGGTTAGTCCTTCTTAACCGATTAAGGAAGAATTAGAACCCTAATGCAAGGCCCAAGTTACAAGCTTGATGTCTTAGTGATTATTAAGTGAATTGATTAAAGAATTTAAACACATTAAGGGTTTAACACTGAGGATTAAAGTTATACACTCCATCCTAATAGAAGGATGCAGGTATAAACTTAATCACAAAGCCTTAAAACCTTTAAGGTTTAGTCCTTGATTAAGAGATGAGAAGAGAAGACTCAAAGATGACACAAAGGTAAAACTAATGGGGGGACTAATCAAACCCTAATTGTGATCATGCTTGGTTGTTCCTAGGTTTTATGAGGCTTGCAAAAGATCTTCAAGAGAAAAACCACCAAGGAAGAAGCAGATGAAAGGAGATTAAGCAAAAAGGAGCAAGACAACTTGCTTCACTTAAGAAGACAAGTTGCTTGAAGAGAGAAAGTGGAGAGGAGACATGAATGAGCAAGCTCACTCTAATACACAAGTAAAATTCAGCAATGAATGCATAAGAGAGATGAGAAGAGATTATGAGAAGTGAAGGCAAATTCACTTCCCAATGACTTACCACCTGAAAAGTTAGTAACAAGAGGTGAAATGAAATGAAAATGAGATGAATGCAATGATGCAAACCAAAGTCAGAAGCATAGACATGATGTTAATAATGCTAAGAGATGATGCAAACACATGTCAAGAGTTGTGGATGATCACACAAGGATGTGGATGCAAATGAAGAATGCTTTGAACCATAAAAGTTCATGAAAGTTTATGAAATGGTATGAATGCATAACATGGAAAATGAATGATGCAATGATCAAACATGATTCTAATATGTCTTAAGATGTCTTATATGTCATGAGGATGCACAAAATGTTATGGCAAGTTCACGTATGCAAGCATATGGAAGATGGATGCAAATGAAGGCAAAAATTAGGGTTTATGCACAAGACACAAAGCAAAAATTCAAAATCAGAAGCAAATGACAAGATAAAAAATTGCAAATGGGATCAAAGGAACCCTAATCCTACACAAGTTTACTGCCCATAGGAGGGGACCTAACTCTTAACCTAATGGGAGCTATGATTTTCTTAAGTTTGCTAGGGTTTTAAGGCACTTCAAAAGGAAAAATGCACATCAAATTGAAAATGAAAGATAAATCCAAACCAATTTTACCCTAGAAACTAAATGATATGAAGAATGCAATGCAAGAAGAACCATCATCAAACTCTTCATGGTTAGGCAGAATGAATTTTTCTAAGTTAGAACAAAAATAATGCCTTTTAAGAACTATAATTCCAAAGAAAAATGTCAAAATATGTCAAGAACCAAAAAGAAATTTGTTTGAAGAGTTTGATAATGTCTCTAAATGTATTAAAATGCAATGTGATTTTTTTTGTAGAAACCTAAATGCTATTTTAATTAATTAATTCTCATTAACTAATTAAAATAAACATTAAAATATTTTTAAAATACGAAAATTATGCAAAAAATAAAATAAAAATTATTTTCAGAAAGAGAAAAATATTTTATGCCATGGTGCAAAAAATGAGATTTTTTGGAAATGATTTACTATTTTAAATAAAATGGGCAAAACAAATGAATTAAAAGGAAAATAAAAAGAAATTAAATGAAAAGTAAGCCAATCTAAAGGTCAGGATTTGAAGCTGAGACGCGGGAGTTGACTGGCGCGCGTTTCAGTGTGGATTGATTCTGGCAAATTCAAATTTTAAACCTAATTAATTAATGTTAATGACTGGATTAGGGCTAAACCACAAGATCCAGGTCGTTCATAGCGCGCGGGAAGCCAGATCGTACACTCTAGGTTCAAACTTACCACTAAACCCTAATTAACATTAATGACCCTCAGACGGCCGGAACATTGGTTCTGGTCGTCTTCTCCGACGAGTCCAAAACCTCATCTCTCTCTCTAAGCATCTAAAATGAAATCTCTCTGCCCAGAATCAAACCCCACACATCACTGAATCAAAACCCCCAAACAAAAACCATTTTTCATTCATCAACAATGCAAATCGAAGCAAAATAATTTTAGGTCATAAACTTTCAGACGACTCATACATACTCAATATTCCATCATTTTGAAAAGTAAACATATTAGAATTATCAGCACATCATAAGGATTCGATTTGGAACTTAAAAACAAGGTTCTGAGAAAAAAGTTCTTGAGCCATACCTGAGATGGAACCTTCTGGTTCTGGGCTTTCTGGGCTCTCTCTTGTTGCAAATCCACTCTTATGAACCTCCTGAAGATGATATGAAGTTTAGAAAGCTTTGAGCATGGCTGGTTGGTGCTGTTTTGTTCTGGTGTAGCAGAAATGGAGGTTTGTATGTGTGGTGATTCAGGCTGTTTCAGGGGGTGGGTTTTGTTCTATGAGTGATATGTGACTTGTTGGTAAAGAAATTTTTGGATTTTGTTAAGTCTTGAGGGAGTTTCGAAGAGATGAAGCCTTGGACATTTTTTGTGCAAGCTGATTGTGTGTGTGTTCTCAGCCCTTTTTCTTCTTGTTTTATGACCTTGAGGTAATCCATAAGCAATCCCAACAATTCTGGAGGGCAGGTATGCATTGTGGGAATGGTATGGGATGATTGGCCAAAAAGTCAAAAATTGTGTACTATAGGTATGGGCCATGGAAGAGGATATTTCTGTGCTTGGATTGCTTCAGCTAGCTTCAAGGAAGGCCATTGGATGTTCTGATGTGATCTGTAATGGGTGAAGGGTGAGATGTCATGTGTTTTGCAATTTTCACAACTTGTTGCATTTTGAGATTTTGGTCATGGACATGTCCTATTCCAAGCTGAATTCTTGTTGTGAAATGTTACATGATGTTATGGTAATGCTTTGAGATCAGTTAGAGACCACACAAACCATTGGGAATCACTTTTGCAAGAATTCCCCCTTTTGAACTTTATGGAAAATGGCTTATGATACTTGGAATCCAAGGCATGAAAGTGAGAAATTCTTTGGGCAAATCTGAATTATGGACCATGAATGATGTTTTTGTGATGATTAGAAGTTGATTTGAAGTCATAGAAATGCTTGGCATGAGAATTTTCAAGTTTCCCTCTTTGGCACAAAAGTGAAAATTTAGTGATTTTGTCCAACTTTGCAAGGCCATAACTTTTGTTCTAAAATGAATTAGAATGAGTTCTTGTACTTTTTGAAAATGGGAGGATCCAATCTACAACTTTCATGATCAATAATTTTTCATTTGAAGCATTTTTGGATCAAAAAGAGGAGGTTGAAAAACTTTCCCAAAATGGCAAATTTCCATTACAAGTCACTTTCCCAAAATGGCAACTTTGCAAATGGCTTGAAATTCTTCAATTTTGTGAACTTCTAACATCTTCTATGATCAAATAAAGATCATATACTGATGCGTGTTTTTCGCAAGTGTACGAACACGTCAGAGTAATATAAAAGATTGTTGAATCCACAGAGACCAAGTGTCAATCTATCGTACCTGTTGTTATGGTGTGTATCTAAGGCAACTAAATATAGGGGTTTTAAGAAGGGTGCAATGGTAAATAAAATAATAATTTTTAAACAATAAACAAAGACAGGCTCGAATGTAATTCACATAATCAATTTATAATCCGGTACTTGTTAATGGAACTACTTATGGGCAATGTTTTCTCCCTTGAAAATAACTAATTTAACAGGAACTGTCGCTTTCGCGTATTCAGAACCGAGTTGTACTCTCTAATCAACCCCTCCTATTGTCACGGATAAAAAGGTGCGTACTGCGTTAGATTAGTAAACCTATTTTTAAGAAATATAGTATCTTAACTAAGTTGAAAAGTATCTTAACCTGGATTTCTTAGCAAAAAGAGGTTTTCACGAACCAGACTCTAAACTTCTTTAACGCGTTCAAAAGTCGTTTTAAAATATCCTTTCTTTTTAATCTAAAAACTCCTAATGAACTAGACAAAGCGCTTTTGGCTGTTTTTGAAATAGTTAAAAACAATTAAACTTAAATTGAAAGATAAAATAGCCCTTAAGTGCTTCCACGAACAATTGTACGGATTACTGGTTTAATTACGATCCTTACATTCTAACCTTTATAGATTTAGTTAGACATGATAAAGTAAATAAAAGTAGTTCGAGTGCGGAAAGTAAATAAAAGTAGTGCGAGTGCGGAAAATAAAGTAATTTAGTGCGAGTGCGGAAAATAAAGGAATTTAGTGCGAGTGCGGAAAATAAACGAAAGTAAGGCGAGTGCAGGAAATAAATAAAATAAAGTGCGAGTGCGGATAATAAATGAAAGTAAAGCAATGCGGAAAAGTAAAATACGAACTGGAATTAAAATGGAGGCAGGATTAACTTCCTCCCAAAGTGCTCCAAAACTCGATCACACCGACGTATACAGACTCGATCACTTGATTGCAGTATCACCCCGATGTGGAATGATAACTGCTTTAAAACTGATATATGCCTAGAGAAATCTAAGTTTGGATGAAGAAAAACGAAAAACTAAAGTCCTATTTATAGGAAAACTAAATGCGGGAAATGACCAGGACGCCCCTCCACTAAAAAGTGGAGGGAACTGAATTTTGCCTTGTGGCGCCCGCCACAAGGTCATGGCGCCCGCCATGAGGCCAATGGAGAATGAAAGAGTGGGGATCGTGGGTCTTGGCAGTTGTGGAGTGGTCTTGAGACGTGGCCACGTCATGGCTAACCCCATGGCGCCCGCCACGGTGGGTGTCGTAAGTGCAAAACGCTGAATTTCTAGGTTTTCGTCCGTTTCCACTCCTTTTTCGCTCCTTTTCTCGATTCAAGCCCCGATTACAATAAAAACCTGAAAACAAAAGAAAACAAAGTAATAACATAACAAAATAACAATAAAAGCTAAGAATGCATGTGAAATCGGAGTCAGAAATACGGTGAAATTTAGTGTGATCAAATTCTCCCACACTTAAACCTTTGCTTATCCTCAAGCAAACATTAAAGCTTAAGAAAATATGGTGTCAACACTTGTCTTTGGGCTAAAGGGCTTCTAGGTTCAAGTCAGGATGCAGTGACAGGTACTAACTAAGTGAACCAAGGGTACCATAGTAACACAAACACAAACTTCAATCCTATATTAACCACTCCATATCATCCCACAATACCTAGGCCTATCTTCTCATCTTTTTGTGTCCTTTTCATTCAGGCGCAATCACATTAAGCCTGTTATCCGTACATGCTTCATAGTAGAGTGACCGGTTAGTGATTTTGATCCATTACATAAGGTTTTTGGCACATAAGCATGTGTAAACCTGTTTTTATTTCGCCTAAATGCAGCTGCGGGGGATCGGATCGTAATCCGCCCTACCAAGTTCAGTGCCAGATACCTCTGAACCAACTAACAATAGGTGACTTATAATTTTTTTTTTCTTTTTGTGGCAAAAATTTTTTTCTTCTCTTTTTTTTTCCGGTTTAAATGACTTTGTGAGGGTCACCTATACCAGAGTTTGCCTTTTTTCTTTTTTTTTTATTAGCACTGGATCATTCACTTATGTTCATCGGCCCCCTACGTAGAGCATGCTTAGGCCGGAGCTGACCGCTAAAATAAACTACTTAGGACAATTTTTTAAATGATAATAAAGGCCATGGTGGTGGGGTTTAGGAGTGATTCCTATATTCAAGAGGTCTATGGTGCTAAAATGGTTCTGATGTTTCAAAAAGTTGACCTAAGTCACCACATCCTAATCTAAACCTGTCTCAAAGCCCAAAAAACATGTGAAACAACATTATTTTCTTTTTAAAATTTTTATGGTAAGGCTAAGGAAATGGAAAAAAATGAAGATGAACTAAAAATACACTATACTGGTGACTCGTCAGACTCATGCATTATCTAAGAAAAATAAATTACTGAAAAGGGAAATAACTGAAAGGAAATAATTAATTAAAAAGGGAAATGACAGAAAGCAATAAAATCCCCTCCCACACTTAAATCGAACATTGTCCCCAATGTTTCGAAATAAGATAAGGGAGGTAACCTGAAAAAGACTACTGAGGAGGAGCACTGGTGCCCTCGCCGTCCTGCTGTGATGGTCTGGAACGACGGGATCTACTACGATGCTGGTCCCTCCGGCCGAGTCGTGCTGATAAAGCAACCTGAGCACTCCGGACCTCTCGAAGGTTACCTAAGATGGAACCTTGAGTGGCCTCTACAAGCTGGTAGTGTCGGCTGTTGAACTCTCTCTGACGGTTCTGATCTAATGAGATATCGTTCAAGGTACGGCAAATGTTGCTATAAGCACGATCCGAAACCAATCGCGATTGTTGCATGAAGCTCATGTTGTCCGTCAGCTGTTGTGAAATAATAGAGAGAAGGCCATCACGCCTTTCTTCTCTAGCTGTCATATCACGCCACATCTCCTCGGTGACATAGAATCCATGAGCAGTACCTGCAACAGGGTTAGGGGAAGATGGTGCGGTATGTGACTGTGAAGGACGATAGGGGGACATGTGAGGGATGGGAGACTGCTCTCTCCAATCATACTCTTCATAAGTGTCATGTGCCTCCCCATCGAGAATATTAGGAGGAAGTGGACCCAAAACACGTGGAGCATTAAGATCATAGGTCCAGTTCCTTTCAATACATACATCAGTACGTCTACTGCATGGTAAAGCAACAGATGGGATAGCTACCCCTTGAACCATCAACTCATAACCACCTTCTCTCCTCGTTCGGCACAATTTCATGTCTTTTAGAAATTTTAAATTAATTGTGCGAGGAGGTAGTGGTTCAAGTGTAGCTATCTCATTGTTCAGGCCAAGAGCCCGAGCAATAGACGTAACAAGCCCTCCAAATACAATCGGTCCTGTTTTATTAGTAAATAAAGCCATGTGTGCAAGCATAAACGGGACAGGATTGATATGGGTTCTAGTGAGGCATCCTTGCAAAAATAGGAGTTCTCTAGCATTTACCTTGTTTGGACTTTCCTGGCCAAAAATAGTACATGCCAAAAGATGTCTGAAAACTCTTATGGTCGGGTTGTGAATGGTCGATGCAAGTATCCCTTCAAAAGAATTAATTGAAGTACTTGAAAGCCTTTTCCAGAAGGTAAATACCTCGGCCGACCATTCCGCATCCAAAGGTGCCTCACAAATCGCACCTTCCCTATGAGGGATTCCTAACAAGCCTGCTAGATCGTTGGTACTGAATTCATACTCAATTCCAAACAGTCTAAAAATAACAATACCGACAGTGCTAGCAGTGTTAGGACTGACAGTGTATATCAAAGAACTCAAAAACTCAATTGTCAGTTTCTCATAGGTAGGTTCCTGATTAATGAAAATATTATGCAAACCTAGAAATTCTAATAAATTAAAAACACTATGATAAATACCCAAAGCATATAGACAGTTATCGTCGACGTACCTAGTCGAGAGAATTTCTCGACTCTGAAGCCTCTGAATAATTTTTCGTTGCCTATCACCCGGCCTTCCATCACGAAGAAGAAATCCATTGAACTCCATTGTTGATTGCTCCTTAGGAAGTGAAAATGGTAGAAAAATGGTTTATGAGGGGAATGATAAAGTTTTGATTTTTATGGTTTGTGGTGGATGAAAATGGAAATGGATGTTGGATATGTTTTATGGATGGAGGGTATTTTGGAAATGGGGGAGCTTTAATGGGGTTCAAGGAGGTTTTTGAAAGTTGCAAAAATGGGTTTTTGGAGAAGAAAGGTGTGAAAATGGTGGAAATGGGGAATCAGCCCCGTATTTGTTGTAGGACGGTGTGGCGCCCGCCACAGGGTCTATGGCGCTCGCCATAAGGCCATTTCCTGGGCCTTGGATTTTTTAAATCCTCCTTTTGGGCCTTCCTTGCACCTTTGGTCTTCGGGGGGGTCTGAATAGCGTTTTCTTCTTCTTTTCAAAGCATGAGGCTTGCATATTTTTTTGTGAAGACAAAAATGAAAATATATTTGTCTTATATTTTTTTTTCTTTGCAAGACAAAAAATAAAATAATTAAAAAATCAAAAAAGAAAAAGAAAAATCGACATTAGTGCATAATATGTATATATAAGATGAATTCAAAGTAGAAGAAAATATAAAAGATGCAATAATATGAGATATGTATGGAGATGCGAGAAATAAAATAAAGCGTATAAAAGGAAATTAAATACTAGGGTAGCATCGTCAGTGTAGAATGAATCATGTGGTAGGCTTCTTCTCCTGGCTTGATCCACGAATCTCAGCTATCTCCCTTCGAAGCTCTTCAATCTCCTGATATAGAGCATCGGCCTCTGAGGCATGAGTGAGATCAGAAACCTGCATCTGTAATTCCAAGTCCGCCACTTCCTGCTTGAGCAGGGCAGTCTCCTTACGGAGCTCATAAATCTGTGTTTGTAGGTCAGGCGGCTGCAGAGACATATTGTTATACATAACAGTGATTCGGGGAGTAAGAGGTGTAGGAGTGTACTCAGCGGCGGGAGGCGATTTCGGCTCTTCGACAGTCTCTCCATAACCCTCTAGAGCATAACTCCAATTAGCAGGATCATGGACATTGGTCATTAGCGGATCTGGTAATGTAAAGTAGTGTATCGCTTCGCCGTCGATCAGTAATCTAAACATGTTGGGCTCAAAAGAAGCCCTCCTCATCAGTCCTCTGTCAAGACAAAAATCAACATCCAGGGTGGTGTAGCAGCAGAAGGTCCTGAGGTGCAATAATTTGCGAGACAAACCCAATGCAGTAGCTATCTGTGTAACAATCCCACCGACATGTATGATGCCTACAGATGATCTGGCAACACTAGCAAGGCCCTTCAACAAAAAGTTGCCATAAGCAACTGGGCGAGACTGAGTCGCACAAAACAGTAGGAAAATCTCCTATTCACTCAGCAGAGTCTTTGTATCTGGAAAACCTAGGAAAGAATGCGCCAGAATCATCTGGAAGTACCTTAACGCAGGGTTGTGGATTACCTGAGAAAACTGGGTGGAAGGATCTTGGCTTCCTCCACCTGATATTTTAGACCAAAAGTTTTCCACTTCTCTGCTCATAAAATACCCCATCGGTGTCTCTGGAATAGCATCAGGAGTAGTCTGAAAACCTGTAAGTGTTGTTCCTATCGTCAAACTTGTCCCACTGGAATTCATAGCATAAGAATCTGACGCTTGGCTCTATCCCCAAGGCATACATGCAGTCATGGTCAGGGTACCTGGTAGGAGCCATAGGGCGTCTCATGTGGACATAGTAACACTCTCTCTCTGTGTGTCGTCTCTAAAGGCCACGTGCATGTCATCGGGGTTCTACATTCTGCACAAGGTTAGCAAACAAGTTCTGAAAGCACATAAGACATTCAATCGTTAGTCCTGACATAATAATAAAATAAACAAATTGAAATAAAGTAAAAATAAATAAGAAGTACTTAAATAAGAAAACCATGGGTTGCCTCCCATTAAGCGCTTGTTTAACGTCATTAGCTTGACGACCGGATTTTATATATCGTTTGAAGGATATGGTGGATCACTCAGAGTATGGCAGGTGTATGTTGTTGGGATGTCACCTCCTTCGTAGGGCTTCAACCTTAGTCCATTAACGATGAACGGTTTACATGTTTGGTTCTTGATTTCAATAGCACCAGATCTTAGAATCTTAGATACTTCGAAAGGGCCAGTCCATCTCGAACGAAGCTTCCCTGGAAAAAGTCGTAACCTAGAATCGAACAGGAGAACAGGATCGCCTATTTTGAAGTCTTTTCTTATGATTTTTTTGTCATGCAAAACTTTGGTTCTTTCTTTGTATATGATGGCATTTTCGTAGGTAGATTGTACGAGCTCTTCTAATTTGTGGATATCAAGGATACGTTTTTCACCAGCAGTTAAGTAATCCAAATTCAAAGTTTTGATGGCCCAATAGGCTTTATGCTCTAACTCAAAAAGTAAATGACATGATTTCCCATAAACTAGTTGGTAGGGGGTTGTTCCTATAGGGGTTTTTAAAACGGTTATGTAGGTCCATTTATCAAGCCATTCCACATATCCTTCACCTTTTCTTTTCTTCCTTCTGTAGGTTGGCTCACTCTTTTGAACTTGTGGTGGTGGTTCTGGATCTATGCTAAGTATTAGCTTTTCAAATTTAAGCTTAGTCATTTCATTCACCATCTCAAAGGTTAGCCTTACCCTCTTAGCACTAATGATTCCCCTAGTTTCATGGTCCTCAATTTTTCTCTTTTTATGTTGGAGCTCGAATAAGGGTACATTGGTGCGGGTATATTTCAATACTTCCACGTATGTTTTGGATTGGGATTCTACCTTATCTTCCACAAAACTTTGCGGGAAAGGAAATGGTGGGATATATGGAGGGGTAACAACAATAGTTGCTTCATTCTCTACCTTTATGACACCTTTCCTTTCGGATGGTTTTAATGGATTTTTCTCTACTCTATTCTCACCACAACTCTCGTTATGCTCATTATCCATCTCCTTAGGATTTTCGATATGTTCTTCACTACTAGTTGTTATAACATATGCATTCTCCTCAGGAGGTGGTCCTATAGGTGTTTGTGCAAGTAGGAAGATTTGAGTCCCCAATGCCTTAGTGTGATTCACGAAGGAATCGACCTTAGTGTTTATTTGCCTAAGGGTTTCATAAGTATCGAGATGTTGTCTTCTAAACTCTTCATTCCTGAGGGTTTGTGTTCCCACAAAGCGCCTCATCATAGATTCTATCCTAGAATTTGTTGTTGTTTCAATGAAATCCTCCAATAACCTTTCGAGGTTTGAATTAACAGATTCTAGCGGTTCCTCAAAATTGTGTGAGTGGTGATTTGGGTGAGAATAAGTTAGTGATGCATAGAAATTCTCCATTTGTATTTCGAGGTTGGACATATGTGATTCTCGTGATCCCCCGAAATACTGGGAGTGATGATTGTAGAATTTTTTTGAGTGAAACATAGTGATTTTTTTTTTAATTTGCTGTAAAAGCCTTAGTCTATACGGTATAACTACAGGGTACGAAATTTGACGAAATTGGTCCCCGGCAACGGCGCCAAAAACTTGATGCGTGTTTTTCGCAAGTGTACGAACACGTCAGAGTAATATAAAAGATTGTCGAATCCACAGAGACCAAGTGTTAATCTATCGTACCTGTTGTTATGGTGTGTATCTAAGGCAACTAAATATAGGGGTTTTAAGAAGGGTGCAATGGTAAATAAAATAATAATTTTTAAACAATAAACAAAGACAGGCTCGAATATAATTCACATAATCAATTTATAATCCGGTACTTGTTAATGTAACTACTTATGGGCAATGTTTTCTCCTTTGAAAAGAACTAATTTAACAGGAACTGTCGCTTTCGCGTATTCAGAACCGAGTTGTACTCTCTAATCAACCCCTCCTATTGTCACGGATAAAAAGGTGCGTACCGCGTTAGAGTAGTAAACCTATTTTTAAGAAATATAGTATCTTAACTAAGTTGAAAAGTATCTTAAACTGGATTTCTTAGCAAAAAGAGGTTCTCACGAACCAGACTATAAACTTCTTTAACGCGTTCAAAAGTCGTTTTAAAATCTCATTTCTTTTTAATCTAAAAACTCCTAATGAACTAGACAAAGCGCTTTTGGCTGTTTTTGAAATAATTAAAAACAATTAAACTTAAATTGAAAGATAAAATAGCCCTTAAGTGCTTCCACGAACAATTGTACGGATTACTGGTTTAATTACGATCCTTACATTCTAACCTTTATAGATTTAGTTAGACATGATAAAGTAAAAGTTCTTTTTATAATTTTTCATAAAGGTAATTTAGTGCGAGTGCGAAAAGTAAATAAAAGTAGTGTGAGTGCGGAAAGTAAATAAAAGTAGTGCGAGTGCGAGAAATAAAGTAATTTAGTGCGAGTGCAGAAAATAAAGGAATTTAGTGTGAGTGCGGAAAATAAACGAAAGTAAGGCGAGTGCAGGAAATAAATAAAATAAAGTGCGAGTGCGGATAATAAATGAAAGTAAAGCAACGCGGAAAAGTAAAATACGAACTGGAATTAAAATGGCGGCAGGATTAACTTCCTCCCAGAGTGCTCCAAAACTCGATCACACTGACGTATACAGACTCGATCACTAGATTGCAGTATCACCCCGATGTGGAATGATAACTGCTTTAAAACTGATATATGCCTAGAGAAATCTAAGTTTGGATGAAGAAAAACGAAAAACTAAAGTCCTATTTATAGGAAAACTAAATGCGGGAAATGACCAGGACGCCCCTCCACTAAAAAGTGGAGGGAACTGAATTTTGCCTTGTGGCGCCCGCCATGAGGCCAATGGAGAATGAAAGAGTGGGGATCGTGGGTCTTGGCAGTTGTGGATTGATCTTGAGACGTGGCCACGTCATGGCTAACCACATGGCGCCCGCCACGGTGGGTGCCGTAAGTGCAAAACGCTGAATTTCTAGGTTTTCGTCCGTTTCCACTCCTTTTTCGCTCCTTTTCTCGATTCAAGCCCCGATTACAATAAAAACCTGAAAACAAAAGAAAACAAAGTAATAACATAACAAAATAACAATAAAAGCTAAGAATGCATGCGAAATCGGAGTCAGAAATACGGTGAAATTTAGTGTGATCATATACACCCAAAAATGATGGAGAAGACCCTTTGGTTGGATGATTGGGGGCCTCAGATGCCTTGATTTTGCACTGACTTGCTCAAGAAGTCATCTATTGATCAGATGCCTTCCCCATTGAATTTCTTCATGAAAATTGATATGCATGATCCTCATAACATATAGAGACCAATAGAATCAAGAATGACCAAAAAATTTGGAGTTATGGCCTCTGAAACCAAAACCCTAATTTTAGGTCATCTGTGCAGTTAAACCTGGCTCTGCTTCCATGCCTTTCTCAGTTCTTGTGATTCTTTGACTTCCTTGACCTTGGGAGGATATAATATGATGCTTGAACATACATGGACCCTCTTGAGATGATTGAAGGCCTTTGGAGTGGCTCAAATGGCTCAGGGATGGCGCAGATCACAAACCCTAGATGCAGATGACTTAGAACCAATGCAGTGAAGCAAAAATGTAATATGAGATGATATGATTGAACTTATGCAAATGAAAAGAATCACAAGCCATGGTGTGAACGAGTGAGGGAAAATTTGGGGTGTTTACAGTATGGAAGTTGTCGTACCTGTTGAAGTTAAACTACCCTCCTTACGGGTAATGATGGATGTGAAACTGGATGAAGAAGAATGGGTCTGGTCTCGATACAATCAGCTGAATCTGATTAAAGAGAAAAGATTAGAAGCTATCTGTAATGGGAAGTTGTATCAGAAGCGAATGAAGAAAGCCTTCGATCAGAAAGTCAGACCTCAGAAATACCATGTGGGAGAGCTTATTCTGAAAAGGATCCTTCCTCCTCATACAGACCATAGGGGAAAGTGGACACCAAACTATGAAGGTCCCTACGTGATAACAAAAGTCTTCTCAGGTGGAGCATTGATGCTCACAACCATGGATGGTGAAGACTTCCCATCTCCTGTGAATTCAGATGCAGTTAAAAAATACTTCGCATAAAGTGACCCGTTGGACATAAAACAGAATGTAAGTCCAGGCAAAAATAGGGCATCCCGGCGAGTCAAAAATAGAATAAAAGACTCGGGAAAAAATAAGGGTAAAATCAAAAAAATGTACACCCGCTGAGTTGAAAAGCCACATCGGACAACTTAGGAAAAAATGGGTATCTCGGTGGATTGAAAACCCGAAAGGTCGATCCATGCAAAATCAGGGAATAAGCGAACAACTGCATTCGGAATTCGCCTGTATCACTCACAACATGGAAAGCTTCGAAAGGAAAAAGCTTCAGTCATAATCAACCTTCTTCGGAAAGCAAGATAAGAAGAACGTCAAGGTCATACGGGTCATAGCAAAGGAAGCTCACTGGAGCGTCGTCTTCAACATTACCAACACATTTATTTTTTCAATTTACAGCAATCTCCTCCTTTCGGGGGATTCGCTCCTTTGTCTGTACTTTCCTATTCAGGGCACACAAATCAATAAAATCAGAGTTTTCAGTCACACTTTGTCTTTATTCATTTTTGGTTCATTTGCAAAATGTCCAAAAGTTCATGATACAACACTTGCATAAAACATATGAGCCATTTATATAATCGCTTGTAGGAAATATGTTACTCTCAGGTAAATCTAACTCCTATGACAGAATTCGGTTGAGGATACCTGGGGACACTTGTGCATTTTCCTTTGTCTTAACAGGTTGCAGGTACTCAAGGCAGACAATCTTTCACAACATGAGGCATATCAAGCAATATCCCCGACCAAGCCAGCAATCACATCATCAGCAGATCTCCTTGACAAGAAGAATCTCCTCGCAAAGTTTTTATCCCCCCAGAGGATCCCTTGAGGAATTCATCAATCCCCAACGTATTACTTCCCAGAAGTTATCTCCTCCCTGTCGCTCCCCGGATTTCCATCTTGGTACAAACGCGAAAGTGGCGCGAAAAGAGGTAGAGTCGCCTCCCAGGCATTTTTATCCCGAAGGAACGGGAATGGTAATGCTGCACAAACCAGAAGAAAAGACCTGGGAAGGTATTAGCACCCCAGATCGTGCGCCGTACCCGACGGGATCCACGCTTGTAAAGAAATTGTTTCAAAGGGTGAAGAAATGAAAGTTGCTGCAAAAATGAGACTGGAACTGGAAAAGAAAAGAAAAGAAAGGGGGAAAATGTAGGTAAAATAAAAGAGTGTGCTCGAACGGGCCCTACCCCGCTGCCTACGTGCCTCATTTGGACAATGAGGATCAGAGTCACCGTAGTTCCCCTAACTAGGGGTGGAAAGGATTGCTTGTGTATTAAGGCTTGAACTGCCTATGTCAATGCTCAGGTATTGCAGGCTCGGACGACGAGTGCGTTACCGTCTTGCAAAGTGACAAGTAGTAGCAAGTTCATACGATGAGAGTGAAGGTGATGAGAAAAGAATTCCCGAAGGAAAGACGCTTATTGTTTGTTTGTGTTTTTTTTAGAAGCTTTTAGGAGTGTGTCAGAAGGAAGTGAACTCAAGCTCTTTTCCATGGAATGTGCACTTGTCACTACATTCCAAGATGGAATAATAGAACAAGCACACTCAAATAAGGAGAAGATCCCCAAAACTTGATTCTAGAGATTAGGGCTTAGGCTCACTAACTCATTGAACTTATTAAGTGTTTTTGTATTTTTGAATGAAGAAGTGTTTTTTATGATTTTCTTGGTGAAGATGATATCCTGATCAGACTTGTGCATCACAAGACAAGCTTGTACTATCCCAAGATGGGAATACTACAAGTGTCTCTTGGGATAAGGCTATTGCTCAAGATATCACTTCAATATTTATTAAGTGTCTTCTTAGGGTTTTGAGATGAGAAGAGATGAGAAACAAAAGGATCACAAAGGTAAAAGTCTACTGGGGGACAAATGAATCCTAAAGTTATCATGCAAAAGACAATCATAGGTTAGTGAGGTTTACTATCCTAAAGAAGAAAGAGATAAGAAGAGAAAGAGAAGAAAGAAGAATAGAAGAGGGAGGGAGTAAGGCCTAAGCCCCAACAATCACAACAATAGTATCAATGAAGAAGAGAGAAGAGATGAGACTTGGAGATGTGGGAATCACATCCACACCTCTCACTTACCAAAGCCCCTGAAATGGTTAGTGACATAAGAATAAATGCAACACAAAATGAACATAATGTCAAATCAAGGTCACACAACCAGAAGTGAAGTCTTAATCACAAATGCCAAATGCAAATTCAAAGCATAAGAATGAGAAGAGAACTACACAACTCAACATGAAGCATTATGAATCACCATGACAAAACAAAGTAAACATGAGAGAATACAAAGAAAAATAGTCAAAGAAACACCACAAAGTGCAAGACCAGAACCCTAACATGTTAAGAAAGTTCCTAAGGATCATGTATGATGAAGAGAAGAATCACACAAAGTCAAGTATTTACATCATGAGAAGTAAAGAAGCAAAGGAAGTGAAGTGAGCATGCATAAGTGTGAATGAACTTCAAAAGCAAACCAAAAACAAACTTTCTCAAGGCACAAACATCAACTCAAAACCAGAGGGGTATCAACAACCTAAAAAGGCTCTAAACAACTTAAAGAAGTCGGCACAATTCCCTTCTAACCTAAGGAGTAACCATATGACCCAAAAGAAGCAAAAGGGAACAAGTAAGGAACAAAAATTCAAATCAATTCAAGTATAAATCCAAAAATTCCACAAACTTGCACAGAGAATCCTTAATCATACAATACCAACATGACAAAAGGAGAGGATCAAAATCAAAAGCTTAGCCATTCAAATAAAGGTTCAAACATGGATTAGGGTTAGAAGACTTCATGCACAAGTTAGAGACCAAAATCACTTAAGCAAACTTCTAAAAATCAGAACAAAAATCATCAACAAACTACATCTCATCATGAATCCAGAGCAAAAAGAATCATCTCAAAATTCAAATTAATGACCAAGATAGAAAATGAACAAGCCAACATGCTTCACAATGAAATAAAAACAATTAATTAAAGGAAACAATTAATTCCAACATGGCAATTAAAAATAAATGAAAAATAAAAGTGCCAAAAATTATAGAAAACTAAAAGGATCACTCATGAATATTTTTATAATTTTTGATGACCTAATTCTATTTTAGAAAAATAAAAATCAAAACGAAAATAAAATGGAATAATGAAATAGAATTGATGTGGCTGGGGTGCAAACAGCAAACAAAATCAGTTCAATTAGAACATGGGCCCAAAATGGAGGTGCGATTAGTAACTCTGGTCAAGGCCCACACCAAAATCCACTAACCAACTTAATAATCAGGATTAATTATTTGTGTTATAATTATTTTATTAAAAATGAAATAACAAAATTCATGTAACATAAGATCAATTGGTCATATTAGGGTTTAAGTCACAAGAGGACAAAAATCACCACAGCCATTCACGACATCACACGTCATCATCTTCAACCTCCCTCTCATGAAACAAAATTCAAACAAATCGAAAACAGAGCAAAGGCAGCATCAAACATCCAAACTCAGAGCATCATAACTCTCTCATCTCTCCATGAAAATTCAAAATGTAAGAATAAAAAATGAAGCCCAGCATGCAAGGATCACGAATATGCTAAAAGTTTCCATAAACAAACACCATAGCCAGAAAACCGAAAACAACTAAATCAAACATCAAAACATAGATTCAAGATTTAAAGCCACACAGAGCTTCTAGACACTTCATACAGTCCATATCAAGCAATAGTGAGGGGAAACAAGCATTAACAGAGCAAAACAGAAGAAGAATAAATGAAGTGTTCAAACCTGAAACGGGACAAACTTGAGATTTTGAGAAAACCAGAGATGTTATGAGCTCCCTTGAGATTCTTCGGAGGCAAATAAAGGCTAATATATGAAGATTCTTCGGAGGTGTTGTGAGGTTAAATGGAGTGTTCAGAGGTCTTGAGGATGAAGAATGGAGTGAGAGAGTCACCAACTAGATCTGGAAATTGTTTTTGTTGTTATATGAAGTTTAGAGCTCAAATGAAAAAGAGAGAGAGAGGCGTGTGATTTGCTGTGTAGTGTGAAAAATGTATCCAGCTCTCTCTTGACCTAGCCTCTTTTATAACAAGGGTGCAACGTGTGTTTGTTGTGGAGAATGAATCAAGTTGTTATCCTTCACAACCATGCGGCCTGCGTGACCTCTTTTCTTCTTGTTTTGGCTTTTTTTTAATTTGAATTGGATCCAGTGTATGAGGGTGTAGACATTATCATGTTTTGCATGCGTTGGTGGATCACCATTGGGTAATGAAAATGAAGGTAGGGTTATGATTGGCTGACTGCGTGTAGTGCATGGGGTGCATGTTGCTTGGTAACGTGAGCTCCTTCTTTCTTTTCTACCTGTGGCGTCCACGTGAGAATGAGGGTGGACAAAATGTGTGACCTCAGGGCAAATGCAAAGGGGGGGTATGTGGCAGGCAGAGTTTGGTTGGTTCCAACAATGTTGATTTCACACCACTTCTTCGTGTACCATCATCACCAAGCATCATCTTTATTATTTTTTATATTTGGTCATGCAACAAAAGTAACATGGACCCACTAAAAATACTCATGTCATGCCACACATAACCTTATTTAAATAATAAACCAATGACTAATTGACACATGTCCACCAAAAACCCTAAAATGCTCCAAACTTCAAAAAATCATAACTTGAGTTCTAAAAAAGCTACGAAAGTGTTCTACAACTTTTGCATACTCCCGATTTTTGACATTTAAGCTCAACTGAATTACTCCTTGACATGATATGACCTCAAAAATGATAATCCTGATTAAAAGACTCTAAAATCTTCATGTTGACTTTTCTAACTGCACAGTTGACTTTCTTGCTTCATCTTCAAGTAACTGAACCAAACATTGACTTCTTCAGTGAATTTTTGTCTCAAACTTTATACATAAGCCATGCAGACCAAATAAAAAACCTTTGCCCTCAAGAAATGGTCAAAATTCAGAAAATATGAGGATCTGGCCCAAAACCCTAATCAGGATTTCCCTTACACAGGAGAAGAGTTGCATTTTTGAACTTCTGATGAAATAACTGACTTCCCTAAGGAATTTTCTCGCCAAATTTCATCCCTAGGATCCTCTTGTCATATGTGAGACTTTGCCCATATGAAATGGCCAAAGTCACAAAGTTTTCATGCTTGAATGTGAAACCCTAATTTGGGATCATTGTGTAGGAGCTTGCCCTAGTTTGAATTTCCTGATGATCTCCTAACCTCATGGGCTTTTGTGAATGATCTTGAACTTGTGAATGCAATAAGACCCCTCATAGGACTTGTACAAATCCAATAGGCCTCTTGTTATAACTTTAAATGTCTCAAATCCCTCCACAGATGATCATATGCCTAATGCTAGGTCATGAGAATGTTATGCCTCATCTTTCCATGCAAAGATGCCAAGGAATGATATGCTTATCATGAATATAGTATGATGATGATGCTTAAAAAGAAGAGGGAAAATTTGGGGTGTTACACTCCCCAAGCGGGATCTCCCAAGCAATACCTGACGGCTTTTCCCCAACAAAGCGGTTAGGAACTTTCTATTCCCCACAGAGTTGTCAGGATTCTCTCATCCTCAGCAGAGTCAGTGCAATTGATTCACATAGTTGTCATTATCTCCTCAGTAGAACAAGGCATTGAAGTACTTCCCCAGTGGAGTTGCTAAAATTTCCTCATCCCCAACGGAGATCTCCTTCCAGACCGATCAGCTAATGATCTCTTTCCCCAGCTGAGTTCTCCCTCCAGGAGGATCGCCCAGAGATCTTTATCCTCACAGGATCCGGATCTCGGATCGGGTTTCTCATTTGCATAATCATAACATTCGCATCATATTTATCAAAATAAGCGTAGCATTCCATCTAATACGGAGCATTAAGGTAAAAATCAAACATTTGCATGATCACGAGCCAGGTTCGAGCCAGTCACCTGCAAATACCGTATTCACTTCACGAACAATATACAAAACTCAAATCCATTGCATATAAAAGCCAAAGCATCCCCTTTGCACTCTTAAAACCCAGATATGTGTTTATATTTATACATGCTCTTATTGACACTCTTCCGTGTCATCTTTCCCCAGTAAGGTCGCCATAAAACCTTCAGAATTATCAAACACTTGTTCATACTTGTACATATTCTTTGTTGACACTCGCCCGTGTCATATTTCCCAACAAGTCAAATACTCGTCCATTGTCACTTGCTTAATCCCTTTTTTACACTCGTCTGTGTCTTGCACATATCTCCTCAGCAGATCATGCGTGTACATACTTATACAGAAGTCTTCGATACTCGTCTGTATCTTGTATATATCACCCCTCAGCAGATTCAACACTTGTCCGTGTACCTTGCTTAACCAATTGATACTCGTCCATATCATCATCCCTAAACATGTGTCAGTGTTTGTTTCTATCGATATTCGTCCGTATCATGGTCCTAAGGATGCTCATCCGCATCTTTAATCTATACACACCGTCAAACACTTATACCTTTTATTTCAAGACGTAAGCACACGTCCGTGTTTACCGTTCCCCAGTAAGTCGGCAACAAAACAACTTTCTCCTATCCAGCATTTATCCTATGTCGTGATACTTTCGGCAGCCGTCCCCTGCCAGGTGATCGTCCTTCACCTTTGGATGACCGTCCCTAATCCTTTCTCCATGTCGCACCCCGAAAATACGACCTTACGCGATCTAAAAGAGATAGAGCCGCGCGCTGGGAAGACATGAAGAGTCGCCACCTAATTCTAATTTATTCCCGAAGAGGGAAAGGGAAGATATAAATAAAACCCGTCGAAAAGGAGGATGAAGACAAAGGTCTCGCAACCATTTCCAGGGTTCGGAAGTCGGTTATGCAGGGGGAAGGTATTAACACCCCCTACATCCATCGTACTCGATGGGAACCATCTAAGTTGTCACGCGCGAAAGGATGTTTATGCTTAACGAAATACTTGCTAAGGGGAAATTAGTTGAAATTATAAGTTAGATTGATCCTAGGGGCTCGGCAAGGATTGAGATCCTCGTGCCTACGTATTCCCTTGTGCAATGGGAAAGTCAGAGCTTCGTAGTTCGGCCTACTATAGTGGATGGTTGTTGATTTTATTACCTTTCTTCGATGAAAGGGTTTAGGAGTCGAATTGCACTAAAGACTATGGATAGTTTATTCCGTCCAACAAGACGAGTGTCTTGCGTCGAAATAATCGGAGTGAGTAACGAGAGCTTGTTATCCTCCTTTCTACCGCTTAAATCTCGTGGCGTACAATTCTTCTCGTATTATTAATGTGTTTTTATTAACCTACGACCGCTTGACATTAGATCAAGGGTTTGGATCTAATCGAAACATTTTGTTTTTTTTTTAGGTTATAGGGTGAATGCAAATGGAGGTTTATTTTGTGGTTTGTTAGCGAGGCACAATGCGCTCGGCTCGCAAGGTGAAGTGGATCCTAATAAACGAAACGATGACTGAAAAATAAAGTGCGAGTGTGTGAGAGTGCAACCACTTAGCATTGGACTAAGGGTTCGCGAACGAGATAATGATCGATAAAATGCGTACAAAATAATGGGAGAGGGATAAATGTAAGTTACACGGGATTGCGAGAAATAAAAGGGTTCATTTTATTTGCCCAAGAGGAAGCGTGTGTGAGTGTTCTAAACTATTCGAAGGCGTTGGACCTGAGATTTAATTGAGCTTCGAAATTTGGCTCTTTAACTATCTTAGAGTGGATTCATGTAGGAATCACTCTATGAGAAGTCGAGCAATAGTTTATGCATCCATACGGTTCTCGAAAGCACAATAAATTTATACTCCGAAATCGCAATACAAGGAAAGATTATAATCAAAATGTCTCATATTTACGGTTTATCTATAATACCTACAAATTAATTACAATGTTCAAAGAATAACATGAGAGGTGCAAAAAGAAAAAAGTTAAATGGACTTTAGTTATGCTCAAATAAAAAATAAACAAAACAAAATTTACTAATTAATTAATTTATATAAAATAAACAAGTAATATTAAAAATAAACTACACCTAAAATGTAGTAACTGCCGTAAAAAAAAACTCTAATGAGTAGTAATATATTACCCATGATACTAACATATATCCAAATTGTACTTTATATATTAACGAAACGTATTTATACTGATTTCACAAATTGTAATAAACCAATGCACTCATATTCCACCATATATCTTATAAATGAAATAAACATAAAAAATGTCAAATGATAATGATAAAGCTACAATATCAAGCCACACAAAAAACAAAATGTCATAAGAATTATAAAGCTACTGTATAAATAAAAAGTTATTTCTAACTACCAGAAACATGTTTTACTTTGTATAATGATATTGTTCATCATCCACACACAATGCCAAATACGGAAAAACGGAAACAAACATCACAATCAAAATAGAAAGTAGCAAAGATGATCAACCAGGAAGTAGCCACACCACATTACTCTCACAGTTTTTTTTCCAGAAGAACAAAACTCACCCTCTCACTCTCATACACAAACTAAAGGATCATTGCAAGAAAAACTTTAAAAGCACAAACTTAAAAGGTCATCAAAACCTCCATTAAATCTAAAACTTTCAAGCACTAATTAAAACAAAAAAATGATGAATAAGATCAACAACAACTCAAGAAAATCCAACATGAATAAAACATAATCGAATCAAAAATAAACATTACCGAACATGAAATGTTTTACCGCTCGTTGTCGTTGTTGTTGCTGGACACGGTGGGGATGAGCTATTCAGAGTCACTCCGAGAGGGTTTTAACTTGTTGGTGATGTAAGCAAGTTGAAGTTGAGTCTTTGCATTGATTTCGTTGCTGGCGACGAGAAACATGTGCGTGTTTTTTCTTCTCGGAAATCTCACATCTTCCTTTCTCACTTCCTTTCTCATTATTCTCGAATCTTTTGCAGCTTGTCTCTTGGCAAGCTTGTTGTACGTTGTTGGTGTTAGATCGGTGGAAGAGAGATTGAGTTTAGTGAGTGTGTGATGATGAAGATGTGTGCGTGTAAACACCCCAAATTTTCCCTCTCTAACTTCACACCATGGCTTGTGATCTTTTCATTTGCATAAGTTTAATTATATCATATCATGTTGCATTTTTGCTTCACTACATTAGTTCAAAGTCATCTGCATCTAGGGTTTGTGATCTAAGCAATCCATGAGCCATCTGATCCACTCCAAAGGTCTTCAATCATCTCAAGAGGGTCTATGTATGTTCAAACATCATATTATATCCTCCCAAGATCAAGGAAGTCAGAAAATCACAAGAACTGGCAAGGCATGGAAGCAGAGCCAGGTTTAACTGCACAAGATGACCTAAAATTAGGGTTTTGGTTTCAGAGGCCATAAATCCAAATTTTCCTTGTCATTCTTGTTTCTATTGGTCTCTATATGATATAAGGATCATGTATACAAAGTTTGATGGAAAAATTCATTGAGGAAGTCATCTGATCATTAGGTACCTTCTTGAGCAAGTCAGAACCAAATCAGGGCATCTGAGGCCCTCCAACATGGAACCAAAGTGGATTTTTCATCAAATTGAAGTTATATGGTCTTTATTTGATCATTGAAGTAATTTGAAGTTCACAAAATTGAAGAAAAATAGGCTAAACCAAAAGTTGCCAAATATGGAAATGACTTGTAATGTAAACTTTCCATTTTGGGAAAGTTTTTCAACCTCCTCTTTCTCAACCAAAAATGCTTCAAATGAAAAATTCTTGGTCATGAAAGTTGTAGATTGGATCATTCCCTTTTCAAAAAGTACAAGAACAAGATCTAATTCATTTTGGAACTCAAGTTATGGCTTTCCAAAGTTGGCAAAAATCACATAATTTCAAGTTTCATGCCTAAGAGGGATTTTTGCAAAACCTCATGCCAAGCAAATTTGTGACTTCAAAATGACTTCTAATCACCATACAAACTTTGTGAAATGCCTTAAAGTCATATTTGTGCCAAGAATTCCCAAGTTTCATGGCTTGCTCGTGAAGAAATCAAGAAAGGGCCAAATTTTGCCAAAATTGCAAAACCCCCCATAAACTTCATTCCACTTGCTGATTTGCCTCAATTTCATTTCCATGGTTGCCCATGAATCAAGCTGCGCAAGACATGTCGTTGTCCTTGGCCTGAACATGCACATACCCTAAAGGACACCTAACCTTGACTTTGTGCATTTTCACCCATACGAATCACATTATGCCACAACCACTTTCTGAACCAATCCATTTTGTTTATATAAAGCAAAAGCAAGCCAAACATAACAAGAACACAACCTGAATCCTCCCACAAGCCAGCATTCACCAAAACTCCCCTTTATGCATTTTCATTCGAAACTCATCACACAAGCTACAAACATCAAAACAAACTCCATAGAACAACTCACCATGAACCACTGATCATTTCCCACCCATCATCTTGCCCTAAAAGCAGCCATATCAAAAACACGATTTCCCTCCCCCTGTGAACTGAACTGAATCAAACTCACAAACTAGCCACAAAACACTCCAACCAAGCATCAAAGCTTCTTCAAGGAGTTCATTGGAGGCATTTGGAAGCAAGAAAGCAGCCTGAAAGCTCCATGGTTGAAAGCTTCACCTCAGGTAGCCATACAAAATTATTTTTCCAGAAGCTTTATTTTAAGTTCTCAATTGGTTAAGTTTGATCCCCTGAGTGCAATGAACCTTTTACTTTTGAAAATGATGAAGAATTGAGAGTGTATGGCTTGTCTGAAATTTTTGCAGTTTTTGTTCTTAGCTTCGATTTTTGTCAATGGTTGGAAATAAATGAGGTTTGAGGTTAGGGATTTGTTTAGGAAGGTGAAAGGAACAAATCTGGAGCTTTAGAGCTCCAGAAATGACCTAGGGAGCATTTTAGGAATTTCTCAGGTGAGGGGTGGCCGGAGAAGATGATCGGAGGTCATTTCCGGCCACCTGAAAGTCATTAATGCTTAATTAGGGTTTAAGGGTAGGTTTGAATCTGGAGCGTAGGATGAGGTTTCCCGCGCGTGTTTCAAGGGCTCAGATCATGTCATTAGCCCTAATTTCTGTTTATTTAATTTAATCATAATTAATTAGCTTAGGTGAAATCCAGACCATTCATTAACGCGCTAGTCAACCAGTTCCTTTCAACTTTGAATCTGGATCATTGGATCAGATTACTTTTCCTTTTATTATGTTTTATTTCATTTTCTTTCTATTTAATTTGTACATTTTATAAAAAATAGTAAAAAGACTTCAAAAATACTGAAAAATTTTTATTAAATATTTTATGAATTTTCAGAACCCAAAAATATTTTTATTTTTATGTTTTGCATAAAAAATAATTTTTAAATCATTTAAATGATTATTTTTAATTAATTAATAAAAATTAATTAATTAAAAATACATTTTGGTATTTAAAAATCCCAAAAAAAATTCAGAGAGCATTTTAAAACATTTAGAAACTCACAACACAAATTTCCTTTTGGTTTTGATCACACTTTGACAATTTTCATTTGAATTAGGGTTCTTTAATTTGAATATTCTTAACCCTAACTTCAAAAATTCATAACTTTTGATCCAAGTTGAGTTTGTGAATGGTTCTTTTTGCATTGTGTTATGCATGACTTCAATCTCTTAAAAACATTTTTGTTTCATTTTTATAATGTATTTTCAATTTGTTTGGCATTTTTCCTTTAGGATCACCCTTAAAGCCATAGAAACTTAGGAAATTCATAAGTCCCTTAGGGTTTAGCTTCTGACCTTCCCCTTTGGGCAGTGAACTTGTATAGGCTTAGGGTCCCTTTGATTCCATTTTCAATTTTCTATCTTACCATTTGCGTCTGCTTTT
This sequence comes from Lathyrus aphaca, assembly GCA_963966055.1. Classification (NCBI taxonomy): domain Eukaryota; kingdom Viridiplantae; phylum Streptophyta; class Magnoliopsida; order Fabales; family Fabaceae; genus Lathyrus; species Lathyrus aphaca. Next base: position 378,794,428 of record OZ014519.1, on the reverse strand, counting down.
AAATTTTGCATCTCATGTTATGCATAAACCCTAATTTGCATCTTCATTTGCATCCATCTTGTATAAGCTTGCATACATGAACTTACCATGACATTTTGTGCATCCTCGTGACACATAAGACATCTTAGGACATATTGGAATCATGTTTGGTCATTGCATCATTCATTTTCCATGTTTTTGCTTTCATTTATGTCATATGCATTCATGAACTTTCATGCCTCTTATTTGCTTCATTTGCATTCTCATCCTTTGTATGATTATCTCCATCCCATGACATACATTTGCACCACCTCTTTGCATCATTAGCATCATAAATTTGCTTTTGATCTTGGTTTCCATCTTTTCATTTCATTTCATTCCCATTTCATTTCACTTCCTTTTGCTAACTTTTCAGGTGGTAAGTATTTGAGAGGTGAATTTGCCTTCACTTCACATAATCTCTTCTCATCTCTCTTGTGCATTCAATGCTGCATTTTGTATTTGTATTAGAGTGAGCTTGCTTATTCATGTTCCCTCCTCACCTTCTTTCTTCAAGCAACTTATCTTCTTAAGTGAAGTAAGTTGACTTGCTTCTTTCTGCTTCTTCTCCTTCCATCCTTGCTTCTTCCCTGGTGGCTCATCTTGAAGACTTCTTGCAAGCCTCATAAACCCTAGGAATACCCAAGCATGATCACAATTAGGGTTTGATTAGTCCCCCATTAGTTTTACCTTTGTGTCATCTCTTGTGTCTTCTCTTCTCATCTCTTAATCAAGGACTAAACCTTAAAGGTTTTAAGGCTTTGTGATTAGGGTTATACATGTATCCTTCTATTAGGATGGAGTGTATAACTTTAATCCTAAGTGTTAAACCCTTAATGTGTTTAAATCCTTTAATCAATTCATCTCATAATCACTAAGACATCAAGCTTGCAACTTGGGCCTTGCATTAGGGTTCTAATTCTTCCTTAATTGGTTAAGAAGGACTAACCCTAATGTTAATGGACAAGTACCCCTCAAGTTTGTCTTACAAATCATAAAAATCATTTCTTAATCTCACCCTTAATTAAAATCCACTTTAATAAAGGCTTGTTTTGTCATGAGGTTAATCCCGGATCATGGATTAAGTTGAGGTATCTTCCTCAGCTTAAGTGCTCTCATCTATTATCCTTCTATTAGGATGGTGTAATGAGTTCACTAATCCTTGATTATGGCTTAAACTCATTACTTAACACTAAACAAAAACTCATAAACATCTAAATAAATGCAAGTAGGTTAATGATCTTAATCCTACATCATGGCGATTAAGTGTGAGGTGCTTACTTCATACTTAAGGTATCCTCATTACCCCTAATCAGAGGGAAGATGTGATGAGTTTACTAACCCTTGGTTTAGGCTTAAGCTGATTAACTTATGACAAACACGAAAAAGCAATAAAAGATTGAAAACACAAAAACAAACAATAATCGTCTCCTCCAGGATTCTTTTCTCACCTCATTCACTCATAAACGAGAACTTGCTTCTTCCGTCTAATGTAAGATAGTTTGCATCTGAGCCAGACAGGTCATACACTTGAGCATAGACAAATAAGCAATCACAAGTCAATTTCTTTTTCAGTCTCTTTGAGTCGAACTACGGTGTTCTGACTTCCCCATTGCACGAGAGGATACGTAGGCATAACTTAACAGTTATCGAACAAAAGTCTCTGTATATTCCCCCCCTCTTCCAGCATTATTCTTTGAGCCTCATAGTCTTGAGCTTCACACTCTTTCCTTGCACTGACACTTCTTTTATCCACTTCACACTTTCTTCCAGCATTGACACTTGCATTCTTTTCCAACTTTTGTACACAAAATTGCACTGACACTACCCCTCTAATCACAAACTTTCAAGCGTGGATCTCGTCGAGTACGACGGACAATCTGGGTGCTAATACCTTTTCAGGTTGTAACAAACCTCCTTTCTCAGTTTCTCTGGTTTGCGACCGTTTTATCCATTTCTTTCTAGGTTTATGCAACATTACCTTTACTTCGGGATAAAAATGCCTAGTTGGCAACTCTTTTCAGTTCATCTTCATGTTCTCCCTTTCGCCGACCGTTCGCGTCTGTACCCCTCCTGGCCCTGTGTCATCAGGTGGGAGCGACAGCTTGGCGACTCTGCTGGGGACCCTTATACTGCAACCAGGGCTTCTAGTTCTTTTTGTGGGTTCCTCCTAGCGCTTGTTTGATTTGTGTTTACTGGGGGTGTTATGTGCTATTTGTGCTTGTTTATTTGTTTTATTTATTGCTTTATGTACAGTTGATTTCTTTACAGTTTTTTATACATCATACTGTCATTATCATTGCTGGAGCTGGTTTTCTGTTTTGGTGGGTGGGGTCTCACTGAGTGATTAAGATCCTATACTTGGGACTTGAGAGACACCTAGGCTAGAGTGGTTCATGTTCTTTCCCATTCCATTTCGGTCTGGTGCGAGAATATGAAACACGGTTCAGATGTGGGTTTCTTCTTGAGAACTTTGTGCTACAGATTTCCTGTAGTGCTATGGATATCAGGGAAGCCTACTATGTCTGGATGACCTTTATTTTGACCTTCAGAAGCTGAGGTGAATTAGAGGAGGATCATTTATGGTTATTGTAAACACTGTACCTCCAGGTTAGAAGTGTTTACACTTCTCATAACTGATCCAAGTCTGAGGATCCTTGTTCTAGAACATTACATGTGAGGGGGTTGGGGTGTTTACAGGTTTGCAGGAACCCTTAGCCACATCATACCCTGTTACTGTTCTGTTTAAGAATACTCCACTTTGGACAGTTCTTGTGATTAAACCTGGATACGTGACTCTTTAATTGAGTCCCCCACCCTGGTTACTTGATTTCTGAGCCTCCATCTGGACTCTTGAACCTACATGGACCTTATGTCAAGACAGATAATCAGATCCAGCTCTTGATCACAAACCCTTGCATATCATTTGCATATATCACCATTGCATCATTTGACATTTATTTATTTGTTTTTCAGGGTATCCACCTAATTATATCTTGGTTTTGGTTTTGACCCCTTCTATTGCTTAGACCTCTGCTTTAACTGTCTTCTTCAGTTATCTGCTTCAGTTATCTCCATCCTCACCAGCATCAGTTTGCCAGAGACTTACTTCCAGCTCCTCAGTTTGTAATCCTCTTCAGCATTTGTCTTCAGATTCTTCAGCAGCACTCATGGCTACCCCCAGGAAGAGAAACATATCTTATCACTTTTTTGAGCTTGTATTGACTGGTATCAGGTAGGTCTAGTCACTTATCACCCCTGACCACATCCCACTGTTTAGAGAGCACTATGGGGGTATCTTGGACATGGTTATGGACCTTGATCCTTCTCAGAGGAGCATGATCCACACATGCTTGCAGTTTTATGACCCTCCATTGAGATGCTTCACATTTCCAGACTTTCAGATAGGGCCTCTGTTGGAAGAGTTTTCTTTGTTGATTGGGGTACCTATCAGAGGGGGGATCCCCTTCAACCCAGAAATGACTGCTCCCAGGAATGAAGAGATAGCAAGGGCATTGTGCTTGGAGCTTGACCTTATTGAGCAAAACATGACAACAAAAGCTGGGATCCCTTGTTTACATCTGGACTTCTTGATTTCTCAGGCCACCCTGAAGGCTACAGTGGGAGAATGGAGGGAAGTATGTGCACTTCTGGCCCTCAACATATATGGGGCTATACTGTTTGCAAATGAGCCTAAATTTTTCAGCAAGAGTGCCATCCATTTGTTTTTTCTGAAGAACCCAATACCTACACTGCTAGGAGACTTTTACTATTCCATCCATAAGAGGAATGAGAAACAAAGGGGGAAATTGGTCAGATGATGTGCTCCTTTGTTCTATTCTTGGCTACTCATACACCTGCCTAAATCAGATGCTTTCTTGAACCCACACCAGCAGAAGAATTGGGCCAAGAGGTTCATTACCTTGACTTCAGATGATATCAGATGGTGCACCCAGAGAACCAATGGCAAGGACATTATCACCAGCTGTGGACAATACCCGAATGTGCCTCTGATAGGAGTAAAGGGTTGCATCAACTACAATCCCTTACTATTTAAGAGACAATTGGGCTATGCCTTAGTTCACCCCCCAGAGGACAGGATTTAGCTGAGACCCTATATTGTGAAGTTCAACCTAATTCAGCTGTTGTCAGACAAGCATCCTGAGCTTGGGACAACATCCAGACAAAAGGGGTAGCTATTCTTGGAAGATGTAATAATGTTGCTTCAGCTCAGTATTTAGACTGGTCCCGTACTACAGCTCAGTTTACCAGGATGCCTTTCACCTTGGACGACATACCTGGACCATCTACAGTACAGCCTACAGCAATAGTTAGCATAGAGGAATTTGAAAAATTGAAGGAAAGGAATGAGCAGCTGTCCCAGGCCTTGAAGAAGACTCTTTAGGAAAGAAGTGATGGTCGCCTGGACATTGAGAGATTGGAAAAGCTCAGGGTTGAGCACCTTGCCAAAATTGAAAAGACAGAAGGCTACATAAGGAAAGTAAGGGTTGGGGAACAAATATTGAAGAATGCCTGTAAAGAGGCCAAGATTCAGAAAGCTAGGGCTGAGCACTACCTGCAAGAGAGCCAGGCTAGGTGGGTCAGGATCACCGAAGCCCGTACACAAGAAGACCAGAAGACTCAAGCCAAGATTGATCAGTTGGAGGCCAATGAGAAGAAGCAGCAGGAAGCTTTGTTGGCATCTCATAGGGAGATATCAGAATTGAAGCTTAGAGCAGGATTAAAGAGATCAAAAGACCAGGACATGCATAAGAAGCTGACTACTGCCATTGCTACTAGGAACCTCCTCATTAGGACCATTACAGACCATCCAGCTGGTCCAGTGACTAAGGCACTCCTGAAGGAGGTCAGGGAAGATGATTATGGATTGGATGTTTGACTCCTTTTTGCTTGTTGTTTTTTCATTTTGTTGTACTTTTCCCTTTTGTTGTTGTATTTTTGACCCTCGATGGGCATGTGTTGTAAAACAGACTATGTATGTTTCATCATTTGTAATATATTTAGTTTGTTTTCATGTGGGTTTCTTTTCTCAACAACATCAAGCATCTTCCTCAAGGTCTAGAAAGGTCAAAACCAAGAACCAAACCGGATACCTTGGAAAACAAATAAGCATACTGCATTGCATACTGACTTTTTCTTTGTTTTGCAGGTTTTGTTTATTATTTTTGTTTCTAACTTTGTTGTGATCTCAGGAAACATTGCCCGTCGCCGAGTGTTCCCTGTCAACCGCACTCACCGGTACCCGACTCGTAACAACCTTCCCGTCATTCAGATGGAGAAGGTACAACAAGGACCTGAATGAGGTCAGAAATCAGATGGCAAACGAGAGAGTAGAGATGAGAAACCAGATGTCTCAATTCATGGCTGTCATGACTAGCTTAGCCCAGAGCCAAGAAAGGCTGAGAGAACTAGTAGAAAGACAGACACCTGAGGAGCCTCATCTTGGAACAGGGGGAACCAGCAACAATGAACAGGGGCAGCCTGTAAACACCCCAAATTTTCCCTCACCCATTCACACCATGGCTTTTGATCTTCTCATATGCATAATTTCAATCATAGCATCTTATACCTCATTTTTGCTTCACAACATTGGTTCTAAGTCATCTGCATCTAGGGTTTGTGATCTGAGCAATCCAAGAGCTTTTTGAGCCACTCCAAAGGGGTCCATGTATGTTCAAGCATCATATTATACCCTCTCAAAGTCAAGAATGTCAAAAAATCACAAGAGCTGAGAATGGCATGGAAACAGAGCCAGGTTTAACTGCACATATGACCTAGAATTAGGGTTTTGGTTTCAAAGGCCATACTCCAAATTTTTTTGGTCATTCTTGTTTCTATTGGTCTCTGTATGGTATAAGGATCATGCATATCAATTTTCATGAAGAAATTCCATGGGGAAGTCATCTGATCAAGAGTTGACTTTTTTAGCAAGTCAGTGCAAAATCAGGGCATCTGAGGCCTCCAATGACCCAACCAAAGGGTGTTCTTCATCATTTTGATTAGGTATGATCTTTATTTGATCATAGAAGATGTTGGAAGTTCACAAAATTGAAGAATTTCAAGCCATTTGCAAAGTTGACTTTTTGGGAAAATGACTTGTAATGGAAACTTGCCATTTTGGGAAACTTTTTCAACCCTTGCTTTTTGATTCAAAAATGCTTCAAATGGGAAAACTTTGGTCATGAAAGTTGTAGATTGGATCATTCCCTCTTCAAAAAGTACAAGAACTTGTCCTAATTCATTTTGGATCAAAAGTTATGGCTTGTCAAAGTTGGCCAAAATCACATAATTTGAAATTTTCTACCAAAGAGGCATTTTGCAAAATGGTATGATCAAGTGTTCTAAAGGCTTCAAATGTGTACAAACTCTTCACAACATGATCACATGACCTCTAAAGATCAGAATTTGCCCAAGAATATTGCATTTTGATGCCTTGGATCTCATGAATTTTCAAAATGGCCAAACTTTGGGAAATTTGCAAAAACATCTCATAAACTTCATGCAACTTGCTGAATCATCTCAAATCAAATTCCATGGTTCTCCCTAAACTCAGCTGAGCCAAGCCATGCCCCTATCTCATCCTGCCACTTGCCCATACCTCCAAGTACAACTTGCTTGACTTTTTGCAACTTGAGCCATACCAATCACAACAGTCCACACCAACTCCTCTGACCTCTCTAGTTGTGATAAGTGGACCAAAGGCAAGCCATAACACATAACAATTCATGCTGAAGCTCTCTCATAGCATAGTTCCAAGTTTATGCCCCATATGCAAAACCATTAGAAACACTCTTCACAAGCATCAAACACACAAACAAACTTCACAAAACATCTCAACATGACTCACTGATCACAAACCAACCATTGAAACAGCCCAGAACCTCACACAAACCAAATACGATTTCCTCACTTCACTGAACAGAACTCTGCCAATCTCCCAAACCAGCCATCCTCAAAGCTTTCTAAGCTTCATTTCATCATCAGAGGATTCAAAGGAGTGGATTTGCAGCAAAGGAAAGACCAGAAAGCCCAGAACCAGGAGATTCCATCTCAGGTAGCCATCTCAAACTTTTTTCCAGAAACTCCATTTTGAGTTCTTAAACGATTCTATGTGCTCCCCTGATCATGGGGATGTGATTATTTTTGAAAATGGTTGAGAAACCAGGATGTATGGTTGCTCTGAAACTTTTTGACCTAAAAATTGTTTGCTTCGATTCATGATGTTATTGAGTGATAAATGATTTTTGAGGATTGATTCGTGTTTAGGGTTGTTTAAGGTTTGATTCTAGAGCTTTTGGTGAAGTTTCATGGCGTTTTGAGGGATTCAGGGGAGGGGATTGGCCGGAGAAGATGACCGGAGCTTGCTCCGGTCACCTGAGAGTGATTAGGGTTAGTTAATTAGGGTTTAATCTTAATTACGTAAGTTTGAATGTGAGCCGTCCAAACGCGCGCCAAGTCCACTCCCGCGTCCCTGAATTTGAATCTCAGCCATCAGATTGGCTGACTTTCTATTTTTCTATTTAAATTCATTTTATTTTCATTTGTTTTGCATTTATTTTCTTCATTTTATTTAAAATAGCAAAATACATTGAAAAATTCTGAAATTTTTTATCAAACCTTTTATTAATTTTTAGAAACTAAAAATATTTTTTATTTTTATTTTTTGCATTAAAAATTATTTTTAAATCATTTAAAAGATTATTTTTAATTAGTTAATGAAAATTAATTAATTAAAAATACTTTTAGGTATTTAAAAATCACAAAAAAATTCATGTAACATTTAAAAACATTTAGAAACATTGTCCAACTCTCAAACCAAATTTCTTTTTTGTTCTTGACCCCTTTTGACAATTTTCTTTGGATTTAAATTAATTTCAAGGCATTATTTTGATTCAAACTTCAAAAATTCATTTCTGCCTAACCATTGAGAGTTGGACAATGATTCTTTTTTGCATTGCATCTTGCATACCATGTAGTTTATAGTATTAAATTGGCATGAATTGATCTTGCATTTTCATTTTGTTTTGCATTTTTCTTGAGAAGGTACCTTAAAACCCTAGTAATCTTGGAAAATTCATAACCCTCATTAGGTTAAGATTTAGAACCCCTCCTTTAGGAAGTGAGTTTGTATAGGTCTAAGGTTCCTTTGATTGTATTTTCAAATTTTTATCATGATGTTTGCTTCTGGTTTTGGTTTTTGCTTTGTGTATTGATCATAAACCCTAATTCATGCCTTCCTTTGCATCCATTTTCCATTTGTTTGCATACCATGACTTGCCATGACATTTTGTGCTTCCATTTGATTCATATGACATCTTAGGACATATTAGAATCATGTTTGATCATTGCATCTTGCATTTGCCATGTTGTATGACATTTGCATTCCATAACTTTTCATGAACATTCATGGTTCAAAGCATGCTTCTCTTGCATCCATATGCTTGTATGATCATCCTCATGCCTTGTATCATATTTGCATCATCTCTTAGCATCATTAACATCATACTCATGCTTCTGGTTTTGGTTTGCATCATTGCATTTCATCTCATTTGCATTGCATCTCATTTCTTTACTAACTTTTCAGGTGGTAAGTTACTTTGAGAAGTGAATTTGCCGTCACTTCTCACAATCTCTTTTCATCTCTCTTATGCATCATTGCTGCATTTTTGTATGTGTATTGGATTTAGCTTGCTCATTCTTGTTCATCTTACCTTCTTTCTTCAAGCAACTTGTCTTCTTAAGTGAAGCAAGTTGTTTTGCTTCTCTTTGCTCCTTTCATCTGCTTCCCTCCTTGGTGGTTCTTTGAAGATCTTTCTCTTAAACCTCACAAACCCTAGGACTACCAAGCATGATAACTTTTTAGGATTGTTTAGTCCCCCACTTAGCTTTCACCTTTATGTCTCTTTGAGTCTTCTCTTCTCATCTCATAATCAGGGACTAAACCCTAAAGGCTTTAAGGCTTTGTGATTAAGCTTATGCCTGCATCCTTCTATTAGGATGGAGTGTATAACTTTAATCCTAAGTGTTAAACCCTTAATGTGTTTAAATCCTTTAATCAATTCACTTAATAATCATCAAGACATTAAGCTTGTAACTTGGGCCTTGCATTAGGTTCTAATTCTTCCTTAATTGGTTAAGAAGGACTAACCCTAATGTTAATGGACAAGTCCCCCTCAAGTTGTCTTACAAATCATAAAATCCACTTCTTCATCATACCATTAACTAAAATCCATCTAATAAAGGCTTTGTTTTGTCATGAGGTTAATCCCTAATCATGGATTAATTTGAGGAGCTTTCGTCAGCTTAAACATTCTCATCTATTATCCTTCTATTAGGATGGTGTAATGAGTCTGTTTAATCCCTAATTATGGCTTAATCTCATTACTTAACACTAAACAAAAACAACAAAAACATCTAAATAAATGCAAGTAGGATAATGATCTTAATCCTACATCAAAGGTGATTAAGTGTGAGATGCTGACTTCACACTTAAGGTATTCTCATTACCCCTAATCAGAGGGAAGATGTGATGAGTTTACTAACCCATTGGTTTAGGCTTAAGCTCATTAACTTATGACAAACTTCGGGATTCTTTTCTCATATCATTCACTCACAAACGAGAACTCGCTTCTTCCGTCTAATGCAAGACAGTTAGCACCTGAGCCAGACAGGTCATACACTTGAGCATAGACAAGCAAGCAGTTCACAAGTCAAATCACCTTTCAATCTCTTTGGGTCGAACTACGGTGTTCTGACTTCCTCATTGCACGAGAGGATACGTAGGCATAACTTAACAATTATCGAACAAAAGTCTCTGTATATTCCCCCTCCTTCCAGCATTATTCTTTTAGCCTCATGTCTTGAGCTTCACACTCCTATTCCAGCACTAACACTTCACATATTTCACTTCACTTTCTTCCAGCACTGACACTTGCATTCTTTTCCAGCTTTGACACATAGATTGCACTGACACTTCCCCTTTAAAACACAAATCTTTTAAGCGTGGATCCCGTCGAGTACGACGGACAATCTGGGTGCTAATACCTTCCCAGGTTGTAACCAACCCCCTTTCTCAGTCTCTCTGGTTCGCAACCGTCTTATCCATATCTTCCTAGGTTTATGCAACATTACCTTTCCTTCGGGATAAAAATGCCTAGCTGGCGACTCTTGTCTTCTGAGTTCACCCATGTGTGTACTCTCCTCTTTCGCCGACCGTTCGCGTCTGTACCCCTCTTGGCCTGGTGTGTCATTTTGGTGGGAGCGACAGCTTGGCGACTCTGCTGGGGACCCTTATACTGTAACCAGGGCTTCTGGTTCTTTTTGTGGGTTCCTCCTAGCGCTTGTTTGATTTGTGTTTACTGGGGTGTTATGTGCTAATTGTGTTTATATAGTTGCTTTTATTGCTTTATGTACAATTATTTATTGCTTTCTTTACATCTTTATATATAATACTGTCATATTGTCATCTGGCTGGATCTGGTTTTTGCTTTGGTGGGTGGGGTTCTATTGAGATTTTAAGGTCCTATACCTGGGACCTGAGTGACACCTAGGCTAGAGTGGTTCATGTTCTTTCCCATTCCATTTCGGTCTGGTGCGGGAACATGAAACACGGTTCAGATGTGGGTTTCTTCTTGAGAACTCTGTGCTACAGATTTCCTGTAGTGCTAGGGCTATCTGGGAAGCCTGCTAAGTCTGGATGACCTTTACTATGACCTTCAGAAACTGAGGTGAATTAGAGGAGGATTTTTTATGGTTATTGTAAACACTGTACCTCCGGGTTAGAAGTGTTTACACTTCTCATAACTGATCCAAGTCTGAGGATCCTTGTTTTAGAACACCACCTGTGAGGGGGTTGGGCTGTTTACAGGTTTGCAGGAACCCTTGGCCACATCATACCCTGATGCTTGTTTTGTTTAAGAATGCTTCACTTTGGACAGTTCTTGTGATTTAACCCTGGATATGTGACTCTTTATTTGAGTCCCCCACCTTGGTTACTGGACTTCTGAACCTCCATCTGGACTTCTTGAACATACATGGGCCTTTTATATCAAGACAATTATCAGATCCAGCTTGATCACAAACCCTTGCATATCATTTGCATACATCATCATTGCATCATTTAACATTTTCTTATTTGTTTTTCAGGGTATCCATATTACATTTGGCTTGGTTTTGACCCCTTCATCTGCATAGACCTCTGTTCATCAGCTATCTACTTCAGCCATCTTCATCAGTCGCCTACTTCAGCTACCTCCATCATCATCCTCAGCCTATCAGTGGCTCATCTCCAGTATCAGTCTTCATCATCAGCATCTGTTCTCAGCTCTTCATCAGCAGTTATGGCACCCAAGAAGAGCAACATTTCATATCACTTCTTTGAGCCTGTGCTGGCTGGCATTAGGCAGGTCCAGGCACTTATCACTCCAGACCATATCCCATTATTCAGAGAACATTATGGAGGCATCCTTGATATGGTTATGGACTTGGACCCTTCTCAGAGGAGTTTGATTCACACTTGCCTACAGTTCTATGATCCTCCTTTGAGATGCTTCACTTTTCAGAATTTTCAGTTGGGACCTTTGCTGAAGGAGTTCTCATCTTTGATTGGAGTACCTGTCAGGGGTGGTATCCCTTTCAACCCAGAGATGGCTTCTCCTAGCAATGAAGAAGTGGCAAAAGCACTGTATTTGGAACCTATTTTGATTGAGCAGAACATGACTACAAAGGCTGGAATTCCTGGCCTACACCTAGATTTTCTGACTTCTCAGGCCATCCTGAAGGCCTCCTTGGGAGAATGGAAGGAAGTTTGTGCATTGTTAGCCCTCAGTATATATGGGGTTATACTTTTTGCAGATGAGCCCAAGTTTATTAGCAAGAATGCTATTCATCTCTTCCTTTTGAGGAACCCAGTACCCACCTTGCTGGGGGATTTCTATTATTCTGTTCACCAAAGGAATGAGAAGCAGAGAGGGAGGTTGGTGAGGTGCTGTGCTCCTTTGTTTCATACCTGGCTACTTAAACACTTATCCAAGACTGATGCTTTCCTGAATCCTCACCAACAGAAGAATTGGGCTAGAAGACTCACTGCTTTGACCTCAGATGACATCAGGTGGTGCACCTAGAGCACCAAGGGCAGGGACATAATTACTAGCTGTGGACAGTTCCCCAATGTACCTCTAGTGGGAGTAAAGGGTTGCATCAACTACAATACTTTGTTGTTTAAGAGACAGTTAGGCTATGCTTTGCTTCACCCCCTAGGGTGCAAGACTTGGCTGAAACCCTGTATTGTGAGATAAAGCCTAATCTAGATGTTGTCAGACAAGCATCCTGGGCTTGGGACAACATCCAGACCAAAGGGATGGCCATTCTTGGGAGATGCAATAATATGGGTTCAACACAGTATTATGAATGGTCTCATGCTAGGGCTCAGATTTCTGGAATGCCCTTCACCATTGAGGATGCACCTGGACCATCCACAACACCACCCCCAGCCACTGTCAGCCTGGAGGAATTTGAGAAGCTGAAGAAAAGGAATGAGAATCTGTCTCAAGCTCTGCAGAAGACCCTCTGGGAGAGGAGTGATGGTCGTCTAGACATTGAGAGGTTAGAAAAGCTTAAGGTGGAGCATCTAGCCAGGATTGAGAAATCAGAGGACTACATCAAGAAATCAAGAGCTGGAGAGCAAATATTGAAGAATGCCTGTAAAGAGGCCCAGTTTCAGAAGGCTAGGACTGATCTCTATCTGAAAGAAAGTCAAGCTAGGTGGGTCAGGATCACTGAAGCTCGCACTCAAGAAGATAAGAGAACTCAAGACAGGATTGAGCTGTTGGAGGCTAATGAAAATAAGCAACAGGAGGCTCTGCTAGCAGCCCAGAAGGAAATCTCAGAATTGAAGCTTAGGGCTGGTGTGAAGAGGTCAAAGGACCAAGACAGACACAAGAAACTGACCACTGCTATCACCATCAGGAACCTTCTTATCAGAAGCATTACAGAGCATCCGGCTGGTCCTGTAACTGAAGCACTTCTGAAGGAGGTTAAGGAGGATGAGTTTGGCTTAGATGTTTGATCACTTTGCTTGTTGCTATTTCCATTTGATGTACTTTTCTTTTTATTGTATTTTGACCCTTCAGGGGCATGTGTTGTAAAAACAAACTGTGTATTCATTCACCTTTTGTAATATATTTGTTAGTTTGTTTTATTAAGTTTTCTTCCTTTCAAGCAACATCAAAGCATCTTCCTCAGGGTCTGGAAAGGTCAAAACCAAGTGCCAAGCCAGATACCTTGGAAACAAATAAGCATACTGCATTGCATACTAACTTTTGTTTTGTTTTGTAGGTTTTTGTTTTATTTGTTACTAACTCTGTTGTGGTTCAGGAATTATTGCTCGCCGTCGGGTGTTCCCTCTCAACCGTCCGCACCGGTATCCTACTCGCAACAACCTTCCTGGTATCCAAATGGATCAAGTACAGCAAGATCTGACAGAGGTCAGAACTCAGATGGCTAATGAAAGGCTGGAGATGAGAAACCAAATGACCCAATTCATGGAAGTAATGAATGGCTTGGCCCAAAGTCAAGAAAGGTTGAGGGCATTGGTAGAAAGGCAAACCCCGGAAGAACCCCATCTGGGAACTGGAGGAACAAGTAACAATGAGAGGGGTCAGCCTCATGTTAATCCACCAGTATATGGGCCTCATCTACATCCGGAAGTCAACATCCCGGGTATTGTGCAAGGAAATACTACTGGGGGAAGAGTCTTACAAGAAGACCCCCAAGAAGAACAGTTCACTGTGATGGGAGCTGGGGATGAAGTCTATGATAGGAGGCTTGATGAACTTGCTGAGAAGTTGAGATCTCTGGAGTCTCAAAACTCCCTAGGTTTTGATGTCATAGATATGGGCTTAGTGGACGGGGTAAGAATTCCCTACAAGTTTAAACCCCCGTGCTTCGAGAAGTACAACGGAACTTCCTGTCCACGAACTCACTTGCAGTCCTTTCTGGGGAGACTTAAGGCATACACCATGGATGAAAAACTGTGGATGTTTTACTTTGAAGATAGTTTGATTGGGGCTTCAAGGGAGTGGTATTCTCACTTGACCAGAGCTACTATCAGATGCTGGAAAGACCTAGCTGAAGCTTTCATCAGACAATACCAATACAATCTATACATGGCTCCTAACAGAACCCTTTTGATGGGAATGTCTCAGTCCTCCAGAGAAAGCTTCAGGGAGTATGCCCAGAGGTGGAGACAGCTTGCTGCTGCTGTCCAGCCACCCATGTCGGAAAGAGAAATGGCCGACATGTTTATGAACACTCTGCAAGGAACATATATTGACAGGCTAGCTGCCTTTTCTTCCACCAGCTTCGTTGACGTAGTCATAGCTGGAGAAAGAATTGAAAGCCTTCTGAAGATGGGAAAAATTACTGATAATGGTGCAAGTTCATCCAGTAATCCCAGGAAGCCTTTTGTGGGACCTAGAAGAACCGATGAGACAAATACCATTTATGCCAACAGGGGCAGACCTCAGCATGTCCACAGATCAGTAGCAGCTGTCACTATTCCAGCTTCGATTCCTCAGCAACTGGCATATCAACCACAACAACAACCACATTATCAGCAACAAGTTCATTATCCGCCACAGAGGACTTACAAAAACAACAACAACAATAACAACAACAACAATCAACAACAAAGACCCTTTCAGCAAAGACCATCACAGGCAAATAGGGTTATTGACCCTATCCCTATGCCTTATGCCGCTTTATTGCCACAACTCCTGAAACTCAACCTGGTTGAACTAAGGACATTGGCACCACCAGATCCCTCAAGTCTGCCAAGAAACTATGATGTCAACGCCAGATGTGCTTTCCATTCCAATGCACCTGGCCACAATACTGAGAAATGTAGGGCTTTACAAATGAAAGTGCAGGATCTAGTGGATTCCAAAGCCCTCAATTTTGCACCCCCGCCAAATGTCAACAAGAATCCCATGCCCAATCATGGAGGACTAAGAATTAATGCCATTGAGGAAGACAAGCCATCTTTCTTAATCACCAGTGTTGGGCAGATTCGGACACCTCTGGTAGAAATTAAAGCTCAGCTCCTAGAATGCCAGATGTTCCCCGGGTGTGAGCTCGGTTGTGGTTATTGCAACATTTCGGTCAGCGGGTGTGATAACTTGAGAAGCGGCATAGATGGTCTTATCAAAAGTGGTATACTTCAGATCACAACATCAGTACCTACAAATCCAGCAATCCCTCTGACAACAATTCCTGATTCTCCTACAAATGCAACAACAATCACTCCGATCAATTCATCAATATCATCAACAATGGCTCCATCCATCACTTCAGCAAATCAGAAGTCAACTACCATCTCTTCTACAACATCAGCACTCATTCATTCAACAGAATCTTCTACGACGCCAACAGATATCTCAGCAGTCACCATTTATTATGATCCATCATATGTTCCTCCAAACAACAATTTTCAACAACAAGCAGTGGCATCTCCTGCCAGGTCACCAGTCACCATTTACTACGATCCGCACACCATTTCAGTACCTCCCTCTGCAGCAGTCAGTCCAGTTACCATCACGGTGCCTGGACCCGTTCCATATGAAAGTAGTAATGCCATCCCTTGGCATTATGGCTCTGACCTCTACTGCAACGGAGAGAAAATCACTTTGGATTCTTCAACCTCTTCTCCACAGATTGATAATGTTGGGGGAGGCGGAGGCTTCACCAGAAGCGGACGCCTTTTTGCTTCACAATTACAAAGACCTAATGCCGAAGCAGAAGCTGCTGCAAAAGCAAAGGGGAAGAGTGTGGTACCTGAAGAACCAATCATCAAAGAAACTCAGAAGACATCTTTTGAGCAAGATGTAGACGAGTTTATGAGAATTATAAAGAGAAGTGATTACAATGTGGTGGATCAGCTTCACCAAACTCCCTCAAAGATCTCCATATTATCCTTGCTAATGTGTTCTGAAGCTCACAGGAATGCATTACTGAAAGTCTTGCACGCAACATACGTGCTTGAAGAGATCACTGTTAATCAGCTAGAAACTGTGGTAGCAAATGTCAACACCAGTCATGGACTGGGCTTCACCAATGCTTATTTAACAACTGAGGGGCGTAACCACAACAAGGCTTTACACATCACTCTAGAATGCAAGGGTGCTGTTCTATCTCATGTACTGGTGGATACTGGGTCATCACTCAATGTCCTACCAAAGAAAGCCTTAGTGAAGCTGGAGTATGATGGCTTGGCACTGCGTCCAAGTAATTTAGTGGTGAGAGCATTTGATGGCTCTAAAAGATCAGTGCTAGGGGAGATTGATCTGCCTGTGATGATTGGCCCGCAGACCTTAAAAATTACCTTATATGTGATGGACATTCAGCCGGCCTACAACTGTTTGTTGGGTAGACCTTGGATCCATGCCGTTGGCGCAGTTACGTCTACCCTTCACCAGAAGCTGAAATTCGAGTGGGAAGGCCAGATCATCACCATCTGTGGTGAAGAAGATATCTTTGTTAGCCATCTGGCTACATACAAGTATATTGAGATGGATGGAGAGATCCTTGAAACTATGAGCCAGGGGTTTGAGGCCCTAAACATAAATGAAGCATCTGCTGTACTGGGAACCTCCATGACGTCTTATCAGCAAGCCAGGAAGGTTGTTGAAGAGGGGACTGCCCAAGGCTGGGGCAAGCTGTTGCCTATGGAAAAGAAGGAGGTCAGATTTGGGTTGGGTTACAAACCAACTCAACAAGATCAATCAGAGGCTGCCAAGAAGCCCAACTTTGTCAGCGGGGGAATGCTCACCCCGGATGCAGTGAACAACTTGGAAGATGAGTCGGAAGATGAACGCAACCTGGAGAGCTGCATACGTCCAAGGATCCCGGGGAGCTGTATCTCAAACTGGTCTTCCCAGGAAATTATAAGGGTTACTCCTGCAGAGTAATTATTATTTCCTGTATATTTTAAGCATGCATCAAGTCTTGCATCTTGCCCAAGATGTCAAGACTCATTTTGTAATCGGGCCATCTTGTAATTTTGTGCAAACAAATCAATCAATGAATATCAGACATCTTTTGCAAATGAGTCTTTTTCTTTTTCACTCACTGTTTTTCCATTTTTCTTTTTGTACAAAAATAAAATGGCAATGTTTTCAAAATGATAACTTTACTTCACTTTTTCTAAACAAAGATTAAAATCGATCACTAAAATGAACAATCTAAACCCTTGCTGAGAGTGCCTTTCAGACTGCACCGACAACAGCACAGCCATGGCTTCGTATGACTTTGACAATCCAATCAATCAAGCTGATGAAGGGGTTAAAGAAGATTTTGAGCTTCCTGAAGAGCTAGCCAGGTTGTTAAGGCAAGAGGAGAAGGTTATCACTCCTCATCAGGAGGAGGTCGAAACGGTTAATCTTGGTACGGAAGAAGATGTGAAAGAAGTTAAGATCGGGGCCTGCCTACAAGACTCAGTGAAAGAGCAACTGATTGACCTGCTTCGTGAATATGTGGATGTGTTTGCTTGGTCTTATCAGGATATGCCAAGGTTGGACACCGATATTGTCATGCACAAGCTGCCTTTAAGAGAAGACTGCCCACCGGTAAAACAGAAACTGCGCCGTACTCGCCCAGACATGGCAATGAAGATCAAAGAAGAGGTGCAAAAGCAGTGGGACGCCGGGTTCCTTGCTGTAACTAGCTACCCGCCGTGGGTTGCTAATATTGTACCTGTGCCTAAGAAAGATGGTAAGGTGAGAATATGTGTTGACTACCGGGACCTGAACAGAGCCAGCCCGAAAGATGACTTCCCTTTACCTCACATTGATGTATTGGTGGATAATACGGCTCAGTTCTCGGTATTCTCCTTCATGGATGGATTTTCAGGATACAATCAAATCAAAATGTCACCTGAAGACATGGAGAAGACAACTTTCATCACACCCTGGGGAACATTCTGTTACAAGGTGATGCCATTCGGACTAAAGAATGCTGGTGCAACATATCAACGGGCTATGGTTACATTATTCCATGACATGATCCATAAAGAAATCGAATGTTATGTGGATGACATGATCGCCAAGTCCCTCACGGAAGAAGACCACCTAGTAAATCTGTTGAAGTTATTCAAGCGTATGAGGAAGTACCAACTGAAGTTGAACCCCAACAAGTGCACATTCGGGGTGAGATCTGGTAAGCTGCTGGGATTCATTGTAAGTGAGAAAGGGATTGAAGTTGACCCTGATAAAGTCAAAGCCATTCAAGAAATGCCTGCACCAAAAACTGAGAAAGAAGTTCGAGGGTTCCTAGGTAGATTGAACTACATTTCACGGTTCATATCTCACCTTACAGCAACCTGTGAACCTCTGTTCAAGTTGTTAAGAAAAGAACAAACGGTCAGGTGGAACGAAGACTGCCAGAGGGCTTTTGACAAGATCAAGAAGTACATTCAAGAGCCTCTAATCCTTATGCCTCCAGTTGAAGGAAGACCTCTAATCATGTACTTGACAGTATTAGAAGAGTCAATGGGGTGTGTGCTGGGCCAGCATGACAAGTTTGGTCGAAAAGAGTATGCAATATACTACCTGAGCAAAAAGTTTACCGACTGTGAACAACGTTATTCACTGCTCGAGAAAACTTGATGTGCTTTAGCGTGGGCTGCTCGCCGACTAAGGCAGTATATGTTGACCTACACTACCTTATTGATTTCAAAGATGTACCCAATTAAGTACATTTTTGAGAAGCCAACACTTACCGGACGGGTTGCAAGATGGCAAATGATCCTCACAGAATATGACATCCATTACACATCTCAGAAAGCCATCAAGGGCAGTGTATTGTCTGATTATCTTGCTGAGCAACCCATTGATGATTACCAGCCTATGAGATTTGACTTCCCTGATGAAGACATCATGTTCATAAAAGCAAAAGATCATGAAGAGCCTGTTCACACTGAAGGGCCTGACCCGGAAGAAGAATGGACTATGATGTTTGATGGGGCTGTTAATATGAATGGTCGTGGTGTTGGTGCAGTACTCATTACACCTAAAGGAGTTCACCTGCCTTTCTCGGCAAAACTCACCTTTAACTGCACTAACAACGAAGCTGAATACGAAGCTTGCATTATGGGTCTTGAGGAAGCCATTGACCTCAGGATCAAGACTTTAACGGTATTCGGAGATTCAGCTCTGGTAATCAATCAATCCAATGGCAAATGGTACACCCACCAAGATCATCTGATACCTTACAGGGATTATACAAGGAGGTTATTGACTTTCTTTACAACGGTCAAGCTTGAGTATATCCCTCGGGACGAGAATCAATTTGCAGATGCTCTTGCCACCATTTCATCCATGATCAAAGTTCAAGCTGCCAACTTTGTGCCTCGGATTTCAGTATCCAGACTTGACAGACCAGCGTATGTATTCACAGCAGATGTTGTTAAGGATGATAAGCCTTGGTTCCACGACATTAAATGCTTCTTGGGGGACCAAACATACCCACCTGGGGCATCTTCTAATGACAAGAAGACATTAAGAAGGCTAGCTGGCAGTTTCTTCCTGAATACTGATGGTTCCCTGTACAAGAGAAACTTTGATATGGTACTCCTCAGATGCGTTGATAGAACAGAAGCAGACTTGTTGATGCACGCGGTGCACGAAGGATCCTTTGGTACCCATGCGGGAGGGCATGCCGTGGCCAAGAAGTTGCTAAGATCAGGCTATTACTGGATCACAATGGATGCAGACTGTTGTGCTTATGCCAGAAAATGCCATAAATGCCAGATTTATGCAGATAAAGTACATGTGCCTCCGAATCTTTTGAATGTGATGTCTTCACCCCGGCCCTTTGCCATGTGGGGCATTGATATGATTGGCAAGATCAAACCGACCGCTTCAAACGGCCACAGATTCATCCTGGTTGCTATTGACTATTTCACCAAGTGGGTTGAAGCAGCTTCCTATGAAAATGTTACAAGGCAAGTGGTAGCCCGATTCCTGAATATAGGGATCATGCATATCAATTTTCATGAAGAAATTCCATGGGGAAGTCATCTGATCAAGAGTTGACTTTTTGAGCAAGTCAGTGCAAAATCAGGGCATCTGAGGCCCCCAATGACCCAACCAAAGGGTGTTCTTCATCATTTTGATTAGGTATGATCTTTATTTGATCATAGAAGATGTTGGAAGTTCACAAAATTTAAGAATTTCAAGCCATTTGCAAAGTTGACTTTTTGGGAAAATGACTTGTAATGGAAACTTGCCATTTTGGGAAACTTTTTCAACCCTTGCTTTTTGATTCAAAAATGCTTCAAATGGGAAAACTTTGGTCATGAAAGTTGTAGAATGGATCATTCCCTCTTCAAAAAGTACAAGAACTTGTCCTAATTCATTTTGGATCAAAAGTTATGGCTTGTCAAAGTTGGCCAAAATCACATAATTTGAAGTTTTCTACCAAAGAGGCATTTTGCAAAATGGTATGATCAAGTGTTCTAAAGGCTTCAAATGTGTACAAACTTTTCACAACATGATCACATGACCTCTAAAGATCAGAATTGGCCCAAGAATATTGCATTTTGATGCCTTGAATCTCATGAATTTTCAAAATGGCCAAACTTTGGGAAATTTGCAAAAACATCTCATAAACTTCATGCAACTTGCTGAATCATCTCAAATCAAATTCCATGGTTCTCCCTAAACTCAGCTGAGCCAAGCCATGCCCCTATCTCATCCTGCCACTTGCCCAAACCTCCAAGTACAACTTGCTTGACTTTTTGCAACTTGAGCCATACCAATCACAACAGTCCACACCAACTCCTCTGACCTCTCTAGTTGTGATAAGTGGACCAAAGGCAAGCCATAATACATAACAATTCATGTTGAAGCTCTCTCATAGCATAGTTCCAAGTTTATGCCCCATATGCAAAACCATTCGAAACACTCTCCACAAGCATCAAACACACAAACAAACTTCACAAAACATCTCAACATGACTCACTGATCACAAACCAACCATTGAAACAGCCCAGAACCTCACACAAACCAAATACTATTTCCTCACTTCACTGAACATAACTTTGCCAATCTCCCAAACTAGCCATCCTCAAAGCTTTCTAAGCTTCATTTCATCATCAGAGGATTCAAAGGAGTGGATTTGCAGCAAAGGAAAGGCCAGAAAGCCCAGAACCAGGAGATTCCATCTCAGGTAGCCATCTCAAACTTTTTTCCAGAAACTCCATTTTAAGTTCTTAAACGATTCTATGTGCTCCCCTGATCATGGGGATGTGATTATTTTTGAAAATGGTTGAGAAACCAGGATGTATGGTTGCTCTGAAACTTTCTGACCTAAAAATTGTTTGCTTCGATTCATGATGTTCTTGAGTGATAAATGATTTTTGAGGATTGATTCGTGTTTAGGGTTGTTTAAGGTTTGATTCTGGAGCTTTTGGTGAAGTTTCATGGCGTTTTGAGGGATTCAGGGGAGGGGATTGGCCGGAGAAGATGACCGGAGCTTGCTCCGGTCACCTGAGAGTGATTAGGGTTAGTTAATTAGGGTTTAATCTTAATTACGTAAGTTTGAATGTGAGTCGTCCAAACGCACGCCAAGTCCACTCCCGCGTCCCTGAATTTGAATCTCAGCCATCAGATTGGCTGACTTTCTATTTTTCTATTTAAATTCATTTTATTTTCATTTATTTTGCATTTATTTTCTTCATTTTATTTAAAATAGCAAAATACATTGAAAAATTCTGAAATTTTTTATCAAACCTTTTATTAATTTTCAGAAACCAAAACTATTTTTTATTTTTATTTTTTGCATTAAAAATTATTTTTAAATCATTTAAAAGATTATTTTTAATTAGTTAATGAAAATTAATTAATTAAAAATACTTTTAGGTATTTAAAAATCACAAAAAAATTCATGTAACATTTAAAAACATTTAGAAACATTGTCCAACTCTCAAACCAAATTTCTTTTTTGTTCTTGACCCCTTTTGACAATTTTCTTTGGATTTAAATTCATTTCAAGGCATTATTTTGATTCAAACTTCAAAAATTCATTTCTGCCTAACCATTGAGAGTTGGACAATGATAATTTTTTGCATTGCATCTTGCATAACATGTAGTTTATAGGATTAAATTGGCATGAATTGATCTTGCATTTTCATTTTGTTTTGCATTTTTCTTGAGAAGGTACCTTAAAACCCTAGCAATCTTGGAAAATTCATAACCCTCATTAGGTTAAGAGTTAGAACCCCTCCTTTGGGAAGTGAGTTTGTATAGGTCTAAGGTTCCTTTGATTGTATTTTCAAATTTTTATCATGATGTTTGCTTCTGGTTTTGGTTTTTGCTTTGTGTATTGATCATAAACCCTAATTCATGCCTTCCTTTGCATCCATTTTCCATTTGTTTGCATACCATGACTTGCCATGACATTTTGTGCTTCCATTTGATTCATATGACATCTTAGGACATATTATAATCATGGTTGATCATTGCATCTTGCATTTGCCATGTTGTATGACATTTGCATTCCATAACTTTTCATGAACATTCATGGTTCAAAGCATGCTTCTCTTGCATCCATATGCTTGTATGATCATCCTCATGCCTTGTCTCATGTTTGCATAATCTCTTAGCATCATTAACATCATAGTAATGCTTCTGGTTTTGGTTTGCATCATTTCATTTCATCTAATTTGCATTGCATCTCATTTCTTTACTAACTTTTTAGGTGGTAAGTTACTTTGAGAAGTGAATTTGCCTTCACTTCTCACAATCTCTTTTCATCTCTCTTATGCATCATTGCTGCATTTTTGTATGTGTATTGGATTGAGCTTGCTCATTCTTGTTCATCTTACCTTCTTTCTTCAAGCAACTTGTCTTCTTAAGTGAAGCAAGTTGTTTTGCTTCTCTTTGCTCCTTTCATCTGCTTCCCTCCTTGGTGGTTCTTTGAAGATCTTTCTCTTAAACCTCACAAACCCTAGGACTACCAAGCATGATAACTTTTTAGGATTGTTTAGTCCCCCACTTAGCTTTCACCTTTGTGTCTCTTTGAGTCTTCTCTTCTCATCTCATAATCAGGGACTAAACCCTAAAGGCTTTAAGGCTTTGTGATTAAGCTTATGCATGCATCCTTATATTAGGATGGAGTGTATAACTTTAATCCTAAGTGTTAAACCCTTAATGTGTTTAAATCCTTTAATCAATTCACTTAATAATCATCAAGACATCAAGCTTGTAACTTGGGCCTTGCATTAGGGTTCTAATTCTTCCTTAATTGGTTAAGAAGGACTAACCCTAATGTTAATGGACAAGTCCCCCTCAAGTTGTCTTACAAATCATAAAATCCACTTCTTCATCATACCATTAACTAAAATCCATCTAATAAAGGCTTTGTTTTGTCATGAGGTTAATCCCTAATCATGGATTAAGTTGAGGAGCTTTCCTCAGCTTAAACATTCTCATCTATTATCCTTCTATTAGGATGGTGTAATGAGTCTGTTTAATCCCTGATTATAGCTTAATCTCATTACTTAACACTAAACAAAAACAACAAAAACATCTAAATAAATGCAAGTAGGATAATGATCTTAATCCTACATCAAAGGTGATTAAGTGTGAGATGCTGACTTCACACTTAAGGTATTCTCATTACCCCTAATCAGAGGGAAGATCTGATGAGTTTACTAACCCATTGGTTTAGGCTTAAGCTCATTAACTTATGACAAACTTCAAAAAGCAATAAAAGACTGAAAACTCAAAAAAACAAACAAAAATCGTCTCCTTCGGGATTCTTTTCTCATCTCATTCACTCACAAACGAGAACTCCCTTCTTCCGTCTAATGCAAGACAGTTAGCACCTGAGCCAGGTTGTAACCAACCCCCTTTCTCAGTCTCTCTGGTTCGCAACCGTCTTATCCATATCTTTCTAGGTTTATGCAGCATTACCTTTCCTCCGGGATAAAAATGCCTAGCTGGCGACTCTTGTCTTCTGAGTTCACCCATGTGTGTACTCTCCTCTTTCGCCGACCGTTCGCGTCTGTACCCCTCTTGGCCTGGTGTGTCATTTTGGTGGGAGCGACACAGCCTCGTATTGACCCACCAGAATATGGACCCCATCTGAATCCAGAAGTCAACATCCCGAGGAATGTTCAAGGTAATACTGCTGGGGGCAGAATCCTGCGGGAAGATCCCCAAGAAGAACAGTTTACTGTTATAGGGGCTGGAGATGAGGTATACGATAGAAGATTGGATGAGATTGCTGAAAAGTTAAGATCTTTGGAATCTCATAATTCTTTGGGCTTCGACGTGATGGATATGGGACTGGTAGATGGGGTGAGGATTCCCCACAAATTCAAACCCCCATGCTTTGAGAAGTATAATGGCACCTCATGTCCGCGTACTCATCTGCAATCTTTCTTGGGAAGGCTCAAGGCTTATACCATGGATGAGAAGTTATAGATGTTCTACTTTGAGGACAGTCTGACTGGAGCTTCGAGAGAATGGTATTCACATCTAACAAGGGCCACCATAAGATGTTGGAAGGACTTGGCCGAGGCTTTCATCCGGAAATATCAGTACAACCTAGACATGGATCCCAATAGAACTCTTCTAATGGGTGTCGCTCCCACCAAATGACACCTAAGTCAAGAGGGGTACAGACGCGAACGGTCGGCGAGGGGATGAGAACACACAGGGGTGAACTCAGAAAGACAAGAGTCGCCAGCTAGGCATTTTTATCCCGGAGGAAAGGTAATGCTGCATAAACCTAAGAAAAAGATTTGGATAAGACGGTTGCGAACCAGAGAGACTGAGAAAGGGGGTTGGTTACAACCTGGGAAGGTATTAGCACCCAGATTGTCCACCGTACTCGACGGGATCCACGCTTAAAAGATTTGTGTTTTAAAGGGGTAGTGTCAGTGCAATTTGTGTATCAAAGCTGGAAAGGATGCAAGTGTCAGTGTAAAAGAAGTGTAGTGTATATGTGAAGTGTCAGTGTAAGGAAAAAGTGAGGTGCTAATGATAATGAGGTTTTAAAGAATAGCTGAAAAGAGGGGGAATATACAGAGACTTTTGTTCGATAACTGTTAAGTTATGCCTACGTATCATCTCGTGCAATGAGGAAGTCAGAACATCGTAGTTCGACCCAAAGAGACTGAAAGATGAATTGACTTGTGAACTGCTTACTTGTCTATGCTCAAGTGTATGACCTGTCTGGCCCAGGTGCAAACTGTCTTGCATTAGACGGAAGAAGCAAGTTCTCTTTTGTGAGTGAATGAGATGAGAAAAGAATCCCGGAGGAGACGATTATTGTTTGTTTTTGAGTTTTCAGTCTTTTATTGCCTTTGAAGTTTGTCATAAGTTAATGAGCTTAAGCCTAAACCAATGGGTTGGTAAACTCATCACATCTTCCCTCTGATTAGGGGTAATGAGAATACCTTAAGTGTGAAGTCAGCGTCTCACACTTAATCACCTTTGATGTAGGATTAAGATTATTAACCTACGTGTTATTATTTAGATGTTTTTGTTGTTTTTTTTAGTGTTAAGTAATGAGATTAAACCATAATCAGGGATTAAACAGACTCATTACACCATCCTAATAGAAGGATAATAGATGAGAATGTTTAAGCTGAGGAAGACTCCTCATCTTAATCCATGATTAGGGATTAACCTCATGACAAAACAAAGCCTTTATTAGATGGATTTTAGTTAATGATAAGATGATGAAGTGGATTTTATGATTTGTAAGACAACTTGAGGGGGACTTGTCCATTAACACTAGGGTTAGTCCTTCTTAACCAATTAAGGAAGAATTAGAACCCTAATTCAAGGCCCAAGTTACAAGCTTGATGTCTTGATGATTATTAAGTGAATTGATTAAAGTATTTAAACAACATTAAGGGTTTAACACTTAGGATTAAAGTTATACACTCCATCCTAATAGAAGGATGCAGGCATAAGCTTAATCACAAAGCCTTAAAGCCTTTAGGGTTTAGTCCCTGATTATGAGATGAGAAGAGAAGACTCAAAGAGACACAAAGGTAAAAGCTAAGTGGGGGACTAATCAAAACCCTAATTGTTATCATGCTTGGAGATCCTAGGGTTAATGAGGTTTGCAAGAAGATCTTCAATGAACCACCAAGGAGAGAAGCAGATGAAAGGAGCAAAGAGAAGCAAAAACAACTTGCTTCACTTAAGAAGTCAAGTTGCTTGAAGAAAGAAAGTGAGATGAACAAGGATGAGCAAGTTCAAACCAATACACATACAAAAATGCAGCAATGATGCATAAGAGAGGTGAAAAGAGATAGTGAGAAGTGAAGGCAAATTCACTTCTCAAACAACTTACCACCTGAAAAGTTAGTAAAAGAAATGAAATGCAATGCAAAATGTGATGCAGTGTGATGATGCAAACCAAAACCAGAAGCATGAGTATGATGTTAATGATGCTAAGAGATGATGCAAAAATGAGGCAAGGCATTAGAATGATCATACAAACACATGGATGTAAGAGAAGCATGTTTTGAACCATGGATGTTCATGAAAAGTTATGGAATGCAAATGACATACAACATGGAAAATGTGAGATGCAATGATCAAACATGATTCTAATATGTCTTAAGATGTATCATGAATCAAATGGAGGCACAAAATGTCATGGCAAGTCATGGTATGCAAGCAAATGGAAGATGGATGCAAAGGAAGGCATAAATTAGGGTTTATGATCAACACACAAAACAAAATTCAAAATCAGAAGCAAACATCATGATAAAAAATTGAAAATGCAATCAAAGATACCCTAGACCTATACAAACTCACTGCCCAAAGGAGGGGATCCAACTCTTAACCTAGTGAGATTTATGAATTTTCTAAGATTGCTAGGGTTTTAAGGTACCTTGTCAAGAAAAATGCAAAACAAAATGAAAATGCAAGATCAATTCAAGCCAATTTTATTCTATAAACTACATGCTATACAAGATGCAATGCAAAAAGAATCATTGTCCAACTTTCAATTGTTAGGCATAAATGAATTTTTGAAGTTTGAAACAAAATATTGCCCAATAATGAAATTAATTCCATTGAAAATGATTAAAAGGCAACAAGAACAAAAAATAAATTTGGTTTGAGAGTTGGACAATGTTTCTAAATGTTTCATGAATTTTTTTGTGATTTTTAAATACCTAAAAGTATTTTTAATTAATTAATTTTCATTAACTAATTAAAAATAAACTTTTAAATGATTTAAAAATAAATTTTAATGCAAAAAATAAAAATAAAAATATTTTTGTGTTCTGAAAATTAATTGAACCTTTGACAAAAAATTTCAGAATTTTTTAAAGTGTTTTGCTATTTTTTAAAATTCGTGCAAATTAAATAGAAACAAATGAATTAAAAATTAAATAAAATGAGAAAAAGGGGAAAGTCAACTAATCTCAAGGCTGAGATTCAAAGCTGGGTTGGAGGGAATTGACCCCGCGCGCATCTGGACGGCTGAAATTCAAACTACGCTAATTATGATTAAAGCCCTAATCTGAACCCTAATGACTTTCAGATGACCGGAATAGTGGTTCCGGTCATCTTCTCCGGCGAGCACAAAACCTAATCCTCTTCTCTAGAAAAAATCAAGAGCTTTAAAGCTCCAGATCACATCTCCTAATCACCCTGAACACGAATCAAGCATCAAAACAAATTTATATAACCTATAACTCAAGATATGGATCAAAACATAAAATCTGGAAAAGTTTCAGAGCTTCGATACAGGCTTATTTCTCAACCATTTCAAAAAGTAAAAACATCAGAGTGATCAGCAAACCATGAGGAACAATCTAGGAACTTAAAAACTCATTTCTGGAAAATTTGTTCATCATGTTACCTGCGGTTGAGCTTTCAATCCAGGAGCTTTCTGGATGCTTCTTTGGCTCAAACAAGTCCCAATGATCCTCCTTAGAAGCTTTTGACACTTAGCTGGAGTTTATATGGCCTTTGGAGAGAGTTGGCAGAAGCTCAGGTCAAGGGAGTGTGAAAATCGTATTTGTGATGTGGGAGGTTTCAGGCCAAAACAATGGTTGGTTTATGATCAGTGGAACATTTTGAGATCAATGGTGAAGTTTGTTTTTGTGTTTGAGGCTTGTGCTGTGTGTTTCGAATGGTTTTGCATAAGAGGCATAAACTTGGAACTATGGCTTGTGATCTCTTTCAGGCTTGAGTGTGTGGTGTGTTATGTTGGCTTTGGTCCACTTATCACAACTAGAGAGGTCAGAGGAGTTGGTGTGGACTGTTGTGATTGGTATGGGTGTTTTGGCCAAAAAGTCAAAAGTGTTGTACTTGAGGTATGGGCAATGGTGTAGCTTGCTTTTTGGCTTGTCTTGGCTCAGCTTGAATCAAGGAAAGCAATGGAAAAGGTCTAGAGGCAATGCAGCAAGTGGATTAGGGTTTATGATAGGTTTTGCAACTTTGATCACCTTTGCCCCTTTTGAAGTTTCTTGATCCACAAGTCATAAAAATGATCCAACTCTTGATGCAATCTGACTTTTAGACATTGGTTCATGTTTGTGTGAAGTTTAGAAGTCCATTTGATAGCACAATTTGCCTTGGCAAGTGGTTTTGCAACTTTGCCTCTTTGGTGGAAAACTTGAAATTATGTGATTTTTCCCAACTTTGACAAGCCATAACTTTTGATCCAAAATGAATTAGAATGAGTTATTGTACTTTTTGAAAAGAGAATGATCCATTCTACAACTTTCATGACCAAAGTTTTCTCATTTGAAGCATTTTTGAATCAAAAAGCAAGGGTTGAAAGAGTTTCCCAAAATGGCAAGTTTCCATTACAAGTCATTTTCCCAAAAAGTCAACTTTGCAAATGGCTTGAAATTCTTCAATTTTGTGAACTTATAACACCTTCTATGACCAAATAAAGATCATACATAATCAAAATGATGAAGAACACCCTTTGGTTGGGTCATTGGGGGCCTCAGATGCCCTGATTTTGCACTGGCTTGCTCAAAAAGTCAACTCTTGATCAGATGACTTCCCCATGGAATTTATTCATAAAACTTGATATGCATGATCCCTATACCATATATAGACCAATAGAAACAAGAATGACCAAAAAAATTGGAGTTATGGCCTCTGAAACCAAAACCCTAATTCTAGGTCATCTGTGCAGTCAAACCTGGCTCTGCTTCCATGCCATTCCCAGTTCTTGTGATTTTTTGACATTCTTGACTTTGAGAGGATATAATATGATGCTTGAACATACATGGACCCCTTTGAAGTGATTGATGACCTTTGGAGTGGCTCAAGTGGCTCTGGGATGGCTCAGATCACAAACCCTAGATGCAGATGACTTTGAAACAATGCAGTGAAGCAAATATGTAATATGAGATGCTATGATTAAACTTATGCATATGAAAAGACCACAATCCATGGTGTGAATGGGTGAGGGCAAATTTGGGGTGTTTACAACTGCCCCTATTCAAGCATGAGTTAGCTGTGCAGGATGTAAGCAACGGCTTATCAAGCAAACAAGATAACTTGTGGTTGAATACCAAAGACAGTCCAAAATTTGCACTCACAGAATGAAGAAGAAAAGGGATATAGATTGTAAAAGAAAGAAAATATATATATATATATATGTATATATATATATATATTATAAAGTGCGGGCGACGGAGGACGACCGTCGAGCAGAGGACGACTACTGGGGAAGGAGCAATGACGGGGACGGCCGACATGCTAGGGAAGGAGCGGGAGATAAAGCAAAGACGGGGACGGCCGACTAGCTGGGGATGTAAGAGATTATGATGGGGACGGCCATCAAGATAAAGTGACAAAGATTCTCTGGGGAATAGGTAAAAATAAATGATAAGGATGGCCATCAGGTTCATAAAGTAATGTAAACAACGATGGGGACGACCATCGGGCTAAACTGATGAAGGACGATCATCAAGAAAAGGAAAAGGGACCACGACGGGGACGGCCATCGGGTTAAAGAATAAATGAAATAATGATGAGGGACAGTCATCAAAGGTGAAGGACGATCACCTAGCAGGGGACGGCTGCTCTGATGGGGATAAGATGAGGGATGGTCATCTAAGGTGAAGGACGATCACCGGGCAAGGTACGGTTGCCAAAAATATCGCGACATAGGACGAATGTCGGATAAAAGGTCGACGATGGGGACGACCATCGGATAAGCATGATGAAGGACGATCATCAAGAGGTGAAGGACGATCACCTAGCAGGGTACGGCTGCTCTGAAGGTATCATGACATAGGACGAATGTCAGATAGCAAGATCAACGATGGGGACGGCCATCGGATAAAAATGATGAAGGACGATCATCAAAAGGTGAAGGACGATCACCTAGCAGGGTACGGCTGCTAAATCACGACATAGGACGAATGCCGGATAGAAAAGGGTTCCAATAATGGAGACTCCGCTGGGGAAAGGATGAGGGACGGTCATCCAAAGGTGAAGGACGATCACCTGGCAGGGTACGGCTGCCGGAAGTATCATGACATAGGACGAATATCAGATAGAAAAAGGTTGCTTTGCTGGCGACCTACTGGGGAATAGTAAACACGGACGAGTGTTTACGTCCAAGAAATAAAAGGTATAAGTGTTTTGACATTGTGTATAGATTAAAGATGCGGACGAGCATCCCTAAGACTACGATACAGACGAGTATCGGGTAGAAACAAATACTGACACGTGTTCAGAGATGATGATACGAACGAGTATCAACTGGTTAACAAGGAACACGGACGAGTGTTGATTCTGAAGGGACTCTTCTGGGGAATAGTAGACACAGACGAGTGTCTTAATTCAAGAAGACATGAGTGTTTGACACGTGTATGGATTAAAGATGCGGACGAGCATCCTTAAGACTGTGACACGGACGAGTATCAGGTAGAAACAAACGCTTGACGTATGTTCTGAGATGATGATACGGACGAGTATCAACTGGTTAACAAAGAACACGAACGAGTGTTGAATCTGAGGGGATTAGTGGTGTATACAAGATACGGACGAGTATCTGTATGAGTGAAACAGGAGTAACAAGTATGAGTGGTGTACAAGAATGTTTAACCTGCTGGGGATAGTGACACGGACGAGTATCAAAAGAGGAAAGTGTAATATAAACAAGTGTATGGTTTACAAATTGTTTAGGCAACTATGTTGGGGAAGGTGACACGGACGGGTGTCAGGGAATCTGTATGGATATATGTATCTCTGAGTGCAAAGGTGACGCTTTGGCTTTCTACTGGGGATATGACACGGACGGGTGTCAAGAAATATCTGTAATACATTAGTGTCTGCTTGTAAAGAAAACTCGGGTGACTTTACTGGGGAATGAATGACGCGGACGAGTGCCAAAAGGAGTGTGTATTTGTATTTGTGATTGTAAGGCCAGTGCTTTGGCTCTCTGGTGGGGAATTTTGGGTAGTTTTCCGTATATCTTTGATGGATTGTCAATATTTACAAGTGTTTGATTCAGACCATGACTTATGATCATGCAATATGTTTGATTTTTGCCGTAATGATTTGTATTAGACGGAATGCTACGCTCTGTGGGGAGAATATGATGTGAATGCTATGATCATGCAAAGATACTGATTCGGGATCTGGGTCCCGTTGCTACGAAGATCTCTGGCTGATCTGCTTGAAGTGAACATCCCAGCTGGGGATGAGATCATTGGTATATCTGTCACATGGGACCCTGCTTGGGGATATAGGTCACTGATAGACCTGTCTTGGTGATGGGGGACCCAGCTGGGGTTTGTAGAAGCTTTCTTCACTCTGTTGTGAGATATTCAAGTTATTGCTTTCCTGAATAGAGGCTGAAACTCTGTGGGGAGATGGTTCCCTGGCTTTTGTACTTGGTTGAGGAGGAATGATGACAGACAACTCAGTTGGGGAGAGAGCACCTCCGGTGCTAAGACTGAGTAGATGATGATTTGCCAGCTTGCTGGGATGAAGCTTTCATGCCCCATGTCGTGCTTTGAACACCTGCAATCCTGAAAAGATAGAGAAATGCACAAGTAATCCCGAGGTATCCCTTGTTGGATTCCATCATAGGAGTTTAGACACTCCCGGGAGTAAGCATATTTCCTGCAAGCACGTATTTTTTAGAAGAAAAGCATCTGTATTTATGCAATCAGTATTTTAAAGACATCGGAAATTCTTTGCAAATGAAAATAAAAATGTACGAGACGAAACATGACTAAAAATCTGATTTTTATTAATTCATGTGCCCTGAATTGGCAAGATACAGTCAAGGAAACAAATCCCCTAAAATGAGGAGATTGTTACAAATTGAGAAATAAAAGGTATTGGCAATGTTGATGATGCTTTCGAGGAGCTTCCTTTTGGCTATGACTCGTATGACTTTTGACGTTCTTCTCGTCTTGCTTTCTGAAGAAGGCTGATTCTGACCGGCGCTTGAACCTTTCGAAGCTTACCAAGTTGTGAGTGATACAGACGAATTCAGAATGCAGTTGTTCGCTTATTCCCTTGTTTTGCATGGATCGCCCTTTCGGGTTTTCAATTCATCGGGATACCCATTTTTGCCTGAGTTGTCCAATGCGGCTTTTCAACTCAGCGGGTGTACATTTTTTGTTCATTTTCCCTTATTTTTTCCCGAGTCTCTTATTCTGTTTTTTTGACTCGCCGGGGTGCCCTATTTTTGCCTGGACTTACATTCTATTTTTATGTCCAGCGGGTCATTTTCATGCGAAGTATTTTTTAACTGCATCTGAATTCACAGGGGACGGGAAGTCTTCACCATCCATAGTACTGAGCATGAGTGCTCCATCGGAGAAAACTTTCTTTACTACGAATGGCCCTTCATAGTTTGGAGTCCACTTGCCCCTGTGGTCTATATGAGGAGGGAGGAGTCTTTTCAGCACAAGATCTCCTACTTGGTATTCTCGGAGCTTGACTTTCTGGTCGAAGGCTTTCTTCATTCTTTTCTGACATAACTGCCCATGGCAAATTGTAGCTAATCTCTTCTCTTCAATCAGACTCAGTTGTTCATATCGGGAC
Organism: Lathyrus aphaca; assembly: GCA_963966055.1. Taxonomy (NCBI): domain Eukaryota; kingdom Viridiplantae; phylum Streptophyta; class Magnoliopsida; order Fabales; family Fabaceae; genus Lathyrus; species Lathyrus aphaca. Next base: position 378,761,324 of record OZ014519.1, on the reverse strand, counting down.
CGGACCCACTCTGCTTCGTTCAGCTTAACATCCATTAATACCCGTAAGGAGGGTAATTCAACTTCAACAGGTAGGACTGCCTCCATACCATACACAAGTTGATACGGTGTTGCCCCAGTGGATGTCCTGATTGACGTGTGGTACCCATGCAAGGCAAATGGTAGCATTTCATGCCAGTCTTTGTAGGTAACTACCATCTTCTGCACAATCTTCTTGATATGCTTATTAGCTGCCTCAACAGCGCCATTCATCTTTGGCCTGTAAGGAGAAGAATTATGGTGTTGGATCTTGAAGTCCCGACATAGTTCTGCCATCATTTTGTTGTTCAAGTTGGAACCATTATCAGTAATGATTCGCTCGGGCACTCCATACCGACAGATGATGTCTCTCTTCAGGAATCGGGCTACCACTTGCCTGGTGACATTTGCATAAGAAGCTGCTTCAACCCACTTGGTGAAATAGTCAATGGCAACCAGGATGAATCTGTGGCCGTTTGAAGCAGTCGGTTCAATTTTGCCAATCATGTCAATGCCCCACATGGCAAAGGGCCAGGGTGAAGACATCACATTCAGAGGGTTCGGAGGCACATGCACCTTATCCGCATAGATCTGGCATTTATGGCATTTTCTGGCATAGGCACAACAGTCGGCATCCATTGTGATCCAGTAATAACCTGATCTTAGCAACTTCTTAGCCATGGCATGCCCTCCTGCATGGGTACCAAAGGATCCTTCGTGCACCTCATGCATCAACAAGTCTGCTTCTGTTCTATCAACGCATCTGAGGAGTACCATATCAAAGTTTCTCTTGTACAGGGAACCGTCATTATTCAAGAAGAAACTACCAGCTAGCCTTCTTAATGTCTTCTTATCATTGGAAGATGCCCCAGATGGGTATGTTTGATCCTCCAAGAAGCACTTAATGTCATGGAACCAAGGCTTATCATCTTTAACAACATTTGCTCAAATACATACGCTGGTCTGTCGAGTCTGGATACTGAGATTCGAGGCACAAAGTTGGCAGCTTGAACTTTGATCATGGATGATTGATTACCAAAGCTGAATCTCCGAACACAGTCAAAGTCTTGATCCTGAGGTCAATGGCTTCCTCAAGACCCATAATGCAAGCTTCGTATTCAGCTTCGTTGTTAGTGCAGTTGAAAGTGAGTTTTGCCGAGAAAGGCAGGTGAACTCCTTTAGGTGTAATGAGTACTGCACCAACACCATGACCATTCATATTAACAGCCCCGTCAAACATCATAGTCCATTCTTCTTCTGGGTCAGGCCCTTCAGTGTGAACAGGCTCTTCATGATCTTTTGCTTTTATAAACATGATGTCCTCATCGGGGAAGTCAAATCTCATAGGCTGGTAATCATCAATAGGTTGCTCAGCAAGATAATCAGACAATACACTGCCTTTGATGGCCTTTTGAGATGTGTACTGGATGTCATACTCTGTGAGGATCATTTGCCATCTTGCAACCCGTCCGGTAAGCGCTGGCTTCTCAAATATGTACTTGACTGGGTCCATTTTTGAGATCAATAAAGTAGTGTGGGTCAACATATACTGCCTTAGTCGGCGAGCAGCCCACGCTAAAGCACATCAAGTTTTCTCGAGCAGTGAATAACGTTGTTCACAGTCGGTAAACTTTTTGCTTAGGTAGTATATTGCATACTCTTTTCGACCAGACTCGTCATGCTGGCCCAACACACACCCCATTGACTCTTTTAATACTGTCAAGTACATGATTAGAGGTCTTCCTTCAACTGGAGGCATAAGGATTGGAGGTTCTTGCAAGTACTCTTTGATTTTGTCAAAAGCCCTCTGGCAGTCTTCGTTCCACCTGACCGTTTGTTCTTTTCTTAACAGTTTGAACAAAGGCTCACAGGTTGCTGTAAGGTGAGATATGAACCGTGAAATGTAGTTCAATCTACCTAAGAACCCCCGAACTTCTTTTTCTGACTTTGGTGCAGGCATTTCTTGAATGGCTTTGACTTTATCAGGGTCAACCTCAATCCCTTTCTCACTTATAATAAATCCCAGAAACTTACCGGATCGCACCCCGAATGTGCATTTGATGGGGTTTAACTTCAGTTGGTACTTCCTCAGACGCTTGAATAATTTCAACAGATTTACCAGGTGGTCTTCTTCTGTGAGGGACATGGCAATCATGTCATCCACATAACATTCAATTTCTTTATGGATCATGTCGTGGAATAATGTTACCATAGCCCGTTGGTAAGTTGCACCAGCATTCTTCAGTCCGAATGGCATCACCTTGTAACAGAACGTGCCCCAGGGTGTGATGAAGGTTGTCTTCTCCATGTCTTCAGGTGACATCTTGATCTGATTGTATTCTGAAAATCCATCCATGAAGGAGAATACCGAGAACTGAGTCGTATTATCCACCAATACATCAATGTGAGGTAAAGGGAAGTCATCTTTCGGGCTGGCTCTGTTCAGATCCCGGTAGTCCACACACATCCTTACTTTGCCATCCTTCTTAGGCACAGGTACAATGTTAGCGACCCACGGCGGGTAACTAGTTACAGCAAGGAAACCGGCGTCCCACTGTTTTTGTACCTCTTCTTTAATCTTCATTGCCATATATGGACGAGTACGGCGCAATTTTTGTTTTACTGGCGGGCAGTCTTCTTTCAAAGGCAGCTTGTGCATAACAATATCGGCGTCCAACCCTGGCATATCCTGATAAGACCAAGCAAACACATCCACATATTCACGAAGCATGTCAATCAGTTGTTCCTTCACTGAGTCTTGTAAGCAGGCCCCGATCTTAACCTCTTTCACATCTTCATCCGTACCAAGATTAATCGTTTCGACCTCCTCCTGATGAGGAGTGATAACCTTCTCCTCTTGCCTTAACAACCTGGCTAGCTCTTCAGGAAGCTCATAATCTTCTTCAACCCCTTCATCAGCTTGATTGATTGGATTGTCAAAGTCATACAAAGCCATAGTTGTGCTGTTGTCGGTGCAGTCTAAAAGGCACTCTCTACAAGGGTTTAGATTGTTCATTTTAGTGATCGATTTTAATCTTGTTTAGAAAAAAGTGAAGTAATGTTATCATTTTGAAAACATTGCCATTTTATTTTTGTACAAAAAGAGAAAATGAAAAACAGTGAGCGGAAAAGAAAAAGACTCATTTGCAAAAGATGTCTGATATTCATTGATTGATCTGTTTGCACAAAATTACAAGATGGCCCGATTACAAAATGAGTCTTGACATCTTGGGCAAGATGCAAGACTTGATGCATGCTTAAAATATACAGGAAATAATAATTACTCTGCAGGAGTAACCCTTATAATTTCCTGGGAAGACCAGTTTGAGATACGGCTCCCCGGGATCTTTGGACGTATCCAGCTCTCCAGGTTGCGCTCATCTTCCGACTCATCTTCCAAGTTGTTCACTGCATCTGGGGTGAGCATTCCCCCGCTGACAAAATTGGGCTTCTTGGCAGCCTCTGATTGATCTTGCTGAGTTGGTTTGTAACCCAACCCAAATCTGTCCTCCTTCTTCTCCACGGGCAGCAGCTTGCCCCAGCCTTGGGCAGTCCCCTCTTCAACAACCTTCCTGGCTTGCTGATAAGATGTCATGGAGGTTCCCAGTACAGCAGATGCTTCATTAATGTTCAGGGCCTCAAATCCCTGGCTCATGGTTTCATGGATTTCTCCATCCATCTCAATATACTTGTACGTAGCCAGATGGCTAACAAAGATGTCCTCTTCACCACAGATGGTGATGATCTGGCCTTCCCACTCGAATTTCAACTTCTGGTGAAGGGTAGACGTAATTGCGCCAGCGGCATGGATCCAAGGTCTACCCAACAAACAGTTGTAGGCCGGCTGAATGTCCATCACATAGAAGGTAATCTTAAAAGTCTGCGGGCCAATCATCACAGGAAGATCAATCTCCCATAGCACTGATCTTTTAGAGCCATCAAATGCTCTTACCACCAAATTACTCGGACATAATGCCAAGCCATCATACTCCAGCTTCACCAAGGCTTTCTTTGGTAGAACATTGAGTGAAGACCCAGTGTCCACCAGTACATGAGAAAGGACAGCACCCTTGCATTCTAGAGTGATGTGTAAAGCCTTGTTGTGGTTACGTCCCTCAGTTGTTAAGTCAGCATTGGTAAAGCCCAGTCCATGACTGGTATTGACATTTGCTACCACAGTTTCTAGCTGATTAACAGTGATCTCCTCTGGCAGCCTATGATGCATGCAGCACTTTCAGTAATGCATTCCTGTGAGCTTCAGAACACATCAACAGGGATCATATGGAGATCTTTGAGGGAGTTTGGTGAAGCTGATCCACCACCTTGTAATCACTTCTCTTTATAATTCTCATAAACTTGTCTACATCTTGCTCAAAAGACGTCTTCTGAGTTTCTTTGACAGCCGGCTCTTCAAATACCACACTCTTTCCTTTTTCTTTGGCAGCAGCTTCTGCTTCGGCATTAGGTTTTTGCAATTGTGAGGCAAAAAGGCGTCCGCTTCTGGTGAAGCCTCTGCCTCCCCCAACATTATCAATCTGTGGAGAAGAGGTTGAAGAATCCAAAGTGATTTTCTCCCCGTTGCAGTAGAGGTCAGAGCCATAATGCCAAGGTATGGCATTACTGCTTTCATATGGAACGGGTCCAGGTACCGTGATGGTAACTGGACTGACTGCTGCAGAGGAAGGTACTGAAATGGTGTGCGGATCGTAGTAGATGGTGACTGGTGACCTGGTAGGGGATGCCACTGCTTGTTGTTGAAAGTTGTTGTTTGGAGGAACATATGATGGATCATAGTAAATGGTGACTGATGAAATATCTTCATCAATTTCTGTTGGCGTTGTAGAAGATTCTGCTGAATGAAGGGGTGCTGATGTTGTAGAAGAAATGGTTGTTGACATCTGATTTGTTGAAGTGATGGATGGAGCCATTGTTGATAATATCAATGAATTGGTTGGAATGATTGTTGTTGCAGTTGTAGAAGAGTCAGGAGTTGTTGTCAAAGGGATTGCTGGATTTGTAGGAGCTGATGTTGTGATCTGAAGTATACCACTTTTGATAAGACCATCTATGCCGCTTCTTAAGTTATCACACCCGTTGACCGAAATGTTGCAATAACCACAACCGAGCTCACACCCGGGGAACATCTGGCATTCTAGAAGCTGAGCTTTAATTTCAACCAGAGGTGTTCGAATCTGTCCAACACTGGTGATTAAGAAAGATGGCTTATCTTCCTCAATGGCATTAATTCTTGGTCCTCCATGATTGGGCATGGGATTCTTGTTGACATTTGGCGGGGGTGCAAAGTTGAGGGCTTTAGAATCTACCAGATCTTGTACTTTCATTTGCAAAGCCCTGCATTTCTTAGTATGGTGGCCAGGTGCATTGGAGTGGAAAGCACATCTGGCGTTGACATCGTAATTTCTTGGAAGATTGGAAGGATCTGGAGGTGTCAATGTCCTTAACTCAACCAAGTTGAGCTTCAGGAGTTGTGGCAATAAGGCAGCATAAGGCATAGGGATAGGGTCAATCACCCTATTTGCCTGTGATGGTCTTTGCTGAAAAGGTCTTTGCTGTTGATTGTTGTTGTTGTTGTTGTAGTTTCTCTGTGGCGGATACTGAACTTGCTGTTGATAGTGTGGTTGTTGTGGTGGTTGATATGCTGGTTGCTGAGGAATCGGAGCAGGAATAGTGACAACTGCTACTGATCTGTGAAGGTACTGAGGCCTGCCCCTGGTGGCATGAATAGAATTGGTCTCACCGGTTCTTCTAGGTCCCACAAAAGGCTTTCTGGGATTACTTGACGAGCTTGCACCATTATCAGAGATCTTACCCATCTTCAGAAGGCTTTCAATTCTTTCTCCAGCTATGACTACGTCAGCGAAGCCGGTGGAAGAAAAGGAAGCTAGCCTATCAATATATGTTCCCTGTAGATTGTTCATGAACATGTCGGCCATTTCTCTTTCCGACATGGGTGGCTGGACAGCAGCAGCAAGCTGTCTCCACCTCTGGGCATATTCCCTGAAGCTTTCTCTGGAGGACTGAGACATTCCCATCAAGAGGGTCCTGTTAGGAGCCATGTCCAGATTGTATTGGTATTGTCTGATGAAAGCCTCAGCTAGGTCCTTCCAGCACCTGATAGTAGCTCTGGTTAAATGTGAGTACCACTCTCTTGAAGCCCCAGTCAAACTATCTTCAAAGTAAAACATCCATAGTTTCTCATCCATTGTGTATGCTTTTAGTCTTCCTAGAAAAGACTGCAAGTGGGTTCGTGGACAGGAAGTTCCGTTGTACTTCTCGAAGCACGGGGGTTTAAACTTGTGGGGAATCCTTACCCCGTCCACTAACCCCATATCCATGACATCAAAACCCAGGGAATTTTGAGACTCCAGAGATCTCAATTTCTCAGCAATTTCATCAAGCCTCCTATCATAAACTTTGTCCCCACCTCCCATCACAGTGAACTGCTCTTCCTGGGGGTCTTCTTGTAAGACTCTTCCTCCAGTAGTATTTCTTTGCATAATACCCGGGATGTGGACTTCCGGATGTAGATGAGGCTCATATACTGGTGGGTTAACATGAGGATGACCCCTCTCATTGTTACTTGTTCCTCCAGTTCCCAGAGGAGGTTCTTCTTGGGTCTGTCTTTCCACCAAAGCCCTCAGCCTTTCTTGACTTTGAGCCAAGCCATTCATTACTTCCATGAACTGGGTCATTTGGTTTCTCATCTCCAGCCTTTCGTTAACCATCTGGGTTCTGACCTCTGTCAGCTCTTGCTGTACTTGGTCCATCTGGATACCAGGAAGGTTGTTGCGAGTAGGATATCTGTGTGGACGGTTGAGAGGGAACACCCGACGGCGAGCAATAATTCCTGAATCACAACAGAGTTAGATACAAATAACGTAATGGCAAAACCTACAAAACAAAACAAAGGTTAGCATGCAATGCAGTATGCTTATTTGCTTTCCAAGGTATCCGGCTTGGCTCTTGGTTTTGACCTTTCCAGACCCGGAGGAAGATGCTTTGATGTTGCTTGAGAGAGAAAGACTTAATGAAACAAACTAACAAATATATTACAAAAGGTGGATCATACATAGTTTGTTTTTTTACAACACATGCCCCTGTGGGGTCAAAATACAACATAAATAGAAAAGTACATGGAATAACAACAAGCAAAGAAATCAAACATCTAAGCTAAACTCATCCTCCTTGACCTCCTTCAAAAGTGCTTCAGTAATAGGACCAACCGGATGCTCTGTGATGTTCTTGATAAGAAGGTTCCTGGTGGCAATAGCAGGAGTCAGCTTCTTGTGCTTGCCCTGGTCCTTTGACCTCTTCACACCAGCCCTAAGCTTCAATTCTGATATTTCCTTCTGGGCTGCCAGCAAAGCCTCTTGTTGTTTCTTCTCAATGGCCTCTAACTGCTCAATCCTGGCCTGAGTTTTCTTATCCTCTTGAGTGCGAGCTTCAGTGATTCTGACCCACCTATCTTGACTCTCTTTTAGATAGAGATCAGTCCTAGCCTTCTGAAATTGGGCCTCTTTACAGGCATTCTTCAAAATCTGCTCTCCAGCTCTTGATTTCTTGATATAGTCTTCTGCTTTCTCAATCTTGGCCAGATGCTCCACTCTAAGCTTTTCTAACCTCTCAATGTCTAGACGACCATCACTCCTCTCCCAGATGGTCTTCTTCAGAGCTTGAGACAGATTCTCATTCCTCTCTTTCAGTTTCTCAAATTCCTCCAGGCTGACAGTGGCTGGAGGTGGTACTGTGGATGGTCCAAGTGCATCCTCAATGGTGAAGGGAATTCAAGAAATTTGAGCCCTAGCATGAGACCATTCATAATACTGAGCTGAATCCACATTGTTGCATCTCCCAAGAATGGCCATCCCTTTGGTCTGGATGTTGCCCCAAGCCCAGGATGCTTGTCTGACAACAGCTAGATTAGGCTTTATCTCACAATACAGGGTTTCAGCCAAGTCTTGCACTCTAGGGGGGTGAACCAAAGCATAACCCAATTGTCTCTTGAACAGCAAAGGATTGTAGTTGATGCAACCCTTCACTCCTACCAGAGGTACATTGGGGAACTGCCCACAGCTAGTAATTATGTCCCTGCCTTTGGTGCTCTGGGTGCACCATCTGATGTCATCTGAGGTCAAAGCAGTAAGTCTCCTAGCCCAATTCTTCTGTTGGTGAGGGTTCAAGAAAGCATCAGTCTTGGGTAGGTGTTTAAGCAGCCAGGTATGAAACAGGGGAGCACAACATCTCACCAACCTCCCTCTTTGCTTCTCATTCCTTTGGTGAACAGAATAATAGAAATCTCCCAGCAAGGTGGGCACTGGGTTCCTCAAAAGGAAGAGATGAATAGCATTCTTGCTGATAAACTTGGGCTCATCTGCAAAAAGTATAACCCCATATATATTGAGGGCTAACAATGTACAAACTGCCTTCCATTCTCCCAAGGAGGCCTTCAGGATGGCCTGAGAAGTGAGAAAGTCCAAGTGTAGGCCAGGAATTCCAGCATTTGTAGTCATGTTCTGCTCAATCAGAATAGGTTCCAAATACAGTGCTTTTGCCACTTCTTCATTGCTGGGAGAGGCCATCTCTGGGTTGAAGGGGATACCACCCTTGACAGGTACTCCAATCAAAGATGAAAACTCCTCGAACAAAGGTCCCAACTGAAAATTCTGGAAAGTGAAGCATCTCAGAGGAGGATCATAGAACTGTAGGCAAGTGTGAATCAAACTCCTCTGAGAAGGGTCTAAGTCCATAACCATATCAAGGATGCCTCCATAATGTTCTCTGAATAATGGGATATGGTCTGGAGTGATAAGTGCCTGGACCTGCCTGATGCCAGCCAGCACAGGCTCAAAGAAGTGGTATGAAATGTTGCTCTTCTTGGGTGCCATGACTGCTGATAAAGAGATGAAAATAACTGCTGATGATGAAGACTGATACTGGTGATGAGCCACTGACAGGCTGAGACTGGTGATAACAGTAGCTGAAGCAGGCAACTGATGAAGATAATTGAAGCAGATAGCTGATGAGCAAAGGTCTATGCAGATGAAGGGGTCAAAACCAAGCCAAATGAAATGTGGATACCCTGAAAAACAAATAAGCAAATGATAAATGATGCAATGATGATGTATGCAAATGATATGCAAGGGTTTATGATCAAGCTGGATCTGATTACTGCCTTGATATAAGTCCATGTATGTCTAAGAAGTCCAGATGGAGGTTCAAAAGTCCAGTAACCAAGGTGGGGGACTCAAATAAAGAGTCACATGTCCAGGGTTAAATCACAAGAACTGTCCAAAGTGAAGCATTCTTAAACACAATAGGTAACAGGGTATGATGTGGCCAAGGGTTCCTGCAAACCTGTAAACAGCCCAACCCCCTCACAGGTGGTGTTCTAAAACAAGGATCCTCAGACTTGGATCAGTTATAAGAAGTGTAAACACTTTTAACCCGGAGGTACAGTGTTTACAATAACCATAAAAGATCCTCCTCTAATTCACCTCAGTTTCTGAAGGTCAATAATAAAGGTCATCCAGACTTAGCAGGCTTCCCAGATAGCCCTAGCACTACAGGAAATCTGTAGCACAGAGTTCTCAAGAAGAAACCCACATCTGAATCGTGTTTCATATTCCCGCACCAGACCGAAATGGAATGGGAAAGAACATGAACCACTCTAGCCTAGGTGTCACTCAGGTCCCAGGTATAGGTCCGTAAACTCTCAGTAGAACCCCACCCACCAAAGCAGAAAACAGATCCATCCAGATAACAGTATGACAGTATGATGTATATAAAGCTACAAAGAAAGCAATAAATAACTGTACATAAAGCAATAAATAAAAGCAACTATAAACACAATTAGCACATAACACCCCAGTAAACACAAATCAATCAAGCGTTAGGAGGAACCCACAAAAAGAACCAGAAGCCCTGGTTACAGTATAAAGGGTCCCCAGCAGAGTCGCCAAGCTGTCGCTCCCACCAAATGACACCTAAGTCAAGAGGGGTACAGACGCGAACGGTCGGCGAGGGGATGAGAACACACAGGGGTGAACTCAGAAAGACAAGAGTCGCCAGCTAGGCATTTTTATCCCGGAAGAAAGGTAATGCTGCATAAACCTAAGAAAAAGATATGGATAAGACGGTTGCGAACCAGAGAGACTGAGAAAGGGGGTTGGTTACAACCTGGGAAGGTATTAGCACCCAGATTGTCCGCCTTACTCGACGGGATCCACTCTTAAAATATTTGTGTTTTAAAGGGGTAGTGTCAGTTGAATTAGTGTATCAAAGCTGGAAAGGATGCAAGTGTCAGTGTAAAAGAAGTGTAGTGTATATGTGAAGTGTCAGTGTAAGGAAAAAGTGAGGTGCTAATGATAATGAGGTTTTAAAGAATAGCTGAAAAGAGGGGGAATATACAGAGACTTTTGTTCGATAACTGTTAAGTTATGCCTACGTATCATCTCGTGCAATGAGGAAGTCAGAACACCGTAGTTCGACCCAAAGAGACTGAAAGATGAATTGACTTGTGAACTGCTTACTTGTCTATGCTCAAGTGTATGACCTGTCTGGCCCAGGTGCAAACTGTCTTGCATTAGACGGAAGAAGCAAGTTCTCTTTTGTGAGTGAATGAGATGAGAAAAGAATCCCGGAGGAGACGATTATTGTTTGTTTTTGAGTTTTCAGTCTTTTATTGCCTTTGAAGTTTGTCATAAGTTAATGAGCTTAAGCCTAAACCAATGGGTTGGTAAACTCATCACATCTTCCCTCTGATTAGGGGTAATGAGAATACCTTAAGTGTGAAGTCAGCGTCTCACACTTAATCACCTTTGATGTAGGATTAAGATTATTAACCTACGTGTTATTATTTAGATGTTTTTGTTGTTTTTGTTTATTGTTAAGTAATGAGATTAAGCCATAATCAGGGATTAAACAGACTCATTACACCATCCTAATAGAAGGATAGTAGATGAGAATGTTTAAGCTGAGGAAGACTCCTCAACTTAATCCATGATTAGGGATTAACCTCATGATAAAACAAAGCCTTTATTAGATGGATTTTAGTTAATGATAAGATGATGAAGTGGATTTTATGATTTGTAAGACAACTTGAGGGGGACTTATCCATTAACACTAGGGTTAGTCCTTCTTAACCAATTAAGGAAGAATTAGAACCCTAATGCAAGGCCCAAGTTACAAGCTTGATGTCTTGATGATTATTAAGTGAATTGATTAAAGGATTTAAACAACATTAAGGGTTTAACACTTAGGATTAAAGTTATACACTCCATCCTAATATAAGGATGCAGGCATAAGCTTAATCACAAAGCCTTAAAGCCTTTAGGGTTTAGTCCCTGATTATGAGATGAGAAGAGAAGACTCAAAGAGACACAAAGGTAAAAGCTAAGTGGGGTACTAATCAAAACCCTAATTGTTATCATGCTTGGAGTTCCTAGGGTTAATGAGGTTTGCAAGAAGATCTTCAATGAGGTTTGCTTCACTTAAGAAGTCAAGTTGCTTGAAGAAAGAAAGTGAGATGAACAAGGATGAGCAAGCTCAAACCAATACACATACAAAAATGCAGCAATGATGCATAAGAGAGATGAAAAGAGATAGTGAGAAGTGAAGGCAAATTCACTTCTCAAACAACTTACCACCTGAAAAGTTAGTAAAAGAAATGAAATGCAATGCAAAATGTGATGCAGTGTGATGATGCAAACCAAAACCAGAAGCATGAGTATGATGTTAATGATGCTAAGAGATGATGCAAAGATGAGTCAAGGCATTAGAATGATCATACAAACACATGGATGCAAGAGAAGCATGTTTTGAACCATGGATGTTCATGAAAAGTTATGGAATGCAAATGACATACAACATGGCAAATGTGAGATGCAATGATCAAACACGATTCTAATATGTCTTAAGATGTATCATGAATCAAATGGAAGCACAAAATGTCATGGCAAGTCATGGTATGCAAGCAAATGGAAGATGGATGCAAAGGAAGGCATAAATTAGGGTTTATGATCAACACACAAAACAAAATTCAAAATCCGAAGCAAACATCATGATAAAAAATTGAAAATGCAATCAAAGATACCCTAGACCTATACAAACTCACTGCCCAATGGAGGGGATCCAACTCTTAACCTAGTGAGAGTTATGAATTTTCTAAGATTGCTAGGGTTTTAAGGTACCTTGTCAAGAAAAATGCAAAACAAAATGAAAATGCAAGATCAATTCAAGCCAATTTTATCCTATAAACTACATGCTATACAAGATGCAATGCAAAAAGAATCATTGTCCAACTTTCAATGGTTAGGCAGAAATGAATTTTTGAAGTTTGAAACAAAATATTGCCCAATAATGAAATTAATTCCATTGAAAATGATTAAAAGGCAACAAGGACAAAAAAGAAATTTGGTTTGAGAGTTGGACAATGTTTCTAAATGTTTTTAAATGTTTCATGAATTTTTTTGTGATTTTTAAATACCTAAAAGTATTTTTAATTAATTAATTTTCATTAACTAATTAAAAATAAACTTTTAAATGATTTAAAAATAATTTTTAATGCAAAAAATAAAAATAAAAATACTTTTGTGTTCTGAAAATTAATTGAACCTTTGACAAAAAATTTCAGAATTTTTTAAAGTGTTTTGCTATTTTTTAAAATTCGTGCAAATTAAATAAAATGAGAAAAAGGGGAAAGTCAACTAATCCCAAGGCTGATATTCAAAGCTGGGTTGGAGGGAATTGACCCCGCGCGCATCTGGACGGCTGAAATTCAAACTACGCTAATTATGATTAAAGCCCTAATCTGAACCCTAATGACTTTCAGATGACCGGAACAGTGGTTCCGGTCATCTTCTCCGGCGAGCACAAAACCTAATCCTCTTCTCTAGACAAAATCAAGAGCTCTAAAGCTCCAGATCACATCTCCTAATCACCCTGAAAACGAATCAAGCATCAAAACAAATTTATATAACCTACAACTCAAGATATGGATCAAAACATAAAATCTGGAAAAGTTTCAGAGCTTCGATACAGGCTTATTTCTCAACCATTTCAAAAAGTAAAAACATCAGAGTGATCAGCAAACCATGAGGAACAATCTAGGAACTTAAAAACTCATTTCTGGAAAATTTGTTCATCATGTTACCTGCGGTTGAGCTTTCAATCCAGGAGCTTTCTGGATGCTTCTTTGGCTCAAACAAGTCCCAATGATCCTCCTTAGAAGCTTTTGACACTTAGCTGGAGTTTATATGGCCTTTGGAGAGAGTTGGCAGAAGCTCAGGTCAAGGGAGTGTGAAAATCGTATTTGTGATGTGGGAGGTTTCAGGCCAAAACAATGGTTGGTTTATGATCAGTGGAACATTTTGAGATCAATGGTGAAGTTTGTTTTTGTGTTTGAGGCTTGTGCTGTGTGTTTCGAATGGTTTTGCATAAGAGGCATAAACTTGGAACTATGGCTTGTGATCTCTTTCAGGCTTGAGTGTGTGGTGTGTTATGCTAGCTTTGGTCCACTTATCACAACTAGAGAGGTCAGAGGAGTTGGTGTGGACTGTTGTGATTGGTATGGGTGTTTTGGCCAAAAAGTCAAAAGTGTTGTACTTGAGGTATGGGCAATGGTGTAGCTTGCTTTTTGGCTTGTCTTGGCTCATTTTGAATCAAGGAAAGCTATGGAAAAGGTCTAGAGGCAATGCAGCAAGTGGATTAGGGTTTATGATAGGTTTTGCAACTTTGATCACCTTTGCCCCTTTTGAAGTTTCTTGATCCACAAGTCATAAAAATGAGCCAACTCTTGATGCAATCTGACTTTTAGACATTGGTTCATGTTTGTGTGAAGTTTAGAAGTCCATTTGATAGCACAATTTGCCTTGGCAAGTGGTTTTGCAACTTTGCCTCTTTGGTGGAAAACTTGAAATTATGTGATTTTTCCCAACTTTGACAAGCCATAACTTTTGATCCAAAATGAATTAGGATGAGTTCTTGTACTTTTTGAAAATGGAATGATCCATTCTACAAATTTCATGACCAAAGTTTTCTCATTTGAAGCATTTTTGAATCAAAAAGCAAGGGTTGAAAAAGTTTCCCAAAATGGCAAGTTTCCATTACAAGTTATTTTCCCAAAAAGTCAACTTTGCAAATGGCTTGAAATTCTTCAATTTTGTGAACTTCTAACACCTTCTATGACCAAATAAAGATCATACATAATCAAAATGATGAAGAACACCCTTTGGTTGGGTCATTGGGGGCCTCAGATGCCCTGATTTTGCACTGGCTTGCTCAAAAAGTCAACTCTTGATCATATGACTTCCCCATGGAATTTCTTCATGAAACTTGATATGCCTGATCCCTATACCATATAGAGACCAATAGAAACAAGAATGACCAAAAAATTGGAGTTATGGCCTCTGAAACCAAAACCCTAATTCTAGGTCATATGTGCTGTCAAACCTGGCTCTGCTTCCATGCCATTCCCAGTTCTTGTGATTTTTTGACATTATTGACTTTGAGAGGATATAATATGATGCTTGAACATACATGGACCCCTTTGAAGTGATTGATGACCTTTGGAGTGGCTCAAGTGGCTCTGGGATGGCTCAGATCACAAACCCTAGATGCAGATGACTTTGAAACAATGCAGTGAAGCAAATATGTAATATGAGATGCTATGATTAAACTTATGCATATGAAAAGACCACAAGCCATGGTGTGAATGGGTGAGGGAAAATTTGGGGTGTTTACAATGGGCATGTCTCAGTCTTCTAGAGAGAGCTTCCGTGATTATTCTCAGAGATGGAGACAGCTTGCTGCTGCTATCCAGCCACCCATGTCAGAAAGAGAAATGGCTAACATATTCATGAAAACCTTGCAAGGGACCTATATTGATAGACATGCTTCTTTCTCCTCTACCAGTTTTGTTGATGTGGTTATAGATGGTGAGAGAATTGAGAGTCTCTTGAAGATGGCCAAAATCTCTGACAATGGTGCAAGTTCCTCCAGCAACCCTAGAAAACCCTTTGCAGGACCCCGAAGGACGGGTGAAACTAATGCCATCCATGCAGGCAGGGGCAGGCCCCAATATTCTCACAGGTCAGTAATAGCTGCTACCATCCCAGCTCCAGTTCCACAACAACCATTATATCCTCAACAACAACAACAACATCACTATCAACAACCATCTCATTTTCCGCAACAGAGAACCTACAACAACAACAATAGCAACCAACAACAACGTCCCTTTCAACAAAGGCCATCTCAGGCAAATAGGGTAATTGACCCTGTCCTTATGCCTTATGTTGCTTTATTGCCACAACTTCTGAAGCTCAACCTGGTTGAGTTAAGGACGTTGGCACCACCGGATCCTCTCAATCTCCCAAAGAATTATGATCTTAATGCCACGTGTGCCTTTCACTCTAACGCACCTGGTCATAATACTGAGAAATGCAGAGCATTACAGATGAAGGTTCAGGATTTGGTTGATTCTAAAGCCCTCAACTTCGCACCTCCTCTGAACGTCAACATAAATCCCATTCCTAATCATGGTGGGCCTAGGATTAATGCCATTGAAGAGGACCAACCATCTACACTAATTGATAATGTTGCACAGATTCAAACACCACTGGCTGAAGTCATAGTTCAACTTTTAAAATGCCAAGTGTTCCCAGGCTGTGGGGCCTGCTGCGAATTGTGTAAGATAGCTGGTAATGGTTGTGAGAAGCTAGGGATTGGCATAAATGGCCTTATCCAAGATGGAATTTTGCAAATTACTTCAACAACTCCTGCAGCAACTCTTGTCTCAACAACAATGGAATCTCCTACAACACCAACAATCCTTCTTTCAATAGATTCTCCTACAACAGCAACAACAATCACTCCTACTGATTCCTCAACAACACCAGCAATTACTCCGTCCACCATTTCGACAAGTCAAAATTCAACCGCTATTTCTTCTACAACATCAGCATCCATTTTATCAACAGAATCTTCTACAACGCCAGCAAAGATTAACGAAGACGTCTCAACGGTCACAATTTACTATGACCCATCCAATGTTCACAACAACAACAATTTCCAACAACAAACTGTGGCACCTCCTTCCAGATCTCCGGTTACTATTTACTATGATCCGCATACTATTACAGTACCTTCATCTGCAGCAATCAGCCCAGTTACCATTACGGTACCTGGGCCTGTTCCTTATGAAAGCAGCAATGCCATACCCTGGCACTACGGCTCTGATCTCTACTGCAATAGGGAGAAAATCACTCTGGATTCATCAACCTCTTCACCACAAATTGACAATGTTGGGGGAGGCGGACGCTTCACTAGAAGCGGACGCCTTTTTGCCTCACAAACATAAAGACCTAATGCTGAAGCAGAAGCTGCTGCCAAGGCAAAAGGAAAGAATGTGGCATTTGAAGAGCCAACTGCCAAAGACACTCTGAAGACATCTTTTGAACAAGATGTAGACGAGTTCATGAGGATCATAAAAATGAGTGATTACAAGGTGGTGGACCAGCTTCACCAAACTCCATCCAAAATCTCCATATTATCATTGTTAATGTGTTCTGAAGCTCACATAAATGCATTGTTGAAGGTCCTGCACGCAGCATACGTGCCGGAGGAGATTACGGTTAATTAGTTAGAAATTGTGGTTGCAAATGTCAACACCAGTCATGGACTGGGCTTTACAAACGTTGATTTAACAGCGGAGGGGCGTAACCATAACAAGGCTTTGCATATCACCTTGGAATGCAAAGGTGTCGTTCTGTCTCATGTACTGGTGGACATTGGGTCGTCACTCAATGTTCTACCAAAGAAAGCCTTAGTGAAGCTGGAGTATGATGGCTTGGCATTGCGCCCAAGTAATTTTGTGGTGAGAGAATTTGATGGCTCTAAAGATCAGTGCTTGGGGAGATTGATTTGCCCGTGTTGATTGGCCCGCAGACCTTCAAAACTACCTTCTTTGTGATGGACATACAGCCGGCTTACAACTGTTTGTTGGGTAGACCCTGGATCCACGCCGCTGGTGCTGTTACGTCTACCCTTCACCAGAAGTTAAAATCTGAGTGGGAAGGCCAAATCATCACCATCTGTGGGGAGGATGACATCTTTGTTAGCCAGCTGGCTACGTATAAGTACATAGAAATGGATGGGGAGATCCATGAGACCATGAATCAAGGGTTTGAAGCCCTTAATATTAATGAAGCATCTGATGTGTCTGGGACTTCCATCACATCATATCAACAGGCCCGGAAGGTTGTTGAGGAGGGTACCACTCAAGGCTGGGGTAAGCTGCTGCCGGTTGAAAAGAAAGAAGACCGATTCGGGTTGGGTTATAGACCAACCTGACAAGATCAACCAGAGGCTGCAACGGAGCCCAAGTTTGTCAGCGGTGGAATGCTCACCCCGGATGCTGTGATTAGTTTGGAAGATGAGTCATAGGACGAACGCAACCTGGAAAGCTGGATACGTCCAAGGATCACAGGGAACCAAGTCTCAAACTGGTCTTCCCAGGAAATTATAAGAGTTACTCCTGCAGAGTAATTATTATTTCCTGTCTTTAAGCATGCATCAAGTCCTGCATCTTGCCCAAGGTGCCATGGCTCATTTTGTAATCGGGCCATCTTGTATTTTGTGCAAACGATCAATTAATGAATATCAGGACATCTTTTGCAAATGAGTCTTTTCTTTTCCGCTCACTGTTTTTCATTCTTTATTTTTTGTACAAAAATAAAATGGCAATGTTTTTCAAAATGAATAACTTTATTTTTCACTTTTTCTAAAACAAGATAAAACTGATCACTAAAATGAACAAATCTAAACCCTTGCAGAGAATGCCCTCCAGACTGCACCGACAGTGACACTGCTATGACTTCGTATGACTTTGATAATCCGATTAATCAAGCCGATGAAGGGGTTGAGGAAGATTATGAGCTACCTAAAGAATTAGCCTGTTAAGACAAGAGGAGAAGGTTATTACTCCTCATGAGGAGGAGGTTGAGACAGTTAATCTCGGTACGGAAGAAGACTTGAAAGAAGTGAAAATCGGGGCCCGTCTGCAAGATTCAGTGAAAGAGCAACTTATTGACATGCTTCGGGAGTAAGTAGATGTTTTTGCTTGGTCCTATCAAGATATGCCAGGGTTGGACACCGATATTGGTATGCACAAGCTGCCTCTAAAGGAAGATTGTCCGCCAGTAAAGTAGAAGTTGCGCCGTACTCGTCCGGACATGGCCATGAAGATAAAAGAAGAGGTACAAAAACAGTGGGAAGCCGGTTTCCTTGCTATAACTAGTTATCCGCTGTGGGTTGCTAACATTGTACCTGTGCCTAAAAAGGATGGAAAATTACGAATGTGTGTGGATTACCGGGATCTGAACAGAGCCAACCCGAAAGATGACTTCCCATTACCTCACATTGATGTAATGGTCGACAATATGGCTCAGTTCTCGGTGTTCTCCATAATTTTGTTTGTCTATGATCTTTATTTTATCTTAGAAGAAGTTAGAAGTTCACAAAAGTGAGGAATTTCAAGCCATTTGCAAAGTTTCCATTTTGGGAAAGTAACTTGTAATACAAACTTGCCATTTTGGGAAGGTTTTTCAACTTCCTCTTTTTGATTCAAAAATGCTTCAAATGAAAAATTCTTGGTCATGAAAGTTGTAGATTGGATCATTCCATTTTCAAAAAGTACAAGAACTTGATCTAATTCATCATAGAACTCAAGTTATGGCCTTGCAAAGTTGGGAAAAATCACAAAATTTCACTTATGCACCAAAGGGGGAAACTTGCAAAACCAATTGCCAAAGCATTTTGTGATTTCAAACACACTTCTAACCATTATACAAACATAATACATGAACTATAAATCATAATTGCCCAAAGCCTTGCATCATTCTATGCCTTGAACATCAAGATTTCTCAAAGGGGCCAAAACATCACATAATTGCAAAACATCCCATAACTTTCTTCCCTCATGCTGAATTGCCCCAAGAATGGATTTGTGGACATCCATGAAGTTAGCTGCGCATAGACATACCCAAGGACCAGCTGTATTCTTGCCCATACCTCAAGTACACCAACTCTTGACTTTATGAATTTTGCCCCATACATATCAGCATAGCCCACAACAACTACCACTGACCTATCCCAGCATGTTATGTGGCAAAGAAGCAAGCCATTTCACATAAGTTTGGAGCCTGAAACTTCAGATTGCTCAGCATACACAAAATCACTCCATCTTGTAAAAGCTTTCGAATTCCATAACTCAGCCAACAAACTCCCAAACTTTTTCCACCATTCAACTCCACAATCATCACTGATCATTCCCCACCCTTCATTTTGCCTTCGAACACCCTGAATCAAAAACACGATTTTCACATTTTGTGAACTAAGTTTCAGCCAACTTTACATAGAGGCTATATAAACTCCATACAAGCATTGTGAAATCTTTAGAAGGATCAGTGGATGTGATTTGAAGCAAAGAGCTGGCCAGAAAGTACCAAAGGTGAAAGCTCAAGTTCAGGTAAGCTCAAGAACTTTTTTTCCAGAACCTTCATTTTAAGTGCTTAATTGATTCTATGTGCTCTCCTGATGATCATGATGTCTTTACTTTTGAAAATGATTGAGAAACAAGCATGTATGAAGCTTCTGAAATTTCTGAAAGATTTTCCGTTTTGCTTCGAATCTCATTGTTCATGTGAAATAAATGTTGTTTGATGGCTGATTCTTGTTTAGAATGGGGTGGGGATCATTTCTGGAGAGTTTGGTGGTTTGATTTTACGTATTGAGAGAGATTGAATGAGAGGCTGGCCGGAGAAGATGACCGGAACAGTGTTCCGGTCACCTGAAAGTAATTAGGGTTCAGATTAGGGCTTTAATCATAATTAGCGTAGTTTGAATTCTAGCCCTTAGATTACGTGCGAAGTCAATTCCCTCCAACCTGACTTCAAACCTCAGCTTTAGGATTAGTTGACTTTCTCTTTTTTTCATATTTATTTCATTTGTTTTCTATTTTATTTGAACGAATTTTTAAAAATAGAAAATAATATCAAAAAATTCTGGAAATTTTTATCCAAACTTCTATTTATTTTTCAGAAACAAAAAATATTTTTATTTTTATTTTTTGAATTGAAAATTATTTTTAAATCATTTAAATGATTATTTTTAATTAGTTAATGAGAATTAATTAATTAAAAATACATTTAGGTATTTAAAAATTCCAAAAAAAAATCAGAGAGCTTTTTAAAACATTTACAAACTCACAATACAAATTTATTTTTGGTTTTGATCACACTTTGACATTTTTCATTTGAATTAGGGTTCTTTAATTTGAATATTTACAACCCTAAGTTCAAAAATTCATAACTTTTGATCCAAGTTGAGTTTGCGAATGGTTCTTGTTGCATTGTGTTCTACATACTTTCAAGCTTCTTAAAACATTTTTGTTTCATTTTTATCTTGCATTTTCAATTTGTTTGGCATTTTCCCTTTAGGATCACCCTTTAAACCCTAGAAATTTAGGAAAATCATAAGTCCTTTAGGGTTTAGCTTCTGACCTTCCCCTTTGGGAAGTGAACTTGTATAGGTTTAGGGTACCTTTTATCCCATTTTGAATTTTTTATCTTGTCATTTGCTTCTGATCTTGAATTTTGCATTGCATCTTGTACATAAACCCTAATTTTTGCCTTCATTTGCATTCATTCTTCATATGTTTGCATCCATGAACTTGCCATGACATTTTGTGCATCCACATGACATATAAGACATCTTAGGACATATTGAAATCATGTTTGCCATTGCATCATCCATTTGCCATGCTTTTTCTTTCATTTCATGTCATATGCATTCATGAGCTTTCATGCTTCTTACATGTCTCATTTGCATCCTCATATCTTGTATGAACATTCATATCACTTGGCATGCTTTCATATCACCTATTAGCATCATTTACATCTTAATATGCTTCTGAATTTGGCTTTCATCTTTGCATTTCATCTCATTTTCATTTCATTTCATTGCTTGTTGCTAACTTTTCAGGTGGTAAGTGTTTGAGAGGTGAATTTGCCTTCACTTCTCATAATCTCTTCTCATCTCTTTTATGCATCCATTGCTGCATTTTTACTTGTGAATTAGAGTGATATTGATCATTCATGCTCTTTCTCCTCTTCCCTTCTTCAAGAAACTTATCTTCTTAAGTGAAGTAAGTTGACTTGCTTCTTTCTACTTCTTCTCCTTCCATCTCTGCTTCTTCCTTGGTGGTGCTTCTTGAAGACATCTTGCAAGCCTCATAAACCCTAGGAACAATCAAGCATGATCACAATTAGGGTTTGATTAGTCCCCCCATTTAGTTTTACCTTTGTGTCATCTTTGAGTCTTCTCTTCTAACCTCATAATCAAGAACTAAACCCCTAAGGCTTTAAGGCTTTGTGACTAAGGTTATGCATGTATCCTTCTATTAGGATGGAGTGTATAACTTTGATCCTAAGTGTTGAACCCTTAATGTGTTTAAATCCTTTAATCAATTCACTTAATAATCACTAAGACATCAAGCTTGAAACTTGGGCCTTGCATTAGGGTTCTAATTCTTCCTTAATTGGTTAAGAAGGACTAACCCTAGTGTTAATGGACAAGTCCCCCTCAAGTTGTCTTACAAACCCTAAAATCCATTTCTTAATCTCATCATTAACTAAAATCCATTTTAATAAAGGTTTGTTTTGTCATGAGGTTAATCCCTAATCACGGATTAAGTTGAGGAGCCTTCCTCAGCTTAAATGTTCTCATCTATTATCCTTCTATTAGGATGGTGTAATGGGTCCATTAAATCCTTGATTATGGCTTAAACTCATTACTTAACACTAAACAAAAAACTCTAGAAGCATTTAAATAATTACAAGTAGGTTAATGATCTTCATCCTACACCATGGTTATCAAGTGTGAGGTGCTTACTTCATACCTAAGGTATTCTCATTACCCCTAATCAGAGGGAGGATGTGATGAGTTTACTAACCCTTGGTTATTTTCTTATGACAAATCCCAAAAAGCAATAAAAAAACTGAAAACAAAAAAACAAACAATAATCGTCTCCTTCGGGATTTTTTTCTCATCATCTTCACTCACAAACGAGAACTCACTTCTTCCGTCTAATGCAAGACAGTTTGCACCTGAGCCAGACAGGTCATACACTTGAGCATAGACAAGTAGGCAGTTCACAAGTCAATTTATCTTTCAGTCCCTTTGAGTCGAACTACGGTGTTCTGACTTCCTCATTGCACGAGAGGATACGTAGGCATAACTTAACAGTTATCGAACAAAAGTCTCTGTATATTCCCCCCTCTTCCAGCTTTATTCTTCAAGCCTCATAGTCTTGAGCTTCACATTCTTTTCTTGCACTGACACTCTCTTACTTCACTTCACATTTCTTTTTGCACTGACACTTGCTTTCTTTTCCAGCTTTTGTACACAAAATAGCACTGACACTACCCCTTTAAGCACAAATCTTTCAAGCGTGGATCCTGTCGAGTACGGAGGACAATCTGGGTGCTAATACATTCCTAGGTTGTAACCAACCCCCTTTCTCAGTTTCTCTGGTTCGCAACCGTCATATCCATCTTTTCTTAGGTTTATGCAGCATTACCTTTTCCTTCGGGATAAAAATGCCTAGATGGCGACTCTTTTCATGCTTTCTCCTTTAGCCGACCGTTCGCGTCTGTACCCCTCTTGACCCGGTGTCATCAGGTGGGAGCGACAGCTTGGCGACTCTGCAGGGGACCCTTATATTGCAACCAGGTTTTCTGGTTCTTTTTTTGGGTTTCTCCTAGCGCTTGTTGATATGTGTTTACTGGGGTGTTGTGTGCTAATTGTGTTTATGTATTGGCTTTATTTATTGCTTTATGTACAGTCATATTTACTACTTTCTTTATAGTTTTATGCATCATACCGGCATACTGTCATTGCTGGATCTAGTTTTCTGTTTTGGTGGGTGGGGTTCCATTGAGATTTTAAGGTCCTATACCTGGGACCTGAGTGACACCTAGGCTAGATTGGTTCATGTACTTTCCCATTCCATTTCGGTCTGGTGCAGGAATATGAAACATGGTTCAGATGTGGGTTTCTTCTTGAGAATTGTGTGCTACAGATTTCCTGTAGTGCTAGGGCTATCTGGGAAGCCTGCTAAGTCTGGATGACCTTCATTATGACCTTCAGAACCTGAGGTGAATTAGAGGAGGATCTTTTATGGTTATTGTAAACATTGTACCCCCGGGTTAGAAGTGTTTACACTTCTCATAACTGATCCAAGTCCGAGGATCCTTGTTCTAGAACATTACCTGTGAGGGGGTTGGGCTGTTTACAGGTTTTGCAGGAACCCTTGGCCACATCATACCCTGTTACTGTATTGCTTAAGAAAACTCCACTTTGGAAAGTTCTTGTGATTAACCCTGGACATGTGACTCTTTATTTGAGCCCCCCGCCTTGGTTACTGGATTCTTAAACCTCCATCTGGACTTTTTGAATATGCATGGGCCTTATATCAAGACAGATAATCAGATCCAGCTTGATCATAAACCCTTGCATATCATTTGCATATATCATAATTGCATCATTTAACATTTGTTTATTTGCTTTTCAGGGTATCCATTTCTTTGTATCTTGGTTTTGGTTTTGACCCCTTCTTCTGCATAGACCTCTGCTTCAGCTGTCTTCACCAGTTATTTGCTTCAGTTATCTCCATCACCACCAGCATCAGCCTGTTAGAGATTTACTTCCAGCATCAGTCTGTGAACTTCATCAACACTTGTCTTCAGTTTCTTCAGCAGCACTCATGACTACTCCCAGGAAGAGCAACATATCCTACCACTTCTTTGAGCCTGTGTTGACTGGTATCTGGCAGGTCCAGTCACTTATCACACCTGATTACATCCCACTATTTAGCGAGCACTATGGAGGTATCCTGGACATGGTTATGGACCTTGACCCCTCTCAGAGGAGCGTGATCCACACATGCTTGCAGTTTTATGACCCTCCTTTGAGATGCTTCACCTTTCCAGACTTCCAGTTAGGGTCTCTACTGGAAGAGTTTTCTTTATTGATTGGAGTACCTATCAGAGGCGGAATCCCTTTCAACCCAGAGATGACGACTCCCAGAAATGAAGAGATAGGAAGGGCCCTGTACTTGGAGCCTGCCCTTATTGAGCAAAGTATGACAACAAAAGCTGGGATTCCTGGTTTGCATTTGGACTTCTTGATCTCTCAGGCCATCCTGAAGGCTTCATTGGGAGAGTGGATGGCAGTTTGTGCACTGTTAGCCCTCAGCTTATATGGGGCTATACTGTTTGCAGATGAGCCTAAATTTGTCAGCAAGAATGCCATCCATCTGTTTCTCCTAAAGAACCAAGTGCCTACACTACTAGGAGATTTTTATTATTCCATCCACCAGAGGAATGAGAAACAAAGGGGGAAGTTGGTGAGATGTTGTGCTCCTTGGTTTTACTCCTGGCTGCTCAGACACCTGCCTAAGTCAGATGCTTTCTTGAACCCCCACCAATAAAAGAATTGGGCCAAGAGATTCATTTCCTTGACTTTAGATGATATCAAATGGTGCACCCAGAGCACCAAAGGCGAGGACATTATCACCAGTTGTGGGAAATGCCCAAATGTGGCTCTGATAGGAGTGAAGGGTTGCATCAACTACAATCCTTTACTGTTTAAGAGACAACTGGGTTATGCCTTGGTCAACCCTCCCAGAGGACAAGATTTAAATGAAACCCTATATTGTGAAGTGCAACCTAATTCAGCTGTTGTCAGACAATCATCCTGGGCTTGGGACAACATCCAGACAAAAGGGATAGTTATCCTTGGAAGATGTAATAATGTTGCTTCAGCTTAGTACTATGACTAGTCCCGTACTAGAGCTCAGATTACCAGAATGCCTTTCACCTTGGAAGACATGCCTGGACCATCTACAGTATAGCCTACAGCAACAGTTAGCCTGGAGGAATTTGAAAAGTTGAAGGAAAGGAATAAGCAGCTATCCCAAGCCTTGAAGAAGACTCTTTGGGAAAGGAGTGATGGTCGCCTGGATATTGAGAGATTGGAGAAGCTCAGGGTAGAGCATCTTGCCAAAATTTTTAGAAGACAGAGGACTACATAAGGAAAGCAAGGGTTGGGGAACAGATATTGAAGAATGCCTGCAAGGAGGCCAAGATTCAGAAAGCTAGGGCTGAGCACTATCTGCAAGAGAGCCAGGCTAGGTGGGTCAGGATCACCGAAGCCCGTACACAAGAAGACTAGAGGACTCAAGCCAAGATTGAACAGCTAGAGGCCAGTGAGAAGAAGCAGCAGGAAGCTTTGTTGGCAGCTCAGGGGGAGATTTCAGAGTTGAAGCTCAGAGCAGGATTGAAGAGATCAAAGGACCAGGACAGGCATAAGAAGCTGACCGCTGCCATTGCTACCAGGAAACTCCTCATTAGGACCATTACAGAGCACTCAGCTGGTCCAGTGACTGAGGCCCTCCGGAAGGAGGTCAGAGAAGATGAGTTTGGGCTGGATGTCTGATTCTTTGCTTGTTGTTTGTTTCCATTTGATGTACTTTTTCCTCTTTTGTTGTATTTTGACCCTTCGTGGGCATGTATTGTAAAACAAACTATGTATTGTTCCTCATTTGTAATATATCTTAGTTTGTTTTCATTTGGGATTTTCTCTCAACAACATCAAGCATCTTCCTCGAGGTCTGGAAAGGTCAAAACCAAGAACCAAACCGGATACCTTGGAAAACAAATAAGCATACTGCATTGCATACTAACTTTGTTTTTGTTTTGTAGGTTTTGTTGTTATTATTGTTTCTAACTTTGTTGTGATCTCAGGAAACATTGCTCGTCGCCGAGTGTTCCCTGTCAACCGCTCGCACCGGTATCCGACTCGTAACAACCTTCCCGGCATTAAAATGGAACAAGTATAGCAGGATTTGACTGAGGTCTGAAATCAGATGGTCAATGAGAGAGTGGAGATGAGAAATCAAATGTCTCAGTTCATGGCAGTAATGACTGGTTTGGCCCAGAGTCAAGAAATGTTAAGAGATCTGGTGGAAAGGCAAACTCCCGAGGAACCTCATCTTGGAATAGGAGGAACTAGCAACAATGAACGGGGTCAGCCTCGTATTGACCCACAGGAGTTTGGACCCCATCTGAATCCAGAAGTTAACATCCAAAGGAATGGCCAAGGTAATGCTGCTGGGGGCCAAATCCTGCAGGAGGACCCCCAGGGAGAACAGTTCACTGTCATTGGGGTTGGAGATGAGGTATATGACAGAAGATTGGACGAGATTGCTGAAAAACTAAGATCTTTGGAATCTCATAATTCTTTGGGCTTCGATGTGATGGACATGGGACTAGTGGATGGGGTGAGAATTCCCCACAAATTCAAACCCCCGTGCTTTGAGATGTACAATGGTACCTCCTGTCCTCGCACTCATCTGCAGTCTTTCTTGGGAAGACTCAAGGCGTATACCATGGATGAAAAGCTATGGATGTTCTAATTTGAAGACAGTCTGACTGGAGCTTCGAGAGAATGGTATTCGCATTTGTCTAGGGCCACCATAAGATGCTGGAAGGATTTGGCTGAAGCTTTCATCCGTCAATATCAATACAACCTGGACATGGCTCCCAACAGAATCCTTCTAATGGGAATGTCTCAATCTTCTAGAGAGAGCTTCCGGGAGTATGCTCAAAGATGGAGACAGCTTGCTGCTGCTGTCCAACCACCCATGTCAGAAAGGGAAATGGATGACATGTTCATGAATACATTGCAAGGGACCTATACCGATAGACTGGCTGCTTTCTCCTCTACCAGTTTTGCTGATGTGGTCATAGCTGGTGAGAGGATTGAAATTCTCTTAAAGATGGGCAAAATTTCCGACAGTGGTGCAAGTTCGTCCAGCAATCCCGGAAAGCCTTTTGTGGGACCCTGAAGGGCAGGTGAAACAAATTTCATTCATGCGAGCAAGGGCAGGCCTCAATATGCTCACCGGTCAGTAGCAGCTGTTACCATCCCAGCTCCGTTCCACAACAATCATCATATCCTCAACAACAACAACCACAGTATCAATAACAAGTTCATTATCCGCAACAAAGGTCGTACAACAACAACAACAACCAGTAACAGCGTCCCTTCCAACAAAGGCCATCACAGGAAAACAGGGTAATTGACCCAATTCCAATGCCGCATGCTGCACTCTTGCCACAACTCTTGAAGCTTAACCTAGTTGAGTTAAGGACATTGGCACCTCCAGATCCTCTTAATATGCCAAAGAACTATGATGCAAATTCCAGGTGTGCATTCCACTCAAACGCACCGGGGCAAAATACTGAAAAATGCAGGGCCCTACAGATGAAAGACCAGGATTTGGTGGACTCAAAAGCTCACAATTTTGCACCTCCTCCAAACGTTACAAGATATCCAATGCCTAGTCACAACGGGCCTAGGATCAATGCTATTAAGGAGGGCAAACCATCCACATTAATCAACAGTGTTGCACAAATCCGAACACCTTTGGTTGAAATCAAAGCTCAGCTATTAGAATGCCAAGTGTTCCCCTGATGTGAGGTCGGCTGTGGATATTGCAACATTGCCGTTAATGGATGCGAGAGACTGAGAAACGGCATAGATGGCCTCATTAAAGATGGCATTCTTCAGATTACGACAACAGCAACTACAACTCCAACAATTCCTTCATCAACAATCACAGATACTCCTACAACGTCAGCAACCATTGTTCCAACAGATTCTAGTACAACTCCAATGATTACTCAATCAATCATTTCAACGGATACAAGATCAGTCACAATTCCTTCTACAACGACAACACCCATTATTCCATCAGTTCCTGCTATAACTTCAACACCCGTCCAGTCAACAGTACCGTCTACAACATCAGCAACAATTATTGAAAGTGTCTCAGTAGTTACGATATACTACGATCCCGCAAATATTCCTTCCAACAACTCACAGCAAATTACTACTCCTGTCAGAGCTCCAGTTACCATATATTATGATCCACACACCATTGTGGTCCCCCCTGCAGCTGCTATCAGCCCAGTTACTATCACAGTACCTGGGCCAGTTCCTTACGAAAGCAGTAATGCCATCCCTTGGCATTATGGCTCAGATCTATACTGCGAGGGGCAGAAAATCACTTTAGAATCATCAACTTCTTCACCTCAGATAGACAATGTGGAGGGAGGCGGAGGCTTCACTAGAAGCGGACGTCTCTTTGCCTCGCAAATACCAAGACCCGTTGCTGAAGCAGAAGCTGCTGCTAAGGCAAAAGGGAAGAGCATGGTGCAAGAAGAACCAGTTGCTAAAGAAACTTTGAAGACTCCTTTTGATCAAGTGGTTGATGAGTTCATGAGGATCATCAAAAAGAGTGATTATAGGGTGGTGGACCAGCTTTGCCAAACACGTTCCAAGATCTCCATACTATCATTGCTAATGTGCTCCGAGGCTCATAGGAACGCACTATTAAACGTCCTGCACGCATCTTATGTGCCGGAGGAGATTACTGTCAATCAGTTAGAGGTTGCGGTTGGAAATGTCAACTCTAGTCATGGGCTAGGATTTACCAACACTAATCTGACAATGGAAGGTCACAATCACCACAAGGCTTTGCACATTACCTTGGAGTGTAAGGGTGAAGTTCTTTCTCACATATTGGTGGATACAGGGTCATCCCTTAATGTCCTACCCAAGAAAGCCCTTGTGAAGCTGGAGCAGGATGGATTGGCACTACGCCCAAGCAACTTGGTAGTAAGAGCCTTTGATGGTTCTAAAAGATCAGTTCTGGGAGAGATAGAATTACCAATAATGATTGGCCCACAGGTTTTCAAAACGACCTTCTTTGTGATGGATATACAGCTTGCCTACAGCTGTCTATTGGGTAGACCATGGATACACGCCGCTGGCGCCGTGACGTCAACCCTTCACCAGAAGTTAAAATTTGAGTGGGAGGGCCAAGTCATTACCATTTGTGGGGAGGAGGATATTTTTTTAAGCCAGATGGCTACTTTAAAATACATTGAGATGGATGGGGAGATACACGAAACAATGAGTCAGGGGTTTGAGGCCCTTAATATTAATGAAGCATCTGCTGTGCTAGGGACTTCCATCACCTCATATCAACAAGCCCGGAAGGTTGTTGAGGAGGGTACTGCTCAAGGCTGGGGCAAGCTGCTGCCAGTTGAGAAGAAAGAAGACTGATTCGGGTTGGGTTACAGACCAACCCGACAAGATCAACCAGAGGCTGCAAAGGAGCCCAAGTTTGTCAGTGGGGGAATGCTTACCCCGGATGCTGTGAATAGTTTGGAAGATGAGTCAGAAGACGAGCGCAACCTGGAAAATTGGATACGTCCAAGGATCCCGGGGAACCATGTCTCAAACTGGTCTTCCCAGGAAATTATAAGGGTTACTCCTACAAAGTAATTATTATTTCCTGTCTTTAAGCATGCATCAAGTCCTGCATCTTGCCCAAGATGTCAGGGCTCATTTTGTAATCGGGCCATCTTGTATTTTGTGCAAACGATCAATTAATGAATATCAGGACATCTTTTGCAAATGAGTCTTTTCTTTTCCTCTCACTGTTTTTCATTTTTTCATTTTTTGTACAAAAATAAAATGGCAATGTTTTTCAAAATATATAACTTCATTTTCACTTTTTCTAAACAAGATAAAATTGATCACTAAAATGAACAAATCTAAACCGTTGCAGAGAGTGCCCTCCAGACTACACCGACAACAACACTGCAATGACTTCGTATGACTCTGACAATCCGATTAATCAAGCCGATGAAGGGGTTGAAGAAGATTATGAGCTACCTGAAGAATTAGCCAGGTTGTTAAGACAAGAGGAGAAGGTTATCACTCTTCATCAGGAGGAGATTGAGACGGTTAATCTTGGTACAGAAGAAGACTTGAAAGAAGTTAAGATTGGGGCATGTCTGCAAGATTCAGTGAAATAGCAACTTATTGACATGCTTCGGGAGTATGTGGATGTTTTTGCTTGGTCTTATCAGGATATGCCAGGATTGGACACCGACATTGTTATGCACAAGCTGCCTCTAAAGGAAGACTGTCCTCCAGTAAAACAGAAGTTGCGCCGTACTCGCCCAGATATGGCAATGTAGATAAAAGAGGAGGTACAAAAATAGTGGGACGCCGGTTTCCTTGCTGTAACTAGTTGCCCGCCGTAGGTTACTAACATTGTACCTGTTCCTAAGAAGGATGGCAAGGTGAGGATGTGTGTGGACTACCGGGATCTGAGCAGAGCCAGCCCGAAATCTGACTTCCCTTTACCTCACATTGATGTATTGGTCGACAATACGGCTCAGTTCTCGGTGTTCTCCTTCATGGATGGATTTTCAGGATATAATCAGATCAAAATGTCACTTGAAGACATGGAGAAGACAACTTTCATCACACCCTGGGGCACATTCTGTTATAAGGTGATGCCATTCGGACTGAAGAATGCTGATGCCACTTATCAACGGGCTATGGTAACATTATTCCATGACATGATCCACAAGGAAATAGAATGTTATGTGGATGACATGATTGCCAAGCCCCTCACAGAAGAAGACCACCTGGTAAATCTGTTGAAACTATTCAAGCGTTTGAGGAAGTACAAATTAAAGTAGAACCCCAACAAATGCACATTCGGGGTGCGATCCGGTAAGCTGCTGGGATTTATTGTAAGTGAGAAAGGGATTGAAGTTGACCCTGACAAAGTCAAAGCCATTCAAGAAATGCCTGCACCAAGGACTGAAAAGGAAGTTCGGGGGTTCTTGGGTAGATTGAACTACATTTCACGGTTCATATCTCACCTTACAGTAACCTGTGAACCTTTGTTCAAGTTGTTAAGAAAAGAACAAACAGTCAGGTGGAATGAAGACTGCCAGAAGGCTTTTGACAAAATCAAGGGATACTTACAAGAGCCTCCGATCCTTATGCCTCCAGTTGAAGGAAGACCTTTAATAATGTACTTGACAGTATTAGAAGAGTCAATGGGGTGTGTGCTGGGCCAGCATGACGAGTCTGGTCGAAAAGAGTATGTAATATACTACCTAAGAAAAAAGTTTACCGACTGTGAACAACGTTATTCACTGCTCAAGAAAGCTTGCTGTGCTTTAGCGTGGGCTGCTCGCCGACTAAGGCAGTATATGTTGACCCACACTACCTTGTTGATCTCCAAGATGGACCCAGTCAAGTATATATTTGAGAAGCCAGCTCTTACCGGACGGGTTGCAAGATGGCAAATGATCCTCACAGAATATGACATTCAATACACATCCCAAAAGGCCATCAAAGGCAGTGTATTGTCTGACTATCTAGCTGAGCAACCCATTGATGATTACCAGCCTATGAGATTTGACTTCCCTGATGAAGACATCATGTTCATAAAAGCAAAAGATCATGAAGAGCCTATTCACACTAAAGGGCCTGACCCGGAAGAAGAATGGACTATGATGTTTGATGGGGCTGTTAATATGAATGGTCGTGGTATTGGTGCAGTACTCATTACACCTAAAGGTGTTCACATTCCTTTCTCGGCAAAACTCACCTTTAACTGCACTAATAACGAAGCTGAATACGAAGCTTGTATCATGGGTCTTGAGGAAGCTATTTACCTCAAGATTAAGACTTTAACTGTGTTCGGAGATTCAGCTTTGGTAATTAATCAAACCAACGGCAAATGGTATACTCACCAGGAGCATATGATACCTTACCGGGACTATACGAGGAGTTTACTTACATTCTTCACCACAGTCAAGCTTGAGTATATCCCTCGATATGAAAATCAGTTTGCAGATGCTCTGGCTACCATTTCATCCATGATCAAAGTTCAAGCTTCCAACTTCGTGCCTCGGATTTCAGTATCCAGACTTGACAGACCAGCGTACGTATTCTCAGTAGACCTTGCTAAAGATGAAAAGCATTGGTTCTATGACATCAAGTTCTTCTTGGAGGATCAGACATACCCACCTGGGGCATCATCCAATGATAAGAAGACACTCAGAAGGCTAGCTGGTAGTTTCTTACTGAATGCTGATGGTTCCTTGTACAAGAGAAACTTTGACATGGTACTTCTCATATGTGTTGATAAGATAGAAGCAGATATGCTGATGCACGAGGTGCACGAGGGATCTTTTGGTACCCATGCTGGAGGGCATGCTATGGCTAAAAAGTTGTTAAGATCAGGCTATTACTGGATCACAATGGATGCAGATTGTTGTGCATATGCCAAGAAATGCCATAAATGCCAGATTTATGCATATAAAGTGCATGTGCCTCCAAATCCTTTGAATGTGATGTCTTCACCCTGGCCTTTTGCAATGTGGGGCATTGATATGATTGGAAAGATTGAACCGACTGCTTCAAATGGCCACAGATTCATCTTTGTAGCCATTGACTATTTTACCAAGTGGGTTGAAGCAACTTCATATGCAAATGTCACCAGGCAAGTGGTAGCCCGATTCCTAATGAGAGACATCATATGTCGGTATGGAGTACCCGATCGAATCATTACTGATAATGTTTCCAACTTAAACAACAAAGTGATGGCAGAACTGTGTCGGGACATCAAAATCCAACACCACAATTCTTCTCCTTACAGGCCAAAGATGAATGGCGCTGTAGAGGCAGCTAACAAGAATATCAAGAAGATTGTGCAAAAGATGGTGGTCACCTACAAAGACTGGCATGAAATGCTACCGTTTGCCTTGCATGGGTACCGTACGTCAATCAGAACATCCACTGGGGCAACACCGTATCAACATGTGTATGGTATGGAGGCAGTCCTACCTGTTGAAGTTGAATTACCCTCCTTGCGGGTATTGATGGATGTTAAGCTGAATGAAGCAGAATGGGTCTGATCCCGATACGAACAACAGAGTCCGATTGAAGAGAAGAGATTGGCTGCAATTTATCATGGGCAGCTGTATCAGAAAAGAATGAAGAAATCCTTCGATAAGAAAGTCAGGCTTCAGGAATACCAAGTAGGAGATCTAGTGCTGAAAAGACTCCTCCTTCCTTATACAGACCACAGGGGCAAGTGGACGCCGAATTACGATGGTCCATTCATAGTAAAGAAGGTTTTCTCTGGTGGAACACTGATGCTCTCTACCATGGATGGTGAATATTTCCTATCCCCTGTATATTCAGATGCAGTTACAAAATACTTCACATAAATGACCCGCTGGACATAAAAACAAAATGTAAGTCCAGGAAAAAATAGGGCATCCCGGCGAGTCAAAAACAAAATAAAAGACTCGGGAAAAAATAAGGGAAAATAAATAAAAAAATGTACACCTGCTGAGTTGAAAAGCCGCATTGGACAGCTCAGGCAAAAATGGGTATCCCGGTGGATTGAAAACCTGAAAGGGCGATCCACGCAAAATAAGGGAATAAGCGAACAACTGCATTCTGAATTCGGTTGTATCAGTTACAAAATGGCAAGCTTCAAAAGTTTAAAAGCATTGGTCATAATCAACCTTCTTCAAAAGCAAGATGAGAAGAACGTCAATGTCATACAATTCATAGCAAAAGGGGAAGCGCACTGAAGCGTCATCAACATTGCCAGCACTTTACTTTTCTCAATTTGTAACAACCTCCTCATTTAAGGGGATTTGTTTCTTTAACTGTACTTGCCAATTCAGGGCACCCCAAATTAATAAAATCAGATCTTCAGTCACATCTTGCCTCGTACATTCTATCTTTATTTGCAAAAGTGTCCGATGTCCTTAATATACTGATTGCATAAATACAAATGTGTCTTTTCTAAATTACAATGTTTGCAGGAAATATATATTTGCTCCCGAGAGTGCCTAAAATACTATGATGGAATCCAGTAAGGGATACCTCGGGGTACTTGTACGTTTCTTTGTCATAACAGGATTACAGGTATTCAAAACACAATATGGGGCATGAAAGCTTCTCCCCATCAGAATAGCATCAGGAGGAGGCTCATTTCCACAGCAAGGACCCTCACCCTCAGTAGGGTCTATGCAAAAATCTTTAGGAAGATCGTTCAGTGATCATTCCTCCCCAGCCAAGTGTTAGACAGGGAACCATCTCCCCACAGAATTTCAACCTCTATCCAGAAGATCAATGCCTGAAGATCTCACAACAAAGTGACGAAAGCTTCCATATCCCCAGCTGGGCTCCTCATTACTAAGATAGGTCTACCATTGACTTATTTCCCCAAGAAGAGCTATATCTCAGATCTACCAATGATATCATCCCCAACTGGGATATTCTTTCAAAGCAGATCAATCAGAGACCTTCACAGCTAAGGGATTTGAATCCCGGATCGGTATCTTTAGCATAATCATAGCATTCGCATCATATTCTCCCCCCAAAGCGTAGCATTCCGTCTAATACGGAGCATTACGGCAAAAGTCAAACATATTGCATAATCATAAGCCATGTTTTGAATCGATCACCTGTGAATACTGACATACCACCAACAATATACAGAATGCCTCTCAAATTCCCCAGCAAAAAGCCAAAGCGTCCCCTTTGCACTCACAAATGCACATTAATACACTCTCCTGACACCCGTCCGTGTCACCTATCCCCAGCAAATCCCAATAAATTATATCCTTTCTATCTAACATTCGTCCTATGTCAGGATACTTTTCGGCAGCTGTACCCTGCCAGGTGATCGTCCTTCACCTCTTGATGATCGTCCTTCATCATCTCCCAGCGGAGTCTCCATTATTGGAACCACTTTCCTATCCGACATTCGTCCCATGTCGTGATATTTTAGCAGTTGTACCCTGCTAGGTGATCGTCCTTCACCCTTTTTATGATCGTCCTTTATCATTTTATCCGATGGTCGTCCCCATCATTGATCTTGTTATCTGGCATTCGTCCTATGTCATGATAAACCCCGAGAGCAGCCGTACCCTTCTAGGTGATCGTCCTTCATCTCTTGATGATCGTCCTTCATCATGCTTATCTAATGGCCGTCCCCATCGTCGACCTTTTCTATCCGGCATTCGTCCTATGTTGTGATATTTTCGGCAGCCGTACCCTGCCAGGTGATCGTCCTTCACCTTAGATGACCGTCCATCGTCTTGTCCCCAACAGAGCAGCCGTCCCCTGCCAGGTGATCGTCTTTCACCTTTGATGACCGTACCTCATTATTTATTTCATTAATCCGATGGTCGTCCACATCATTGACTTATCTTTAATCCCTAGAGAGTTTTATTTCATTAACCAGATGGTCGTCCCCATCATGTTACCTCCATCACCCCAACATGTCGGCCGTCCCCGTCATTGCTTTATCCTCAGCAGTCGTCCTCTGCTTGACGGTCGTCCTCCGTTGCCCACACTTTATAATCATACCTTGCTTCCTTTTACAATCTATATCCCTTTCTTCTTCACCCAGTGAGTGCAAATTTTGGACTGTCTTTGGTATTCAACCACAAATTATCTTGTTTGTCTGTTAAGTCAGGCGCTTACATCCTACACAGCTAACTCATGTTTGAATAGGGGCAGCTGTAAACTCCCCAAATTTTCCCTCACTCATTTCACCATGGCTTGTGATTCTTTTCATTTTCATAAGTTCAATCATATCATCTCATATTACATTTTGCTTCACTGCATTGGTTCTAAGTCATCTGCATCTAGGGTTTATGATCTGAGCAATCCCTGAGCTATCTGAGCCACTCCAAGGGTCTTCAATCATCTCAAGAGGGTCTATGTATGTTCAAACATCATATTATATCCTCCCAAGATCAAGGAAGTCAGAAAATCACAAGAACTGAGAAAGGCATGGAAGCAGAGCCAAGCTTAACTGCAGATGACCTAAAATTAGGGTTTTGGTTTCAAAGGCCATAACTCCAATTTTTTTGGTCATTCTTGTTTATAATAGTCTCAATATGCTATAAGGATCATACATACCAATTTTCATGAAGAAATTCAATGGGGAAGGCATCTGATTAATAAATGACTTCTTGAACAAGTCAGTGCAAAATCAGGGCATCTGAGGCCCCCAATCATCCAACCAAAGGGTTTTCTCCATCATTTTGTTTGTCTATGATCTTTATTTTATCTTAGAAGAAGTTAGAAGTTCACAAAAGTGAGGAATTTCAAGCCATTTGCAAAGTTGCCATTTTGGGAAAGTGACTTGTAATACAAACTTGCCATTTTGGGAAGGTTTTTCAACTTCCTCTTTTTGATTCAAAAATGCTTCAAATGAAAAATTCTTGGTCATGAAATTTGTAGATGTGATCATTCCCTTTTCAAAAAGTAGAAGAACTTGATCTAATTCATCATATAACTCAAGTTATGGCCTTGCAAAGTTGGGAAAAATCACAAAATTTCACTTATGCACCAAAGGGGAAAACTTGCAAAACCACTTGCCAAAGCATTTTGTGATTTCAAACACACTTCTAACCATTATACAAACATAGTACATAACCTATAAATCAGAATTTCCCAAAGCCTTGCATCATTCTATGCCTTGAACATCAAGATTTCTCAAAGGGGCCAAAACATCTCATAATTGCAAAACATCCCATAACTTTCTTCCCTCATGCTGAATTGCCTCAAGAATGGATTTATGGACATCCATGATGTCAGCTGCGCATGGACATGCCCAAGGACCAGCTGTATTCTTGCCCATACCTCAAGTACACCAACTCTTGACTTTATGCATTTTGCCCCATACCAATCAGCATAGCCCACAACAACTACACTGACCTATCCCAGCATGTTATGTGGCAAAGAAGCAAGCCATTTCACATAAGTTTGGAGCCTGAAACTTCAGATTGCTCAGCATATACAAAATCACTCCAACTTGCAAAAGCTTTCGAATTCCATAACTCAGCCAACAAACTCCCAAACGTTTTCCACCATTCAACTCCACAATCATCACTGATCATTCCCCACCCTTCATTTTGCCTTGAAACACCCTGAATCAAAAACACGATTTTCACATTTTGTGAACTAAGTTTCAGCCAACTTCACATAGAGGCTATATAAACTCCATACAAGCATTGCAAACTCTTTAGAAGGATCAGTGGATGTGATTTGAAGAAAAGAGCTGGCCAGAAAGTACCAAAGGTGAAAGCTCAAGTTCAGGTAAGCTCAAGAATTTTTTTCCAGAACCTTCATTTTAAGTGCTTAATTGATTCTATGTGCTCTCCTGATGATCATGATGTCTTTACTTTTGAAAATGATTGAGAAACAAGCATGTATGAAGCTTCTGAAATTTCTGAAAGATTTTCCCTTATGCTTCGAATCTCATTGTTCATGTGAAATAAATGCTGTTTGATGGCTGATTCTTGTTTAGAATGGGGTGGGGATCATTTCTGGAGAGTTTGGTGGTTTGATTTTACGTATTGAGAGAGATTGAATGAGAGGCTGGCCGGAGAAGATGATCGGAACACTGTTCCGGTCACCTGAAAGTAATTAGGGTTCAGATTAGGGCTTTAATCATAATTAGCGTAGTTTGAATTCTAGCCCTTGGATTACGCGCGAAGTCAATTCCCTCCAACCCGACTTCAAACCTCAACTTTAGGATTAGTTGACTTTCTCTTTTTTTCATTTTATTTCATATTTATTTCATTTTTTTTCTATTTTATTTGAACGAATTATTAAAAATAGCAAATAATATCAAAAAATTCTGGAAATTTTTATCCAAGCTTCTATTTATTTTCAGAAACTAAAAGTATTTTTATTTTTATTTTTTGCATTGAAAATTATTTTTAAATCATTTAAATGATTATTTTTAATTAGTTAATGAGAATTAATTAATTAAAAATACATTTAGGTATTTAAAAATTCAAAAAAAAATTCATAGAGCTTTTTAAAACATTTACAAACTCACAATACAAATTTCTTTTTGGTTTTGATCACACTTTGACATTTTTCATTTGAATTAGGGTTCTTTAATTTGAATATTTTCAACCCTAACTTCAAAAATTCATCACTTTTGATCCAAGTTGAGTTTGTGAATGGTTCTTGTTGCATTGTGTTCTACATACTTTCAAGTTTCTAAAAACATTTTTGTTTCATTTTTATCCTGCATTTTCAATTTTTTTGGCATTTTCCCTTTAGGATCACCCTTTATACCCTAGAAATTTAGGAAATTCATAAGTCCTTTAGGGTTTAGCTTCTGACCTTCCCCTTTGGGCAGTGAACTTGTATAGGTTTAGGGTACCTTTGGTCCCATTTTCAATTTTTTATCTTGTCATTTGCTTCTAATCTTGAATTTTGCATTGCATCTTGTACATAAACCCTAATTTTTGCCTTCATTTGCATTCATTCTTCATATGTTTGCATCCATGAACTTGCCATGACATTTTGTGCATCCACATGACATATAAGAGATCTTAGGACATATTGAAATCATGTTTGATCATTGCATCATCCATTTTCCATGCTTTTGCTTTCATTTCATGTCATATGCATTCATGAGCTTTCATGCTTCTTACATGTCTCATTTGCATCCTCATCTCTTGTATGAACATTCATATCACTTGGCATGCTTTCATATCACCTATTAGCATCATTTACATCTTAATATGCTTTTGATTTTGGCTTTCATCTTTGCATTTCATCGCATTTTCATTTCATTTCATTGCTTGTTGCTAACATTTCAGGTGGTAAGTGTTTGAGAGGTGAATTTGCCTTCACTTCTCATAATCTCTTCTCATCTCTTTTATGCATCCATTGCTGCATTTTTACTTGTGAATTAGAGTGAGCTTGCTCATTCATGCTCTTTCTCCTCTTCCCTTCTTCAAGCAACTTATCTTCTTAAGTGAAGTAAGTTGACTTGCTTCTTTCTGCTTCTTCTCCTTCCATCTCTGCTTCTTCCTTGGTGGTGATTCTTAAAGACATCTTGCAAGCCTCATAAACCCTAGGAACAATCAAGCATGATCACAATTAGGGTTTGATTAGTCCCCCCATTTAGTTTTACCTTTGTGTCATCTTTGAGTCTTCTCTTCTCATCTCATAATCAAGAACTAAACCCCTAAGGCTTTAAGGCTTTGTGACTAAGGTTATGCATGTATCCTTCTATTAGGATGGAGTGTATAACTTTGATCCTAAGTGTTGAACCCTTAATGTGTTTAAATCCTTTAATCAATTCACTTAATAATCACTAAGACGTCAAGCTTGCAACTTGGGCCTTGCATTAGGGTTCTAATTCTTCCTTAATTGGTTAAGAAGGACTAATCCTAGTGTTAATGGACAAGTCCCCCTCAAGTTGTCTTACAAACCCTAAAATACATTTCTTAATCTCATCATTAACTAAAATTCACTTTAATAAAGGTTTGTTTTTTCATGAGGTTAATCCCTAATCACGGATTAAGTTGAGGAGCCTTCCTCAGCTTAAATGTTCTCGTCTATTATCCTTCTATTAGGATGGTGTAATGGGTCCATTAAATCCTTGATTATGGCTTAAACTCATTACTTAACACTAAACAAAAAACTCCAGAAGCATATAAATAATTACAAGTAGGTTAATGATCTTAATCCTACACCATGGTGATCAAGTGTGAGGTGCTTACTTCATACCTAAGGTATTCTCATTACCCCTAATCAGAGGGAGGATGTGATGAGTTTACTAACCCTTGGTTTAGGCTTAAGCTCATTTTCTTATGACAAATCCCAAAAAGCAATAACAAAACTGAAAACAAAAAAACAAACAATAATCGTCTCCTTCGGGATTCTTTTCTCATCATCTTCACTCACAAACGAGAACTCGCTTCTTCCGTCTAATGCAAGACAGTTTGTACCTGAGCCAGACAGGTCATACACTTGAGCATAGACAAATAGGCAGTTCACAAGTCAATTTATCTTTCAGTCCCTTTGAGTCGAACTACGGTGTTCTGACTTCCTCATTGCACGAGAGGATACGTAGGCATAACTTAACAGTTATCGAACAAAAGTCTCTCTATATTCCCCCCTCATCCAGCTTTATTCTTCAAGCGTCATAGTCTTGAGCTTCACATTCTTTTCTTGCACTGACACTCTCTTACTTCACTTCACATTTCTTTTTGCACTGACACTTTCTTTCTTTTCCAGCTTTTGTACACAAAATAGCACTGACACTACCCCTTTAAGCACAAATCTTTCAAGCATGGATCCCGTCGAGTACGGCGGACAATCTGGGTGCTAATACCTTCCCAGGTTGTAACCAACCCCCTTTCTCAATTTCTCTGGTTCGCAACCGTCTTATCTATCTTTTCTTAGGTTTATGCAGCATTACCTTTTCCTTCGGGATAAAAATGCCTAGCTGGCGACTCTTTTCATTCTTTCTCCTTTCGCCGATCGTTCGCGTCTGTACTACTCTTGACCTGGTGTCATCAGGTGGGAGCGACATACGGTAACATTATTCCATGACATGATCCATAAAGAAATTGAATGTTATGTGGATGACATGATTGCCAAGTCCCTCACAGAAGAAGACTACCTGGTGAACCTGTTGAAGCTATTCAAGCGTCTAAGGAAGTACCAATTGAAGCTGAACCCCAGCAAATGCACATTCGGGGTGTGATCCGGTAAGTTGCTGGGGTTTATTGTAAGTGAGAAAGGGATTGAAGTTGACCCTGATAAAGTCAAAGCCATTCAAGAAATGCCTGCACCTAAGACTGAAAAAGAAGTTTGAGGGTTCCTAGGGAGATTGAATTACTTTTCACGGTTCATATCTCACCTTACAGCAACCTGTGAGCCCTTGTTCAAGTTGTTAAGGAAAGAACAAACGGTCAGGTTGAATGAAGACTGCCAGAGGGCTTTCGACAAAATCAAGGAGTACTTACAAGAACCTCCAATTCTGATGCCTCCAATTGAAGGAAGATCTCTAATAATGTACTTGACAGTATTAGAAGAGTCAATGGGGTGTGTGTTGGGCCAACATGACGAGTCTGGTCGAAAAGAGTATGCAATATACTACCTAAGCAAAAAGTTTACCGACTGTAAACAACGTTATTCACTGCTCGAGAAAACCTGCTGTGCTTTAGCATGGGCTGCTCGCCGACTAAGACAGTATATGTTGACCCACACTACCTTGTTGATCTCAAAGATGGACCTAGTCAAGTACATGTTTGAGAAGCCATCACTTACCGGAAGGGTTGCAAGATGGAAAATGATTCTGACAGAATATGACATTCAGTACACATCTCAAAAGGCCATCAAGGGCAGTGTACTGTCTGACTATCTGGCTGAGCAACCCATTGATGATTACCATCCTATGAGATTGGACTTCCCTGATGAAGACATTATGTTCATAAAAGAAAAAGATCATGAAGATCCCATTAACACTGAAGGGCCTGACCCAGAAGAAGAATGGACTATGATGTTTTACGGGGCGGTTAATATGAATGGTCGTGGGGTTGGTGCAGTACTCATTACACCTAAAGGAATTCAAATGCCTTTCTCGGCAAAACTCACCTTTAACTGCACTAACAACGAAGCTGAATACGAGGCCTGTATCATGGGTCTTGAGGAAGCCATTGACCTCAGGATTAAGACGTTAACTGTATTCGGAGATTCAGCTCTGGTAGTCAATCAAACCAACGGTAAATGGTACACTCACCAGGAGCATCTAATTCCATATCGGGATTATACAAGGAGATTACTGACTTTCTTCAGAACAGTCAAGCTTGAGTACATCCCTCGTGACGAAAAATCAGTTTGCAGATGCTCTGGCTACCATTTCATCCATGATCAAAGTTCAAGCTACCAACTTAGTGCCTCGGATTTCAGGGTCCAGACTTGATATACTAGCATACGTGTTCTCCGTAGACGTTGCTAAAGATGATAAGCCTTGGTTCCATGACATCAAATGCTTCTTAGAGGATCAAACATACCCACCTAGGGCATCATCCAATGATAAGAAGACATTAAGAAGGATAGCTGGTAGTTTCTTCCTGAACGCTGATGGTTCCTTGCACTAGAGAAACTTTGAAATGGTGCTTCTCAGATGTGTTGATAAGATAGAAGCAGATTTGTTGATGCACGAGGTGCATGAAGGATCCTTCTGTACCAATGCTGGAGGACATGCAATGGCTAAAAAGTTGTTAAGATCAGGTTACTACTAGATCACAATGGATGCAGACTGTTGTGCATATGCCAGAAAGTGCCACAAATGCCAGATTTATGCAGACAAAGTGCATGTACCTCTGAATCCTTTGAATGTGATGTCTTCACCTTGGCCTTTTGCCATGTGGGGCATTGATATGATTGGAAAGATTGAGCCGACTGCTTCAAATGGCCACAGATTCATCCTGGTAGCCATTGACTATTTTACCAAGTGGGTTGAAGCATCTTCCTATGCAAATGTAACCAAGCAAGTGGTAGCCTGATTCCTAAAGAAATACATCATCTGTCGGTATGGAGTGCCCGAGCGAATCATTACTGATAATGGTTCCAATTTGAATAACAAAATGATGGCAGAACTATGCCGGGACTTCAAGATCCAACACCACAATTCTTCTCCTTAAAGGCCAAAGATGAATGGCGTTGTCGAGGCAGCTAACAAGAATATCAAGAAGATTGTGCAGAAGATGGTGGTTACATACAAAGACTGGCATGAAGTGCTATCATTTGCCTTGCATGGGTACCGTACATCAATCAGAACATCCACTAGGGCAACACCGTATCAGCTTGTGTATGGTATGGAGGCAGTCCTACCTGTTGAAGTTGAGTTACCTTCCTTGCGAGTACTTATGGATGTCAAGTTGAAAGAAGCAGAATGGGTCCGATCCCAGTACGAGCAACTGAATCTGATCGAAGAGAAGAGGTTAGCTACGATCTGTCATGGGCAGCTGTATCAGAAGAGAATGAAGAAAGCCTTCGATCAAAAAGTCAGGCTTCGGGAATACCAAGTAGGAGATCTTTTGCTGAAAAGACTCCTTCCTCCTCATACAGACCACAGGGGCAAGTGGACTCCAAATTATGATGGTCCATTCATAGTAAAGAAAGTTTTCTCTGGTGGAGCACTGATGCTCAGTACTATGGATAGTGAAGACTTCTTGTCCCTTGTGAATTCAGATGCACTTAAAAAATACTTCGCATAAAATGACCCGCTGGACATGAAAACAGAATGTAAGTCAGGTAAAAATAGGGAATCCCGGCGAGTCAAAAACAGAATAAAAGACTCGGGCAAAAATAAGGGAAAATAAAGAAAAAATGTACACCCGCTGAGTTGAAAAGCCGCATTGGACAGCTCAGGCAAAAACGGGTATCCCGGTGGATTAAAAGCCCGAAAGGGCGATCCACGCAAAATAAGGGAATAGGCGAACAACTGCATTCTGAATTCGTCTGTATCACTTACAACATGGCAAGCTTTGAAAAGGTTCAAGCATCGGTCAGAGTCAGTCTCCGTCAGAAAGCAAGATGAGAAGAACGTCAATGTCATACGAGTCATAGCAAAAGG
Organism: Lathyrus aphaca; assembly: GCA_963966055.1. Classification (NCBI taxonomy): domain Eukaryota; kingdom Viridiplantae; phylum Streptophyta; class Magnoliopsida; order Fabales; family Fabaceae; genus Lathyrus; species Lathyrus aphaca. The sequence goes on along the minus strand of OZ014519.1, from coordinate 378,717,851 downwards.
GAAGCTCATTGAAGCGTCATCAACATTGCCAACACCTTTTGTTTCTCAATTTGTAACAATCTCCTCATTTCAGGGGATCTGTTTCTTTGACTGTATTTGCCAATTCAGGGCACCCAAATTAATAGAATCAGATTTTCTATCACACTTCATCTCGTACGTTTTATTTCATTTGCAAAAATGTCCAATATCCTTGATATAACGTTTGCATAAAAAACAGATGTGCCTTTCTAATCACATGCTTGCAGGAGATATATTTCTTGCTCCCAGGAGTCTCTAAAATCCCTATGATGGAATCCAGTAAGGGATACCGCGGGGTATTTGTACATTTCTTTGTCATAACAAGATTGCAGATATTCAAAGCGCAACATGGGGCATGAAAGGTTTTCCCACAGCAAAGTTGCTAAAATCACTGCTTCCTTAACACATCTTCCAGACAGCCTCAGGAATGATCTCTCCCCATCAGAGTTACCAGGCATCATTTCTCCAGCACATCTGTCAGAGCAGTACCAGAAGGTGCTCATATCCCTAGTTGAGCTGTCAGATAATATCATCCTCATCAGGATCCCCACCAGAAATCTCCAGGGATATCATTCAGTGATCTTTTCTTCCCCAGCCGAGTGCAAGACAGGGAACCATCTCCCCACAGAGCTCCAACCTCTCCCAGAAGAGCAAATGTCTGAATTTCCCACACAACAAAGTGATGAAAGCTTCCACATCCCCAGCTGGGCTCCTCATTACAAAGATAGGTCTATCGGTGACTTATTTCCCCAAGCAGAGCTATATATCAGATCTACCAATGATCTCATCCCCAGCTGGGATATCCTTGCAAGAAGATCAATCAGAGATCTCCACAGGCAGCAGGATTCGAGTCCCGGATCGGTATCTTTTGCATAATCATAGCATTTGCATCATAGTTTCCCCCAAAGCGTAGCATTCCGTCTAATACGGAGCATTACGGCAAAAATCAAACATATTGAATATTCACAAGCCATATCTTGAATCAGTCACCTGTAAATATCAACGTCCCGTCAGCAATATACAAAATACATCTCAAATTCCCCGGCAGAACGCCAAAGCATCTTCTTTGCATTCCCAAAATACAGATACATGCTCCCTTTGGCACTCGTCCGTGTCATCTTTCCCCAGAAAGTCGCCAGGACATCTCTCTACAAAACAGATACTTATACATAACTTGTGCTTCTCGACACTCGTCTATGTCATATCCCTAGCAGAAAGCCAAAGCGTCCCCTTTGCACTCACAAATACACATACTATTTCGACACCCGTCCGTGTCATATCATTCCCTTGCGAATATAAACCACAAACAGATACCTATGTATACGCTCTCTAGACACCCGTCTGTGTCACCACTCCCCAACAGGTTTTCCTAAACACTTATTGTAAACCAAACACTTGTTTATAATACACTCTCATCGACACTCGTCTGTGTCATCCTATCCCCACAGGTCACCATAATACCTTTTACTTATAAGTTCATAACTTATACATTTCCTCTCCTGACGCCCGTACGTGTCATACTCTCCCCAGCAAGTTGAACACTCGTCTGTGTCTCACTCATGCTTATTTTCTCACTCTAACAGATACTCGTCCGTATCTTGTATACACCACTTATCTCTCCTCAGATTCAACGCTCGTCTGTGTTCTTTGTTAACCAGTTGGTACTCGTCCGTATCACCATCTCTGAACATGCGTCAACGTTTGTTTTTACTGATACTCGTCCGTATCATAGTCTTAAGGATGCTCGTCCGCATCTTTAATCTATACACAACGTCAAACACTTATACCCTTCCTTTCTTGAATGTAGACATTCGTCCGTGCCTACCATTCCCCAGAAGAGTCCCCAGCAAATATCCAGTAAAGCAAATTTCTCTTTTATCTGACATTCGTCCTATGTCATGATACCTTTCGGTAGCCGTACCCTGCCAGGTGATCGTCCTACACATTTTGATGATCGTCCCTCATCATTCCCCCAGTGGAGTCTCCATTATTGGAACCATTTTCTATCCGACATTCGTCCTATGTCATGATATTTAGCAGCCGTCCCCTACTAGGTGATCATCCTTCACCTTCCTGATGATCGTCCTTCATCATGTCATCCGATGGCCGTCCCCATCGTTGATCTTGTTATCTGACATTCGTCCTACATCATGATAAACCCTGAGAGCAGCCGTACCCTGCTAGGTGATCGTCTTTCACCTCTTGATGATCGTCCTTCATCATGCTTATCTGATGGTCGTCCCTATCGTCGACCTTTTCTATCCAGAATTCGTCCTATGTCGTGATGTTTTCGGCAGCCGTACCCTGCCAGGTGATCGTCCTTCACCTTAGATGATCGTCCCTCATCTCATCCCCAACAGAGCAGCCGTCCCCTGCTAGGTGATCGTCCTTCACCTTTGATGACCGTACCTCATCATTTATTTCATTTATACTTTATAAACCTTATGGTCTTCCCCATCATTGTTGTTACCTTTAATCCCCATAGAATTTTGTTACTCTATCTTGATGGTCGTCCCAATCATGATCCCTCTATTTCCCCAACATGTCGGCCGTCCCCGTCATTGCTTTATCCCCAGTAGTTATCCTCTGCTTGACGGTCATCCTCCGTCGCCCGCACTTTATAATCATGTTATACTACTTTTTACAATCTATATCCCTTTTCTTCTTCACACCCAGTGAGTGCAAATTTTGGACTGTCTTTGGTATTCAACCACAAGTTATCTTGTTTGCCTGTTAAGCCGTCGCTTACACCCTGCACATCTAACCCATGTTTGAATAGGGGCAGCTGTAAACACCCCAAATTTGCCCTCACTAATTTCACACCATGTCTTGTGATCTTTTCATTTGCATAAGTTCAATCATATCATATCATGTTGCATTTTTGCTTCACTGCATTAGTTCAAAGTCATCTGCATCTAGGGTTTGTGATCTAAGCAATCCATGAGCCATCTGAGCCACTCCAAAGGTCTTAAATCATCTCAAGAGGGTCTATGTATGTTCAAACATCATATTATATCCTCCCAAGATCAAGGAAGTCAGAAAATCACAAGAACTGGCAAGGCATGGAAGTAGAGCCAGGTTTAACTGCACAAGATGACCTAAAATTAGGGTTTTGGTTTCAGAGGCCATAACTCCAAATTTTCTTGGTCATTCTTGTTTCTATTGGTCTCTATATGATATAAGGATCATGTATACCATGTTTGATGAAAAAATTCATATAGGAAGTCAACTAATCATTGGGTAACTTCTTGAGCAAGTCAGAACCAAATCAGGGCATCTGTGGCCCTCCAACATGGAACCAAAGTGGATTTTTCATCAAATTGAATTTATATGGTCTTTATTTGATCATTGAAGTAATTTGAAGTTCACAAAATTGAATAAAAATAGGCTAAACCAAAAGTTGCCAAATATGGAAATGACTTGTAATGTATACTTTCCATTTTGGGAAAGTTTTTCAACCTCCTCTTTCTCAACCAAAAATTCTTCAAATGAAAAATTCTTGGTCATGAAAGTTGTAGATTGGATCATTCCCTTTTCAAAAAGTATAAGAACAAGATCTAATTCATTTTGGAACTTAAGTTATGGCTTTCCAAAGTTGGCAAAAATCACATAATTTCAAGTTTCATGCCTAAGAGGGATTTTTGCAAAACCTCATGCCAAGAACATTTGTGACTTCAAATTGACTTCTAATCACCATATAAACTTTGTGCAATGCCTAAAAGTAATATTTGTGCCAAGAATTCCCAAGTTTCATGGCTTGCTCAAGAAGAAATCAAGAAAGGGCCAAATTTTGCCAAAATTGCAAAACCCCCCATAAACTTCATTCCACTTGCTGATTTGCCTCAATTTCATTTCCATGGTTGCCCATGAATCAAGCTGCGCATGACATGTCTTTGTCCTTGGCCTGAACTTGCCCATACCCTAAAGGACACCTAACCTTGACTTTGTGCATTTTCACCCATACCAATCACATTATGCCACAACCACTTTCCGAATCAATCCATTTTGTTTATACAAAGGAAAAGCAATTCAAACATAACAAGAACACAACCTGAATCCTCCCACAAGCCAGCATTCACCAAAACTCCCCTTTATGCATTTTCATTCGAAACTCATCACACAAGCTACAAACATCAAATCAAACTCCATAAAACAACTCACCATGAACCACTGATCATTTCCCACCCATCATCTTGCCCTAAAAGCAGCCATATCAAAAACACGATTTCCCTCCCCCTTTGAACTGAACTGAATCAAACTCACAAACTAGCCACAAAACACTCCAACCAAGCATCAAAGCTTCTTCAAGGAGTTCATTGGAGGCATTTGGAAGCAAGAAAGCATCCTGAAAGCTCCAGGGTTGAAAGCTTCACCTCAGGTAGCCATACAAAATTATTTTTCCAGAAGCTTTATTTTAAGTTCTCAATTGGTTAAGTTTGATCCCCTGAGTGCAATGAACCTTTTACTTTTGAAAATGATGAAGAATTGAGAGTGTATGGCTTGTCTGAAATTTTTGCAGTTTTTGTTCTTATCTTCAATTCTTGTCAATGGTTGGAAATAAATGAGGTTTGAGGTTAGGGATGAGTTTAGGAAGGTGAAAGGAACAAATCTGGAGCTTTAGAGCTCCAGAAATGACATAGGGAGCATTTTAGGAATTTCTCAGCTGAGGGGTGGCCGGAGAAGATGACCGAAGCTCATTTCCGGCCACCTGAAAGTCATTAATGCTTAATTAGGGTTTAAGGGTAGGTTTGAATCTAGAGCGTAGGATGAGGTTTCCCGCGCGTGTTTCAAGGGCTCAGATCATGTCATTAGCCCTAATTTCTATTTATTTAATTTAATCATAATTAATTAGCTTAGGTGAAATCCAGACCATTCATTAACGCGCTAGTCAACCAGTTCCTTTCAACTTTGAATCTGGATCATTGGATCAGATTACTTTTCCTTTTATTCTGTTTTATTTCATTTTCTTTCTATTTAATTTGTACATTTTATAAAAAATAGTAAAAAGACTTCAAAAATTCTGAAAATTTTTATTAAATCTTTTATGAATTTTCGGAACCCAAAAATATTTTTATTTTTATTTTTTGCATAAAAAAATGTTTTAAATCATTTAAATGATTATTTTTAATTAACTAATAAAAATTAATTAATTAAAAATACATTTAGGCATTTAAAAATCCCAAAAAAATTCAGAGAGCATTTAAAAACATTTACAAACATTTACAAACTCACAACACAAATTTCTTTTTGGTTTTGATCACACTTTGACAATTTTCATTTGAATTAGGGTTCTTTAATTTGAATATTCTTAACCCTAACTTCAAAAATTCATAACTTTTGATCCAAGTTGAGTTTGTCAATGGTTCTTTTTCCATTGTGTTATGCATGACTTCAAGCTCTTAAAAAAATTTGTTTCATTTTTATAATGCATTTTCAATTTGTTTTGTATTTTTCCTTTAGGATCACCCTTAAAGCCCTAGAAACTTAGGAAATTCATAAGTCCCTTAGGGTTTAGCTTCTGACCTTCCCCTTTGGGAAGTGAACTTGTATAGGCTTAGGGTCCCTTTGATTCCATTTTCAATTTTCTATCTTACCATTTACTTCTGATTTTGAATTTTGCATCTCATGTTATGCATAAACCCTAATTTGCATCTTCATTTGCATCCATCTTGTATAAGCTTGCATACACGAACTTGCCATGACATTTTGTGCATCCTCATGACACATAAGAAATCTTAGGACATATTGGAATAATGTTTGGTCATTGCATCATTCATTTGCCATGTTTTTGCTTTCATTTCATGTCATATGCATTCATGAACGTTTATGCCTCTTATTTGCTTCATTTGCATTCTCATCCTTTGTATGATTATCTCCATCCCATGACATACATTTGCACCACCTCTTTGCATCATTAGCATCATAAATGTGCTTCTGATCTTGGTTTCCATCTTTTCATTTCATTTCATTCCCATTTCATTTCACTTCCTTTTGCTAACGTTTCAGGTGGTAAGTATTTGAGAGGTGAATTTGCATTCACTTCTCATAATCTCTTCTCATCTCTCTTATGCATTCATTGCTACATTTTGTATTTGTATTAGAGTGAGATTTCTCATTCATGTTCCCTCCTCACCTTCTTTCTTCAAGCAATTTATCTTCTTAAGTGAAGTAAGTTGACTTGCTTCTTTCTGCTTCTTCTCCTTCCATCCTTGCTTCTTCCCTGGTGGCTCATCTTGAAGACTTCTTGCAAGCCTCATAAACCCTAGGAATACCCAAGCATGATAACAATTAGGGTTTGATTATTCCCCCATTAGTTTTACCTTTGTGTCATCTCTTGTGTCTTCTCTTCTCATCTCTTAATCAAGGACTAAACCTTAAAGGTTTTAAGGCTTTGTGATTAGGGTTATACCTGTATCCTTCTATTAGGATGGAGTGTATAACTTTAATCCTAAGTGTTAAACCCTTAATGTGTTTAAATCCTTTAATAAATTCATCTCATAATCACTAAGACATCAGGCTTGCAACTTGGGCCTTGCATTAGGGTTCTAATTCTTCCTTAATTGGTTATGAAGGACTAACCCTAGTGTTAATGGACAAGTCCCCCTCAAGTTTGTCTTACAAATCATAAAAATCATTTCTTAATCTCACCCTTAATTAAAATCCACTTTAATAAAGGCTTGTTTTGTCATGAGGTTAATCCCTGATCATGGATTAAGTTGAGGTATCTTCCTCAGCTTAAGTGCTCTCATTTATTATCCTTCTAATAGGATGGTGTAATGAGTTCACTAATCCATGATTATGGCTTAAACTCATTACTTAACACTAAACAAAAACTCAAAAACATCTAAATAAATGCAAGTAGGTTAATGATATTAATCCTACATCATGGTGATTAAGTGTGAGGTGCTTACTTCATACTTAAGGTATCCTCATTACCCCTAATCAGAGGGAAGATGTGATGAGTTTACTAACCCTTGGTTTAGGCTTAATCTCATTAACTTATGACAAACACAAAAAAGCAATAAAAGATTGAAAACACAAAAACAAACAATAATCGTCTCCTCCGGGATTCTTTTCTCACCTCATTCACTCATAAACGAGAACTTGCTTCTTCTGTCTAATGCAAGACAGTTTATACCTGAGCCAGACAGGTCATACACTTGAGCATAGACAAATAAGCAATCACAAGTCAATTTCTTTTTCAGTCTCTTTGAGTCGAACTACGGTGTTCTGACTTCCTCATTGCACGAGAGGATACGTAGGCATAACTTAACAGTTATCGAACAAAAGTCTATGTATATTCCCCCCCTCTTCCAGCATTATTCTTTGAGCCTCATAGTCTTGAGCTTAACACTCTTTCCTTGCATTGACACTTCTTTTATCCACTTCACACTTTCTTCCAGCACTGACACTTGCATTCTATTCCAACTTTTGTACACAAAATTGCACTGACACTACCCCTCTAAGCACAAACTTTCAAGCGTGGATCTCATCGAGTACGACAGACAATCTGGGTGCTAATACCTTCCCAGGTTGTAACCAACCCCCTTTCTCAGTTTCTCTGGTTCCCGACCGTTTTATCCATTTCTTTCTAGGTTTATGCAGCATTACCTTTCCATCGGGATAAAAATGCCTAGCTGGCGACTCTTTTCATTTCATCTTCATGTTCTCCCTTTCGCCGACCATTCGCGTATGTACCCCTCTTAGCCCTGTGTCATCAGGTGGGAGCGACAATGCGGTGGTCTGAGTTTGGTGAAAGAGTGTTATGCGGAGGGAGTTATGTTGTTTAATCCGGTGGGAGCTTGTTGTCTTTTTTCTTAATCTCACGTTTCTTGCAGCAGTTGTCATGGATATTGGCGGTGGTTTTTTTTGTGTTGATTTTAGTGAGGGATGAATGGTGGTGTATTTGTGTATGTTTAAGAAAAACAATGTTGAGAATGAGAAGATGAGGGTTGTAGATGGAGGATGTAAAGAAATGAAAAAAGGGAGTATGTTAGCATGGTTTGTTTTTGTTCATATGGAGGAAGTTTAAGATTGTTTAAAAATGGCAGAAAGATGGTGGAGTAGTTTCGCCAGAACAAAATGAAGGATGGGTTAGTAGAGGGTGATGATATTATCTCTATAAATAGAATAGAGTGTGTAGTATTTTTTTGTGTTAAAAAAGTGGAGAGAGTGAAGTTTTTTATTTGTGTTGTTTTTCTCTAATTCTCAGATAGAGCATCTTTTTTTTGTGAGAATGAGGTAGTGGTATGAGAGTGACTGTTACATGAGAGAAAGAGAGGATAATAGGAGTCAGTGGGAAAACGAAATTCATAGATGATTGGTAGTGGGAATCTATTTTTTCTTTTCCATAACATGAAGGACGCGTCTCCTTGTTGTTGATGGGGAAAATGTGATATTAGTGAGCTGGTTGTACCAAAATTATTCTTCAATCTGAAAAATCATGGAGACATATACCCTTCATTTTCATTCTCATCATCTTCCAATGCTTGCTAGCTGTCACGAGGGACCCAAAACAAAGACTAACATGTATGCTCTTTCCCCAGCAGAGTCGCCAGCTGTCGCACCCCAAAAAATACGACCTTACGCGATCTAAAAGAGATAGAGCCGCGCGTTGGGCAGACATGAAGAGTTTCCACCTAATTATAATTTATTCCCAAAGAGGGAAAGGGAAGATATAGATAAAACCCGTCGAAAAGGAGGATGAAGACAAAGGTCTCGCAACCATTGCCTGGGTTCGAATGTCGGTTATATAGGGGAAGGTATTAGCACCCCCTACATCAATCGTACTCTATGGGAACCATCTAAGTTGTCACACGCGAAAGGATGTCTATGCTTAACGAAATACTTTCTAAGGAGAAATGAGTTGAAATTATAAGTTAAATTGATCCTAGGGGCTTGGCAAGGATTGAGATCCTCATGCCAATGTATTCCCTTGTGCAATGGGAAAGTCAGAGCTTCGTAGTTCGGCCTACTACAGTGGATGGTTGTTAATTTTATTACCTTTCTTCGATGAAAGGGTTTAGGAGTCGAATTGCACTAAAGACTATGGATAGTTTATTCCGTCCAACAAGACGAGCGTCTTGCATCGAAATAATCGGAGCGAGTAACGAGAGCTCATTATCCTCCTTTCTACCGCTTAAGGCTCATGGCATACAATTCTTCTCATATTATTAATGTGTTTTATTAATCTACGACCGTTTGACATTGGATCAAGGGTTTGGATCTAATCGAAACGTTTTGGTTTTTTTTAGGTTAGAGGGTGAATGTGAATGAAGGTTTATTTTGTGGTTTGTTAGCGAGACACAATGCGCTCGACTCGCAAGGTGAAGTGGATCCTAATAAACGAAACGATAACTGAAAAATAAAGTGCGAGTGTGTGAGAGTGCAACCACTTGGCGTTGGACCAAGGGTTCGCGAACGAGATAATGATCGATAAAATGCGGAAAATAAAATGCGTACAAAATAATGGGATAGGGATACATGTAAGTTACACGGGATTGCGAGAAATAAAAGGGTTCATTGTATTTGCCCAAGAGGAAGCGTGTGTGAGTGTTCTAAACTATTCGAAGGCGTTGGACCTGAGATTTAATCGAGCTTCAAAATTTGTCTATTTAACTATCTTAGAGTGGATTCATGTAGGAATCACTCAATGAGAAGTCGAGCAATAATTTATGCATTCATACGGTTCTCGAAAGCACAATAAATTTATACTCCAAAATCGCAATACAAGGAAAGATTGTAATCAAAATGTCTCATATTTACGGTTTATCTATAACACCTACAAATTAATTACAATGTTCAAAGACTAACATGAGAGGTGCAAAAAGAAAAAAGTTAAATGGACTTTAGTTATGGTCAAATAAAAAATAAACAAAACAAAATTTACTAATTAATTAATTTATATAAAAAACAATTAATATTAATAATAAACTACACCTAAAATGTAGTAACTGCCGTAAAAGAAACTCTAATGAGTAGTAATATATTACCCATGAAACTAACATATATCCAAATTGTACTTTATACATTAACGAAACGTATTTGTACTGGTTTTACAAATTGTAATAAACCAATGCACTCATATTCCACCATATATCTTATAAATGAAATAAACATAAAAAATGTCAATTGATAATGATAAAGCTACAATATCAAGCAACACAAATAACAAAATGTCCTAAGAATTATAAATCTACTGTATAAATAAAAAGTTATTTCTAACTACCAGAAACATGTTTTACTTTGTATAATGATATTGTTCATCATCCAAACACAATGCCAAATACGGAAAAACGGAAACAAACATCACAATCAAAATAGAAAGTAGCAAAGATGTTCAACCAAGCAGTAGCCACACCACATTACTCTCACAGTTTTTTTTCAGAAGAAAGAAACTCACCCACTCACTCTCATACAGAAACTAAAGGATCATTGCAAGAAAAACATTAAAAGCACAAACTTAAAAGGTCATCAAAACCTCCATTGAATCTAAAACTTTCAAGCACTAATTAAAACAAAAAAATGATGAATAAGATCAACAACAACTCAAGAAAATCCAACATGAATAAAACATAATCGAATAAAAAATAAACATTACCGAACATGAAATGTTTTACTGCTCGTTGTGGTTGTTGTTGCTGGACACGGTGGTGATGAGCTATTCAGAGTCACTCCAAGAGGGTTTTAACTTGTTGCTGATGTAAGCAAGTTGAAGTTGAGTCTTTGCATTGATTTCGTTGCTGGCGACGAGAAACATGTGTGTGTTTTTTCTTCTCGGAAATCTCACATCTTCCTTTCTCACTTCCTTTCTCACTGTTCTCGAATCTTTTGCGGCTTGTCTCTCGGCAAGCTTGTTGTACATTGTTGGTGTTAGATCGGTGGAAGAGAGATTGAGTTTAGTGAGTGTGTAATGATGAAGATGTGTGCGGTGGTCTGATTTTGGTGAAAGAGTGTTATGCGGAGGGAGTTACATTGTTTAATCCAGTGGGAGCTTGTTGTCTTTTTTCTTAATCTCATGTTTCTTGAAGCAGTTGTCATGGATATTGGCGGTGGTTTTTTTTGTGTTGATTTTAGTGAGGGATGAATAGTGGTGTATTTATGTATATTTAAGAAAAAAAATGTTGAGAATGAGAAGATGAGGGTTGTAGATGGAGGAAGTAAAGAAATGAAAAGAGGGAGTATGTTAGCATGGTTTGTTTTTGTTCATATGGAGGAAGTTTGAGATTGTTTAAAAATGGCGGAAAGATGGTGGAGTGGTTTCGCCAGAACAAAATGAAGGATGGGTTAATAGAGGGTGATGATATTATCTCTATAAATAGAATAAAGTGTGTAGTATTTTTTTGTGTTAAAAAAGTGGAGAGAGTGAAGATTTTTATATGTGTTGTTTTTCTCTAATTCTCAGATAGAGCATCTTTTTTTTGTGAGAATGGGGTAGTGGTATGAGAGTGATGGTTACATGAGAGAAAGAGAGGATAATAAGAGTGAGTGGGAAAATGAAATTCAGAGAGGATTGGTAGTGAGAATTTGTTTTTTCTTTTCCATAACATGAAGGACGCGTCTCCTTGTTGCTGATGGGGAAAATGTGATATTAGTGAGCTGGTTGAACCAAAATTATTCTTCAATCTGAAAAATCATGGACACGTATACCCTTCATTTTCATTCTCATCATCTTCCAATGCTTGCTAGCTGTCACGAGGGACCCAAAACAAAGACTAACATGTGTGCTCTTCCTTCTAAAAAATACTTGGTAATTAAATTAAAACAAGCAATAAACATTCTTAATTTAAACTAACTAAACAATTCTATTAATTACACTAATCATTCTAAATTAATTAAAATAAAAAAGTTCAAAATAAAATGATTAAAAAAAATAAAAATAAAAAAACTGGCGGGTACCAAAGTTCCCAGAAAAAATAACTGAATGTACTAAAATTATCAGCGTGAAATAAACGACTCGGAATAATATAGTGTTTTGTCATATTTCGAAATAAGTAGATCAGTTAAATGACTCAGATGATCAAAAAAATACGACTGAAAAAGTTGCCGAAAAAATAAAATGAGCATGCCAGGTTGGACTATGCGAAACAGAGATCATGAATACTGATGTCTGCAAGCTCGATTTTGAAATTTTCTGTCTATTGATTTTGCACGCAGTTAAAAATTAATTCATCTAGTATGTCCGTATATCTGAGATTTCATTCTGACTGATATTTTAAACATTATTTATGACAAAAAAAATGTTATGCTTCAAAGTGAAAATAAAATTGAATAAATGAAAATTTTAAAAAGGTAGGACAAATTTGGGGTATGACACCCCAGTGGAACCCCCATTGTTGGAACTTTCTATCCGACATTCGTCCTATGTCATGATATTTTCAGCAGTCGTCCCCTGCCAGATGATCGTCCTTCACCTTATGATGATCGTCCCTCATCATTCTATATGATGGCCATCCCCATCATTGATCTTGTTATCTGACATTCGTCCTATGTTGCGATAATCCCCAAGAGCAGCCGTACCCTGCTGGGTGATCGTCCTTCACCTCTTGATGATCGTCCTTCATCATGCTTATCCGATGGCCGTCCTCATCGTTGATTTTTCCTATCCGGCATTCGTCCTATGTCGTGATAAAGAGAAGTCGTCCCCTGCTAGGTGATCTTACTTCACCTTTGATGATCGTCCCTCATCAAATATTTCATTTATTCTTTAACCCGATGCCCGTCCCCATTGTGGTCCCTTTTCCTTTTCCTGATGATCGTCCTTCATCAGCTTTTACCCGATGGTCGTTCCCATCATTGTTTACTTTACCATTCAACCTGATGGTTGTCCCCGTCAGTGTTTCCCTCATACCTTTGATCCCCAGAGAAATTTATTTCCTTACCCGATGGTCGTCCCCTTCGCGGTTTCTTTATTTCCCAGCATGATGGTTGTCCCCGTCATTGCTTTGCTTACCGTTTTACCCCCAGCAGTCGTCCTCTGCTCGATGGTCGTCCTCCATTACTTTCATTTGATACTCATACTATACTACCTTTTACAATTTATAACCCTTTTCTTCTTCTCCCCATCGAGTGCAAATTTCGGTCTTTGGTATTCAACCATAAGTTATCTGGTTTGTCTGTTAAGCCTAGCGCTTACATCCTGCGCAACTAACTCATGCTTGAATAGGGGAAGCTGTAAACACCCCAAATTTTCCCTCACTTTTTCTCACACCATGGCTTGTGATCTTTCATTTTTTTATTAGCATAAGCATACAATCTCATATTGCATATTTGTTTCACTGCATGGTTCCATTTCATCTACATCTAGGGTTTGTCATCTAAGCAATCCAAGAAGTGATCTGAGCCATCCCAAAGATCTTGAAGCATGCCAAGAGGGTCCATGTGTGTTCCATGATCATAACATTCTCCCCAAAGTTCATAAAGGTCAAGAGATCACAAAGAATGGCAAAGGCATAGAGGCAGACTGAAGATTTCCTACACAGATGACCTAAAATTAGGGTTTTGGTTTCAGAGGCCTTAATCCCAAATTGTTTGGTCATTCTTGTTTCTAATGGTCTTAGTATGTTATAAGGATCATGTGTACCAAGTTTGATGAAGAAATTAACTGTGGAAGTCATCTGATCACTGGGTAACTTCTTGAGCAAGTAAAGTCAAAATCAAGGCATTTGAGGCCTCCATCAAGGGCACCAAAGGGTCATCATCATTTAGAGTCTCTATGATCTTTATTTGATCTTAGAAGTGGTTGGAAGTTCATAAAATTGATGAATTTTGATCCAAATGCAAACTTTCTATTTTTGGAAATGACTTGAAAAGGAAACTTTCCATTTTGGGAAAGATATTAAACCTACTCTTCCATGACCAAAAATGCTTCAAATGAACAATTCTTGGGCTTGAAAGTTGTAAATTATGTCTTCCCATTTTCAAAAAGTACAAGAACATTTCTTAATTCATCCTAGAACTCAAGTTATGGACTTTCAAAGTTGGCAAAAATCCTATAATTTTCAAGTTCATGCCAGAGAGGGATTTTTTGCAAATTCAAGTTTCAAGCCATTTCATGACCTCTAATTGACTTCTAAGCTTCATTACATGATAACAAAACATTGCTTGACCAAAACCATGCCTTGGATCACATGTTTTCATAAGCCATTTTTCACAAAATTCTCAAAGAGGGGTTTTTTGCAAAACTAATTTTTAAGACTTTTTGTGACCTCTAATCCACTTAAATGCATCATAGCAACATCATACAACATGCCATGACCAAAATTCAGCCTTGAACCAACCAATTTCATGACCAATTTTTTCAAACTTTACAAAGTTATCAATTTGAAAAACCTTTTCAATCTCACCCTTCAATCATCACAGCTCATCACAATCAATCCTATGGTGCTCCACAAACTCGGTTGAACTCAAAGCAACCCTAGAACAACTTTTGCCATGGCCCATGCTTGTAGTACACCAACTATTTACTTTTTGGCCAATTGCTCCATACCATTCCCAACGTGTTATGCAGTCTTTCTGACTCATTGCATTTGTTTATTCATGGCACAAGGATCATAAAACATAACACACACAAGCCTGAAACCTCCAAGAACTCATATTTCCCAAAACTTCCATAAAGCTTCCTCTCTTTGAAACTCACTCCTCAACCATCAAAACTCAAAATTTCTTTCACCATTCAACTCCACATACCTCAAGGATCATTACCCACCCCTTGCCATGGCCTGAAACAAGCCCAAACATAAACACGATTTCTGCACATTCAGAACTGAAACACTAAAACCAGCCACCATAAACTTGTTCTAAGCATCACAACATCCTTAGGGGGCCCATTGGATTTGATTTGCACCAAGGAAAGGTCCAGGAAGCTCAGATTGAGAAAGCTTCATCTCAGGTAACCATCAAGAACAATTTTTCCAGAACTTCCATTTTAAGTTCTTAAATGATTTTATATGTCTCTCTGATCATGGTGATGTGTTTAGTTTTAAAAATGGTTAAGAATCAAGCTTGTATTTAACTTCTGAAAGTTTTGTGTATTTTTTCGTTTTGCTTCGATTCGTGTTATTCTTGAAATATAAATGTTGTTTGTTGCTCCGGTCACCTGAAAATGCTTAGGATTTGTGATTAGGGCTAATCCTCTCAGTTTGAATGTGGGCATTTAGATGTTAGGTTAGCGCATTTTTGGATGGTTCAGATCATTCATTAAAACCCTAATTTTATTTAATTAGATTAATTAGGATTAATTAAATAAATTAGCTCGGATTGAACCTCAGCCCTTGGATTACGCACGCAATCAACATTTCCCTCCCAAGTTTGAATCTCAGCCACTGGATCTTCATACTTTCCATTATTTTCATTTTTATTTCATTTTATTGTATTTCTTTTGTTCATTTTATTTAAAATAGAAAAAAACATCAAAAAATTCTCAAACTTTGCATTTTTATTTCAAATATTTTTCTTAACCTGAAAAAAATTTATTTTATTTTTTGAATTAAAAAACTATTTTTAAAATATTTAAATGTTATTTTTAATTAATTAATTGATTTTAATTAATTAAAAATGCATTTAGGTTTCTAAAAATCACGAAAAACTTCATGAAGCATTCCAATACATTTAGAAACATTTTCAAACTCACCATACAAATTTCTTTTTAGGTTGGTCACATTTTCATAATTTTCTTTGAATTAGGGTTCTTAAAAATCACATTTTTTAACCCTAACTTGAAAATTTATTTCTGCCTAACCATGATGAGTTTGAACTTGGTTCTTCTTTCATTGTTTCAAATATTGCATATAGTTTCTAGGTTATTTATTTCATGATTTTATCTTGCATTTTCAATTTGATTTGCATTTTCCCTTTAGAAGCACCCAAAAACCTTGGCTAACTTAGAAATTTCATAACTTCCACTAGGTTAAGCTTCTGACTTTCTCCATTGGGGTGTGATCTTATATGGGATTAAGGTTTGTTTGAGCTTGATTTCAATTTTTTATCATGTAGAATGCTTCTGTTTTGGTCATATGCATCTCATGTTGTCTTAAAACCTTAATTTGCATCTTCATTTGCATTCTCCTTTGCATATCATCATCATATGAACTTGCCATGACATTTCAAGCATTTGTATGACATCTTAGACATCTTAAGACATGCTTGAACATTTCTTGATCATTTCTTCATTCATTTGCTATGCTTTGCATCCATTACATTTCATGAACATCCATGTGTTTTCATGCTTCTAAACATGCTTCCATTGCATCTCATCCTTGTATGATCATTCATATGCATATTGTATGACTTTGCATCATCTCATATGTCATTTAAATTGCATCTTCACTTCTGACTTTGGTCTTTGCATCTCATTTCATCTCATTTCCTTTTGCCTAATGTTTTATGCATTCATACTAACATTTCAGGTACTTTTGGTAAGTTATCTGGGAGGTGGATTTGCCTTCACCTCCCAGCTCTCCTTTCTTCTCATTTTCATATTTATTTGTATTTAATGTGAACTTGCTTCACTTATTTTCTCTCTTTCTTACTTTCTTTCTTTTAAGTTACTTATCTTCTTCAGGAAGTAAGTAACTTATTCTTCTTCCTCCTTCTCTTTTCATCTGCTTCTTCCATTGGTGGCCTTGAAGATCTTTTCTCTTAAGCCTCACAAACCATAGGATGTCCAAGCATGATAACTTTTAGGGTTGTGTATAGTCCCCCCTAGCTTTTTACCTTTGATTCTCCTTGAGTCTCTCTTCTCATCTCTTAATCAGAGGCTAAACTCTTAAAGCTTTAGGACTTTGGAATTAGGGTTATGTCTGCATCCTTATCTTAGGATTGAGTGTATAACTTTAATCCTTAGTGTTAAACCTTTAATTTTTTTACACCTTTTAAACAAAACACATTAATAAACACTAAGACTTTATCTTGTAACTTGGGCCTTACATTTTGGTTCTATCTCTTCCTTATGGTTAAGAGGGACTAACCCTAGTGTTTAATGGACAAGTCCTCCTCAAGTTGTCTTACAAACCATAAAATCCACTTCTTAATCTCACCCTTTAATTAAAATCCATTTAATAAAGGTTTATTATATAATGAATTTAATCCCTAACCATGGATTAAGTTGAGGTATCTTCCCCAGCTTAAGTGTTCTCATCTATCATCCTTCTATTTGGATGGTGTAATGAGTTCACTAATCAGTGATTAGAGATTAAACTCATTACTTAACACTAAACAAAAACCAAAAAACATCTAAATAATCACAAGTAGGTTAATGATCTTAATCCTACATCATCATTGTAATTAAGTTGAGATACTTATCTCACACTTAAGTAGGCTCATTATCCCTAATTAGGGAGGATATAATGAGTTTGCAAACCTTGATTTAGGCTTAAGCTCATTAACTGATGCAAAACACCAAAAACAATAAAAAAGCTGAAAACAAAAAAAACAAACAATAAACGTCTCCTCCGGGATTCTTTTCTCATCACACTCATTCTATAAACGAGAACTTGCTTCTTTCGTCTAATGCAAGACAGTTAGCACTCGAGCTAAACGAGTCATACACTTCAGCATAGACTAGAAGCAGTTCACAGCCAATCTTTTTCAGTCTCTTTGAGTCGAACTACGGTGTTTATACTTCCTCATTTCACGAGAGGATACGTAGGCATAACTTAACAGTTATCGAACAAAAGTCTCTTTGTCATCCCCCTCTTTCAGCATTCTTTTCTAAGCCTCAGTTCCTAAGCAATTCACCTTTTTGCACTGACACATGTACTTTCTTTCCCTAGCATTTGCACACGAATAGCACATACACCTACCCCTTTGAACACAATATTGTAAGCGTGGATCCCGTCGAATACGACGGACGATCTAGGTGCTAATACCTTCCCAGGTCATAACCAACCCCCTTTCTCAGTTTCTCTGGTTTGCAACCGTCTTATCCATCTCTTTCCAGGTTTATGCAGCATTACCTTTCCTTCGGGATAAAAATGCATAGCTGGCGACTCTATTCAATTCAACCTCATTTTTCTCTTTTCGTCGACCATTCGCGTCTGCACCTTGGGACCTAGTGTCTTTTTAGGGGAGCGACACATGGCTCCCATCCGGACTCAGCTTCAGAGTCTGTCTCAAAATAATTCAGAGAGTTTCAAAGACTATGCGCAAAGATGGCGCAAGGTTGTTGCCAGAGTCCAACCACCCTTGCTGGAAAGGGAGATGGTCGATCTCTTCATGGATACCCTCCCGCGGCACTTCATGGAGAGATTGGCTGGCTATTCCTCTAGTGGTTTCTCTGATATCATTCTGACGGGAGAAAGAATGAGAGATGGATGAAACAAGGCAAGATTAAGGGCAGCAAAGCGTTAACCTCCGGAGTTAAGAAGCCTTTTGTGAAAAGAAAGGAAGGGGAAGTTGGGCCGTATATGCGTAGAAGAAGAGGGGGAATCGAAACTCTTATGCAACTTTCATCACTATTTTTGCTCTTGATAACCATCAACAGGTTCAACAACCGCAACAGCAACGCCAGCAGGGTTATCAACAGCAGCAGGCTCCCCGTCCGTATTATCCTCCCATAGAAAAGGATAGGCATCTCAAGAAGCCTCCGATGTCCTACTCCCAGTTGCTTCAAAATCTCCTCCAACTTCAGATGGTCCGATTGAGAACTCTGGAGCCCCCAAGACCGGGGGAAATTCCTGAAGGCTACGACGCCAATATTTGTTGTGAGTTCCATTCTAGGGCTCCGGGCCATATTACCGATAATTGCAAGGTTTTAAAGCATGTCATCCAAGACAAAATAGACTCCAAAGCGATCAACTTTGCTCCAACACCAAATGTGCTACAGATTCCCATACCTGATCATGGAATGACTGTTGGGGCTGTCAATAGAGGTGAAGTTCTGAACTTGGTATCTGATGTCGACGACCTGAAAACTTCATATTTGGCCGTAAAAGCTTTTCTGGCTGAGAAGAGCATCTTTTCAGGTTGTGAAAAGAGTTGTCCAGACTGTGTTATGTCCATTGATGGTTGTGCCCGATTGAGGTTGGGTATACAGAAGATGATGGACGAAGGAAGCATACAGTTTGATAAGATTGTGAAAGAAGACCAAGTATCAACTATGACGATTTTCTACAATACGACACAAGTTCCTACGCCAGCAAGGGTGGCTCCAATAACCATTACTACTTCTGGACCAGTCTCGTACCAGAGTGATAAAGTGATCCCCTGGAACTATGGGGGAGAGGTCTATTACAATGGTCAGAAACAAAATTTGGCTGCATCTAGTTCATCTCTGCCCCAAGTCGAGAATGTTCGGTTCGGAGGATTCACCAGAAGTGGCTGACTATTCGCTCAAGAGACATTGAGAAATAATGTGTTACCACCGAAGGACAATGTTGAGGCACAAGCTAAAGCCAGGGGCAAGCAGTCCATGACAAATGATGCACCTACACCTGTGGCAGAGCCCGATACCACCTTTGATAAGGATGCGAAGGAATTCCTGAGAATAATCAAGAAGAGTGATTATAATATTGTTGATCACTTACAGCAGACTCCCTCTAAGATCTCGATCTTATCCTTATTGCTATTTTCAGACTCGCATCGGAAGGATCTATTGAAGATTTTGAACAACGCTTATGTACCTCAGGACATATGCGTAAATCAGCTGGACATAGTGGTGTCAAGTGTAAATTCAAGCCATGGCTTGGGATTCACGGATATGGACCTTACGTCTGAGGGACGCTGTTACAACCGTGCCATGCACATTTCCATGGAATGCAAGGGGGCCATACTCTCCCATGTGCTGGTAGACACGGGGTCGTCATTGAACGTATTGTCGAAGAAAACACTGATCAAGCTGGATTATATTAAGGTTGTGCTTAGGTCAAGTGATTTGGTCGTATGAGCATTCGATGGCTCGAAGAGGTCAGTATTTAGAGAGGTGGAACTACTGGTCAAGGTGGGACCACAGGTATTCAATTCTACTTTTTACGTGATGGATATCCAACCGACCTATAGATGTTTGTTAGGACGACCTTTGATACACGCAGTGAGGGCGGTGTATTCTACCCTTCACCAAAAGCTTAAATTTGTCTGGGAAGGGCAGATTGTGGCTGTGTGCGGAGAAGAAGACATCTTCATCAACCACCTAGCCTCATTCAAATACGTGGAAATGGATGGAGAAATCGTCGAGTCTCCAAGCCAAGCTTTTAAGCCCATCAAATCCGACAATGCATCATCGTCAACTGCTTCATCAGAAGACCCAAAGAGAGGAGCATCCAAAGCCTCCTACAAGAAAGCCCTAAAAGTTGTAGAATCAAGCGCAAACGAGGGCTGACGCATGATGGTTGAAGTCCCAAAGAAGAAGGATATGTTCGGAGTTGGATACCAGCCTGGTCAGTCAATATCAGGGCAAAGTGCTAGAGGTTGGAAAGGCCCAATTACCTTCAACAGTGCGGGATGGTTTGACCCCAGAAATGTCGGTGTCGTGCAGGAAGAAACAATTGATAGTGATTACAAACTGGAGGAATGGATAATGTAACACCCTTCTACCCCAAAACGAAATATTTAAAATAATCTCAGAGTAATCAACAAGAAGGGTATCACATTTCATCATAACATCAACATACGGTGTCCTGTCCCGAAACACGGGTTAATCAACATCATGAACAATATATAAACTTTTCGCAGTGGAATTCAAACTTTATAATTCAATCATAAATCTTTCCTCAAAACAAAATAATTCATCCGAAGTTAACATCATGAAATAAGAAATTATTCTCAAATGAAAATTGTTCTGGACTGGCCCAATTCCCATAAATGGGCCAAGCAAACCAACTTGGCAGAAGCGCTCGACATCGAGCAGAATCAAGGATAGTGGTCTCTGTCTACCAAGAGCGTACCGACCAAGATAAAGCCCTCCAAAGACTAGTTTTGACCGTTACCTATTTTTACGGATTCCTCGATCCGCGCCCAACGATATGGACCAATAATCTTCCACTTAGCCCCCTATATAAACCTTCTCATTTTGGAGGTTCAAGTATTCAATTCTTTGACCTTAATTCTCGTACTTGCCCACTCTTTGCTCGGTTACTTACTTCAACATCGGAGAGCCTTGCAGGTACACCCCCTCCTCTCCTCACCGACCGTCTTTCAACAACTCTCGAAGCCAGCCGTATCGGATCCTGATCTCCAGGTACGATCAGGTGGTGCCGTCTGTGGGAAATCTGATTTCCCCGTTCTTCTCTCTCTCAAAGTCTTCAAGAACCAATGTTTTTACCAAGATCCATGGCTGCTCGAGACAATCAGGACAACCGATCAAACGACGGCATGATCCTCAAGTAACGTGAGAGCAACATTCATTACCCTCCGCACGAAGAAACCGTACAAGATCACCCGGACGGGAAGACAACATCGCCTTCTCCCGACCGCGATCAACCTTTGGAGAGTCGCCCAGAAGCCCTCTTTCCCTCGACTCCTTCAGGATCTGACTTCGCTGCCCTGGCCGAAATCCTGAATCAGAAAAATCTACTCCTCCTCGCCCATGGCGAGAAAATCGCCCGTCTCGAAGACAACTACTGTTGACCACCGTCTCCCGCGAGACACCAGGGGAGGCGTAGTCCCTCTCCTCCCAAGAGAAAAAGGAAGGGACACGTCGATGAATCCATTGGCGACAAATGACCTCATCCGTCCCCTCCGCGGTCTTCCCATCCAAGAAAGTCAAGAAGGAGCAAATCAAGATCTGCATCTCCTCGGCGAACGAAGAAGCGCGCACACAGATCCCCTTCATTCAACTCCAGCAAGGACGAGGACGCTCGGGGTCCCCTCTCATCAGAAATCATGGCGGCTAAACTTCCAAGAGGTTTAGAGAAACCCCCACCGCTAGGCTCGTACGACGGAACCACAAATCCGGACGAGCATATCGAGAATATCGATGCGCTGCTCGACTACCGAGGAGTACGAGGAGCGATCAAATGTCGCCTCTTTCCTACGACACTGAGGAAAGGAGCGATGATGTGGTATAAAAGACTTGAGGCTGAATCCATCACCTCCTGGAAACAATTTGGATGCACGTTCTCCAGGCACTTCACCGCCTCAAGGCGGCACCCAAAGACAGAAGCTTCGCTCGAAGCGATCATCCAAGGGTAAGACGAACCTTTGCGAACTTACATCGAAAGGTTCAACAAATAGGCAGTCCAGGTGTCCACAACCGACGATATAAAGAAGTATTTATTGGAACGAGGATTGCTCCCGTCAACAGATTTTCACCGGGTAGTCGGTATCGAGACCCCTACAACCCTCGACGCGTTCTTGCTGAAAGCCCAGGCTTATATCTAGTATGAGAAAAAACAGGCAGCCAGCTCCATAAGAGATGCTCGATGTCGCGAAGATGCGAAGCCCCACTGATTCGATGAACCCTCGATATCTCGTCGGGAAGGACACAAAAGAAAGGACGATCGCTCCCGTGAACCCGGGAGCATAGAGGACCCGTCGGCCGGTTCCACGATTATACTTTGCTCCTGGGTTCCAGAGAGAAAATCTTATCCGAGTGTGCCAACTCAGAGTTCCGGCAAGCAGGGGTACGCTTTCCGAGGCAGCAGCCCAGCAAACCGGGCACAAACAAAACAAAATATTGCAGATTCCACAAAAGTCATGGCCACAACACAGAAGACTGCATCCATATCAAAGACGCAATCGAAATTCTTATCAAGGACGGGCACCTTAAACAATTCACCAAATCTAGAGACAGTCCTCGACAAGAAGCACAGGAGACTCAAAAGATTGAGGAGGCTGTACCCGTTCCTGCAGATGCGAACATGCAGGTTGCCCTGAGCATGTATCGCCCAGAAGATTTCTTCCTACCCGAGAACACCGGGAGCCCTGGATACTTTTCCTCCCATAGTCCATGGGAAACCTTTCCATTCGTGATGGTCATTTCAGGAGGAGGGTTCAACAAAATCACGGTCGGATCAGTAAAGCGAAAGTTCGACCAGCTAATTGCGAAGGGGCCCGCACAAAACGCAACCCTGGACCCACCAAGAGAGGGCTCGGTACCCCTTGCCTTTTACCGAGAAGAACTCTTGGGAGGAGCGCCAAACGCCAGCATCCCGCAATTCATTCGAGCGCGAATGGCGAATTTCGATGTGAGAAGAATCTTGGTGGACCAAGGAAGCTCCTGCGACATTATGTACTCCCGGCTATTTTCAACACTCCAGTTGAACGAGACGCACCTGACGCCGTACGTCGGATCAGACTTGGAAGGTTTCAACGGGACGGTCTCCCGACCATGGGGCTACGTCGATCTGTTTGTCACCTTCGGAGCAGCTGAGACATCCAGGACGGTCCGAGCCCAGTTCTTAGTCGTGGACTGCCCGTCGCTGTACCAGTGCATTCTGGGGCGACCAACACTGGCCGAGCTAATCGCTGTGCCGTCAACCATCCACCTGAAGATGAAGTACTACACTACTTCGGGCAAGGTCGCCACACTGCACGGGGATGTTGATGCTGCTCGTCGGTGTTTTGAAGTAGCTTCTAAAGGTCTTAGCTCAATATTGTACCAACCAAACCCTTCAGCATTGAATTCACTAGATATTCCACAAACACCCAGGGCCTTCCCTCAGGTAGACTCGATTGACCTGGACTGCAGGTTCTCGGACGACAACGAGGGCGTCCAAAAGCCAACAGATTCACTATCCCGACCAGTCCCGGACAGAGAGTTCGAGCTGATTCCCCTAGGAGATGACCCAACCCGGTGCGTTAAGATCGGGGCACATATGCCCGACTTGGCAAAACGACAGTTGGAAGCTTGCCTCAAAGGGAACGCATATCTGTTTACCTGGAGCATCGTAGAAATGTCGGGACTCGACCCCGAGACAGCCTGCCATCACCTCTCCATCGACCCAACACACAAAGCAGTCGCCCAGCGCAGGAGGAAGCAGTCGACCGAAAAAACTGAAGCAGCTGAATCTGCTGTTAAAGACCTCCTAGAGGCAAAATTTGTAACCGAGGCTAGGTACACAACCTGGCTCTCAAATGTTGTACTTGTGAAAAAATCTAATGGAAAGTGGAGAATGTGTGTTGATTACACTGATCTCAACCGGGCATGCCCGAAAGATGCATACCCTTTACCTAACATTGATAAGTTGGTCGACAATTCGTCAGGCTTCAAACTATTGTCCTTCATGGATGCATACTCAGGGTATAATCAAATAGCCATGGCCGTGTCCAACAAAAAATACACGGCCTTCATGACCGAATCGGGCAACTACTATTATAACGTCATGCCCTTCGGCCTGAAAAAACGCAGGCGCGACATATCAGCGCATGATGAATAAGGTATTCCGAGCTGAAATTGGGGACATGCTCGAAGTATATATGGACGACATGATCGTCAAATATCAACAAGAGACGGACCACGCGTTCCACTTACGAAAAGTGTTTGATCAAGCACGAAAATGAAAAATGCGTTTCAATCCCAAGAAGTGCACATTTGGTGTCCGAGCAGGGATGTTCCTCGGATTCTATTTGACTGAACGAGGCATCGAAGCCAACCCCGACAAATGTCGGGAATTCGAGGAACTCCCAACTCCTACTTCTAAAAAATCCATACAATCTCTAAATGGGGTCCTCACTTCCCTCGCTCGGTTCGTAGCCAAATCCGCTCAACGCGCTCTCCCCTTCTACAAGCTCCTCCGCAAGGAGGCAATTTTCGAATGGACGGAGGAGTGCGAGCTTGCGTTATCCCACCTGAAGAGGGCACTAAGTGAACCCCCAGTTTTATCTAGACCTGAAGAAGGAGAGATACTTTATCTCTACCTTGCCGTTGCAAACGAAGCAGTAAGCGCGGCCCTCGTACGCGACTTACCCGAGGGGCAGAAGCCTGTTTATTTTACGAGCAAAGCACTCCATGGCCCGGAAATTCGGTATCTCCAGGTGGAAAAGGTGGCCTTGGCCCTCCTTTTTGCAGCCAGAAGGCTACGCCATTATTTCTTGGCCCACACCATCATCGTAAGAACCGATCAACCCATAAGACAATTGCTCGGTCGACCAGACATGGCCGGACGAATGTTAAAATAGTCGTTGGAACTATCCGAATTCGACATCAAATTCGAGGGAAGGAAAGCTGTCAAAGCTCAAGCATTGGACGACTTTGTAGCAGAACTCACTTTCACTGAGCAAGAGCCAAAATCTTCCTCCAGGTGGACTATTTTTGTGGACAAGGCATCCGGCCCATCGGGCAGCAGAGCTGGGGTTATTCTGGAGAACGAGGAAGGGAACATCATCGAAGTATCCTTAACCTTATATTTCCCCACTTCCAACAACCAGGCGGAGTATGAGGCTTTCCTAGCAGGCATACGGCTCGCGACCGACTTGGAAGCAGAAGAAATCACAATCTGCATGGATTCTCAGCTGGTCGCCAGCCAAGTCCGAGGAGACATTCAAGCCAAAAACGATAACATGGCCAAATACCTGGCCCTCGTAAAAGGCGAGCTAAAGTGATTGAGAAGCGTGGAAGTCAAACACGTCCCACGGGAGAACAATACCCGGGCTGACATCCTTTCCAAGTTGGCGAGCACTAAAAGGAAGGGAAAGAACAAATCCGTCATACAGAAAACGCTTCCTCGACCAAGCATTGGGCAATCATCAATCCACCTAGACGTTAATCTTGTGGGTGACACAAACTGCTGGATGACCCCAGTATTTAACTACCTGACTAAAGGAGAGTTACCGACCGACCCAAAAATGGCCAGCACAATACGACGAAGATCATGCTCATATTCTCTAGTGGGTGGACGTATGTATCGTCGAGGATTCTCTACACCCCTCCTCAGGTGCGTAGAAGAAGAGAACATCCCGCACGTGCTGAGAGAAGTCCATGAAGGAATTAATGCGCAACATCCAGGCGGACGGTCGTTGGCCCGAAAAATTCTTCGAGCGGGATACTATTGGCCCACACTCCAACACGATGCAAAGGAGCACATGAAAAGGTGCGACAAGTGCCAACGACACGGGGACATACACGTAGCACCCCCTCCGAGAAGTGCACCAACTCCGAGGCTTTGAGGGAAGAGCTTGACCTAGTCGAGGAAGTTCGATCAGAAGCTGCTCTTCGGGAGACCGTTCTCAAACATAAAATAGCCGCTCGGTACGATTCTAAAGTCATAAGACGAACGTTCGAAGTAGGCAGTCTTGTTCTCAGAAGAAATCACAAGGACCCCCGAGAGGGAAAGCTTGCACCCAATTGGGAGGGCCCATATCGCATCCGAGCAAAAACCGAAAACGGAGCCTATTATTTAGAAAATTTACACGGGGAAGAGATTGCTTGGCCGTGGAATGCCGAGAAGCTCAAGCAATATTATAGCTAACTCACAAGGTCACCTTGCTCAACTCTCAAGCGAGGAGCAATAGGACTGACCAAGAACTGTGTGCCCAGGTACAAACACGACAGCCCAAAAATAACATGATCACCAGGACCTCCCTCCAAGTGAAGGAGAAACATGTCGCACGGGCGGATACTCAAACGAGTCTGATGTCGCCTAAGTACCACGACCAGGCAGAACCCCAGCTCGCGATGGGACGTTCGAGCCACGGAGCCCGGGCCATTACCTTGGCCCGGGCACCGGCCACGAGCAAAGACTCCATAATATAATTGGTCCCCCAAACCAATGGATCACGAACACACCCCGTATTCATTCAATCATATCTAATTAAGTGCAAAAACGCAAGACAAACACTTAGCATTTAAAGTATAAAGAGAACAGTCCTCCGACAGACGAGCAATTGAACAATAAATATAATGAAACAAACGAGCATTAATAAACATCAAATTGTGAACACCAAAAATGCGACCTCGAAGGGCCGACTTGTTCATGATTAATTACAAAGGGGACTACGCCCTAAAACAAAGAAACATAAATTACAAGACACGCAGGCCATAAACTCATCCTGGTCCGGCTGCGCATCGGGTGATCGAGCGGAACAATCGACCCTGGCTGAGAATCATCCACTACCAGGTCCGAAGGAACCACAATCTGGCCGTCCTCAACCTTATATAGGTAGCTGATCCGACCAACGTCCAAGGCCAGGTCAGGATGAAGAGCCCTTATCTGATCCACAACATTCTGGAAACTGAGCTCAGTTGATGAGTTCAGATCTTCCATATCTTGGTCGACTCAGTTGATGAGTTCAGATCTTCCATGCCTTGTCAGAAGCTAAACCTAGAATAGCACATACACCTACCCCTTCCCAAATATTCAGCATCGGAGTGCCTTGCAGGTACACCCCCATCCTCTCCTCATCGACCGTCTTTCAACAACTCTCGAAGCCAGCCGTATCGGATCTTGATCTCCAGGTACGATCAAAAACATAACTGAAAATCAAATAATACTCAAAACACATTCACTCCAAACAACTTCTAAAGGAAAACAAGGTAAGCTTCGAGACTCTGAAAAACTCCTCCTATAGTGTAAGGCTAATCCTTATCATCTGAAAGTTACCCACAAAGGAAGGGGTAGGTGTATGTGCTATTTGTGTTCAAAGGGGTAGGTGTATGTGCTATTCGTGTGCAAATGCTAGGGAAAGAAAGTACAGGTGTCAGTGCAAAAAGGTGAATTGCTCAGGAACTGAGGCTTAGAAAAGAATGCTGAAAGAGGGGGATGACAAAGAGACTTTTGTTCGATAAATGTTAAGTTATGCCTATGTATCCTCTCGTGCAATGAGGAAGTGTAAACACCGTAGTTCGACTCAAAGAGACTGAAAAATATTGACTGTGAACTGCTTCTAGTTTGTAAACACCCCAAATTTTCTAAGTTTCTAGGGTTTTAAGGGTGATCCTCAATGTAAAATGCCAAACAAATTGAAAATGAAAGACAAAAATGAAACAAAAATGTTTTTAGAAACTAGAAGCCATGCATAGAACAATGCAAAAAGAATCATTCATAAACTCAACTTGGTTTAAAGGTTATGAATTTTTGAAGTTAGGGTTAAAAATAAACAAATTTAAGAACCCTAATTCATTGAAAAAATGTCAAAGTGTGATCAAAACCAAAAAGAAATTTGTGTGGTGAGTTTGTAAATGTTTCTAAATGTCCAAGAATGTTCTCTGAATTGTTTTCTGGTTTTTAAATACTTAAGTGTATTTTTAATTAATTAAAATCAATTAACTAATTAAAAATAACATTTAAATGATTTAAAAACAATGTTTTAATGCAAAAAATAAAAATAAAAATATTTTTGGTTTCTGAAAATTAATAAAAGGGTTGATAAAACATTTCAGAATTTTTTGATGTTTTTTACTATTTTTAAAAATTCGTATAAGATTAAATAAAAAAATACAATAAAAAATTAAATAAATAGAAGTATGCACAATGGGTGGTTGGGATTGAAACTGGGTTTGGGAGGGTTGACCTGGCACGCATCTGGACGGTCCATATTCAAATCCCACTAAACCTAATTTAAATATTAATTAATCCTGATTAATCAATAATGACTTGATCCTGGCCTTTCAATGCATGCGGGAAAGATCCATCTAACGGCTCATATTTTAAAAAATGCCCTAACCCTAATTAATTAAGTTAATTACATTTAGGTGGCCGGAAATGACCTCCGGTCATCTTCTCCGGCCACACCTCCCCTGAGAAATTTCTATCTCACTCTCTAGGCCATAAAAACATGCCAAAATCTCAAGAACTCATCCTTTAACATCAAATAACAAGAATCCAGCAACATAAACAATTTATTTCAACCACACTAAGAGAATCAAAGAAAAACAAGTTTAGGGCAAAAGTTTCAGAGCAACATAAAATGCTTGTTTCTTGCTCATTTTCGAAAATAAACACATCCCCGTGATCAGGGCAACACATAGAACAACATTGTAACAAGAAAACAAGATTCTGGAAAAATTGTTCATCATGTTACCTGAGGTTGAGCATTCGAATTTTGTGCTTTCTGGCCTTCTTCTTTGTGCTTTTCCACTCCAATGGACCCCTTGATGCTTCTGGTAAGCTTGAAACAAGTTTGTATGGAGTGTTTTGAAGCTTACAGTTCAGAGGGGGTGAAAATCGTATTTTGGTTTGAGGTGGTTTCAGGCTGTTTTGATGGGTGGGAAATGATCAGTGATTGATTTGAAGATGAATGGTGGAAGAAGTTTGAAGTTTTTTTGAGTGTGCTGAGTGTTTCGAAGAAAAATGCAAAGGAGGGGATTTTTGTGAACCATGGCAATGCTGAAGTGTTAGGCTTGGTTCTTGTGTGAAATGGCTTGCATAAAGCATGTATGTGAAGTTGTGATAGGTCAGAATAGTTGGTGTGGGCTATGCTGATTGGTATGGTGCCAAATGCGAAAAGTCAACATTGGTTGTACTTTGAGGTATGGGCTAGTTCAGGCCAAGGACAAAGGGGTGTCTGGTGCAGCAAGATTCAAGGATATCCATGGAAATCTCTTTGAGGCAAATCAGCAAGTTGTGACAAAGTTATGGGAGGTTTTGCAAATTCATGGACCTTTGGCCCTTTTGAGATTTCTTTATGTGCAAGTCATTGAAATGTAAAATTCTTTGGGCAATTCTGAGTTTTAAGCCAAGCACTATGATGTTATGATGTGTAGAAGTCACTTTGAAGTCATAAAATAGCTTGGCATGAGGTTTTGCAAAAATCCCTCTTTGGCATGAAACATGAAATTATGTGATTTTTGCCAACTTTGGAAAGCCATAACTTGAGTTCCAAAATGAATTAGATCTTGTTCTTGTACTTTTTGAAAAGGGAATGATCCAATCTACAACTTTCATGACCAATATTTTTCATTTGAAGCATTTTTGGTTGAGAAAGAGGAGGTTGAAAAACATTCCCAAAATGGAAAGTTTACATTACAAGTCATTTCCATTTTTGGCAACTTTTGGTTTTGCTCACTTTTCTTCAAATTTGTGAACTTCTAAACACTTCAATGATCAAATAAAGACCATATAACTTCAACATGATGAAAAATCCACTTTGGGTCCATTGATGGGGGCCTCAGATGCCCTAATTTGGCTCTGACTTACTCAAGAAGTTACCCAGTGATCAGATGACTTCCACAATGAATTTCTTCATCAAACTTGGTATGTATGATCCTTATATCTGTGCAGTTAAACCCTAGCTCTACTTCCATGCTTTGCCAGTTCTTGTGATTCTTTGGCTTCCTTGATCTTTGGAGGATAAAAGATGATGATTGAACATACATGGACCCTCTTGAGATGATTGAAGACCTTTGGGAGTGGCTCAGAAGGATCTTGAATTGCTCAGATCATAAACCCTAGATGCAGATGAACTTAAACTAATGCAGAGAAGCAAAAAATGCAATATGAGATGGTATGATCAAACTAATGCAAATGTGAAGATCACAAGCCATGGTGTGAACTTAGTGAGGGCAAATTTGGGGTGTCTACAACTTACAACAAACTCCCTTTAAGATCACGATCTTATCCTTATTGATGTGTTCAGACTCGCATCGGAAGGCTCTATTGAAGTCTCTGAACAACGCTTATGTGCCACAGGACATATGCGTAAATCAGCTGGACATAGTGGTGTCAAGTGTATATTCTAGCCATGGCTTAGGATTCACGGATATGGACCTTACGTCTGAGGGACGTAGTCACAACCGTGCCATTCACATTTCCATGGAATGCAAGGGGGCCATGCTCTCCCATTTGCTGGTAGACACGGGGTCGTCATTGAACGTATTGTCGAAGAAAGCACTGATCAAGCTGGATTATGATAAGGTTGTGCTTAGGTCAAGTGATTTGGTCGTCCGAGCATTCGATGGCTCGAAGAGGTCAGTATTTAGAGAGGTGGAACTACTAGTCAAGGTGGGACCACATGTATTCAATGCTACTTTTTACGTGATGGATATCCAACCGACCTATAGTTGTTTGTTAGGACGACCTTGGATACACGTAGTGAGGGCGGTGTTTTCTACCCTTCACCAAAAGCTTAAATTTGTCTGGGAAGGGAAGATTGTGGCCGTGTGCGGAGAAGAAGACATCTTCATCAGCCACCTAGCCTCATTCAAATACGTGGAAATGGATGGAGAAATCGTCGAGTCTCCAAGCCATGCTTTTGAGCCCATCAAATCCGAGAATGCATCATCGTCAGCTGCTTCATCAGAAGACCCAAAGAGAGGAGCATCTAAAGCCTCCTACAAGAAAGCCCTAAAAGTTGTAGAATCAGGCGCAAACGAGCGCTGACGCAGGATGGTTGAAGTCCCAGAGAAGAAGGATATGTTCGGAGTTGGCTACCAGCCTGGTCAATCAATATCAGGGCAAAGTGCTAGAGGTTGGAAAGGCCCAATTACCTTCAACAGTGCGGGATGGTTTGACCCCAGCAATGTCGGTGTCGTGCAGGAAGAAACAATTGATAGTGATTGCGAACTGGAGGAATGGATAATGTAACACCTTTCTACCCCAAAACGAAATATTTAAAACAATCTCAGAGTAATCAACAAGAAGGGTATCACATTTCATCATAACGTCTGCATGTTTCAGAAAAACACCCAAAATTTGCAATGGTTAACCAGTTAACCATTTCGTTAACCGGTTAACGCACGTCTGATAGCAGAATTCTGCTACTTCGTATAGACTGTCTTAAAATTCCCAAAATCCTAATTTTTTCAATACGGGTTCATCTTAGTTCACCTCAAAATAACTCTAATACATCAATCAAAACACCGTAACATCAAAACAATCATTTATACCATCATTTATATGATTCAACACATTTTTCTAACTCCATTTCATCAAGATTTCACTCATAAACTCAACCTAAATAAAAACCCCAAAATCTCATAAAACTCATACAATCCTAACCTATTCATAATCCAATACCTACACCTTTACAATAGATTATAAAACTCCCCATACCTTAGAGAATTTCGCCGCTTTACACTCTTCTCTGGGATTTTCCACAGCCTCCTGACTCTAATCTTCCTCTTTCTTCAGAGAACTTCACCAAAACACGATAGAAAAATAAGAAAACTGATCGTGTATTCCTTTTTTCCAAAATACTTCCTAGTTAAGTCTTTTCCCTCTTTACCCTCATATATTTCACAAAAGGACTACCTTACACTTTTTCCTTAATATATTTTTAATAATAATAATAAAATAGTATAATAAAACACTATTTATCCTTATTATATAAAAATACTCTTTTCTCCAAAATTCTCTAATTAATCCAAACTCTCCAATTTATCTAAATTAATTAAATAAATGACTAAATAATTAAATTTAGTTTTTCGGGGTGTTACAACTCTCCCCTACTTAAAGAATTTCCATCCCCGAAAATTACCTAAAGTAAATAGAGTCGGATAAGACTCCTTCATCTGATCCTCTCGCTCCCAGGTCCATGTTTCTCCAGTCGGTCTAACCCACAACACCTTCACTAAAGCAATCTCTTTACCTCACAGTTTCTTCAATTCTCGGCCATCAATTCTTACTGGTAAAGCTTCAATTGTCAGATTATACCTTACCTGAACATCATCTACCTGAATTACATGCGACGGATCCAGAATGTACTTCCTCAACTGCGACACATGGAATACATCATGGAAATCTGCATAATCTGATACGAACCGACAAAACATGGAGTGAGCTTTCTAGATTTCAAAGCCCTTCCTGCACCAGTCGTAGGAGTAACCCTCATGATCATGTGATCTCCCTCTTGGAACTCAAGTGTTTTCCTCACCTTTCATGATAACTCTTCTGACGACTCTGCGATTTCTTCATCCTTTCTCTAATCATTCTTATCTTCTTAGTTGTCTCTTGGACAATCTTAGGCCCAAGCACAAAATTCTCCCTTGACTCATACAACCACAACGGAGTATGAAAACATCTACCATACAATACTTCATATGGAGCCATTCCAATACTAGCATGAAAGTTGTTGTTGTATGTAAACTCAACCAACGACAAATGACTATCCCAAGATCCTCCTTGATCCAAAACACAAGATCTTAGCAAATCTTCTAAAGATTGGATTTTTCTCTCTATCTGACCATCTATTTGCGGATGATAAGTAGAACTCAATCTCAACTTGGTACCCAAGGCATCCTGCAAACTCTTCCAAAACTTCGATGTAAACCGAGGATTTCTATCTGATACAATACTCGAAGGTACACCGTGCAACTTCACAATTTCCTCAATATAAATCTCAGCTAGCCTCTACATAGAGTGATTAATCTTTATCGGCAATAAATGTGAAGACTTAGTTAATCGATCAATAATTACCCAAATCGAATCATTACCTCTTGTAGTCTTAGGAAACCCGGTCACAAAATCCATGGAAATTCTATCTCATTTCCACTCAGGCACATTCAACGGTTACATCATACCCGAAGGTCTCTGATGTTAAATCTTTGACTTCTGGCATGTCAAACAAGCATAAACAAATTCAGCAACATCCTTCTTCATACTCGACCACCAAAACAACCTACGCAAGTCCTGATACATCTTCGTAGCACCAGGATGAATACTCAATCGACTCTTATGTCCTTCTTCCAAAATACTCTTTTTAATTCCCAAAACATCGGGACCACATATTCTATCTCGGAACCTCAAAACTCCATCCTCATCAATTCAGAAGTCACCTTCATTACCTTGACTAACCAATATCAATTAATCAACTAATTTAAAATCAGCTTTCTGGCCCTCATGAATCTCTTCCAGAATCTCACTAGTCAGTTTTAACATGCCCAACTTCAGACTATCAGTAGTATTTTCACACAACAAACTCATGTCACTGAGTTGCTCAATCATTTCCAGTTCTCTCACCATAAGCATCGAAATATGCAATGACTTCCTACTCAAAGCATCAACCACCACATTTTCCTTACCAGGAAGGTAATTCAAATCAAAGTCAAAATCTTTTAATAAATCAAGCCACTGCCTCTGCCTCATATTTAACTCCATATGATCAAACAGATACTTTAAACTTTTGTGATCACTAATTACCTCAAATTTCGAACCAAACAAATAGTGCCTCCAAATCTTAAGCACAAATACCACAGCTGCCAACTCTAAGTCATGAGTAAGATAGTTCCTCTCATGAACTATTAAATTCTAGAAGCATAAGCAACAACTTTATTATCCTGCATCAAAACTCCACCAAGACCCATTTTGGAAGCATCACAATAGACTACAAAGGACTCATCTGGATTTGGTAAGATCAACACTGGCGCAGTCGTTAACCTTTTCTTCAGTTCTACGAAACTCTCCTCACAAGCAACATCCCATACATATGCTTGACCTTTCCTATTCAATTGTGTCAATGGTAAAGCTATCTTAGAAAAACCTTCAATGAACTTATGATAGTAACCAGCCAACCCAAGAAAACTACGAATTTCTGTAGCCGACTTCGGAGTCTCCCACTGCAATACTGCATCAATCTTTGAAGGATCTACAGAAATCCCACCACTTGAAATTACATGGCTGAGGAAACTCACTTCCTTCAACCAGAACTCGCACTTGATAATTTAGAAAACAATTTCTTTTCTCTCAACACCTGCAACATAACCTTCAAATGCTCGTCATGTTCTTCTTTTGATTTAGAATATACCAAGATGTCATCTATGAAAACCACCACAAATTTATCAAGATAATCATGAAAGATCATGTTCATATATTCCATAAACACACCAGGTGCATTAGAAACACCAAACGGAATCACCGTATACTCATAATGCCCATACCTCGTCCTGAAAGCTGTCTTCGGAATATCATCATCTTTAACTCGAATCTGATGATATCCAGACCTCAGATCAATCTTAATGAATACATAAGCACCTACTAGTTTATCCATCAAATCATGAATCTTCGGAAGTGGATACTTATTCTTGATAGTTACCTTATTCAACTATCGGTAGCAATAGCGGAGCACCCCAAGGAGAAACATTAAGCCTAATGAACCTATTCTCTAACAATTCTTCTAATTGCTTCTCCAATTCATTCAACTCTGAAATAGACATTCTATAAGGAGCCATCGAGACAGGACTCCTACCCGGTACTAAGTCCACAGAAAAATCAATCTCGCGTTCAGGAGGTAAGTCACGTATATCATCAAGAAACACATCATGAAATTCACAAACCACAGGAAACTCTACACTACCAGTTTTATCATCAACTTGCAATGACGCAAACACTGCAAACATCAAAGCTTCATCTAAAACAAGGTCTTCCACTTTCCTAGCAGATAAGAACATCAACTTGCCATTCTCTCTCAATTCAGGGAACCTCAATGTCTTGCTATAACAGTTAATATGAACATAATTAAATTCCAACCAGTTCATACCGAGAATAACATTGATTTGGTACAAAGGTAGGCACACCAAATACATCAAGAAATCCTTCTTAAAATTTTTCAGAGGACATTTCAAAAAAAATAACATGGTAGTCACAGAACCATTAGCAGGAGTCTCTATTATCATATTACTATTCATATTAGACAACTTTAAACCCAATCTATTAGCTCACTCAAGGAATATAAATGAATGTGTTGCTCCAGTATCAATAATAGCAATCAACTCAGTATTATTAATAAAACAGGTACCTCTAATTAAGTTGTCTTTCTTCGGAGCATCTGAACCAGCTAAAGCAAAAACTCTTCCAGCATTCTGAGTTGCATCAGCAGCCTTCTTTGGTTTCTGGCATTGGGCGCTGATATGCCCCTGTTCACCATAATTATAACAGGTTAAACCTTCATTAGGACAATCACTTCATTAATCCAACGGTACGCACATCGGCTTTATGACCGGCTTTGCCGCATTTGTAACACTTGAAAGGTACATTAGCAGCTCCCCTACTTTGCTTCTTCTCATCTGATGCCTTCTGCTTCCCCTTATCACCAGTAGTCACATACGACTTCCCTCTAAACTGACCTTTGTCTTTCTTCTCACTCAACTTTTTATAATGAGAAGAGCGAGCTCGGCTATCCTCATCATAAATACGATTCTTGTATAGCAACTATGCATATCTGTGAATCTGTTGGCATCCAATATCTTGCTTGAACTCAGGTCTCAGTCCATTCTCAAACTTAAAACACTTGGAAAGTTCAGCATCTGCCTTGTTGTAATGAGGACAAAACTTCACAAGCCTCTCAAACTTGGCAGCATACTCCGCCACAATCATGTTCCCTTGTTTCAGCTCAAAGAACTCTACCTCCAATTTACCACGAGCATCTTCAGGAAAATACTTCTTAAGGAACTCTTCCTTAAACATAGCCCAAGTCACTACAGCACCCTCAACCTCCAGACGCTGACGGGTATTGTCCCATCATTCTTCAGCTTCCTCAGACAACATATGAGTCTCGAAATACACTTTTTGCAGGTCAGCAGATGCCATCACTCTGAAAATCTTCTCAATCGCTTAGATCCACTTCTACGCGCTCGCCGGGTCATGAGTCCCT
The DNA here is from genome assembly GCA_963966055.1 of Lathyrus aphaca. NCBI lineage: Eukaryota > Viridiplantae > Streptophyta > Magnoliopsida > Fabales > Fabaceae > Lathyrus > Lathyrus aphaca. The sequence goes on along the minus strand of OZ014519.1, from coordinate 378,681,437 downwards.
TCAAACACAGGTGGATTATTCCTCTGAAACGTTTCCAATGCACGAAACTCATCATGCGCATTGTTCCGAGCAGTGGTCTGAGCAAGAGCTGCAATAGCATCAGCGAGAGAACGCATGTTGTTTCCTACCATTCTGCACAACACTCATCACATCAAAAAAGATTACTCGTTAATAAATAACGACCGACACAAACTGACAACGACAAAACATAGCCAGACATACCAACCTGCTCTGATACCAATAATGTAACACCCTTCTACCCCAAAACTAAATATTTAAAATAATCTCAGAGTAATAAACAAGAAGGGTATCACATTTCATCATAACATCAACATACAGTGTCTTGTCCCGTAACACAGGTTAATCAACATCATGAACAATGTATAAAATTTTCGCAACGGAATTCAAACTTTATAATTCAATCATAAATCTTTCCTCAAAACAAAATAATTCATCTGAAGTTAACATCATGAAATAAGAAATTATTCTCAAATGAAAACATAACTGAAAATCAAATAATACTCAAAACCCATCCCGGTGTTACATGACACAAAGCATGACACATTCACTACAAACCACTTCTAAAGGAAACTAAGGTACGCTCCGAGACTCTGAAAACCTCCTCTTGCAGTGTAAGGCTAATCTTTTTCATTTGCAAGTTACCCAAGAAGGAGGCAACATTTCCAAGCAAGCAGTATGAGTAATCATAATATCTCATAAACGTACAAGAATATAGGATATAAATAAACTTAGAACAACATATTATAACATCATCAGCAAATAAATTCAGCAACAACGACCACGCAATCATGAATTCATCCAGAATATGTAATTCTAACTATCCTGATATGCAATATGCATGTGGTACCAAATTCATCGTGATCTAGATACATGACCATTAATCCTCTACAAGGGAGAACATCGTAAATCATCCAGACACTTCAATCCACACAATGGGATTGAAGCAAATAAACAGGCCGAAACCCCATCGTGAATGTTATGAAATGCAATGAAGCGCTACATCGTAAAATTCATCAAAATAACTCGCATCATTAATTTCACACCAGCAAACCAACATCAATTATTCATCTATTTCATCATGACAATACATCAAAAACACTAGTTCTATAACCACTCCAATACATCGAGAATTAACCCGTACCCGGCAAAATTACGAAATAATTATGAGGTTATTTCGAAAATTCCATTTTAAAAAGTATTTCATTTTTTCTCATTTTTATTCATCAAAATAAATTCATGCTCATACTTTTTCCGACACTTCAAACGGAATGCAAATCGGACTTACGGTTTGAAAGTTACGGATTTTTCAAGAATTAAAATTTGCCACCCAAACAGTGTTAACCGGTTAACCATATCGTTAACTTGTTAACGCCTGCACGTTTCAGAAAAACACCCAAAATTTGCAATGGTTAACTGGTTAACCATTTCATTAACCGGTTAACCCACGTCTAATAGCAAAATTCTGCTACTTCGTACAGACTGTCCTAATATCCCCTAAATCCCAATTTTCCAATACGGGTTCATCTTAATTCACCTTATAATCTCTCTAATACATCAATAAAAACACCATAAAATCAAAACAATCATTTATAACATCATTTATATGATTCAACACATTTTTCTAACTCTATTTCATCAAGATTTCATTCATAAACTCGACCTAACTCAAAACCCCAAAATCTCATAAAACTCATACAATCATAACCTATTCATAATCCAATTCCTACACCTTTACAATAGATTATAAGAACTCCCCATACCTTAGAGAATTTCTCCGCTTTACACTCTTCTCTAGGGTTTTCCACAGTCTCCTGACTCTGAGCTTCCTCTTTCTTCAGAGCACTTCACAAAAACACGATAGAAAAATGAGAAAACTGATTGTGTATTCCTTTTTACCAAAACACTTCCCAGTTAATTATTTTCCCTCTTTACCCTCATATATTTCACAAAAGGACCACCTTACCCTTTTTCTTTAATATATTTTTAATAATAATAATAAAATAGTATAATATAACACTATTTATCATTATTATATAAAAATACTCATTTTCTCCAAAATTCTCTAATTAATCCAAACTCTCCAATTTTTCAAAATAAATTAAATAAATGACTAAATAATTAAATTTATATTTTCGGGGTGTTACATATAAGGCCTTGTGTTCCAGGGACGCATTTCAACAACTGGTCGGCCGAAGCGCTTATCTCCGTCACTCGACCTGAAGAGTAATTGTTTTATGTTTCTACTATCTTGTATTCAAGCTCAATGCCATGCCCGATGTAACACCAAAAATTTTCCCTCTCCTTTTTATCATCATAAGCATACCATAAGCATAGCATAAGCATACCATATTCTAACATTTAGCTTAGAAAAATGAAGCATGACACTCACATGTTCTAGCATAGGGCATATGATCAATCATCTGGAAATTTGAGGTTCTACAAGTCAATACAAAGGCCAAGTGAGATTGCAAGAAGCTCACAAGGTGTTCTTGTGTCTTATACAAGCCTAAAGTCATCCACAAAAGTCAAGAAGGGTGAAAGATCATCAGAAGAGCAAAGAATCAACATCCTCCTACAAAGTTAAACCCTAATTAGGGTCTTGCATCTGAGCAAGAAATTATCATAACTTTGACCAATTCTTGTGGTCAAAGTCTTGTATATGATATTTGAGGCCTATGTATTAAATTTGGTGAGAAAATTCAATAAGGAAGTCAGTCAATTTTTCAGTTACTTGTAAGTGAAGAAATTGGTCAAACTGGACATTTGAAAAGTCAACTGTGAGATTTCAAGGGCTCCAATCCTATTTTTCAAGTCAGAGACCTTCTTAAGGTCAAATAAGGGCTTTGATGATCTCAAAGATCAAGAATTAAGAGGTTTTGAAGAATTTTCCATTTTTGGCAAGTGACTTATAATGGAAGTTTCCATTTTTGGCACGTTTTGCCCTAGTTTTCAAAGGCTTCTTTCATGACCAAGATGACCTCAAATGATTTTTCCTCAAACATGAATATTGTAGGGTATTCCTTCCCCTTTCCAAAAAATCCAAGAACTTGTGCATAGCATGTATGGTTTAGAAGTTATGGCCTTTTGAAGTTGTTGAATTTTAGGTTCTTACTTGAAATACAATTTTCCACCAAGTTGCAAAATGCCTTACATCTTGTTTTCAGGTTAAACTATGGACAAAATAATGTCATGGTATCCTAATTCATTGCATAAAAGTCATTTTTATCAATAGAAATTGCAAAATTCTTGCATGGGATGCATGGTATTTTACAAAGTGCAAAATTGCAAAATCACACCAAAAGCATGATACAAGTTCATCCAAGGGCCAAGATCATTTCAGTTGTGATTAGTGAATGATGTGTGATCAGCATGTGCAAAGAGAAGAGAGAGAACACTAGTAAAGAGTGAGTTCACACTCTTCATGTCAAAATGCAAAATCCCCTCAATCACACTCTTCTCACGTGAATTTTCCTCTAAACCCTAGTCAGTGCAAATTCACATCATATATAAGAGAAAGGAGCCTTTGAATCACCAGAATTGATTACCATTTTCTCATTCTCAAGTTTTTTCTCTCAAGGTTCTTTGCTTCGAATCTCAAGATACACTCACACATTGCTTCATCTAGGCCCAAATTCATCATCCTTGAGCTTCATAGATCACAAATCCACCATTCATTGAAGCTGAATCTCCAGATTTCACAAGGTGCCATTCAAGTGTTGTTGTTTTTGAATTACAAGATTCAAAAGGTTTTAAGCTCTCTCTTGCATTTATTTTGCAAGGAGGGGTTCTAAGGCTTTGATCTGCACCATTTGAAGACTTCTCTTGGGCTAATTTGTGTTCTGCAAGCTTCAGTGTAAGCCTCTAATCCATATATCTAAAATTGAAATTAGTTGTGCACATTATGATCTACTTATTTCACTGATGATGCTGATCTATTTACTTTTGAAATTGAGTGAGAATTAAGCATGTTATGTTGAATTGAAGTTTGATGTATGATTATGTTTTTGCTCGATTTGCTTAGCTCCTTGATCTATTTGCAAATCCATTGTCATATTTGAGATCAACATGTTTCAATTAGTGGATCTGGATGTTATTATTGATTTATGTTAATATTTGTTCATACGTATGAATTTTCCGACGTCGGAGCTAGGGCTTCGGTTGCCGGATTCGGGAATTGTGTTTTGGATTTGAATTGAAGAAGATAAGGTCTCAGCCCTTGGATGCTTGATTTGGATGGTCCACGTGATGACAACACATTAAAAAACCTCATCCCTTGCACGTGCTTGCTCTTATGTTTTAATTTCTGAATTATGCATTATGTTTGGCACCTCACCATAGGTATCATGTACACACGCATGTATTATTTGGATTGGTTGACTTGGTTAGTTGTGTTGACTTGATCTCATGTGTTGGTTTGATCTGATGGCTGCTTATTTTTCCTGATTTTATGAATTTCCATGGTAATTGGTATGTAATGCGCTGAATCCAGGGGCCTGAGTTTTCTATTTGTGCACCCTGTTTGAAAGCCCATAGTGTGTTGAAATAGACTCCATTGATGTCTGCACCTCTCATGTTATTTGTTTTATTTTTATTTCTTTCTTTTAATTGTTTCATTTTAAATTTTTTAAAATGGTTAGACACATCAAAAAATTACCAGAAAAATCATGTTAATTAATAATAGATTTCTTTAATTTTGTGCAATTTTATTTTTCATTTATTTTATTTTTTCCATGACTAGTTTAACTGTTGAGAATAATTTCCTTATTTTAATTCCTTTAAAGTTCATGCTGATTTGTAGAATTTTTATCTCGAACATGAAAATAGCTATGGATATGATTTTTTTTTTGCATCTATTTCTTAATATGTTGAACTTTGTGTGAGATTTATTTCATGATTTTTAGGAATTTTATGCTTTGCTTTTGTTTGTTTGCTTTGAGGAGAAGTTTCAAAACCCTAATTGACTTGTATGCCTCCATCTAACCTAGTTTGCCTCTGATTTTGATCCTCTTCTTTTAAAATTATGGTCTTATGTGTTTGATGAGTATTTGTGAATTTTATGGTATGTTTGAATGTAATGTTCATTTGATATGGAGATTTATGCTTACTTGCCCTAGTTTGAGCTTATTTTTGGTATATGTTTGCTTATTAGGTTAGGAGGGCACTTGTGCCAACTCCTATAGGTTGTTTAGGGTTCATTTGACATGTGATTAAGACCTTGGTCTTGATATGATGATGGCACCTTGTTTTGCCTTGAGTTACTTGTTCATAAAATTTTACATTTGCATGTATGTTCATCTCACCTCACATGTTCTTATGCTTCTCATGCTTGACTTTAATGGATTTTGTGAGATCTTTTGAATGCTTCTACTTGTTTCTTAGGCACATTCTTGATATTTTATGGTTATGTTCCTAAGGTTGTATGATGTTTACCTAGCTTGTATGTTTTCTTGTTGCCTCATTTGTGTTTTGCTTTTTTGTGGTGATTTGTAATGCTTTGATTGTTATACTTATTTCTTGATATTTCTTGAGGCATCTTAACATATGTATGGAGTATCTTGCTTCTGGTTGTAGTGATTTGACTTGAGATGTTGCTTTTTTGTATCTTATTTGATTTTAATTGTTCTTATCTTACTATTGGAATGTGTACTAACCTTTCCTTGCAGAGGCTATGGTAAGTAAGAAGTGTGGATGAGATTTCCACATTTTCAACTCCTTTTTCCTCTTTCTTTTATGCTTTCTCCTTTGTCTATGTGATGGGCCTTATGCCATCTTGTGATTAACTTCCTTTCTTCCCTTTTAGAAGCAACTTAACTTCTTTAGAGAAGTAAGTTGTTTTCTAACTTCTCTTCTTCCTCTTTCTTCTTATTTTCCTCTTCTTCTTCTTCTTTCTTTATATTTCCTTCTTCATTAGGATATATTTCAAACCACACTAACCTAGGACTTCCATGCATGATAACTTTAAGATTAGTCTTTCCCCATTAGTCTTTTACCTTTAAGATCATTTTTGGTTCTCTCTTTCTCATCTCCAAACAAAACCATAAAAAAACTTAATAAAACAAGAAGTGGTCTCTTGTGTATAGCCTTATTCCATGGGGCACTCATATTCATTCCATCTTGGAATAGTGTGGGCTTGTCTAGCATGATGTACAAGTCTGATCATGAGACCCTCTTCATCAAGAAAATCATAAAAAACACTTCTTCATTTTAATCACTAAGACACTTAATAACTTCAATAAGTTAGTGAGCTTAGGCCCTAACCATTGGAAACAAGTCTTGGATACATTCTCCTTACTTGGTGTGCTTGTTATATTATTCCATCTTGGAATGTAGTAACAAGTACACATTCCATGGAAACGGACTTGAATTCACTTCCTTGTGCCATACTCATAAAAAGCTCATAAAAACACTGGACAAAGAATAAGCGTCTCTCCTTCGGGACTTCTTTTCTCATCTCACTCACTCCTTACGTGCGAACTTGCTACTACTTGTCACTTTGAAAGACGGTTATGCACTCGTCGTCCGAGCCTGCAACACCTGAGCATTGACATAAGCAGTTCAAGCTTAAAACGCAAGCAATCTTTTCCATCCCTAGTTAGGGGAACTACGACGACTCTGATCCTCATGTCTAGATAAGGTATGTAGGCAGCGGTAGGGCCCGTTCGAGCACTCTTTTATTTTCCCTACATTCCCCCCTTCTTTTCTTTTCTTATCCAGTTTCAGTCTTTCTTCTGCAACAACTTTCATTTCTTCACCCTTTGAAACAATTTCTTTGCAAGCATTGATCTCGTTGGGTACGGCGGACGATCTGGGGTTCTAATACCTTCCTAGGTTTGTAAACACCCCAAATTTGCCCTCACTAATTTCACACCATGGCTTGTGATATTTCATGTTTGCATAAGTTTAAGCATATCATCTCATAATACATATTTGTTTCACTGCATAAGTCCAAATTCATCTGCATCTAGGGTTTGTGATTTGAGCAATCCAAGTTTCCATCTGAGCTACCCCAAAGGTCTTAAAGCATTCCAAGAGGGTTCATATGTGTTCTATCTTCATATGGTGCCTCTCAAAGTTCAAGGAAGTCAAGAAATCACAAGAACTGGCAAGGCATGGAAGCATAGCTAGGGTTTTCACTACACAGATGACCAAAATTAGGGTTTTGGTTTCAGAGGCCATAACTCCAAATTATTGGGTCATTATTGTTTCTATTTTTCTTAAGATGTTATAAGGATCATATATACCAAGTTTGACGAAGAAATTCATTATGGAAGTCATATGTTCATTGGGTAACTTCTTGAGCAAGTCAGAGCAAAATCGGGGCATCTGAGGCCCCCAACAATGGAACCAAAGGGGTATTTTCATCAAATTGAAGTTATGTGATCTTTATTTGATCATTGGAGTGCTTGAAAGTTCACCAAATTGAAGAAATTTGAGCTAAACCAAAAGTTGCCAAAAATGGAAATGACTTGTAATGGAAACTTTCCATTTTGGGAAAGATCTTCAACCTCCTCTTTCTTGATCAAAAATGCTTCAAATCAAAAATTGTTGGTCATGAAAGTGTAAATTAGGTCTTTCCCTTTTCAATAATTACAAGAACATGTTCTAATTCATTATGGAACTCAAGTTATGATCTTTCAAAGTTGGCAAAAATCCTATAATTTTCAAGAATACACCAAAGAGGGATTTTTGCAAAACCACATGCCAAGACATTTCATGACCTATAAAGCATCTCTAAACATCATACCATCATAGTGCAACTCATTTTGATCAGAATTGGCCCAAGAATCATTCACTTGCATGCCTTGAACTTCAAGAAATTCCAAAAGGGACAAAGTTCTTCAAATTTGCAAAAAGGCATGAATCTTCTCATACACTTGCATCAGCACCGCAAATCAATTTCTATGGATCTCCTTGATCTATGCTGAACCAAGACATGCCCTTGAACAACTCCTGCCATAGCCCATACCTCAAGTACACACAAATTGACTTCTTTACAATTTGCCCATACCAATCACCACAGGCCACCACCCACTCTCTGGCCAATAGAGACATGTTATGTGGACCCAAAGCAAGCCATTTCACTTAACCTTGGAGCTCAGAACCATACACAAGCCAAGTTTCACAAAATCACCCTCAACCTTCATCTCTTCGAAACAAACTGCACAAGCATCAAACCTAAAATATTTTTCCACCATTCATCTCAAAATGACTCAAGGATCATAAACCACCCATTGCCAAGCCCAAAAGTCAGCCAAACACAAACAAAATTTTGGAACAGCTGAGTTGCTATATATCAAACCAAGCCATATAAACTCTTGCAAAGCTTCTCAACATCATCAAGGGACTCATTGGGGTAGGATTGTACAAAAGAGGAGGCCAGATAGCTCAGATTGCAAAGCTCCAGCTAAGGTATACCTCATGAATTTTTTTTCTAGAAATGCAATTTTAAGTTCCTAGATTGTTCTTTGTGTCTCCCTTATCATTTTGATGTGTTTAGTTTTAAAAACGGTTGAGTATTAAGCTTGTATCGTGCCTCTGAAACTTTTTTCAGTTTGGTGTTTTGAATCGTATCTTGAGTTTGAGCCATTAGAAATTTGTTTTGAGGTTAGATTCGTGTTTAGGAAGGTGTGGGGAGTTGATCTGGAGCTTTAGAGCCCCTGAAATGGCCTAGGGAAGAAGTTGGTTTTGGGGTCTCGCCGGAGAAGACGACCGGAACCACCATTCTGGTCGTCTGAAGGTGATTAGGGTTTGTTATTAGGGTTAGCCCAGTTTGAATGTGGAGCGTTAGATCATGTTTCCCGCGTGCTTTGGATGGCTAGGATGCGTCCAATTAACCCTAATCTTAATTAATTAGGTTAATTAATTAGGTTTAATTTTAAAATAGCCAGTTTGAATCTGGGCCCTTAGATCTGGTACCAGTCAATTCCCTCCATTTTGTTTTAAACCTCAGCCACAGGATGCGCATACTTTTCATTTAATTTCATTTTTATTTCATTTTTATTCATTTTTCTAGCATATTTATTTTAAAATACCTAGAAAAATCACAAAAATCTCATTTTTTGCATTTCAGTCCCAAATATTTTTCTTCATCCAAAAATATTTTTAGTTTTATTTTCTTGCAGAAAAATTGTATTTTTAAAATATTTTAATGTTTATTTTAATTAATTAATTGAATTTAATTAATTAAAATACCTTTTAAGTTTCTAGAAATCACCAAAAAAATCATGAATCATCCCTTTGCATTTAGAAACATTTCCAAACTCTTCATACAAATTTCTTTTTAGGTTTGATGATCATTTAAGAATTTTGTTTGAATTAAGGGTCGTTTAAATCCTATTTTTGAGCCCTAACTTGAAAAAATATTTTCTGCTTAACCAAGAAGAGTTTGAAGATGATTCTTTTTGCATTGTTTTGTGCATATCATGTAGTTTCTAAGATATTTTTGTCATGGATTTATCTTGAATTTTCAATTTGATTTGCATTTTCAATTTGATTTGCATTTTTAACTTAGGAAAATCATAACTTTCTTTAGGTTAAGAGTTAGACCTTCTCCTTTGGGTTGTGATATCATGTGGGGTTAGGGTTTTTTTAAGTGTGATTTCAAATTTTTATCATGTCATTTACTTTTGTCTTTACCATATGCATCTCATGTTTCCTTAAAACCCTAAATTTGCATTCATCTTGCATATGCATCCATACATGAACTTGCCATGACATTTCATGCATTTATATGTTATCTTAGACATCTTAGGACATGTTAGAATCATGCTTGATCATTTCTTCATTCATTTTCCATGATTTGCATTCATTTCCTTTCATAAACTTTCATGAACTTTCAAACTTCAAAGCATGCTTCCATTTGCATCTCATCTTTGTATGACTATTCATTGCACTTTGTATGCCTTTTCATCATGTCATAGCATCATTTGAATCATGTGTATGCTTCTGGTTTTGATCTTTGTCATTGCATATGCTTCATTCCATTTCATTTCTTTCCTTATGCATCATGTGTTAACATTTTCAGGTGGTAAGTTAATTTGAGAAGTGGATTTGCCTTCACTTCTCATTTCTCTTCATCCTCTTCATTTGAATCTTGCGGGTTTCTTTGAGTGGGATTACTCACTTGTGTTCATCTCTCACTTTCTTTCTTTAATTTACTTATCTTCTTCAATGAAGTAAGTAACTTATTTCTTCTGCTTCTTCCTCCTTTCATCTGCGTCTTCCATTGGTGGCTTCTTTGAAGATCTTTCTCAAGCCTTACAAACCATAGGAACTTCCAAGCATTTTAATTTTTAGGACTTATTAGTTTCCCTTAGACTTTTACCTTGGAGTCTTATTTGTGTATCTCTTCTCATCTAATCATTAGAGACTAAACCTGTAAGGCTTTAGGACTTTGGAATTAGGGTTATGCATGCATCATTCTCTTAGGATGGAGTGTATAACTTTAATCCTAAGTGTTAAACCCTTAATTTGTTTAAACCTCTTAATCAATCCATCTAATAATCACTAAGACATTAACTTGTAACTTGGGCCTTACATTAGGGTTCTAAGTCTTCCTTTATTGGTTAAGAAGGACTAACCCTAGTCTTTAATGGACAAGTCCCCCTCAAGTTGTCTTACAAATCATAAAATCCACTTCTTAATCTCACCTCTTAATTAAAATCCACTCAATAAAGGTTTGTTTTGTCATGGCTTTAATCCCTAATCATGGATTAAGTTGAGGTATCTTCCTCAGCTTAAGTGTGCTCATCTATTATCCTTCTATTAGGATGGTGTAATGAGTTCACTAATATTTGATTATGGCTTAAACTCATTTCTTAACACTAAACAAAAACCCAAAAACATCTAAATAATCACAAGTAGGTTAATGATCTTAATCCTACATCATCATGGTAATTAAGTTGAAATGCTTATCTCATACTTAAGTATTCTCATTATCCCTAATCAGGGAGTGTAAACACCCCAAATTTGCCCTCACCCATTCACACCATGGCTTGTGGTCATTTCATATGCATAAACTCAATCATAGCATCTCATATCACAGTTTGGATTCACTGCATAGATTCAAAGTCATCTGCATCTAGGGTTTGTGATCTGAACAATCCAAGAGCCTCTTGAGCCACTCCAAGGGTCATCAATCACTTCAAGGGGGTCCATGTGTGTTCTTATATCATGTTACATCCTCTCAAAGTCAAAAATGCAAGAGAATCACAAGAACTGGGATTGGTGTGGATGCAAAGCCAAGTTTGACTGCACAGTTGACCTAAAATTAGGGTTTTGGTTTCATAGGCCATAACTCCAATTTTTTTGGTCATTCTTGTTTCCATTGGTCTCTATATGGTATAGGGAGTATGCATATCAAGTTTCATGAAGAAATTCCATGGGGAAGTCATCTGATCAAGAGTTGACTTTCTGGACAAGTCAGTGCAAAATCAGGGCATCTGAGGCCCCCAATGACCCAACCAAGGGGTGATATTCATCATTTTGAGTGTATATGATCTTTATTTGATCATGGAAGAAGGCTGAAGTTCACAAAATTCAAGAATTTGAAGTTTTTGCAAAGTTGACTTTTTAGGGCATGGTTGACTTTTCAAGAATATGTCATTTTAGGTCATTTTTCAAGCCTTGATTTTTGATCAAAAAAAGCTTCAAATGGAAAAACTTTGGTCATGAAAGTTGTAGAATACATGTTTCCCTTTTCAAAAAGTACAAGAACATGATCTAATTCTTCTTGGATCAAAAGTTATGGTGTGACAAAGTTGGCCAAAATCACTAATTTTCAAGACATGCCTCAAATGAGAAATTTGCAAAATCATGAACCAAGGCCATTTGTAACTTCAAGTTCACTTCAAACCAATGTACAAACATCACATGAGTTCTAAAAATCAGAATTGGACCAAAGTTTCTCATAATCATGGTTTGTATAACAAGACTTTTTTTCATGAAGTTCCAAAAGTAACCAAGTTGCAAAACCATCATGATGCTTCTTACCACTTGCTGCATTGGCCTTTGAACCACTCTAGCCTTCCACACACACCATGCTGCGCCAGCCCTAGCCATTGTACCAAGCTAGAATTCAAGCCATACCTCTCTTACAAAAAAGTTGACTTTTGGCAAAAGCAAACATCCCAATCACAGCAGGCCAAGTCACATCCTCTGGCCACTTGGAATTGTTTATACTTTCCATTTGCAAGCAAAACACATGACCAAGCCAAGCTGAAACACACCATAGCATCACATTCACAAAAACACTCCCTCAAGCAAAAGCTTTCGAATCATCTTCCACAACACACAAACACAAAAACCATTTCCATAGATCAAATCACCTTGCTTCACTGAGCCTAAACCAACAAGACTTGGGCCTGAACCAAGCAAGAACACCACTTCTCCATTTTCACTCCCAAGAGCAAAACCAGTCGAATCTCTCTGCTCAACTCACAAACATCCAAACAAGTTTCACCAATCAACTCACCTTGCCTCATGGACCAGAAACCAACCCTTGTTTTGGCCTAAGACCCTCCATATCACAAATACGATTTTCACACTCCCTTGGTCAGAGCTTCTGCAAACTCACTCAGGAGGCTGTTTAAACTCCAACCAAGTATCCAAAGCTTCAAAGGGGGATCATTAGGACATATTTGAGCCAAAGAACTAGCCAGAAGGTGCCAGAGATCAAAGCTCCAGTTCAGGTGAGCTTCATGAACATTTTTCCCAGGAACTCGTTTTTAAGTTCTTAATTGGTTCTCTATGTTCCACTGGTCATGATGATATGTTTGGTTTCAAAAATCATTGAGTTTTGAGCATGTATGGTGTTCCTGAAATTTTTTGACCTAAACCCCTTTTGCTTCGATTCAGCTTTGTTATGTAAAATAAATTTGTTTTGGCTGTGGATTCTTGCTCTATGATGTGTGGGGATGATTTCTGGGCAAGAAAATTAGGTTTTAGTGAGCTAGGGTGAGAGTTAGCATTTTTCAGGGAAGGTGCTGGCCGGAGAAGACGACCGGAAGTCTTCTCCGGCAGCCTGAAGGTCATTAACTGCTAATTAGGGTTAGGGCACCAGGTTTGAATGTGAGCCATTGGATTGTGTTTCCCACGCGTGATTGGAGGGCCTGGATCACTTCATTAAGATTTAATTATGGTTTAATAATTAATTAATTAGAATTAGGGAGGTTTGAATCTGGGCCGTCCAGATGCGCGCCCAGTCAAACCCTTTGAACCCAGAACGAATCTCAACCTCTCCTTCTGATTACTTTCTTTTATTTCATTTTTTATTTCATTTCTTTTCATTTTATTTGCATAATTAATTTAAAATAGCAAAAATGTCTTAAAAATTATGAAATTTTTTCTCAAGAGTTTCATTAATTTTTATGACACAAAAATATTTTTATTTTCATTTTTAGCATTTAAAATGTATTTTTAAATATTTAAAAGATTATTTTTAATTGATTAATGAGAATTAATTTATTAAAAATACTTTTAAGTATCTAAAAATCACCAAAAAATTCATGAAATGTTCTAAGACATTTAGAAACATTGTCCAACCTTCAAACCAAATTTATTTTTGATCTTGATGAATTTTGAGAATTTTTCATTGAATAAAAGTCATTTTTATGCATTAATTTGATCCAAAGTTTCAAAAATCATTTATGTCTATCCATGAAGAGTTGGACATTGATTCTTTTTTGCATTGCATTGTGTTTAGCATGAAGTTTGTAAGATTAAATTGGCATGATTTGATCTTTCATTTTCAAATTGTTTGGCATTTTTCTTGTTTAGGAACCCTAAAAACCCTAAAAACTTGTAAAAAACCATAACTTGAATTTGGTTAGGAGTTGAGACCCCTCCTTTGGGAAGTGGTTTAGTATGGGATTAGGGATCCTTTGTGTGGCATTTTCAATTTTTCATCTTAGGGTTTGCTTCTGATTTTGACTTTTGTTTGATGTTTGGTTCATAAACCCTAATTTGGGCTTCCATATGCATCCATCTTGCATTCCCTTGCATAACATGACTTGCCATGACATTCCATGCTTCCATGTGATTCATTTGACATCATAAGACATATAGAAAGCATGTTTGATCATTGCATCATGTATTTGCCATGTTGTATGCCATGTGCACCTCATAACTTTTCATGTATGTTCATGGTTCCTAACTTGCTTCATTTGCATTCATGAACTTGTATGATCATTTCCATGTGCTGCCTCATGTTTGTAGCATCTCATAGTATCATTAGCATCATGTAATTGTTTCTGGTTTTGGTTTGCATCATTTTATCTCATCCCATTTTGCATTGCATTGCATTCCTTTTCTAACATTTCAGGTGGTAAGTGACTTTGAGAAGTGAATTTGCCTTCACTTCTCATAACTTTTCTTTTCATCTCTCTTGCATCCATTGCTGCATCCTTGCATGTGTTTGAGCTTGAATTTGCTCATCCTTCTTCTTCCCACTTTCTTTCCTCAAGTGACTTGACTTCTTGAATGAAGCAAGTCACTTTGCTTCTCTTGCTCCTTTCATCTGTTTCCTGGTGGTTCCATTGAAGATCTTCTCTTGAAAACCTCACAAACCTTAGGAACAACCAAGCATGACAATGATTAGGGTTTTGATTAGTCCCCCTCTTAGTTTTACCTTTGTGTCTCTTTGAGTCTTCTCTTCTCATCTCATAATCAGGGACTAAACCCTAAAGGCTTTAAGGCTTTGTGATTAAGCTTATGCCTGCATCCTTCTCTTAGGATGGAGTGTATAACTTTAATCCTAAGTGTTAAACCCTTAATGTGTTTAACTCCTTTAATCAATTCACTTAATAATCATCAAGACATCACACTTGTAACTTGGGCCTTGCATTAGGGTTCTAATTCTTCCTTAATTGGTTAAGAAGGACTAACCCTAGTGTTAATGGACAAGTCCCCTCAAGTTGTCTTACAAATCATAAAACTCACTTCATCATCATACCATTAAATAAAATCCACTTAATCAAAGGCTTGTTTTGTCATGAGTTTAATCCCTAATCATGGATTAAGTTGAGGAGTTTTCCTCAGCTTAAACATTCTTATCTATTATCCTTCTCTTAGGATGGTGTAATGAGTCTGTTTAATCCCTGATTATGGCTTAACCTCATTACTCAACACTAAACAAAAACACCAAAAACATCTAAATAATCACAAGTAGGTTAGTGATCTTAATCCTGTACCTAAGGTAATTAAGTGTGAGAATCTGACTTCACACTTAAGGTATTCTCATTACCCCTAAACAGAGGG
Source organism: Lathyrus aphaca (assembly GCA_963966055.1). Taxonomy (NCBI): domain Eukaryota; kingdom Viridiplantae; phylum Streptophyta; class Magnoliopsida; order Fabales; family Fabaceae; genus Lathyrus; species Lathyrus aphaca. The sequence goes on along the minus strand of OZ014519.1, from coordinate 378,666,161 downwards.
AAGATGTGATGAGTTTACTAAATCCATTGGTTTAGACTTAAGCTCATTAACTTATGACAACTTCCAAAAGCAATAAAAGACTGAAAACATAAAAAACAAACAATAATCGTCTCCTCCGGGATTCTTTTCTCATCACCTTCACTCATAAACGAGAACTTGCTTCTTCCGTCTAATGCAAGACAGTTTGCACCTGAGCCAGACAGGTCATACACTTGAGCATAGACAAGTAAGCAGTTCACAAGTCAATTCATCTTTCAGTCTCTTTGGGTCGAACTACGGTGTTCTGACTTCCTCATTGCACGAGAGGATACGTAGGCATAACTTAACAATTATCGAACAAAAGTCTCTGTATATTCCCCTCTTTCAGTATCAATCTTTAAGCCTCATAGTTTCGAGCATTTTATTCCTGTTCTTACACTGACACTGTACATTCATACACTTCACTTTTCTCTTATACTGACACCTGTACATTTTGTTTTCCAGCTCTTTTGCACACAAATTGCACTGACACTACCCCTTTAAAACACAAATCTTTTAACCGTGGATCCCGTCGAGTACGGCGGACAATCTGGGTGCTAATACCTTCCCAGGTTGTAACCAACCCCCTTTCTCAGTCTCTCTGGTTCGCAACCGTCTTATCCATCTCTTTCCAGGCCTATGCAGCATTGCCTTTCCTCCGGGATAAAAATGCCTAGCTGGCGACTCTATTCATCTCCAGTGAGTTCACGGCTGTGTGTTCTCATTGTCCCTTTCGCCGACCATTCGCGTCTGTACCTTTATCTGGGCCATTTCCCATTTATCGGGAGCGACAACTTGGCGACTCTGCTGGGGAACCTTATACTGCAACCAGGGCTTCTGGTTCTTTTTGTGGGTTCCTCCTAGCGCTTGTTTGATTTGTGTTTACTGGGGTGTTATGTGCTGTCTGTGTTTGTATATTTGCTTTATTTACTGCTTTATGTACAGTTTTGTTTACTACTTTCTTTATAGCTTTGCATTATATCATACTGTCATGCTGTCTGGCTGGATCTGGTTTTGCTTTGGTGGGTGGGGTTCTATTGAGAGTTAAGGTCCTATACCTGGGACCTGAGTGACACCTAGGCTAGAGTGAATCATATTCTTTCCCATTCCATCTCGGTCTGGTGCGGGAATGTGAAACACGGTTCAGATATGGGTTTCTTCTTGAGAACTCTATGTTGCAGATTTCCTGCAATGCTAGGGCTATCTGGGAAGCCTGCTAAGTCTGGATGACCTTTTAGTATTGACCTTCAGAAACTGAGGTGAACTAGAGGAGGAACTTTTATGGTTATTGTAAACACTATACCTCCGGGTTGGAAGTGTTTACACTTCTCATAACTGATCCAAGTCTGAGGATCCTTGTTCTAGAACACCACCTGTGAGGGGGTTGGGCTGTTTACAGGTTTGCAGGCACCTTGACCTCAGAATACCCTGTTACTTTGACTTGATTAAGAATACTCCATGTTGGAACAGTTCTTGTGATTCTAAACCCTGGACATGTGGCTCTTTATTTGAGCCCCCCACCTTGGTTACTGGATTTATAGACCTCCATTTGGTATTCTTGAATATGTCATGGACTTATATCAGAGCTCTTGATCAGATCCAGCTCAGTCACAGACCCTTGCATATCATTTGCATACATACTCATTGCATCATATTGACATTTGCTTATTTGTGTTTCAGGGTATCCACTTTCATCTTTGGATTTGGTTTTGACCCCATCTTCAGTACTGACCTATCTTCATCAGCATTTGCTTCAGCTATCTACTTCAGTTATCTGCACCGGCCAATCAGTGGCCAGTTCTTCAGCATTATCATCAGCACCTGTCTCTACTCATCCTCAGCATCACGGCTCCTAAAAAGAGCAACATCACCTATCACTTCTTCCAGCCAGAGCTATCTGACATCAGGAGGATTCAGACCCTGATCACTCCAGATCACATACCATTGTTCAAGGAGCATTATGGAGATATACTCGATATGGTTATGGATCTGGACCCTTCACAAAGAAGCCTGATCCACACTTGCATTCAATTCTATGATCCCCCACTGAGATGTTTTACTTTCCAGGACTTTCAACTAGGCCCTCTACTAGAAGAATACTCATCATTGGTTGGTATGCCTATCAGGGGTGGAATCCCTTTCAACCCTGAGATGGTCTTTCCTGGTAATGGAGAAGTAGCAAAGGCTTTGCATCTGGAACCTGTTCTGATTGAGCAGCATATGACTTCTAAAGCTGGAATCCCTGGCTTTCATCTGGATTTCTTGATCTCTCAAGCTACCCTGAAAGCTTCTCTAGGAGAGTGGAAAGCTGTCTGTGCTTTATTGGCTTTGAATATATATGGAATTGTGTTGTTTGCAGATGAGCCTCGATTCATTAGCAAGAATGCAATCCATCTTTTCATCTTGCAGAACCCAGTGCCCACTTTATTGGGGGACCTCTACTACTCAGTGCATCAGAGGAATGAAAAGCAGAGGGGAAGATTAGTGAGGTGCTGTGCTCCTTTGTTCCATAATTGGCTTCTCAGGCATCTACCCAGGACAGATGTATTTTTGAACCCTCATCAGCAGAGAAACTGGGCAAAGAGACTCACTGCTCTAACTTCAGCCGATATCAGATGGTGCACTCAAAGCACCAAGGGCAGGGATGTCATCACCAGCTGTGGGCATTTTCCCAATGTGCCCCTAATAGGAGTTAAGGGTAGTATCAATTACAACCCTCTTCTGTTCAAAAGACAACTGGGCTATGCACTGGTCCACACTCCTAAGGCACGGGACCTGGTTGAGACTCTTTATTGTGAGAACAAGATTAATCTGGCTATTGTTAGGCAGGCAGCCTGGGCCTGGGATAATGTTCAAACCAAGGGAATAACCATTTTGGGGAAGTGCAACAATGTGGCTTCAGCACAATACTACGATTGGTCCCATGCCAGGGCTCAATTCTCTGGAATGCCCTTTACCATAGAAGATATGCCTGAATCATCTTCAGCACCACCCCCTGCTACTATCAGTTTGGAGGAGTTTGAGAGCTTGAAGGAAAGAAATGAGAAGTTAACTCAGGCTTTGCAAAAGACCCTCCGGGAGAGGAGTGAGGGTAGGATGGAGATTGAGAGATTGGAGAAGGTGAGAGTGGAGCATCTGGTTAAGATTGAGAAGTCTGGGGATAATATCAAAAAGTCTAAAGCTGGAGAACAAATTCTGAAGAATGCTTGCAAAGAAGCCCAGTTCCAGAGAGCAAGGACAGACTTGTATCTGAAGGAGAGTCAGGCCCGGTGGGTCAGGATCACTGAGGCTCGTACTCTGGAGGACAAGAGAGTTCAAGACAAGATGGAGCAACTGGAAGCTAGTGCAAAAGTGCAGCAAGAAGCCCTGGCAGCAGCCCAGAAGGAGATATCAGAGCTGAAGATCAAAGCAGGAGTGAAGAGGTCAAAGGACCAAAGCCAACACAAGAAGCTAACAGCAGCTGTTACAACCCGGAATCTCCTCATCAGGAATCTCACGGAGCGTCCGGCTGATCCTGTGACCGAAGCACTTCTCAAGGAAGTTCGTGAGGATGAGTTTGGTCTTGGTGTTTGACCATTTGTTTGTTGTTGCTTTCATTCCATGTACTTTTATTTTCCTGTGATGTATTTTGACCCCTCAGAGGGCTTGTATTTGTAAACAAACTATGTACCATTTTGTCTTTTGTAATATATGCATTGGTTTGTTCCATCCGAGTTTCACTTCAAAAGCAACATCAACAACATCTTCAAGGGTCTGGAAGGGTCAAAACTGAATGCCAAGCCGGATACCTTGAAAACAAATAAGCATACTGCATTGCATGCTAACCCTTTTGTGTGTTTTGTAGGTTTTTGTTTTATTTCCACTAACTCTGTTGTGATGTTCAGGAACTATTGCTCGGCGCCGAGTATTTCCCCTCAACCGTCCGCACCGTTATCTGACCCGTAACAACCTTCCGGGCATTCAAATGGATCAGATGCAGCAGGACCTTACTGAGGTCAGAAATCAAATGGCGAACGAAAGGCTAGAAATGAGGAATCAAATGACGCAGTTTATGGAAGTAATGAACAACATGGCTCAAAGCCAGGAAAGATTAAGGGCCATGGTGGAAAGGCAGAATCAAGAAGATCCACATATAGGAACTGCCGGCACCAGCAACAATGAAAGGGTCCAACCTCATGTTAATCCCCCTGCATTTGGCCCCCATCTTCATCCGGAGGTCAATATTCCTGCAAATGTTCAAGGGACTGCCACTGCAGCCAGGGTACTTCAAGAAGACCCCCAAGAGGACCAGTTTACAGTAATGGGTGCTGGGGAAGAGGCTTATGATAGAAGGCTGGATGAGATAGCTGAGAAATTGAGGTCCTTAGAGTCTCAAAACTCTTTGGGTTTCGACGTCATGGACATGGGCTTGGTAGACGGGGTCAGGATCCCCCATAAGTTTAAGCCCCCTTGCTTTGAAAAATATAACGGGACTTCATGCCCCCGGACTCACTTACAATCATTTCTGGGAAGGCTGAAGGCCTATACTATGGATGAGAAGCTCTGGATGTTCTATTTCGAGGACAGCTTGACTGGAGCGTCGAGAGAATGGTACTCTCACCTGACAAGGGCAACTATCAGGTGTTGGAAGGACCTGGCAGAGGCCTTCATCAGACAGTATCAGTACAACTTAGATATGGCGCCCAACAGGACCCTCCTAATGGGAATGTCACAGTCGTCAAGGGAAAGTTTCCGAGAATATGCCCAGAGATGGAGGCAACTGGCTGCTGCTGTTCAGCCACCTATGTCTGAGAGGGAAATGGCAGATATGTTTATGAACACCCTCCAAGGAACATATATTGACAGGCTGGCTGCTTTCTCTTCCACTAGCTTTGCAGATGTAGTCATAGCCGGGGAGAGAATTGAAAGCCTATTGAAGATGGGAAAAATCTCGGACAACGGTGCAAGCTCGTCCAGTAGTACAAGAAAGCCTTTTGCAGGCCCAAGAAGAACTGGCGAGACCAATGTCGTCCACACCAACAGGGGCAGGCCCCAATATGTTCACAGATCAGTGGCAGCAGTCACCATTCCCGCTCCAGCTCATCCTCAACCAGTCTATCAACCTCCGCAACAAAACTATCAGCAACAACCTCAGTACCATCAACAGAATCAGTATCCTCCGAGAAATTACAACAACAGCAACACCAACAACAACAACCAGCAAAGGCCATTCCAACAGAGGCCTTCTCAAGCTAATAGGGTAATCGATCCGATCCCCATGCCATATGCTACATTGCTGCCACAACTCCTGAAACTCAACCTAGTTGAGCTAAGGACATTGGCGCCTCCAGATCCCAACAGTCTACCCAGGAATTATGATTCCAACGCCAGATGTGCCTTCCATTCAAATGCACCTGGCCACAGTACAGAAAAGTGCAGAGCCTTGCACATGAAGGTACAAGACCTGGTAGACTCAAAAGCTCTGAATTTCGCACCACCACCTAATGTCAATAAGAACCCCATGCCAAATCACGGTGGTCCCAGAATTAACGCTATTGAAGAAGACAAGTCGTCTTATTTAATAACCAGTGTGGGTCAGATCCGGACACCGTTGGTGGAAATTAAGGCTCAGCTCCTCGAATGTCAAATGTTCCCGGGGTGTGAGTTGGGGTGTGCTTACTGCAATATTTCAGTCAAGGGGTGCGATAACCTGAGGAGTGGCATAGACGGTCTCATTCAGAGTGGCCAACTTCAGATCACCACATCATTTCCAACAAATCCAGCAATCTCAACAGCAACAACTCCAGAACCTCCTACAACTGCAACAACCATTGTTCCTGACAATTCTTCGGTTTCATCAGCAAGTACTTCATCTGTCATTTCAACTGACCAGATATCAACAAATGTTCCTCCTACAACTCCAGCACCACTCCATTTTGAAACTCCTACAACAACAACATCCATCCTTCCACCAATGTCTCCTACAACACCAGCAACAAATCATGAAGATGTCTCAACTGTCACAATATTTTATGATCCTGAAAACAACTCTGCCTACAACTCAGAAGGTGCTGCTCCCATCAGAGCACCAGTTACAATTTATTACGATCCACAGACTATCACAGTTCCTTCCACAGCTGCAGTCAATCCAGTCACTATCACGGTGCCTGGACCAGTACCTTATGAAAGTAGTAATGCCATCCCCTGGCATTACGGCTCTGACCTGTATTGTGAAGGACAAAGAATCACTTTTGAATCATCAACCCCTGCACCACAAATTGACAATGTGGGAGGAGGCGGAGGCTTCACTCGAAGCGGACGTCTTTTCGCCCCACCAATTCAGAGACCCACTGCCGAAGCAGAAGCTGCTGCTAAGGCAAAAGGAAAAAGCTTGGTGCAGGAAGAACAGACTGTCAAGGAAGCTTTAAAAACACCCTTCGATCAAGTGGTTGATGAGTTCATGCGAATCATCAAGAAGAGTGATTATAAAATAGTGGATCAGCTTCATCAGACGCCTTCCAAGATCTCAATCCTATCATTGCTTATGTGCTCCGAAGCCCATCGGAATGCACTACTCAAAGTCTTGCACGCAGCTTACGTGCCTGAAGAGATCACTGTCATTCAGCTGGAAGCTGTAGTTGGAAATGTCAATGCTAGTCACGGACTAGGGTTCACCAATACTGATTTGACAACGGAAGGCCGCAACCACAACAAAGCCTTGCACATAACTATGGAATGTAAAGGTGCTGTCCTTTCTCATGTGCTGGTAGACACGGGGTCATCCCTCAATGTCTTACCTAAGAAGGCCTTGGTGAAGCTAGAATATGACGGATTGGCGTTGAGACCCAGCAACCTGGTGGTGAGAGCCTTTGATGGTTCAAAGAGATCGGTTCTGGGAGAAATTGAATTGCCCATAACGATTGGCCCGCAGACTTTCAAAACGACCTTCTACGTGATGGATATACAGCCTGCCTACAGCTGTCTATTGGGTAGGCCATGGATTCACGCCGCCGGCGCCGTGACCTCTACCCTTCACCAGAAGCTAAAATATGAGTGGGAGGGTCAAATCGTTATAATCTGTGGAGAAGAGGATATTTTTATCAGCCACCTGGCTACCTATAAGTATGTTGAGATGGATGGGGAGATCCATGAAACAATGAGCCAAGGTTTTGAAGCCTTGAATGTCAATGAAACATCTGCTGCGCCTGGTACTTCAATATCATCATACCAACAAGCCCGGAAGGTTGTTGAGGGAGGAAACGCCCAAGGCTGGGGCAAACTGCTATCGGTAGAGAAGAAAGAGGACAGATTTGGGTTGGGTTACAAACCAACTCAACAAGATCAAGCAGCGGTTGCGAAAGAGCCCAACTTTGTGAGTGGGGGGATGCTCACCCCTGATGCTGTCAACTGTCTGGAAGACGAGCTGGAAGAAGAACGCAACCTGGAAAGCTGGATTCGTCCAAGGATCCCGGGGAGCAGTATCTCGAACTGGTCTTCCCAGGAAATTATAAGAGTTACTCATGCAGAGTAATTATTATTTCCTGTATTTTTTTATAGCATGCATCAAAGTCTTGCATCTTGCCCAAGATGACAAGACTCATTTTGTAATCGAGCCATCTGTACTTTTTGTGCAACAAGATTAATCAATGAAATATCAGACATCTTTTTGCAAATGAGTCTTTTTTCTTTTCCGCTCACTGTTTTTCCATTTTTCTTTTTGTACAAAAAAATAAATGGCAGTGTTTTCAAAATGATAACTTTATTTCACTTTTCTAAAACAAGATTAAAATCAAATCACTAAAATGAACAAACTGAACCCTTGCAGAGAGTGCCTTCCAGACAGCACCGACAACGGCACGGCTATGACTTCGTATGACTTTGACAATCCGATCAATCAAGCTGATGAAGGGGTTGAAGAAGAATATGAGCTTCCTGATGAGCTAGCCAGATTGTTGAGACAAGAGGAAAAGGTTATTACTCCTCACCAGGAGGAGGTTGAAGTGATTAATCTTGGTACAGATGAAGACGTGAAAGAAGTTAAAATCGGGGCCTGCCTACAAGACTCAGTGAAGAGACAACTGATTGACCTGCTTCAAGAGTATGTGGACGTGTTTGCTTGGTCTTATCAAGATATGCCAGGGTTGGACACCGACATTGTCGTGCACAAGCTGCCTTTGAGAGAAGAGTGCCCGCCAGTTAAACAGAAACTGCGCCGTACTCGCCCGGACATGGCAATGAAAATCAAGGAGGAGGTACAAAAGCAATGGGACGCTGGGTTCCTTGGTGTGACTAGCTATCCGCCGTGGGTTGCTAACATAGTACCTGTGCCTAAGAAAGACGGCAAAGTAAGAATGTGTGTTGACTACCGGGATCTGAACAGAGCCATCCCGAAAGATGATTTTCCTTTACCTCACATTGATGTATTGGTGGATAATACGGCTCAGTTCTCGGTATTCTCCTTCATGGATGGATTTTCAGGATACAATCAGATCAAAATGTCACCTGAAGACATGGAGAAGACAACCTTCATCACACCCTGGGGCACGTTCTGCTACAAGGTAATGCCATTTGGGCTCAAGAATGCCGGTGCGACGTATCAGCGGGCTATGGTGACATTATTCCACGATATGATTCATAAAGAGATAGAATGTTATGTGGATGACATGATTGCCAAGTCCCTTACTGAAGAAGACCACCTGGTGAATCTGTTGAAGTTGTTCAAGCGTCTGAGGAAGTACCAATTAAAGCTGAACCCCAACAAATGCACATTCGGGGTGAGATCTGGTAAGCTGCTGGGCTTTATTGTAAGTGAGAAAGGGATCGAAGTTGACCCTGATAAAGTCAAAGCCATCCAAGAGATGCCTGCACCGAAAACTGAGAAGGAAGTTCGAGGGTTCTTAGGTCGATTGAACTACATCTCACGGTTCATATCTCACCTTACAGCAACCTGTGAACCCTTGTTCAAGCTGTTAAGAAAAGAACAAACGGTCAGGTGGAACGAAGACTGCCAAAGGGCTTTTGACAAGATCAAGGAGTACTTACAAGAACCTCCAATCCTTATGCCTCCAGTCTAAGGAAGACCTCTGATAATGTACTTGACAGTATTAGAAGAGTCGATGGGGTGTGTGCTGGGCCAGCATGACGAGTCTGGTCGAAAAGAGTATGCAATATACTACCTGAGCAAAAAGTTTACCGACTGTGAACAACGTTATTCACTGCTCGAGAAAACTTGTTGTGCTTTAGCGTGGGCTGCTCGCCGATTGAGACCGTATATGTTAACCCACACTACCTTATTGATCTCAAAGATGGACCCAGTCAAGTACATATTTGAGAAGCCAGCACTTACCGGACGGGTTGCAAGATGGAAAATGATCCTCACAGAATATGACATCCAATACACCTCTCAGAAAGCCATCAAGGGCAGTGTATTGTCTGAATATCTTGCTGAGCAACCTATTGATGATTACTAGCCTATGAGATTTGACTTCCCTGATGAAGACATCATGTTCCTGAAAGCAAAAGATCATGAAGAGCCTGTTCACACTGAAGGGCCCGACCCGGAAGAAGAATGGACTATGATGCTTGACGGGGCTGTTAATATGAATGGTCGTGGTGTTGGTGCAATACTCATTACACATAAAGGAGTTCACATGCCCTTCTCGGCAAAGCTCACTTTTAACTGCACTAACAACGAAGCTGAATACGAAGCTTGTATTATGGGTCTTGAGGAAGCCATTGACCTCAGGATCAAGACATTGACTGTATTCGGAGATTCAGCTTTGGTAATCAATCAAACCAACGGCAAATGGTACACCCACCAGGATCATCTGATACCTTACAGGGATTATACAAGGAGGTTATTGACTTTCTTCACAACAGTCAAGCTTGAGTATATCCCTCGGGACGAGAATCAGTTTGCAGATGCTCTAGCTACCATTTCGTCCATGATCAAAGTTCAAGCTGCCAACTTTGTACCTCAGATTTCAGTATCCAGACTCGACAGACCGGCATATGTGTTCGCATCAGATGTTGTTAAAAACGATAAGCCTTGGTTCCATGACATTAAATGCTTCTTGGAGGATCAAACATACCCACCTGGGGCATCTTCCAATGATAAGAAGACTTTGAGAAGGCTTGCTGTTAGTTTCTTCCTGAACACTGATGGGTCTTTATACAAAAGGAACTTTGATATGGTACTCCTCAGATGTGTTGATAAGACAGAAGCAGACTTGTTGATGCATGAAGTGCACGAAGGATCCTTTGGTACCCATGCCGGAGGGCATGCCATGGCTAAGAAGTTGTTAAGATCAGGTTATTACTGGATCACAATGGATGCAGACTGTTGTGCTTATGCCAGGAAATGCCACAAATTCCAGATTTATGCGGATAAGGTGCATGTGCCTCCCAATCCTTTGAACATAATGTCTTCACCCTGGCCCTTTGCCATGTGGGGCATTGATATGATTGGTAAAATTGAGCCAACTGCTTCAAATGGCCACAGATTCATCCTGGTCGCTATTGACTATTTCACCAAGTGGGTTGAAGCAGCCTCATATGCAAATGTTACAAGGCAAGTGGTAGCCAGATTTCTGAAGAGAGATATCATCTGTCGATATGGAGTTCCCGAGCGAATCATTACTGATAATGGTTCCAATTTAAATAACAAAATGATGGCAGAGCTGTACCGGGACTTCAAGATTCAGCATCACAATTCTTCTCCTTACAGGCCAAAGATGAATGGCGATGTTGAGGCAGCAAATAAGAACATCAAGAAGATTGTGCAGAAGATGGTAGTCACCTACAAAGACTGGCATGAGATGCTACCGTTTGCCTTGCATGGGTACCGCACGTCAATCAGAACATCCACTGGGGCAACACCGTATCAGCTTGTGTATGGTATGGAGGCAGTCCTACCTGTTGAAGTTGAATTACCCTCTCTACGGGTATTGATGGATGTTAAGCTAAACGAAGCAGAATGGGTTCGGTCCCGATACGAACAGCTGAGTCTGATTGAAGAGAAGAGATTGGCTGCAATCTGTCATGGGCAGTTGTATCAGAAGAGAATGAAGAGAGCCTTCGATCAGAAAGTCAGGCACCGAGAGTACCAAGTAGGAGATCTTGTGCTGAAAAGAATCCTCCCTCCTCATACAGACCACAGGGGCAAGTGGACTCCGAACTATGAAGGACCATTCGTGGTAAAGAAAGTTTTCTCTGGTGGAGCATTGATGCTCACTACTATGGATGGTGAAGATTTCCCGTCCCCTGTGAATTCAGATGCAGTTAAAAAATACTTCGCATAAAATGACCCGCTGGACACAAAAACAGAATGTAAGTCCAGGCAAAAATAGGGCATCCCGGCGAGTCAAAAACAGAATAAAAGACTCGGGCAAAAATAAGGGAAAATAAATGAAAAATGTACACCCGCTGAGTTGAAAAGCCGCATTGGACAGCTCAGGCAAAAATGGGTATCCCGATGGATTGAAAACCCGAAAGGGCGATCCATGCAAAATAAGGGAATAAGCGAACAACTGCATTCTGAATTCGTCTGTATCATCTACAACTTGGTAAGCTTCGAAAGGATCAAGTTTCAATCAGAATCAACATTCTTCAGAAAGCAAGATGAGAAGAACGTCAAAAGTCATACAGGTCATAGTGAAGAGGAAGCTCCTTAAAGCATCATCAACACTGCCAGCATTTTGTTTCTCAATTTGTAACGATCTCCTCATTTCAGGGGATATGTTCCTTTGACTGTATCTCGCCGATTCAGGGCATACAAATTAATAAAATCAGATTTTCAGTCATGTCTCGTTTTGTACATTTTATTTGCAAAAAAATGTCTGATGTCTTAAAAGAAAAAAACTGATTGCATAAGAATACAAATGCTTATCTTCGAATAAAAACATGCTTGCAGGAAATATACTTACTCTCAGAAGTGCCTAACTCCTATGACGGAATCCAGTAAGGGATGCCTCGGGATCATCTTGTGCGTTTCTCTATCTTTTTCAGGATTGCAGGTATCCAGAACGCAACTAGGGGGCATGAAAACTTTATCCCAGCAAGCTGGCAAATCAACACTCAATTTCAGCACCCAAAGTGCTCTTTCCCCAGCTGAGTTGCCTTTCATGACTCCCCCCAGCTGAGTTGGCCACTTATTACTCACCCCCATCAGAGTTGCCATGCATCACGGAAGGCACCTATATCCCCGGCTGAGTCAAGAATCTACTTCAGCAGAATCCCTAGGGAGGTCTCTCAATAATCTTTTTTTTCTCCCCAGCCGAGTTGCCATCTCGCCCTCGGCCGAGCACAAAAGTCAAAGAGGTATCTCCCCACAGAGTTCCAGCCTCTATCCAGAAGAGCAGCGCAGAGGAGATCACAACAGAGTGAAGAAAGCTTCTACAAACCCCAGTTGGGTCTCTCATTTATGAGGATAGGTTTATCATTGACCCGTATCCCCAAGCAGATATCATCTCATCAGGTCTACCAATGATCCCATCCCCAGCTGGGATGTTTACTACAAACGGATCGATCGAAGATCTTCGCAGCAACGGGACCCGGATCCCGGTTTGGTATCTTTGCATAATCATAGCATTCACATCATATTCACCCACAATGCGTAGCATTCCGTTTTAAAACGGAGCATTACGGCAAAAATCCGACGCATAGCATAATCATAAGCCATGTTGTAAACCAACACTTGTGAATACTGACAGTTCATCAACGTACAGAAAAATCCCCACCAGAGTCCCCGGCAAAAGCAGCTGCCTCACAATCCACAAACACCAGTATATACTCATCCTGACACCCTTCCGTGCCATCACTCCCCAGTAAAGTCGCCTGAACGCTCTTTACGAACAAAACCACCTATATTACAGATACTTCCCGACACCCGTCCATGTCACATCTCCCAGCAGAAAGCCAAAGACATCCTCTTTGCACTCACATATACCTATACACACTTTCTTGACACCCGTCCGTGTCGTATCCCCAGCACAGTCATCTACACTTTTACAACCCGCATACTTGTTGATATTATTATACTTTTCTCTCTTGACACTCGTCCGTGTCACCCTCCCCAGCAGATAAACACTCATCTATACAATACTCTTACTCACTACTCATGTTACACTCATACAGATACTCGTCCGTATCTTGTATATACCATTCATATCCCCACAGATTCGACTTCGGTCCTTGTTCTTTGTTAACCAGATGGTACTCGTCCATATCATCATCTCAGAGCATGCGTCAAGAGTTTGTTTCTACATGATACTCGTCCGTATCATAACCTTAAGGATGCACGTCCGCATCTTTAATCCATACATCGTGTCAAACACTTATGTCCTCTTGAATATAGATACTCGTCTGTGTCTATTATTCCCCAGAAGAGCCCCTTCAGGTTCAACACTCGTCCGTTTTCTCTGTTAACCAGTTGATACTCGTCCGTATCATCATCTTTGAACACGCGTCAGTATTTGTTTCTACCCGATACTCGTCCGTATCGTAGTCTTAAGGATGCTCGTCCGCATCTTTAATCTATACACAAATACCAAACACTTATACCTTTTGTTTCTTGGATGTAAGCACTCGTCCGTGTTTACTATTCCCCATTAGGTTACAAACAAGTTTTTCCTTTTTATCTGACACTCGTCCTGTGTTATGATAAACCCTGAGAGCAGCCGTACCCTGCTGAGTGGTCGTCCTCCACTTCTTGATGGTCGTCCTCCATCATGCTCATCCGATGGCCGTCCCCATCGTTGTTTTTTGGCAGCCGTCCTCTGCTAGGTGGTCGTCCTCCACCTCTTGATGATCGTCCTTCATCATTTTATCCAATGGCCGTCCCCATTGTTGATTTTGGTTATCTGGCATTCGTCCCATGTCATGAGAAACCTCGAGAGCAGTCGTCCTCTGCTAGGTGGTCGTCCTCCACCTCTTGATGGTCGTCCTCCATCATGCTCGTCCGGTGGCCGTCCCAATCGTTGACCTTTTTATCCGGCATTCGTCCTATGTCGCGATATTTTCGGCAGCCGTATCCTGCCTGGTGGTCGTCCTCCACCTTTGATGGCCATCCCCATCATATTTTCTTTATTCCCCAACAGAGCAGCCGTCCCCTGCTAGGTGATCGTCCTTCACCTTTGATGGCCGTACCCCATCATCTATTTATTTCATTTATTCTTTAACCCGATGGCCATCCCCGTCGCGGTCCCTTTTCCTTTTCTTTTAACCCGATGGCCGTCCCCATCGTCGGTTACCTTGCTTTATGAACTTGATGGTCGTCCCCGTCATGTTTCGTTAATCCCCAGAGAATCTTTACTTTATCTTGATGGCCGTCCCCATCATAATTTCTTACTTTCCCCAGCTAGTCGGCCGTCCCCGTCTTGGCTCTACCTTTTATCCCCAGCATGTCGGCCGTCCCCGTCATTGCTTTCTCTTCGCACACTTTTCTCAGCATGTCGACCGTCCCCGTCATTGCTCTTTACCCAGCAGTCGTCCTCTGCTCGACGGTCGTCCTCCGTCGCCTACACTTTACAATATACTTTATTTTCCTTTACAATCTATATCCCTTTTCTTCTTCACTCTGTGAGTGCAAATTTTGGACTGTCTTTGGTATTCAACCACAAGTTATCTCGCTTGCCTGTTAAGCCGTTGCTTACATCCTGCACAGCTAACTCATGTTTGAATAGGGGCAGCTGTAAACACCCCAAATTTTCCCTCACCCATTCACACCATGGCTTGTGGTCATTTCATATGCATAAACTCAATCATAGCATCTCATATCACAGTTTGGATTCACTGCATAGATTCAAAGTCATCTGCATCTAGGGTTTGTGATCTGAACAATCCAAGAGCCTCTTGAGCCACTCCAAGGGTCATAAATCACTTCAAGGGGGTCCATGTGTGTTCTTATATCATGTTACATCCTCTCAAAGTCAAAAATGCAAGAGAATCACAAGAACTGGAATTGGTGTGGATGCAGAGCCAAGTTTGACTGCACAGTTGACCTAAAATTAGGGTTTTGGTTTCAGAGGCCATAACTCCAATTTTTTTGGTCATTCTTGTTTCCATTGGTCTCTATATGGTATAGGGAGTATGCATATCAAGTTTCATGAATAAATTCCATGGGGAAGTCATCTGATCAAGAGTTGACTTTCTGGACAAGTCAGTGCAAAATCAGGGCATCTGAGGCCCCCAATGACCCAACCAATGGGTGATCTTCATCATTTTGAGTGTATATGATCTTTATTTGATCATGGAAGAAGGCTGAAGTTCAAAAAATTCAAGAATTTGAAGTTTTTGCAAAGTTGACTTTTTAGGGCATGGTTGACTTTTCAAGAATATGTCATTTTAGGTCATTTTTCAAGCCTTGATTTTTGATCAAAAAAAGCTTCAAATGGAAAAACTTTGGTCATGAAAGTTGTAGAATACATGTTTCCCTTTTCAAAAAGTACAAGAACATGATCTAATTCTTCTTGGATCAAAAGTTATGGTGTGACAAAGTTGGCCAAAATCACTAATTTTCAAGACATGCCTCAAATGAGAAATTTGCAAAATCATGAACCAAGGCCATTTGTAACTTCTAGTTCACTTCAAACCAATGTACAAACATCACATGAGTTCTAAAAATCAGAATTGGACCAAAGTTTCTCATAATCATGGTTTGTATAACAAGACTTTTTTTCATGAAGTTCCAAAAGTAACCAAGTTGCAAAACCATCATGATGCTTCTTACCACTTGCTGCATTGGCCTTTGAACCACTCTAGCCTTCCACACACACCATGCTGCGCCAGCCCTAGCCATTGTACCAAGCTAGAATTCAAGCCATACCTCTCTTACAAAAAAGTTGACTTTTGGCAAAAGCAAACATCCCAATCACAGCAGGCCAAGTCACATCCTCTGGCCACTTGGAATTGTTTATACTTTCCATTTGCAAGCAAAACACATGACCAAGCCAAGCTGAAACACACCATAGCATCACATTCACAAAAACACTCCCTCAAGCAAAAGCTTTCGAATCATCTTCCACAACACACAAACACAAAAACCATTTCCATAGATCAAATCACCTTGCTTCACTGAGCCTAAACCAACAAGACTTGGGCCTGAACCAAGCAAGAACACCACTTCTCCATTTTCACTCCCAAGAGCAAAACCAGTCGAATCTCTCTGCTCAACTCACAAACATCCAAACAAGTTTCACCAATCAACTCACCTTGCCTCATGGACCAGAAACCAACCCTTGTTTTGGCCTAAGACCCTCCATATCACAAATACGATTTTCACACTCCCTTGGTCAGAGCTTCTGCAAACTCACTCAGGAGGCTGTTTAAACTCCAACCAAGTATCCAAAGCTTCAAAGGGGGATCATTAGGACATATTTGAGCCAAAGAACTAGCCAGAAGGTGCCAGAGATCAAAGCTCCAGTTCAGGTGAGCTTCATGAACATTTTTCCCAGGAACTCGTTTTTAAGTTCTTAATTGGTTCTCTATGTTCCACTGGTCATGATGATATGTTTGGTTTCAAAAATCATTGAGTTTTGAGCATGTATGGTGTTCCTGAAAATTTTTGACCTAAACCCCTTTTGCTTCGATTCAGCTTTGTTATGTAAAATAAATTTGTTTTGGCTGTGGATTCTTGCTCTATGATGTGTGGGGATGATTTCTGGGCAAGAAAATTAGGTTTTAGTGAGCTAGGGTGAGAGTTAGCATTTTTCAGGGAAGGTGCTGGCCGGAGAAGACGATCGGAAGTCTTCTCCGGCAGCCTGAAGGTCATTAACTGCTAATTAGGGTTAGGGCACCAGGTTTGAATGTGAGCCATTGGATTGTGTTTCCCGCGCGTGATTGGAGGGCCTGGATCACTTCATTAAGATTTAATTATGGTTTAATAATTAATTAATTAGAATTAGGGAGGTTTGAATCTGGGCCATCCAGATGCGCGCCCAGTCAAACCCTTTGAACCCAGAACGAATCTCAACCTCTCCTTCTGATTACTTTCTTTTATTTCATTTTTTATTTCATTTCTTTTCATTTTATTTGCATAATTAATTTAAAATAGAAAAAATGTCTTAAAAATTATGAAATTTTTTCTCAAGAGTTTCATTAATTTTTATGACACAAAAATATTTTTATTTTCATTTTTAGCATTTAAAATGTATTTTTAAATATTTAAAAGATTATTTTTAATTGATTAATGAGAATTAATTTATTAAAAATACTTTTAAGTATCTAAAAATCACCAAAAAATTCATGAAATGTTCTAAGACATTTAGAAACATTGTCACACCTTCAAACCAAATTTATTTTTGATCTTGATGCATTTTGAGAATTTTTCATTGAATAAAAATCATTTTTATGCATTAATTTGATCCAAAGTTTCAAAAATCATTGCTGTCTATCCATGAAGAGTTGGACATTGATTCTTTTTGCATTGCATTGTGTTTAGCATGAAGTTTGTAAGATTAAATTGGCATGATTTGATCTTTCATTTTCAAATTGTTTGGCATTTTTCTTGTTTAGGAACCCTAAAAACCCTAAAAACTTGTAAAAAACCATAACTTGAATTTGGTTAGGAGTTGAGACCCCTCCTTTGGGCAGTGGTTTAGTATGGGATTAGGGATCCTTTGTGTGGCATTTTCAATTTTTCATCTTAGGGTTTGCTTCTGATTTTGACTTTTGTTTGATGTTTGGTTCATAAACCCTAATTTGGGCTTCCATATGCATCCATCTTGCATTCCCTTGCATAACATGACTTGCCATGACATTCCATGCTTCCATGTGATTCATTTGACATCATAAGACATATAGAAAGCATGTTTGATCATTGCATCATGTATTTGCCATGTTGTATGCCATGTGCACCTCATAACTTTTCATGTATGTTCATGGTTCCTAACTTGCTTCATTTGCATTCATGAACTTGTATGATCATTTCCATGTGCTGCCTCATGTTTGTAGCATCTCATAGTATCATTAGCATCATGTAATTGTTTCTGGTTTTGGTTTGCATCATTTTATCTCATCCCATTTTGCATTGCATTGCATTCCTTTTCTAACATTTCAGGTGGTAAGTGACTTTGAGAAGTGAATTTGCCTTCACTTCTCATAACTTTTCTTTTCATCTCTCTTGCATCCATTGCTGCATCCTTGCATGTGCTTGAGCTTGAATTTGCTCATCCTTCTTCTTCCCACTTTCTTTCCTCAAGTGACTTGACTTCTTGAATGAAGCAAGTCACTTTGCTTCTCTTGCTCCTTTCATCTGTTTCCTGGTGGTTCCATTGAAGATCTTCTCTTGAAAACCTCACAAACCTTAGGAACAACCAAGCATGACAATGATTAGGGTTTTGATTATTCCCCCTCTTAGTTTTACCTTTGTGTCTCTTTGAGTCTTCTCTTCTCATCTCATAATCAGGGACTAAACCCTAAAGGCTTTAAGGCTTTGTGATTAAGCTTATGCCTGCATCCTTCTCTTAGGATGGAGTGTATAACTTTAATCCTAAGTGTTAAACCCTTAATGTGTTTAACTCCTTTAATCAATTCACTTAATAATCATCAAGACATCACACTTGTAACTTGGGCCTTGCATTAGGGTTCTAATTCTTCCTTAATTGGTTAAGAAGGACTAACCCTAGTGTTAATGGACAAGTCCCCCTCAAGTTGTCTTACAAATCATAAAACTCACTTCATCATCATACCATTAAATAAAATCCACTTAATCAAAGGCTTGTTTTGTCATGAGTTTAATCCCTAATCATGGATTAAGTTGAGGAGTTTTCCTCAGCTTAAACATTCTTATCTATTATCCTTCTCTTAGGATGGTGTAATGAGTCTGTTTAATCCCTGATTATGGCTTAACCTCATTACTCAACACTAAACAAAAACACCAAAAACATCTAAATAATCACAAGTAGGTTAGTGATCTTAATCCTGTACCTAAGGTAATTAAGTGTGAGAATCTGACTTCACACTTAAGGTATTCTCATTACCCCTAAACAGAGGGAAGATGTGATGAGTTTACTAAATCCATTGGTTTAGACTTAAGCTCATTAACTTATGACAACTTCCAAAAGCAATAAAAGACTGAAAACATAAAAAACAAACAATAATCGTCTCCTCCGGGATTCTTTTCTCATCACCTTCACTCATAAACGAGAACTTGCTTCTTCCGTCTAATGCAAGACAGTTTGCACCTGAGCCAGACAGGTCATACACTTGAGCATAGACAAGTAAGCAGTTCACAAGTCAATTCATCTTTCAGTCTCTTTGGGTCGAACTACGGTGTTCTGACTTCCTCATTGCACGAGAGGATACGTAGGCATAACTTAACAGTTATCGAACAAAAGTCTCTGTATATTCCCCCTCTTTCAGTATCATTCTTTAAGCCTCATAGTTTCGAGCATTTTATTCCTGTTCTTACACTGACACTGTACATTCATACACTTCACTTTTCTCTTACACTGACACCTGTACATTTTGTTTTCCAGCTCTTTTGCACACAAATTGCACTGACACTACCCCTTTAAAACACAAATCTTTTAAGCGTGGATCCCGTCGAGTACGGCGGACAATCTGGGTGCTAATACCTTCCCAGGTTGTAACCAACCCCCTTTCTCAGTCTCTCTGGTTCGCAACCGTCTTATCCATCTCTTTCCAGGCCTATGCAGCATTGCCTTTCCTCCGGGATAAAAATGCCTAGCTGGCGACTCTATTCATCTCCAGTGAGTTCACGGCTGTGTGTTCTCATTGTCCCTTTCGCCGACCATTCGCGTCTGTACCTTTATCTGGGCCATTTCCCATTTATCGGGAGCGACAGGGAGGATATAATGAGTTTACAACCTTTGATTTAGGCTTAATCTCATTAACTTATGCAAAACGCCAAAAAAAATAAAAAAACTGAAAACACAAAAACAAACAATAATCGTCTCCTTCGGGATTCTTTTCTCATCATCTTCACTCACAAACAAGAACTTGCTTCTTCCGTCTAATGCAAGACAGTTAGCACTCGAGCCAGACGAGTCATACACTTGAGCATAGACAAGCAGGCAGTTCATAGTCAATTTATCTTTCAGTCTCTTTGAGTCGAACTACGGTGTTCTGACTTCCTCATTGCACGAGAG
Source organism: Lathyrus aphaca (assembly GCA_963966055.1). Taxonomy (NCBI): domain Eukaryota; kingdom Viridiplantae; phylum Streptophyta; class Magnoliopsida; order Fabales; family Fabaceae; genus Lathyrus; species Lathyrus aphaca. The sequence continues at coordinate 378,646,056 of OZ014519.1, read as the reverse complement.
GATACATAGGCATAACTTAACTGTTATCGAACAAAAGTCTATGTGTCTTCCCCCTCTTTCAGCATTCTCTTTTAAGCCTCAGTTCCTGAGCATTCACCATTTTGCACTGACACTTGTATATTCTTTTCCAGCTTTTGCACACAGATAGCACAAACACCTACCCCTTTAAACACAATCTTGTAAGCGTGGATCCCGTCGAGTATGACGGACAATCTGGGTGCTAATACCTTCCCAGGTTGTAACCAACCCCCTTTCTCAGTTTCTCTTGTTCGCAACCGTCTTATCGATCTTTTTCTAGGTTGATGCAGCATTACCTTTCCTTCGGGATAAAAATTCCTAGCTTGCGACTCTATTCATCTTCATCCTCATTTTCTCCTTTCGCCGACCGTTCGCACTTGTACCGGGATGCAAATCTTCGGGAGCGACAGCTTGGCAACTCTGTTGGGGACCCTTATATTGCAATCAGGGCTTCTGGTTCTTTTTGTGGGTTCCTCCTAACATTTGTTTGATTTGTGTTTATGGGGGTGTTATGTGCTACTTGTGCTTATTTATTTTCTTTATTTATTGCTTTCTGTACAACTTTATTTATTGCTTTCATTTATAGTTTTATGCATTTCATATTGTCATTATCATGTGCTGGATCTGCTATTTCCTTGGTGGGTGGGGATCATTGAGTGATTAAGGTCCTATACCGGGGACCTGAGTGACACATAGGCTAGAGTGGCTTCATATTCTTTCCCATTCCATTTCAGTCTGGTGCGGGAATATGAAACACGTTTCAGACATCGGTTTCTTCTTGAGAACTCTGTGCTACGGATTTCCTGTAGTACTAGGGCTATCTGGGAAGCCTGCCAAGTCTGGATGACCATTTATGACCTTCAGCATCAGAGGTGAATTAGAGGAGGATCTTTTATGGTTAATGTAAACACTGTACCTCCGGGTTAGAAGTGTTTACACTTCTCATAACTGATCCAAGTCTGAGGATTCTTGTTCTAGAACAATACATGTGAGGGGGATGGGATGTTTACAGGTTTGCAGGAACCCTTGGCCTCATCATACCCTGTTACTAGTTTTGTTTTAAGAATGCATCATTTTGGACAGTTCTAATGAAACCCTGGATTTATGACTCTTTATTTGAGTCCCCCACCTGGTTACTGGATTTCTAAGCCTCCATCTGGACTATAAAACACACATGGACCCTATCAGGGCAGATAACAAATCCAGCACTTGATCACAAACCCTTTGCATATCATTCTGCATACATCATTTTTGCATCATTTAACATGTGCTTATCTGTTTTACAGGGTATCCATCTTATTATCTTTTGTTTGGTTTTGACCCGTTCTGCTGCTCAAACTTCTTCAGTTATCTTCTCCAGCACCATCATCAATTTGTCAGAGACTCTCCTCCAGTTATCTTCATCAGTTTTTCAGCAACAACCTTCATCGATACTTTTTCTCAGTCTCTTCAGCAGCATCCATTATCAGCATGGACACTTCCAGGAAGAGCAACATCACATACCACTTCTTTGAGCCTACCCTGACAGGAATCAGACAGATCCAGTCTCTCATTACTCCTGATCATGTCCCATTATTTAGGGAACATTATGGAGGCATATTGGACATGATCATGGATCTGGATGCATCATAGAGGAGCATGATCCATACTTGCTTTCATTTTTATGACCCTCCTCTCAGATGCTTCACATTCCCTGATTTCTAGTTGGGACCTCTGCTAGAAGAATTTTCCATGTTGTTAGGTGTCCCTATCAGGAGAGGGATTCCTTTCAACCCTGAGATGGTTGCTCCCAAGAATGAAGACATAGCTAGGGCATTGCATTTGGAGCCTGCCCTCATTGATCAGAGCATGACCACTAAGGCTGGGGTTCTAGGCCTTCACCTAGATTTCTTGATCTCCCAGGCCACCCTGCATGATGCAGCAGGGAAATGGGATGATGTTTGTGCACTCTTAGCCCTCAACATATATGGAGTTATCTTGTTTGCAGACAAGACAAAGTTTGTAAGCAAGAATGTTATTCACCTGTTCTCACTGAGGAACCCAGTCCCTACCTTGCTTGGAGACTTCTATTATTCAGTACACTAGAGGAATGAGAAGCAAATAGGAAGACTGGTCAGATATTGTGCTCCTCTCTATTAGTGTTGGTTGTTAAGACATTTTCCAAAATTAGACACTTTCCTGAACCCCCATCAGCCAAAGAACTGGGCTAAGAGATTGATTGCCTTGACATCAGATGGCGCACTCAGAGAACCAAGGGCAAAGACATCATTACTAGCTGTGGGCAATATCCTAATGTGCCTTTGATTGGAGTAAAAGGTTGCATCAACTACAACCCTTTGCTCTTCAAGAGACAGTTAGGATATGCTTTGGTTCATCCCCCAAGAGGACAAGACTTGATTGAGACCCTCTATTGTGAATTCCAGCACAACTCTGCTGTTGTCAGACAGGCAGCCTGGGCCTGGGACAACATTCAGACTAAGGGGACAACTATTTTGGGCAAATGCAACAATATAGCTTCAGCACAATATCTTGAGTGGTCTCGTACTAGGGCACGGATCACCCGTATGCCATTCACCTTAAAAGATGTACCTGGACCTTCAATAGTGCAACCTGCAGCTACTGTCAGTTTGGAAGAGTTTGAGAAGCTGAAGGAAAGAAATACTCTGCTCTTTGAAGCCTTGAAGAAGACCCTCTGGGAGAGGAATGGCAGCCGTTTAGACAATGAGAGGTTATAGAGGCTCAGGATTGAGCATTTAACCAAGATTGAGAAGACGAATGACTACAACAGGAAGGCTAGAGCAGGGAGTTAGTACTAAAGAATGCTTGCAAGGAAGCAAAGACTCAGAAAGCTAGGGCAGAGCATTATTTAGAGGAGAGACAGGCTAGGTGGATCAGGATCATTGAGGCTCGTGCACAAGAAGATCAGAGAACTCAAGCTAAGATAGAGCAACTGGAGGCTAGTGAGAAGAATAATCAGGCAGCCTTGATAGCAGCACAGAAGGAGATATCTGAATTGAAACTCCGGGCAGGGTTGAAGAGGTCAAAGGACCAGGATAAGCATAATAAGTTAATAAATGCCATTGCTACCAGGAACCTCCTTATCAGTACTATCACAGAACACCCCGTAGGTCCAGTGACTGAGGCCCTCCTGAAGGAAGTCAGAGAGGATGACTTTGGTTTAGATGTTTGATTTCCTTGTACTTGTGCTTTCCTTTTTTGTTTGTACTTTTGGTTTTGTTGTTGTATTTTGACCCACCATGGGAACTTTGTTGTAATCAAACTTTGTATCTTCACTCTTTGTAATATATCTATGGTTTGTATTACTTTTGGTGGGCTTTATCTCTCTATACAACATCACCAACATTTCCTCGAGGTCTGGAAGGGTCAAAACCAAAGAACCAAACCGGATACCCTTGGGAAATAAATAGGCATCCTGCATTGCATACTAACATTTTCTTTGTTTTGTAGGTTTTTGTTTTATAGTTGTTTCTCACTTTGTTGTGGTTTCAGGAAACATTGCTCGCAGAAGAGTGTTCCCTGTCAACAGAATATACCGGTACCCGACAAGAAACAACCTTCCGGGACTCCAGATGGATCAAGTTCAACAAGACTTGAATGAAGTAAGGGCCCAGATGGCCAATGAAAGGGTTGAGATGAGGAATCATATGACTTAATTAATGACAGTAATGAATGGTCTAGCTCAGAGCCAGGAAAGAATAAGGGAGTTAGTTGAGCGACAAACTCCCGAGGAACACCATCCAGGTATAGGAGGTACCAGTAACAATGATCATGTGCAACCTCGCATTGATCCACCAGAGTTTGGACCTCATCTGAACCCAGATATCAATGCCATAAGGAATACTCAGGGTAACACTGCTGGAGGAAGGGTCTTGCAAGGGGATCCTCAATAAAAGCAGTTTACAGTGGTTGAGGCTGGAGACGAAGTTTATGACCGTCGGTTGGATGAGATTGCAGAGAAGCTGAGGTCTCTCGAATCCCAAAACTCCCTAGGTTTTGATGTCATGGACATGGGACTGGTGGAAGGGGTGAGAATTCCTCACAAGTTCAAACCCCCGTGTTTTGAAAGATATAATGGCACATCCTGCCTGCGTACCCACCTTCAGTCTTTCTTGGGAAGATTAAAAGCATACACCGTGGACGAGAAGCTATGGATGTTTTACTTCGAGGATAGCTTGACAGGGGCATCCCAAGAATGGTATTCCCACTTGACCAGAGCCATAGTAAGAAACTGAAAAGACTTGACTGAAGCTTTTATCCGTCAGTATTAATATAACCTGGACATGGCTCCAAACAGGACCCTTCTAATGGGAATGTCTCAATCTTCCAGTGAAAGCTTTAGAGAGTATGCCCAAAGGTGGAGGCAACTTGCTGCTGCCGTTCAACCTCCTATGTCTGAAAGGGAAATGGTAGACATGTTCATGAATACTCTCCAGGGTACATATATTGAAAGATTGGTTGCATTCTCTTCCACCAGCTTTGCATATGTGGTGATAGCGGGGGAAAGAATAGAGAGCCTACTAAAGATAGGGAAGATCTCCGACAACGGTGCCAGTTCAAGCAGTGCAAGGAAGCCATTTGATGGACCCCGTAGATCTGGTGAGATAAACTATATACACGTGGGAAGAGGGAGACCCCAATATCTTCCCAGATCAGTTGCTGCTGTTACTATCCCTGCTCCACCTCCTTAGTATGCTCAATAACCACAACACTTTCCGCAACAACAACAATTACCTCAACAGAGATCTTATAACAACAATAACAACAATCAACAACAATGCCCTTTTCAACAGCGGCCATCTCAGATCAACAGGGTGATTGACCCTATTCCAATGCCATATGCTACACTACTGCCACAACTCCTAAAGCTCAATCTTAGTGAGTTGAGGACATTGGTTCCACCTGATCCTTAGAACATTCCGAGAAACTACGATGTTAACGCTAGGTGTGCGTTTCATTCTAATACACCTGGTCACTCTACGGAAAAATGCAGGGCCCTGCATATGAAGGTCCAGGATCTGGTAGACTCAAAAGCCTTGAACTTCGCAATTTCTCCCAACTTCATGAAAAATCCTATGCCAATCCATAGTGGGCCAAGGATTAATGCTATATAGGATGGCTTACCCATGAGCTTAATAGAAGATATTTCATGTATTCAGACTCCTCTGGCAAAGGTTAAAGCCCAGCTTTTGAAATGCCAAATGTTTCCAGGTTGTGAGGCATGTTGTGAATCCTTCAAACTTTCTAAGAATGGGTGTGCAAGCTTGAGGAGTGGAATTAATGGCTTAATCAGAGAAGGCATTCTGCAAATTACCACATTAACTTCTACAACACCAGCAACTCTCTTGTCAACAACAAGTGATTCTTCTACAACTGCAACAACCATTGTTCCTACTGATTCATCTACAACTTCAGCAACCACTTCTTCCATCACTTCAACACACCACAATTCATTTGCACCTGCTACTACAACTCCAGCAACCACCAACAATGATGTCTCCACAGTTAAAATTTATATGACCCGACAACGGTCCCGATCTCCAGCAACTTTCAACAACAATCTCAACAACAATTTTAACCAAGCTTCAATTCACCACCTCGAACGTCCACAAGAAGTCCGGTCACCATCTTTTATGATCCACAGACGATTATGGTTCCAACGTCTGCTGCAGTGAGCCCAGTCACCAACACGGTGTCGGGGCCAATCCCATATGAAAAAGACAGTGATGTACCATGGCATTATAGTGCTGACCTTTACTGCAACGGAGAAAAAGTCCTTCTTGATTCTTCAGTTCCTACTCCACAAGTGGATAATGTCGGGGGAGGCGGAGGCTTCACTCGAAGCGGACGTCTCTTTGCATCACAAGCTCCCAGAATTAATACTGAGGCAGAAACTGCTACCAAAGCCAAAGGGAAGAGTGTGCTACCTGAAGAATCGGCACCAAAAGAGACTCATAAATCATCCTTCGATCAGGATGTGGATGAATTTATGAGGATAATTAAAAGAAGTGACTATAAAGTTGTGGATCAGCTCCACCAGACTCCTTCTAAGATCTCTATACTATCCCTGCTGTTGTATTCCGAAGCTCATCGGGATGCACTACTGAAAGATCTGCACGCTGCCTACGTGCCAGAAGAGATCACAGTGAATCAGCTGGAAACATTAGTGTCTAATGTCAATACTAGCCATGGGCTAGGTTTCACTGATGCTTATCTGACAATAGAAAGACGTCACCACAAAAAAGCTTTGCACATAACCCTGGAGTGCAAAGGAGCTGTACTATCTCATGTTCTTGTAGACACCGGGTCCTCACTCAATGTCTTACCCAAGAAAGCTCTTGTAAAGCTCGAATATGATGGAATAGCTCTCCGACCAAGCAACCTTGTGGTCAGGGCTTTTGATGGCTCCAAAAGATCTGTTCTTGGAGAGGTGGAGCTACTAGTGATAATCGGTCCGCAAGTCTTTAAGACTACTTTCTATGTGATGGACATTCAGCCGGCATACAACTGTTTGTTGGGTCGACCATGGATTCACGCCGCAGGCGCAGTAACGTTGACCCTTCACCAGAAATAGAAATATGAGTGGGAAGGACAGATTATCACCATCTGTGGTGAGGAGGACATCTTTGTTAGCCATCTGGCTACATATAAGTATATTGAGATGGATGGTGAAATCCATGAAACTATGAGCCAAGGGTTCGAGGCCCTAAATGTCAATGAGGCGACGACTGAAGTATTTGCTGTATCCCAGGAGGATAGGATGGGTACTTCAAGTGTCTCCTATCAGCAAGCCTGGAAGGTTGTTGAAGATGGTAATGCCCAAGGCTGGGGTAAACAGCTGCCAGTGGAAAAGAAGGAGGACAAATTCAGTTTGGGTTACAGACCATTCCGACAAGATCAATCAGAGGCTGCCAAGGAGCCCAAGTTCATCAATGGGGGGATGCTCACCCCGGATGCTGTTAACAACCTAGAAGACGAGGCGGAAAGCGACCGTAACTTGGAGAGCTGGATACGTCCAAGGATCCCGGGGAACCAAGTCCTTAACTGGTCTTCCCAGGAAATTATAAGGGTTACTCCTGCAGAGTAATTATTATTTCCTATCTTTTTTAGCATGCATCAAGTCTTGCATCTTGCCTAAGGTGTTAGGACTCATTTTGTAATTGGGCCATATTGTAATTTTGTGCAAATGGATTAATCAATGAATATCGGACATCTTTTGCAAACAAGTCTCTTTTTCGCTTACTGTCTTTTCATTTTTCACTTTTGTACAAAACAATAAAATAGAAATATTTTCAAAATAATAACTTCATTTTCACTTTTTTTAAACAAGATTAAAATTGATCACTAAAATGAACAAATCTCAACCCTTGCAGAGATTATCCTCCAGATTGCACCGACAACAGCACTGCTATGACCTTGTATGACTTCGACAATCCAATTAATCAAGTTGATGAAGGGGTTGAAGAAGACTATGAGTTACCTGAAGAGTTAGCCAGATTGTTGAGGCAAGAAGAGAAAGTAATCACTCCTCATCAGGAGGAGGTTGAAACAATTAATCTTGGTACCGAAGAGGATTTGAAAGAAGTGAAGATTAGGGCCAGTCTGCAGGCTTCAGTAAAAGAACATCCCATTAACATGCTTCGAGAGTACGTCGACGTCTTTGCTTGGTCCTATCAAGACATGCCAGGTCTGGATATGGATATTGTTATGCACAAGCTACCATTAAAAGAAGATTGCCCTCCAGTAAAGAAAAAGCTACGTCGTACTCGTCCAGATATGGACATGTAGATTAAAGAAGAAGTACAAAAACAGTGGGATGCCGGTTTCCTTGCTGTAACTAGTTACCCACCGTGGGTCGCTAACATTGTACCAGTGCCTAAGAAGGATGGAAAAGTACGGATGTGTGTAGATTACCGGGATCTGAACAGAGCTAGCCCAAAGGATTATTTCCCATTACCTCACATTGATGTATTGGTCGACAACACAACTCAGTTCTTGGTATTCTCTTTCATGGATGGATTTTCAGGGTATAATCAGATCAGAATGTCACCCAAAAACATGGAGAAACAACCTTCATCACACCTTGGGGCACATTTTGTTACAAGGTAATGCCTTTTGGACTAAAGAATGTCGGTGCTATTTATCAAAGAGCTATGGTAACGTTATTCCATTACATGATCCACAAAGAAATTGAATGCTACGTGGATGACATAATTGCCAAGTCCCTCACTGAAGAAGATCATCTGGTAAATCTGCTGAAGTTGTTCAAGCATATGAGAAAGTATCATTTGAAGTTAAACCCCAACAAATGCACATTCGGGGTGCGGTCCGGTAAACTGCTGGGATTCATTGTAAGCGAGAAGGGAATTGAAGTTGATCCTAATAAAGTCAAAGCCATTCAGGAGATGCCTGCACCTAGGACTGAAAAAGAAGTTCGGGGGTTCTTAGGTAGATTGAACTACATATCAAGGTTCATATCTCATCTCACTGCAACCTGTGAACCCCTGTTCAAATTATTGAGAAAAGAACAAACAGTTCGTTGGAACGAAGATTGTCAGAAGGCCTTTGACAAGATCAATGGTGTGTGTGTTGGGCCAGCATGACGAGTTTGGTCGTAAATAGTATGCAATATACTACCTAAGCAAAAATTTTACCGACTGTGAACAACGTTATTCACTTCTCAAGAAAACTTGTTGTGCTTTAGCGTGGGCTGCTCGCCGACTAAGATAGTATATGCTGACTCACACTACCCTATTGATCTCAAAGATGGACCCCGTCAAGTACATATTTGAGAAGTCGACACTTTCTGGAAGGGTTGCAAGATGGCAAATGATTTTGACAAAGTATGACATTCAATACACATCTCAGAAAGCCATCAAAGGCAGTGTATTATCTGACTATCTAGTTGAGCAACCCATTGATGATTATCAACCCATGAGATTTGACTTCCCTGATGAAGATATCATGTTCCTAAAAGCGAAAGATCATGAAGAGCCTGTTCACACTGAAGGGCCTGACCCAGAAGAAGAATGGACAATGATGTTTGATGGGGCTGTCAATATGAATGGTCGTGGAGTTGGTGCAGTGCCCATTACCCCTAAAGGAGTTCATATGCCTTTCTCGGCAAAACTCACCTTTTCCTGCACTAACAATGAAGCTGAATATGATGCCTGTATCATGGGTCTTGAGGAAGCCATTGACCTCAGGATCAAAACTTTGATTGTATTCGGAGATTCAACATTGGTAATCAATCAGACCAACGGCAAATGGTACACTCACCAAGAGCATCTGATTCCATATCGTGACTATACGAGGAGATTATTGACTTTCTTCACAACAGTCAAACTTGAGTACATCCCTCGAGACGAAAATCAGTTCACAGATGCTCTAGCTACCATTTCCTCCATGATCAAGGTTCAAACAACAAATTATGTACCTCGGATTTCGGTATCCAGACTTGACCAACCAGCATACGCATTCTCCGTGGACATTGCTAAAGATGACAAGCCTTGGTTCCATGACATCAAAAGCTTCTTGGAGGACCAGGCATACCCACCTGGGGCATCATCGAATGATAAGAAGACAGTAAGAAGGTTAGCCAGTAGTTTCTTCCTTAATGTTGATGGTTCATTATACAAGCAAAACTTTGATATGGTTCTGCTCAGATGTGTTGATAAGAAAGAAGCAGACTTGCTTATGCATGAGGTGCATGAAGGATCTTTTGGTACCCATGCTGGAGGGAACGCAATGGCTAAGAAATTATTAAGATCAGGTTACTACTGGATCACAATGGATGAAGATTGTTGTGCCTATGCCAAGAAGTGTCACAAATGCCAGATCTATGTAGACAAAGTGCATGTACCTCCAAATCCTTTGAACGTAATGTCTTCACCTTGGCCCTTTGCCATATGGGGCATTGACATGATCAGAAAGATTGAACCGACTGCTTCAAATGGTCACAGATTCATCTTGGTAGCCATTGATTATTTCACCAAGTGGGTTGAAGCAGCTTCGTATGAAAACGTCACCAGACAAGTGGTAGCCAGATTCCTGAAAAAAGACATCATCTGTCGATATGGAGTACCCGAGCGAATCATTACTGATAATGGTTCCAATTTGAACAACAAAATGATGGCAGAACTGTGTCGGGACATCAAGATCCAACATCACAACTCTTCTCTTTACAGGCCAAAGATGAATGGCGCTGTTGAGGCAGCTAACAAAAACATCAAGAATATTGTGCAAAAGATGGTGGTTACTTACAAAGACTGGCATGAAATTCTACCATTTGCCCTGCATGGATATCAAACCTCAATCAGGACATCCACTGGGGCAACACCTTATCAGCTTGTGTACGATATGGAAGCTGTCCTACCTGTTAAAGTTGAACTACCCTCCTTATGGGTACTGATGGATGTAAAGTTGAATGAAGCAGAATGGGTCCAATCTCGGTACAATCAACTGAATCTGATCGAAGAAAAGAGATTAGCTGCAATTTGTCATGGGAAGCTATATCAGAAAAGGATGAAGAAAGCCTTCGATCAGAAAGTCAGGCTTCGGGATACCAAGTGGGAGATCTTGTGCTGAAAAGACTTCTTCCTCCTCATACAGACCACATGGGCAAGTGGACTCCAAATTACGATGGTCCATTCATAGTAAAGAAGGTTTTCTCTGGTGGAGCACTGATGCTCACTACTATGGATGGTGAAGATTTCTTATCTCCCGTGAATTCGGATGCAGTTAAAAAATACTTTGCATAAAATGACCCGCTGGACATAAAAACAGAATGTAAGTCCAGGCAAAAATAGGGCATCCCGGCGAGTCAAAAACAGAACAAAAGACTCGGGAAAAAATAAGGGAAAATTGGAAAAGAAATGTACACCCGCTGAGTTGAAAAGCCGCATTGGACAGCTCAGGAAAAAATGGGTATCCCGGTGGATTGAAAACCCGAAAGGGCGATCCCCGCAAAATAAGGGAATAAGCAAACAACTGCATTCTGAATTCGTATGTATCACTTACAACACGGAAAGCTTCGAAAAGATAAAGCACCTGTCAGAATCAAATTTCTTCAGAAATCAAGATAAGAAGAACGTCAAGGTCATACGGGTCATAGCAAAGGAAGCTCACTGGAGCGTCGTCAACATTGCAAGCACTTTTACTTTGTCAATTTGTAACAATCTCCTCTTTCCAAGGGATCTATTTCTTTGACTGTATTTGCCAATTCAGGGCACCCAGATTAATAAAATCAGAGTTTTCAGTCACACCTCTCCTTGCACATTTTTGTTTCATTTGCAACATGTCTGATATCCATGATATAATATTTGCGTAAAACAAATGAGCCATTCTTAATAAATGCTTGCAGGAAATGAATTTACCCTTAGGAATATCTAACTCCTATGATGGAATCCGCTAAGGGATACCTCAGGATGCTTGTGCGTTTCTTGTCTTAACAGATTGCAGGTATTCAATACGCAGCATGGCGCATGCTAAGCACACTTCCCCAGCATACCTCCTCCCCGAACAATATCTGAAATGCTTTTTCCCCAGCGGAGTTGTCAAAGCCTCATCATCCCCAACATAAGTCTATTCAACGGGAGCTTCCCCAACCGGGATCCCCACAGAGTTCTCTAGGAAGATCGTTCAGTGATCTTTTCTTCCCCAAACAGAGTGCCAGGTCTCTCAAAGATAAAAGAACTATCTCCCCGCAGAGTTCCAGCCTCTCCCCAGAAGAGCAATGCCTGACACTCTTACACGACAAAGTGACGAAAGCTTCCGTCCCCCCAGCTTGGTTTTCCTTACAGGATAGGTCTATCAATGATCTAGTTCCCCAAGCAGAGCCATATATCCTAACAGATCTACCGATGATCTTACCCAGTTGGGATATCCCTCCAAGCAGATCAGCTAGAGATCTTTACAACAGCAGGATCTGAATCTCAGATCGGTTTCTCTTATGCATAATCATAGCATTCGGATCATTTTTCCCCACAAATCATAGCATTCCGTATAATACGGAGCATTACGGCAAAAATCAAACATTTGTATGATCACAAGCCAGGTTCGAGCCAGTCACCTGCAAATACCCTCAGTATCTCATCATCAATGTATATAAAAACTCACATTCCTTGCAAGTAAAAGCCAAAGCGTCCCCTTTGCACTCTCCCACATAGATACATGTTTATAGATACTCTTTCGACACTTGTTCGTGACATATAAACCCCCGCAGATATGAGCAAAAACATCTGTTTTGCATCCAGAAACCTGTACATACCCTTGTTGACACCCATCCGTGTCACCCTTCCCCAGCACGGTTTCCCAATCACCTGTTGCAAACCAAACACTTCTTTATAACACATTGTCGCTCCCGAAGATTTGCATCCCGGTACAAGCGCGAACGGTCGGCGAAGGGACAATGAGAACACACAGCAGTGAACTCACTGGAGATGAATAGAGTCGCCAGCTAGGCATTTTTATCCCGGAGGAAAGGTAATGCTGCATAGACCTAGAAAAGAGACGGATAAGACGGTTGCGAACCAGAGAGACTGAGAAAGGGGGTTGGTTACAACCTGGGAAGGTATTAGCACCCAGATTATCCGTCGTACTCGACGGGATCCACGCTTGAAAGATTTGTGTTTTAAAGGGGTAGTGTCAGTGTAATCTGTGTATAAAATAGCTGGAAAAGATGTACAGGTGTCAGTGTAAAGTGTATAAGTGATGTGAAGTATGAAAGTGTCAGTGTAAGAACAGGGTGAAATGCTCAAGATCATGAGGCTAAAGAATGAAGCTAGAAGGAGGGGGAATATACAGAGACTTTTGTTCGATAACTGTTAAGTTATGCCTACGTATCCTCTCGTGCAATGAGGAAGTCAGAACACCGTAGTTCGACCCAAAGAGACTGAAAGATGAATTGACTGATGATGAACTGCTTGCTTGTCTATGCTCAAGTGTATGACCTGTCTGGCTCAGGTGCAAACTGTCTCGCATTAGACGGAAGAAGCAAGTTCTCGTTTGTGAGTGAGTGAGATGAGAAAAGAATCCCGAAGGAGACGATTATTGCTTGTTTTTGTGTTTTCAGTCTTTTATTGCTCTTTGAAGTTTGTCATAAGAAAATGAGCTTAAGCCTAAACCAACGGGTTAGTAAACTCATCACATCATCCCTCTGATTAGGGGTAATGAGAATACCTTAAGTGTGAAGTCAGATTCTCACACTTAATCACCATGGTGTAGGATTAAGATCATTAACCTGCTTGTGATTATTTAGATGTTTTTGGTATTTTTGTTTAGTGTTGAGTAATGAGGTTAAGACATAATCAAGGATTAAACAGACTCATTACACCATCCTAATAGAAGGATAATAGGTGAGAATGTTTAAGCTGAGGAAAGCTCCTCAACTTAATCCATGATTAGGGATTAAACTCATGACAAAACAAGCCTTTGATTAAGTGGATTTTACTTAATGATATGATGATGAAGTGAATTTTATGATTTGTAAGACAACTTGAGGGGGACTTGTCCATTAACACTAGGGTTAGTCCTTCTTAACCATTTAAGGAAGAATTAGAACCCTGATGCAAGGCCCAAGTTACAAGTGTGATGTCTTGATGATTATTATGTGAATTGATTAAGAGATTTAAACACATTAAGGGTTTAACACTTAGGATTAAAGTTATACACTCCATCCTAATAGAAGGATGCAGGCATAAGCTTAATCACAAAGCCTTAAAGCCTTTAGGGTTTAGTCCCTGATTATGAGATGAGAAGAGAAGACTCAAAGAGACACAAAGGTAAAACTATGAGGGGATACTAATCAAGACCCTAATTCATTGTCATGCTTGGTTGTTCCTAAGGTTTGTGAGGTTTTCAGGAACAATCTTCAAAGGAGCCACCAGGAAGCAGATGAACAAGATCAAGAGAAGCAAAGCAACTTGCTTCATTCAAGGAGTCAAGTCACTTGAAGAAAGAAAGTGGGAGGAGAAAGAATGAGCAAGCTCAAACTCAAACACATATAGAAATGCAGCAATGGATGCAAGAGAGATGAGAAGAAAAGTTATGAGAAGTGAAGGCAAATTCACTTCTCAAGGTTACTTACCACCTGAAATGTTAGAAAGAAATGCAATGCAATGCAAGATGGGATGAAATGGCATGATGCTAAGCAAAACCAGAAGCATGTTGATGATGATTATGATGTTATGAGGTGCTGCAAACATGAGGCAAGACATGGAGATGTTCATACAAGATCATGGGTGCAAATGATGCAAGTTAAGGAGCATGAATAAGCATGGAAAGCTATGAAGCATGCAAGGCAAATGACATGGCAAATATGTGATGCAATGATCAAACATGCTTCCTATATGTCTTATGATGTCAAATGAATCACAAGAATGCACTAAATGCAAAGACAAGTCATGTTATGCAAGAGAATGCAAGAGGGATGCAAATGAAAGCTCAAATTAGGGTTTATGGACAATGCATCAAACAAAAACCCAAAACAGAAGCAAACCCTAAGATAAAAAAATGGAAAATGCCACCCAAAGAAACCCTAAACCTATACTAAACCAAGGTCCAAAGGGGAGGTCTCAACTCTTAACCAATCTCAAGTTATGAATTTTCTAAGTTATTAGGGTTTTTAGGGCTCCTAAACAAAAGAAATGCCAAACAAATTGAAAATGCAAGATCAAATCATGGCCATTTTATCCTAGAAACTACATGCTAAACACAAAACAATGCAAGAAGAACCAATGTCCAACCCCTCTTAGATAGGCAGAAATGAATTTTTGAACTTATGATCAAAACAATGCACAAAATATGATTTAATTCAATGAAAAATTCTTAAAATGCATCAAGATCAAAAAAGAAATTTGGTTTGAAGATTGGACAATGTTTCTAAATGTCTTAGAACATTTCATGAATTTTTTTGTAATTTTTAAATACCTAAAAGTATTTTTAATTAATTAATTTCCATTAATCAATTAAAAATAATCTTTTAAATATTTAAAAATACTTTTTTAATGATAAAAAATAAAATAAAAATATTTTTGGGTCTTAAAAATTAATAAAACTTTTAAGAAAAAGTTTCATAATTTTTAAGACATTTTTGCTATTTTTAATTAATTATGCAAGTTAAATGAAATAAAATGAAATTAAAATAAGAAAAAAAGAAAAGTAATCAGGATGGAGGGCCAGGATGGGCTCTGAATTCAAACTGGTTGACCAGCGCGCAAATGAAGGGTGTGGATTGCATCTGATTTAATTATCCTAATTAAAAATTAATTAAACTAATGAGAGAGATTGGGGCTAAGCAGATTGATCTGGGCCATCCAAACTGGAGGGAAGTCAACAGGTCAAAGGGGATCTACGCTCCACATTCAAATGCCCTTAATGACTGTAATTAGGGCTAAATGACTTTCAGGCCGCCGGAGAAGACTTCCGGTCGTCTTCTCCGGCCAGCCAAAACCCTAGATTCTTCTATAGGTCACCAAATCACAAATTTCTTCCATCAAACTGACTCTCTCATCAATCTAAACCTAAACCCTAAGCCTAAATTCATTTATTTTCATCCATGAGCATGAATCGAAACAAAAGATAAAACACGGGCAAATGTTCAGGAACTCCATACATGCTGGTTTCTACACTATTTTCAAAAGCAAGCATACATTCATGATCAGGGGAACACAAGGCATCATAAAAGAACTAAAAAATCAGTTTCTGGGAAAAATGTTCATGAAGCTCACCTGAGATGCAGCTTCTCTGTTTATGAGCTCTCTGGACTTTTTTCTTGCACAGGCTTGCTCCCTTAAACCTCCTGAGGGCAAAATGAGACTCAAAATGCTTGGAGAGTGGCTGGCATGAAAGATCCAACTCTGGTGTAGCAGAAATGGGGATCTGTGTACAGGCAGCTTTAGACCAAAGTGAAGGGTGGTTTTGACTTCTTGTGGTATGCTTGACTTGTTGGTGAAGAAAGGTGAGGTGTTTGATGGCTGGATGAAGGGATTCGATGAGTTCTGGTTTGGAAGGTGAGAAATGGTGAAGCTCAGGTCAGGCTTGTTTCAGGCTTGAGCTTTGGTGGTTTGAGGTCTATGAAGTGTGGTGAGTTGAATGGTGAAGATGGTTTTTGTGTTTGCAAGCTGTGTAGGCAGATTCGAAGCAACTTGCAAGATGAGGTGATTTTGTGAATGTGATCAATGAAGTGTTTTCAGCCTTGCTAGATGTATGGAATGGCTTGCCCTTTGTCCACATAACTCTCTCTCATTGGTCAGATGATTGGACATGTGCTTTATTGATTGGTAAGTCACCTTTTGCAAAAAGTCAAATAATGTGTAAGAGAAGTATGGCTCATGATCTAGGCAAGTACATGGGCTGGTTCTGGTGCAGCAAGGTGAGGTGAGAGGCTAGCAAAGTGTAGTAACCAATGCAGCAAGTTGTAGGAAGTGATCATGAAGATTTTGCAAGTTGTAACTTTTTGGTTCACATGTGAAAAGTCTTGTTACATGAACCATAACCATGGGCATTCTTGGTTCAAATCTGAATTTTATGACTTAGAGAATGTTTGCATACTGGTTTGGAGTGAATTAGAAGTCACATTGGGCTTTGGTTCATGATCTTGCAAAATTTCCATTTGAGGCATGCCTTGAAAATCAATGATTTTGGCCAACTTTGTCACACCATAACTTTTGATCCAAGAAGAGTTTGATCATGTTCTTGTACTTTTTGAAAAGGGAAAGATGAGATCTACAACTTTCATGACCAAAGTTTTTCCATTTGAAGCATTTTTGGATCAATAATCAAAGCTTGAAAAATGACCTAAAATGAAGCATTCTTGAAAAGTCAACTATGCCCAAAAAGTCAACATTTGCAAAACCCTAAATTCTTGATTTTTATGAACTTCAACCTTCTTCCATGATCAAATAAAGATCATATACACTCAAAATGATGAAGATCACCCATTGGTTGGGTCATTGGGGGCCTCAGATGCCCTGATTTTACACTGACTTGTCTGAAAAGCCAACTCTTGATCAGATGACTTCCCCATGGAATTTCTTCATGAAAGTTGATATGTATACTCCCTATACCATATAGAGACCAATAGAAACAAGAATGACCAGAAAATTTGGAGTTATGGCCTCTGAAACCAAAACCCTAATTTTCAGTCAACTGTGCAATCTATCTTGGCTCTGCATCCACTCAAACCCTAGTTCTTGTGATTCTTTTGAATTCTTGACTTTGTGAGGGTGTACTATGATGTTTGAACACATGTAGACCCCTTTGAATTGATTGGTTGCCTTTGGAGTGGCTCAAGAGGCTCTGGGATTGCCCAGATCACAAACCCTAGGTGTAGATGCCTTAGAACCAATGCAATGACTCAAAAAAATGAGATGTGAGATGATATGATTGTGTTTATGCATATGAGATGATCACAAGCCATGGTGTGAATGGGTGAGGGCAAATTTGGGGTGTTTACAGCTGCCCCTATTCAAACATGAGTTAGCTGTGCAGGATGTAAGCAACGGCTTAACAGGCAAACAAGATAACTTGTGGTTGAATACCAAAGACAGTCCAAAATTTGCACTCACAGAATGAAGAAGAAAAGGGACATAGATTGTGAAAGAAAATAAAGTATATTGTAAAGTGTGGGCAACAGAGGACGACCGTCGAGCAGAGGACGACTGCTGGGTAAATAGCAATGACGGGGACGACCGACATGCTGGGGATAAAAGGTAAAGCCAAGACGGGGACAGCCGACTAGCTGGGAAAAATAAAATCGTGATGGGGACGGCCATCAAGATAAAGCTGTAAAATTCCCTGGAAATTAATGAAACATGACGGGGACGGCCATCAAGTTCATAAAGCAAAGTAACCAACGATGGGGACGGCCATCGGGTTAAAAGAAAAGGAAAAGGGACCACGACGGGGACGGCCATCGGGTTAAAGAATAAATGAACTAAACAGATGATGGGGTACGGCCATCAAAGGTGGAGGACGATCACCTAGCAGGGGACGGCTGCTCTGTTGGGGATAAAAGAAATATGATGGGGATGGCCATCAAAGGTGGAGGACGACCACCTGGCAGGGTACGACTGCCGAAAATATCAACGATGGGGACGGCCATCGGATAGAAAAGGTCAACGATGGGGACGGCCATCGGACGAGCATGATGGAGGACGACCATCAAGAAGTGGAGGACGACCACTCAGCAGGGGACGGCTGCTCTCAGGGTTTATCATAACACAGGACGAGCGTCAGATAACCAAAAATCAACAATGGGGACGGCCATTGGATAAAGTGATGAAGGACGATCATCAAAAGGTGGAGGACGACCACCTAGCAGGGGACGGCTGCTAGAAAGATCAACGATGGGGACGACCATCGGATGAGCATGATGGAGGACGACCATCAAGAAGTGGAGGACGACCACTCAGCAGGGGACGGCTGCTCTCGGGGTATCATAACACAGGACGAGTGTTAGATAAAGGAAAAAAGCTTACTTGGCGATCTACTGGGGGTATAGTAAACACGGACGAGCGTTTACAACCAAGAAAGGAAAGTATAAGTGTTTGGTATTATGTATAGATTAATGATGCGGACGAGCATCCTTAAGACTATGATACAGACGAGTATCATGTAGAAACAAACTGACACATGTTCAGAGATGATGATACGGACGAGTACCATCTGGTTAACAAAGAACACGGACGAATGTTGCATCTGAAGGGACTCTTCTGGGGAATAGTAGACACAGACGAGTATCTATATTCAAGAAGACACAAGTGTTTGACACAGTGTATGGATTAAAGATGCGGACGAGCATCCTTAAGACTTATGACACGGACGAGCATCATGTAGAAACAAACATTAGACGCAATGTTCTGAGATGATGATACGGACGAGTACCAACTGGTTAACAAAGAACAAGGACTATTGTTGAATCTGTGGGGTTATGAGTGGTGTATACAAGATACGGACGAGTATCTGTATAAGTGTATCGTGAGTAGTGAGTATATATAGATGAGTATTTTAACTGCTGGAGAGAATGACACGGACGGGTGCCAAGAGAGAAAAGTGTAATATGAACAAGTATCTGCTATACAAAGTCTAGGCGACTGCGCCGGGGATATGACACGGACGGGTGTCAGGAGAGTGTATATACAAGTATATGTGAGTGCAAAGGGGATGTCTTTGGCTTTCTGCTGGGAGTTATGACACGGACGGGTGCCAGAAAGTATCTGTAATACGGGAGATCTTGTTTGTAAAGAGTGTTCAGGCGACTTTACTGGGAGTGATGATACGGACGGGTGTCAAAAGGAAATATGTACTGGTGTTGGTGATTTGTGAGGCGACTGCTTTTGCTGGGACTCTGGGGATTTTTATACAATGATAATGAACGGTTATTATTTACAAGTGTTAATTCATAACATGGCTTATGATTATGCTATATGTTTGATTTTTGCCGTAATGCTCCGTATTAGACGGAATGCTACGCTCTGAGGGGACAGTATGATGCGAATGCTGTGATTATGCAAAGATATCAAACCGGGATTCGGATCCCGTAGCCGCGAAGATCTCTGGCTGATCTGTTTGAAATGGACCTCCCAGCTGGGGATGAGATCATTGATAGACTTGGGGAGATGGATCCACTTGGGGATATATGCCACCTGGTTGACACATCCTTGAAATGAGGGACCCAGCTGGGGTTTGTAGAAGCTTTCTTCACTCTGTCGTGATCCCTTCATGCGTTGCTCTTCTGGTTAGAGGCTGAAACTCTGTGGGGTGATGGCTCCCTGACTTTTGGCTGAGGAAGAATAGTTGGTACTACAGCTGGGGAATGCTGTTGGTAACTCAGCTGGGGACAGCAACAAGAGGCAACTCAGCTGGGGATAGAGCATTTCAGATGCTGAGATTGAGTGCATGTTGATTTGGCAACTTCGCTGGGGAAATGGGCACCTTCCAGTGCCATGTGGAAGATAGACCGAGTTGATAATGATTCACCAGCTTGCCGAGACGTGACTTGCATGCCCCAGGTTGCATTCTGGATACCTGCAATCCTGCACAGATAAGGAGACGCACAAGAGATCCTGAGGTATCCTCGATTGGATTCCGTCATAGGAGTTAAGCACTCTCAAGAGTAAGTATATTCCCTGTGAGCATGTGTTTTATTATTATTATTTTCGGGAGAAAAACATCTGTACTTATGCAATTGATTTTTTAGAGACACCAGACATCCTTCGCAAATAAAAATATACAAAACGAAACATGACTGAAAAATCTGACTTTATTAATTCATGTGCCCTGGATTGGCAAGATACAGTCAAAGAAACAAGTCTCCTAAAATAAGGAGATTGTTATAAATTGAGAAACAAAATGCTGGCGGTGTTGACGACGCTTTAAGGAGCTTCCTCTTCTGCTATGACTCGTATGACAATGACGTTCTTCTCGTCTTGCTTTCTGAAGAAGGTTGATTCTGATTAGAGCTTGGTCCTTTGGAGCTTTCCAAGTTGCAAGTGATACAGACGAATTCAGAATGCAGTTGTTCGCTTATTCCCTTATTTTGCATGGATCGCCCTTTCGGGTTTTCAATCCATCGGGACACCCATTTTTGCCTGAGTTGTCCAATGCGGCTTTTCAACTCAGCGGGTGTACATTTTTTATTTATTTCCCTTATTTTTGCCCGAGTCTTTTATTCTGTTTTTGACTCGCCGGGATGCCCTATTTTTGCCCGGACTTACATTCTGTTTTTATGTCCAGCGGGTCAATTTTATGCGAAGTATTTTTTAACTGCATCTGAATTCACAGGGGACGGGAAATCTTCACCATCCATGGTGCTGAGCATCAGTGCTCCACCAGAGAAAACTTTCTTCACCACAAATGGTCCTTCGTAATTTGGAGTCCATTTGCCCCTGTGGTCTGTATGAGGAGGGAGGATTCTCTTCAGCACAAGATCTCCCACTTGGTACTCTCGATGCCTGACTTTCTGATCGAAGGCTCTCTTCATTCTCTTCTGATATAACTGCCCATGACAGATTGCGGCCAATCTCTTCTCTTCAATCAGACTCAGCTGCTCGTATCGGGACCTAACCCATTCTGCTTCACTCAGTTTGACATCCATCAAGACTCGCAAGGAGGGCAATTCAACTTCAACTGGTAGGACTGCTTCCATACCATACACAAGCTGGTACGGTGTTGCCCCAGTGGATGTTATGATTGACGTGCGGTACCCATGCAAGGCGAACGGTAGCATTTCATGCCAGTCTTTGTAGGTGACTACCATCTTCTGCACAATCTTCTTGATATTCTTATTTGCCGCCTCAACAGCGCCATTCATCTTTGGCCTGTAAGGAGAAGAATTGTGATGTTGAATCTTGAAGTCCCGGCACAGCTCTGCCATCATTTTGTTATTTAAGTTAGAACCATTATCAGTAATGATTCGCTCGGGCACTCCATATCGACAGATGATATCTCTTTTCAGAAATCGGGCTACCACTTGCCTTGTAACATTTGCATATGAGGCTGCTTCAACCCACTTAGTGAAATAGTCAATGGCGACCAGGATGAATCTGTGACCATTTGAAGCAGTCGGCTCAATCTTTCCAATCATATCAATGCCCCACATGGCAAAGGGCCATGGTGAAGACATAATGTTCAAAGGGTTGGGAGGCACATGCACTTTATCTGCGTAGATCTGGCATTTGTGGCATTTCCTGGCATAGGCACAACAGTCTGCATCCATTGTGATCCAATAATAGCCTGATCTTAACAACTTCTTAGCCATTGCATGTCCTCCAGCATGGGTACCAAAAGAGCCTTCATGCACTTCATGCATCAACAAGTCTGCTTCTGTTCTATCAACGCATCTGAGGAGTACCATATCAAAGTTTCTTTTGTACAGGGAACCATCAGTGTTCAGAAAGAAACTTCCAGCAAGCCTTCTCAAGGTCTTCTTATCATTGGAAGATGCCCCAGGTGGGTATGTTTGATCCTCCAAGAAGCACTTAATGTCATGGAACCAAGGCTTATCATCTTTGACTACATCTGCTGCAAATACATATGCTGGCCTGTCGAGTCTGGACACTGAAATCTGAGGTACAAAGTTAGCAGCTTGAACTTTGATCATGGACGAAATGGTAGCAAGAGCATCTGCAAACTGATTCTCGTCCCGAGGGATATACTCAAGCTTGACTGTTGTGAAGAATGTCAATAACCTTCTTGTATAATCCCTGTAAGGTATCAGATGATCCTGGTGTGTATACCATTTCCCATTGGTCTGATTGACTACCAAAGCTGAATCTCCGAATACGGTCAATGTCTTGATCCTGAGGTCAATGGCTTCCTCAAGACCCATAATGCAAGCTTCGTATTCAGCTTCGTTGTTAGTGCAGTTGAAAGTGAGTTTTGCCGAGAAAGGCATGTGAACTCCCTTTGGTGAAATGAGGACTGCACCAACACCACGGCCATTCATGTTAACAGCCCCATCGAACATCATAATCCATTCTTCCTCCGGGTCAGGCCCTTCAGTGTGAATAGGCTCTTCATGATCTTTTGATTTAATGAACATGATGTCTTCATCAGGGAAGTCAAACCTCATAGGCTGGTAATCATCGATGGGTTGCTCAGCAAGATATTCAGACAATATACTGCCTTTGATGGCTTTCTGAGATGTGTATTGGATGTCATACTCTGTAAGGATCATTTGCCATCTTGCAACCCGTCCGGTAAGCGCTGGCTTCTCAAAAATGTACTTGACTGGGTCCATCTTCTAGATTAATAAAGTAGTGTGGGTCAACATATACTGTCTCAGTCGGCGAGCAGCCCACGCTAAAGCACAGCAAGTTTTCTCGAGCAGTGAATAACGTTGTTCACAGTCGGTAAACTTTTTGCTTAGGTAGTATATTGCATACTCTTTTCGACCAGACTCGTCATGTTGGCCTAGCACACACCCCATTGATTCTTCTAATACTGTCAAGTACATTATCAGAGGTCTTCCTTCAACTGGCGGCATGAGGATTGGAGGTTCTTGCAGATATTCCTTGATCTTGTCAAAAGCCTTCTGGCAATCTTCGTTCCATCTGACCGTTTGTTCTTTTCTTAACAGCTTGAACAAGGGTTCACAGGTTGCTGTAAGGTGAGATATGAACCTTGAAATGTAGTTCAATCGACCTAAGAACCCTCGAACTTCTTTCTCAGTTTTCGGTGCAGGCATCTCTTGAATAGCTTTGACTTTATCAGGGTCCACTTCAATCCCTTTCTCGCTTACAATAAAGCCCAGCAGCTTACCAGACCGCACCCCAAATGTGCATTTGTTGGGGTTCAACTTCAGCTGGTACTTCCTCAGACGCTTGAACAACTTGAGCAGATTCACCAGATGATCTTCTTCAGTAAGGGACTTGGCAATCATGTCATCCACATAACACTCTATTTCTTTATGGATCATATCGTGGAATAATGTTACCATAGCCCGTTGATACGTTGCACCAGCATTCTTGAGCCCAAATGGCATTACCTTGTAGCAGAACGTGCCCCAGGGTGTGATGAAAGTTGTCTTCTCCATGTCTTCAGGTGACATTTTGATCTGATTGTATCCTGAAAATCCGTCCATGAAGGAGAATACCGAGAACTGAGCCGTATTATCTACCAATACGTCAATGTGAGGTAATGGAAAATCATCTTTCGGGCTGGCTCTGTTCAGATCCCGGTAATCAACACACATTCTTACTTTGCCGTCCTTCTTAGGCACAGGTACTATATTAGCAACCCACGGCGGGTAGCTAGTTACAGCAAGGAACCCGGCGTCCCATTGCTTTTGTACCTCTTCCTTGATTTTCATAGCCATGTCTGGACGAGTACGGCGCAGCTTCTGTTTGACTGGAGGGCATTCTTCTCTCAAAGGCAGCTTGTGCACCACAATGTCGGTATCCAACCCTGGCATGTCTTGATACGACCAAGCAAACACATCCACATACTCTTGAAGTAGATCAACCAGTTGCTTCTTCACTGAGTCTTGCAGGCAGGCCCCGATTTTAACCTCTTTCACGTCTTCCTCCGTACCAAGATTAATCACTTCAACCTCCTCTTGGTGAGGGGTAATAACCTTTTCCTCTTGTCTTAACAACCTGGCTAGCTCTTCAGGAAGCTCATATTCTTCTTCAACCCCTTCATCAGCTTGATTGATCGGATTGTCAAAGTCATACGATGTCATAGCCGTGCTGTTGTCGGTGCTGTCAGGAAGGCACTCTCTGCAAGGGTTAAGTTGTTCGTTTTAGTGATCTGATTTTAATCTTATTTAGAAAAGTGAAATGAAGTTGTCATTTTGAAAACACTGCCATTTATTTTTTTGTACAAAAAGAAAAATGGAAAAACAGTGAACGAAAAGAAAAAAGACTCGTTTGCAAAAAGATGTCTGATATTTCATTAATTGATCTTGTTTGCACAAAAAGTACAGATGGCCCGATTACAAAATGAGTCTTGTCATCTTGGGCAAGATGCAAGACTTTGATGCATGCTTATAAAATACAGGAAATAATAATTACTCTGATCGAGTAACTCTTATAATTTCCTGGGAAGACCAGTTCGAGACACTGCTCCCCGGGATCTTTGGACGAATCCAATTCTCCAGATTGCGCTCCTCTTCCAGCTCGTCTTCCAGACAGTTGATAGCATCGGGGGTAAGCATCCCTCCACTGACAAAACCAGGCTCTTCAGCAGCCTTTGCTTGATGTTGAGTTGGTCTGTAACCCAACCCAAACTTGTCTTCTTTTTTCTCCACCGATAGCAGTTTGCCCCAGCCCTGGGCAGTTCCTTCCTCAACAACCTTCCGGGCTTGTTGGTATGATGACATTGGAGTACCAGATACAGCAGATGCCTCATTCACATTCAAAGCTTCAAACCCCTGGCTCATTGTTTCATGGATCTCCCCATCCATTTCAATGTACTTATAGGTTGCCAGGTGGCTGACAAAAATGTCCTCCTCTCCACAGATTGTGACAACTTGGCCTTCCCACTCAAATTTTAACTTTTGGTGAAGGGTATACGTTATTGCGCCGGCGGCGTGAATCCAGGGTCTACCCAACAAACAGCTGTAGGCGGGCTGAATGTCCATCACATAAAAGATAGTTTTAAAGGTCTGTGGGCCAATTGTCACAGGTAGCTCAATCTCTCCCAGAACCGATCTCTTAGAACCATCAAAGGCTCTTACCACCAGGTTACTGGGTCTCAATGCCAAACCATCATATTCTAACTTCACCAGAGCCTTCTTTGGTAAGACATTAAGGGACGACCCTGTGTCTACCAGCACATGAGAAAGGACAGCTCCTTTGCATTCCATGGTTATGTGCAAGGCTTTGTTGTGGTTGCGGCCGTCCGCTGTCAAGTCAGTATTGGTGAACCCTAGCCCATTGCTAGCAGTAACATTTCCAACCACGGTCTCCAACTGGTTGACAGTAATCTCTTCAGGCACGTAAGCTGCGTGCAGGACTTTAAGTAGTGCATTCCGATGGGCTTCGGAGCACATAAGCAGTGAGAGGATAGAGATTTTGGATGGCGTCTGGTGAAGTTGATCCACAATTTTTTAGTCACTCTTTTTGATGATTCTCATAAACTCATCAACTTCTTGATCGAACGGTGTTTTCAGGGTTTCTTTGGCAGCTTGATCTTCCTGCACCGGGCTCTTTCCCTTTGCCTTGGCAGCAGCTTCTGCTTCGGCAGTAGGTCTTTGAATTGGTGGAGCGAAGAGACGTCCGCTTCGGGTGAAGCCTCCTCCTCCCCCCACATTATCTACTTGTGGTGCAGGTGTTGATGTTTCAAGAGTGATTCTTTTTCCTTCGCAATACACGTCAGAGCCATAGTGCCAAGGGATGGCCCCGTTGCTCTCATATGGTACTGGTCCAGGCACCGTGACAGTGACTGAACTGATTGCTGCTGTTGAAGGGACTGTAATCGTTTGTGGATCATAAAAGATTGTAACTGGTGCTCTGATGGGAGCAGCACCTTCTGAATGGTAGGCAGAGTTGTTCTCAGGATCATAAAATATGGTGACAGTAGAGACGTCTTCATGATTTGTTGCTGGAGTTGTAGGAGATATTGTCGGAAGAACTGATGTTATTGTTGTAGGAGTCTCGAAGTGGAGTGAAGCTGAAGTTGTAGCAGGAAGATTTGTTGTAAACTGATCAGTTGAGATGATGGATGAAGTACTTGTTGATGAAACTGTAGAATTGTCAGGAACAATAGTTGCTGCAGTTGTAGGAGGTTCTGAAACCGTTGCTGACGATATTGCTGGATTTGTTGGAAATGATGTGGTGATCTGAAGTTGGCCACTCCGAATAAGGCCATCTATGCCATTCCTCAAATTATCGCACCCATTTACCGAGATATTGCAGTAAGCACAGCCTAACTCACACCCCGGGAACATTTGACATTCCAAGAGCTGAGCTTTGATTTCTACCAATGGTGTCCTGATCTGTCCCACACTGGTTATTAAATAAGACGGCTTGTCTTCTTCAATAGCGTTAATCCGGGGACCACCATGGTTTGGCATCGGGTTTTTATTGACATTGGGTGGTGGTGCGAAATTCAGAGCCTTTGAGTCTACCAGGTCTTGTACCTTCATATGCAGAGCCCTGCATTTTTCTGTGCTGTGGCCAGGTGCGTTTGAATGAAAGGCACACCTAGCATTGGAGTCATAATTCCTTGGTAGACTGTTGGGATCCGGAGGTGCCAACGTTCTTAGCTCAACCAGGTTGAGTTTCAGAAGTTGTGGCAGCAAAGTAGCATATGGCATTGGGATCGGATCGATCACTCTGTTAGCTTGAGATGGCCTCTGTTGGAATGGCCTTTGTTGACTGTTGTTGTTGGTGTTGCTGTTGTTGTAATTCCTTGGAGGATACTGATTTTGCTGATGGTACTGAGGTTGTTGTTGATAGCTTTGCTGAGGAGGTTGATAGACAGGTTGAGGATGAGCTGGAGCAGGGATGGTGACTGCTGCTATGGACCTCTGAGCATATTGGGGCCTACCCCTGTTTGAATGGATGGCATTGGTCTCGCCAGTTCTTCTCGGGCCTGCAAAAGGCTTTCTTGTACTACTGGACGAGCTTGCACCATTGTCTGAGATCTTTCCCATTTTTAACAAGCTTTCAATTCTCTCCCCAGCTATGACAACATCTGCAAAGCTAGTAGAAGAGAAAGCAGCCAACCTGTCAATATATGTTCCCTGAAGGGTGTTCATGAACATATCTGCCATTTCCCGTTCAGACATAGGTGGTTGAACAGCAGCAGCCAGTTGCCTCCACCTTTGGGCATATTCTCGGAAACTCTCCCTCGAAGACTGTGACATTCCCATCAGGAGAGTCCTGTTGGGTGCCATGTCTAGATTATACTGATACTGTCTGATGAAGGCCTCTGCCAGGTCCTTCCAGCATCTAATTGTTGCTCTTGTCAGATGGGAATACCACTCCCTCGAAGCTCCAGTCAAGCTATCTTCAAAATAGAACATCCAATATTTTTCATCCATTGTATAAGCCTTCAGCCTTCCCAGAAATGATTGTAGATGAGTCCGGGGGCATGAAGTCCCATTATACTTTTCGAAACAAGGAGGCTTGAACTTATGGGGGATCCTGACCCCGTCTACCAAACCCATGTCCATAACGTCGAAGCCCAAAGAGTTTTGAGATTCTAAGGACCTCAACTTCTCAGCTATTTTATCCAACCGTCTATCGTATGCTTCTTCCCCAGCACCCATTACTGTGAACTGGTCTTCTTGAGGGTCTTCCTGTAATACCCTCCCTGCTGTGGCAGTCCCTTGTATATTGACAGGGATGTTGGCCTCTGGATGGAGATGGGGTCCAAAAACTGGGGGATTGACATGAGGTTGGACCCTCTCGTTGTTACTTGTGCCAGCAGTTCCCACACGGGGTTCCTCTTGATTCCTCCCTTCTACCAAAGCTCTGAGCCTCTCCTGGCTTTGAGCTAAGTTGTTCATTACTTCCATGAACTGTGTTATCTGAGTTCTCATCTCCAACCTTTCGTTGGCCATCTGGTTTCTGACCTCCGTAAGGTCCTGCTGCATCTGATCCATTTGGATGCCCGGAAGATTGCTTCTAGTTGGGTACCTGTGTGGCCTGTTGAGGGGAAATACCCGGCGGCGAGCAATAATTCCTGAGATTCACAACAGAGGTTAGTAACAACAAAACAAAAACCTACAAAACAAACAAAAGGGTTAGTATGCAATGCAGTTATGCTTATTTGCTCTCAAGGTATCCGGTTTGGCCTTCAGTTTTGACCCTTCCAGACCCTTGAAGATGCTGCTGTTGAAGTTGCTTTCGAAGTAAACTAACATGAATATATTACATAAGGTGAAATTATTCAATTTGTTCGTTTTACAACGCAAGCCCACTAAGGGGTCAAAATACAGTACAAAAATAAAAGTACATGGAAAGAAAGCAACAACAAACAAATGGTCAAACACCAAGACCAAACTCATCCTCACGAACTTCCTTGAGAAGTGCTTCGGTCACAGGATCAGCCGGACGCTCCGTGAGATTCCTGATGAGGAGATTCTGGGTCGTAACAGCTGCTGTTAGCTTTTTGTGCTGAGTTTGGTCCTTGGACCTCTTCACCCCTGCTTTGATCTTCAATTCTGATATTTCCCTCTTGGCTGCTGCTAGGGCTTCTTGTTGTTCTTTTGCACTAGCTTCCAGTTGCTCCATCTTGTCTTGAACTCTCTTGTCTTCCAGGGTATGAGCCTCGGTGATCCTGACCCACCGGGCTTGACTCTCCTTCAAGTACAAGTCTGTCCTCGCTCTCTGGAACTGGGCTTCTTTGCAAGCATTCTTCAGAATTTGTTCACCAGCCTTAGACTTTTTGATATAATCCCCAGACTTTTCAATCTTAGTCAAATGCTCCACTCTCAACTTCTCCAATCTCTCAATCTCCCTCATACCTTCACTCCTCTCCCGGAGGGTCTTCTGCAAAGCCTGGGTTAGCTTCTCATTTCTTTCCTTCAAGCTCTCAAACTCCTCCAAACTGATGGTGGCAGGGGGTGGTGCTGAAGATGACTCAGGCATGTCTTCTATGGTAAAGGGCATTCCAGAGAATTGGGCCCTGGCACGGGACCACTCATAATATTGTGCTGATGCCACATTATTACACTTCCCCAGAATGGTGACTCCCTTGGTTTGAACATTATCCCAGGCCCAGGCAGCCTGCCTAACAACAGCCAAACTAATCTTGTTCTCACAATAAAGAGTCTCAACCAAGTCCTGTGCCCTAGGAGTGTGGACCAGTGCATAGCCCAGTTGCCTTCTGAACAGCAGAGGATTGTAATTGATGCTACCCTTAACTCCTATTAAAGGCACATTGGGAAAATGTCCACAGCTGGTGGTGATATCCCTGCCCTTGGTGCTTTGAGTGCACCATCTGATATCTGCTGAAGTTAGAACAGTGAGTCTCTTAGCCCAGTTGCTCTGCTGATGAGGGTTTAGGAATGCATCTGTCCTGGGTAGATGCCTGAGAAGCCAAGTGTGAAACAATGGAGCACAAAACCTCACTAACCTCCCCCTCTGCTTTTCATTCCTCTGATGCACTGAATAATAAAGATCCCCCAATAAAGTTGGCACTGGGTTCTTCAAGATGAACAGATGGATTGCATTCTTGCTAATGAATCGAGGCTCATCCGCAAACAATACAATCCCATATATACTCAAGGCCAGTAAGGCACAAACAGCTTTCCACTCTCCTAGAGAAGCTTTCAGGATAGCTTGAGAGGTTAAGAAGTCCAGATGAAAACCAGGGATCCCAGCTTTAGAGGTCATATGCTGCTCAACCAAAACAGGTTCCAGATGCAAAGCCTTTGCTACTTCTCCATTAGCAGGAAAGACCATCTCAGGGTTGAAAGGAATTTCTCTCCTGATAGGCATACCAACTAATGAGGAGTACTCTTCCAATAAGGGGCCCAACTGAAAGTTTTGAAAAGTAAAACATCTCAGTGGAGGATCATAAAACTGAATGCAGGTGTGGATGAGGCTCCTCTGTGAAGGGTCCAGATCCATAACCATGTCCAGTATATCTCCATAACTCTCCCTGAACAAGGGTATGTGATCTGGAGTGATCAGGGTTTGAATCCTCCTGATGTCAGATAGCTCTGGCTGGAAGAAGTGATAGGTGACATTTCTCTTTTTAGGAGCCATGATGTTGAAGACTGAGTAGAGACTGGTGCTGATGACAATGCTGAAGTGATGAGCCACTGGTTGGCTGATGCTGGTGATAACTGAAGCAAGCGCTGATAACTGAAGCAGGTGCTGGTGAAGATAGGTCAAAACTGAAGATGGGGTCAAAACCAAAACCTGATGAAGATGGATACCCTGAAACACAAATAAGCAAATGTCAATATGATGCAATGAGTATGTATGCAAATGAAATGCAAGGGTCTGCGACTGAGCTGGATCTGATCAAAACTCTGATATAGGTCCAAATGTGTTCAAGAATTCCAGTTGGGGTCTATAAATCCAGTAACCAAGGTGGGGGACTCAAATAAAGAGCCACAAGTCCAGGGTTTAGAATCACAAGAACTGTCCAACATGGAGTACTCTTAACAAAATCAAAGTAACAGGGTATTCTGAGGTCAAGGTACCTGCAAACCTGTAAACATCCCGACCCCCTCACAGGTGGTGTTCTAGAACAAGGATCCTCAGACTTGGATCAGTTATGAGAAGTGTAAACACTTCTAACCCGGAGGTACAGTGTTTACATAACCATAAAAGTTCCTCCTCTAATTCACCTCAGTTTCTGAAGGTCAAAACTAAAGGTCATCCAGACTTAGCAGGCTTCCCAGATAGCCCTAGCATTGCAGGAAATCTGCAACACAGAGTTCTCAAGAAGAAACCCATATCTGAACCGTGTTTCATATTCCCGCACCAGACCGAAATGGAATGGGAAAGAATATGATTCACTCTAGCCTAGGTGTCACTCAGGTCCCAGGTATAGGACCTTAACTCTCAATAGAACCCCACCCACCAAAGGAAAACCAAATCCAGCCAGCAGCATGACAGTATGATATATACAAAGTGCAATAAAGAAAAGCAGGAAGCAAACTGTACATAAAGCAAAATAAATACAAGCACAAATAAGCACATAACACCCCAGTAAACACAAATCAATCAAGCGCTAGGAGGAACCCACAAAAAGAACCAGAAGCCCTGGTTGCAATATAAGAATTCCCCAGCAGAGTCGCCAAGCTGTCGCTCCCGAAGATTTGCATCCCGGTACAAGCGCGAACGGTCGGCGAAGGGACAATGAGAACACACAGCAGTGAACTCACTGGAGATGAATAGAGTCACCAACTAGGCATTTTTATCCCGGAGGAAAGGTAATGCTGCATAGACCTAGAAAAGAGACGGATAAGACGGTTGCGAACCAGAGAGACTGAGAAAGGGGGTTGGTTACAACCTGGGAAGGTATTAGCACCCAGATTGTCCGTCGTACTCTACGGGATCCACGCTTGAAAGATTTGTGTTTTAAAGGGGTAGTGTCAGTGTAATCTGTGTATAAAATAGCTGGAAAAGATGTACAGGTGTCAGTGTAAAGTGTATAAGTGATGTGAAGTATGAAAGTGTCAGTGTAAGAACAGGGTGAAATGCTCAAGATCATGAGGCTAAAGAATGAAGCTAGAAGGAGGGGGAATATACAGAGACTTTTGTTCGATAACTGTTAAGTTATGCCTACGTATCCTCTCGTGCAATGAGGAAGTCAGAACACCGTAGTTCGACCCAAAGAGACTGAAAGATGAATTGACTGATGATGAACTGCTTGCTTGTCTATGCTCAAGTGTATGACCTGTCTGGCTCAGGTGCAAACTGTCTCGCATTAGACGGAAGAAGCAAGTTCTCGTTTGTGAGTGAGTGAGATGAGAAAAGAATCCCTAAGGAGACGATTATTGCTTGTTTTTGTGTTTTCAGTCTTTTATTGCTCTTTGAAGTTTGTCATAAGAAAATGAGCTTAAGCCTAAACCAACGGGTTAGTAAACTCATCACATCATCCCTCTGATTAGGGGTAATGAGAATACCTTAAGTGTGAAGTCAGATTCTCACACTTAATCACCATGGTGTAGGATTAAGATCATTAACCTGCTTGTGATTATTTAGATGTTTTTGGTATTTTTGTTTAGTGTTGAGTAATGAGGTTAAGCCATAATCAAGGATTAAACAGACTCATTACACCATCCTAATAGAAGGATAATAGGTGAGAATGTTTAAGCTGAGGAAAGCTCCTCAACTTAATCCATGATTAGGGATTAAACTCATGACAAAACAAGCCTTTGATTAAGTGGATTTTACTTAATGATATGATGATGAAGTGAATTTTATGATTTGTAAGACAACTTGAGGGGGACTTGTCCATTAACACTAGGGTTAGTCCTTCTTAACCATTTAAGGAAGAATTAGAACCCTGATGCAAGGCCCAAGTTACAAGTGTGATGTCTTGATGATTATTATGTGAATTGATTAAGAGATTTAAACACATTAAGGGTTTAACACTTAGGATTAAAGTTATACACTCCATCCTAATAGAAGGATGCAGGCATAAGCTTAATCACAAAGCCTTAAAGCCTTTAGGGTTTAGTCCCTGATTATGAGATGAGAAGAGAAGACTCAAAGAGACACAAAGGTAAAACTATGAGGGGAGACTAATCAAGACCCTAATTCATTGTCATGCTTGGTTGTTCCTAAGGTTTGTGAGGTTTTCAGGAACAATCTTCAAAGGAGCCACCAGGAAGCAGATGAACAAGATCAAGAGAAGCAAAGCAACTTGCTTCATTCAAGGAGTCAAGTCACTTGAAGAAAGAAAGTGGGAGGAGAAAGAATGAGCAAGCTCAAACTCAAACACATATAGAAATGCAGCAATGGATGCAAGAGAGATGAGAAGAAAAGTTATGAGAAGTGAAGGCAAATTCACTTCTCAAGGTTACTTACCACCTGAAATGTTAGAAAGAAATGCAATGCAATGCAAGATGGGATGAAATGGCATGATGCTAAGCAAAACCAGAAGCATGTTGATGATGATTATGATGTTATGAGGTGCTGCAAACATGAGGCAAGACATGGAGATGTTCATACAAGATCATGGGTGCAAATGATGCAAGTTAAGGAGCATGAATAAGCATGGAAAGCTATGAAGCATGCAAGGCAAATGACATGGCAAATTTGTGATGCAATGATCAAACATGCTTCCTATATGTCTTATGATGTCAAATGAATCACAAGAATGCACTAAATGCAAAGACAAGTCATGTTATGCAAGAGAATGCAAGAGGGATGCAAATGAAAGCTCAAATTAGGGTTTATGGACAATGCATCTAACAAAAACCCAAAACAGAAGCAAACCCTAAGATAAAAAAATGGAAAATGCCACCCAAAGAAACCCTAAACCTATACTAAACCAAGGTCCAAAGGGGAGGTCTCAACTCTTAACCAATCTCAAGTTATGAATTTTCTAAGTTATTAGGGTTTTTAGGGCTCCTAAACAAAAGAAATGCCAAACAAATTGAAATGCAAGATCAAATCATGGCCATTTTATCCTAGAAACTACATGCTAAACACAAAACAATGCAAGAAGAACCAATGTCCAACCCCTCTTAGATAGGCAGAAATGAATTTTTGAACTTATGATCAAAACAATGCACAAAATATGATTTAATTCAATGAAAAATTCTTAAAATGCATCAAGATCCAAAAAGAAATTTGGTTTGAAGATTGGACAATGTTTCTAAATGTCTTAGAACATTTCATGAATTTTTTTGTAAATTTTAAATACCTAAAAGTATTTTTAATTAATTAATTTCCATTAATCAATTAAAAATAATCTTTTAAATATTTAAAAATACTTTTTTAATGATAAAAAATAAAATAAAAATATTTTTGGGTCTTAAAAATTAATAAAACTTTTAAGAAAAAGTTTCATAATTTTTAAGACATTTTTTCTATTTTTAATTAATTATGCAAGTTAAATGAAATAAAATGAAATTAAAATAAGAAAAAAAGAAAAGTAATCAGGATGGAGGGCCAGGATGGGCTCTGAATTCAAACTGGTTGACCAGCGCGCAAATGAAGGGTGTGGATTGCATCTGATTTAATTATCCTAATTAAAAATTAATTAAACTAATGAGAGAGATTAGGGCTAAGCAGATTGATCTGGGCCATCCAAACTGGAGGGAAGTCAACAGGTCAAAGGGGATCTACGCTCCACATTCAAATGCCCTTAATGACTGTAATTAGGGCTAAATGACTTTCAGGCCGCCGGAGAAGACTTCCGGTCGTCTTCTCCGGCCAGCCAAAACCCTAGATTCTTCTATAGGTCACCAAATCACAAATTTCTTCCATCAAACTGACTCTCTCATCAATCTAAACCTAAACCCTAAGCCTAAATTCATTTATTTTCATCCATGAGCATGAATCGAAACAAAAGATAAAACACGGGCAAATGTTCAGGAACTCCATACATGCTGGTTTCTACACTATTTTCAAAAGCAAGCATACATTCATGATCAGGGGAACACAAGGCATCATAAAAGAACTAAAAAATCAGTTTCTGGGAAAAATGTTCATGAAGCTCACCTGAGATGCAGCTTCTCTGTTTATGAGCTCTCTGGACTTTTTTCTTGCACAGGCTTGCTCCCTTGAACCTCCTGAGGGCAAAATGAGACTCAAAATGCTTGGAGAGTGGCTGGCTTGAAAGATCCAACTCTGGTGTAGCAGAAATGGGGATCTGTGTACAGGCAGCTTTAGACCAAAGTGAAGGGTGGTTTTGACTTCTTGTGGTATGCTTGACTTGTTGGTGAAGAAAGGTGAGGTGTTTGATGGCTGGATGAAGGGATTCGATGAGTTCTGGTTTGGAAGGTGAGAAATGGTGAAGCTCAGGTCAGGCTTGTTTCAGGCTTGAGCTTTGGTGGTTTGAGGTCTATGAAGTGTGGTGAGTTGAATGGTGAAGATGGTTTTTGTGTTTGCAAGCTGTGTAGGCAGATTCGAAGCAACTTGCAAGATGAGGTGATTTTGTGAATGTGATCAATGAAGTGTTTTCAGCCTTGCTAGATGTATGGAATGGCTTGCCCTTTGTCCACATAACTCTCTCTCATTGGTCAGATGATTGGACATGTGCTTTATTGATTGGTAAGTCACCTTTTGCAAAAAGTCAAATAATGTGTAAGAGAAGTATGGCTCATGATCTAGGCAAGTACATGGGCTGGTTCTGGTGCAGCAAGGTGAGGTGAGAGGCTAGCAAAGTGTAGTAACCAATGCAGCAAGTTGTAGGAAGTGATCATGAAGATTTTGCAAGTTGTAACTTTTTGGTTCACATGTGAAAAGTCTTGTTACATGAACCATAACCATGGGCATTCTTGGTTCAAATCTGAATTTTATGACTTAGAGAATGTTTGCATACTGGTTTGGAGTGAATTAGAAGTCACATTGGGCTTTGGTTCATGATCTTGCAAAATTTCCATTTGAGGCATGCCTTGAAAATCAATGATTTTGGCCAACTTTGTCACACCATAACTTTTGATCCAAGAAGAGTTTGATCATGTTCTTGTACTTTTTGAAAAGGGAAAGATGAGATCTACAACTTTCATGACCAAAGTTTTTCCATTTGAAGCATTTTTGGATCAATAATCAAAGCTTGAAAAATGACCTAAAATGAAGCATTCTTGAAAAGTCAACTATGCCCAAAAAGTCAACATTTGCAAAAACCCTAAATTCTTGATTTTTATGAACTTCAACCTTCTTCCATGATCAAATAAAGATCATATACACTCAAAATGATGAAGATCACCCATTGGTTGGGTCATTGGGGGCCTCAGATGCCCTGATTTTACACTGACTTGTCTGAAAAGCCAACTCTTGATCAGATGACTTCCCCATGGAATTTCTTCATGAAAGTTGATATGTATACTCCCTATACCATATAGAGACCAATAGAAACAAGAATGACCAGAAAATTTGGAGTTATGGCCTCTGAAACCAAAACCCTAATTTTCAGTCAACTGTGCAATCTATCCTGGCTTTGCATCCACTCAAACCCTAGTTCTTGTGATTCTTTTGAATTCTTGACTTTGTGAGGGTGTACTATGATGTTTGAACACATGTAGACCCCTTTGAATTGATTGGTTGCCTTTGGAGTGGCTCAAGAGGCTCTGGGATTGCCCAGATCACAAACCCTAGGTGTAGATGCCTTAGAACCAATGCAATGACTCAAAAAAATGAGATGTGAGATGATATGATTGTGTTTATGCATATGAGATGATCACAAGCCATGGTGTGAATGGGTGAGGGCAAATTTGGGGTGTTTACACACATTCCTTTTGACACTCGTCTGTGTCATCCTATCCCCACAGGTCGCCGAAACACCTTTTACACTCTCATATACAAATGTTTGTTCATAACTTATACACTTTTCTCTTCTGACACTCGTCCGTGGCACCTTTCCCCAGCAAGTTGAACACTCGTCCGCGTCTTGCTCATACTTCCCAATACTCATTCATACTTATACAGATACTCGTCCGTATCTTGTATTCATTCCCCCCACAGATTCGACACTCGTCCGTGTTCTTTGTTAACCAGTCGGTACTCGTTCGTATCATCATCTCTGAACACGCGTCAGCGTTTGTTTCTACCGATACCCGTCCGTATCATGGTCCTAAGGATGCTCGTCCGCATCTTTAATCTATACACAGCGTCAAACACTTATACCTTGTTGAGTGTAAACACTCGTCCGTGTTTATCATTCCCCAGCAGAACAACTTTCTTCTATCCGATATTCGTCATATGTCGTGATACTTTCGGCAGCCGTACCCTGCCAAGTGATCATCCTTCACCTTCAGATGACCGTCCCTCATCCTTTCCCCAGAGGAGTTTCCATTATTGGAACCCTTTTCTATCCGGCATTCGTCCTATGTCGTGATATTTTAGCAGCCGTCCCCTGCTAGGTGATCGTCCTTCACCTCTTGATGATCGTCCCTCATCATTTTATCTGATGGCCGTCTCCATCGTTGATCTTGTTATCTGACATTCATCCTATGTCGTGATAAACCCTGAGAGCAGCTGTACCCTGCTAGGTGATCGTCCTTCACCTCTTGATGATAGTCCTTCATCATGCTTATCCGATGGCCGTCCCCATCGTCGACCTTTTTCTATTCGACATTCGTCCTATGTCGTGATAAAGAGAAGCCGTCCCCTGCTAGGTGATTGTCCTTCACCATTGATGACCGTCCCTCATCATTTTTTTTATTTTTTATTCTTTGAACCGATGGCCGTCCCCGTCGTTGTTTACTTTACTTTACAAACATGATGGCTGTCCCCATCATTGCCTTTACATTAATCCCCAGAGAATCTTGTTTATTTACCCGATGGTTGTCCCCATTGTTGTCTCTTTATATCCCCAGCTTGTCGGTCGTCCCCGTCATTACTTAGTTCACCGTTTTATCCCCAGCAGTCGTCCTCTACTCGATGGTCATCCTCCATCGCCTGCATTTGATAATCATGATATACTTTCTTTTACAATTTATATCCCTTTTCTTCTTATCCCCAGTGAGTGCAAATTTCGAACTGTCTTTGGTATTCAACCACAAGTTATCTTGTTTGTCTGTTAAGCCAGGCACTTACATCCTGCACAGCTAACTCATGCTTGAATAGGGGCAGCTGTAAACACCCTAAATTTTCCCTCACTAAATTTACACCATGGCTTGTGATATTTCATGTTTGCATAAGTTTAAGCATATCATCTCATAATACATATTTGTTTCACTGCATAAGTCCAAGTTCATCTGCATCTAGGGTTTGTGATCTGAGCAATCCAAGTTTCCATCTGAGTTACCCCAAAGGTCTTAAAGCATTCCAAGAGGGTCCATGTGTGTTCTATCTTCATATGGTTCCTCTCAAAGTTCAAGGAAGTCAAGAAATCACAAGAACTGGCAAGGCATGGAAGCAGAGCTAGGGTTTTCACTACACATATAACCAAAATTAGGGTTTTGGTTTTAGAGGCCATAATTCCAAATTTTTGGGTCATTCTTGTTTCTATTGTTCTTAAGATGTTATAAGGATCATATATAGCAAGTTTGATGAAGAAAGTTTTTTGTGGAAGTCATTTGTTCATTGGGTAACTTCTTGAGCAAGTCAGTGCAAAATCAGGGCATCTGAGGCCCCCAACAATCGAACCAAAGGGGTATTTTCATCAAATTGAAGTTATGTGATCTTTATTTGATCACTTAAGTGCTTGTAAGTTCACAAAATTGAAGAAATTTGAGCTAAACCAAAAGTTGCCAAAAATGGAAATGATTTGTAATGGAAACTTTCCATTTTGGGAAAGTTCTTCAACCTCCTCTTTCTTGATAAAAAATGCTTCAAATGAAAAATTATTGGTCATGAAAGTTGTAGATTATGTCTTTCCCTTCTCAAAAAGTACAAGAACATGTTCTAATTCATTATGGAACTCATGTTATGATCTTTCAAATTTGGAAAAAATCCTATAATTTTCAAGAATACAACAAAGAGGGATTTTTGCAAAACCACTTGCTAAGCCATTTCATGACCTCTAAAGCATCTCTAAACATCATACCATCATAGTGCAACTCATTTTGATCATAATTGGCCCAAGAATCATTCACTTTCATGCCTTCAACTTCAAGAAATTAAAAAAGGGCCAAAGTTCTTCAAATTGCAAAAAGGCATGAATCTTCTCATACAATTGCATCAACACCCCAAATCAGTTTCTATGGACCTCCTTGATCTATGCTGAACCAAGACATGCCCTTGAACAACTCCTTCCATAGCCCATACCTCAAGTACACACAAATTGACTTCTTTGCAACCTTCCCATACCAATCACCACAGGCCACCACCCACTATCTGGCCAATAGAGACATGTTATATGGACCAAAAGCAAGCCATTTCACATAACCTTAGAGCTCGGAACCATACACAAGCCAAGTTTCAAAAAATCACCCTCAAACTTCATCTCTTCGAAACACACTGCACAAGCATCAAACCTAAAATATTTTTCCACCATTCATCTCAAAATGACTCAAGGATCATAAGCCACCCATTGCCAAGCCCTAAAAGTCAGCCAAACACAAACACGATTTTGGACCAGCTGAGTTGCTATCTATCAAACCAAGCCATATAAACTCTTGAAAAGCTTCTCAACATCATCAAGGGACTCATTGGGGTAGGATTGCACAAAAGAGGAAGCCAGATAGCTCAGATTGCAAAGCTCCAGCTCAGGTATACCTCATGAACTTTTTTTCCAGAAATGCTATTTTAAGTTCCTAGATTGTTCTTTGTGTCTCCCTGATCATTGTGATGTGTTTAGTTTTTAAAATGGTTGAGTATTAAGCTTGTATCGTGCCTCTGAAACTTTTTCAGTTTTGATGTTTTGAATCGTATCTTGAGTTTGAGCCATTAGAAATTTGTTTTGAGGTTAGATTCGTGTTTAGGAAGATGTGGGGAGTTGATCTGGAACTTT
Source organism: Lathyrus aphaca (assembly GCA_963966055.1). NCBI lineage: Eukaryota > Viridiplantae > Streptophyta > Magnoliopsida > Fabales > Fabaceae > Lathyrus > Lathyrus aphaca. Next base: position 378,606,537 of record OZ014519.1, on the reverse strand, counting down.
AGAGCCCCTGAAATGGCCTAGGGAAGAAGTTGGTTTTGGGGTCTCGCCGGAGAAGACGATCGGAACCACTATTCCGGTCATCTGGAGGTGATTAGGGTTTGTGATTAGGGTTAGCCCAGTTTGAATGTGGAACGTTAGATCATGTTTCCCGCGTGCTTTGGATGGCTAGGATGAGTCCAATTAACCCTAATCTTAATTAATTAGGTTAATTAATTAGGTTTAATTTTAAAATAGCCAGTTTGAATCTGGGCCCTTAGATCTGGCGCCAGCCAATTCCCTCCATTTTGTTTTAAACCTCACCCACAGGATGCGCATACTTTTCATTTAATTTGATTTTTATTTGATATTTATTCATTTTTCTTGCATATTTATTTTAAAATACCTAGAAAAATAACAAAAATCTCATTTTTTGCATTTCAGTCCCAAATATTTTTCTTCATCCAAAAATATATTTATTTTTATTTTTTTGCATAAAAATTGTATTTTTAAAATATTTAAATGTTTATTTTAATTAATTAATTGAATTTAATTAATTAAAATACCATTTAAGTTTCTAAAAATCACCAAAAAAATCATGAATCATCCCTTTGTATTTATAAACATTTCCAAACTCTTCATACAAATTTATTTTTAGGTTTGATGATCATTTAAGAATTTTGTTTGAATTAAGGGTCATTTAAATCCTATTTTTGAGCCCTAACTTGGAAAAATCTTTTCTTCCTAACCAATAATTGTTTGAAGATGATTCTTTTTGCATTGTTTTGTGAATATCATGTAGTTTCTAAGATATATTTGTCATGAATTTATCTTGAATTTTCAATTTGATTTGAATTTTTCCATTAGAAGCACCCTAAAACCCTAGCAAACTTAGGAAAATCATTTATTTCTTTAGGTTAAGAGTTAGACCTTCTCCTTTGGGTTGTAATATCATGTGGGGTTAGGGTTTTTTTGAGTGTGATTTCAAATTTTTATCATGTCATTTTCTTCTGTCTTTACCATATGCATCTCATGTTGCCTTAAAACCCTAAATTTGCATCTTCATTTGCATTTATCTTGCATATGCATCCATACATGAACTTGCCATGACATATCATGCATTCATATGTCATATTAGACATCTTAGGACATGTTAGAATCATGCTTGATCATTTATTCATTCATTTTCCATGATTTTCATTCATCTCCTTTCATAAACTTTCATGAACTTTCAAACTTCAAAGCATGCTTCCATTTGCATCTCATCTTTGTATGACTATTCATTGCACTTTGTATGCCTTTGAATCATGTCATAGCATCATTTGCATCATGTGTATGCTTCTGGGTTTGATCTTTGTCATTGCATATGCTTCATTCCATTTCATTTCTTTCCTTATGCATCTTGTGCTAACATTTTCAGGTGGTAAGTTAATTTGAGAAGTGGATTTGCCTTCACTTGTCATTTATCTTCATCCTCTTCATTTGCATATTGCTGGTTTCTTTTAGTGGGCTTACTCACTTGTGTTAATCTCTCACTTTCTTTCTTTAAGTTACTTATCTTCTTCAATGAAGTAAGTTACTTATCTTTTTTGAAGATCTTTCTCAAACCTTACAAACCATAGGAACTTCCAAGCATGATAATTTTTAGGACTTATTAGTTTCCCTTAGAATTTTACCTTGGAGTCTTCTTTGTGTCTCTCTTTTCATCTCATCATTAGAGACTAAACCTTTAAGGCTTTATGACTTTGGAATTAGGGTTATGCCTGCATCCTTCTCTTAGGATGGAGTGTATAACTTTAATCCTAAGTGTTAAACCCTTAATTTGTTTAAACCTCTTAGTCAATCCATCTAATAATCACTAAGACATTAACTTGTAACTTGGGCCTTACATTAGGGTTCTAATTCTTCCTTTATTGGTTAAGAAGGACTAACCCTAGTGTTTAATGGACAAGTCCCCCTCAAGTTGTCTTACAAATCATAAAATCCACTTCTTAATCTCACCTCTTAATTAAAATCCACTCAATAAAGGTTTGTTTTGTCATGGCTTTAATCCCTAGTCATGGATTAAGTTGAGGTATCTTCCTCAGCTTAAGTGTGCTCATATATTATCCTTCTATTAGGATGGTGTAATGAGTTCACTAATCTTTGATTATGGCTTAAACTCATTACTTAACACTAAACAAAAACCCAAAAACATCTAAATAATCACAAGTAGGTTAATGATCTTAACCCTACATCATCATGGTAATTAAGTTGAGATGCTTATCTCATACTTAAGTATTCTCGTTATCCCTAATCAGGGAGGATATAATGAGTTTACAACCTTTGATTTAGGCTTAAGCTCATTAATTTATGTAAAACACCAAAAACAATAAAAAAAACTGAAAAACACAAAAACTAACAATAATCATCTCCTTCGGGATTCTTTTCTCATCATCTTCACTCACAAACGAGAACTTTCTTCTTCCGTCTAATGCAAGACAGTTAGCAGTCGAGCCAGACGAGTCATACACTTGAGCATAGATAAGCAGGCAGTTCATAGTCAATTTATCTTTCAGTCTCTTTTAGTCGAACTACGGTGTTCTGACTTCCTCATTGCACAAGAGGATACGTAGGCATAACTTAACTGTTATCAAACAAAAGTCTTTGTGTCTTTCCCCTCTTTCAGCATTCTCTTTTAAGCCTCAGTTCCTGAGCATTCACCATTTTGCACTGACACTTGTATATTCTTTTCTAGCTTTTGCACACAGATAGCACAGACACCTACCCCTTTAAACACATTTTCTAGGTTTATGCAGCATTACCTTTCCTTCGGGATAAAAATGCCTAGCTGGCGACTCTATTCATCTTCATCCTCATTTTCTCCATTCGCCAACCGTTCGCGCTTGTACAGGGATGCGAATCTTCGGGAGCGACAAGGTTGTAACCGACTCCCGAACCCAGATTCTTTGTTTCGCATGAACTTTGTCCTTCCTTTTCTTTTCTTCGGTTCGTACAACATTACCATTCCCATTCCTTCGGGATAAAAATTCCTGGCTGGAGACTCTACCTTTTCCACACCATTTTCGCGTTTGTACTAGGATGGAAATACAGGGAGCGACAACTGGCGACTCTACCGGGGACCGAACCCAAAATCTGTGGTTCCCTTTGAGAGTCTCTCCTAGCGCTTGCTTGTTTCTGTTTCTTTGGGTGTTGATTGTCTGCTGTTGCGTGTTTATTTTACTATTGTTTATTTACAGCTTTATTTATCACTTTCAGTATTTATTTTCATGCATCATATGTATATACTAGACTGTCTGGACTGTGCTGGTTTTCTTTTGGCGGATTTGGGGATTGTTACTGTGAGATGAGCTTGTAACCAGGGCTCGAGTGCACCCTAGGACTTATAGTGGTTCCACTTTGGCTTAATCTCATCTTGCTATGTTGGTATGAGTGAGTTCCACGCCCAGACATACGACCGTCTTAGAAATATTTTGATACAGGAATCTTTCTTGATCATTACAGGACCTCAATAGTTATGTGAATCTGGGGATTGATCATTGAGGCCCTTTGTGGAAACATCCCTCTATAGTGGTGACAGTGGAAGACCACACTCTGTGGCAAAACCATTCGCACCCTAGGGCCCACTGGGAACTTGCATAGGATGGTCTTGTTCTTTTATAGGAACTCAGTCAAAGAATCTAGTCGTATGACTATAGTATTTTATCCTACGGGATGAATGTACTATTGTTTCTCGATTTCAACGCTTGAAGCTGGGGACTTATAAGGGATGCTTTTTTTTCCCGGACTCACGCTGAGACCTCCCTGAGTAGTACATAATTCCAAACTAATTCCCTGATTTGGTCATGAGCCATTTCTCGGAAATGGTAAAAGTATTATTGTTGTTCGGCTTTGAGAGTCCGTGATGTTTGACCCGGAGCACACTCGTGAGATTGGGAGGGGTTTACAGGTTTGCAGGAACCCTTGACCTCAGCATACCCTTTATCATTAGTGTGATCTTATGTCATGGTCCGTTTACTGTGTTCTTGAAAATTCTTGAGTATCTGGTTATGGGTTCCTTATCTGAGGGTTGTTAAGCAGAAAATAGTTCTTGATCACTTGGTTCTCAGCACTATATCCAGACAGATCCAGATGTTAATCACGTGCCTGCATTGCATTTGCATTGCATCACACTAGCATTAACTATTTGTGTTTCTATTTTCAGGTCACCATTTGCATCTTGTACCCAGTTCCGGTAATTGTCACTTGTCTAGATGGCAGAAAATAGAGAGGCTCCTAGAAAAAGGAATGTCCATTACACTTTTCCACAACCAAAAACTGAGAGTATTCATAAATTGATAGATTTGATGAATCACAAGGTTTTAGAAGACTTCAGGAAAGAATATGGGAAATTTCTGAACTACGTGAACAAGCCTATTGTTGATCAAAGGGATGGTCTCCATTCATTGTTGCAGTTCTACGATCCTCAGTTGCGATTCTTTGTGTTTCCAGACTATATCTTAGCTCCTTGGAAGAGATTTCCAACATCTTGAAGATTCCTATTAGAAAGGGTATTCCTTATTATGCTTCAGGGAGGGCTCATTCACATGCAGATATAGCCAGTGCTTGTCACCTTAGTATTCTTAGAATTAAGATGGGTTTAGAAGCCAATGAAGGAAAGGGGATTGCTTGTGACTTTCTTGTCACATAGGCTCATTTGTTTTCTCAAGGAAACAAGTGGGCAAGGTTTAGTGCATTACTAGCCTTGATGGTATATGGAATAAGCTTGTTCTCAGGAGAGAAAGAGTTAATTAGCATGGAGGTAATTTCCATCTTTGTTCAAAGGAATCCAGTGCCTACTCTATTGGGAGACTTCTATTATAATGTCCACTACAGGAACGAGAAAAGGAAAGGGTATGTAAATTGTTGAGCACCCTTATTCACTGATTGGTTTGCCAAGCAAATCCCAAAGTCAGGGTCATTCAAGATCTGAAAGAAGAGTGGAAATGGTCGTGAAAATTGATGGGCTTGACCTCAGTTATATAGCTTGGGGAAGTAACAGAGACTTATTAGGAAGAGAGATAATTGTCAGCTGCGGTGAGTTTCCCAATATACCTTTGCTTGGTAGGAAGGGGATGATTAACTACAATCTTGTGCTAGTTAGGAAGTAGTTTGGTTACCCTTTAAAGGATCCCCCATCTGTTGAAGAAATACTCGAGTCATTGTATGCACCGTTGGAAGGAAATGAGAAGTTGGTCACTCAAGAATTTCAGGCATGGAAGGTGAGTGTAAGCAAAGGAAAGAAAGAGTTTGGAAAGGTGGATCCAAAAACATACCCTCATTTTGCTACTTGGTTACAAGCTAGAGTGGACACTTTTCTTCTTCCATTTTCAACAAAAGCTCCATTGTACCCAAAGGAAGTACCTGCTCAGGCCACTGATTCTATTGAAAATTATAAGAAGCTGGAAGAATTGGTACATGACTTAAGGGTTGAAAATAGAGAGATGATTGGTTTGTACCATCGTGCAGTCAGTTCTAAAGAAGAAGTAGAGGAGAAGTTACAGAAGATACAGAGAGCCCAAGAAGCTAAATAGAAAGAGTTTTCCAGGAGGGAAGCTTATTTCCAAAGAAAAGGTTTAATGGACTCAAGGAGAGAAGCGGAGCATAAGAAGACTCATAAGACTCTCAGAGAAGCCAGACAATCCATCACATGGTTACAAGAAATGAGAGACAAAGATCAGAAAATATATGAAGAAAAAGAGAAGGCTTACAAGTTACAGATCCAAGACCAGAAAGAGGAGTTGGAAAAAGCTCAAAAGATCCGGAGAGAGAAGACCCAACAGTTGGTACAGAGTCAATAGACCTTGGAGGAAGCACTCAAGGAGATTGCAGATCTCAAACTGATGGCCGGAGTGAAGAAGGCTAGGGCAGAGTTGGGAATTATAGGAGAGGAGGAAGAATCTTCTTACAACCTAGAGTTTTAGTTGTTTTTTTCTTTACGTATCTCAGATTACCTATAAGTTTGTTGTAGGAGTCTCGTTTATTTTTCCTGCACTTTATTTGTAAGACTTGTAACCCTTCGGGGAATTGGTGTTACTCTTGCCTTTATGGGCGTTGCTTTATATAATAGTTTCCTTTGTTCCATTTTCTTGTTTTCCCCTAAGTGTACTAAAACCTAGTTGTCTAAGGCCATCAGGACCTGAATACCTCTCAAGGAAATATCTTTATGGAAAGTCAATTTCCAAAAGCCATCTGGGTCATTTCTTGCTAAATACCGGAACTAGGGCTCCAAATGTCTGACCATGAGAACATGAATAGTTGCATTGCATGCATATAACCTTGTGTTTGTTTTGCAGGTATAGTTACTAGGTTTCTAACGTCTCTTCTCATTTCAGGCACTATAGCTACAGAGAGATTTCCCAAGAAGATTCATAGATAACCCATGAAGGAGAACAGAGGACGAGTGACGGATCAGATACAAACTGACTTGGAAAACTTACGTACAAGAATGGATCAGTTCATGACCCTTATGGATGGTATGGGTCAGACTCAAGAATGCTTGCGAGAGTTGGTAGAAGGGAATCAAGCTAGGAATAATGTCAAGGAGATGGAGGCAATCATAATGGGGCAGGGGCCCATCACACTGAAATTCCTGTAGTGCATCCTGGTGTTACTATTATTAATGATGGAGCTCATAATCTTTAGATGGAAGGACAAGATAAATAGTTTATGTTGTTGGATGAAGCTAAATGACAAGGGGATGATATGAATCGCCGCTTTGAAGAAATGGCTGAACAGATTCGTTCTATCCAATTCCAGAATTCCTTGGGGTTTGATATTATTGATTTGAGGTTGGTTCCCGGGGTGAGGATCCCTTATAAGTTTAAGGCTCCAACATTTGACAAATACAACGACACTTCATGCCCAAAAACTCATCTTCAATCTTTCGTCAGAAGAATTTCTGCCCATACGGAATATGAAAAGTTATGGATGTACTACTTTCAAGATAGCCTCGTAGGGGCATCTTTGGAGAGGTATATGAAGTTAAGCATGGTTACCGTTAGAAGCTGGAAAGACTTGGCTGAGGCATTTGTTAAACAATATCAATATAACTTGGACATGGCTCCCAATCGCACACAATTGCAAAGCATGTCACAGAATGCAAAGGAGAGTTTTAAGGAGTATGCTCAGAGATGGCGCCAGCTTGCTGCCAGAGTACAACCTCCACTGTTGGAAAATGAGATGGCTGGCATGTTCATGGGTACGTTAAAGGGAGTATTCATTAAACGTTTAGCGTCATGCTCAGCAACCAAGTTCAATGATATTGTTATAGCAGGTGAGAGGGGTGAAACCCTATTGAAGATGGGCAAGATTCAGGATAATGGTGCTGGAAGTTCTTCTGGGGAGAGGAAGCTTTTTGCAGGCACTCAAAGGAGAAGAGAAGGAGAGACTAATGCCGTTTATGGAAGAGGAAGGGGTAGTGGATACCGAAATTCATATGACCAAGTGGCAGCTGTCACTATACCTACAAGTCCTGCACCTCAACCACAACAGAAACGCAACAAATATCAACATAGGCCATACTAGCACTGCCAGCCTCGTCTTGCTAATCACGTTATCGAAGAAATTCCCATGACTTATACAGCGCTGCTATAGAGGCTGATAGATTTGAACATGATACAATTGAGGACGTTGGCTCCACCACCACCAAGTGATCTTCCACTAGGGTATGATGTCAATGTTAGATGTGCTTTCCACTCGGGTGCTCCGGGACATTCAACGGAAAAATGTAGAGCGCTGCATAACAAAGTTCAAGACTTAATAGATTCAAAGGCTATCAACTTTGCTCCACCACTGAATGTTACCACTAATCATATCCCTAATCATGGTGGGGCTAGGATTAATGTTGTTGAAGGTGGCGAGCATTTGAATTTGATTTTGGATGTAAAATGGGTGCAAACCCCCTATTGGTTGTGAAGGAAAGATTGTTAAGAGGATATGTGTTTCCTGGGTGTGATTTTGATTATGAAGAATGTGAGGTTTATATTAATGGATGTGATAAATTAAGAGTTGGGCTACAAAGTTGGATGAATGAAGGATTATTACAGTTCGACAAAGTTAACAACCAAGGCGACTGTATCTCTACTGTGACCATCTTCTATGACCCTACTGATATGCCAGTTTCGGTCCAAAGGGAACCTGTTACCATTTATGTTACATAGGAAGTCAGTCTTGTCACTATCACTGTGTCGGGACCCATACCATATGATAATGATAAAGTTGTGTCGTGGCATTATGGTTCAGATGTTTATGTGCAAGGACATAAAGTGAAGGATAAGCCAGTAACTATAAATCATGTTGTTTCCAATGTTGGAGGCTTGGGTGGATTCACTTGAAGTGGACGATTGTTCGCTCCACAGACTCTCTAGAACAATGACGAAGCTGAAGTTACTGCCAAAACTAAAGGAAAATAGGTAGCTACCGAGGAGGTTGTGACCCCGACTACTGATCAGAATGTCTTCGAGAAGGAAGTAGAAGAATTTATGAGGATCATAAAGAAAAACGATTATAAAATAGTGGAGCAATTGAACCAAACACCATCCAAAATTTCCATATTGTCGTTGTTGATGTGCTCGAAAGCACATAGGGATGCTTTGTTGAAAGTATTGCAGTCGGCCTACGTGCCTCAGGAGATTACTGTTAATCAATTGAAAGTAGTAGTGGCCAATGTAAGCACTAGTCATGGGCTAGGGTTTACTGACAGAGATATTACGACTGAAGGAAGGAACCATAACAAAGCTTTGCACATCACGATGGAGTGCAAGGGCGTTGTTTTGACACATGTCCTGGTTGATACAGGCTTTTCCCTAAATGTAATTCCAAAGAAAGCCCTGATGAATTTGGAGGTGGATGGTATTATTCTCTGACCCAGTGATTTAGTGGTGAAAGCTTTTAACGGTTCTCGGAGGTCTATTTTCGGGGAAGTGGAGTTACCGGTGAAGATAAGGTCGCAGGTGTTTAAATGTATTTTCTATGTGATGGACATTCAACCAGCTTACAGTTGTTTGTTGGGTCGTCCTTTGATTCATTCCGCGAGAGAAGTGATGTCTACTTTTCACCAGAAGCTGAAGTATGTGGTGGATGTCCAGGTGGTTACTATTTGTGACGACGAAGATATCTTTGTTATCCACTTATCTACATTTAAGTATGTTGAGATTGATGGAGAAATATATGAAACCTTGTGCCAGGGATTTGAAGCAGTAAATGTTAGCTCAGTCTCTCCTGCCTCCATGTTCTAGAGCAGTGAAAAAGAGGGAACTTCCATCTCTTCGTATAAACAGGCCAAAGAAGTAGTACAATCAGGGCAAGCCCAAGGCTGGGGCAAGTTGCTGGAAGTTGAGAAGAAGGATGATAAGTTTGGTATTGGTTACCAATCGGGATAGGCTGGATGGTCCCAGAACAACAAGGCAACGAACTTCACAAGTGCTGGGATGATTGATCCCAATCATGTGTGTGAAATGGATGAAGATGCTGACAACGACTATGATCTGGACAACTGGGTGCGCCCATGTGCTCCCAGGGAAAAGTTGCAAAACTGGTTTGCTGAGGAGATCATCCAAGTTACCGGTCCAACAGAGTAATTTTTCCTGTTTTCCATTTATTCACTTACATGTTAAGTCCTACACTCTACCCAAGGTGTATGGACCCATTGTAGGGCCACCATTGCACTTTATGCAGTTAATTTACCATGAATAAAGGACATTTTTTCATTCAAATTGTGTTCCTTTTCTTTCTTTTAAATTTTTCACAAAAAAACAATATAAAAATGGCAATGTTTTTCTTTTGTTATGGTTTTGTTCATTTTCGTAAAAGCTGAATCTGAAATAAGCACATCACTTGTGCAGAGTCAATCATCCGGATTTCTTTGATAACTCTTCTGCTATGACTAAGTATGACTTTGATAATACAATCTACCATGCTGATGAAGGGGTTGAAAAAGACTGTGAGCTCCCTGAAGAATTAGCCAGGTTACTGAGGCAAGAGGAAAGGGTTATTCAACCTCATCAAGAAGAACTCGAAGTCATCAACATTGGGTCTTCTCTGAAGACGTGAAGAGGGAAATTAAGATCGGAGCCAGTCTGCAGGCCAAGGTAAAGGAAGAAATCATATGCAGGCTTCAAGAGTATGTGGATATATTTGCTTGGACATATCAAGATATTCCAGGTTTAGATACCAACATCGTTATACATAAGCTGCCACTGAGGGAAGATTGCCCTCCTGTTAAGCAAAAGCTTAAAAGAACCTTTCCTAACATGGCAATGAAGATTAAAGAAGAGGTTCAGAAGCAATGGGACGTCGATTTCCTTGTCGTGACTAGTTATCCACCTTGGGTAGCTAATATTGTACATGTACCGAAGAAGTACGACAAGGTCCGTATGTGCGTTGACTACTGGGATTTAAATAGGGCGAGCCCAAAAGATGATTTACCACTACCTCATATTGATGTATCGGTGGATAATACGACTCAATTCTCGGTATTCTCCTTCATGGATGGATTCTCCGATTATAATCAGATCAAAATGGCGCCTGAAGACATGGAGAAGACAATGTTCATTACCCCTTAGGGGATGTTCTGCTATAAGGTCATGCCCTTTGGTTTGAAGAACATCGGGGAAACCTATCAACGGGTAATGGTGACTTTGTTTCATGACATGATCCATAAAGAAATCGAATGCTATGTGGATGACATGATAGCCAAATCCCGAGACGAAGAAGAGCATTTGGTTAACCTCAAGAAATTTTTTGAAAGACTGAGAAAGTATTGTTTGAGGTTAAATCCAAACAAGTGCACCTTTGGAGTGCGTTCTGATAAATTGCTTGGTTTCATTGTTAGTCAAAAAGGAATTGAGGTAGATCCTGCAAAGGTCAAAGAAATACAAGATATGCCTGCACCACGAACTAAAAAAGAAGTGTGTGGTTTCTTGGGGAGATTGAACTACATCGCTCGGTTCATATCACACCTAATAGCCACATGTGAGCCAATATTTAAGCTGCTAAGAAAAGAACAGGCGGTTAGGTGGAATAAAGATTGTCAAAAAGCATTCGAAAAGATAAAAGAATGCCTACAGGAGCCTCCAATTCTAATGCATCCAGTTCCAGGGAGGCCACTTATCATGTATTTGACTGTGCTAGAAGGGTCAATGGGGTGTGTTCTAGGCCAAAATGACGAGTTCAGTCGAAAAGAGCATGCAATATACTACCTTAGCAAAAAAAATTACCGACTGTGAATCTCGTTATTCACTGCTCGAGAAAACTTGTTGCGCTTTGGCATGAGCTTCTCACAGACTGAGACAGTGCATGTTGACCCACACAACCCTGTTGATTTCAAAAATGGATCATGTTAAATACATTTTTGAGAAACTAGCATTAACCGGAAGGGTTGCTAGATGAAAGATGGTGCTGACAGAATACGACATTCAATTCACTTCTCAGAAAGCCATTAAGGGAAGTATACTTTTAAACTATCTTACACATCAACCCCTTAAACATGATTACCAGCCAATGTGATTTGATTTCCCTGATGAGGACATCATGTACCTCAAAGCAAAAGATTACGAGGAACCACTTCCGGAGGAGGGGCTAGACCCTGAATCCAAATGGAGGTTGATGTTTGATGGGGCAGTCAATATCAATGGACGTGGTGTTGGTGTTGTTCTTATTACTCCCGAAGGTGTTCATTTTCCCTTCGCTGCCAGAATCACTTTTGGCTGCACCAACAATGAAGCGGAATACGACGCATGTTTTATGGGAATAGAGGAGGCTATTAATCTTAGGATTAAGACCCTCGATATATTCGGAGACTCCGGCCTCGTGATAAATCAGATTATCGGCAAGTGGTATACACACCAAGAACACTTAATTCCTTACAGGGATTATGCTAGAAGATTGTTGACGTTCTTCATAACAGTAAAGCTTCAGTATATCCCACAAGATGAAAATAAATTTGCCGATGCATTGGCTACGCTCTCTTCGTCTATCAAAGTCTTTTGTTGGAATTATGTTCCCATAATTGACATATCCAGGCTTGATGTACCAACTTATGTGTTCTTTGTAGACGCAGTGTCTGATGAGAAGCCTTGGTATCATGATATTAAAAATTTCCTAGAAAGAAAAGAATATCCAGCTGGAGCAACTTCCAATGACAAGAAGACCTAAAGGCGACTTGCTTCTAGTTTCTTCTTAAACACTGACGATGTTCTGTATAAGAAAAAATTTGACATGGTCCTGCTTAGATGTGTGGATAAGCAGGAAGCAGACATGTTAATGCAGGAAGTCCACGAGGGATATTTCGGTACTCATGCAGGAGGACATGCAATGGCTAAGAAATTATTGAGGTCGTGGTATTATTGGTTAACAATGTATGCATACTGTTGTTCATACGCCCGCAAATGTCACAAATACTAGATCTATCCAGACAAAGTGCATGTCCCTCCAAGCCCAATCAACGTCATGTCATTTCCTTGTCCTTTTTCTATGTGGGGCATTGAAATGATTGGAAAAATAGAGCCTACTGCTTCGAACGGCCATCGTTTCATATTGGTCGCAATCGACTATTTCATCAAATGGGTTGAAGCAGCGTCTTATGCCAATGTTACTCGCCAAGTGGTGGAAAGATTTCTGAAGAAAGATATCATCTGCAGATATGCAGTTCCCGAGCGAATCATTACTGATAATGGTTCCAATCTAAACAACAAAATGATGGCAGAACTATGCCGGGACTTCAAAATCCAACACCACAATTCTTCTCCTTACAGGCCAAAGATGAATGGTGCGGTTGAGGCAACATACAAGAATATTAAGAAGATTGTACAGAATATGGTCTTCACCTATAAGGATTGGCATGAGATGTTACCATTTGTATTGCATGGGTACCGTACATCAATCAGGACGTCAACTAGGGCAAGTCCGTTTTCTCTGGTAGATGGTATGGAGTCAGTCTTACTTGTGGAGGTGGAAATTCCTTCTTTAAGTGTGATGATGGACGTCAAGCTTGACGAGGCTGAATGGGTGCATGCCCGATATAACTAATTATGTATAATTGATGAAAAGATATTAACAACTGTGTGTCATAGTCAGCTTTATCAGAGGAGAATGAAGCGAGCATTTGATTGGCGAGTACGCACTCGGGAGTACCAAGTTGGTGAGCTTGTGAAAGAGAATCATTCCTCCAGGCTCCAATCAAAGGGGAAAATGGACACCGAATTATGAGGGCCCATTCATATTAAAGAAAGTTTTCTATAGTGGAGCATTAATGCTCACTACTATGGATGGAGAAGACTTCCATTCCCCTGTTAACTCTGACGTAGTTAAAAAATACTTCGCATAAAAAGACCTGTTGGACACAAAAATAGTATTAAAGTCCAGGAAAAAAGGGGTATCCCGGCGAGCTAGAAACAGAATAAAAATCTCGGGAAAAAGTCAGGGAGAATAAATATATAAAAAATGTACACCCGCTGAGTTGAAAAGCCGCATTGGACAGCTCACGAAAAAAAGGTATCCCGGTGGATCGAAAACCTGAAAGGGCGATCCGCGCAAAATGAGGGAATAAGCGAATGACTGCGATCCAGTTAATTTGTGTCACATCATCGTCTCCGCTAATTTGGCAATATCCGAAGGGTTGGAATCAGTCCCATCTTCTTCTTCAGAAGGCAAAGGCAAGAATGGAAAATCATGAAGATATACTGGTCATAACAGAAAGGAAATTCATTAGAATTTGGTGCACATTTCCATTAGGATAGTTTCTTTTTCTCAATTTTGTGGTGGCTACCTCTTTCCAAGTTGTTGCTTCCTGATGTAAATTTTCGCCTATTTAAACTTGGTGATTTTATGATTGATGTGCGAAAGGAAAACATCTAAAAACACTTTGAATGACAGGTGTAAAACCCCAAATTTTCCCTCACTAATTTCACACCTTGGCTTGTGATCTTTCATGTTTGCATAAGCATAAGCATACCACCTCATATTGCATTTTTGTTTCACTGCGTTAGTTCAAGTTCATCTACATCTAGGGTTTATGATCTGAGTAATCTAAGGATCCATCTGAGCCACTCCAAAGGTCTCCAATCATTCCAATAGGGTACATATGTGTTCTATCATCATATCATATCTATTAAAGATCAAGGAAGTCAAGAAATCACAAGAACTGGCAAGGCATGGAAGCAGAGTTAGGGTTTCACAACACAGATGACCTGAAATTAGGGTTTTGGTTTCAGAGGCCATAACTCCAATCACTTTTGTTTCTAATATTATCAATATGTTATAAGGATCATGTGTATCAAGTTTGATGAATAAATTCACTATGGAAGTCATCTGTTCACTGGGTAAATTCTTGAGCAAGTCAGAGCAAAATCAGGGCATCTGAGGCCCCCAACAATGGAACCAAAGTGGTATTTTCATCAAATTGAAGTTATATGATCTTTATTTGATCATTGAAATGCTTGGAAGTTCACAAAATTGAAGAAATTTGAGCTAAACCAAAAGTTGCAAAAAATGGAATTGACTTGTAATGGAAACTTTCCATTTTGGGAAAGTTCTTCAACCTCCTCTTTCTCAACCAAGAATGCTTCAAATGAAAAATTGTTGGTCATGAAAGTTGTAGATTGGATCATTCCCTTTTCTAAAAGTACAAGAACAAGTTCTAATTCATTATGGAACTCAAGTTATGATCCTTCAAAGTTGGCAAAAATCCTATAATTTTCACTTTCATACCAAAGAGGGATTTTTGCAATTTCACATGCCAAGTCATTTTGTGACCTCTAATACATCTATAAGCATCATACAAACATAGTACATTGCATTGTGATCAGAATTGCACACACTTGTTTTCATGGCTTGCATTACAAGAAATCACAAAAGGGGAAAATTGCATAACACTTGCAAAAACAATTGCAGCCATGCCTCTAAGCCATCCAGCTGCATAAAATGAATCCCATGGCTCTCCTTGATAAATGTTAAGGCCAAACATGCCCTTGAACAACCCCTTCCATAGCCCATACCTCAAGTACGCATAATGTTGACTTTTTGCAAATCACCCCATACCAATCAGATGCAGCCACCACCCACTCTCTGGCCAATAGAGATTTGTTATGTGGACCAAAAGCAAGCCATTTCACATAACCTTGGAGCTGAAAACCTCTCATACAAAAAGTTCACAAAAATCACCCTCAACCTTCCTCTCTTCGAAACACTCTGCACAAGCATCAAACATCCAATATTTTTCCATAGATCAACTCACCATCACCCATAGATCATTTCCCAACCATTGCCAAGGCCTAAAAGCCAGCCAAACACAAACACAATTTTGGACCAACTGTGTTGCAACCTCTCAATCCATCCATTTTAAACTCATTGCAAGCTTCTCAACATCATCAAGGAATCCATTAAGGTGGATTTGCACAGGAGAAGAGGTCTGAAAGCTCCAAAAGTGAAAGCTCCAGCTCAGGTATCCATCTTCAAACTTTTTTCCAGAAGTAAGATTTTAAGTTTCTATGTTGTTCTACATGTTATGCTGATCATCATGATATAATTTGTTTTGAAAATGAGTTGAAAACAAGTGTGTATTTAACTTCTGAAACTTTGCCCGTGAAACATGTTCTTGTTTGATACTCATGATTGATGCAAAATAAATTGTTTTTGAGGGTTGATTCGTGTTTAGGGTGAGTTGGGGATTTGATCTGGAGCTTTAGAGCTCTTGAAATGGCCTGGAGAGAGAGTTTGGGAAAGAACCATGTCGGTGAAGACGACCGGAAGACTGTTCCGGCCGTCTGAGGTGGATTAGGGCTAATATCAGGTGATTAGCTGAGTTTGAATTTGGGTCGTTTGATGAGTGTTTGGCGCGTGTTTTGGAAAGCTGAGATTAATCATTATACCCTAAACTTAATTAATTAATTTAATTAAGTCATATTAAAACACAGCCGTAGGATTTCATTTAATTAGGAAGATTAAATCATGGCCTTTGGATTTAAATACTCCAAGTCACGTTGACTTTATATCCTTACCCCTGGATTCCTCAACTTTAGATCTTAGCCTCTCATTCTGCATACTTTCATTTTTATTTTTATTTTCTTTATATTTTATTTTACATATTTATTAAAAATAGCAAAAAACATTAAAAAATTCTGAAATTTTTTATCAAGTCTTTTATTAATTTTCAGAAGCCAAAAACACTTTTATTTTTATTTTTTGTATTTTTAAAGCATTTTAAAAAATATTTAAATGTTTATTTTAATTAATTAATGGACATTAATTAATTAAAATACCATTTAGGTTTCTAAAAATCACAAAAAAATTCATATTGCATCTTAAGACATTTAGAAACATTTTCAAACCATTCATACAAATTTCTTTTTGGTTTTGGATATACTTTGACATTTTCTTTGAATTTAGGGTTCGTAAAATCCCCTTTTTAGAACCCTAACTTTGAAAAATCTTTTCTGCCTAACCATTGTCGCTCCCACTAAAAGACACCCGGTCAGATAGGGTACAGACGCGGACGGTCGGCGAGAGGATGAAAATGAAATGAAATGAATAGAGTCGCCAGCTAGGCATTTTTATCCCGAAGGAAAGGTAATGCTGCATAAACCTAGAAAGAAATGGATAAGACGGTCGCGAACCAGAGAAACTGAGAAAGGGGGTTGGTTACAACCTGGGAAGGTATTAGCACCCAGATTGTCCGTCGTACTCGACGGGATCCACGCTTGAAAGTTTGTGTTTAAAGGGGTAGTGTCTATGCTATCGGTGTGCAAAGGCTGGAAAAGAATATACAAGTGTCAGTGCAAAAAGGTGAAGTGAAATGCTCAGGAATGACGCTTGAAAAGAATGTTGAAAGAGGGGGAAGACATAGAGACTTTTGTTCGATAACAGTTAAGTTATGCCTACGTATCCTCTCGTGCAATGAGGAAGTCAGAACACCGTAGTTCGACTCAAAGAGACTGAAAGATAAATTGACTTGTGAACTGCTTGCTTGTCTATGCTCAAGTGTATGACTCGTCTGGCTCAAATGCTAACTGTCTTGCATTAGACGGAAGAAACAAGTTCTCGTTTATGAATGAGTGTGATGAGAAAAGAATCCCGGAGGAGACGATTATTGTTTGTTTTTGAGCTTTCAATCTTTTATTTCCCTTTTTTGTGTTTGTCATAAGTTAATGAGCTTAAGCCTAAACCAGGGGTTAGTAAACTCATCATATCCTCCCTTTGATTAGGGATAATGAGAATACTTTAAGTATGAGATAAGCATCTCAAACTTAATTACCATGATGATGTAGGATTAAGATCATTAACCTACTTGTGATTATTTAGATGTTTTTGGTGTTTTTGTTTAGTGTTAAGTAATGAGTTTAAGCCATAATCAAGGATTATTGAACCCATTACACCATCCTAATAGAAGGATAATAGATTAGCACACTTAAGCTGAGAAAGATACCTCAACTTAATCCATGGTAAGAATAAGAAGTGAATTTTATGGTTTGTAAGACAACTTGAGGAGGACTTGTCCATTAACACTAGGGTTAGTCCTTCTTAACCAATAAAGGAAGAATTAGAACCCTAATGCAAGGCCCAAGTTACAAGTTAATGTTTTAATGATTATTAAGATGGATTGATTAAGAGGTTTAAACAAATTAAGGGTTTAACACTTAGGATTAAAGTTATACACTCCATCCTAAGAGAAGGATGCAAGCATAACCCTAATCACAAAGCCTTAAAACCTTAAAGGTTTAGTCTCTGATTATGAGATGAGAATAGAGACACAAAGAAGACACAAAGGTAAAAGCTAAAGGGGGACTAATCAAAACCCTAATTATTTTCATGCTTGGATGTTCCTATGGTTTGTAAGGCTTGCAAGAGATCTTCAGAGAAGCTACCAATGGAAGAAGAAGATGAAAGGAGGAGAAGCAGAAGAAACAAGTTACTTACTTCACTGAAGAAGATAAGTAACTTGGAGAAAGAAAGTGAATGATGAACATGAATGAGCAAGCTCACTCTAAAGCAAAGAAAAATGCAGCAATGATGCATAAGAAAAAGATGAAGAGAAATGAGAAGTGAAGGCAAATTCACTTCTCAAATTACTTACCACCTGAAAATGTTAGCATAAGGAAAGGAATGAAATGAAAATGAAATGTATGCAAAGATGCAAACCACAACCAGGAGCATAAACATAATGTAAATGATGCTATGACATGATGCAAAGGCATACCAAGTGCCATGAATGTTGATACAAGAGATGGAATGCAAAGGATGCATGCTTTGAAGTATGAAAGTTCATGAAAGTTTAATGAAATTAAATGAATGCAAATCATGGAAAATAAATGAATAAATGATCAAGCATGATTCTAACATGTCCTAAGATGTCCTAGATTCCATATGAATGCAAGAAATGTCATGGCAAGTTCATGAATGGATGCATATGCAAGATGCATGCAAATGAACATGAGAAATAAGGGTTTTAAAGCAACATGAGATGCAAAAGTCAAAAATAGAAGCAAATCATAAGATAAAAAATTGCAAATGAACTCAAATGAACCCTAACCCATATGATATCACACCCTAAAGGAGGAGGTCTAACTCTTAACCTAAAGAAAGTTGTGAATTTTCTAAGTTATCTAGGGTTTTAAGGTACCTCAAGAGGAAAAATGCAAATCAAATGGAAAATTCAAGATAAAGTTGTGTCAAAAATATGCTAGATACTACATGCTATATGAAGATCAATGAAAAAAGAACCAATGTCAAACCCTTCATTGTTAGGCAGAAAAGAATTCTTGAAGTAAGGGTTCAAAAATGGGATTTTTATGAACCCTAAATTCAAGAAAAATTTCAAGATTGAATCAAAACCAAAAAGAAATTTGTATGAATGGTTTGACAATGTTTCTAAATGTCCTAAGATGCAATGTGAATTTTTTTGGAATTTTTTAGAAACCTAAATGGTATTTTAATTTATTAATTTCCATTAATTAATTAAAATAAACATTTAAATATTTTTAAAATGGTTTTTTACTGCAAAAAATAAAAATAAAAATCTTTTTGTGTGAAGAAAAATATTTAAATTAAAAATGCAGAAGGAAAATATTTTTGGAAATTCTTAAGTATTTTAAATAAATTATACAAAACAAATGATAAAAAAATGAAATAAAAATCAAAATAAATGAAAGTAGGCTGATCCAATGGACTGGATTCAAACTGGGAAGATTTTGGTTGACCAGCGTGCAATCTAAGGGTTATGGTTCAATCTGAGTTAATTTTAATTAATTAATTATTTAATCCTGAATTAAACTTAATGATCTAATCTGAGCCTTTCATTACACGCGGGAAACCTCCATCAAACGGCCCACATTCAAACTCACGATAACCCTAATTAAAACCCTAATTAATCTCAGGTGGCCGGAGAAGACTTCCGGTCGTCTTCTCCGGCGAGCTCCTCCCTTGTGCTACCTCAAAACACCACCCCAGGCTCTCAAACTCTCCAGAATTCATGCCTAAACATCATAGAACACTAATCCAGCAACAAAAACAAATTTTCATGCATCAAAAAGGAGAATCGAAGAAGAACATTTTTAGGTCAAAACTTTCAGAAGTTCATGAAATCCTTAATATGCAACCATTTTCAAAAATAAAAGCATCAGCATGATCAGCACACCACAAAGAACATTTCTATAACCTAAAATTACATTTCTGGGAAATTTGTTCTTGAGGTTACCTGAGCTTGAGCTTTCTCAGTTTGAAGCTTCTGGTCCTCTTCTCATGTGCAAATCCACTCCTTTTGACCTCCTGATGATGTTGGAATGCTTTTATGAAGCTTAGAATGGCTGGAATAAGAGCTTGCACTCTTGCTGAATGGATCATTTCTGCTCTATGGATCATTTCTGAGGCTTGTTATATGGTTGGTTTATGCTCTATGGATCATTTCTGAATGAATGGTGAAGTTTGTTTTGGAGTTTGATGGCTGGACATAAAGTTTCGAAGGTTTTTGCTTTTGGGGTGATTTTTGTGAACTTGATGATTCTGAGCATTCAGGATGGCTTATGTTGTGTTATGGCTTGCATTTTGTCCACATAACAATGTTTGATCGGTCAAAGGAGTTGTTGTGGACTGTGGTGATTGGTATGGGGAAGTTGCCAAAATGTCAACATAACTTGTACTTGAGGTATGGGCTCATATTGCAGCTGGCTTTTGGCTTGTCCTGGCTCAGCAAGTATCAAGGAGAGCCATGGAATTGGTTTTGTGGTGATTCAGCAAGTGGAAGCATGGTTGTGTATCATTTTACAATTTCAATGAAGTTTGGCCCCTTTGTGATTTCTTCATGTGCAAGGCATAGAATGAGATGATTCTTTGGGAAATTCTGATTTTTAGGCAATGCACTATGTTTGTATGATGCATAGAAGTGTATTAGAGGTCACAAAATGGCTTGGCAAGTGGTTTTGCAAAAATCCCTCTTTGGTGTATTTTTGAAAATTATAGGATTTTTGCCAACATTGAAAGATCATAACTTGAGTTCCATAATGAATTAGAACTTGTTCTTGTACTTTTTGAAAAGGGAATGATGCAATCTACAACTTTCATGACCAACAATTTTAAATTTGAAGCATTTTTGGTTGAGAAAGAGGAGGTTGAAATACTTTCCCAAAATGGAAAGTTTCCATTACAAGTCATTTCCATTTTTGGCAACTTTTGGTTTAGCTCAATTTTCTTCAATTTTTTTAACTTCCAAGCACTTAAATGATCAAATAAAGATCATATAACTTCAATTTGATGAAAAATCCACTATGGTTCCGTTGTTGGGGGCCTCAGATGCCCTGATTTTGCTCTAACTTGCTCAAGAAGTTACCCAATGAACAGATGACTTCCACAATGAATTCCTTCATCAAACTTGGTACACATGATCCTTATAACATATTGAGACTATTAGAAACAAGAATGGCCAAAAAAATTGGAGTTAAGGCCTCTGAAACCAAAACCCTAATTTCAGGTTATCTGTGTAGTGAAACCCTAGCTCAGCTTCCATGCTTTCCAAGTTCTTGTGATTTTTTGACTTCCTTGATCTTTGAGGGATATAAGATGATGATTGAGCATACATGGACCCTCTTGGAATGATTGGAGACCTTTGGAGTGGCTCAGATCGATCCTTGGATTGCTGAGATCACAAACCCTAGATGTAGATGAATTTGAACTAATGCAGTGAAACAAAATGCAATGTGAGATGATATGTTTAAACTTATGCAAAAATGAAAGATCACAAGCCATGGTGTGAACTTAGTGAGGGAAAATTTGGGGTGTTTACAGCTGCCCCTATTCAAACATGAGTTAGCTGTGCAGGATGTAAGCGCCTGGCTTAACAGACAAACAAGATAACTTGTGGTTGAATACCAAAGACAATCCAAAATTTTCACTCACTGGGGAGAAGAATAAAAGGGATATAAATTGTAAAAGGTAGTATAGTATGATTATTAAAATGCGGGCGATGGAGGACGACCATCGAGCAGAGGACGACTGCTGGGGGGTAAAGCAATGACGGGGACGACCGACATGCTGGGGAAATAAAGAGATCATGATGTGGACGACCATCAAGCAAAGAAACAAAACTCTCTGAGGATTAAAGCAAAGGCAATGATGGGGACGGCCCACAGGGTCGAAAATTAAGGTAAACAACGACGGGGACAGCCATCAGTTCAAAGAATGAATGAAATAATGATGAGGGACGGTCATCGAAGGTGAAGGACGATCACCTAGCAGGGGACGGCTGCTCTTTATCACGACATAGGACGAATGTCGAATAGAAAAGGGTCGATGATGGGGATGGCCATCGGATAAGCATGATGAAGGACGATCATCAAGAGGTGAAGGACGATCACCTAGCAAGGTACGGTAGCTCTCGGGGTTTATCATGACATAGGACGAATGTCAGATAACAAGATCAACGATGGGGACGACCATCAGATAAAATGATGAAGGACGATCATCAAAAGGTGAAGGGCGATCACCTAGCAGGGGACGGCTGCTAAATATCACGATGTAGGATGAATGTTGGATAAAAAAGGGTTCTAATAAGGGAGACTCCACTAGGGGAAGGGATGAGAGACGGTCATCCAAAGGTGAAGGACGATCACCTGGCAGGGGACGGATGCCGAAAGTATCATGATATAGGACGAATGTCAGATAGAAGAATAGTTGCTTCGCTGGGGAATGATAAACATGGACGAGTGCTTACACTTAAGAAATAAAAGGTATAAGTGTTTTGACGATGTGTATAGATTAAAGATGCGGACGAGTATCCTTAAGATTATGATACAGATGAGTATCGGTAGAAACAAACGCTGACGGATGTTCAAAGATGATGATACGGACGAGTACCAACTGGTTAACAAAGAACACGGACGAGTGTCGAATCTGTGGGGAATAAGTGTACATATGAGATACGAACGAGTATCTGTATAAGTATGAGTAAGTATTGTGAAGTAGGAACAAGACACGAACGAGTGTACAACTTGCTGGGAAAAGGTGTGACACGGACGAGTGTCAGAAGAGAAAGTGTATAAGTTATGAACTTATAAGTGTAAAAGGTAATCTAGTGACCTGTGGGGATAGGATGACACGGAAGAGTGTCAAAAGGAGTATATTATAAACAAGCGTTTCGGAAACTGTGTTGGGGAGTGGTGACACGGACGGGTGCCAAGAGGATTATGCAAGAATGCAAAGAGGGTGTTGTGGCTTATCTGCGGGGGAATGATATGACACAGACGGGTGTCAAAAGAGTATATATGAACATGTATTTGTTGGAAAGTGCAAAGGGGATGCTTTGGCTTTCTGTGGGGAGATTGAGATGACGCGGACGAGTGTCGAGAAGAACATGTTATGGACAAGTATTTGTACTTGAGGGTGCAAAGGGACGCTTTGGCTTTTACATATTGTTGATGAAATGTTGTTGGTATTTACAGGTGACTAGTTTGAATCCTGGCTTGTGATCATGCAATATGTTTGATTTTTGCCGTAATGCTCCGTATGAAACGGAATGCTACGCTTTGTGGGAAAAATGATGTGAATGCCATGATTATGCAAAAGAAACCGATCCGGGATTCGGATCCCGCTGCAGTCAAGATTTCTGGCTGATCTGCTTGGAAGGATATCCCAGCTGGGGATGAGTTCATTGGTAGATCTGATAAAACATATATCTCTTCTTGGAGAAATAGATCACTGATAGATCTATCCGGCAAGGAGATAACCCAGTTGGGGATGAGGAAGCTTCTGTCACTTTGTTGTGTGAGAATTTCTGGTATTGCTCTTCTGGGAGAGGCTGGAACTCTGCGGGGAGATGGCCCTTTTATCTTTGAGAGACCTGGAACTCTGCTAAGGGGAGGAAAGATCACTGAACGATCTTCCTAAAGATATCTGTGGGGATCCCGGCTTGGGATGAGGAGGCTTTGACAACTCTATTAGGGAAAAGCATTTCAGATGCTACTTGGAGAAGATGTGTTGGGGAAGTGATGCTGGGCATGCCCCATGTTTGAATACCTACAACCTATTAAGACAAAGAAACGCACAAGTGTCCCGAGGTATCCCTTACCGGATTCCGTCATAGGAGTTAGATATTCCTGAAAGTAAGATTATTCCTGCAAGCATTTATTAATAATGGCTCATTTGTTTTATGCAAATATTATATCATGGATACTGGACATTTTGCAAACGAAACAAAAATGTATGAAACGAGGTGTGACTGAAAATCTGACTTTATTAATCTGGGTGCCCTGAATTGGTGAATACAGTCAAAGAAACAGATCCCCTAGAATGAGGGCTTTGTTACAAATTGAAAAAGTAAAAGTGCTAGCAACGTTGACGACGCTTTGGTGAGCTTCCCTTGTTATGACCTGTATGACCTTGACATTCTTCTCATCTTGCTACCTGAAGAAGGTTGATTCTGACTGATGCTTTATCCTTTCGAAGCTTGCTGTGTTGTGGATGATACAGACGAATTCAGAATGTAGTTGTTCGCTTATTCCCTTATTTTGTGTGGATCTCCCTTTCGGGTTTTCAATCCACCGGGATACCCATTTTTGCCTAAGCTGTCCAATGCGGCTTTTCAACTCAGCGGGTGAACATACATTTTTTTTAATTTTCCCTTATTTTTGCCCGAGTCTCTTATTCTGTTTTTGACTCGCCGGGATGCCCTATTTTTTCCTGGACTTACATTCTGTTTTTATGTCCAGCGGGTCATTTTATGCGAAGTATTTCTTAATTGCATCTGAATTCACAGGGGATAAGAAATCTTCACCATCCATAATAGTGAACATTTGTGCTCCACCAGAGAAAACCTTCTTTACTATGAACGGACCATCATAATTCGGAGTCCACTTGCCCTGTGGTCTGTATGAGGAAGAAGAAGTCTTTTCAGCACAAGATCTCCTACTTGGTATTCCCGAAGCCTGACTTTCTGATCGAAGGCTTTCTTCATCCTTTTCTGATATAACTGCCCATGAAAAATTGCAGCTAATCCCTTTTCTTCGATCAGATTCAGTTGATTGCACCGAGACCGGACCCATTCTGCTTCGTCTAGCTTTACATCCATCATTACCTGTAAGGAGGGTAATTCAACTTCAACAGGAAGAACTGCCTCCATACCATACACAAGCTGATACGGTGTTGCCCCAGTGGATGTTCTGATCGAAGTTCGATACCCGTGCAAGGCAAATGGTAGCATTTCATGCCAGTCTTTATAAGTGACCACCATCTTTTTCACAATCTTCTTGATGTTTTTGTTAGTTGCCTCAATAGCGCCATTCATCTTTGGCCTATAAGGAGAAGAATTGTGATGATGGATTTTGAAGTCTCAGCACAGTTCTGCCATCATTTTGTTGTTCAAATTGGAACCATTATCAGTAATGATTCGCTAGGGTACTCCATATCGATAGATGATGTCTCTTTTCAGGAATCTGACTACCACTTTCCTGGTGACATTTGCATATGAAGCTGCTTCAACCCATTTGGTGAAGTAATCAATGGCTACCAAGATGAATCTGTGGCCATTTGAAGTAGTCAGTTCAATCTTTCCAATCATGTCAATGCCCCACATGGCAAAGGGCCAAGGCGAAGACATCACATTCAACGGATTTGGAGGCACATGCACTTTGTCTGCATAAATTTGGCATTTATGACACTTTCTGGCATAGGCACAACAATCTGCATCCATTGTGATCCAGTAGTAACCTTATCTTAACAATTTCTTAGCCATTGCATGTCCTCTAGCATGGGTACCGAAAGATCCTTCATGCACCTCGTGCATCAGTAAATCTGCTTCTTTCTTATCAACTCATCTGAGAAGTACCATGTCAAAGTTTCTCTTATATAATGAACCATCAGCATTTAGGAAGAAACTACCGGCCAGACTTCTTAATGTCTTCTTATCATTGGATGATGCCCCAGGTGGGTATGTTTGATCCTCTAAGAAGCATTTGATGTCATGGAACCAAGGCTTGTCATCTTTAGCAATGTCCACAGAGAACACGTATGCTGGTCGGTCAAGTCTGGATACCGAAATCAGAGGCACATAGTTGGCAGTTTGAACTTTGATCATGGAGGAAATGGTAGTTAAAGCATCTGCGAACTGATTTTCGTCTCGAGGGATGTAATCCAGTTTGACTGTTGTGTAGAAAGTCAATAATCTCCTCGTATAATCACGGTATGGAATCAGATGCTCCCGATGAGTGTACCATTTGTCGTTGGTCTGATTGATTACCAAAGCTGAATCTCCAAATACAGTTAATGTCTTGATTCTGAGGTCAATGGCTTCCTCAAGACCCATGATACAAGCTTCATATTCAACTTCGTTGTTAGTGCATGCAAAGGTGAGTTTTGCCGAGAAAGGCATATGAGGTGTAATGAGCACTGTACCAACTCCACGACCATTCATGTTGACAGCCCCATCAAACATTATGGTCCACTCTTCTTCTAGGTCAGGCCCTTCAGTGTGAACAGGTTCTTCATGATCGTTTGCTTTTAAAAACATGATGTCTTCATCAGGGAAGTCAAATCTCATTGGCTGGTAATCATCAATCGGTTGCTCAACTAGATAGTCAGATAGTACACTGCCTTTGATGGCCTTTTGACATACTGAATGCCATACTCTGTCAGAATCATTTGCCATCTTGCAACTCTTCCGGTAAGTGCTAGCTTCTCAAATATGTACTTGACTGGATCCATTTTTGAGATCAATAAGGTTGTGTGAGTCAACATATACTGTCTTAGTCGGCGAGCAGCCCACGCTAAAGCACATCAAGTTTTCTCGAGCAGTGAATAACGTTGTTCATAGTCGGTAAAATTTTTGCTTAGGTAGTATATTGCATACTCTTTTCGATCAGACTCGTCATGCTGTCCCAACACACACCCCATTGATCCTTCTAACAATGTCAGGTACATTATTAGAGGTCTTCCTTCAATCGGAGGCATAAGAATTGGAGGTTCTTGTAGGTACTCCTTGATTTTGTCAAAAGCCTTATGACAATCTGCATTCCACCAGACCATTAGTTCCTTTCTTAATAGTTTGAACAGGGGCTCACAGGTTCCAGTAAGATGAGATATGAACCTTGATATGTAGTTTAATCTACCTAAGAACCCTCGAACTTCCTTTTCAGTCCTAGGTGAAGGCATCTCCTGAATGGCTTTGACTTTGTTAGGATCCACTTCAATTCCTTTTTCACTTACAATGAATCCCAGCAGTTTACCGGAATGTACCCCGAATGTGCATTTGTTAGGGTTTAGCTTCAACTGGTATTTTCTCAGACGCTTGAACAACTTCAGTAGATTTACCAGATGGTCTTCTTCAGTGAGGGACTTGGCAATCATGTCATCCACGTAGCATTCATTTTCTTTATGGATCATATCGTGGAATAATGTTACCATAGCCCGTTGATAAGTGGCACCAGCATTCTTTAGTCCAAAAGGCATTACCTTGTAACAAAATATGCCCCAAGGTGTGATGAAGGTAGTTTTCTCCATGTCTTCGGGTGACATTCTAATCTAATTATATCCGGAAAATCCTTCCATGAAAGAAAATACCGAGAACTGAGTTGTGTTATCGACCAATACATCAATGTGAGGTAATGGGAAATCATCCTTCGGGCTAGCTCTGTTCAGATCCCGGTAATCCACACACATCCGTACCTTGCCATCCTTCTTAGGTACTGGTACAATATTAGCAACCCACGGTGGGTAACTAGTCACATCAAGGAAACCGGCGTCCCACTGTTTTTGTACTCCTTCCTTAATCTTCATGGCCATATCTGGACGAGTGCGGCGTAGCTTCTGTTTTATTGGAGGACAATCTTGTTTCAAAGGCAGCTTGTGCATAACAATGTCAGTATCCAGACCTGGCATGTCTTGATAGGACCAAGAAAAGACGTTGACGTACTCTCGAAGCATGTCAATAAGTTGTTCCTTCACTAAATCTTGCAGACTGGCCCCGATCTTCACTTCTTTCAAGTCTTCTTCGGTACCAATATTAACTGTTTCAACCTCCTCCTGATGAGGAGTAATCACTTTCTCTTCTTACCTCAACAACCTGGCTAACTCTTCAGGTAAATCATAGTCTTCTTCAACCCCTTCATCAACATGATTAATCAGATTGTCGAAGTCATACAAGGTCATAGTAGTGCTGTTGTTGGTGCAATCTGGAGGATAATCTCTGCAAGGGTTGAGATTGGTTTGTTTTAGTGATCAGTTTTAATCTCGTTTAGAAAAAGTGAAAATGAAGTTATTATTTTGAAAACATTGCCATTTTATTGTTTTGTGCAAAAGTGAAAAATGAAAAAGACAGTGAGCGGAAAAAAAGACTCGTTTGCAAAAGATGTCCGATATTCATTGATTAATCATTTGCACAAAATTACAATATGGCCCTATTACAAAATGAGTCCTGGTACCTTGGGCAAGATGCAGGACTTGATGCATGCTAAAAAGACAGGAAATAATAATTACTCTGCAGGAGTAACCCTTATAATTTCCTGGGAAGACCAGTTAAGGACTTGGTTCCCGGGGATCCTTGGACGTATCGAGCTCTCTAGGTTGCGGTCGCTTTCCTCCTCGTCTTCCAGATTGTTAACAACATCTGGGGTGAGCATTCCCCCACTGACAAATTTGGGCTCTTTGGCAATCTCTGATTGATCTTGTCAGAATGGTCTGTAACCCAAACCGAATCTATCTTCCTTCTTTTCCACTGGCAGCAGCTTGCCCCAGCCTTCAGCAGTACCTTCTTCAACAACCTTTCGCGCTTGCTGATAAGAGATGATTGAAGTACCCATCCTGTCCTCCTGGGATGCAGCCAATACTCCAGTAGCCTCATTTACATTCAGGGCCTCAAACCCTTGGCTCATTGTCTCATGAATTTCACCATCCATCTCAATATACTTGTATGTAGCCAGCTGGCTAACAAATATGTCTTCCTCACCACGGATGGTGATAATCTGTCCTTCCCATTCGTACTTTAGTTTCTGGTGAATGGTCGATGTTACTGCGCCTGCAGCGTGAATCCAGGGTCGACTTAACAAACAGCTATAAGCAGGTTGTATGTCCATCACATAGAAAATGGTCTTAAAGACCTGTGGACCGATTATCATTGGCAACTCCACCTCTCCCAGAACAGACCTTTTGGAGCTGTCAAAAGCCCGGACCACAAGGTTACTTGGCCGGAGAGCTATCCCATCATACTCTAGCTTGATAAGGGCTTTCTTGGGTAAGACATTGAGTGAGGACCCAGTGTCTACAAGGACATGCGATAAGACAACTCCTTTGCACTCTGGGGTTATATGCAAGGCTTTGTTGTGGAGACGTCCTTCTGATGTTAAATCAACATCACTAAAACCTAGCCCATCGCTAGTGTTGACATTTGATACTACTATTTCCAGCTGGTTTACAGTGATCTCTTCTGGCATGTAGGCAGCATGCAAAACTTTGAGAAGTGCATCCCGATGGGCTTCGGAACACAACAGCAATGATAGGATTGAGATCTTTGAAGGAGTCTGGTGGAGCTGGTCCACAAATTTATAGTCACTTCTTTCGGCACAGATTCTTCCGGTATCACACTCTTCCCATTGGCTC
Source organism: Lathyrus aphaca (assembly GCA_963966055.1). NCBI lineage: Eukaryota > Viridiplantae > Streptophyta > Magnoliopsida > Fabales > Fabaceae > Lathyrus > Lathyrus aphaca. The sequence continues at coordinate 378,577,452 of OZ014519.1, read as the reverse complement.
TAGCAGCAGCCTCTGCCTCAGTGTTGGTTCTAGGGACTTGTGATGCGAAGAGACGTCCGCTTCGGGTGAAACCTCCGCCTCCCCCAACATTATCCACTTGGGAAGTGAGAACTGGAGAATCAAGAAGGACCTTCTCTCCATTGCAGTATAGATCAGCACCATAATGCCATGGTATAGCACTGTCTTTGTCATATGGGATCGGCCCGGGCACCGTGATGGTGACTGGGCTTACTGCAGATGTTTTTGGGACTACAATGGTCTGTGGATCATAAAATATTGTTACAGGACCTCTGGTGGATGTAGGTGAAGGTGAATTGAAGCTTTGTTGAGACTGTTGTTGAGGTTGAAAGTTGTTGGAACTCTGGACCGTTTTCGGGTCATAATAGATTGTTACAGTGGAAACATCATTGTTGGTGGTTGTTGAAGTTGTAGTAGCTGGTGCAAATGAATTGTTGTGTGTTGAAGTGACAGATGGAATGACTGTTGAAGTTGTAGTTGAATCAGTTGGAACAATGGTTGTTGCATTTGTAGAAGAAACAGTAGGAAAGATGGTTGTTGTATTTGTAGAAGATTCACTTGTTGTTGTCAAAAGAGTCATTGGTGTTGTAGAAGCTGTGGTTGTAATTTGCAGAATGCCCTCCTTAATCAAGTCATTAATTCCACTCCTCAAGCTGGCACACCCATTCTCAGGAAGTTTGCGTGATTCACAACAGGCCTCACAACCTGGATACACTTGGCACTTTAAAAGTTGAGCTTTAACCTCTGCCAGAGGTTTCTGAATACATGCAATGTCTTCTATCAAACTCAGGGGTGATCCATCCTCTACAGCATTAATCCTTGGCCCACTGTGGCTTGGCATAGGAGGAGGTGCAAAATTCAGGGCTTTTGAATCTACCAGATCCTGAACCTTCATATGCAGAGCTCTGCACTTTTCCGTAGAATGACCAGGTGCGTTGGAATTAAAAGCACACCTAGCATTGGCATCATAATTTCTAGGAAGGTTTTGAGGATCAGGTGGAGCCAATGTCCTTAACTTAACCAGGTTGAGCTTTAGGAGTTGTGGCAGCAGTGTAGCATAAGGCATAGGAATGGGGTCAATCACCCGGTTGACCTGAGATGGTCGCTGTTGAAAAGGGCGTTGTTGTTGATTTTTGTTTTTATTGTTGTATGATCTCTGTTGCGGAAATTGTTGTTGTTGCGGAAAGTGTTGCGATTGTTGAGTATACTGAGGAGGTGGAGCAGGGATAGTAACGACAGCAACTGTTCTGGGAAAGTATTGGGGTCTCCCCCTTCCCATGTGTACAAAGTTTGTCTCACCAGATCTACAGGGCCTAGAAAATGGTTTTCTTGTACTGCTTGAACTGGCACCGTTATCGGAGATCTTTCCCATCTTCAATAGGCTCTCTATTCTTTCCCCAGCTATCACCACATCTGCAAAGCTGGTAGAAGAAAATGCAGATTTCCCTTTCAGACATAGGGGGTTAAACTGCAGTAGCAAGTTTCCTCCACCTTTGGGCGTATTCCCTGAAGCTCTCTCGGGAAGATTGAGACATTCCCATTAGAAGGGTCCTGTTCGGAGCCATGTCCAAGTTATACTGATACTGTCGGATGAAAGCTTAAGCCAGGTCTTTCCAGTTTCTTACTGTGGCTCTGTTCAAGTGGGAATACCATTCTCGGGATTCCCCTGTTAGACTATCCTCGAAGTAAAACATCCACAGCTTTTCGTCCATGGTGTATGCTTTTAACATTCCCAAGAATGATTGAAGGTGGGTGCATGGGCAGGATGTGCCATTAAACTGCTCTTCTTGAGGATCCTCTTGCAAGATTCTACCTCCAGCAGTGTTACCCTGAGTGTTCCTTATGGCATTAACTTCTGGGTTTAGATGAGGCCCAAACTCTGGTGGATCAGTGTGAGGTTGCACGTGATCATTGCTACTGGTTCCTCCTGTTCCTGGATGGTGTTCTTCAGGAGTCTGCCTTTCAACCAACTCCCTTAGTCTTTCCTGGCTCTGAGCTAAGCCAGTCATTACAGTCATGAATTGGGTCATCTGATTCCTCATCTCAACCCTCTCATTAGCCATTTGGTTCCTTACTTCATTCAAGTCTTTCTGTACTTGATCCATCTGAATTCCCGGAAAGTTGTTTCTCGTCGGGTACCGGTGTATTATGTTGACAGGGAACACTCTTCTGCAAGCAATGTTTCCTGAAACCACAACAAAGTGAGAAATAGTAATAAAACAAAAACCTACAAAACAAAGAAAATGTTAGTATGCAATGCAATATGCTTATTTGTCTTCCAAGGGTATCCGGTTTGGTTCTTTGGTTTTGACCTTTCCAGACCTCGAGGAAATGCTGATGATGTTGATAGATAAAGCCCACCATAAATAATACAAACTGATATATTACAAAGGATAAAAATACATAGTTTGATTACAATACATCCCCCTGGTGGGTAAAAATACAACAACAAAATCAAAAGTACAACAAAAGAAAAAGTACAAGCAAAAGAATCAAACATCTAATCCAAATCATCCTCTCTGACTTCATTCAGGAGGGCCTTAGTCACTGGCCCTACTGGGTGCTCTGTAATAGTCCTGATGAGGAGATTCCTGGTAGTAATGGCACTGGTTAACTTCTTATGCTTGTCCAGATCCTTTGACCTCTTCAACCCATCCTGGAGTTTCAATTCAGATATCTCTTTTTGTGCTGCCTATAATGCCTCCTGATGCTTCTTCTCACTAGCCTCCAACTGTTCTATCTTAGCCTGAGTCCTTTAATCTTCTTGTGCACGGGCTTCAGTGATCCTGATCCAACTAGCCTGGCTCTCCTCAAGATAATGCTCTGCCCTAGCTTTCTGAGTCTTTGCTTCCTTGCAAGCATTATTCAGTACTAACTCCCATGCTCTTGCCTTTCTGATGTAGTCATCCGTCTTCTCAATCTTGGTCAAATGCTCAACCCTGAGCCTTTCCAATCTCTCATTATCTAGACGGCTGTCATTTCTCTCCCATAGAGTCTTCTTCAAGGCTTCAGATAACTGAGTATTCCTCTCTTTCAGCTTTTCAAACTCTTCCAAACTAACAGTAGCTGCAGGTTGCACTGTAGAAGGTCCTGGTACATCTTCCAGGGTGAATGGCATCCGGGTGATCTGAGCTCTGGTATGAGACCAATCAGAATACTATGCTGAAGCAATGTTGTTACACTTGCCAAGGATGGTTGTTCCCTTGGTCTGAATGTTATCCCAAGCCCAGGCAGCTTGTCTGACAACAACAGAGTTGGGTTGGATTTCACAGTAAAAAGTTTCAGACAAATCTTGTCCTCTGGGAGGGTGAACTAAAGCATACCCTAACTGTCTTTTAAACAGTAAAAGGTTGTAGTTGATGCAACCTTTCACTCCTATCAAAGGCGAATTAGGATACTGCCCACAGCTAGTAATGTTGTTCTTGCCCTTGGTGCTCTGAGTGCACCATCTGATATCATCTGATGTCAATGCAATGAATCTCTTAGCCCAGTTCTTCTGCTGATGGGGGTTCAAGAAGGTATCTGATTTTGGCAAGTGTCTTAGTGTCGCTCCCGAAGATTTTCATCCCGGTACAAGCGCGAACGGTCGGCGAAAGGAGAAAATGAAGATGAACTGAATAGAGTCGTCAGCTAGGCATTTTTATCCCGAAGGAAAGGTAATGCTGCATAAGCTTAGAAATATATGGACAAGACGGTCGCAAACCAGAGAAACTGAGAAAGGGGGTTGGTTACAACCTTGGAAGGTATTAGCACCCAGATTATCCGTCGTACTCGACGGGATCCACGCTTAAAAGACTTGTGTTTAAAGGGGTAGTGTCAGTGCTATCTGTGTACAAAAGTTGGAAAAGAAGGAACAGGTGTCAGTGCAAAAGAGATGTGAAATGGATTGCTCAATAATGAGGCCTAAAGAATAATGCTGGAAAAGTGGGAATATACAGAGACTTTTGATCGATAACTATTAAGTTATACCTATGTATCCTCTCGTGCAATGAGGAAGTCAGAACAACATAGTTCGACTCAAAGAGATTGAAAGGTAAATTAACTTGTGAACTGCTTACTTATCTATGCTCAAGTGTATGACCTGTCTGGCTCAGGTGCAAACTGTCTTGCATTAGACGGAAGAAGCGAGTTCTCGTTTATGAGTGAATGAGATGAGAAAAGAATCCCGGAGGAAACGATTATTGTTTGTTTTTGGTGCTTTCAATATTTTATTGCTTTTTGGAGTTTGTCATAAGAAAATGAGCTTAAACCTAAACCAAGGGTTAGTAAACTCATCACGTCTTTCCTTTGATTAGGGGTAATGAGAATACCTAAAGTATGAAGTAAACACCTCACACTTAATCACCATGATGTAGGGTTAAGATCATTAACCTACTTGCAATTATTTAGATGTTTTTGGAGTTTTTGTTTAGTGTTAAGTAATGAGTTTAAGCCATAATTAAGGATTTAATGGACCCATTACACCATCCTAATAGAAGGATAATAGATGAGAACACTTAAGCTGAAGAAGACTCCTCAACTTAATCCCTGATTAGGGATTAATCTCATGACAAAACAATGTCTTTATTAAAGTAGATTTTAGTTAATTATAAAATTAAGAAGTGGATTTTATGGTTTGTAAGACAACTTGAGGGGGACTTGTCCATTAACACCAGGGTTAGTCCTTTTTAACCAATTAAGGAAGAATTAGAACCCTAATGCAAGGCCCAAGTTACAAGCTTGATGTCTTAGTGATTATTAGATGAATTAATTAATAGATTTAAACACATTAAGGGTTTAACACTATGGATTAAAGTTATACACTCCATCCTAAGATAAGGAGGCAGGCATAATCTTAATCACAAAGCCTTAAGACCTTGAAGGTTTAGTCCCTGATTATGAGATGAGAGGAGAGACACAAAAGATGACACAAAGGTAAAACCAATGGGGGACTAATCAAAACCCTAATTGTTATCATGCTTGGGTGTTCCTAGGGTTTATGAGGCTTGCAAGAGATCTTCAAGAAAAGCCACCAAAGGGAAAGAAAGATGGAAGGAGGAGAACCAGAAGAAGCAAGTCAACTTACTTCACTTAAGAAGATAAGTTGCTTGAAAAAAGAAAGTGAAGAGAGAACATGAATGATAAAGCTCACTCTAATACAAATACAAAATGCAACAAGGATGCATAAGAGAGATGAGGAGAGATTGTGAGAAGTAAAGGCAAATTCACTTCTCAAAATACTTACCACCTGGAAAGTTAGCATAAGGAAATGAAATGAAATGAAAAATGAAATGAATTCAAGGATGAAAAGCAAAACCATAGGCATAAACATGATGTTAATGATGCTATTAGATGATGCAGAGACATGCCAAATGCAATGGATGATCATACAAGAGATGAGAATGCAAATGAAGCATGAAAGAAACATGAAAGCACATGAATGCACATGAAATGAAATGAAGGCATAACATAGAAAATGGATGAGGAAATGATCAAGCATGAGCCTAATGTGTCCTAGGATGTCTTATATGTCATGTGGATGCAATAAATGTCATGGCAAGTTCATGAATGCAAGAATATGCAAGATGTATGCAAAGGAAGATAAGAAATTAGGGTTTTTATGCAACATGAGATGCAAAACTCAAAAACAGAAGAAAATGACAAGATAAAAAATTGAAAATTCAATAAAAAGAACCCTAACCCCATATGATATCATACCCCAAAGGAGAAGGCCCAACTCTTAACCCTAAGGAAGTTATGATTTTTCTAAGTTATCTAGGGTTGTAAGGTACCTAAAGGGGAAAAATTCCAATCAATTCAAAAGTGAAGAAGAAATTCATGACAAAATTATGCTAGAAAATACATTTCAAATGAAGATCAATGCAAAAAGAATCATTGTCATACCATTCTTGATTAGGCAGAAAATAATTCTTGAAGTTAGGGTTCTAAAATGTGAATTTTATGAACCCTAAATTCAAGAAAATTGTCAATAATGGTTCAAAACCAAAAAGAAATTTGTGTGGATGGCATGACGATGTCTCTAAATGTTTAAAGATGCAATATGAATTTTTTGGTATTTTTTAGAAACCTAAATGATATTTTAATTAATTAATTTTCATTAATTAATTAAAATAAACATTTAAATGTCTAAAAAATGATTTTTAAATGCAAAAAATAAAAATAAAAATATTTTTGGGTTAAGAAAATTATTGAAACAAAAATGCAGAATAAAAATATTTTTAGAAATTTCTTGCTATTTTAAATAAATGATACAAAATTAAATGAGAAAAATGAAATAAAAATTAAATAAAGCTGAAGTATTTAAAAGGGATGGTTGAGATTGAATCTTGGTTTACGGGGTTGACTGCGCGCCAGATCTAAAGGCCCACATTCAAATTTCATTAAACCTAATTAACTAATTAATTAATTCAGATTAATAACTAATGAGCTAATCTCAACCACACAAACACGCGCGGGAAGGGAGATCCAAGTGTCCACGTTCAAACAGAAACCCTAACCCTAATTAACACTTAATGAAATTCAGGTCATCGGAGAAGAGCTCCGGCCATCTTCTCCGGTGACACCCTCACCTGAAAAACTCAATCTTCTTCCCTAGGCACTTTCTGGAGTTCTAAAGCTCCAGATTCACTCCTCCCACTTTCCTGAACCCAAATCCACCCTCAAACCTCATTTCTTTTCACTCAAACTCATGATTCGAAGAGAAACATAAACATGGCAGAAATTTCAGACAATCAATACACACTCATTTCTCAACCATTTTCAAATATTCCAATTTCAGTGTGATCAGTGAAGCATGCTTAATCATTTTGTAACATAAAAAAGAAGTTCTGGAAAAATTAATTCGAATGGCTACCTGAGATGGAGCTTTTCACCCTTGAGCTTTCTGGCTACTTCCTTGGTGCAAAATGCCTCTAATTGCCTTCCTGGTTTGGGAGTTTGCACTCCAATTGGTCAGAAATCGTATTTGGTGTATGAGATGCTTTTGACTGTTTCAATGGTTGGTTTGTGATCAGTGAGTGATTTAGAGATGAATGGTGGAATTTGTTTGAAGATTGAGTGGCTGAGTTGGGAGATTCGAAAGCTTTTGCAAGAGGGAGAGTTTTTGTGAACTTGATGATTCTTAGGTTTCAGCTTGTGTTCTTGTGTGTTATGATCAGCATTTGGTCCACATATCAACTTGTGATAGGTCTGTGGAGTGGTTGTGCCCTATTGTGATTGGTATGGCCTTCTTGCAAAAAGTCACCAACTTGTGTACTTGAGGTATGGGCAAGGATGCAGCTGGCCTTTGGGCATGTCCATGCGCAGCTTTCTTCAAGGAAGTCCACAAATTCATTCTTGAGTCAATTCAGCATGTGGGAAATAAGTTTGGGGTGTTTTGCAATTATGTGAAGTTTTGGCCCCTTTGAGAAATCTTGTTGTTCAAAGCATGTAATCTTGCAATTCCTTGGGCAATTCTGATCTATAAGAAATGCACTATGATGTTATGATGCATTGAAGTGTGTTTGAAGTCACAAAAATCCTTGGCAAGTGGTTTTGCAAAGAATCCCTTTTGGTGCATTCTTGAAATTAATGGGATTTTTGCCAACTTTGACAAGCCATATCTTGATTTCCAAAATGAATTAGATCCTGTTCTTGTACTTTTTGAAAAGGGAATGATCCAATATACAACTTTCATGACCAACAATTTTTCATTTGAAGCATTTTTGGTAGAGAAAGAGGAGGTTGAAAAACTTTCCCAAAATGGAAAGTTTACATTACAAGTCATTTCCATTTTTGGCAACTTTTGGTTTAGCTCACTTTTCTTCTAATTTGTGAACTTATAAGCACTTCAATGATCAAATAAAGATCATATGACTTCAATTTGATGAAAAATCCACTTTGGTTCCATGGTTGGGGGCCTCAGATGCCCTGATTTTGCTCTGACTTGCTCAAGAAGTTACCTAGTGATCAAATGACTTGCACAATGAATTTCTTCATCAAACATGGTATACATGATCCTTGTAACATATTGAGACAAATAGAAACAAGAATGACCAAAAAATTTTGAGTTATGGCCTCTGAAACCAAAACCCTAATTTCAGGTCATCTGTGTAGTTAAACCCTAGCTCTGCTTCCATGCTTTGCCATTTCTTGTGATTCTTTGACTTTCTTGATCCTTTGAGGATAAAATATGATGATTGAACATGCATGGACCTCATGAGATGATTTGTGACCTTTGGAGTGGCTCAAATGGATCTTGGATGGCTCAAGTCACAAACCCTAGCTGCAGATGAATTTGAACTAATGTAGTGAAGCAAAAATGCAACATGAAATGATATGCTAAAACTAATTTAAATATGAAAGATCACAAGCCATGGTGTGAAATTAGTGAAGGAAAATTTGGGGTGTTTACAGCTGCCCCTATTCAAACATGAGTTAGCTGTGCAGGATGTAAGCGACGGGGTTATCAGACAAACAAGATAACTTGTGGTTGAATACCAAAGACAGTCCAAAATTTGCACTCACTGGGGAGAAGAAGAAAAGGGATATAAATTGTTAAAGAAAATATAATATGATTATGAAAATGCGGGAGATGGAGGAAGACCATCGTGCAAAGGATGACTGCTAGGGGATAAAGCAATGATGGGGACGGTCGACATGCCGGGGAAATAAAGAGATCATGATGGAGACGGCCATCAAGTAAAGTTCTCTGGGGATTAAAGTAAAGGCGATGATGGGGACGACCATCAGGTCTGCAAAGTAAAGGTAAACAATGACGGGGACGACCATCGGTTCAAAGAATAAATGAAATAATGACGAGGGACGGTCATCAAAGGTGAAGGACAATAACCTAGCAGGGGACGACTGCTCTTTATCGCGACATAGGACGAATGTCGGATAGAAAAGGTCGACGATGGGGACGGCCATCGGATAAACATGATGAAGGACGATCATCAGGAGGCGAAGGACGATCACCTAGCAGGGTACAGCTGCTCTCAAGATTTATCATGACATAGGACGAATGTCAGATAACAAGATCAACGATGGGAACGACCATCGGATAAAATGATGAAGGACGATCATTAAAAGGTGAAGGACGATCACCTAGCAGGGGACGACTTCTCTGTTAGGGATAAGGATAAGGGACAATCATCCAAGGTGAAGGACGATCAACTGACAGGGTACGGCTGCCGAAAGTATCGCGACATAGGACGAATGCCGTATAAAATAGGGTTCCAATATTGGAGACTCCGCTGGGAGAAGGATGAGGGACGGTCATCCAAAGGTGAAGGACGATCACCTAGCAGGGAACGGCTGCCATGACATATGACGAATGTCAGATAAGAGAAAGGTCGTTCTACTTGGGACTTACTGGGGAATAGTAAACACGGACGAGTGTTTGAAGGTGGCAAAACACAAGGAAGGGGGGGTTGGAATTGGGTTTTCTGAAATAATTAAAATAAACTTCTGATGACACGTTTACTTTATCCTGGTTCGTTTGAACTCAAACTACATCCAATCCACCCGCCAAGGTGATTTTGCCTCTACTGAGGTCTTAATCCACTATTCAATAAGAATACACACAAAGACCTACAGTCAATGTCTTCTTGAGTCTTCTGACTAAACTTAGTCACTCAAGGAAAAACAATAGTTATTACAAGAATAATAAGAACGTAACTTAGAATGCTTCTAGATAAGCAGATATCACTAAGTGATAGTTACAACAATAAGAACAAAAAGAATTGCTTGAATATATGATAACGTGTATAGCGTTGCGTGTCGTCCATGATTTCTTCAAATGATGTCCTTTATATAGTTCTTGATAAAGTAGCCGTTGAAGACATCTTGAGCCAAATTAGGATATACTTTAATACCTTAATTTCTTTCCATAAGTAGAGATACTTGTCTTTGAATATTAAAGAACGTATTCTTTAATTAAAGCTTTTTAATAAGGATACCAGCATCTTCTAAGCGGAAATCAGAGATAATAAATAATATATGCGCAGCAGATAAATGTGCCATTTAATGCTGGATTCTTCTTTGAGCGTATCTTCTATAATGGTTCTCCTTAGCTCGTACGGATTACTCAAGCAATATTATCTTCTACACAAGGGTACGTATATTCATTAGAACTTAATATGAAAGACTTTGTTATCATCAAAACACTTAGAGGTTCAGAACCACATTTGTTCTAACAATCTCCCCCTTTTTGATGATGACAAAACATTTTAATTTAACAAGAATAGAGTTTAATGAATTTAGTGAACTCCCTTTGATTAGAAGACAAACTTCTTTCAGATGTTCTATGATTCTTAGCTCCCCCTGAGTTGATTACTTGACCTGTTTCTTTTTATGATAACAACTCAAATAATTTTATCAGAAAATGTAAAAGGCAGATAATGGTGAACTGCTATGGATCAGAATCATATACGTTTCTCCCCCTTTTTGTCATAATCAAAAAGGTAAAAAAAATAAGAAGCAGACAAAATTATAAACCAAAACCGATAGAGTTAAAATGCTTAGAAACAAACGCAAACAACCAGTAGAAGTTCAAATAGAAAAGCAGCAACAGAAGTTAAAAAATTAAAGCAGAAGATGAGAAAATCAGGTGTTCATCTTAGTGACTAAAGTCTCCAGCAAAGATTTAATGTCTGATGAAGATTCCACTTGCTTGGTGAGGAGAGTCTTCATTTCAGCAGTTGTTTCTTCTTGCTTGTCTAGACGTTCCTTCACTAGTTGATTCTCTTTCTTTAATTCTTGCAGAGTTTGTAGCACAAAATTTGTTCCCAGAGGTTCTTCTGTTGGAGGGGCAGCTTGATTGTCAGGACCATCAGCAGTTTCTTCTACAGAAGATACTAAAACCATCTGAAGTGCTGAGAGTTCATCCAGAGGTTCTGATTCTTTCCAGGGCTTGTTGTCCAGCAGGAGTGGTTTAGTTTGTGCAACATTTGAGACTATTGCTTGAAGGTACTCACAGAAGTTCTGATGAGCAACATCATAGCAAATGTCCTTGAGTCTTTTAGACTCAGCACTAAACCATTTTCTGAGGTCAGCCCATAGAAAATCAGATGCAGCAGGATCAGTTAACTCTGCACAAGCAGTCTTCAGATCTTCTAATTTTAATTTCATAACTGTTTCAAAAGCTAGCAGTAAAGTAGAAATGTCTGAATTGGATGGTTTGGGTTTTGGAATGGGAATAGCTCTTTTGTTGGACAGAGAGGACAGTTTTTGAAGTGCTTCAAAGTCAATTGAAATTCTAAGGTGGTTGTCATTTTCAGTCACAGTGTCTGTTGGTGAATCAGGAATGTTTATAATGGAAGGTGAATTTTGGTTTGTTGAAATGTTATGGGAAATTGAGGCAGCATCTGAATCTTGGTAGTGTTCAAGATCAAGATCAAGAGCAGCTTTCAAAGCAGATTGTGTTTCATTTGTAAGGGAGCAATCAATATCAGAAGGTGGAGTGTCATCAATTGGTATGTCAAAATCAGCAATAGTTTGGGGTTGATGAATTTCTGTTTCTGTTTCTGGTGGATTTAAAGAGGATAAGATAGATGCAACAGCTGAAGTTGTAGGAACATCAGTTTGAATGGGACTAATATTATGAGGTGGTTCAGTATCATGAATATGTTCAGAATTGATATCAGAAGATGGTTGGCTAGAAGGTAATATATTAGAAGGTTGTTCAGACACTTCTACAGTTACAGCTTCTACAACAGTAATGGAATCAGGATTAGAAGCAGAAGACTTACCTGTTGTCTTAGATGATTTTTGCATCTTCTGAGAGGGGTCTTCAGCAGTCTTTCTTTTCTTTAATCTGAGAGAGGCAACATCTGGAATTTGTTGTTGGAGATCTTTTGGGTTGAAATCAGGTACTGTACCTTGACGCTTGCATATATCCATATAGTTGAGAACAACATCTGCTGGTGTATCAGAAGAGAAGAGAGGAAACCCTTCTAGAGGTATCCTTCTGGTGCTGATAACCTCTCTAGATTGAAGAGTGGGTTCTTGCTGAATGGCTGTGATGAACCTCATCTTCTTCAGGTTTTTAGCATTCAAGGGTTTTCCAACGTCTGTTTCCAAAAGGTCATTTTGATTGATTTCTGCTAGGAATTCCACTAGCTTGTTCTGACAGAGAATATCAGAAATTAATCGTCCAAAAGGTATCCAGTCCCTTTTGGTCTTCTCACTATCCCTTGTTTCTTTCACAGCAACTCTGAGATTCTGAAATAATGTGTGGGCAAGGTTGATTTTCTTTTGTTTGGAGATGAAGTAAAGGAGGAATTGTTGATCCAGATTGATGTAGTCTGGAGAATTTGTAGGTTTCCTGTGACAGATTGTCCCAAGAATGATTTTTGCCCAAATACGCAGAGGAGTCTTTAGGTCTTTGATTTTGTTTGATGGTTTTCCAGCAGTGAAAATTTCTTTAGCAATCACAACAGCATCAGATACTCTATCCATATCACTACATTTGATACCATTGCCATCAGTTTCAAAGAGTTTGGCAATGTGATCTTCAGAGATGATAATCTGTTTACCAAGCACATAGGAGGTGACTTGTGCATCATTTGAGTAGGCGTACATCCAAAATTCTTTAACCAGTTTAGGGAAAACTGGTCCCATCAGCCTGTCAAAATATTTTTCCCAGCCTTGAGCTTCAACCTGAGGGAGGAGATCAAATCCATTATCCTTCAAGCTTGCTAAATCAACGAATAGTTCACACAAAACTTCCAGTTTCTCAGGAGAGGTGGAAAGGGTCTTTGATGGTTCAACGTAGAAATCATCAGAGAATTCTTTGCGTGAAGATGATGAAGCCATTTAGTGACTAAGATGAACTGTTAGGGTTTAGGGTTTTTAGAGAAAAATGAGGAAGCACAAGAGACTGAGAGAATTCCTTTTAGAGAGAGTAAAATGCGGGTAAAATTTGAAAGTGAGGAAAACACTTGATATTTAAAGAGAAAAAATATGGAAGCAATTAATGAAATACGAAATTAGTGGGAAACAATTAAGTTTGAAAACAAAATGATTAACAACATTAAATGCGCTGACATGGGGTAAAGCGTAAATAATTCTGGAACAGTTACCCAAGAGATTTTCTTGCCTTTTTTAATGTCAAGCCTAGTCGAATCAGATTCCAGAATCTCAACAGTTATCCTTCTGAGCGAACAGTTGCCAAGGCACGTTCTGTCACTCTTCAGAATTTGGACACGTGTTTTGATTCTGATGGAAGTCCTTAGAGCTTTGTTGACAAGTGTTTGATATGAAGATCTGCAAGTTAATTCTTTTGAACAGAAGTTCTAAGAGTAAAAGTTAGAGCATAGAATCTTCTGAGATAATCATGTAGAATATAAATAATGGAGCTTCTAGAGGTAAGACATATGATTAAAACATTTTCATTCTGGACATAATTTCATGCTAAGATTAGTTAGAATGAAATTAAATCTATCTTCAGAAAGGGGTTTAGTAAAGATATCAGCCCATTGGTGATTTGTATCTATAAATTTTAACATTAAGATTCCCTTCTGAGTATAGTCCCTAATGAAGTGATGTTTAACTTCTATGTGTTTAGCTCTAGAATGTAAAATGGGATTTTTAGAGAGACAAATAGCAGAAGTATTGTCATAGAGGATTGGAATGTTACTCTCATAGATATTGAAATCTTCTAGCTGATTTTTCATCCAGAGCATCTGAGTACTGCATCCAGCTGCTGCAATGTATTCAGCTTCTGCAGTTGATAATGCTATGGTTGGTTGTCTTTTGCTAGACCAAGCGATTAGATTGTCTCCTAGAAATTGACAACTTCCAGAAGTACTTTTTCTTTCTGTTCTATCTCCAGCAAAGTCAGCATCACAATATCCTACAAGTTTATACTTTTCTGATCTTCTGTAATACAGACCAAGATTAGTAGTACCTTTCAGATATCTAAAGATTCTCTTAACTGCTGTTAAGTGAGTTTCTCTAGGATCTGATTGGAATCTAGCACATAAACATACGCTATATAGAATGTCTGGTCTAGAAGCAGTAAGATAGAGAAGTGATCCAATCATACCTCTGTAGAGCTTCTGATCTACTTTCTTACTTACCTCTTCTTTTTCCAAGATACATGTAGGATGCATAGGAGTTTTGGAAATTGAACTTTCTGATAATTCAAATTTCTTCAGAAGTTCTTTTACATATTTGCTTTGATGGATATATGTTCCTTCTGATGTTTGATTTATCTGAATTCCCAGAAAGAACTTTAATTCTCCCATCATGCTCATTTCAAATTCTGCCTGCATAGATTTAGCAAATTCCTTTCCCAAGGCACTTTTAGTAGAACCAAAAATTATATCATCTACATAAATTTGACATATCAGAAGATCATTTTTAATGTTTTTACTGAAAAGAGTTGTATCCACTTTCCCTCTGATGAATTTATTTTCCAGAAGAAAATTACTCAATCGTTCATACCAAGCTCTGGGAGCTTGTTTTAATCCATATAATGATTTTTTGAGTTTGTAAACATGTTCTGGAAATTTTGTATTTTCAAAACCAGGGGGTTGGTGTACATATACTTCTTCATCAATATAACCATTTAAAAATGCACTTTTGACATCCATTTGATATAGAATGATATTATGATTTACAGCAAATGATATTAGAAGTCTTATTGATTCTAACCTGGCGACTGGTGCATAGGTTTCTGTATAGTCAATTCCTTCTTGTTGACTATAACCTTGTGCAACCAGTCTTGCCTTGTTTCTGACAACTTCTCCTTTCTCATTGAGTTTGTTTCTGAATACCCATTTGGTGCCAATGATGTTGAATCCTCTGGGTCTAGGAACTAGATCCCACACATCATTTCTGGTGAATTGATTAAGTTCTTCTTGCATAGCCAGAATCCAATCATTTTCTGATAGAGCTTCTTCTACGGAAGATGGTTCAATCAAAGAGACAAGTCCTAGTAGCGTCTCCTCAGAATTTCTGAATGAGGATCTTGTTCTGATTGGTTCATCTTTCTTTCCCAAGATTTTGTTTTCTGGATGATTAATATTGCTTCTGGAAAGTTTCTTCTGGATGGGTTCTTCAGGTGTTGATGGAGCAGTTGTATTGTTTTGATCTTTAGAGGATTGATCTTTAGAAGTTCTGTTTGTAGAAATTTCTACTTCTATATCTGCAGTAAATTCATTCTGCTTTGGTTTTTCAGAACCAAGCTTATCATCAAATTTGACATGAATTGATTCTATCACAATACGTGTTTCTGTATTGTATACTCTGTATCCCTTAGAACGTTCAGAGTATCCTAACATGTAACACTTTTGTGCCTTAGAATCAAATTTGTTCAGAGTATCAAGAGTGTTTAGCATAAAACAAGTACATCCAAAAGGATGAAAGTAAGAAATGTTGGGCTTTCTGTTCTTCCACAATTCATAAGGAGTCTTTTCAAGAATAGGTCTTATAGAGATTCTATTCTGAATATAACATGCTGTATTTACTGCTTCTGCCCAAAAATGTTTAGCCATATTAGTCTCATTGATCATGGTTCTGGCCATCTCTTGTAAAGTTCTATTTTTACGTTCTACAACCCCATTTTGTTGTGGAGTTCTAGGACAAGAAAAATCATGAGAGATGCCATTTTCATTAAAAAATGATTCTAATTGTTTATTTTCAAATTCTCCACCATGATCACTTCTGACTTTAATGATCTTTGATTCTTTTTCATTTTGAACTTGTTTGCAGAAGTTAGAGAATACAGCAATTGACTCATCCTTGTGTCTAAGAAACTTTACCCATGTCCATCTGCTGAAGTCATCTACGATCACCAATCCGTACTTCTTGCCACTGACAGAAGCAGTTTTCACTGGTCCAAATAAGTCAATGTGCAGAAGTTCTAATGGTCTAGAGGAAGATACAACATTTTTAGCTTTGAATCCAGTTTTTGAAAATTTGCCTTTCTGACATGCTTCACATAGAGCTTCTGAGTTGAACTTCAAATTTGGAAGTCCTCTGACTAGATTGAGTTTGTTAAGTTGAGATATTCTTCTCATATTAACATGTCCCAATCTTCTGTGCCAGACCCATTGCTCAGTTTCCACAGACATTAGACATTTTACATTTTGACTTTTTAATTCTGAAAGCTTTATTTTATAAATGTTGTTCTTTCTCTTTCCACTAAAGAGGATTGTTCCATCTTTCTGACTGACAGCTTTACAGAACTTTTGATTAAAGATTATGTCATAACCATTATCACTTAATTGACTTATTGATAATAAATTATGCATTAATCCTTCTACAAGTAGAACATTAGATATAGAAGGAAGATTTCCATTACCAATAGTTCCGGAGCCAATAATTCTTCCTTTTTGATTGCCTCCAAAACCTACGTGGCCTCCATCTTTTAATTCAAGACTTTGGAACATATGCTTTCTTCCCGTCATGTGACGTGAGCATCCAGAGTCCAGGTACCATGATTGGTGTTTCAGTTTTGCTGTTAAAGACATCTGCAACATACACAATTTTATCCTTGGGTACCCATATTCTTCTGGGTCCTTGTTTGTTAGATTTTACAAACTTCTGATTTATTTTCGGTTTTAAATCAGAACTTGTAGAACAAGATGACTCACTAGTGTATATAAGATCATGATTATGACCATAGGTGAAATGAGAACTGAGAGGAGTATTAGGATTTATGACAATGTCATCAATATTTTTTAATTTCAGAGTTTCATTATTTTTCTCATATCCTATGCCTCTTCTTTCATTTCTGCTAACACCATAGATCATAGAAGCAATCTTACTTCTATCTAAGCTTTTAGTAAGAAATTGTTGAAAACTATAATCATATTGATTTATGATATTATCAGAATTGATTAGATCTTCTAATTCAGATTTCTTCTGAGCTTTGAGCTTCTCAAGAGAATTTTTACATTCAAAAAGATTTTCTTTCAGCTCAGAGTTTTCTGTTTTCAGTTTTCTAATATCTTCTAATTCAGATACAAGATTTTGTTTAACGTCTTTGTATTTGAATTGAAGCTTCTGATATTTTTCAAGAATTTCTGACAAACTAGCTTCTAACTCAGATCTAGAGAATTTAGAGAATACCTCTTCTGAGTCTGATTCTAACTCTGATTCTGATGAGTGATCTTCTTCTGGTATATTTGCCATTAATGCAATATTAGCTTGTTCATCTTCAGAATCTGACTCTGCTTCAGATGATTCAGAATCATCCCATGTTGCCATGAGACTCTTTTTCTTTTCTTTACTGAATCTGTTTCTAGGTTTGTCTTTCTGAAGTTTTGGACATTCACTTTTATAGTGTCCTGGTTCTTTGCATTCGTAGCACACAACTTCTTTGCTTCTGGGTTTCTTGTGACTGGATGTTGATTCAGAATAATTGTTTGATCTTCTGGTGTTTCTGAACTTCTTCTGACGATGTTTCCAGAGTTGTTGAACTCTTCTTGACAAAAGAGATAATTCATCTTCTTCTGATGAGCATCCAGAACTTTCTTCTTCTTCTGCCTGTAAAGCTTTAGAAACATGTTTGTTAGATTTAAGAGCTACAGACTTACCTTTCTTCTGGGGCTTATCTTCTTCTAATTCAATCTCATGACTTCTCAAGGAGCTGATCAGTTCTTCTAAAGATATTTCATTCAGATTTTTTGATAACTTTAAAGCAGTGACCATGGGTCTCCAGGCTTTTGGTAAACTTCTGATGATTTTCTTCACATGATCTGCTGTTGAGTAGCCTTTGTCCAGAACTTTTAGTCCAGCAACCAGAATTTGGAACCTTGAAAACATTTTTTTCAATGGTTTCATCTTCTTCCATCTTGAAAGCTTCATACTTCTGGATGAGAGCTAGAGCTTTGGTCTCCTTGACTTGAGAATTGCCTTCATGTGTCATCCTTAGAGAATCAAACATGTGTTTGGCTGAATCCCTGTTTGTGATCTTCTCATATTCTGTGTACGAGATAGCACTTAGAAGTATGGTCCTAGCTTTGTGGTGATTTCTGAATTCCTTCTTCTGTTGAACTGTCATATTTTTTCTTTCAATCTTCTGACCATCTTCTCCAACAGGATGAATATATCCATCTGTCACCATGTCCCAGAGATCTCCATCTAGAGCTAGAAAGAAACTCTCTAGAACATCCTTCCAGTAGTCGAAATTGTCGCCATTGAACATTGGTGGTTTAGCATTGATCTTGTCATTCTGATAGTCATTGTTAATTCCAGTTTCTGCCATGTGTTTATCTTCTGGATCTTTTACTGACACGGTTAAGTGTAATACTCAGAACCTAGCGCTCTGATGCCAATTGAAGGTGGCAAAACACAAGGAAGGGGGGGTTGGAATTGGGTTTTCTGAAATAATTAAAATAAACTTCTGATGACACGTTTACTTTATCCTGGTTCGTTTGAACTCAAACTACATCCAGTCCACCCGCCAAGGTGATTTTGCCTCTACTGAGGTCTTAATCCACTATTCAATAAGAATACACACAAAGACCTACAGTCAATGTCTTCTTGAGTCTTCTGACTAAACTTAGTCACTCAAGGAAAAACAATAGTTATTACAAGAATAATAAGAACGTAACTTAGAATGCTTCTAGATAAGCAGATATCACTAAGTGATAGTTACAACAATAAGAACAAAAAGAATTGCTTGAATATATGATAACGTGTATAGCGTTGCGTGTCGTCCATGATTTCTTCAAATGATGTCCTTTATATAGTTCTTGATAAAGTAGCCGTTGAAGACATCTTGAGCCAAATTAGGATATACTTTAATACCTTAATTTCTTTCCATAAGTAGAGATACTTGTCTTTGAATATTAAAGAACGTATTCTTTAATTAAAGCTTTTTAATAAGGATACCAGCATCTTCTAAGCGGAAATCAGAGATAATAAATAATATATGCGCAGCAGATAAATGTGCCATTTAATGCTGGATTCTTCTTTGAGCGTATCTTCTATAATGGTTCTCCTTAGCTCGTACGGATTACTCAAGCAATATTATCTTCTACACAAGGGTACGTATATTCATTAGAACTTAATATGAAAGACTTTGTTATCATCAAAACACTTAGAGGTTCAGAACCACATTTGTTCTAACAGTGTTTACATCCAAGAAATGAAATGTATAAGTGTTTTGACGCTGTGTATAGATCAAAGATACGGACGAGCATCCTTAAGACTACGATACGGACGAGTATCGGTAGAAACAACGCTGACGCATGTTCAGAGATGATGATACGGACGAGTATCAACTGGTTAACAAAGAACCGAACGAGTGTCGAATATGAGGGGAAATAAGTGTGTATACAAGATACGGACGAGTATCTATATGAGTAAAAATAAACATTGGTGAGACACAGACAAGTGTTCAACTTGCTGGGGAAAGTATGACACAGACGGGTGTCGTATAAGTTACGAACTTATAAGTGTAAGAGGTAACTGGTGATATGTGGGACAGGATGACACGTACGGGTGTCAACAAGTTTATTATAATAAGTGTTTGGTTTGCATCCGTGCTAGGGAATGGTGACACAGACGGGTGTCAAAAAGAGTATGTAAAGTTCTATATTCAAAAAGGATATTTGTGGCCTATATCTGCAGGGGGATGATATGACACGGACGAGTGTCGAATGAGTATACATAAACATGTACTTGTGTTGGAGAGTGTAAAGGGGACGCTTTGGCTTTCTGTTGGGGAAATTGAGAAGTATTTTGTTTATTGCTGATGTGGTATATTTGTTTTTTTTACAGGTGACTGGTTCGAACCTGACTTGTGATCATGCGATATGTTTGATTTTTGTCGTAATGCTCCATATTAGACGGAATGCTACGCTTTTGTGGTGATTTATGATGCGAATGCTATGATTGTGCAAAGATACCGATCCGGGATTCGGATCCCGCTGCTTGCGGAGATCTCTGACAGATCTTCTTTGAAAGAATATCCCAGCTGGGGATGAGACCTTCGGTAGGTCTGATAAAATATATGACTCTGCTTGGGACTAGATCACTGATAGATCTATCTGGTAATGAGATAAACCAGCTGGGGATGAGGAAGCTTTCGTCACTTTGTTGTGTGGGAAATTCAGACATCGCTCTTCTGGAGAGGATGGAGCTCTGTGGGGGGATGATTCCCTGTCTAGTGCTATGTAGGGGGAGGAAAGACCATTGAACGATCTTCCTAGAGATTTCTATGGGGATCCTGCTGAGGATGAGGAGACTTGACAATTCAGCTGGGGAAATGAGCACCTTCTAATGCTGCTCTGAAGAAAATGTACTGGAGAAGTGATGACTGGCAACTCTGATGGGAAGAAAGCATTTCCGGTGCTGTTTGGAGGACGTGCTGAGGAAATAATGATTTGGCAAATTTGCTGGGGTAAAACTTTCATGCCCCATGTTGCACTCTGAGTACCTGCAATCCTGTTATGACAAAGAAACACACCAATATCCCGAGGTATCCCTTACCGGATTCCGTCATAGGAGTTAGATATTCCTGGAAGCAACAATATATTTCCTGCAAGCATGTGATTAGAAAGGCACATCAGTTTTTATGCAAACGTTATATCAGGAATATCAGACATTTTTTGCAAACGAAACAAAAATGTACAAGGCGAAATGTGACTGAAAATTCTGGTTTTATTAATTTGTGTGCCCTGAATTGGCAAGTACAGTCAAAGAAACAAATCCCCTGAAATGAGGAGATTGTTACAAAATTGAGAAAAATAAAAGTGCTAGCAATGTTGACGACGCTTTAGCGAGCTTCCTCTTGCTATGACTCGTATGACCTTGACGTTCTTCTCATCTTGCTTTCTGAAGAAGGCTGATTCTGACCGATGCTTTAACCTTTCAAAGATTGTCGCGTTGTAAGTGATACAGACGAATTCAGAACGCAGTTGTTCGCTTATTCCCTTATTTTGCGTGGATCGCCCTTTTGGGTTTTCAATCCATCGGTGTACCCATTTTTGCCTGAGCTGTCCAATGCGGGTTTTCAACTCAGCGGGTGTACACATTTTTCAATTTTCCCCTTATTTTTTCCCGAGTCTTTTATTCTGTTTTTGACTCGCCGGGATGCCCTATTTTTGCCTGGACATACATTCTATTTTTCTGTCCAGCGGGTCATTTTATGCGAAGTATTTTTTAACTACATTTGAATTCACAGGGGATAAGAAATCGTCACCATCCATAGTAGTGAGCATCAGTGCCCCACCGGAGAAAACTTTCTTTACTATGAATGGACCATCATAATTCGGAGTCCACTTGCCCCTATGGTCTGTATGAGGAGGAAGGAGTCTTTTCAGCACGAGATCTCCTACTTGGTATTCCCGATGCCTGACTTTCTGATCGAAGGCTTTCTTCATTGTCTTCTGATATAACTGCCCATGACATATTTCAGCTAATCTCTTTTCTTCGATTAGATTGAGTTGATTGTACCGAGATCGGACCCATTCTGCTTCATTCAACTTGACATCCATCAATACCCATAAAGAGGGCAATTCAACTTCAACAGGTAAGACTTCCTCCATACCATACACAAGCTGATACGGTTTTTCCTCAGTGGATGTTCTGATTGAAGTACGGTACCCGTGCAAGGAAAATGGTAGCATTTCATGCCAGTCTTTGTATGTAACCACCATCTTCTGCACAATCTTCTTGATATTCTTGTTAGCTGCCTCGACAACGCCATTCATCTTTGGTCTGTAAGGAGAAGAGTTGTGGTGTTGGATTTTGAAGTCCCGACACAGTTCTGCCATCATTTTGTTGTTCAAATTAGAACCATTATCAGTAATGATTCGCTCGGGCACTCCATACCGACAGATGATGTCTCTTTTCAGAAATCTGGCTACCACTTGTCTGGTGACGTTTGCATACGAAGCTGCTTCAACCCATTTGGTGAAATAATCAATGGCTACCAGGATGAATCTGTGGCCATTTGAAGCAGTCGGTTCAATCTTTCAAATCATGTCAATGCCCCACATGGCACAGGGCCAAGGTGAAGACATTAGATTCAACGGATTTGGAGGCACATGCACCTTATCTGCATAAATTTGGCATTTGTGGCACTTTCTGGCATAGGCAGAACAGTCTGCATCCATTGTGATCCAGTAGTAACCTGACCGTAGTAATTTCTTAGTCATTGCATGTCCTCCAGCATGGGTACCAAAAGATCCTTCATGCACCTCGTGGATCAGCAAGTCTGCCTCTGTCTTATCAACACATTTGAGAAGTACCATGTCAAAGTTTCTCTTGTACAAGGAGCCATCAGTATTCAAGAAGAAACTACCATCCAGCCTTCTTAATGTCTTCTTATCATTGGATGATGCCCCAGGTGGGTATGTTTGATCCTCTAAGAAGCATTTGATGTCATGGAACCAAGGCTTGTCATCTTTAGCAATGTCCACGGAGAATACGTATGATGGTCTATCAAGTCTGGATACTGAAATCCGAGGCACAAAGTTGGCAGCTTGAACTTTGATCATGGAAGAAATGGTAGCCAGAGCATCCGCAAACTGATTTTCATCTCGAGGGATATACTCAAGTTTGACTGTAGTGAAGAAGGTCAGTAATCTCCTCGTGTAGTTTCGGTATGGAATCAAATGCTCCTAGTGAGTGTACCATTTGCCGTTGGTTTGATTGATTATCAGAGCTGAATCTCCGAACATAGTTAAAGTATTGATCCTGAGGTCAATGGCTTCCTCAAGACCCATGATACATGCTTCATATTCAGCTTCGTTGTTAGTGCAGTTAAAGGTGAGTTTTGCCGAGAAAGGCATGTGAACTCCCTTAGGTGTGATGAGCACTGCACCTACTCCACGACCATTCATATTAACAGCCCCATCAAACATCATTGTCCATTCTTCTTCTGGGTCAGGCCCTTCAGTGTGAACAGGCTCTTCATGATCTTTTGCTTTTATGAACATGATGTCTTCATCAGGGAAGTCAAATCTCATTGGCTGGTAATCATCAATGGGTTGCTCAGCCAGATAGTAAGACAATACACTGCCCTTGATGGCCTTTTGAGATATGTACTGGATATCATATTCCGTGAGAATCATTTGCCATCTTGCAACCCTTCCGGTAAGTGTTGGCTTCTCAAATATATACTTGACTGGGTCCATCTTTGAGATCAACAAGGTAGTGTGAGTCAACATATACTGCCTTAGTCGGCGAGCAGACCACGCTAAAGCATAGAAAGTTTTCTCGAGCAGTGAATAACATTGTTCACAGTCGGTAAACTTTTTGCTTAGGTAGTATATTGCATACTCGTTTCGACCAGACTCGTCATGTTGGCCCAGCACAAACCCCATTGACTCTTCTAATACTGTCAAGTACATTATTAGAGGTCTTCCTTCAACTGGAGGCATAAGGATTGGGGGCTCTTGTAAGTATTCCTTGATTTTGTTAAAATCCTTCTGGCAATCTTCATTCCACCTGACCGTTTGTTCTTTTCTTAATAACTTGAACAGGGATTCACAGGTTGCAGTAAGATGAGATATGAACCTTGAAATGTAGTTCAATCTACCTAGAAACCCCCAAACTTCTTTTTCAGTCTTTGGTACAGGTATCTCTTGAATGGCCTTGACTTTGTCAGGGCCGACTTCAATTCCCTTTTCACTTACAATAAATCCCAGCAGCTTACCGGACCGCACCCCGGATGTGCATTTGTTGGGGTTTAGCTTCAGTTGATACTTCCTCAGACGCTTGAACAACTTTAATAGATTTATCAGGTGGTCTTCTTCTATGAGGGACTTGGCAATCATGTCATCCACATAACATTCAATTTCTATGTGGATCATGTCGTGGAATAATGTTACCATAGCCCGTTGATAAGTGGCACCAGAATTCTTCAGTCTAAATGGCATTACCTTATAACAGAATGTGCCCCAGGGTGTGATGAAAGTTGTCTTCTCCATGTCTTCAGGTGACATCTTGATCTGATTATATCCTGAAAATCCATCCATGAAGGAGAATACCGAGAACTGAGCCGTGTTGTCGACCAATACATCAATGTGAGGTAATGGGAAGTCATCTTTTGGGCTGGCTCTATTCAGATCCCGATAATCCACACACATCCTTACTTTGCCATCCTTTTTAGGCACAGGTACAATGTTAGCAACCCACGGCGGGTAACTAGTTACAGCAAGGAAACCGGCGTCCCACTGTTTTTGCACCTTTTCTTTTATCTTCATAGCCATATCCGGGCGAGTACGGCGTAGCTTTTGTTTTACTAGAGGACAATCTTCCTTTAGAGGCAGCTTGTGCATAACAATATCGGTGTCTAGACCTGGCATGTCTTGGTATGACCAAGCAAAGACATCAACGTACACTCGCAGCATGTCAATAAGTTGTTCCTTCACTAAATCTTACACGCGGACCCCGATCTTCACTTCCTTCAAGTCTTCTTCGGTTTCAAGATTAGTTGTCTCCACTTCCTCCTGATGAGGAGTGATAACCTTTTCCTCTTGTCTTAACAACCTGGCTAGTTCCTCAGGTAGCTCATAATCTTCTTCGACCCCTTCATCGACTTGATTAATCGGATTCTCGAAGTCATACGAAGTTATAGCAGTGTCGTTGTCGGTGCAGTCTAGAGGGCACTCTCTGCAAGGGTTTAGATTGGTTCATTTTAGTGATCAGTTTTATCTTGTTTAGAAAAAGTGAAAATGAAGTTATTATTTTGAAAATATTGCCATTTTATTATTTTGTACATAAAATGAAAAATGAAAAACAGTGAGCGAAAAAGAGACTTGTTTGTAAAAGATGTCCTGATATTCATTAATTGATCGTTTGCACAAAACACAAGATGGCCCGATTACAAAATGAGTCCTGACATCTTGGGCAAGACGCAGGACTTGATGCATGCTAAAAGACAGGGAATAATAATTACTCTTCAAGAGTAACTCTTATAATTTCCTAGGAAGACCAGTTTGAGACTTGGTTCCCCGGGATCCTTGGACGTATCCAGTTTTCCAGGTTGCGTTCGTCTTATTCCTCGTCTTCCAGACTGTTCACGGCATCCGGGGTAAGCATTCCCCCGCAAACAAATTTGGGCTCCGTTGCAGCCTCTGGTTGATCTTGTCGAATTGGTTTGTAACCCAACCCGAATCTGTCTTCTTTCTTTTCTACTGGCAGCAGCTTGCCCCAACCTTGAGCGGTACCCTCTTCAACAACCTTCCGAGCTTGTTGATATGAAGTGATGGAAGTTCCAAACACAGCAGTAGCTTCAATGATGTTGAGGGCCTCAAACCCCTGACTCATAGTCTCATGGATTTCCCCATCCATCTCTATATACTTGTAAGTAGCCAGCTGGCTAACGAAAATGTCTTCCTCCCCGCAGATTGTGATGATCTGGCCTTCCCACTCAAATTTTAACTTCTGGTGAAGGGTAGATGTAACAGCGCCAACGGAGTGAATCCAGGGTCTACCCAACAAACAGCTGTAGGCCGGATGTATGTCCATCACGAAGAAGGTAGTTTTAAAGGTTTGTGGGCCAATCAACACAGGTAGATCAATATCTCCAAGAACCGATCTCTTAGAGCCATCAAATGCTCTCACCACCAAGTTACTTGGACATAACGCCAAACCATCATACTCCAGTTACACCAAGGCTTTCTTTGGCAGGACATTGAGCGAAGACTCAGTGTCTACCAGTACATGAGAAAGAACAACACCTTTTCACTCTAAGGTGATATGCAAAGCCTTGTTATGATTGCATCCATCTGTCGTTAAATCAGCATTTGTGAAGCCCAGTCCATGAATGGTGTTAACATTTGCAACCACCGTTTCCAGCTGATTAACCGTAATCTCTTCCGGCACGTATGCTGCGTGCAGGACTTTCAACAATGCATTCCTATGGGCTTCGGAGTACATTAAAAATGATAATATAGAGATTTTGGAGGGTGTCTGATGAAGCTGGTCCACCACTTTGTAATCACTCTTTTTGATTATTCTCATGAACTCGTCTACCTCTTGCTCGAAAGACGTCTTCGGAGTTTCTTTGACTGTTGTCTCTTCAAGTACCACATTCTTCCCTTTTTCCTTAGCAGTAACTTCTGCTTCAGCACTGGGTTTCGGTGTTTGTGAGGCAAAAAGGCGTCCACTTCTGGTGAAGCCTCCGCCTCCCCTAACATTGTCAACTTGTGGTGAAGAGGTTGATGAATCTAGAGTGATCTTATTTCCATCGCAGTAGAGATCAGAGTCGTAGTGCCAAGGTATGGCATTACTGCTTTCATAAGGAACGGGTCCAGGCACCGTAACGGTGACCGGACTGATTGCTGCAGCGGAAGGAACTGTGATGGTATGTGGGTCATAATAGATTGTGACTGGAGATCTGACAGGAGGTGTTGCAGTTTGTTGTTGGAAATTATTGTTGGGATGAACATTTGCTGGGTCATAATAGATCGTGACTGTTGAGACATCTTCATTAGTGATTGCTGGTGTTGTAGGTGATTCCGTTGATAAGATGGGTGTTGATGTTGTAGAAGTAAATGTTGCTGAACTTTGATCTGTTGAAATAATGGATGGACTGATTGCCGGAGTTGTGGATGAATCAGTGGGAATGATAGTTGTTGCAGTTGTAGGAGGATCTTTTGTTGTTGAAGAAGGAATTGTTGATGTTGAAGGAGAATCCATTGTTGTTGAAGAAAGAGTTGTTGATGTTGAGGGAACTGTTGTGGTAATCTGTAAAATTCCATCTCTGATAAGGCCATCTATGCCAAGCCTTAGCTTCTCACAACCATTAATAGCAATTTTGCACGATTCGCAGCAGGCCTCACAGCCTGGGAACACCTGGCATCTTAAGAGTTGAGCTTTGACTTCTGCCAGCGATGTTTAAATCTGTGCAACATTATCAATTAGTGTAGATGGTTGATCTTTCTCTATGGCATTAATCCTGGGCCCACCATGATTAGGCATAGGATTTCTGTTAACATTCGGAGGAGGTGCGAAATTGAGAGCTTTGGAATCGACCAGATCTTGAACCTTCATTTGCAAGCCTCTACATTTCTCGGTATTGTGACCAGGCGCGTTGGAATGAAAGGCACACCTGGAATTGGCATCATAATTCTTCGGGAGATTGAGAGGATCTGATGGAGCTAACGTCCTTAACTCAACCAGGTTGAGCTTCATAAGTTGTGGCAGTAGAGCGGCATAAGGCATAGGGATGGGATCAATCACCCTATTTTCCTGAGATGGCCTCTGTTGAAAAGGGCGCTGCTGTTGGTTGTTGTTGTTATTGCTGGTAGTGATGTTGTTGTTGTTGTGGAGGAAAAAGTGGTTGTTGTGGAACTAGGGCCGGGATAGTAACGGCTGCTATTGATCTATGAGAATACTAGGGTCTACCCCTGCCTGCATGGATAGCATTTGTTTCACCCACCCTTAGGGGTCCTGAAAATGGTTTTCTGGGGTTGTTGGAGGAACTTGCACCATTGTCAGAGATTTTGCCCATTTTCAAAAGACTCTCAATTCTCTCGCTAACTATAACTACATCGGCAAAACTGGTGGAAGAGAAAGCAGCAAGTCTGTCAATATAAGTTCCCTGCAAGGTGTTCATAAACATGTCAGCCATCTCTCTTTCAGACATGGGTGGTTGGACAGTAGCAGCAAGCTGTCTCCACCTCTGAGCATAATCCCGAAAGCTTTCCCTTGAAGACTGAGACATGCCCATTAGAAGAGTTCTATTGGGAGCCATGTCTAGGTTGTACTGGTATTGCCGGATGAAGGCTTCGGCCAAGTCTTTCCAACATCTTATAGTGGCCCTTGTTAGATGCGAATACCATTCTCTTGATGCTCCAGTCAGGCTGTCCTCAAAATAGAACATCCATAACATCTCGTCCATGGTATAAGCTTTGAGTCTCCCTAAGAAGGATTGCAGATGAGTACGCGGGCAGGAGGTACCATTATATTTTTCAAAGCACGGGGGTTTGAATTTGTGGGGAATTCTCACCCCATCTACCAGCCCCATATCCATTACATCGAAGCCTAAAGAATTCTGGGATTCCAAAGACCTTAGCTTTTCAGCAATCTCATCCAGTCTTCGGTCATACACCTCATCCCCAGCCCCAATAACTATGAACTACTCCTCCTGTGGATCTTCTTGCAAGATCCTGCCTCCGGCAGTGTTTCCTTGAATATTCCTCGAGATGTTAACATCTGGGTTCAAATGGGGCCAAAACTCTGGTGGGTTGATACGAGGCTGCCCTCATTCATTATTGCTGGTTCCTCTTGTTCCAAGGTGGGGCTCTTCAGGTGTCTGCCTTTCCACCAGCTCTCTCAGCCTTTCCTGGCTTTGAGCTAAGCCAGTCATCACGGGCCTCTGGGAGGATGAACCAAGGCATATCCCAATTGTCTCTTAAACAGTAAAGGGTTGTAGTTGATGCAACCTTTTACTCCTATTAGAGGCACATTATGGTATTGCCCACAGCTGGTAATAATATCCTTTCCTCTGGTGCTCTGGATGCACCATCTGATATTGTCTGATGTTAAGGCAATGAACCTCTTCGCCCAATTCTTCTGCTGATGTGGGTTCAAGAAAGCATCTGATTTAGGCAGGTGTCTGAGTAGCCAAGAGTAGAACAAGGGAGCACAACATCTAACTAGCTTACCCCTTTGCTTTTCATTTCTTTGATGGATGGAGTAGTAAAAATCTCCTAGCAATGTAGGCACTGGGTTCCTCAGCGGAAACAAGTGGATGGCATTCTTACTCATAAATTTGGGCTCATCTGCAAACAATATAACCCCATATATGTTGAGGGCTAAAAGTGCACATACTGCCTTACATTCTCCCAATGTAGCCTTCAGGGTGGCCTGAGAAATCAAAAAGTCCAGATGTAAACCAGGAATCCCAGCCTTTGTTGTCATGCTTTTCTCAATGAGGGCAGGCTCCAAATGCAATGCCCTTGCTATCTCTTCACTTCTGGGAGCAGTCATTTCTGGGTTGAAGGGGATCCCTCTTCTGATAGGCACTCCAATCAACAAGGAAAACGCTTCCAACAGAGGCCCTATCTGGAAGTCAGGAAAGGTGAAGAATCTAAGTGGAAAGTCATAAATCTGCAAGCATGTGTGGATCATGCTCCTCTAAGATGAATCAAGATCCATAACAGTGTCCAAAATACCCCCATAGTGCTCTCTAAATAGTGGGA
Organism: Lathyrus aphaca; assembly: GCA_963966055.1. Taxonomy (NCBI): domain Eukaryota; kingdom Viridiplantae; phylum Streptophyta; class Magnoliopsida; order Fabales; family Fabaceae; genus Lathyrus; species Lathyrus aphaca. The sequence continues at coordinate 378,548,338 of OZ014519.1, read as the reverse complement.
TGTGGTCAGGTGTGATGAGTGACTGGACCTGCCTGATACCAATCAATATGGGCTCAAAAAAGTGGTAAGATATGTTGCTTTTCCTTGGAACATCCATGAGTGCTGAAGAAGCTGAAGTCAAATGCTGATGAAGATCACAGACTGGATTGTTGGAGGTAAGTCTTTGACAGACTGATGCAGGTGAGTCTCTGACAGACTGAAGGAGATGGCTGAAGAAAATGCTAAAGATAACTGAAGCAGAGGTCTAAGCAGTAGAAGGGGTCAAAACCAAACCAAATATAATATGATGGATACCCTGAAAAACAAATAAACAAATGTTAAATGATGCAATGATGATATATGCAAATGATATGCAAGGGTTTGTAATCAAGGGCTGGATCTGATTATCTGTCTTGGTATAAGGTCCATGTATGTTCAAAGGTCCGGATGGAGGCTCAGAAATCCAGTAACCAGGGTGATGGACTCAAATAAAGAGTCACATGTCCAGGGTTAATCACAAGAACTGTCCAAAGTGAAGTATTCTTAAACAAAACAGTAACAGGGTATGATGTGGCCAAGGGTTCTTGCAAACCTGTAAACAACCCAACCCCCTCACATGTAATGTTCTAGAGCAAAGATCCTCAGACTTGGATCAGTTGTGAGAAGTGTAACCACTTCTAACCCGGAGGTACAGTGTTTACAATAACCATAAAAGATCCTCCTCTAATTCACCCCAGATTCTGAAGGTCAAAATAAAGGTCATCCAAACTTAGCAGGTTTCCCAGATAGCCCTAGCACTACAGAAAATCTGTAGCACAAAGTTCTCAAGAAGAAACCCACATCTGAACCGTGTTTCATATTCCCGCACCAGACTGAAATGGAATGGGAAAGGATATGCACCACTCTAGCCTAGGTGTCACTCAAGTCCCAGGTATAGGACCTTAATCACTCAGTGAAACCCCACCCACCAAAGAAAACCAGATCCAGCACAATGATAATGGAAGTATGAAATATGCATAAGGCTGTAAAAGAAAGCAATAAATAAAGTTGTACATAAAGCAATAAATAAAGAAAATAAATAAACACAATTAGCACATAACACCCCTGTAAACACAAATCAAACAAGCGCTAGGAGGAACCCACAAAAAGAACCAGAAGCCCTGATTGCAGTTTAAGGTTCCCCAGCAAAGTCGCCAAGCTGTCGCTCCCGAAGATTTGCATCCCGGTACAAGCGCGAACGGTCGGCGAAAGGAGAAAATGAAGATGAACTGAAAAGAGTCGCCATCTAAGCATTTTTATCCCGAAGGAAAGGTAATGCTGCATAAACCTAGAAAGATATGGACAAGACGGTCGCGAACTAGAGAAACTGAGAAAGGGGGTTGGTTACAACCTGGGAAGGTATTAGCACCCAGATTGTTCGTCGTACTCGACGGGATCCACGCTTAAAATACTTGTGTTTAAAGGGGTAGTGTCAGTGCTATCTGTGTACAAAAGCTGGAAAAGAAGGAACAGGTATCAGTGCAAAAGAGATGTGAAATGGATTGCTCAGGAATGAGGCCTAAAGAATAATGCTGGAAAAGGGGGAATATACAAAGACTTTTGTTCGATAACTGTTAAGTTATGCCTACGTATCTTCTCGTGCAATGAGGAAGTCAGAACACCATAGTTCAACACAAAGAGATTGAATGGTAAATTGACTTGTGAACTGCTTACTTATATATGCTCAAGTGTATGACCTGTCTAGCTCAGGTGCAAACTGTCTTGCATTAGACGGAAGAAGAGAGTTCTCGTTTATGAGTGAATAAGATGAGAAAATAATCCCGGAGGAAATGATTTTTGTTTGTTTTTGGTGTTTTCAATCTTTTATTGCTTTTTGGAGTTTGTCATAAGAAAATGAGCTTAAGCCTAAACCAAGGGTTAGTAAACTCATCACGTCTTCCCTTTGATTAGGGGTAATGAGAATACCTTAAGTATGAAGTAAACACCTCACACTTAATCACCATGATGTAGGGTTAAGATCATTAACCTACTTGCAATTATTTAGATATTTTTGGAGTTTTTGTTTAGTGTTAAGTAATGAGTTTAAGCCATAATCAAGGATTTAATGGACCCATTACACCATCCTAATAGAAGGATAATAGATGAGAATACTTAAGCTGAAGAAGACTCCTCAACTTAATCCCTGATTAGGGATTAACCTCATGACAAAACAAAGCCTTTATTAAAGTGGATTTTAGTTAATGCTAAAATTAAGAAGTGGATTTTATGGTTTGTAAGACAACTTGAGGGGGACTTGTCCATTAACACCAGGGTTAGTCCTTCTTAACCAATTAAGGAAGAATTAGAACCCTAATGCAAGGCCCAAGTTACAAGCTTAATGTATTAGTGATTATTAGATGAATTAATTAAGAGATTTAAACACATTAAGGGTTTAACACTTAGGATTAAAGTTGTACACTTTATCCTAAGATAAGGATGCAGGCATAATCTTAATCATAAAGCCTTAAGACCTTGAAGGTTTAGTCCCTGATTATGAGATTAGAGGAGAGACACAAAAGATGACACAAAGGTAAAACCAATGGGGGACTAATCAAAACCCTAATTGTTATCATGCTTGGGTGTTCCTAAGGTTTATGAGGCTTGCAAGAGATCTTCAAGAAAAGCCACCAAAGGGAAAGAAAGATGGAAGGAGGAGAAGCAGAAGAAGCAAGTCAACTTACTTCACTTGAGAAGATAAGTTGCTTGAAGAAAGAAAGTGAGGAGAGAACCTGAATGAGCAAGCTCACTCTAATACAAATACAAAATGCAGCAAGGATGCATAAGAGAGATGAGGAGAGATTGTGAGAAGTGAAGGCAAATTCACTTCTCAAAATACTTACCACCTGAAAAGTTAGCATAAGGAAATGAAATGAAATGAAAAATGAAATGAATGCAAGGATGCAAACCAAAACCAGAGGCATAAAAATGATGTTAATGATGCTATGAGATGATGCAAAGACATGCCAAATGCAATGGATGATCATACAAGAGATGAGAATGCAAATGAAGCATGAAAGAAGCATGAAAGCACATGAATGCACATGAAATGAAATGAAGGCATAACATGGTAAATGGATGAGGAAATGATCAAGCATGAGTCTAATGTGTCCTAGTATGTCTTATATGTCATGTGGATGCAAGAAATATCATGGCAAGTTCATGAATGCAAGCATATGCAAGATGTATGCAAAGGAAGATGAGAAATTAGGGTTTTTATGCAACATGAGATGCAAAACTCAAAAACAGAAGCAAATGACAAGATAAAAAATTGAAAATGCAATCAAAAGGACCCTAACCCCATATGATATCACACCCCAAAGGAGAAGGTCCAACTCTTAACCCTAAGGAAGTTATGATTTTTCTAAGTTATCTAGGGTTTTAAGGTACCTAAAGGGGGAAAATGCCAATCAATTCAAAAGGGAAGAATAAATTCATGACAAAATTATGCTAGAAAATACATTTCAAATGAAGATCAATGCAAAAAGAATTATTGTCATAACGTTCTTGGTTAGGCAGAAAATAATTCTTGAAGTTAGGGTTCTAAAATGTGAATTTTATGAACCCTAAATTCAAGAAAATTGTCAATAATGGTTCAAAACCAAAAGGAAATTTGTGTGGATGGTATGACGATGTCTCTAAATGCTTAAAGATGCAATATGAATTTTTTGGGATTTTTTAGAAACCTAAATGATATTTTAATTAATTAATTTTCATTAATTAATTAAAATAAACATTTAAATGTCTAAAAAATGATTTTTAAATGCAAAAAATAAAAATAAAAATATTTTTGGGTTAAGAAAATTATTTGAAACAAAAATGCAGAATACAAATATTTTTAGAAATTTCTTTCTATTTTAACTAAATGATACAAAATTAAATGAGAAAAATGAAATAAAAATTAAATAAAGCTGAAGTATGCAAAAGGGATGGTTGAGATTGAATATGGGTTTACGGGGGTTGACTGCGCGCCAGATCTAAAGGCCCACATTCAAATTTCATTAAACCTAATTAACTAATTAATTAATTCAGATTAATAACTAATGAGCTAATCTCAACCACACAAACACGCGCGAGAAGGGAGATCCAAGTGTCCATGTTCAAATAGAAACCTTAACCCTAATTAACACTTAATGACATTCAGGTCACCGGAGAAGAGCTCCGGTCATCTTCTCCGGTGACACCCTCACCTGAAAAACTCAATCTTCTTCCCTAGGCACTTTCTGGAGCTCTAAAGCTCCAGATTCACTCCTATCACTTCCCTGAACCCAAATCCACCCTCAAACCTCATTTTGTTTCACTCAAACTCATGATTCGAAGAGAAACATAAACATGGCAGAAATTTCAGACAATCAATACACACTCATTTCTCAACCATTTTCAAAAATTCCAAGTTCAGTGTGATCAGTGAAGCATGCTTAATCATTTTGTAACATAAAAAAGAAGTTCTGGAAAAATTAATTCGAATGGCTACCTGAGATGGAGCTCTTCACCCTTGAGCTTTCTGGCTACTTTCTTGGTGCAAAATGCCTCTAATGACCTTCCTGAAGAAGTTGCAATGCTTGGAAAGCTTTGAGGATGGTTGGTTTGGGAGTTTGCACTCAAACTGGTCAGAAATTGTATTTGGTGTATGAGATGCTTTTTGCTGTTTCAATGGTTGGTTTGTGATCAGTGAGTGATTTAGAGATGAATGGTGGAATTTGTTTGAAGATTAAGCGGCTGAGTTGGGAGATTCGAAAGCTTTTGCAAGAGGGATAGTTTTTTTGAACTTGATGATTCTTAGGTTTCAGCTTGTGTTCTTGTGTGTTATGATTAGCATTTGGTCCACATATCAACTTGTGATAGGTCTGTGGAGTGGTTGTGCCCTATTGTGATTGGTATGACCTTCTTGTAAAAAGTCACCAACTTGTGTACTTGAGGTATGGGCAAGGATGCAACTGGCCTTTGGGCATGTCCATGCGCAAATGACTTCAAGGAAGTCCACAAATTCATTTTTGAGGCAATTCAGCATGTGGGAAATAAGTTATGGGGTGTTTTGCAATTATGTGAAGTTTTGGCCCCTTTGAGAAATCTTGGTGTTCAAGGCATGTGATCTTGCAATTCCTTGGGAAATTCTGATCTAGAAGCAATTCACTATGATGTTATGATGCATTGAAGTGTGTTTGAAGTCACAAAAAGCCTTGGCAAGTGGTTTTGCAAAGAATCCCTTTTGGTGCATTCATGAAATTTATGGGATTATTGCCAACTTTGACAAGCCATATCTTGATTTCCAAAATGAATTAGATCTTGTTCTTGTACTTTTTGAAAAGGGAATGATCCAATCTACAACTTTCATGACCAACAATTTTTCATTTGAAGCATTTTTGGTTGAGAAAGAGGAGGTTGAAAAACTTTCCCAAAATGGAAAGTTTACATTACAACTCATTTCCATTTTTGGCAACTTTTGGTTTAGCTCACTTTTCTTCAAATTTTTGAACTTCTAAGCACTTCAATGATCAAATAAAGATCATATAAATTCAATTTGATGAAAAATCCACTTTGGTTCCATGGTTGGGGGGCCTAGATGCCCTAATTTTGCTCTGACTTGCTCAAGAAGTTACCTAGTGATCAAATGACTTCCACAATGAATTTCTTCATCTAACTTGGTATACATGATCCTTGTAACATATTGAGACCAATAGAAACAAGATTGACCAAAAAATTTGGAGTTATGGCCTCTGAAACCAAAACCCTAATTTCAGGTCATCTATGTAGTTAAACCCTAACTCTGCTTCCATGCTTTGCCAGTTCTTGTGATTCTTTGACTTTCTTGATCCTTGGAGGATAAAATATGATGATTGAACATACATGGACCCTCTTGAGATGATTGGTGACCTTTGGAGTGGCTCAAATGGATATTGGATGGCTCAAGTCACAAACCCTGGCTGCAGATGAATTTGAACTAATGCAGTGAAGCAAAAATGAAACATGAAATGATATGCTCAAACTAATGTAAATATGAAAGATCACAAGCAATGGTGTGAAATTAGTGAGGGAAAATTTGGTGTGTTTACACTTAGCAGCCAAGAGTAATAAAGAGGAGCACAACATCTGACCAGCCTTCCTCTTTGCTTTTCATTCCTCTGGTGTACTGAGTAGTAGAAGTCTCCTAGAAATGTAGGAACTAGGTTCCATAATAAGAACAGGTGAATGGCATTCTTGCTCACAAACTTTGGCTCATCTGCAAACAAGATAACCCCATATATACTGAGGGCTAGAAGTGCACAAACATCCTTCCATTTTCCTATAGCAGCATGTAGGGTAGCCTAGGAGATCAGGAAGTCCAGATGAAGGCCTGGAACCCCAGCCTTGGTTGTCATGTTCTGATCAATGAGGGCAGGCTCCAAATGCAATGCCCTGGCTATGTCTTCATTTCCAGGAGCAACCATCTCTGGGTTGAAAGGAATCCCTCTCCTGATAGGAACTCCTAACAACAAGGAAAACTCTTCTAACAGAGGTCCCAACTGGAAATCAGGGAAAGTGAAACATCTGAGTGGAGGATCATAGAACTGCAAGCAAGTATGGATCATGCTCCTCTGTGATGCATCTATATCCATGACCATGTCTAATATTCCCCCATAATGCTCTCTGAACAGTGGGATATGATCAGGGGTAATGAGGGACTAGACCTGTCTGATGCCAGTCAGGGTGGGCTCAAAGAAGTGGTGTTGCTCTTTCTTGAAGTGTCCATGGATGCTGGTGAAGAAGCTGAGAGCAACTGCTGATGAAGGTCACTGAATGAGATGTTGGAGATAAATCTTTGATGAAGATAGCTAGAGAAAAACCCCTGACAAACTGATAAGGATGCTGGAGAAGATAACTGAAGCAGTCTGAGCAGTAGAAGGGGTCAAAACCAAACCAAAGATAAAGATGGATTCCCTGAAAAACAAATAAGCAAATGTTAAATGATGCAGAAATGATGTATGCAAATGATATGAAAAGGGTTTGTGATCAAGTGCTGGATATGTTTATCTACCTTGGTAAAAGTCCATGTATGTTCATAAGTCCGGATGGAGGCTTAGAAATCCAGTAACTAGGTGGGGACTCAAATAAAGAGTCACAAGTCCAGGGTAATCACAAGAACTGTCCAAATAATACAACCTTAACAAATCTAGTAACAGGGTATGATGAGGCCAAGGGTTCCTGCAAACCTGCAAACATCCCAACCCTCTCACATGTAATGTTCTTGAACAAGGATCCTCAGACTTGGATCAGTTATGAGAAGTGTAAACACTTCTAACCCAGAGGTACAGTGTTTACAATAACCATAAAAGATCCTCCTCTAATTCACCTCAGATGTTGAAGGTCATAAAAGGTCATCCAGACTTAGTAGGCTTCCCAAATAGCCCTAGTACTATAGGAAATTTGTAGCACAGAGTTCTCAAGAAGAAACCCATATCTGAAGCGTGTTTCATATTCCCGCACCAGACCGAAATGGAATGGGAAAGAATATGAAGCCACTCTAGCCTATGTGTTACTCAGGTCCCAGGTGTAGGACCTTAATCACTCAATGAACCCCACCCACCAAAACAGATAAGAGATCCAGCACAATGATAATGACAGTATGAAATGCATAAAACTGTAAATGAAAGTAGTAAATAAATTTGTACAGAAAGCAATAAATAAAGCAATAAACAAATAAGCACAAGTAGCACATAACACCCCCGTAAACATAAATCAATCAAGAGCTAGGAGGAACCCACAAAAAGAACCAGAAGCCCTGGTTGCAATATAAGGGTCACCCCAGCAGAGTCGCCAAGTTGTCGCTCCCACTAAATGACACCCAGTCAGATAGGGTACAGACGCGAACGGTCGGCGAGAGGATGAAAATGAAATGAAATGAATAGAGTCGCCAGCTAGGCATTTTTATCCCGAAGGAAAGGTAATGCTGTATAAACCTAGAAAGAAATGGATAAGACGGTCGCGAACCAGAGAAACTAAGAAAGGGGGTTGGTTACAACCTGGGAAGGTATTAGCACCCAGATTGTCCGTCTCACTCGACGGGATCCACGCTTGAAAGTTTGTGTTTAAAGGGGTAGTGTCTATGTTATCTGTGTGCAAAAGCTGGAAAAGAATATACAAGTGTCAGTGCAAAAAGGTGAAGTGAAATGCTCAGGAATGAGGCTTGAAAAGAATGCTGAAAAAGGGGGAAGACACAGAGACTTTTGTTCGATAACAGTTAAGATATGCCTACGTATCCTTTCGTGCAATGAGGAAGTCAGAACACCGTAGTTCGACTCAAAGAGACTGAAAGATAAATTGACTTGTGAACTGCTTACTTGTCTATGCTAAAGTGTATGACTCGTCTGGCTCGAGTGCTAACTGTCTTGCATTAGACGGAAGAAGCTGGTTCTCGTTTATAAATGAGTGTGATGAGAAAAGAATCCCGGAGGAGACGATTATTGTTTGTTTTTGAGCTTTCAATCTTTTATTTCCCTTTTTTGTGTTTGTCATAAGTTAATGAGCTTAAGCCTAAACCAAGGGTTAGTAAACTCATCATATCCTCCCTTTGATTAGGGATAATGAGAATACTTTAAGTATGAGATAAGAATCTCAAACTTAATTACCATGATGATGTAGGATTAAGATCATTAACCTACTTGTGATTATTTAGACGTTTTTGGTGTTTTTGTTTAGTGTTAAGTAATGAGTTTAAGCCATAATCAAGGATCAGTGAACTCATTACACCATCTTAATAGAAGGATAATAGATGAGCACACTTAAGCTGAGGAAGATACCTCAACTTAATCCATGATTAGGGATTAACCTCATGACAAAACAAACCTTTGTTAAAGTGGATTTTATTTAATGGTAAGATTAAGAAGTGAATTTTATGGTTTGTAAGACAACTTGAGGAGGACTTGTCCATTAACACTAGGGTTAGTCCTTCTTAACCAATAAAGGAAGAATTAGAACCCTAATGCAAGGCCCAAGTTACAAGTTAATGTCTTAATGATTATTAAGATGGATTAATTAAGAGGTTTAAAAAAATTAAGGGTTTAACACTTAGGATTAAAGTTATACACTTCATCCTAAGAGAAGGTTGTAGGCATAACCCTAATCACAAAGCCTTAAAACCTTAAAGGTTTAGTCTCTGATTATGAGATGAGAAGAGAGACACAAAGAAGACACAAAGGTAAAAGCTAAAGGGGGACTAATCAAAACCCTAATTATTTTCATGCTTGGATGTTCCTATGGTTTGTAAGGCTTGCAAGAGATCTTCAGAGAAGCTACCAATGGAAGAAGCAGATGAAAGGAGGAGAAGCAGAAGAAACAAGTTACTTAGTTCACTAAAGAAGATAAGTAAATTGGAGAAAGAAAGTGAATGATGAACATGAATGAGAAAGCTCACTCTAAAGCAAAGAAAAATGCAGCAATGATGCATAAGAAAAAAATGAAGAGAAATTAGAAGTGAAGGCAAATTCACTTCTCAAATTACATACCACCTGAAAATGTTAGCATAAGGAAATGAATGAAATGAAAATGAAATGTATGCAAAGATGCAAACCAAAACCAGAAGCATAAACATGATGTAAATGATGCTATGACATGATGCAAAGGCATACCAAGTTCCATGAATGTTCATACAAGAGATGGAATGCAAAGGATGCATGCTTTGAAGTATGAAAGTTCATGAAAGTTTAATGAAATTAAATGAATGCAAATCATGGAAAATGAATGAAGAAATGATCAAGCATGATTCTAACATGTCCTAAGATGTCCTATATTCCATATGAATGCAAGAAATGTCATGGCAAGTTCACGAATGGATGCATATGCAAGATGCATGCAAATGAACATGAGAAATTAGGGTTTTAAAGCAACATGAGATGCAAAAGTCAAAAACAGAAGCAAATCATAAGATAAAAATTGCAAATGAACTAAAATGAACCCTAACCCCATATGTTATCACACCCTAAAGGAGGAGGTCTAACTCTTAACCTAAAGAAAGTTGTGAATTTTCTAAGTTATCTAGGGTTTTAAGGTACCTCAAGAGGAAAAATGCAAATCAAATGGAAAATGCAAGATAAATTTGTGTCAAAAATATGCTAGATACTACATGTTATATGAAGATCAATTCAAAAAGAACCAATGTCAAACCCTTCATGGTTAGGTAGAAAAGAATTCTTGAAGTTAGGGTTCAAAAATGGGATTTTTATGAACCCTAAATTCAAGAAAAATTTCAACATTGAATCAAAACCAAAAAGAAATTTGTATGATTGGTTTGACAATGTTTCTAAATGTCCTAAGATGCAATGTGATTTTTTTTGGAATTTTTTAGAAACCTAAATGGTATTTTAATTAATTATTTTCCATTAATTAATTAAAATAAACATTTAAATATTTTTAAAATGGTTTTTTAATGCAAAAAATAAAAATAAAAATGTTTTTGGGTGAATAAAAATATTTGAATTAAAAATGCAGAAGGAAAATATTTTTGGAAATTTTTAAGTATTTTAAATAAATTATACAAAACAAATGATAAAAAAATGAAATAAAAATCAAAATAAATGAAAGTAGGCTGATCCAATGGACTGGATTCAAACTGGGAAGATTTTGGTTGACCAGCGCGCAATCTAAGGGTTGTGGTTCAATCTGAGTTAATTTTAATTAATTAATTAATCCTTAATTAAACTTAATGATCTAATCTGAGCCTTTCATTACACGCGGGAAACCTCCATCAAACGGCCCACTTTCAAACTCACGCTAACCCTAATTAAAACCCTAATTAATCTCAGGTGGCCGAAGAAGACTTCCGGTCGTCTTCTCCGGCGAGCTCCTCCCCTGAGCTACCTCAAAACACCACCCCAGGCTCTCAAACTCACCAGAATTCATCCCTAAACATCATAGAACACTAATCCAGCAACAAAAACAATTTTTCATGCATCAAAAAGAATAATCGAAGAAGAACATTTTTAGGTCAAAACTTCCAGAAGTTCATGAAATCCTTAATACGCAACCATTTTAAAAAATAAAAGCATTAGCATGATCAGCACACCACAAAGAACATTTCTATAACCTAAAAATACATTTCTGGAAAATTTGTTCTTGAGGTTACCTGAGCTTGAGCTTTCTCAGTTTGAAGCTTCTGGTCCTCTTCTCTTGTGCAAATCTACTCATTTTGACCTCTTGATGATGTTGGAATGCTTTGATGAAGCTTAGAATGGCTGGAATAAGAGCTTGCACTCTTGCTGCACCAGAATCGTATTTTGGCTTTCGATGCTTTGAGGCTTGTTTGATAGTTGGTTTATGCTCTATGAATCATCTCTGAATGAATGGTGAAGTTTGTTTTGGAGTTTGATGGCTGGACATAAAGTTTCGAAGGTTTTTGCTTTGGGGGTGATTTTTGTGAACTTGATGATTCTGAGCATTTAGGCTGGCTTGTGTTGTGTTATGGCTTGCATTTTGTCCACAAAACAATGTTTGATAGGTCAGAGGAGTTGTTGTAGACTGTGGTGATTGGTATGGCCAAGTTGCCAAAATGTCAACATAACTTGTACTTGAGGTATGGGCTCATGTTGCAGCTGGCTTTTGGCTTGTCCTGCCTCAGCAAGGATCAAGGAGAGCCATGGAATTGGTTTTGTGGTGATTCAGCAAGTGGAAGCATGGTTGTGTATCATTTTGCAATTTCTATGAAGTTTGGCCCCTTTGTGATTTCTTCATGTGCAAGGCATAGAATGAGATGATTCTTTGGGAAATTCTGATTTTTAGGCAATGCACTATGTTTGTATGATGCATAGAAGTGTATTAGTGGTCACAAAATGGCTTGGCAAGTGGTTTTGCAAAAATCCCTCTTTGGTGTATTCTTGAAATTTATAGGATTTTTGCCAACTTTGAAAGATCATAACTTGAGTTCCGTAATGAATTAGAACTTGTTCTTGTACTTTATGAAAAGGGAATGATCCAATCTACAACTTTCATGACCAACAATTTTTCATTTGGAGCATTTTTGGTTGAGAAAGAGGAGGTTGAAATACTTTCCCAAAATGGAAAGTTTCCATTACAAGTCATTTCCATTTTTGGCAACTTTTGGTTTAGCTCAATTTTCTTCAATTTTGTGAACTTCCAAGCACTTCAATGATCAAATAAAGATCATATAACTTCAATTTGATGAAAAATCCACTATGGTTCCATTGTTGGGGGCCTCAGATGCCCTGATTTTGCTCTGACTTGCTCAAGAAGTTACCCAATGAACAGATGACTTCCACAATGAATTCCTTCTTAAAACTTGGTACACATGATCCTTATAACATATTGAGACTGTTAGAAACAAGAATGACCAAACAATTTCGAGTTAAGGCCTCTGAAACCAAAACCCTAATTTCAGGTCATCTGTGTAGTGAAACCCTAGCTCAGCTTCCATGCTTTCCAAGTTCTTGTGATTTTTTGACTTCCTTGATCTTTGAGGGATATAAGATGATTATTGAGCATACATGGACCCTCTTGGAATGATTGAAGACCTTTGGAGTGGCTCAGATGGATCCATGGATTGCTGAGATCACAAACCCTAGATGCAGATGAATTTGAACTAATGCATTGAAACAAAATGCAATGTGAGATGATATGTTTAAACTTATGCAAAAATGAAAGATCACAAGCCATGGTGTGAGCTTAGTGAGGGAAAATTTGGGGTGTTTACAACCATGAATGGTTTAATGATGATTCTTTTGGCATTGTTTTCAACATATCATGTAGTTTCTAGGATATTTTTGTTATGAATTTATCTTTCATTTTCAAATTGATTTGCATTTTTCCTTTTAAGGTACCCAAAAACCCTAGTTAACTTAGAAAAATCATAACTTCTTTTAGGTTAAGAGTTGGACGTTCTCCTTTGGGGTGTGATATCATATGGGGTTAGGGTTTGTTTGATCTCATTTGCAAATTTTTATCATGTGAATTGCTTCTGTTTTGGTCATATGTATCTCATGTTGCCTTAAAACCCTAATTTTGCATCTTCATTTGCATTCATCTTGTATATGCATTCATACATGAATTTGCCATGATATTTCATGCATTCATATGCCATCTTAGACATCTTAAGATATGTTAGAATCATGCTTGATCATTTCTTCATTCATTTGCCATGATTTGCATTCATTTCATTCCATAAACTTTCATGAACTTTCAAACTTACAAGCATGCCTCATATGCATTCATTCCTTTGTATAATCACATATGTGCCCCTTGTACGCTCTCACATCATCTCATAGCATCATTTACATCATGAGATGATTCTGGTTTTGAGTTTGGCCCATTCATATGCATTGTTTCATATCATTTCTTTCCTTATGCATATTGTGTTAACATTTTCAGGCGGTAAGTTAACTTGAGAAGTGAATTTGCCTTCACTTCTCATTTCTCTACCTCTTCTTCATATGCATTTTTTCTGCATTTTTCTTTGTCTTTAAGTGGGCTTTCCCATTCATGTTCTTCTCTCACTTTCTTTCTCTAAGTTACTTATCTTCTTCAATGAAGTAAGTAACTTATTCTTCTACTTCTTCCTTCTTTCTTCTGCTTCTTCCATTGGTGGCTTCTTTGAAGATATCTTTCAAGCCTTACAAACCATAGGAACTTCCAAGCATGATAATAATTAGGGTTGTGATTAGTCCCCCTTAGTTTTCACCTTTGAGTCTTCTTTGTGTCTCTCTTCTCACCTCATCATCAGAGACTAAACCCTTAAAGTTTCAGGACTTTAGAATTAGGGTTATGCCTACATCCATCTCTTAGGATGGAGTGTATAACTTTAATCCTAAGTGTTAAACCTTTAATTTGTTTAAACCTCTTAATCAATCCATCTAATAATCACCAAGACATTAACTTGTAACTTGGTCCTTACATTAGGGTTCTAATTCTTCCATTATTGGTTAAGAAGGACTAACCCTAGTGTTTAATGGACAAATTCCCCTCAAGTTGTCTTACAAACCATAAAACTCACTTCTTAATCTCACTCTTAATTAAAATCCACTTTAAAAAAGGTTTGTTTTGTCATGAGGTTAATCACTAATCATGGATTAAGTTGAGGTATCTTCCTCATCTTAAGTGTGCTCATCTATTATCCATCTATTAGGATGGTGTAATGAGTTCACTAATCCTTGATTATGGCATAAACTCATTACTTAACATTAAACAAAAATCCAAAAACATCTAAATAATCACAAGTAGGTTAATGATATTAATCCTACATCATCATGGCAATTAAGTTGAGATGCTTATCTCACACTTAATGTATTCTCATTATCCCTAATCAGGGAGGATATAATGAGTTTACAAGCCTTTGATTTAGGCTTAAGCTCATTAACTTATGACAAACACCAAAAACAATAAAAGATTGAAAACACAAAAACAAACAATAATTGTCTCCTTCGGGATCCATTTCTCATCATCTTCATTCACAAACGAGAACTCGCTTCTTCCGTCTAATGCAAGACAAATAGCACTTGAGCCAGACAAGTCATACACTTGAGCATAGACAAGCAAGCAGTTCATCAGTCAATTTATCTTTCAGTCTCTTTGAGTCGAACTACGGTGTTCTGACTTCCTCATTGCACGAGAGGATACGTAGGCATAACTTAACTGTTATCGAACAAAAGTTTATGTGTCTTCCCCTCCTTTCAGCATTCTCTTTTAAGCCTCAGTTCCTGAGCAATTCACCTTTTTGCACTGACACTTGTATATTCATTCTCATCTTTTGCACACAGATAGCACATACCGTACCCCCTTTTAAACACAATCTTTTAAGCGTGGATCTCGTCGAGTACGACGGACAATCTGGGTGCTAATACCTTCCCAGGTTGTAACCAACCCCCTTTCTCAGTTTCTCTGGTTCACAACCGTCTTATCCATATCTTTTCTAGGTTTATGCAGCATTACCTTTCCTTCGGGATACAAATGCATAGCTGGTGACTCTATTCATCTTCATCTTCATTTTCTCCTTTCGCCGACCGATCACGTCTGTACCCTATCTGACCGGGTGTCTTTTGGGGGGAGCGACAGCTTGGCGACTCTGCTGGGGAACCTTATATTGCAACCAGGGCTTCTGGTTCTTTTTGTGGGTTCCTCCTAGCGCTTGTTTGATTTGTGTTTACGGGGGTGTTATGTGATACTTGTGCTGATTTATTTATTGCTTTATTTATTGCTCTCTGTACAAACTTTATTTATTGTTTTCATTTACAA
Source organism: Lathyrus aphaca (assembly GCA_963966055.1). Classification (NCBI taxonomy): domain Eukaryota; kingdom Viridiplantae; phylum Streptophyta; class Magnoliopsida; order Fabales; family Fabaceae; genus Lathyrus; species Lathyrus aphaca. The sequence continues at coordinate 378,533,110 of OZ014519.1, read as the reverse complement.
TTTTATGCATTTCATACTGCCATTATCATGTGCTTGATCTGTGTTTTCCTTGGTGGGTGGGGATTGTAACACCCTTCTACCCCAAAACAAAATATTTAAATAATATCAGAGTAATCATCGAGAAGGGTATCATATTTCATCAAAATTCAATCGAACAGTGTCCTGTCCCGTAACATGGGTTAATCAACATCAAGAATAATATATAGCATTTCGTAGCGGAATTTAAACTTCATAATTCAAAACTTCATTAGTTTACTTCATAAACATAATTTTCACCATCCGGAATTTCAACATCATATAATGAGAAAACATTTATCAAAGTAATAACATAACTGAAAACAGTTTAACAAATAAACCCCGTCCCAGTGTTACATGACACAGAGCAGGACTCATAGACCAAAACCACTTCTAAGGAACACTAAAGCACGTTCCGAGACTCGTGAAAAACTCTTCTTGCAGTGCAAGCCTATACTTTATCATCTGCAAGTTACCCACGAAAGAGGCAACATTTCCAAGCAGGCAGGGTGAGTAATCATAATATATCATAAACGTACAAGAATATAGAACATAAATAAATTAGTACAACATATCATGACATCATCAACTATAAAATTCATCAACAACAACAACACGATCATGAAATTAAGCAACACCAACACAGTCATGAAATTCATCCAGAATATGCAATTCTAACCATCCTGATATGCAATATGCATGTGGTACCATTTTCATCGTGAGATGGATACATGACCATCAACCCTCCACAAAGGAGCACATCGTAAATCATCGATAAACTTCAATCCACACAATGGGATTGAAGCAATCAAATAGGCCGAAGCCCCATCGTGAATGTTATGAAATGCAATGATGCGCTACATCGTAAAATTCATCAAAATAATTCGCATCATTCATTTCACATCATCAAACCAATCATCAAATAATCATATATATCATCATGACATTACACCCAGAACACTGGTTCTATAACCACTCGGACACATCAAGAATTGACCCGTACCCGGTAAATTATGAGGCAATTACAAGGTTATTTCATAAATTCATTTATAAAAACTATTGCATTTTTCTCATTTTTATTCATCAAAATAAAGTTCAGTTTATGCTCTTTCTGACGCTTCAAACTGAATGTGAATCGGACTTACGGTTTGAATGTTTTGGATTTTTAAAGAATCAAAAATTGCATCTCAAATAGTGTTAACCGGTTAACCCATAGCATTAACCGGTTAACGCCTGCGCAACTTCAGAAAAACACCAAAATTTCAATGGTTAACCGGTTAACCCATAGCGTTAACCGGTTAACGCACGTTTTACAGCAGTTTTATGCTACTCAATGCAGACTGCACTACAACCATCAAAACTCCCAAATTTCACTACGGGATTCATATCATTCCACCCCAAAACCATTCTAACGCATCAATCAAAACACAATAACATCGAGACAACAACTTATACAATCAATTATATGATTCAACCCATTTTTATCATTCTAATTCATCAAGATTTTACTCATAAACTCAACCTAAATCAAAAACCCCTAAACTCATTAAACTCATACCAATCTAATCTACTCATTATCCAATTCTTATACAATTTCAATAGATTATGAAAACTCCCCATACCTTAGAGAATTTCTCCGCTTTACACTCTTTTATGGGTTTCTCCACAACCTCCTGACTCTGAGCTTCCTCTTTCTTCAGAGCACTTCACCAAACACGATAGAAAACCAAAATGAGAAAACTGATCGTGTATTCCTTTTTACCAAAACACATTCTGTTGTGTCTTTTCCCTCTTTACCCTCATATATTTCACAAAAGGACCACCTTACCCTTTTTCTTTAATATATTTTTAATAATAATAATAATAAAATAGTATAATAAAATATTATTTATCCTTATTATATAAAAATACTCTTTTTCTCCAAAATTCTCTAATTAATCCTAAACTCTCCAATTTTTCTAAATTAATTAAATAATTGACTAAATAATTAAATTTAGATTTTCGGGATGTTACAACTCTCCCCTACATAAAGAATTTTCGTTCTTGAAAATTACCTGGAGTAAATAGTGTCGGATACGACTCTTTCATCCAGTCTTCCCGCTCCCAAGTCCAACTTTCTCCAGCTGGTCCTCCCCACAATACCTTCACTAAAGCAATTTCCTTTTACTCGTAGTTGCTTTAATTCTCTACCATCAATCCTTATTGGTAAAGCTTCAATCGTCAGATTATCTCTCACCTGAACATCATCTATCTGAATTACATGCGACGGGTCCGGAATATACTTCCTCAACTGTGATACATGGAATACATCATGTAAATTCGCAAGAGAGGGAGGTAAAGCCACTCGATAGGCCACTTCCCATATCCTCTGCATAATCTGATACGGACCGACAAAACGTGGAATGAGCTTTCTAGACTTCAAAGCTCTTCCTACACCGGTCATAGGAGTAACTCTTAAGAACACGTGATCTCCCTCTTGGAACTCACATGCTTTCCTTCTCTTATCGTGATAACTCTTTTGACGACTCTGCGACGTTTTCATCCTTTCCTGAATCATTTTATCTTTTCAGTTGTTTCTTGGAAAATCTCTGGCCCAAGCACTAAACTCTCTCTTGACTCATACCAACAGAATGGAGTACGACAACACCTACCATACAACGCCTCATATGGAGCCATCCCGATACTAGCATGAAAACTGTTAACGTACGTAAACTCGACCAACGGCAAATGACTATCCCAAGACCTTCCTTGATCCAATACACAAGCTCTCAGCAAATCTTCTAAAGATTGGATTGTTCTATCCGTCTGGCCATCCATTTGCGGGTGATAAGCAGAACTCATCCTCAACTTAGTACCCAAGGCATCCTGCAAACTCTTCCAATACCTCGACGTAAACCGCAGATCTCTATCCGATACAATACTTGAAGGTACACCATGCAACTTCACAATTTCCTCAATATAAATCTCAGCTAACCTTTGCATGGAATGGTTAATCTTCATCGGCAAGAAGTGTGCCGACTTAGTTAACCGGTCAATAATTACCCAAATCGAATCATTACCTCTAGCAGTCTTAGGTAACCCAGTCACGAAATCATTGGAAATACTATCCCATTTCAACTAAGGAACATTCAATGGTTGCATCATACCTGAAGGTCTCTGATGTTTTATCTTTGACTTCTGTCATGTCAAACAAGCATATACAAATTCAGCAATGTCTCTTTTCATACCCGGCCACCAAAACAACCTGCGTAAATCCTGATACATCTTCGTAGCACCAGGATGAATACTCAGTCGACTCTTGTGCCCCTCTTCTAAAATACTCTTTTTAATTCCTATAATATCCGGAACACATACTCTATCTCGGAATCTCAAAACTCCATCTTCATCAACTCGAAAGTCACCTGCATTACCTTGATCAACCAACATCAATTGGTCAACTAATTTCAAATCAGATTTCTGACCCTTACAAATCTCTTCCAAAATCTCACTGGTCAGCTTTAACATTCCCAATTTCACACTATCAGTAGTAGTTTCACACAACAAGCTCATGTCTCTGAATTGCTCGATCATTTCCAATTCTTTCACCATAAGCATCGAAATATGCAACGACTTCCTACTCAAAGCATCAGCCACGACATTTGCCTTACCAGGATGGTAATTCAAATCAAAATCAAAATCTTTCACTAATTCAAGCCACCGCCTCTGTCTCATATTTAACTCTTTCTGATCAATCAAGTACCTTAAACTTTTGTGATCACTGAATACTTCAAATTTCGAACCAAACAAGTAGTGCCTCCAAATCTTAAGCACAATCACCACAGCTGCTAACTCTAAGTCGTGAGTAGGATAGTTCCTCTTATGAACTCTTAATTGTCTAGAAGCATAAGCAACCACCTTATTATCCTGCATCAAAACTCCACCAAGACCTATCTTGGAGGCATCACAATAAACTAAAAAGGACTCATCTGGATTCGGTAAGACCAACACTAGCGTGATCGTTAATCTTTTCTTCAGTTCTATGAAACTCTCTTCACAAGAAACATCCCACACATACGTTTGACCCTTCCTAGTCAATTGCGTCAACGGTAAAGCTATCTTCGAAAAACCTTCAATGAACTTACGATAGTAACCAGCCAACCCAAGAAAACTACGAATTTCTGTAGCTGACTTCGGAGTCTCCCACTGCAATACCGCATCAATCTTTGAAGGATCCACCGAAATTCCACCACTTGAAATTACATGGCCGAGGAAACTCACTTCCTTTAACCAGAACTCACACTTAGATAATTTAGCAAACAATTTCTTTTCTTTCAACACTTGCAACACAACCCTCAATTGCTCGGCATGTTCTTCTTCTGATTTAGAATATACCAAGATATCATCTATGAAAACCACCACGAATTTATCAAGATACTCAAGAAAGATCCTATTCATATATTCCATAAACACACCAGGGGCATTAGAAACCCCAAACGGCATCACTGTATACTCGTAATGCCCATATCTCGTCCTGAAAGCAGTCTTCGGAATATCATCAGCTTTAACTCGAATCTGATGATAACCCGACCTCATATTAATTTTACTAAAGACACAAGCACCTACTAGCTGATCCATCAGATCATTGATCCTCGGAAGTGGGTACTTATTCTTGATAGTCACTTTATTCAACTGTCGGTAATCGACCCACAATCTCATACTACCATCCTTCTTCTTAACGAGCAACACCGGAGCACCCCAAGGAGAAACACTGGGTCTAATGAACCTCTTCTCTAACAATTCTTCTAATTGTTTCATCAACTCATTCAAATATGAAGCCGACATTCTATAAGGAGCCATCGAGACAGGACTCGTACCCGGCACTAAGTTCACAGAAAAATCAATTTCACGTTCCGGTGGTAAATCACTTATATCACCAGGAAACACATCTTGAAATTCATAAACCACAGGCAAATCTACATTGACAATCTTATCATCAACTTGCAATGATGCAGACACTACAAACATCAAAGATTCATCCGATACAAGTTCATCCACTTGCTTAGCCGATAAAAACATCAACTCACCATTCTCGTTCAATTCAGGGAACTTCATTGTCTTACTATAACAGTTAATATGAACATAATTGAATTCCAACCTATTCATACCAAGGATAGTATCGATTTGGTGTAATGGTAGGCACATCAAATCCATCACAAATTCTTCTCAAAAATTGTCAAAAGACACTTCAAACAAACAAGCATGGTAGTCACAGAACCATTGGCAGGAGTCTTTATTATCATATTACCGTTCATATTAGACAACTTAAAACCCAATCTATTAGTAAACTCAAGAGAAATAAATGAATGTGTAGCTCCAGTGTCAATAATAGCAATCAACTCAGTATTATTAATAAAACAGGTACCTCTGATCAAGTTGTCCTTCTTTGGAGCTTCTAAACCAGCTAACGCAAAAACTCTCCCAGCATTCTGAGCAGTAGCAGCATTCTTCTTTGGTTTCTGGCATTGGGTGCTGATATGCCCCTGTTCACCACAATTGTAAAAGGTTGGGCCCTCATTAGGACAATCACTCATCTTACGCCCAAGCTTGCCACAACGGTAACATTTCATAACTCTGGTGGTACACACATCGGCGTTATGACCTGTCTCTCCACACTTGTAACACTTAACAGGTACATTAGCAGCTCCCCTACTTTTGTTCTTCTCATCAGATGCCTTCTGCTTCCCTTTATCACCAGTAGTCACATAAGGTTTCCCTCTATACTGACTCTTGTCTTTCTTCTCGCTCAGCTGTTTATAGTGAGCTGACCGAGCTCGGTTGTCCTCGTCATAAATACGACTCTTATCGACCAACTCTTCATACTTGCGAATTTGTTGGCATCCAATTCCCTTCTTAATTTCAGGTCTCAGCCCATTCTAAAACTTAAGGCACTTGGAAAGTTCAGCATCTTCCCTATTGTAATGAGGATAAAACTTCACCAGCCTTTCAAATTTGGCAGCATACTCTGCCACTGTCATGTTTCCTTGCTTCAGTTCAAGGAATTCTACCTCCAACTTACCACGAGCATCTTCCGGAAAATACTTCTTAAGGAACTCCGCCTTAAACACGGTCCAAGTCACCACAACAACTTCATCCTTTAGACGTTGACGAGTATTATCCCACCAGTCTTCAGCTTCCTTAGACAACATACGAGTCCCGAATTGAACTTTCTGCGCGTCAGCACATGCCATAACTCTGAAAATCTTCTCAATTGCCTTGAGCCACTTCTGTGTGTTGCCGGGTCATGAGTTCCTTCAAACACAGGTGGATTATTCCTCTTGAATTTCTCCAAGGCACGAAACTCATCATGCGCATTATTATGAGCAGTAGTCTGAGCAAGAGCTGCAATAGCATCAGCGTGAGCACGCGTGTTGTATCCAGCCATTCTGCATAACACTTACCACATCAGAAAAGAATAATCGTTAATTAAATAACGACTTGACAACAGACCGACAACAACAAGACTTGACCGGACAGACCGACCTGCTCTGATACCACTAATGTAACACCCTTCTACCCGAAAACAAAATATTTAAATAATATCAGAGTAATCATCGAGAAGGGTATCACATTTCATCAAAATTCAATCGAACAGTGTCTTATCCCGTAACACGGGTTAATCAACATCAAGAATAGCATATAGCATTTCGCAGCGGAATTTAAACTTCATAATTCAAAACTTCATTAGTTTACTTCACAAACATAATTTTCACCATCTGGAATTTCAACATCATATAATGAGAAAACATTTATCAAAGTAATAACATAACTGAAAACAGTTTAACAAATAAACCCTGTCCCAGTGTTATATGACACAGAGCAGGACACATAGACCAAAACCACTTCTAAGGAACACTAAAGCACGCTCCGAGACTCATGAAAAACTCTTCTTGCACTGCAAGCCTGCTCTTTATCATCTGCAAGTTACCCACGAAAGAGGCAACATTTCCAAGCAGGCAGGGTGAGTAATCATAATATATCATAAACGTACAAGAATATAGAACATAAATAAATTAGTACAACATATCATGACATCATCAACTATAAAATTCATCAACAACAACAACACGATCATGAAATTAAGCAACAACAACACAGTCATGAAATTCATCAAGAATATGCAATTCTAACCATCCTGATATGCAATATGCATGTGGTACCATTGTCGTCGTGAGATGGATACATGACCATCAACCCTCCACAAAGGAGCTCATCGTAAATCATCGAGACACATCAATCCACACAATGGGATTGAAGCAATCAAATAGGCCGAAGCCCCATCGTGAATGTTATGAAATGCAATGATGCGCTACATCGTAAAATTCATCAAAATAATTCGCATCATTCATTTCACATCAGCAAACCAATCATCAAATAATCATATATATCATCATGACATTACACCCAGAACACTGGTTCTATAACCACTCGAACACATCAAGAATTGACCCGTACCCGGTAAATTATGAGGCAATTACAAGGTTATTTCATAAATTAATTTATAAAAACTATTGCATTTTTCTCATTTTTATTCATCAAAATAAAGTTCATTTTATGCTCTTTCTGACGCTTCAAACGGAATCCGAATCGGACTTACGGTTTGAAAGTTATGGATTTTTAAAGAATCAAAAATTGCCTCTCAAATAGTGTTAACCGGTTAACCCATAGCGTTAACCGGTTAACGCCTGTGCAACTTCAGAAAAACACCAAAATATCAATGGTTAACCGGTTAACCCACAACGTCAACCGGTTAACGCACGGTTTACAACAGTTTTCTGCTACTCAATGCAGACTGCACTACAACTATCAAAACTCCCAAATTTCACTACGGGATTCATATCATTCCACCCCAAAACCATTCTAACGCATCAATCAAAACACAATAACATCGAGACAACAAGTTATACAATCAATTATATGATTCAACCCATTTTTATCACTCTAATTCATCAAGATTTTACTCATAAACTCAACCTAAATCAAAAACCCATAAACTCATTAAACTCATACCAATCTAATATACTCATAATCCAATTCTTATACAATTACAATAGATTATAAAAACTCCCCATACCTTAGAGAATTTCTCCTCTTTACACTCTTCTATGGGGTTCTCCACAACCTCCTGACTCTGAGCTTCCTCTTTCTTCAGAGCACTTCACCAAACACGATAGAAAACGAAAATGAGAAAACTGATCGTGTATTCCTTTTTACCAAAACACATTCTAGTTGAGTCTTTTCCCTCTTTACCCTCATATATTTCACAAAAGGACCACCTTACCCTTTTTCTTTAATATATTTTTAATAATAATAATAATAAAATAGTATAATAAAATACTATTTATCCTTATTATATAAAAATACTCTTTTTCTCCAAAATTCTCTAATTAATTCCAAACTCAATTTTTTCTAAATTAATTAAATAATTGACTAAATAATTAAATTTAGATTTTCGGGATGTTACAGGGATCATTGAGTGATTAAGGTCCTATACCGGGGACCTGAGTGATACATAGGCTAGAGTGGCTTCATATTCTTTCCCATTCCATTTCGGTCTGGTGCGGGAATATGAAACACGGTTCAGACATGGGTTTCTTCTTGAGAACTCTGTGCTACGGATTTCCTGTAGTACTAGGGCTACCTGGGAAGCCTGCTATGTCTGGATGACCTTTTATGACCTTCAGAATCTGAGGTGATTTAGAGGAGGATCTTTTATGATTATTGTAAACATTGTACCTCCGGGTTAGAAGTGTTTACACTTCTCATAACTGATCCAAGTCTGAGGATCCTTGTTCTAGAACAATACATGTGAGGGGGTTGGGATGTTTACAGGTTTGCAGGAACCCTTGGCCACATCATACCCTGTTACTAATATTGTTTTAAGAATGCATCACTTTGGACAGTTCTGGTGAAAACCCTGGATTTGTGACTCTTTATTTAAGACCCCCACCTAGTTACTAGATTTCTAAGCCTCCATCCGGACTTATGAAAACACATGGACCTTACCAAGGCAGATAAACAGATCTAGCACTTGATCACAAACCCTTTGCATATCATTTTGCATACATCATTTTTGCATCATTTAACATTTGCCTATTTGTTTTACAGGGTATCCACCTTACTATCTTTAGTTTGGTTTTGACCCATTCTGTTGCTTAGACTCCTTCAGCTACCTTCTTCAACACCTTCATCAGTTTTTCAGAGACTCTCCTCCAGTTGTCTTCATCAGTCTTCAGTAGTTACCTTCATCAGGGTTTATCTCAGCTTCTTCACCAGCATCCATTATCAGCATGGACACTTCCAGGAAGAGCAACATCACATACCACTTCTTTGAGCCCACCCTGACAGGCATCAGACAGATCTAGTCTCTCATTACCCCTGATCATGTTCCATTATTCAGAGAACATTATGGAGGCATATTGGAGATGATCATGGACCTGGATGCATCCCAGAGGAGCATGATCCATACTTGCTTGCAGTTTTATGATCCTCCTCTCAGATGCTTCACATTTCCTGATTTTCAGTTGGGACCTCTGCTAGAAGAATTTTCCATGTTGTTAGGAGTTCCTATCAGGAAGGGGATTCCTTTCAACCCTGAGATGGTTGCTCCCAGGAGTGAAGACATAGCTAAGACATTGCATTTGGAGCCTACCCTTATTGATCAGAGCATGACCACCAAGGCTTGGGTTCCAGGCCTTCACCTAGACTTTTTGATCTCCCAGGCCACCCTGCATGCTGCTACAGGGAAGTGTGATGATGTTTGTGCTCTCAGTATATATGGAGTTATCCTGTTTACAGATGAGCCAAAGTTTGTGAGCAAGAATGCCATTCACTTGTTCTTACTGAGGAACCCAGTTCCTACCTTGCTTGGAGATTTCTATTATTCAGTACACCAGAGGAATGAGAAGCAAAGAGGAAGACTGGTCAGATGTTGTGCTCCCCTCTATTACTCTTGGTTGTTAAGACATTTTCCAAAGTCAGATACCTTCCTGAACCCCCATCAGCCAAAGAATTGGGCTAAGAGGTTGATTGCCTTGACATCAGAAGATATCAGATGGTGCACTCAGAGCACCAAGGGCAAAGACATCATTACTAGCTGTGAGCAGTATCCTAATGTGCCTTTGATTGGAGTAAAAGGTTACATCAACTACAACCCTTTACTTTTTAAGAGACGGTTAGGATATGCTTTGGTTCATCCTCCAAGGGGGCAAGATTTGACTGAGACCCTCTATTGTGAAAACCAGCACAACTCTGTTGTTGTCAGACAGGCCGCCTGGGCCTGGGACAACATTCAGACTAAAGGGACAGCCATTCTGGGCAAGTGTAACAAAATTGCTTCAGCACAGTATTCTGATTGGTCTCGTACCAGAGCTCAAATCACCCGGATGCCATTCACTTTAGAAGATATACCTGGATCTTCAACAGTGCAACCTGCAGCTACTGTCAGTTTGGAAGAATTTGAGAAACTGAAAGAGAGGAATAATCAAATCTCTGAAGCTTTGAAGAAGACTCTCTAGGAGAGAAATGACAGTTGTCTGGATAATGAGAGGTTAGAGAGACTCAGGATTGAGCATTTAACCAAGATTGAGAAGACGAATGACTACATCAGAAAAGCTAGGGCAGGGGAGTTAGTACTGAAGAATGCTTGCAAGGAAGCAAAGACTCAAAAGGCTAGGGCAGAGCATTATCTAGAGGAGAGCCAGGCTAGGTGGATCAGGATCACTGAAGCCCATGCACAAGAAGATCAAAGGACTCAAACTAAGATAGAGGAACTGAAGGCTAGTGAAAAGAAGAATCAGGCAGCCTTGATAGCAGCACAGAAGGAGATATCTGAATTGAAACTCCAGGCGGGGTTAAAGAGGTCAAAGGATCAGGATAAGCACAAGAAGTTGACCAATGCCATTGCTACCAGGAACCTCCTCATCAGGACTATCACAGAGCACCCAGTAGGTCCAATGACTGAGGCTCTCCTGAAGGAAGTCAGGGAAGATGACTTTGGATTGGATGTTTCACTCTTTTGTTTGTACTTTCCTTTTGTTGTACTTTTTGGTTGTTGTATTTTGACCCACCATGGGAATGTTATTGTAATCAAACTATGTATTTTCACTCTTTGTAATATATATGGTTTGTACCATTTTCTGGTGGGCTTTATCTCTCTCTTCAACATCTTCAGCATTTCCTTGAGGTCTGGAAGGGTCAAAACCAAATAGCCAAACCGGATACCCTTGGAAGACAAATAGGCATCCTGCATTGCATACTAACATTTTCTTTGTTTTGTAGGTTTTTGGTTTTATTGTTGTTTCTCACTTTGTTGTGGTTTCAGGAAACATTGCTCGCAGAAGAGTGTCCCTGTCAACAGAATACACCGGTACCCAACAAGAAACAACCTTCCGGGACTCCAGATGGATCAAGTTCAGCAAGACTTGAATGAAGTAAGGGCCCAGATGGCCAATGAAAGGGTTGAGATGAGAAATCAGATGACTCAATTCATGACAGTGATGACTGGTCTAGCTCAGAGCCAAGAGAGACTAAGGGAGTTGGTTGAGAGACAAACTCCTGAAGAACACCATCCAGGTACAAGAGGTACCAGTAACAACGATCACGTGCAGCCTCGCACTGATCCACCAGAGTTTAGGCCTCATCTAAACCCAGAAATCAATGCCATAAGAAATACTCAGGGTAACACTGCTGGAGGAAGGGTCTTGCAAGAGGATCCTCAAGAAGAGCAGTTTACAGTGCTCGGGGTTGGAGACGAAGTTTATGATCGTCGGTTGGATGAGATTGCAGAGAAGTTGAGGTCTCTTGAATCCCAAAACTCTCTAGGTTTTGATGTCATGGACATGGTATTGGTGGAAGGGGTGAGAATTCCTCACAAGTTCAAACCCCCATGTTTCTAAAGGTATAATGGCACAACCTGCCCGCACACCCACCTTCAATCATTCTTGGGAAGATTAAAAGCATACACCATGGACGAGAAGTTGTGGATATTTTACTTCGATGATAGTCTGACAGGGGCATCCCGAGAATGGTACTCCCACTTGACCAGAGCCACAGTAAGAAACTAGAAAGACTTGGCTGAAGCTTTCATCCGTCAGTATCAATATAACCTGGACATGGCTCCAAATAGGATCCTTCTGATGGGAATGTCTCAATCTACCCGTGAAAGCTTCAGAGAATATGCCCAAAGGTGGAGGCAACTGGTTGCCGGAGTTCAACCCCCAATGTCTGAAAGGGAGATGGCAGACATGTTCATGAATACCCTCCAAGGAACATACATTGACAGATTGGTTGCATTTTCTTCCACCAGCTTTGCAGATGTGGTGATAGCTGGGGAAAGAATAGAGAGCCTATTGAAGATGGGAAAGATCTCCGACAACGGTGCCAGTTCAAGCAACGCAAGGAAGCCATTTAATGGGCCCCGTAGATCTGGTGAGATAAACTCTGTACACTTGGGAAGAGGGAGACCCCAATATCAACCCAAAACAGTTGTTGTCGTCACTATTCCCACTCCACCTCCTCAGTATACTCAACAACCACAACACTTTCCGCAACAACAACAATTTCCTCAACAGAGATCTTATAACAACAATAACAACAATCAACAACAACGCCCTTTTCAACAATGGCCATCCCAGATCAACAGGGTGATTGACCCCATTCCAATGTCGTATGCTACATTGCTACCACAACTCCTAAAGCTCAATCTTGTTGAGTTGAGGACATTGGCTCCACCTGATCCTCAGAACCTTCCGAGAAACTATGATGTCAACGCTAGGTGTGCTTTTCATTCCAACGCACCTGGTCATTCTACGGAAAAATGCAGAGCTCTGCATATGAAGGTCCATGATCTGGTAGATTCAAAGGCCCTGAACTTTGCACCACCTCCCAATGTAATGAAAAATCCTATGCCAAGCCCCAGTGGTCCAAGGATTAATAATATAGAGGATGGCTCACCCATGAGTTTAATAGAATACATTGCATGTATTCAGACACCTCTGGCAGAGGTTAAAGCCCAGCTTTTAAGATGCCAAGTGTTTCCAAGTTGTGAGGCCTGTTGTGAATCATGCAAACTTTCCAAGAATGGGGGTGCAAGCTTGAGGAATGGCATTAATGGCTTTATCCAAGAGGGCTTTCTGCAAATTACCACAACTGCTTCTACAACACCAGCAACTCTTTTGTCAACAACAAGTGATTCTTCTACAAATGCAGCAACCATTTTTCCTACTGATTCTTCTACAACTATAACAACCATTGTTCCAACTGATTCAGCTAAAACTTCAGCAACTACTTCTTCCGTCACTTCAACACACAACAATTCATTTGCACCTGCTACTACAACTTCAGCAACCACCAACAATGATGTTTCCACTGTCACAATTTATTATGACCCGACAACGGTCCCGAATTCCAGCAACTTTCAACAACAGTTTCAACCAAGCTTCAATTCACCTCCACCAACATCCACCGGAGGTCCTGTTACTATTTTCTATGATCCACAGACTATTACAGTTCCAACTTCTGCTGCAGTAAGTCCAGTCCCCATCACGGTGCTCGGGCCAATTCCATATGATAAAGATAGCGCTATACCATGGCATTATGGTGCTGACCTTTACTGCAACGGAGAAAAAGTCCTTCTTGATTCTCCAGTTCTCACTCCCCAAGTGGATAATGTCGGGGGAGGCGGAGGCTTTACCCGAAGCGGACGTCTCTACGCGTCACAAGCTCCAAGAACCAATACTGAGGCAGAGGCTGCTTCCAAAGGGAAAAGTGTGATACCGGAAGAATCTGCACCAAAAGAGACTCATAAATCGTCCTTCGATCAGGATGTGGATGTGTTTATGAGGATTATTAAAATAAGTGACTATAAAGTTGTGGACCAGCTCCACCAGACTCCTTCAAAGATCTCTATATTATCCCTGTTGTTGTGTTCCGAAGCCCATCGAGATGCACTACTCAAAGTTCTGCACGCTGCCTACGTGCCAGAAGAGATCACAGTGAATCAGCTGGAAACAGTGGTGTCAAATGTCAATACTAGCCATGGGCTAGGTTTCAATGATGCTGATTTGACAACAGAAGGACATCACCACAACAAAGCCTTGCACATAACCCTGGAGTGCAAAGGAGCTATATTATCTCATGTTCTTGTAGAGACTGGGACTTCACTCAATGTTTTACCAAAGAAGGCTCTTGTCAAGCTCGAGTATGATGGAATATCTCTCCGACCAAGCAACCTTGTGGTCAAGGCTTTTGATGGCTCCAAAAGATCTGTTCTTTGAGAGGTGGAGCTACCAGTGATAATCGGTCCGCAGGTCTTTAAGACCACTTTCTATGTGATGGACATACAGCCGGCCTACAGCTGTTTGTTAGGTTGACCATGGATTCACGCCGCAGACGCAGTAACGTCTACCCTTCACCAGAAACTGAAATATGAATGGGAAGGACAGATTATCACCATCTGTGGTGAGGAGGACATATTTGTTAGCCATCTGGCTACATACAAGTATATTGAGATGAATGGTGAAATTCATGAAACTATGAGCCAAGGGTTCGAGGCCCTGAATGTCAACGAAGTGACGACTGAAGTATATGCTGCATCCCAGGAGGATAGGATGGGTACTTTAATTGTCTCTTATCAGCAAGCCCGAAAGGTTGTTGAAGATGGTAATGCCCAAGGCTGGGGCAAGCTGCTGCAAGTGGAGAAAAAGGAAGATAGATTCGGTTTGGGTTACAGACCATTCCGACAAGATCAATCAGAGGCTGCCAAAGAGCCCAAGTTCGTCAGTGGGGGGATGCTCACCCCAGATGCTATTAACAACCTAGAAGACGAGGCGGAAAGAGACCGCAACCTGGAGAGCTGGATACGTCCAAGGATCCCGGGGAACCAAGTCCTTAACTGGTCTTCCCAGGAAATTATAAGGGTTACTCCTGCAGAGTAATTATTATTTCCTGTCTTTTTAGCATGCATCAAGTCTTGCATCTTGCCTAAGGTGTTAGGACTCATTTTGTAATAGGGCCATATTGTAATTTTGTGCAAATGGATTAATCAATGAATATCGGACATCTTTTGCAAACAAGTCTCTTTTTTGCTCACTATCTTTTCATTTTTCACTTTTGTACAAAACAATAAAATGGCAATGTTTCCAAAATAAATGACTTCACTTTCACTTTTTTCTAAACAAGATTAAAATTGATCACTAAAACGAACAAATCTCAACCCTTGTAGAGATTATCCTCCAGATTTCACCGACAACAGCACTTCTATGACCTTGTATGACTTCGACAATTTGATTAATCAAGCCGATGAAGGGGTTGAAGAAGACTATGAGTTACCTGAAGAGTTAGCCAGGTTGTTGAGGCAAGAAGAGAAAGTGATCACTCCTCATCAGGAGGAGGTTGAAACAGTTAATCTTGGTACCGAAGAGGATTTAAAATAAGTGAAGATTGGGGCCAGTCTGCAAGATTCAGTAAAAGAACAACTTATTGAAATGCTTCGAGAATACGTCGACGTCTTTGCCTGGTCCTATCAAGACATGATAGGTCTGGACACTGATATTGTTATGCACAAGCTGCCTTTGAAAAAAGATTGTCCTCCAGTAAAGCAAAAGCTACGTCGTACTCGTCCAGATATGAAAATGAAGATTAAGCAAGAAGTACAAAAATAGTGGGATGTCGGTTTCCTTGTTGTAACTAGTTACCCGCCGCGGGTTGCTAATATTGTAACAGTGCCCAAGAAGGATGGCAAAGTACGGATGTGTGTGGATTACCGGGATCTGAACAGAGCTAGCCCGAAGGATGATTTCCCATTACCTCACATTGATGTATTGGTCGACAACACAACTCAGTTCTCGTTGTTTTCATTCATTGATGGTTTTTCCGGATATAATCAGATCAGGATGTCACCCGAAGACATGGAGAAAACAACCTTCATTACACCTTGGGGAACATTTTGTTATAACGTAATGCCTTTTGGATTGAAGAATGCTGGTGAAACCTATCAACGGGCTATGGTAACATTATTCCACGACATGATCCACAAATAAATTGAATGTTATGTGGATGATATGATTGCCAAGTCCCTCACCGAAGAAGATCATCTGGTAAATCTACTGAAGTTGTTCAAGCGTCTGAGAAAATACTAATTGAAGTTAAACCCCAACAAATTCACATTCGGGGTACGTTCCGATAAGTTACTAGGATTTATCGTAAGTGAAAAGGGAATTGAAGTTGATCCTGACAAATTCAAAGCCATTCAGGAAATGCCTGCACCTAGGACTAAAAAGGTAGTTTGGGGGTTCTTAGGTAGATTGAACTACATATCAAGGTTCATATCTCATCTTACTGCAACCTGTGAGCCCCTGTTCAAACTGTTAAGAAAAGAACAAACAGTCCGTTGGAACGAAGATTGTCAGAAGGCTTTTGACAAAATCAAGGAGTACCTGCAAGAACCTCCAATTCTTATGCCTCCAGTTGAAGGAAGACCTCTAATAATGTACCTAACAGTATTAGAAGGGTCAATGGGGTGTGTTCTGGGCCAGCATGACGAGTCTTGTCGAAAAGAGTATGCAATATACAACCTAAGCAAAAAGTTTACCGACTGTGAACAACGTTATTCACTGCTCAAAAAACTTGTTGTGCTTTAGCGTGGGCTACTCGCCGACTAAGACAGTATATGTTGACTTACACTACCTTGTTGATCTCAAAAATGGATCCAGTCAAGTACATATTCGAGAAGACAACACTTACCGAAAGGGTTGCAAGATGGCAAATGATCCTAACAGAGTATGACATTCAGTACACATCTCAGAAAGCCATCAAGGGCAATGTACTGTCTGACTATCTAACTGAGCAACCCATTGATGATTACCAGCCAATGAGATTTGACTTCCCTGATGAAGACATCATGTTCTTAAAAGCAAATGATCATGAAGAGCCTGTTCACACTGAAGGGCCTGACCCAGAAGAAGAATGGACTATGATGTTTGTTGGGGCTGTCAATATGAATGGTCGTGGAATTGGTGCAGTGCTCATTACACCTAAAGGAGTTCATATACCTTTCTCGGCAAAGCTCACCTTTGCCTGCACTAACAACGAAGCCGAATATGAAGCCTGTATCATGGGACTTGAGGAAGCCATTGACCTCAAGATCAAAACATTAACTATATTCGGGGATTCAGCTTTGGTAATCAATCAGACCAACGGCAAATGGTACACTCACCAAGAGCATTTGATTCCATACCGTGACTATACGAGGAGATTATTTACTTTCTTTACAACAATCAAACTTGAGTACATCCCTCGAGATGAAAATCAGTTTGTAGATGCTTTAGCTACCATTTCCTCCATGATCAAGGTTCAAACTGCAAATTATGTGCCTCGGATTTCGGTATCCAGACTAGACCGACCAGCATACGTATTCTCCGTGGACATTGCTAAAGATGACAAGCCTTGGTTCCATGACATCAAATGCTTCTTGGAGGATCAACCATACCCATCTGGGGCATCATCCAATGATAAGAAGACATTAAGAAGGCTGGCCGGTAGTTTCTTCCTTAATGCTGATGGTTCATTATACAAGCGAAATTTTGACATGGTACTACTTAGATGTGTTAATAAGAAAGAAGCAGACTTATTGGTGCACGAGGTGCATGAAGGATCTTTCGGTACCCATGTTGGAGGACATGTAATGGCTAAGAAATTGTTAAGATCAGGTTACTACTGGATCACAATGGATGCAGACTGTTGTGCTTATGCATGAAAGTGCCACAAATGCCAAATTTATGCAGATAAGGTGCATGTGCCTTCAAATCCTTTGAACGTAATGTCTTCACCTTGGCCCTTTGCCATGTGGGGCATTGACATGATTGGAAAGATTGAACCGACTGCTTAAAATGGCCACAAATTCGTCCTGGTAGCCATTGATTACTTCACCAAATGAGTTGAAGCAGCTTCATATGCAAACGTCGCCAGACAAGTGGTAGCTAGATTCCTGAAAAGAGACATCATCTGTCGATATCGAGTTCCCGAGCGAATAATTACTAATAATGGTTCCAATTTGAACAATAAAATGATGTTAGAACTGTGCCGGGACTTCAAAATTCAACATCACAACTCTTCTCCTTACAGGCCAAAGATGAATGGCGTTGTTGAGGCGGCTAACAAATACATTAAGAAGATTGTGCAAAAGATGGTGGTTACATATAAAGACTGGCATGAAATGCTACCATTTTCTTTGCATGGGTATCATACTTCAATCAGAACATCCACTGGGGCAACACCGTATCAGCTTGTGTACAGTATGGAGGCAGTCCTACCAGTTGAAGTTGAATTACCCTCCTTACGGGTACTGATGGATGTCAAGCTGAACGAAGCAGAATGGTTCCGGTCTCGGTACAATCAGTTGAATCTGATCGAAGAAAAGAGATTAGCTGCAATTTGTCATGGGCAGTTATATCAGACAAGAATGAAGAAAGCATTTGATCAGAAAGTCCTCCCTCCTCATACAGACCACAGGGGCAAGTGGACTCCAAATTACGATGGTCCATTCATAGTAAAGAAGGTTTTCTCTGGTGGAGCACTGATGCCCACCACTATGGACGGTGAAGATTTCATGTCCCCTGTGAATTTAGATGCAGTTAAAAAATACTTCGCATAAAATGACCCGCTGGACATAAAAACAGAATATAAAATCCAGGCAAAAATAGGGCATCCCGGCGAGTCAAAAACAGAATGAAAGACTCGGGAAAAAATAAGGGAAAAATAAAAAAAAATGTACACCCGCTGAGTTGAAAATCCGCATTGGACAACTCAGGCAAAAATGGGTATCCCGGTGGATTGAAAACCCGAAAGGGCGATCCATGCAAAATAAGGGAGTAAGCGAACAACTGCATTCTGAATTCGTCTGTATCACTCACAACACGGTCAGAATCAACCTTCTTCAGAAAGCAAGATAAGAAGAGCGTCAAGGTCATATAGGTCATAGAAAAGAAATCTCACCGGAACGTCGTCAACATTGCCAGCACTTTTACTTTTTCAATTTGTAACAATCTCCTCATTCAAGGGGATCTGTTCCTTTGACTGTATCTGCCAAATCAGGGCACCCAGATTAATAAAATCAGATTTTCAGTCACACCTCGTTTTGTACATTTTTATTTCGTTTGCAAAATGTCCAATATTCATGATATAATATTTGCATAAAACAAATGAGTCGTTTTTAATAAATGCTTGCAGGAAATGTATTTACTATCAGGAATATCTAACTCCTATGAAGGAATCCGGTAAGGGATACCTCGGGATACTTGTGCGTTTCTTTGTCTTAACAGGTTGCAGGTATTCAATACACATCATGGGGCATGCCAAGCATCATTTCCCCAACATACCTCCCCTAAGAAGTATCTGGAATGCTTTTCCCTAGCGGAGTTGTCAAAGCCTCCTCATCCCCAAAATATGTCTATTCAACAGAAGCTTCCCCAGCCGAGATCCCCACAGAATTCTCTAGGAAGATCGTTCATTGATCTTTTCTTCCCCATCCAGAGTGCCAAGTCTCTCAGAGACAAAATAACCATCTCCCCAAAGAGTTCCAGTCTCTCCCTAGAAGAGCAATGCCTGAAACTCTTACACAACAAAGTGACGGAAGTCTCCTCACCCCCAACTAGGTTTCTCCTTACAGGATAGGTCTATCAATGATCTATTTCCCCAGGCAGAACTATATATATCTTAACAAGATCTACCAATGATCTTCCCCAGCTGGGATATTCCTCCAAGCAGATCAGCCAAAGATCTCCACAACAGCGGGATCCGAATCCCGAATCGGTTTTCTTTTTGCATAATCATAACATTCGCATCATTTTTCCCCACAGAGCACAGCATTCCTTCTAATACGGAGCATTACGGAAAAAATCAAACATTTGCATGATCACAAGCCAGGTTCGAGCCAGTCAACTGCAAATACCCACAGTATCCCATCAGTAATGTATATAAAAACTCACATCCCTTACAAATGAAAGCCAAAGCGTCCCCTTTGCACTCTCCAACACAAATGCCTATTTATATATACTCTCTTGACGCTCGTCCGTGTCATATCATCCCCCGCAGATATAAGCAAAAACATCTTCACAAATACGGATACCTATATACCCTTTTGACACTCGTCCATGTCACCTCTCCCCAGCACGGTTGCCCAAACACTTGTTGCAAACCAAACACTCCTTTATTATATACTTTCTCGAAACCCTCCCGTGTCATCATATCCCCACAGGTTTCCAGAACACCTTTTATACTCTCATATTCAAATATGAGTTCATAACTTATACACTTTCTCTTCTGACACCCGTCCGTGTTGAACTTTCCCCAGCAAGTTGAACATTCGTCCGTGTCTTGCTCATACTTCACAATACTTGTTCATACTTATACAGATACTCGTCCGTATCTTGTATCTATATTTCACTCCCTCCACAGATTCGACACTCGTTCGTGTTCTTTGTTAACCAGTTGGTACTCGTCCGTACCATCATCTCTGAACATGTGTCAGCGTTTATTTCTACCGATACTCGTCCGTATCACGGCCTTAAGGATGCTCGTCCGCATCTTTAATCTATACACAACTTCAAAACACTTATACCTTTTATTACTTAAGCGTAAGCACTCATCCGTGTTTACCATTCCCCAATAGGTCGCCAACAGAACAACTTCTCTCATATCCGACATTCGTCCTATGTCGTGATACTTTCGGCATCCGTCCCCTGCCAGGTGATCGTCCTTCACCTTTGGATGACCGTCCCTCATCCTTTCCCCAGTGGAGTCTCCATTATTGGACCCCTTTTCTATCCGACAGTCGTCCTATGTCGTGATATTTAGCAGTCGTCCCCTGCTAGGTGATCGTCCTTCACCTTTTGATGATCGTCCTTCATCATTTTATCTGATGGTCGTCCCCATCATTGATTTTGTTATCTAACATTCGTCCTATGTCATGATACAACCCCGAGAGCAGCCGTACCCTGCTAGGTGTTCGTCCTTCACCTCTTGATGATCGTCCTTCATCATGCTTATCTGATGGCCGTCCCCATCGTCGACCTTTTCTATCCGACATTCGTCCTATGTCGTGATAAAGAGCAGCCGTCCCCGGCTAGGTGATCGTCCTTCACCATTGATGATCGTCCCTCATCATTTGTTTCATTTATTCTTTGAACCGATGGCAGTCCCTATCGTTATTTATTTTATTTTTTACAAACCTGATGGCCGTTCCCATCATTGCCTTTACTTTAGTCCCCAGAGAACCTTGTTACTTTACTTGATGGTCGTCCCCATCATGATCTCTTTATTTCCCCAACATGTCGGTCGTCCCCGTCATTGCTTTATCTCTAGCAGTCGTCCTCTGCTCGATGGTCGTCCTCCATCGCCTGCATTTGATAATCATGCAATAATTTCTTTTACAATTTATATCCCTTTTCTTCTTCTCCCCAGTGAGTGCAAATTTTGGACTGTCTTTGGTATTCAACCACAAGTTATCTTGTTTGTCTATTAAGCCAGGCGCTTACATCCTGTACAGCTAACTCATGTTTGAATAGGGGCAGCTGTAAACACCCCAAATTTTCCCTCACTAATTTCACACCTTGCCTTGTGATCTTTCATGTGTGCATAAGCATAAGCATACGACCTCATATTGCATTTTTGTTTCACTGCATTAGTTCAAGTTCATCTGCATCTAGGGTTTGCGATCTGAGTAATCCAAGGATCCATCCGAGCCACTCCAAAGGTCTCCAATAATTCCAAGAGGGTCTATGTGTGTTCTATCATCATATCATATCCCTCAAAGATCAAGGAAGTCAAGAAATCACAAGAACTGTCAAGGCATGGAAGCAGAGCTAGGGTTTCACTACACAAATGACCTGAAATTAGGGTTTTGTTTTCAGAGGCCATAACTCCAAATTTTTTGGTCATTTTTGTTTCTAATAGTCTCAATATGTAATAAGGATCATTTGTATCAAGTTTAATGAAGAAATTCATTGTGGAAGTCATCTGTTCACTGGGTAACTTCTTGAGCAAGTCAGAGCAAAATCAGGGCATCTAAGGCCCCCAACAATGGAACCAAAGTGGTATTTTCATCAAATTGAAGTTATATGATCTTTATTTGATCATTGAAATGCTTGGAAGTTCACAAAATTGAAGAAATTTGAGCTAAACCAAAAGTTGCCAAAAATGGAAATTACTTGTAATGGAAACTTTCCATTTTGGGAAAGTTCTTCAACCTCCTCTTTCTCAACCAAGAATGCTTCAAATGAAACATTGTTGGTCATGAAAGTTGTAGATTGGATCATTCCCTTTTCAAAAATTATAAGAACATGTTTTAATTCATTATGGAACTCAATTTATGATCCTTCAAAGTTGTAAAAATCCTATAATTTTCACTTTCATACCAAAGAGGGATTTTTGCAATTTCACATGCCAAACCATTTTGTGACCTCTAATGCATCTCTAAGCATCATACAAACATAGTGCATTGCATTGTAATCAGAATTTCCCAAAGAATCACTTGTTTTCATGGCTTTCATTACAAGAAATCACAAAAGGGGAAAATTGCATAACACTTGCAAAAACAATTGCAGCCATGCCTCTAAGCCATCTAGCTGCATAAAATGAATCCCATGGCTCTCCTTGATCAATGTTGAGGCCACATATGCCATTGAACAACCCCTTCCATAGCCCATACCACAAGTACACATAATGTTGACTTTTTGCAAATCACCCCATACCAATCAACTGCAGCCACCACCCACTCTCTAGCCAATAGGGATTTGTTATGTGGACCAAAAGCAAGCCATTTCACATAACCTTGGAGCTGAGAACCTCTCATACAAAAAGTTCACAAAAATCACCCTCAACCTTCCTCTCTTCGAAACACTCTGCACAAGCATTAAACATCCAATATTTTTCCATAGATCAACTCACCATCACCCATAGATCATTTCCCAACCATTGTGAAGCCCTAAAAGCCAGCCAAACACAAACACGATTTTGGACCAGCTATGTTGCAACCTCTCAATCCAGCCATTTTAAACTCATTCCAAGCTTCTCAACATCATCAAGGAGTCCATTAGGGTGGGTTTGCACAGGAGAAGAGGTCTGAAAGCTCCAAAAGTGAAAGCTTCAGCTCAGGTATCCATCTTCAAACTTTTTTCCAGAAGCATGATTTTAAGTTTCTAAGTTGTTCTACATGTTATGCTGATCATCATGATATAATTTGTTTTGAAAATGAGTTGAAAACAAGTGTGTATTTAACTTCTGAAACTTTTTCCGTGAAACATGTTCTTGTTTGATTCTCATGATTGATGCAAAATAAATTGTTTATGAGGGTTGATTCGTATTTAGGGTGAGTTGGGGATTTGATCTGGAGCTTTAGAGCTCTTGAAATGACCTGGAGAGAGAGTTTGGGAAAGAACACTGCCAGAGAAGACGACCGGAACACTGTTCCGGCCGTCTGAGGTGGATTAGGGCTAATCTCAGGTGATTAGCTGAGTTTGAATTTGGCCCATTTGATGAGTGTTTGGCGCGTGTTTTGGAAGGCTGAGATTAATCATTAAACCATAAACTTAATTAATTAATTTAATTAAGTCAGATTAAAACACAGTCGTAGGATTTCATTTAATTAGGAAGATTAAATCATGGCCTTTGGATTTAAATACCCCAAGTCACGCTGACTTTGCATCCTGACCCCTGGATTCCTCAACTTTAGATCTTAGCCTTTCATTCTGCATACTTTCATTTTTATTTTTATTTTCTTTATATTTTATTTTAAATATTTATTAAAAATAGCAAAAAATATTAAAAAATTATGAAATTTTTTATCAAGTCTTTTATTAATTTTCAGAAGCCAGAAACACTTTTATTTTTATTTTTTGCATTTTTAAAGCATTTTAAAAAATATTTAAATGTTTATTTTAATTAATTAATCGAAATTAATTAATTAAAATACCATTTAGGTTTCTAAAAATCACAAAAAAAATTCAAATTGCATCTTAAGACATTTAGAAACATTGTCAAACCATTCATACAAATTTCTTTTTGGTTTTAGATATACTTTGACATTTTCTTTGAATTTAGAGTTCAGAAAATCCCCTTTTTAGAACCATAACTTTGAAAAATCTTTTCTGCCAAACCATGAATGGTTTGATGATGATTCTTTTGGCATTGTTTTCCACACATCATGTAGTTTCTAGGATAATTTTGTCATGAATTTATCTTTCATTTTCAAATTTATTTGCATTTTTCCTTTTAAGGTACCCAAAAACCCTAGTTAAATTAGAAAAATCATAACTTCTTTTAGGTTAAGAGTTGGACCTTCTCCTTTGGGGTGTGATATCATATGGGGTTAGGGTTTGTTTGAGCTCATTTGCAAATTTTTATCATGTGAATTACTTCTGTTTTGGTCATATGCATCTCATGTTGCCTTAAAACCCTAATTTTGCATCTTCATTTGCATTCATCTTGTATATGCATTCATACATGAACTTGACATGACATTTCATGCATTCATATGCCATATTAGACATCTTAAGATATGTTAGAATCATTATTGATCATTTTTTATTCATTTGCCATGATTTGCATTCATTTCATTCCATAAACTTTCATGAACTTTCAAACTTCCAAGCATGGCTCATATGCATTCATTCCTTTGTATAATCACATATGTGCCCCTTGTATGCTCTCACATCATCTAATAGAATCATTTACATCATGATTATGATTATGGTTTTGGGTTTGGCCCATTCATATGCATTGTTTCATATCATTTCTTTCCTTATGCATATTGTGTTAACATTTTCAGGTGGTAAGTTAACTTGAGAAGTGAATTTGCCTTCACTTCTCATTTATCTCCCTCTTCTTCATATGCATTTTTGCTGCATTTTTATTTGTCTTTAAGTGGGCTTGCCCATTCATGTTCATCTCTCTCTTTCTTTCTCTAAGTAACTTATTCTTCTGCTTCTTCCTTCTTTCTTCTGCTTCTTCCATTGGTGGCTTCTTTGAAGATCTCTTTCAAGCCTTACAAACCATAGGAACTTCCAAGGATGATAATAATTAGGGTTGTGATTAGTCCCCCTTAGTTTTCACCTTTGAGTCTTCTTTGTGTCTCTCTTCTCACCTCATCATCAGAGACTAAACCCTTAAAGTTTTAGGACTTTGGAATTTGGGTTATGCCTGCATCCTTCTCTTAGGATGGAGTGTATAAATTTAATCCTAAGTGTTAAACCTTTAATTTTTTTAAACCTCTTAATCAATCCATCTAATAATCACCAAGACATTAACTTGTAACTTGGGCCATACATTAGGGTTCTAATTTTTCCATTATTGGTTAAGAAGGACTAACCCTAGTGTTTAATGGACAAGTCCCCCTCAAGTTGTCTTTCAAACCATAAAACTCACTTCTTAATCTCACTCTTAATTAAAATCCACTCTAATAAAGGTTTGTTTTGTCATGAGGTTAATCCCTAATCATGGATTAAGTTGAGGTATCTTCCTCAACTTAAGTGTGCTCATCTATTATCCTTCTATTAGGATGGTGTAATGAGTTCACTAGTCCTTGATTATGGCTTAAACTTATTACTTAACACAAAAAAATCCAAAAACATCTAAATAATCACAAGTAGGTTAATGATCTTAATCCTACATCATCATGACAATTAAGTTGAGATGCTTATCTCACACTTAATCTATTCTCATTATCCCTAATCAGGGAGGATATAATGAGTTTACAAGCCTTTGATTTAGGCTTAAGCTCATTAACTTATGACAAACACCAAAAACAATAAAAGATTGAAAACACAAAAGCAAACAATAATCGTCTCCTTCGAGATCCTTTTCTCATCATCTTCATTCACAAACGAGAACTTGCTTCTTCCATCTAATGCAAGACAGTTAGCACTTGAGCCAGACAAGTCATACACTTGAGCATAGACAAGCAAGCAGTTCATCAGTCAATTTATCTTTCAGTCTCTTTGAGTCAAACTATGGTGTTCTGACTTCCTCATTGCACGAGAGGATACATAGGCATAACTTAACTGTTACCGAACAAAAGTCTATGTGTCTTCCCCTGCTTTCAGCATTCTCTTTTAAGCCTCAGTTTCTGAGCGATTCACCATTTTGCACTGACACTTATATATTCATTCTCAGCTTTTGCACACAGATAGCACATACCCTACCCCCCTTTTAAACACAATCTTTTAAGAGTGGATCCCGTCGAGTACGACGGACAATCTGGGTGCTAATACCTTCCCAGGTTGTAACCAACCCCCTTTCTCCGTTTCTCTGGTTCGCAACTGTCTTATCCATATCTTTTCTAGGTTTATGCAGCATTACCTTTCCCTCGGAATAAAAATGCATAGCTGGCGACTCTATTCATCTTCATTTCATTTTCTCCTTTCGCCGACCGATTGCGTCTGTAACCTATCTGACCGGGTGTCTTTTCGGGGGAGCGACAACAGGTGACATGTGATGATTAACCCGTGCCATATAATTTACCAGGGCATATGGATGTACTTTTGTTGTTGCAGGTTTGCAGATATTAGGGGT
Source organism: Lathyrus aphaca (assembly GCA_963966055.1). Lineage (NCBI taxonomy): Eukaryota > Viridiplantae > Streptophyta > Magnoliopsida > Fabales > Fabaceae > Lathyrus > Lathyrus aphaca. The sequence continues at coordinate 378,506,494 of OZ014519.1, read as the reverse complement.
CTATTCCCAGTTTGCCTTTCCCCAGCTGAATCAAAGTAGGGAGGTATCCCCAGCAGAACTACAAGTAGTATGAACAATTATTTTCTCCAAGCTGAGTCTACGGTGAAGTATTCCTAGTAGACAATTGAATGCTTGATTCCCCTACGGAGTTAGAATACCAGAATCCTTCTCCCAACAATGAAGATTTCCATTTCCCTAGAGTTCATGATTGGGATCCACTCTCATCAGTGAAGTATTCCCCAAGAAGTTGCCAAATTATTTTTGGCCCTTGTGATAACACAGACAGTTGTTTATTCCCCAGCCAGAGGCAAGGATTTTCAAGATATATTGATCTTGTACATCATTAGAATGTTATCTAGGACGATCTCTTGCCCAACGGAGTTCTACAGAAAGTACTCTCCCCTGCAGAGTTATTAATCTCCTCTCAAATCAAGCATTCTTATTCATACACGTCTGTATCGTTTCTAACACTCGTCTATATTGTTGTTGCTTCATTCACTCGTTTGTGTTTGATTTATAATTTTCTGATACTCGCCTGTATCATTTCTAACAAACATCTGTGTTATTGTAGCTTCAATCACTCGTCTGTGTTTGATATCTTTCAGATACTCGTTTGGGTTATTTTTAACACTCATATGTGTTAGCCTTTCGATAAACACTCGTCTGTGTTTGGTTTATAGCCATGTGATACTCGTCTATATCGTGTTTAACACTCGTATGTGTTATCCTTTGACAAACACCCGTCTGTGTTTGATATCTTTCTGATACTCGTTTGTATCGTGTTTAACACTTGTCTGTGTTATCTTTTGACAAACACTTGTTTGGGTTTGATTCCTTTTGATACTCATCTATATCATCTTTAACACTCGTCTGTGTTATCTTTTGACAAACACTCATTTGTGTTTGATACCTTTTTGATATTCGTCTGTATCGTCTTTAACACTCGCCTATCTTATCTTTTGGCAAGCACTCGTCCGTGTTTGATGACTTTTCTGGTACTTGTCTGTATCAGTGGATGATACTCGTCTGTATCATTGCCTGAAACACTCGTTTGTGTTTCTTTGATCATAGTCTGATACTCGTTTGTATCGTTGACATACAACACTCGTTCGTGTTTCCTTGATGATCATCCAATACTCGTACGTATTGAAGAGGTTTGAAGTCCTGACGGTGGGATTAAATGTCAAAATGTTTACTGGTCCTGGCGTAACAGTTTTTTCAAAGAAGACTCGTCTGTCTTAGGCACCACACATCTAAGCCAGATTTGTGAAGAGGACTTGTCCGTCCTAGAGGCGTATATATACGCAAGGTATATGAAGAGGGTTCATTTATCCTATTTGTGCATGTCTATCCCACAGACTTAAGTGCATTACCGATTTCCTGGTGTAACAGGTTGTCTGAAGAAGATCCGTTCGTCTTAGGCACCATATATCTATGCAAGATATATGACGAGGGCTCGTCCGTCCTGGATATTATTCACCTAGCGTGATAGGTTTGTTTGAAGAAAGCTTGTCTGCTCTGTTTCAAATCTACAAGGGTCGGGTTTTGATTTACTCTTCATCACAGCAGAGTTTGCTAGCATTTTGTTCTCTTTGATTGGGTTTATTTCCCATCTCTTTTTTTCTCCAGCAGAGTGCAAATTTCTGGTTATTCTTGGTATTTCAACAACAGTTTATCTCGAATGGTCGATAGCCGACGCTTTCGTACTTTTCATATTAACAGTTGCTTGAATAGGGGCAGCTGTAACACCCCAAATTTTCCCTCTCCTTTTTATCATCATAAGCATAGCATAATCATACCATATTCTAACATTTAGCATGGAAAAATGAAGCATGACACTCACATGTTCTAGCATAGGGCATATGATCAATCATCTGGAAATTTGAGATTCTACAAGTTAAAAAAAAAGGCCAAGTGACATTTCAAGAAGCTCACAAGGTGTTCTCGTGTCTTATACAAGCCTAAAGTCATCCACAACAGTCAATAAGGGTGAAAGATCATCAGAAGATCAAAGAATCAACATCCTTCTACACAGTTAAACCCTAATTAGGGTTTTGAATCTGAGCAAGGAATTATCACACATTTTACAAATTCTTGATGTCAAAGGCTTGTATATGATATTTGAGGCCTATGTATAAATTTGGTGAGAAAAATCATTAAGGAAGTCAGTCAATTTTTCAGTTACTTGTAAGTGAAGAAATTGGTCAAAATGGACATTTGAAAAGTCAATTGTGAGATGTCAAGGGCTCAAATCCTATTTTTCAAGTCAAGGGGCCTTCTTAAGATCAAATAAGGGCTTTGGTGATCTCAAAGATCGATAATCAAGAGGTTTTGAAGAAGTTTCCATTTTTGGCAAGTGACTTATAATGGAAGTTTCCCTTTTTGGCAAGTTTTGCCCTAGTTTTCAAAGGCTTCTTTCATGACCAAGATGACCTCAAATGATGTTTCCTCAAACATGAATATTTTAGGGTATTCCTTCCCCTTTCCAAAAAATCCAATAACTTGTGCATAGCATGTATGGTTTAGAAGTTATGGCCTTTTGAAGTTGTTGAATTTTAGGTTTTTTCTTGAAATACAATTTTCCACCAAGTTGCAAAATGCCTTGCCTCTTGTTTTCAGGTTAATCTATGGACAAAATAATGTCATGGTATCCTAATGCATTGCATAAAAGTCATTTGGCTTAAATGAAATTGCAAAATTCTTTCATGGGATGCATGGTATTTTACAAAGTGTAAAAATGCAAAATCACACCAAAAGCATGATACAAGTTCATCCAAGGGACAAGATCATTTCAGTTGTGATTAGTGAATGATGTGTGATCAACATGTGCAAAGAGAAGAGAGAGAGAGAGCACGAGTAAGGAGTGAGGTCACACTCTTCATGCCAAAATACAAAATCCCTTCAATCACACTCTTCTCACGTGAATTTTCCTCTAAACCCTAGTCAGTGCAAATTCACATCATATATAAGAGAAAAGAGCCTTTGAATCACCAGAATTGATTACCATTATCTCACTCTCATGTTTTTGCTCTCAAGGTTCTTTGCTTCGAATCTCAACACACACTCACACATTGCTTCATCTAGGCTAAGATTCATCATCCTTGAGCTTCATAGATCACAAATCCACCATTCATTGAAGCTGAATCTCCAGATTTCACAAGGTGTCATTCAAGTGCAGTTGTTTTCGAATTGCAAGATTCAGAAGGTTTCAAGCTCTCTCTTGCATTTATTTTGCAAGGAGAGGTTCTAAGGCTTTGAATTGCACCATTTGAAGACTTATCTTGAGCTAATTTGTGTTCTGCAAGCTTTTGTGTAAGACTCTAATCCATATATCTAAAATTGAAATTAGTTGTACACATTATGATCTACTTATTTCAATGATAATGTTGATCTATTTACTTTTGAAATTGAGTGAGAATTTAGCATGTTATGTTGAATTGAAGTGATGTATGATTATGTTTTTTCTCAATTTATTTTGCTCCTTGATCTATTTGAAAATCCATTGTCATATTTGAGATCAGCATGTTTAAATTAGTGGATCTGGATGTTAATATTGATTTCTGTTAATATTTGTTCATACGTATGAATTATTCGGCGCCGGAGCTAGGGCTCCGATCGCCGAATTCTAGAATTGTGTTTTGAATTTGAATTGAAGAAGATAAGGTCTCAGCCCTTGGATGCTTGATCTGGACGGTCCACGTGATGACAACACATTAAAAAACCTCCTCCCTTGCACGTGCTTGCTCTTATGTTTTAATTTCTAAATTATGCATTATGTTTGGCACCTCACCATAGGTATCATGTACACACGCGCGTATTGTTTGGATTGGTTGACTTGGTTAGTTGTGTTGACTTGATCTCATGTGTTGGTTTGATCTGATGGCTACTTATTTTTCCTGATTTTATGAATTTACATGGTAATTAGTATGTAATGCGCTGAATCTATGGGCCTGAGTTTTGTATTTGTGCCCCTGTTTGAAAGCCCATAGTGTTTTGAACTCGACTCCATTGTTGTCTGCACCTCTCATGTTATTTGTTTTATTTTTATTTCTTTCTTTTAATTGTTTCATTTTTAATTTTTAAAAATGGTTAGATACATCCAAAATTACCAGAAAAATCATGTTAATCAATATTAGTTTTCTTTAATTTTGTGAAATTTTATTTTTCAATTATTTTATTTTTTCATGACTGATTTAATTATTGAGATTAATTTCCTTATTTTAATTCCTTTAAAGTGCATGCTGATTTGTAGAATTTTTATCTTGAACATGAAAATAGCTATGGATATGATTCTTTTTTAATTTGTTTCTTAATATATTGAAGTTTGTGTGAGATTTATTTCATGATTTTTAGGAATTTTATGATTAGCTTTTGTTTGTTTGCTTTTAGGAGAAGTTTCAAAACCCTAATTGACATGTATGCCTCCATCTAACCCGGTTTGCCTCTGATTTTGATCCTCTTCTTTTGGAATTATGGTATTATGTGTTTGATGAGTCTTTGTGAATATTTGTGGAATTTTTGAATGTAATGTTAATTTGATATGGATTTTTATGCTTACTTGCCTTAGTTTGAGCTTATTTTTGGTATATGTTTGCTTATTAGGTTAGGAGGGCACTTGTGCCAACTACTATAGGTTGTTTAGGGTTCATTTGACATGTGATTAAGCCCTTGGTCATGATATTATTATTTCACCTTGTTTTTCCTTGAGTTACTTGTTCATGAAGAGTCACATTTACATGTATGTTCATCACTCCTCATATGTTCTTATGATTCTCATGCTTGACTTTAATGGAATTTGTGATCTCTTTTGAATGCTTTTACTTGTTTCTTAGGCATATTCTTGATATGTTAGGGTTCTGGTCCTAAGGTTGTATGATGTTTTCCTAGCTTGTATGCTTTCTTGTTGCCTCATTTGTGTTTTGCTTTTTTGTGGTGATTTGTAATGCTTTAATTGTTATACTTCTTTCTTGATATTGCTTGAGGCACCTTAACATGTGTATGGAGTATCTTGCTTCTGGTTGTAGTGATTTGACTTGAGATGTTACTTGTTTGTATCTTATTTTATTTTAATTGTTCTTATCTTACTATTGGAATGTGTACTAACCTTTCCTTGTAGGGGCTATGGTAAGTAAGAAGTGTGGATGAGATTTCCACATTTTCAACTCCTTTTTCCTCTTTCTTTTATGCTTTCTCCTTTGTCTATATGATGGGCCTTATGCCATCTTATGATTAACTTAATTTCTTCCCTCTTAGAAGCAACTTAACCTCTTTAGAGAAGTAAGTTATTTTCTAAATTCTCTTCTTCCACTTTCTTCTTCTTTTTCTCCTCTTCTTCTTCTTTCTTTTTCTTTCCTTCTTCATTATGATAGATTTCAAATCACACTAACCTAGGACTTCCATGCGTGATAACTTTAGGATTAGTCTTTTACCTTTAAGATCCTTTTTGGTTCTCTCTTTCCCATACAAAAACCAGGGGGCTTGTTGAGAAGTTAAGACGAAGATTAGGCTAAACAATTTACCACAAATGAACATGGATGAAGCATATTAGAGTTAATGTACAAAGAAGTTTGATTTTGAAGCTTTAATGTACAAAGGTAAACCAAATAGCACAAAAAGATTTATGACTTGAGATGAAGACACACCAATCGATGTAGGACACTTACAATATGTATAAGAATGATATAACATGACTATCATACTCACAAAGTTGGATTAGAAGTGTCAAGATGAAGGAAGAATGTGAATTTGGGCAAATATGGCATACATGAACACACATGTGACTTAATGACCAAGTAACCCAAAATTTCAAAGTGTGATGACCTATAATGGGTACACATGATATAAAGACATCAAATGGGACCTTAGGAACTCAAATTGATGATCTCAAATGAATGGCATAAATGCCTTATCAAAATAGAATAATAAGGATGGGAAAATAAGGACCAAAACGTAACTTGCAACACAAGGGCCTTAAAAAATACCAAATGATATGGAAAAATTATGAAAATTGACATTCAAGGTCTTGAACCAGGGACTGTTTTTTAAAAGATCTCACATGAATTTATAATTTTACTCAATCAAACAAAGGCACAAAGTTGATTAGGGTTTTGAATGATAATGCTCAAAGAATTGACTCAAACAAGAACCAAACATGACCTAAAAAATAAGGAAAAATATTTTTAGGACCTAAAGGTGTCCTCTAAATAGAATAAAAAGAATGTGATCAATGTCAATTTTTCTTTAGAAGAAATAAATTTATGAAGAGCTATTGATCAAAATGTGGAAAAACCAAAAGAAAATAAAATGCAGAATTAATTCTGGCTAAAAAATAAATGGAAAAAAAATACAAAATGTAGAAAATTTGGGATTATTGTGACAACGGTTCATGAATTATTTCAGGATTTTTTATGGTGATTTGATATTTTTATAAAATTGAAATTGAAATGAAAATAAAAGAAAAATTAAAAGAGGGTAAAATATGAGAGGGGTATGAAAAGAAAGGAAATGTAGTGCAATGTGGATGGGCCTGGTTGCATGGGGGTGCGAATAACAAGTGTAAGGCCCAACCCAAGGGCGCTGAACATGAATTTGTGGTGGACTTCAGTCAGCAACGCTGACTCATCCTGAACCAATGGATTGATCTCATAAATTCCATCAAGGTCAAAGTATGATGATCTAAGGGATCAGATTGATTGGCTCATGATAATAGGGTGTATGACACGCATTCAATAGCTCAGGTCTAACTACAAGGCACGTGATATACACGAATTTCATTAATTCGCTGGTAGCATCCTAAGCGTACGATCAAACACATCAACGGTTGTGTTATAAACTGGATAACCTAGGGTGTGTAAGCTCAGGCGAAAGTCACTGGCCGGAGAACGACTTCCGGTGGTCTTCTCCGGCCTATCTCCGGTGGACTCAACCAAAAATTTTCCAGAATTTAAAGAAATGCATATCAAGATGAAGCTAAGCTTATGGAGACCTCAAATTCACAATCAATCAAAGAAAATCGTGCACGAACAGAGAGTATCGAATCAACCCAGTTTGCCCTAAAATCTTCAATCACCTTTAAAAGGTCTAATTATTATCCAGCATAGTTAGTTTTTGCTTATTAGACATTAATAATGTGAAAATAAAGCTATATCAATGGCAATCGAAGCAAAATCAGTGCAGAATTATGGAACCAGAAATTTGAAGAAGATGAAATTGCAAGAAGGCCAAAGGTGTATAGTTGAATCCTTGAGCTTCAATGGATCCAAATAAAGGCTATATTGCTTGATTCTTCAAGAAAATAGAGTGAAATTAGAACTGATCTTGAGACCAAGCTTATGAATTGAGTGCTTCCATTGCTTGAGATTGATCAGAGAAGTGTGTTGATGATGGAGCAATGAAGAAGATGATGAATGATCTTAAGAATTCGTGGCAATGAGAGAAAATATAGAGAGATAGTTTTTGTGATTGTGATGAGCAAAGTGAGAGAATGATGAGATCTTTTCCACAATTCTGTTAAAGGGTCTTATATAGGAGTGGTTAACTGTTAACCACATTGGTTAATAGTTAGAACCATGGTTATTTGAGGTGCCATGAGAATCTTAGGGTGCATGAGCCAATTTGCAAAAATGAAGAATGAGTGGAGCTCGGGTTCAACTATGATCTTGTGTGTGGAGTTTTTTTATATTCATGGTGAGCTTGCTTGATGTATGGTGAAGATATAATCAATGCAGCCCCTGCTTTAATGTTTTAAGTTTCTCATACTTAGACTTTACACCATAAGCATGCATGGTTATGCATGGGATGACATGGTGCCTATGTATTGTATGATCTGCTCCCTTAACATGATATCTTATGATCATACTATGCTAACAGATGCAAACAAAGCTGAACTGAGCAACCTCATCTCATAAACCAATTCCTTAGCCAACAAGAAACAACAAATGCAACTAGTGATCTTTCCTCATGCAAAAATTCAAGCTCAAGGAACCAATTGGAATAATTCTTGTGAGCAAATTGAAGTCACACTTCATAGAACAACTTTGATGTTTGCTTCAAGGTGGGATATGACCTCTACGTACCTCAAAAATAACATTGAACTCAAGGCATCATGGCTGCATTCTTGGCCTGCAAGAAATTAGGCATGCCTTGGCAATTTGTGCCTTTGGTGGATCAGTGTGAGGCCCCTACATTGACCCTTCATATGTCCCTGAAATATTGATCAAATGAAAATTTGCCCAACGTCAGTCTTGTAGGAAACATGTAGAGGAACAACTTTCATGTTGGAAGATTTTTAATTTGAAGTCATCTTGATGAAGAAAAATGGTAATACTTATGACACACCACCTGTTTGATAAATTTCCTGGCCTGGGAAGCGCACAGGATGCAAAGCCTGCATTGGTTTTGCCCTAGTTTGCACAAACTTTGAATGCTCATAACTCCTTCAATTTTAATGTTATGAACCTGTTCCACCTATGTATTTGAAGCTTAGGATTCCCTATTTAAAACAAACCAAGTGGAATTTTCATTTGACTTTTATTTTGGGAGAAGGCCTCTCTTGAAGTTGGCTGCAAAATGGCCAAAAGTTGCCATTTTTGGAAACCCTAATTTTCCAAAAATGGTAAGTCTTGATTTTCTTGATTTCTAAGGATCCCTCCATCATTTATTGATCAAATTTGGTCCATGGACTCCTTGTAACCCTAATATCATGAATTTGTCCTCAAAAAGTTAGGAGTTGACTTTTTTCTCAACATGGTTGACTTTTCCCCAATTCCTTGATTTTCAAGTAACTAATCAATTGAAGCCCCTCCAAAATGATTCAATGGATGAAATTTCAACCCTAAGTACTTAATATCCTGTATAAAACAATGGGATCAAGTTTGAACCAAAATCTCTTTGGGAAGGTCATTTAATTAGAAACCCTAATTTCACCCCCTTTTGTTAAGAGATGTTGTGCTGTTTGAATTCTTTGATCAATCCACTTCTTTTTTGGCCATGTTGCCCTTTGATTTCCTTTGGAGGACCATCAATTTCTTCAGTCATTGGTCACAAGCCCTATGCCTTTACTATGATGGTCATGATGCAATGCTTTGGGTTATGATATGGATTTAGATATGCAATGTGATGTGCTAAATGCCATGAAAATGAGAGGGAAAATTTTGAGGTATTACACAATTCAACTTAGTCAACGAAAGGGCCAACTTAGAAAAACCTTCAATAAACCTCTTATTATAACCAGCTAGACCCAAAAGGCTTCTAATCTCCATAACTGACTTTGGAGTTTCCCATTGCAACACAAAATCGACTTTAGAAGGATCCACAACAATGCCACTTCCTGAGATGACATGCCCAAGGAAGCTAACTTCCTTCAACCAAAACTCACACTTAGATAACTTCGCATACAACTACTTCTCTTTCAAAACTTGTAATACCAGCTTCATGTGTTCTACATGCTCTTCTTCCGACTTGGAGTAAATCAAGATGTCATCAATGAACACCACCACAAAATGATCCAAATAGGTATGAAAGATATGGTCCATGTATTCCATAAATACTCCAGGGCATTAGTAACACCGAAAGGATTCACCGAATACTCGTAATGACCATAACGTGTTCTGAACATTGTCTTCTGAATATCCTCCTCGTTCACCTTAATATGATGATAGCCTGACCTCAAATCGATATTTCTAAACACATAAGCACCTACCAATTGATCCATCAAATCATCTATTCTCGGAAGCGGATACTTGTTCTTAATTGTCACCTTATTCAACTTCCTATAATCAACACAAAGTCTCATACTTTCATCTTTCTTCTTCACTAACAACACTGGAGCTCCCCACGGTGATACACTAGGTCTCACAAATTTCTTCTCAAGTATCTCCTCTAACTGCTTCTTTAATTCTAACAATTCAGATGCAGACATCTTGTATGGTGCCATAGACACAGGTCTAGTACCAGGTACAAGATCAATCGTAAATTCGACTTCTCTCTCTGGCGGTACATCAAGAATTTCATCAAGGAAAACATCAGGAAATTCTCACACCACCTGCAACTCTTCAATTTTAGCTTTGCTCTCAATAGACAACATTGCCATTAATGAAAACTTCTGAGCTTCTTCCCTCATCAACTTCTGCAATTCTTTAAAAGATAACAAACTAACTCCTTCCTCTTTAAGAGTAGAAAACCTCACCGACTTATTATAACAATTGATATGAACATAATTATATTCTAACCAGTTCAACCTTAAAATCACGTTTATTCCGGTTAACGGAAAACACACCAAATCAACAACAAAGTCTCTATCAAAGATAGACAACGGAAACCTTAAACACATAAGAGAAGTAGTCACCGATCCCTCAGCCGGAATCTCGACGACTAGTTCTCCATTTATAGCAGACAACTTAAGACCCAATATTTCAATACAATCAGTAGCAATAAAACAATGTGTTGCACCAGTATCAATAATAGTAATTAAATGAGTACTATCAATGAAACATGTAACTTAGATGACTCTGTCTTCATTAGCTGTTTGAGTCCCACCCAACGCGAATACCTTTCCAGATTGTGACTTCTTTGGCTTCTCACACTGACTACCAATGTGTCCTTTTTCACCACAATTGAAGCAAACCATCTCCTTGCGGTTGCATTCAAATATTGCATGCCCAGTCATACCACAACAAAAACACCTCTTAGACTCGGTAGTACACACATTACTCTTATGACCAGGTTTCCCACATTTGAAGAAAACAATACCAGCATGAGCATCTTCCCCACTAGTCTTATTACCATCAGCCACTTTATGTTTACCTTTTCCAGCTGGAGCATCATAAGGCTTTCCACGACTCTGTTGATGCTTACCTTTCCTCTCATTAATAATCTTGTAATGAGCATTGTTATCCTCTTCATAAATCCTACAACTATCAACCAAATCAACAAAGACACAGATCTTCTGATATCCAACTGCCTTCTTACTCTGAGGGAGCAAACCATTATCAAACTTAATGCACTTCGAAAATTCAGCATTCGTCTCATTGTAGTGCGGGTAAAACTTTCCTAGCTCTACAAACTTCGCAACATAATCAGTAACCGACATGTTACCTTTATTCAGCTCGAGGAATTCAATCTCCTTCTTCCTGCGAACATCCTCCGGGTAATACTTCCTCATAAATTCCCTATGAAACACAACCTAAGTAATCTCCTCACCTGCAACATCCAATCTCTCATAGGTATCTAGCCACCAATCACCAGCTTTGACTGCCAGCATATAAGTCACATACCGAACCTTCTGTGCTGGAGTGAAATCCATCACACGAAAGATTCTCTCAATCTCTTTCAACCAAGCCAATGCTGCATCAGGATCAAACTTACCCTTGAATGTAGGCGGATTCTCTCTCTGAAAAGTCTCTAAACTACAAGATCCAGTATCCTCACCAGCATTCGGCAAATTTTGCACAGCTTGAGCCATTTCTTGCATAGCAGCATCCATCACAACATCGTTCATTCCAGCCATATCAACTTAATGACTACAAAATAATAAAAGTTAGTACTAGTTAACAATACTCGATTGTTAAATGGCTACGACTTGACAACTTGGCCGGACAGACTGACCTGCTCTGATACCACTAATGTAACACCCTATTTCTACCCGGTAATTATTAATGAAATCAGAGTATAAAAGTTCTTCAACAAACATGGGATATCACATTTTCAACTTAAAACAAACAATATAAACTTCATTAATATAAAATACTTCGAAAACAACGCAGCAGATTCATAAAAATTACATCTTTAAAATAGCATCATTTGCTTTCAACTTAACAGCTCAACATGATTTTCAAAATGAAACAACTTAAACAAGTTCATCAACTAAAATGAAATTCAACATAAGTAAAGACATGCGTTCATCCCCCCGAAGTGCTATGTATCAGAGTGACAAACACCAAATCGAATCTACTAAGTACTCGACTCTGGATTACCTACACATTACAAATAGAGGGAAACATTCAAACATAAGAGGTGAGATATCTAAACGTATAATCATGAGTATGATAAATAACATATGAATTAGATTACATAGATCACCACTTCACAACTTCTCAAACAACTTCAAACCAACATAGAATACAACAAGACAACATAATATGGGACTTGAGATGCAACTTAGAAAAATGCGATGCATGTGGTACCATCGGAGTAAAAATCCTAACTCATAATCTTATCAATTAATATTACGTCAAACAAGGAATAAGCATTCAACTTTATATTTTCCAAATCCAAGCCAACTTACCGAGCAATCAGCTTCAACTTGAATCCTGATATGTTATGCGACTCAACATGATTACCAAAAAAAAAACATAACAACAGAACAACATAACAACGTAACAACATTCAACTTTGGTCCAACGCCTACAACTTATAATCTTTTCCACTTATAAGGCACTGCAACATAAATAACCAACAATAACATTCAACTTATAACAAACAACATAACACAACTTCAACAAAGTATACCACTCTCTTATCTACAAATCCCGACTAACTGCTTAATTAAACTACTTAATACATTCTGTTATTACTAATGTTATTAAGTTATTAACATGCTTTTGTTAATTCTGTCACGGATATTAATACACCCACCTGTTACTTGTCTCATACCACTGCTACTAATTTTCTTTCTATTATTTCTTTTTGTATTACGTATTAATTCTCTGCTGATTAATTTCTAGTACCTATGATGTTTTATCTGATACCTTCACCTAATTATGCTACTGAATTTAATTAATGACAATACAGGTTTAGCAGACAACACAGAGTTCCAACACAAAACCAGAACAACAAAAATTTTCTCAACCCGTGTGACCATCGTTACAACTAGGTGTCCCTCGTCACAGCTTGTGACAGTCTTCCCAAGGGATTTGGTGGTCGTCACCTGTCCCAGACGGTTGTCTGGCTTAAGGTACTGTTGTCCTACAGCCAAACTCCACGCTCTCTCTGTTCTCTCCTTCTTCCTTCATTTTTGTAACTTCGTCACGATCTCATCTCAGGCTAATTTACCACCTAACTCAGTATACCAGTTTAACAACAACTCGACATATTCATACACAATCATCAATTAATCCATTTACGGCTATTTTATCAACATAATTAACATTCGTAATCAACTAAAAAAACGTATGCACCAAACAACGTGGTCACAAACAATTCAAAAATCCACACAGACAACAATTGGTAGCAACAAACTATATACCCAATCTCATATGAATTCATCATGTGTTCCCGATTATAAGGTTATAACTCCACCCTTACCTTTTAGATTGAAGGCGACTCCAACGTTTTCGATCGGAACCTTACAACAACTCTATTTTCCACTAATCCCACTTAGTTTATGGTTACATCCTAATTAGACTTAGTCATTCTAATGGGCCTAAACCACACACCCCCATAATTACTACTCTAATTACCAACCAAGTCCATTTATAAAAATATCACCATTTCTCTAATAAATCCACAACTCTGTTAATTCAACTTAACCCAAATAACAACAATGAAACTTAAATCAACTTAAATCAACTTATTCAACTTAATTCAAACCAACCTTAGCAACTCGACGCCAAAACAACACCAAACATACAAAAATATTTAATTAAATAAATAATTAAATAATCGGGGCGTTACAATTATGGTCATTAATGAAATGAAGTGTTGTGGAGAAACACTCTCTTTGACAAGTAATCATTGAAAAGATACTGATATCACTTACTCCTAAGTTAGATGTCATAGTTGTAGCCATAGAACACTCTAATGACACCATCACCATGAGAATTGAAGAGCTTCATAGCAGTTTAGAGGCACAAGAGTTGTGTCTAACTGAAATAAACTCTGAAAAAGAGTTGGAATAGGCTCTGAAAGCTCAGACTATGAAAGCTTCTTTTGGAAAGAAAAACCACAAACAAGCACGACTAGAGAACAAGAAAAAGTATGATGGGGGATTTCAAAAGTAAGAAACTCTCCAATTTTGATTAAAAAAATTAGAATGTTCAGAAGGGAAATGAGAAGTTTGATAAAAGGAAGGTTCATTGCTATAGTTGCAACAAGTTTGGCCATTTTACTGCTGACTGGTGGCCAAACAAGGTTAGCAAGGGTGAAGAAGCAAACATAGATAGAGAAAATTATTATGATGAACTTGTGCTATTAATGGCATCTGAAAATGTAGGTGGATCAATGGTAAACTGGTGGTATATGGACATTGGCTTCTCAAATCACCTAACTAGAAACAAGCAATGGCTGGTTGGTTTTGACTCTAGTAAAAGGACCAAGATCAGATGTATTGATGATGAGTATTTAAATGCTAAAGGAATGAGAAATGTCAGATTCAAGTTGAACAATGGCTAAACTGTACTAATCAAGGATGTACGGTATGTTCCTAGCATGAATAATAATCTGATGAGTGTGGGACACCTAATTGAAAAAGCTTCTATAGTAACCATGAATGACGATATCCATAAGTTGTATGATTGTAATCAAAATTTGATTATGAAGTCTAAATAGGAAAGAAACAAAACATTTAAGGAGAATGTTGCAACACAAGACACTCAATTCCTTAATGCTAGAATTATTGAAGGGGAAATGAATTGTTGCATAAGAGAGTAGTACATTTGAACTACATAAGCTCATGGCATATGAGTTCAAAGAATCTGGTACATGGAATTCCTAAGATTGTAGAACTAGAGAAATCATGTGATATATGCATGAGAGGGAAGCAATCAAGATTGTAATTCTCATCATAAATGCCTCCAATAGAAACTCGTGATTTAGGTGTGTTGCATTTTGATGTATGTGGTCCATTTAAGGTACCTTCACTTGGAGGGAACAAGTAATTTGTGTCATTTATGGAATTGTTCGCAAGAATGATATGGGTAGCACTCATTAAGTTCAAACATGAGGTGTTTGTTGAGTTCCAGAAGTTCAAAGTGAAGGTTGAAAAATCAAAGTGGACAAAGGTTGAAGATCCTCATAACTAATGGTGGAGGTCAGTTCAACTCAACAGAGTTCAAGAAGTTTTATGTGGATCATGGTATTGAGCATGAGGTGACTGCTCCCTACACTCCACAACATAATGGTATTGCGGAAAGGAGAAATATAACTTTGGTTGACATGATAAAGAGCATGCTGAAGGAGAAGAATCTATCTAAGAAATTATGGGTGAAGAAATTGCCACATCAACAAATGTGCTCAACAGGTGTCCAACAAAAAAGTTAAAGGAAGTAATTCCTTTTGAAAATTAGACTGGAAGAAAGCAAAGTGTCAGTCTTTTCAAGATGTTTGGTTCAGTATGTTACAAACATATACCATGTGTTACTAGAAGGAAATTGGATGACATATGCAAATTCATGTTGCTTATAGGTTACCACAATACATGTGTTTATAAGCTCTATTGCCTAGACACCAATAAAGTTGAAGTCAGTAGAGATGTCATAGTGAAAGAATAAAAACCTGAGATTGGAAAAATTATCAATCCAACTTTAATGTAGTGTCAACACTAGAGTCTGATTCTTCCTCTATAGGAGATCCAGCCTCTGAAGGTGATTTTGACTATGAAGGAGATTATGAATCTAAAAAATGACTATGATTCTAAAAGATAGTCTGACTCTAAAGGTAAATTTGACTCTAAAAGTGAGTCTGACTTTAATGATGGATCTGACTCTAAAGGTGATTTAGCCTCTGAAGGTGGTCCAGCCTCTGAAGGTGGAACTTTTGAAGGTAAAGTAACTGAAGGTGGTCCTGCTTTTGAAGGTTTCTAGAGGCCACAAGAGTTAGACATTTACCAAAGATATTTGTAAGCTTTGAGTTGTTGCGAGATACTGAAATTAAATATGATGGGGAAGTCATACTAAGTGTCATGATGGTGGACTCTGAACCTGTTAGTATCAATGAGGCTCTCAAGAAGAAGGTGTGGGTGAACATCGTGAAGGAAGATATTGAGGCCATTGAAATAAATAAGACATGGGAATTGATTGTTTAAACTCAGAATAGGAAATTCATCAATGTGAGATGGAATTTCAAGGTAAAATGAAGCCAGGTGGTTTAGTTTCCAAGCATAAAGCAAGTTTAAGTCTGGTTTAGACTACTTTGAAGTGATTACACTTATAGCTTGACATGAAACCATAAGGCTGGGTATTGCTATAGTTGCAAATAAGAATTGGTTTATGATACATTTAGATGTAAAGTCAGCTATTCTGAATGGTCCAATGCAATAAGAAGTTTATGTGTTACAACCTCTTGGATTTGTGAAAGAGAGCAAAGAAGGGATGGTGTAAAAGTTTCATAAAGTCTTGTTCGAGCTGAAACAAGCTCCAAGGTCTTGGAATATGAAGGTTGATTCATTTTTCAAGCATATGGGTTTCAAAATATTTGAAATGCAATATGGTGTATATGTACAACATATTTTTGATGGCAATGTGATTCTCGTGTGTCTTATGTAGATAACATACTTCTAATATAAAGGTGTACTTTTGAGATAAACAAGTTCAAAAAGGTGATGATGAATGTATTTTACATGATTGACCTTGTAAATATGGTATATTTTCTAGGGATGAAGATTTTTAATTCTGAGAAAGGAATTATTATGCACCAACTGAAGTATGAACTTGAGCTGCTGAAGAGATTTGAGCTAATGAATTATAAGTCAACAGTCACACCTGCTAAGATAAATCATAAGTTGAACTTTGATGATGATGGTGAGGATGTAGATGCTACAACCTTCAAACAATCGGTTGGTTGTGTGAGATATATGTGTAATACTAGGCCTGACGTATGTTATGCAGTTGGAAAGGTGAGTAGGTTTATGAGCAAACCAAAGTGGACACATTATCAAGCTGCAATCAGGAATTTGAGGTATGTAAAAGGGACTCAGAGGCATGAAATTGTGTTTCCATCTAGAGAGTCAGATAATGTTGAGCTTATATGATACTTAAATTTTGACTAGTTGGAGATAGAGTGGGTAGAACAAGCATCAAAAGACACATGTTTGTGTATATGGGATCCCCTATTCCTTGGTATTCCAAGAAGAAACCAATGGTTGCATTGTCAACCTGTGAAGTTGAATACATAGTTGGTTCCTTGTTAGCTTGTCAGATTGTTTGGCTGATGAAATTATTGTAGTAACTGAAATTCAAGGTTAATAAACCACTTAAATTGAAGATAGACAACAAGTGTCGCTCCTTGGATTTCCATCCTGGTACAAACGCGAAAGTGGCGCGGAAGAGAGGTAGAGTCGCCAGCCAGGCATTTTTATCCCGAAGGAACGGGAAAGGTAATGTTGCACAAACCAAAGAAAAGAAAAGGACAGACACAGGTCCTGTGAACCAAAGAGACTGGGTTCGGGAGTCGGTTACGACCTGGGAAGGTATTGGCACCCCACATCGTCTGTCGTACCCGACGGGATCCACGCTTGCAAAGGAACTTCTTCAAAGGGTGAAGAAATGAAAGCTGCTGCAAAGAAAAGGAAACTGAACTGGATAAGAAAATAAAAGAAAGGGGAAAATGTAGGAAAAATAAAAGAGTGCTTGAACGGGCCCTACCCCGCTACCTACGTACCTCATTTGGACATGAGGATCAGAGTCGCCGTAGTTCCCCTAACTAGGGTGGAAAAGATCGCTTGTGTCTTAAGGCTTGAATTGCCTATGTCAATGCTCAGGTGTTGCAGGCTTGGACGACGAGTGTGTTACCATCTTGCAAAATGACAAGTAGGAGCAAAGTCTTACGTAAAGAGTGAAGGTGATGAGAAGAGAAGTCCCGAAGGAGACGCTTATTGTTTGTCTAGTGTTTTTTATGAGTTTCTTAGGAGTGTGGCACAAGGTTGTGAACTCAAACTCTTTTCCATGGAATGTGTACTTGCTACTACATTCCAAGATGGAATAATAGAACAAGCACACCGAGTAAGGAGAATTTATCCAAAACTCGTTTCCAAGGGCTATGGCCTAAGCTCACTAACTTGTTGAAGTTATTAGGTATCTTAGTGATTAAAATGAAGAATTGTTTTTTATGCTTTTCTTGATGAAGATGACCTCATGATCAGACTTGTGCATCATGCTAGACAAATGTACTATTCCAAGATGGAATGAATACATATGCCCCATGGAATAAGGCTATACACAAAAGACCACTTCTTTCCTTATTAAGGTGCTTCTTATGGTTTTTGTTTTGAGATGAGAAGAGAAAGAAACAAAAGGATCTTAAAGGTAAATCTAATGGGGAAAGTCAAATCCTAAAGTTATCATGAAAAGGTGGTCCTAAGGTTAGTGTGGTTTGGAACTATTCGAAGAAAGAAGAAAAAGAGAAGAGAAAAAAATAAGGAGAGAGGAAGAAAGCTAGAGAACAACTTACTCCTCTAAAGGAGATAAGTTTATTCTAAAGGGGGGAAGAAGAAGGATTGAAACACAAGATGGCATAAGGCTCATCAACAATCACAAAATAGAAAGTAAAGTAAAATAGTAGATGAAGAATTGAAATGTGGATAACATCCACATCTCACTTACCATGAGCCCCTGAAATGGTTAGTAGCATAAACAAATAGTAAGACAAAAGAAAATAAAATCAAATGAGATACAGATGAAAAAAAGATCATGCCAAGACATCACAATCATAATTGAAATGTCACCCTCAAGTGCCAAGATCAAGCATACAACATAAGATGAGAAGTGGATCAATCAAATCACCACAAATCAACACAAGCTACCATGAAGGAAACAAAAGCAAACATGAAATATAAAAGATCATACAAGCTACACATGCTTCACACTCATCAAGACCAGAAGCTTATCATCACAAGAATGAGCACAAACATCACAAAAGACCAAAGAAAGGTTCATGCAAGTCCAAACACAAACAATATAAGAAGGGGAAGTGAAGTGAACATGTGCACAAGTGTAAGGACAAACAAACACAAACCAAATCAAGGCATAAGCATCATGTGAAAAACCAGGGATCTAATCATGTTAAAATTTTCCTAAGAAGCATGGATAAACATGGGGAAGAACATAAAAACCCAAGCATAGGCATCATGGAGAGTAATTAGGCAAAGAAGGTGAGTGGACATGCATACATTTGTGAGAAACTTCAAAGACAAGTAACAAAAAACTTTCCAAAGCACAAACACCAATCAAAGACCACAGATCAATCCTCATGCAAAAATAGCTCTAAACATCCTATAGGAGTTGGCACAAGTGCCCTCCTAGCCTATGAACTAATCATGCTACAAGAAGAAGCAAAAACTAGGGCAATCCCATATGAAAATTCAAATCAAATTAAAAACTCAATCAAAAATTCTACAATTAAGCCCTAATGTTCATTAATCATGTGATAACATAATACCAAAAGAGAAAAGTCAGAATCAAAAGAAAATTAGGTCAAAGGATCTCATGAACACAAACTAGGGTTTTGAAACTTCATGCTCAAGTTAAATTCCAAACATAATCAAGAAAGCTTCTAAAAATCATAAGAAAAATCAACAATAAACTAAATCCTAATATGAATCAGATGCAAAAAGAACCAACTCAAAACTCAAATTTATCATCAAGATAGAAAATCCACAAGTCAGCATGCATTTAAAGTGAATTAAAAAACAAATAATAAAAGTGAAAATTAATTTCTACGTGGAAAATAAAAATAAATGAAAAATAAAAATGTCAAAAATTAAAGAAAACTCAAAGCATTAATCATGAATTATTTCAGAATTTTTAGATTCATTTTACAATTTTTAAAAATCAAAAATCTAACTGAAAATAAAAATAAAATAAAAATAGAAGGCAATGGATGAGGGGTGAAAATAGCAAGGAATTCAGTTCAAAACAAATGGGCCTGGAAGGGAGGGCGTGCGCATAGCTAAGAAGGACGATTGGGCGCTCAATCAAGCAAAAACAATAAAGTATGTAGATCCAAAGGCTAGGAGCAAAAGTATTCAGATCCAATGGTCCACGCACGAAGTCAGCAAGACTAAAAGGTAATCAGATCCCACGCACCACATTTAAACTTACTAATTAAATGACATCTAAGGGATGTTTTTTAATCTGGACTAAACCCTAATTAATTAAATTAATAAAACAAAATTAAACTAATTAATCACGATCCAATGGATGAGATTCAAACTGGAAACATTAAACTTGATTAAACCCTAATTATGAACCCTACCGGCCGGAGAAGCGCCAATCATCTTCTTCGGCCAACCAAAACATGCAAAAAACCAAAACCTCCACCAAAACATGCAAACCATATATCAAAACAATCCTCAAATCATGCACATCACAAATCAATCATCAAAATCCACAAACAATCCATGAATCAAGCAAATCGAAACAAATAAATTTTCATGTCAAACTTTCAGATCCAGATATCTCACTCAATAATCCATCATTTTCAATTCTTATTAGTGTAGTGTACTCAGGGAAACATGTAGATCACAATGCATACCTCAAAAAAATCCAGAGAGATGAATTTAGGAGCTTGCCAGAACTTGCAACTCCTCAAATACACCAAGAAATCCTTCAATAAGGTGCAGATCCACTTGATTTGATCTCCTCTTGCAAAATAAATGCAAGATGGAGCTTGAAGAGGCTTGAATTTGAAAACACGAATCCTCTTGCTCTAAACTGCAACCTTGTGATTCTTTAGTTTCAGCTTAAATCAATGGATGAAATGAGATCCTTGAAGCTCAAGGATGAAGACTATGGAAAGAGATTGGAGAATGAGATCCTGAAGAGAGAGATTCGAAGGCTTTTGTTTTTGTGCATGAAAATGTGAAAGTGAGAAATGAGAGAGGTTGAGCTTCTGAATTTGTGATGAGATGCTTATATATGATGATCTTTTAACAATGATTAGGGTTTTATGGTGAGTGGTGGCAGGAATTGTGTGATAGGGATCCTTTTGCAAAATTGCAAGAAAGGGGTGATGAGGTGAATTGCTCATGCATTGGCTTTCCCATGTGCACATGCTGACTCCATTTCATCCCTTGATTATCCCTGAATCAATCTTGGACATTAGATATAAGTGAATCATACTTTCCTCATGATTTTGCAAAAATACATTTTAAGAAATATCCTTTAATCCATGCACGAATTTGTTGAATTTTCTTGAGCCAAATGACTTTCATGCAATGAAATAGGATACCATGACCTCATTTTTCTAATTGATCAGCTTGGAAATTAATTACATGAGTTTTTGCAAATGGTAGAAACTTGGAAATATGGTAAAACCCTAAAAATGTCCAAACTTACAATGACCATAACTTGAGTTCTACACATGCTATGGATGAGTTCTTGTACTTTTTGAAAATGGGAGAGCATACCCTACAACTCTCATGTTCAAGGAAATTTCATTTGAAGTCATCTGGGCCATGTAAGAATCACTTGAAGATTAGGCCAAAATATACCAAAAATAGTAAGTTTCCAATAAAAATTACATGCCAAAAATGGAAATTCCTTCAAAACCTCTTAATTCTTGATCTTTGACTTTTCCAAACCTCTTATTTGACCTTAAGGACATCCCTTGACTTGAAAAATGGGATTGGAAACCTTGCATTGTCACAATTGACTTTTCAAATAATCAGTTTGACAAATTTCTTCTTATGCAAGCAACTGATGAAATGACTACCTTCCACAATGAATTTTCTCACCAAATTTTATCCATAGCATTCACATATCATATAAAGGACTTTGCCAACATGAAATGGCCAAATTCACAAAGAATCCCTGCTTGAAAGTGAAATCCTAATTTGGAGACCATTTGTGTAAGAGCTTGCCCTTCCTTGGATCATCTGATAATCTCCCAACTTTCTGGGCTCTTGTAAAGGATCTTGAGCTTGTAAATACCATGTAGACACTCCATGGGACTTGGACAAGGCCACTTGACTTCTTGCTTTGACTTGTAAGGCTTCAAATACACCAATGATTGATCATATGCCCAATGCTAGAACATGAGAATGTTATGCTTCATTTTTCTATGCAAAGATGCTAAGGATAATGACATGCTTATGATGATTATGATGTGATGATGATGCTAAAAAGAAGAGGGAAAATTTGGGGTGTTACAGCTGCCCCTATTCAAGAAATTGTTAATCTGAAAAGGACGATAACACGGGCTATCAATCGTTCAAGATAAACTGTGGTTGAATACCAAGAAAACCTGAAATTTGCACTCTGCTAGAGAATGCAAGCAATGGGATATAAATCCAACGCTCTAGGTAACTGAAGTGAAAACAAAGAAAACGAGCTCCTTCCAAACTGAGTTGTTACGCCGGATAAGAAAAAATTTAGACAGACAAGTAAACTTGTTACGCCGGGCACTGGACATACGAGCCCTCTTCAAGTAAACCTGTTACGCTAGGAATGGATAGACGAGCCCTCTCCAAATAAAGCTGTTACGCCAGGGACTGGACATACGAGCCCTCTTCATACATCTTACAAAATTATATGACCAGAGACAGACGAACCTCCTTCGGATAAACCTGTTACGCCAGGACCGGTGATGCACTTAAGTCTGTGGGATAGACATGCATAATCAGGATAGACGAACCCTCTTCATATATCCTCCGTAAATATATGGCGAAGACAGACGAGTCTTCTTCATATAACCTATTATGCCAGGTGGTACATTAGGATTGAACGAACCCTCTTCATAAATCTTGCGAAGATATGTGGTCTCTGAGACAGACGAACCTCCTTCGGATAACCC
The DNA here is from genome assembly GCA_963966055.1 of Lathyrus aphaca. Classification (NCBI taxonomy): domain Eukaryota; kingdom Viridiplantae; phylum Streptophyta; class Magnoliopsida; order Fabales; family Fabaceae; genus Lathyrus; species Lathyrus aphaca. The sequence continues at coordinate 378,483,772 of OZ014519.1, read as the reverse complement.
GTTACGCCAGGACCGGTAACCATTTTGATGTTTAATCCCACCGTCAGGACTTCAAACCTCTTCAATACAGACGAATATTGGATGATCATCAAGAGAACACAGACGACTGCCATAAGTCAATGATACAAACGAATATCAGACGATGATCTAAGAAAAACAGACGAGCACTCCAGGCGATGATACAGACGAATATCCACCACTAATACAGACGAATACCAGAAATCCAACACAAACGAGCATTTGGAGTAGTCATACAGATGAGTACCAGACAAAGCAAACGAGCTTTAAATAGATAACAAACACATACGAGTGCTGAGGAATGCAGACAAGCAACAAGCAAATATCAAACACAGACGAGTGTGGGGGAATGCAGACGAGCGTCAAACAGCTACCAAACACGGACGAGTGTTGGGGAGTGCAAACGAGCATCATCAACTACCAAACACAGACGGGTGTCGGGGAATGCATACGAGCAAAAACCAAATACCCTGGTTGGCAATAAGAATCCCAACTCTACAGGGGAGAATCAGGTCAAAAGGTTCTGGAATTTAACTCTGGCTGGGAGGATGAATAATGGTTTGTGTCATCACATTAGCCAAAAATAAATTGGTGACATCTCTGGGGAATATTTCAATGATGGATGTAAATCCCAAACATGAGCTCTGTGGGGAAATCAGGCGTTCAGTTGCCTGCTAGGAACACTTCACTTGTGGAAAGATAATCCGCTTGGGGAAGCAACCTCTTCAATTAGCCTTGGAGTCCTGTTGGGGATTCCACCTGCTCTAACTCAGCTGGGGGATACTCTCTTCTTGGGGAGACGTGACACCATCCGGCAAACCCTGCAACAATAGTATACACACATGTGCCCCAGGGACTTGCATGGTATGATATGTTCATCCATTGTCACCCGACACTCAAAGACAATTTTAAATGTTTCCCTGCAACCGCATATTTTTTATAGAAAATCACCATGTTTCAAATGCAATGTTCTTTTTTGCCAAAAATTTAGGACATTTTTGCAAACAATGTAAACTAAACACAACACACCTTTTGACTGAATATTAATTTATTGAGAGGCCTCTGAATAGGAAAAGTTTTACATCAGGAAGCAACTACCTGGAAAGAGGTAGCTACCATAAAAATTGAGAAAAGAATTGTGATATTGAATCTTGAAGTCCCGACACAGTTCTGCCATCATCCTGTTGTTCAAATTGGAACACTTATCAGTAATGATTCGCTCGGGCACTCCGTATCTGCAAATAATGTCTCTCTCCAAAAACCTGGCTCCCACTTGGCGAGTGACATTGGCATAAGATGCTGCTTCAACCCATTTGGTGAAATAATCAATCATGACCAAGATGAAACGATGACCATTTGAAGTCGTAGGTTCTATCTTCCTGATCATGTCGATGCCCCACATAGAAAAGGGCCAAGGAGACGACATGACGTTAAGCGGGCTAGGAGGAACATGCACCTTGTCTGCATACATCTGGCATTTGTGGCACTTACGGGCGTACAAACAACAGTCTACATCCATTGTAAGCCAATAATACCCTGATCTCAACAACTGCTTAGCCATAGCATGTCCTCCTGCATGAGTACCGAAGGATCCCTCGTGGACTTGCTGCATTAACAGGTTTGCTTCGTGTCTATCCACGCATCTGAGCAAGACCATGTCAAAGTTCCTCTTATACAGAACTTCGTCTACAGTCAAGAAGAAGCTAGCAGCAAGTTGTCTCAAGGTCTTTTTGTCGTTGGATGATGCCCCATCTGGGTATTCTTGTTTTTCCAAGAAAAGCTTGATATCAAAGTACCAAGGTTTCTCATCTGACACTGCGTCTACAAAGAAAGCATAAGCTGGTGCGTTAAGCCTGGTGTCACTCCCCGGACTTTCGTCCCGGTGCAAACGCGAACCGTCGGCGATGTTGGAGGTTGAGGTTGAATAGAGTCGCCAGCTAGGGATTTTTATCCCGAAGGAAAGGTAATGCTGCATAAACCTGGAAGGATAGGGATCCATGCTTACTTAATTGTGTTTAAAAGGGGATAGTGTACGTGCTAAACTGTGCATAAAAAATCTAGGGACAAAAAGGATGTACATAGTGTCAGTGCAAAAAAGAAGGTGAGTGCTCAAAGCTGAGGCTGAGGAAAGAGAACTGGGAGAAGGAGAGGTGCGAGACAAAGAGACTTTTGATCGATAATTGTTAAGTTATGCCTACGTATCCTCTCGTTCAATGAGGAAGTCAGAACACCGTAGTTCGACTCAAAGAGACTTAGATGGTTTTGTTGTGAACTGCTTGCTTGTCTATTCTCAAGTGTATGACTCATCTAGCTCGAGTGCTAACTATCTTGCATTAGACGGAAGAAGCGAGTTCTCGTTTTCAGAGTGAATGCGATGAGAAAAGAATCCCGGAGGAGACGATTATTGTTTGTTTTTGTGTTTTCAGTTTTTTATTTTTTTTGGTGCTTTTCATAGGATAATGAGCTTAAGCCTTAATCAAGGGTTTGTAAACTCATTATATCACCCCTGATTAAGGATAATGAGCCTATTTAAATATGATATGAAGATCCTAACTTAATTACCATGATGATATATGATTAAGATCATTAACTTACTTTGGTAATTATTAAGTGTTTTTGGGTTTTTGTTTATTGTTAAGTAATGAGTTTAATCTCCAATCAAAGATTATTGAACTCATTACACCATCCTAAGAGAAGGATGATAGATGAGAACACTTAAGCTGAGGAAGATACCTCAATTAATCCATGGTTAGGGATTACATACACTATATAACAAGCCTTTATTAAGTGGATTTAATTAAATATGAGATGAAGAAGTGTTTTTTATGTTTGCAAGGCTTTAGCATGGGGGGGACTTGTCCATTGAACACTAGGGTTAGTCCCTCTGAACCACCAGGTAGAGATGTAATCCTAATATAAGGCCCAAGTTACAAGCTTAAGTCTTTAATGATTATTAGGTGTTTTTGATTGAAGGTGAAAACAACTGAAAGGTTTAGCGCTAAGGATCAAAGTTATACACTCCATCCTAAGATAAGGATATAGGCATAACCCTAACTCAGAGTCCCAAAACTTTAACTGTTTAGCCTTGATTATGAGATGAGAGAGAGAGACTCAAGGAGACTCAAAAGGTAAAAACTAGGGGGGACTATGTACAACCCTAAAGTTATCATGCTTGGATGTTCCTGTGGTTTGTGAGGCATCAAGGGAAGTCTTCAGATGGCCACCAAGGAAGAGAAGCAGATGAAAAGAGAGAGATAGAGAGAGAGAGAGGGGGGATTAGGTTACTTACTTCATGAAGAAGTTAAGTAACCTAGGAACATAGAGAACATAAGTGAATGAGATTCACTTCAAGCACAAGTAATATGTATAAGAATAAAGAGATAAGGAGAGTTTGGATGTGGATGCACATCCACATCCTGGTTAACTTACCAAATGCACCTGAAATGGTTAGTTTTGAAAGCAAGATATGTACAAATTCAAAAGCATAAACAAATCAAGAGATAAAAAATTGAAAATTCATTCAAGGGGACCCTAAGCACTCATGAAATCACCCTCCAAAGTGGGAGGTCTAAAGGTTTACCATGTTCAAGTTATGGTCATCCTAAAATTTGTTAGAGTTTTGGATACTTCTCAATGAAAAAGGCAAAATTAGTTTGAAGATGCAAGCTAAAAATGAGACAAAAATACATTTAGAAATTAGAGGTCAATTGTGAAAGAATGCAAAAAGAACCATATGCAAACTCATCTTGGTTTGAGAGATATGAATTTTTGAAGTTAGGGTTGAAAAATAGGGATTTTGGAAACCCTAATTCAATGAAAATTGCCAAACTATGATCAAAACCAAAAAGAAATTTGTGAGATGTGTTTGTAAATGTTTCTAAATGTTAAAAGAACCTCTCTGAATTTTTTTGTGATTTTTAAATACTTTAAAGTATTTTTAATTAATTAAATGGAATTAATTAATTAAAATGTACAATTAAAATATTTAAAAATTCATTTTTAAATAAAAAAATTAAAAAAAAATATTTTTGGTTTCTGAAAATTAATTAAAGTGTTGAGAAAAATTTCCAGAATTTTTAAATTGTTTTTGGTATTTTAAATAAATAAAATTAAAGAAAATGGGAAAGTTTGCGCATCTAATGGTCCAGATGGCTGGGGGAAGGATCTAAAGGCTGAGGATGAAAGTCACATTGACCAAGGGTATGAAGATCTGAGGGCCTAGGTTTAAATTTGCTTTTCGTGCATGATCCAATGGCCTGGGTTTAATTTGAATTAATTAATTACAATTAATTTAATTAATCAAAATTAAGGTTAAGTGAATTATCTGAGTCATCCGTACACTAATTTAAACATGATCCAAGGGTCCTCATTTAATCTATCAATTTAAACCCTAATTAGCCCTAATCACTTTCTGGTGACCGGAGACAAGCTCCGGTCATCTTCTCCGGCAACCAAAAATGCCAACTTCCTATTTAAGCTTTTAAACCTCAATTTTTCTGCCCAGAAACAATCTCCTAACGTCATACAACTCTAATCAACAAGCAAAAATCATTTATCATGCATCAAGAAGCCAAATCGAAGCAAACAAGTTCTAGGTAAAAAATTTCAGAACATCATGAAATCCTCATTTCTAACCTATTTTCAATTCTAATCATATCAGGATCATCAGGGAAGCATGGAGAATCATTTTAGAACTTAAAATCATGCTTCTGGCAAAAAAAAGTTCATGAAGGTTTACCTGAGATGGAATCCTTCAAAATGTAGCTTTTTGGGCTTCCCTTTTGTGCAATCCAACCTCTTTTGATCTCCTGAGCTCAATGGAATGCTTGAATGGAGCTTAGAGTGGCTAGTTTATGATTTTCAGTTCTGACAAAGTAGAAATCGTGTTTGTGTTTGGGCTTGTTTCAGGCTATGGTGATGGGTGGGATTTGTTTCTTAGGATATAAGGAGTTGAATGATGAAAGAAATTTTGGTTTTTGTTGGCTGGATTGTGTGTTTCTAAGAGACAAAGTTTCAAGGTAATTTTGGCAATCTGAGCTTGTGTGTTCTTTGCAGCCATGAAGCTTGCATATTTATAGCCTTGAGGATTCATGTAAGCCATACCATTGGTGAGGATAGTGGTTGTGGCACTGTGTGATTGGTATGGGAGCTTTGTGCAAAAAGTCAAGTTTCTTTGTAATTGAGGTATGGGCTTGTGCAACATAGATTTATCTGGTTAGATCTCTTCAGCATGCTTCATGGAGAGCCCTTGGATTGATAGAATGCAATTGTATTGTTTTGATCAAGAATTTGCAAGCTTTATGCATAATTGTTACTTTGTGAATTTTGTGAAAAATGGCCATGAAAAGCAATGGTACAAGGCACAATTTTGGTCTAGGCAAGGTGTATGCACATGTTATGTCACACTTGGGCACATTAGAAGTCATTTGAATGCTTAGAAACCAAAAATGCACATTTCCCTCTTTGACATGAATGTGAAAATTATGTGATTATTGCCAACTTTGCTAGGCCATAACTTGAGTTCTAGGAAGAATTAGAATGAGTTCTTGTACTTTTTGAAAATGGGAGGATACAATCTACAACTTTCATGTTTGAAGAAATTTCATTTGAAACCTTTTTGATCAAGAAAGAGGAAGTTGAAAATCTTTCCCAAAATAGAAAGTTTACATTACAAGTCATTTCCAGTTTTGGATTAGCTCATTTTTCTTCAACTTTGTGAACTTCCATTTTTGCCCAGAATCTGACTTTTCTTGCTCAAGAAGTTACCATTTGATTAGATGACTTCCACATTGAATTTTTCAATGAAATTTGATACACAAGCTCCTTATAACATATATGGACCAATAACAAGAAGAATGACCAAAAATTTTGGGTGTAAGGCCTTCAAAACCAAAACCCTAATTTTAGGTCATCTGTGTAGAAGCCTTTGCTTAGCTTCCATACCTCTGCAGTTCTTTGACATTTCGTGACTTTAAATGACCCATGGGGGCATAAAATGGTCATAAACTACTCAAGGACCCTCCTGGAATGCTTTAAGACCTTGGAGATTGCTTAGACCACTTCTAAGATTCACCTGATCACAAACCCTAGCTATGTAACTTATATGGTGAAATAACTATGCAGTGAGATGGTATGCTTATGCAATACAATATGAAGGATCATAAGCCAAGGTGTGAGAAAGTGAGAGGGAAAATTTGGGGTGTTTACAACTGCCCCTATTCAAGCATGAGTTAGTTGTGTAGGATGTAAGCGCCTGGCTTAACAGGCAAAGAAGATAACTTGTGGTTGAATACCCAGACAGTCCAAAATTTGCATTCTTTATTATAAGAAGAAAAGGGATATAAATTGTAATAGATAGTATAAACTAAATATCAAATGATAGCGAAGGAGGACGACCATCGAGCATAGGACGACTGCTGGAGAAACGCACTGACGGGGACGACCATCATGCTGGGGAATAAAGAATCTGCGACGGGGACGGTCGTCGGGTAAAGAAAGGCGGCTTTACTGGGGATTTTAAAGCACTAACGAGGACGACCATCGGTTTGAAGAATAACGAAACCGCGATGGGGACGGCTATCGGGTGAAGAGTAAATAAATGATGAGGGACGGTCATCAAAAGGTGAAGGACGATCACCTAGCAGGAAACGGCTGCTAAACGATATCATGACATAGGATGAATGCCGGATAAAAACGACAATGGGGACGACCATCGGGTGAATGATGAGGTACGATCATCAAAAGGTGAAGGACGATCACCTAAAAGATATCACGACAAATTTCGGATAGAAAGATCAATGATGGGGACGACCATTGGATAACATGATGAGGGATGGTAATCAAAATAAATGATGAGGGACTATCATCAAGAGGTAAAGGATGATCACCTAGCAGGGGACGGCTGCTCTGTTGGGGATTATTTCGACATAGGACGGATTCCAGATAAAAAAAGATCGACGATGGGGACGGCAATCGGATAACATGATGAGGTACGATCATCAAAAGGTGAAGGACAATCACCTAAAAGATATCACGACATGTTGGAGACTTCTGGGGATAGATAAACACGGATGAGTGTTTAAGCCCTAAAAATAAAATGGTAGGTGTTTCGACAGTGGGTATAGATTTAAGATACGAACGAGTATCCTTAGGACCACGATACGGACGAGTATCGATAGAAAAAAACAATGACAAATGTTTAAGAAATGATGATACGGACGAGTATCAACGGTTGAACAAGGAACACAGACGAGTGTTGATCTGTTGGGGAGATGCGTAAGATACGGACGAGTATCAAAGAATTATGTGAGTATGATACAGACGAGTATCATAAGGATTGTGTATAGGTTTGTACACGTATTTTGTATTGAGAGTGCAAAAGGATATTTTGGATTTCATCTGTAGGGGATAAGTTTTTGAGTATTGCCGGAAGAGTGATCTTGGCATTTGCAGGTGACTGGCTCAAACCTGGCTTATGATCATGCAAATGTTTTATTTTTGTCGTAATGCTCCGTATTAGACGGAATGCTACGCTCTATATTAGAAGGAATGTTACGCTCTGTTTTCTTAAGAGCACATAGTTCCTGCAAGCATTTATTGAAAATGGCTTATATGTTTTCATGCAAATGTTGTATTACGAAAAGGTACAAAACAAAGTGTGAATGAATATTTTATTGATTTGTGTGCCCTGAACAGACGAGCACATTTGGAGAAGCTAATCCTTGAAATGAGGAGGTTGCTACAAAATTGAGAACATAAAAGTCTTATTTAGCAATGTTGAAGTTGTCGCTCCAATGAGCTTCCTTTGTTATGACCTGTGTGACCAGAATGCTCTTCTTATCTTTCTTTCTGAAGGAAGTTGATCTTGACCGACGCTTTTTCCTTTCGAAGCTTGCCATGTTATGGGAGTGATGCAGACGAATTCAGAATGTAGTTGTTCGCTTATTCCCTGATTTTGCGTGGATCGCCCTTTCAGATTTTCAATCCACCGGGATACCCTTTTTGGCCTGAGCTGTCCAATGTGGCTTTTCAACTCAGCGGGTGTACATTTTATTTTCAATTTTTCCTTTATTTTTTCCCGAGTCTTTTATTCTGTTTTGACTCGCCGGGATGCCCTCTTTTTTCCTGGACTTACATTCTGTTTTTATGTCCAGTGGGTCATTTATACGAAGTATTTTTTACCTGCATCTGAATTCACAGGAGATAGGAATTTTTCGCCATCCATGGTTGTGAGCATCAGTGCTCCGCCTGAAAAGACATTAGTTATCACAAAGGGACCTTCATAGTTTGGCGTCCACTTGCCCCTGTGGTCTGTATGAGGAGGAAGGAGTCTTTTCAGTACAAGCTCTCCCACTTGATATACCCGAGGTCTGACTTTTTGATCGAAGGCTTTCTTCATCTGTTTTTGATATAACTGACCATGACAGATAACCGCTGATCTCTTTTCTTCAATCAGGTTTAACTGGTTATAATGAGATCGGACCCATTCTGCTTCGTCCAGTTTTACATCCATCATTACTCGTAAGGAGGGTAATTCGACTTCAACAGGTAGGGCTACTTCCATACCATACACAAGCTGATAAGGTGTTGCCCCGGTAGACGTTTTGATGGAAGTTCGGTACCCATGCAAGGTGAATGGTAACATTTTGTGCCAGTCTTTGTATGTGACTACCATCTTTTGCACAATCTTCTTAATGTTCTTGTTAGCTGCATCAACATCGCCATTCATCTTTGGCCTGTAAGGAGAAGAGTTGTGATGTTGAATTTTGAAGTCTCGACACAATTCGGACATCATCTTGTTGTTAAGGTTTGAACCATTATCAGTAATGATTCGCTCGGGAACTCCATATCGACAAATGATATCCCTTTTCAGAAATCGGGCTACAACTTGTCTGGTGACGTTTGCATATGAAGCTGCTTCGACCCATTTGGTGAAGTAATCGATGGCTACCAGGATGAATCTGTGACCATTTGAAGCAGCCGGCTCAATCTTTCCAATCATATAAATGCCACACATGGCGAAGGGCCAGGGTGAAGACAATATATTCAAAGGATTGGGAGGCACATGCACTTTGTCTGCGTAGATCTGGCATTTGTGGCATTTTCTGGCATAGGCACAACAGTCTGCATCCATTGTGATCCAGTAGTAACCTGGTCTCAACAATTTCTTTGCCATTGCATGTCCTCCGGCATGGGTACCGAAAGAACCTTCATGTACTTCGTACATTAGTAGGTATGCTTCTTTCTTGTCAACACATCTGAGCAAACCCATGTCGAAGTTTCGCTTGTATAGGGAGCCATCAGTATTAAGGAAGAAACTGTCGGGTAGCCTTCTCAATGTCTTCTTGTCATTAGACGATGCCCTGGATGGGTATGTCTGAGTCTCCAAGAAGCATTTTATTTTGTGGAACCAAGGTTTGTTGTCAATGACAGTGTCCACAGAGAATATGTACACCGGTCGGTCTAGTTTGGATACTAAAATCTGAGGTATATAGTTAGCAGTTTGTACTTTGATCATAGATGAAATGGTGGCCAAAGCGTCTGCAAACCGATTCTCATATCGAGGGATGTATTCAAGCTTGATTGCTGTGAAGAAAGTCAACAATATCCTCGTATAGTCACGATAGGGAACCAGATGCTCTTGATGAGTATACCACTTGCCATTAGTTTGGTTGATCACCAAAGTTGAATCTCTGAATACATTCAAGGTTTTGATCCTAAGGTCAATGGCTTCTTCAAGACCCATGATACAAGCTTCATACTCTGCTTCATTGTTAGTGCAGGGGAAGGAGAGCCTTGTTGAAAAAGGCAGATGGATTCCTTTGGGTGTAATAAGCAATGCACCAACCCCACGACCGTTACAATTAACTGCCACATCGAACATCATAGTCCATGCCTCTTCTGGATCAGGCCCTTCAGTGTGAGTAGGCTCTTCATAATCTTTTGACTTTAAGAACATGATGTCTTCATCAGGGAAATCAAATATCATAGGCTGGTAGTCATCAATGGGTTGCTCAGCCAGATAGTCAGACAACACACTGCCTTTGATGGCCTTTTGAGAGGTGTACTGAATATCATATTCTGTTAGAATCATTTGCCACCTTGCGACCTTTCCGGTAAGTGTTGGCTTCTCAAATATGTACTTGACGGGGTCCATCTTTGAGATCAACAAGGTAGTATGAGTCCACATATAATGTCTTAGTTGGCGAGTGGCCCACGCTAAAGCACAACACGTTTTCTCGAGTAGTGAATAACGTTGTTCACAGTCGGTAAACTTTTTGCTTAGGTAGTATATTGCATACTTTTTTCGACCAGACTCGCCATGCTGGCCCAACACACACCCCATCGATTCATCTAATACTGTCAGGTACATTATCAGAGGTCTTCCTTCCACTGGAGGCATGAGAATTGGAGGTTCTTGCAGATACTCTTTGATCTTGTCAAAAGCTATTTGGCAATCATCGTTACACCTGACTGTTTGTTCCTTTCTTAGCAGTTTGAACAAGGGCTCGCAGGTTGCAGTGAGGTGAGATATGAACCTTGAAATGTAGTTAAATCAACCTAAGAACCCTCGAACTTCTTTCTCAGTCTTAGGTGCAGGATTTTCCTGAATTGCTTTGACTTTGTCGGGATCAACCTCAATTCCTTTTCCGCTTACAATAAAACCCAGCAGCTTACCAGAACGTACCCCGAATGTGCATTTGTTGGGGTTCAACCTTAACTGATACTTCCTCAGACGCTTGAACAACTTCAACAGGTTTATCAAATGGTCTTCTTCTGTGAGGGACTTGACAATCATGTCATCCACGTAGCACTCGATTTCTTTATGGATCATATCGTGGAATAATGTTACCATGGCCTGTTGATATGTTGCACCGGCATTATTCAGACCAAACAACATTACTTTGTAGCAGAAAGTGCCCCATGGTGTGATGAAGGTTGTCTTCTCCATGTCTTCAGGTGAGATCTTGATCTGATTTTATCCAGAATATCCGTCCATGAAGGAAAATACTGAGAATTGAGTTGTGTTGTCTACCAATACATCAATGTGAGGTAATGGGAAGTTATCTTTCGGGCTTGCTCTATTCAGATCCCGATAATCGACACACATACGCACCTTGCCATCCTTCTTAGGTACGGGTACAATGTTAGCAACCCACGGCGGGTAACTAGTTACAGCAAGAAAACCGGCGTCCCACTGCTTTTGTACTTCCTCTTTGATTTTCATGGCCATGTCTGGGCGAGTACGGCGCAAGTTCTGTTTAACTGGAGGACAATCATCCTTCAATGGCAGCTTGTGCATGACAATATTTGTATCCAAACCCGGCATATCTTGATAGGACCAAGCGAACACATCGACATATTCTCGCAGCATACTGATAAGTTGTTCTTTTACTGGAGTTTGCAGACTGGCTCCAATCTTCACCACTTTCACATCTTCCTCGGTACCAAGATTGATAGTCTCAACCTCCTCCTGATGAGGAGCAATCACCTATTCCTCTTGTTTCAATAACCATGCTAACTCTTCAGGTAAATCATAGTCTTCTTCAACCCCTTCATTTGCTTGATTAATTGGATTGTCGAAGTCATACGAGGCCATAACAGTGTCGTTGTCGGTGCAATCTGGAGGTCTATCTCTGCAAGGGTTGAGATTTGGTTCATTTTAGTGATTGATTTTATCTTATTTAGAAAAAGGTGAATGAAGTTATTTATTGATAAAAACATTTCCATTTATTATTTTGTGTGAAAATAAAAAAAATGAAAAGACAGTGAGCGGAAAAGATCGTTTACAAAAAGATGTCTATTGTTCATTAATATTCAATTTGCACAAAATACATATGGCCCTATTACAAAATGAATCCAAAAAATCTTTGGGAAAGATGCAGGACTTTGATGGATGCTTAAAACTGGAAATAGTAATTACTCTGCAGCAGTAACCCTTATAATTTCCTAGGAAGATCAGTTGAGGACTTGTTGGCCCGGGACTCTTGGACGGATCCAGTTTCCTAGGTTGTAGTCACTCTCATCCTCGTCTTCCAAAGTGTTGATAGCATCTGGGTTCAGCATTCCCCCACTTATGAACTTGGGAGCTTCAACAGCCTCCTCTAGAACTTGTCGGGATGGTCTGTAACCCAAACCGAATTTGTCTTCTTTCATCTGAATCTTCAGCAGCTTGCCCCAGCCTTGCGCATTCCCTTTTTCCACAAACTTCTGAGCCTGTTTGTAGAAAGCGATTGAGGTTCCCGTCTTTTCCTCTTGGGATGACGCAAACACCTCAGTTGTAGCTTTGTTGATGTTCAAGGCTTCAAAACCCTGAATCATGGTTTCATGGATCTCCCAATCTATCTCTATGTACTTGTACATAGCCAGGTGACTGACAAAGATGTCTTCCTCTCCACAAATGGTGATAATTTGTCCTTCCCACTCATATTTTAACTTCTGGTGAAGGGTTGACGTTACTGCACCAGCGGCGTGGATCCAGGGTTGACGTTACCGTGCCGGCGGCGTGGATCCAGGGTCGACCCAACAAACAACTATAGGCAGGCTGTATGTCCATCACATAGAAGTTAGTTTTGAAAACTTGTGGGCCAATTACCATAGGCAACTTAATCTCTCCGAGAACCAATCTCTTAGAACCATCAAAAGCTCTGACAACTAGGTTGCTCGGACGGAGTGCAAGACCATCATACTCCAGCTTGACTAATGCTTTCTTTGGCAACACATTGAGTGATGATCCGATATCAACAAGGACATGAGAAAGTACAACACCTTTACATTCCAAAGTGATATGCAAAGCCTTGTTGTGATTATGCCCTTCCGTAGTCAAGTCAGCATTGATGAAACCTAGTCCATGACTAGTATTGGCATTTGCGACCACCGTTTCTAACTGATTGACCGTGATCTCTTTAGGAACATAAGCTGCGTGCAATACCTTGAGTAGTGCATTCCGGTGAGCCTTGAAGCACGTGAGCAGATATAGTATAGAGATCTTGGAGGGTGTTTGATGGAGCTGGTCCACAACTTTGTAGTCACTTCTTTTGATAATCCTCATAAACTCGTCTACATCCTAATCATAGGGTGTCTTTTGAGTTCCTTTTGCAGCTGGTTCTTCTAGCACCACACCTTTTCCTTTTGCTTTAGCAGCAGCTTCTTCTTCAGCATTAGCTCTTGGGAACTGTGATGTGAAGAAACGTCTGCTTCGAGTGAAGCCTACGCCTCCCCTAACACTGTCAATCTGTGGTGTAGAAGTTGAGGAATTAAGGGTGATCTTCTTTCCTTGACAGTAAAGGTCTGAACCATAATGCCAAGGCACAACATTGTTGTTATCATAAGGAACTGGTCCAGGCACTGTGATGGTCACTGGACTAATTGCAGCAGAAGAAGGAGTTATGATAGTCTGTGGATCATAGTAGATGTCGACAGGAGGTCTGATCAAAGATGGTGTAGGTGTAGGAAGCTATTGATTTTGAAGAGGGTGTCGCTGAAAGTTATTATTGAGAGAATCTGGAACATGGATCGTTGCTGGATCATAGTAGATGGTAACTGTTGAGATGTCGTCACTGGTGTTTGTTGTTGTTGTAGAAGACTCTGTTGAAATAATGTTTGCTAATGTTATAGGGGAGATTTTTGTTGCGATTGTAGAAGATGGAATTGTTGATGTGATTTGAAAGATGCCTTCTCTGATAAGACTGCTAATACCGCTCTTCAGTTTTGCACAACCATTGGAAGAAACTTTGCAAGCTTCACAATGGGCCTCACAACCCGGAAATACTTGGCACTTCAATAGCTGAGTTTTTACTTCGGCCAGTGGTGTTTGAATGCTTGAAATATCATCAATCAGAGTTTTTGGCTGGTCATCTTCAATGGCAATTATCTTTGGCTCCCCATGATTTGGTATAGCATTCCTTATGACATTTGGTGGAGGTGCAAAGTTCAAAGCCTTGGAATCAATTAAATCTTAGACCTTCATGTGCAAGGCCCTACACTTCTTTATTGAATGACCAGGCACATTGGAATGAAAAGAACATCTGGAATTGACATCATAATTCCTCGAGAGATTCAGAGGATCCAGTGGAGCCAAAGTCCTTAGTTCAATCAGGTTAAGCTTCAATAGCTGTGGGAGTAAGGCTACATAGGGCATCGGGATGGGATTGATCACCCTGTTAATCTGAGAAGGCCTTTGTTGGAAAGGACGTTGCTATTGGTTATTGTTGTTATAAGATCTTTGTTGTTGTTGTGGGAACTGTTGTTGCTGAGGATATTGTTGTTGTTGAGGTGCTAGAGTAGGAATAGTGACTGCGGCCATTGATCTTTGCAGGTACTGGGGTCTACCTCTACTAACATGCACTGCATTGGTAACCCCTATTCTTCTAGGTCCGGAGCAAGGCTTCTTCGTATGGCTGGAGCTAGCACCATTGTCAGAAATCTTACCCATCTTCAACAGGCTTTCAATTCTTTCTCCTTTTATAACCACATCAGCAAAACTGGTAGAAGAAAAGGCAGTAAGTCTATCAATGTAGGTCCCCTGCAAGGTATTCATAAACATATCAGCCATTTCCCTTTCAGACATAGGTGGTTGGACAGCAGCAGCAAGTTGTCTTCACCTTTGAGAGTACTCACGGAAACTTTCTCTTGAGGACTGAGACATACCCATTAGGAGAGTCCTGTTGGGTGCCATATCCAGGTTGTACTGATATTGGCGTATAAAGGCCTCAGCTAAATCTTTCCAATTCTTGACAGTAGCTCTTGACAAGTGTGAATACCATTCTCTGGATGCCCCGATTAAACTGTCTTCAAAGTAAAACATCCATAATTTTTCATCCATGGTATATTCTTTCAAACTTCCAAGAAAAGATTGCAAATAGGTACGAGGACAGGAGGTACCGTTATACTTTTCAAAGCATGGGGGTTTGAACTTGTGGCGAATCCTTACCCCTTCAACTAGGCCCATGTCCATCACATCAAATCCCAAGGAGTTCTGGGATTCCAAGGATTTTAGCTTCTCTGATATCTCGTCCAGACGACGGTCATAAGCTTCATCTGCCCCAACACCCAATACTGTAAACTGCTCATCCTAAGGGTCTTCTTGCAGAATACGATCTCCAGTGTGCCTTTGGCCATCCCCAAGGATATTAACTTCAGGATTGTTGTGAGGTCCAAACACCACCGGAGTTGTTTTCGGTTGTCCGTGCTCGTTGTTACTAGTACCTTCAGTGCCCGCATGGTTATCTTCTGGAGTTTTCCGCTCGACTAACTCCCTCAATATTTCTTGGGTCTATGCCAGCCCAGTCATCACAGCCATGAATTGATTCATTTGAGTCCTCACTTCTGACCTTACATCATTCATCTGAGTTCTCATATATGTTAGTTCTTGATATAGCTGATCCATTTGTAGACTCGGAAGCTTGTGTCGAGTTGGATATTTGTGGATGCGATTGACGGGAAAGACTCTCCTGCGAGCAATATTTCCTGAAACAATCAACGGAGTGAGAAAGCAACAATAAAACACCCGCAAAAACAAAAGGATATGAGGTTAGCATGCAATGCAATATGTCTATTTGTATTCAGAGGGTATCCGGTTTGGTTCTTGGTTTTGACCTTCCAGACCCCTCGGAGAAGGTGTTGTAGCAAACGAAGTCCGTGAGAACACCCAATCCATAACCATAAAATACAAGTGGCAATGCCAAAATACAAATAGTTGATGAATTACAACAAAACAAAACTCCCATGGTGAATCAAAATACAATTAAATTCAAGAATACAACAAACAAAATCACCATGGTGAGCTAAAGTATACTTAAATAGATACAAGCAAAGAAAATCAGACATCCAGTCCAAAAACATCCTCCTTGACTTCCTTCAAGAGGGCATCAGTTACTGGCCCAACTGGGTGTTCTGTAATGGTTCTGATGAGGAGGTTCCTGGTTGCAATGGCATTTGTCATCTTCTGATACTTATCTTGTTCTTTGGATCTCTTTGACCCCGCCCGGAGTTTCAATTCTGAGATCTCCTTCTGAGCTGCTAGCAGTGCCTCTTGGTTTCTTTTCTCATTAGACTCTAACTGCTCTATCTTGGCTTGCATCTTCTGGTCTTCTTTCAGACGAGCCTCAGTTATCCTGACCCATCTATCCTGACTCTTCTCCAGATAATGCTCAGCTTTTTCCCTTTGAATATTTGCTTCCTTACATGCATTCTTCAACACAAGTTCTCCTGCTCGGGCTTTCCTGATGAAGTCTTCAGTCTTATCAATTTTGGTTACATGCTCAATGCGCAGCTTCTCTAACCTCTCAATGTCTAGAAGAACATCGTTCCTTTCCCAAAGGGTCTTCTTTAAAGCTTCAGCCATCTAGGCATTCCTTTCTTTCATCTTCTCAAATTCTTCCAGACTTACTATAGTTATAGGCTCAACTGCTGATGGGCCTAGTACATCTTCTAGGGTGAATGGCATACGAGTGATCTATCCTCTGATGCGTGACCTTTCGGTGTACTGAGCAGAAGCTATGTTATTACACTTTCCAAGGATGGCGGTTCCTTTAGTCTGTATATTGTCCCAAGCCCAGGCTACTTGTCGAACGATGGCATGGTTGTTTTGAACAACACAATAAAGAGATTATGTTAGGTCTTGCTCCATAGGCGGATGCATCAAGGCATACCCCAACTGTCTTTTGAAAAGTAAATAATTCTAATTGATGCAACCCTTTACTCCAATAAGAGGCACATTTGGGTATTGACCATAGTTGGTTACTATATCTCGACCTTTGGTGTTCTGAGTACACCACCTAATATCCTCTGAAGTAAGGGCAATCATTCTCTTAGCCCAATTCCTTGTCAAATATGGATTTAGGAAAGCGTTCGTCTTCGGCATATGCTTCATCAACCAACTGTAAAAGAAAGGGGCACAACACCTTACCAGACTTCCTCTCTGTTTCTCATTCCTCTGATGAACTGAGTAGTAGAAGTATCCCAATAAGGTGGGAACCGGGTTCTTTAGCATGAATATGTGGATGGAGTTTTTGCTTTAAAACTTAGGCTCGTCTGCAAACAAAATGATACCATAAATGTATATATCCAGGAGAGCACACACAATTTCCCAATTCCCTTTTGCAGCATGCTTTGTAGCATGAGTAATCAAGAAATCCAAATGGAGGCCTGGGATTCCAGCTTTGGAAGTCATATGTTCATCAATGGTGGTTGCTTCCAGATGTAATGCTTTGGCTATGTCTTCATTCTTTGGGGGAGTCATTTCAGGATCGAAAGGAATTCCTCTTCTGATAGGGACACCCAATAACATAGAGTATTCTTCCAGTAAAGGACCAATCTGAAAATCTGGGAAAGTGAAGCAACAGAGAGGAGGGTCATAGAACTATAGATAGGTATGAATCATGCTCCTTTGTGATGCATCCAAGACCATGATCATATCCAGGATTCCACCATAATGCTTTCTGAATAAGGGAACATGATCAGGGGTAATAAGGTCATGTATTTGCCTGATGCCTGCTAGAGGATACTCAAAGAAGTGGTAGGTGATGTTGCTTTTCCTGGTTGAATCCATGTTGAAGATGTGTGCTGAAGGAGATAACTGAAGAAGATAACTGAAGAAGATGGCTGAAGAAGACAGCTGAATGAGTGTTAAAGGAGTGTTGAAGTAGGTAAGCTGATCAGAAGAACGGTCAAAACCAAACCAAGAGAAGATGGATACCCTGTAAAACAAATAGACAAAGGTTAACTGATGCAATATGATGTATGCTTATGATACACAAGGGTTTGTGATCATGTGCTGGATTATCTGTTGCTCTGGGCAGGGTCCATGACTGTTTAGAGTTTCAGATGTAGGCTGAGAATGAGTAACCAGGTGGGAGACTCAAATAAACAGTCAATAGTCCATGGTTTCAAAGAACTAGTCCAAAATGGTACAAACTTAAAAACAAATTCCAGTAGCAAGGTATGATGAGGTCGAGGGTTGCTGAAACCTGTAAACAACCCAACCCACCCACAAGTATTGTTCTAGAACAAAAATCCTCATATTCGGATCTATTATGAGAAGTGTAAACACTTCTAACCCGGAGGTATAGTGTTTACCCTAATCATAAAGGACCCTCCTCTAATTCACCTCAGATGCTGAAGGTCATCTAAAAAGGTCATCCGGACTTAGAAGGCTTCCCAGATAGCCCTAGTACTACAGGAAATCCGTAGCACAGAGTTCTCAAGAAATCCATGTTTGAACCGTGCTTTCATATTCCCGCACCAGACCGAAATGGAATGGGAAAGAATACGAAACCACTCTAATCCTAGGTGTCACTCAGGCCTTTGTGTTGAGCCTTTCTCACTGAAATATCCCTCCCACCAAGGTAACAATAATCCAGCACAGTGATATGACAATAATAAATGAAATTCATAAAGCAATAAATGAAAGCGATAAAGTAAATGCAATAAATAAAGTTGTGCAGGAAGCAATAAATAAAGCAAAAACATAAACACAAGTAACATATAACACCCCCAAATAAACACAAACAAACAAGCGCTAGGAGAAACCCACAAGAGAACCAAAAGCCCTAGTTGCAAAGGTTCCCCAACAGAGTCGCCAAGTTGTCGCTCCCCGAACTTTTGTCCTGGTGCAAACGCGAACCGTCGGTGATGTTGGAGGTTGATGTTGATTAGAATCACCAGCTAGGTGTTTTTATCCCGAAGGAAAGGTAATGCTGCATAAACCTAGAAGGATATGGATAAGATGGTTGCGAACCAAAGAAACTGAGAAAGGGGGTTGGTTACAACCTGGGAAGGTATTAGCACCCAGATCGTCTATTGTACTCGACAGGATCCGTGCTTACTTGATTTTGTTTAAAAAGGGATAGTGTACGTGCTAAATTGTGCATAGAAAAGCTATGAAGAAAAAGGATGTACAGAGTGTTAGTGCAAGAAAGAAGGTGAGTGCTCAAAGGTGATGCTGAGGAAAGAGAACTGGGAGAAGGAGAGGTGCGAGACAAAGAGACTTTTGTTCGATAACTGTTAAGTTATGCCTACGTATCCTCTCATGCAATGAGGAAGTCATAACACTGTAGTTCGACTCAAAGAGACTTAGATGCTTTTGTTGTGAACTTCTTGCTTGTCTATACTCATGTGTATGACTCGTCTGGCTCGAGTGCTAACTGTCTTGCATTAGACGGAAGAAGCGAGTTCTCGTTTTTAGAGTAAATGCGATGAGAAAAGAATCCCAGAGGAGACGATTATTGTTTGTTTTTGTGTTTTCAGTTTTTTATTGTTTTTGGTACTTTGCATAGGATAATGAGCTTATGCCTTAATTAAGGGTTCGTAAACTCATTATCACCACTGATTAGGGATAATGAGCCTACTTAAGTATGAGATGAAGATCCCAACTTAATTACCATGATGATATAGGATTAAGATCATTAACCTACTTTGGTAATTATTAAGTGTTTTTGGGTTTTTGTTTAGTGTTAAGTAATGAGTTTAATCTCCAATCAAAGATTAGTGAACTCATTATACCATCCTATGAGAAGGATAATAGATGAGAACACTTTAGATGAGGAAGATACCTCAACTTAATCCATGGTTAGGGATTAAATTCATTATACAACAAGCCTTTATTAAGTGGATTTTAATTAAAGATGAGATGAAGAAGTGTTTTTTATGTTTGCAAGGCATTAGCATGAGGGGGACTTGTCCATTGAACACTAGGGTTAGTCCCTCTAAACCACTAGGCAGAGATGTAACCCTAATATAAGGCCCAAGTTACAAGCTTAAGTCTTTAATGATTATTAGGTGTTTTTGATTGAAGTTGAAAACAACTTAAAGGTTTAGCACTAAGGATCAAAGTTATACACTCCATTCTAAGATAAGGATATAGGCATAACCCTAATTCAGAGTCCCAAAACTTTAACTGTTTAGCCATGATTATGAGATGAGAGAGAGAGACTCAAGGAGAATAGAAAGGTAAGAAACTAGGGGGGACTTTGTACAACCCTAAAGTTATCATGCTTGGATGTTCCTATGGTTTGTGAGGTATCAAGGGAAGTCTTCAGATGGCCACCAAGGAAGAGAAGCAGATGAAAAGAGAGAGAGGGAGAAAGAGAGAGAGAGAGAGAGAGAGAGAGAGAGAGAGAGGGATTACGTTACTTACTTTATGAAGAAGTTAAGTAACCTAGGAACAAGAGAGAACATAAGTGAATGAGATTCACTTCAAGCACAAGTAATATGCATAAGAATAAAGAGATAAGGAGAGGTTGGATGTGGATGCACATCCACATCCTGATTAACTTACCAAATGCACCTGAAATGGTTAGTTTTGAAAGCAAGATATGTACAAATTCAAAAGCATAAACAAATCAAGAGATAAAAAATTGAAAATGCATCAAAGGGGACCCTAAGCACTCATGAAATCACCCTCCAAAGGGGGAGGTCTAAAGGTTTACAAAGATCAAGTTATGGTCATCCTAAAATTTGCTAGGGTTTTGGATACTTCTCAATGAAAAAGGCAAAATTAATTTGAAGATGCAAGATAAAAATGAGACAGAAATACATTTAGAAATTATAGGTCAATTGTGAAAGAATACAAAAAGAACCATATGCAAACTCATCTTGGTTTGAGAGATATGAATTTTTGAAGTTAGGGTTGAAAAATAGGGATTTTGGAAACCCTAATTCAATGAAAATTGCCAAAGTATGATCAAAACCAAAAAGAAATTTGTGAGATGAGTTTGTAAATGTTTCTAAATGTTAAAAGAACCTCTCTGAAATTTTTTGTGATTTTTAAATATTTTAAAGTATTTTTAATTAATTAAATGGAATTAATTAATTAAAATGTACAATTTAAATATTTAAAAATACATTTTTAAATAAAAAAAAACTTTTTTGGTTCTGAAAATTAATTAAAGTGTTGAGAAAAATTTCCAGAATTTTTAAATTGTTTTTGGTATTTTAAATAAATTAAATTAAATTAAAGAAAATGGGAAAGATGCGTATCTAATGGTCCATATGGCTGGGGCAAGGATCTAAAGGCTGAGGATGAAAGTCACATTGACCAAGGGCATGAAGATCTGAGGGCCTAGGTTTAAATCTGCTTTTCGCGCGTGATCCAATGGCCTAGGTTTAATCTGACTTAATTAATTACAATTAATTTAATTAATCAAAATTAAGGTTAAGTGAATTATCTGAGTCGTCCGTACACTAATTTAAACATGATCTAAGGGTCCTCATTTAATTTGGAAATCTAAACTCTAATTAGCCCTAATCATTTTCAGGTAACCGGAGACAAGCTCCGGTCATCTTCTCCGGCAACCAAAAATGCCAACTTCCTATTTAATCTTCTAAACCTCAATTTTTCTGCCCAGAAAAAATCTCCTAACATCATACAACTCTAATCAACTAGCAAAAATCATTTATCATGCATCAAGAAGCCAAATCGAAGCAAACAAGTTCTAGGTAAAAAATTTCAGAACATCATGAAATCCTCATTTCTAACCTATTTTCAATTCTAATCATATCAGGATCATCAAGGAAGCATGGAGAATCATTTTAGAACTTAAAATCATGCTTCTGGAAAAAACGTTCATGAAGGTTACCTGAGATGGAATCCTTCAAAATGCAGCTTTCTGGGCTTCCCTTTTGTGCAATCAAACCTCTTTCGATCTCCTGAGCTCAATGGAATGCTTGAATGGAGCTTAGAGTGGCTAGTTTATGATTTTCAAATCTGAAAAAGCAAAATCGTGTTTGTGTTTGGGCTTGTTTCAAGCTATGGTGATGGGTGGGATTTGTTCCTTAGGTTATAAGGAGTTGAATGGTGAAAGAAATTTTGGTTTTTGTTGGCTGGATTGTGTGTTTCGAAGAGACAAAGTTTCAAGGTAATTTTGGCAATCTGAGCTTGTGTGTTCTTTGCAGCCATGAAGCTTGCATATTTATAGCCTTGAGGGTTCATGTAAGCCATACCATTGGTCAGGATAGTGGTTGTGGCACTGTGTGATTGGTATGGGAGCTTTGTGCAAAAAGTCAAGTTTCTTTATACTTAAGGTATGGGCTTGTACAGCATAGATTTATGTGGTTAGATCTCTTCAGCATGCTTCATGGAGAGCCCTTAGATTTGTAGAATGTAGTTGTATTGTTTTGATCAAAAGTTTGCAAGCTTTATGCATAACTGTTACTTTGTGAATTTTGTGAAAAATGGCCATGAAAAGCAATGGTACAAGTCACAATTCTGGTCTAGGCAAGGTGTATGCACATGTTATGTCACACTTGGTCACATTAGAAGTCATTTGAATGCTTAGAAACCAAAATGCACATTTCCCTCTTTGACATGAATGTGAAAATTATGTGATTTTTGCCAACTTTGCAAGGCCATAACTTGAGTTCTAGGAAGAATTAGAATGAGTTCTTGTACTTTTTGAAAATGGGAGGATCCAATATACAACTTTCATGTTTGAAGAAATTTCATTAGAAACCTTTTTGATCAAGAAACAGGAAGTTGAAAATCTTTCCCAAAATAGAAAGTTTACATTACAAGTCATTTCCATTTTTGGTACGTTTTGGATTAGCTCATTTTTCTTCAACTTTGTGAACTTCCAAGCATTCCAATGATCAAATAAAGATCATAGGACCTCAAATTGATGATGATGACCCTTTGGAAACCTTGTTGGGGGCCTTAGATGCCCAGAATCTGATTTTCTTTCTCAAGAAGTTACCATTTGATCAGATGACTTCCACATTGTAATTTTCCATGAAATTTGATACACAAGCTCCTTATAACATATATGGACCAATAGCAACAAGAATGACAAAAAAAATTGGGTGTAAGGCCTTCAAAACCAAAACCCTAATTTTAGGTCATCTGTGTAGAAGCCTCAGCTTAGCTTCCATACCTCTGCAGTGCTTTGACATTTCTTGACTTTAAATGACCCATGGGGGCATAAAATAGTCATAGACTACTCAAGGACCCTCCTGGCATGCTTTAAGACCTTGGAGATTTCTCAGACCACTTCTAAGATTCATCTGATCACAAACCATAGCTATGCAACGTATGTAGTGAAATAACTATGCAGTGAGATGGTATGCTTATGCAATGCAATATGAAGGATCACAAGCCAAGGTGTGAGAAAGTGAGAGGCCATATTTGGGGTGTTTACAGCTTCCCCTATTCAAGCATGAGTTAATTGTGTAGGATGTAAGCACCTAGCTTAACAGACAAACAAGATAACTTGTGGTTGAATACTAAGAGAGTCCAAAATTTGCACTCTTTATTATAAGAAGAAAAGGGATATAAATTGTAATAGAAAGTATAAACTGAATATCAAATGATAGCGAAGGAAGACGACCATCGAGTAGAGGACGACTGCTGGGGAAACACACTGACGGGGACGACCATCATGCTGGGGAATAAAGAATCCGCGACGGGGACGGTCGTCGGGTAAAGAAATGTGGTTTTACTGGGGATTTTAAAGCACTGACGGGGACGACCATCAGGTTGAAGAATAACTAAACCGCGATGGGGACGACCATCAGGTGAAGAGTAAATAAATGATGAGGGACGGTCATCAAGAGGTGAAGGACGATCACCTAGCAGGGGACGACTGCTAAAAGATATCATGACATAGGATGAATGCCGGATAAAAACGACGATGGGGATGGCCATCGGGTGAATGATGAGGTACGGTCATCATAAGGTGAAGGACGATCACCGAAAAGATATCACGACGAATGTCGGATAGAAAGATCATAGATGGGGACGGCTATCGGATAACATGATGAGGGATGGTCATCAAAATAACTGATAAGGGACGGTCATCAAGAGGTGAAGGACGATATCCTAGTAGGGGACGGCTACTCCATTGGGGATTATCTCGACATAGGACGAATGTCGGATAAAAAAAGATCGACGATCGGCACGGCCATCGGATAACATGATGAGCTACGATCATCAAAAGGTGAAGGACGATCACCTAAAAGATATCACGACATAGGACGAATGTCATATAGAAAGTTGTTTTGTTGGTGACTTCCGGGGATAGATAAACATGGACGAGTGTTTAAGCCCTTAAAATAAAATGGTAGGTGTTTCGACGGTGTGTATATGTTGAAGATACGAACGAGTATCCTTAGGACCACGATACAGACGAGTATCGATAGAAACAAACGACGACACATGTTTAAGAAATGATGATACAGACGACTATCAACGGTTGAACAAGGAACACAGACGAGTGTTGATCTGCTGGGGAGATGCGTAAGATATAGACGAGTATCAAAGAATTATGTGAGTAGGATACGGACGAGTATCGGAAGGATTGTGTATAGGTATTGTAAACACCCCAAATTTTCCCTCACTCACATCACACCATGGCTTGTGATCTTTCATCTTTGCATAAGCATAAGAATTGCACCTCATATTGTATTTTGTTTCATCTGCATAGTTCAAGTTCATTTGCATCTAGGGTTTGTGATCTGAGAAATCCAAGATTCCCTCTGAGCCATCCCAAAGGCCTCAAAGTGTTCCAAGGGGGTCCATGTGTGTTCTATAATCATATTATGTCCCTCAAAGTTCATGGAAGTCAAGAAATCACAAGAGCTAGCAAGGCATGGAAACAGAGCTAGGGTTTTTCACTACATAGATGACCAAAATTAGGGTTTTGGTTTCAGAGGCCTCAACTCCAAATTTTTGAGTCATTATTGTTTCTAATGTTCTTAATATGTTATAAGGATAAGGTGTACCAAGTTTGATGAAAAAATTCATTGTGGAAGTCATCTGTTCACTGGGTAACTTCTTGAGCAAGTTAAGTCAAAATCAGGGCATCTGAGGCCCCCAACAATGGAACCAAAGGGGTATTTTCATCAAATTGAAGTTCTATGATCTTTATTTGATCTTAGAAGAGTTTAGAAGTTCACAAGATTGAAGAATTTTGAGCCATTTGCAAACTTGCCAAAAATGGAAATGACTAGTAATGGAAACTTTCCATTTTGGGAAAGTTTTTCAACCTCCTCTTTTTCAACCAAAAATGCTTCCAATGAAAAATTCTTGGTCATGAAAGTTGTAGATTAGGTCTTTCCCTTTTCAAAAGGTACAAGAACATGTCTTGATTCATCCTAGAACTCAAGATATGACCTTTCAAAGTTGGCAAAAATCCTAAAATTTCAAGTTTCATGTCAAAGAGGGATTTTGCAAAATGGCATGTTCAAGCATTCAAATGACCTTTAATCAACTTCTACACTTCATAACATGCCTATATGACTTCTAAACATCAGAATTGGCCCAAGAATTTGGCATTTTCGTGACTTGATTCACAAGAAACTTCAAAGAGGGAATTTTGCAAAATCTATGGTATCTCTTCATCCAAGTGATCCAGCTGCATAAAAATGATTTGTGTTTACGGGGGTGTTATGTGCTACTTATGCTTATTTATTTATTGCTTTTGGTACAGCTTTATTTATTGCTTTCATTTACAGTTTTATGCATTTCATACTGTTATCATCATCTGTGCTGGATCCGTGTTTACCTTGGTGGGAGGGATTTTTTGAGTGATTAAGGTTCCATATCGGGGACCTGAGTGACACATATGATAAAGTGGTTTCATATTCTTTCCCATTCCATTTCGGTATGGTGCGGGAATATGAAACACGGTTCAGACATGGGTTTCTTCTCGAGAACACTGTGCTACGGATTTCCTGTAGTACTAGGGCTTTCTGGGAAGCCTGCTAAGTCTGGATGACCTTTTATGACCTTCAGCATCTGAGGCGAATTAGAGGAGGATCCTTTGTGGTTATTGTAAACATTCTACCTCCGGGTTAGAAGTGTTTACACTTCTCATAACTGATCCAAGTCTGAGGATCCTTGTTCTAGAACAATACATGTGAGGGGGTTGGGATGTTTACAGGTTTGTAGTAACCCTTGGCCTCATCATACCCTTGTTACTAAAGTTTTTTTAAGGTTATATCATTTTGGACAGTTCTTGTGAAACCCTGAACTTGTAACTCTTTATTTGAGTCCTCCACCTGGTTACTGGTTTTCTAAGCCTCCATCCGGACTTATGAACAGACATGGACCCTATCAAGGCAAATAACAGATCCAACACTTGATCACAAACCCTTTGCATATCATTCTGCATACATCATTTTGCATCATTTAACATTTGTCTATTTGTTTTACAGGGTATCCACATCTTATCTTTAGTTTGGTTTTGACCTGTTCTACTGCTCAGATTCCTCCAGTTGTCTTCATTATAGATTCTTCTCCTACACCTTCATCAGTTTGTCTTCATCAGAGACTCTTCTTCAACATCTTTTTTAGTGACCTTTATCAGCAGTTACTCTCAGTCTTCTTCACCAGCACCCATTGTCAACATGGACACTTCTAGGAAGAGCAACATCACCAATCATTTCTTTGAGCCCACTCTGACAGGCCTCAGATAGATCCAGTCTCTCATCACTCCTGATCATGTCCCTTATTTCAGGGAACATTATGGAGGCATTATGGACATGATCATGGACCTGGATGCATCCCAGAGAAGCATGATCCACACTTGCTTGCAGTTTTATGACCCTCCTCTCAGATGTTTCACATTCCCTGATTTTCAGTTGGGACCTTTGCTAGAAAAATTTTCCATGTTGTTAGGTGTCCCCATCAGAAGAGGGATTCCTTTCAACCCTTAGATGGTTTCTCCCGAGAATGAAGATATAGTTAAGGCCTTGCACTTGAAGCCTACCCTCATTGATCAGAGAATGACCACCAAGGTTGGGGTTCCAGGCCTTCACTTGGATTTCTTGATCTCCCAAGCCACCCTACATGCTGCAGCAGGAAAGTGGGGGACTGTTTATACACTCTTGGCACTCATCATATATGGAGTTATCTTGATTGCAGACGAGCCAAAGTTTGTAAGCAAGAATGTTATTCACCTGTTCTTACTGAGGAACCCAATACCTACCCATCTTGGAGACTTTTACTACTATGTGCACCAAAGGAACGAGAAGCAAAGGGGGAGATTGGTCAGATGTTGTGCACCCCTCTTCTACTGTTGGTTGTTAAGGCACTTACCGAAGTCAGACACTTTTCTGAATCCTCATCAGCCAAGGAACTAGGCTAATAGATTGATTTCCCTTACATCAGAAGACATCAGGTGGTGCACTCAGAGCACCAAGGGCAAAGATATCATTACCAACTTTGGGCAGTATCCCAATGTACCTTTGATTGGAGTAAAAGGTTGCATCAACTACAACCATTTGCTTTTCAAGAGGCAATTAGGATACACTTTGGTACATCCCCCAAGAGGATAAGATTTGACAAAAACCCTATATTGTGACATCCAGTACAACCTTGCCATTGTCAGACAGGCTGCCTGGGCATGGGACAATACTCAGACTAAGGGGACAGCTATCCTTGGCAAATGCAACAACATAACCTCAGCACAGTATCTTGAGTGGTCTCGTGTCAGGGGACAGATCACCAGGATGCCATTCACCTTAGAAGATGTACCTGGACCTTTAGCAGTGGAGCCTGCAGCTACTGTCAGTTTAGAGGAGTTTGAGAAATTAAAGGAAAGGAATGCTCAACTCTCTGAAGCTTTGAAGAAGACCCTATGGGAGATAAATGACAATCGTCTAGATAATGAAAGGTTAGAGAAGCTTTGGATTGAGCACTTGACCAAGATTGAGAAGACGGATGACTACATCAGAAAGGCTAAAGCAGGAGAGTTAGTGCTGAAGAATGTCTGCAAGGAAGCTAAGACTCAGAAGTCCAGAGCTGAGCCCTACTTGGAAGAGATTCAGGCTAGATGGATCAGGATAACTGAGGCTCTTGCACAAGAAGATCAGAGAACCCAAGCTAGGATAGAGCAGCTGGAAAACAAAGAAAAGAAGAATCAGGCCGCTTTGTTAGCAGCACAGAAGGAGATCTCATTGTTGAAACTTCGGGCGGGGTTAAAGAGGTCAAAGGATCAGGATAAGCACAAGAAGTTGACCAGTGCCATAGCCATCAGGAACCTTCTTATCAGAACCATCACAGAGCACCCAGTTGGTCCAGTGACTGAGGCTCTCCTGAAGGAAGTCAGAGAGGATGACTTTGGACTGGATGTTTGATTTCTTTGTATTTTCCTTATGTTTGTACTTTTGATTTTGTTGTTGTATTTTAACCCACCATGGGGACTTTATTGTAATTAAACTGTGTATCTTCACATTTTTGTAATATATGGTTTGTATTATTTTTGTGGGCTTAATCTCTCTTCAACATCAGCATTTCCTCGAGGTCTGGAAAGGTCAAAACCAAAGAACCAAACTGGATACCTTTGGAAGACAAATAGACATCTTGCATTGCATACTTAGATTTTCTCTTTGTTTTGTAGGTTTTTGTTTTGTTGTTGTTTCTCACTTTGTTGTGGTTTCAGGAAACATTGCTCGTAGAAGAGTGTTCCCCGTCAATAGAGTGCACTGGTATCCGACAAGAAACAACCTTTTGGGATTACAAATGGATCAGGTTCAACAAGACTTGACTGATGTGAGGACCCAAATGGCCAATGAAAGGACAGAGATGAGGGCCCAAATGAATCAATTCATAGCAATTATGACTGGTGTCGCTCCCAAAGATTTGCATCCCGGTACAACCGCGAACGGTCGGCGAGAGGAGAAAAGGAAATGAAATTAATAGAGTCTCCAGCTAGGCATTTTTATCCCGAAGGAAAGGTAATGCTTCATAAACCTGTGAAGATATGGATAAGACGGTCGCGAACCAGAGAAACTGAGAAAGGGGGTTGGTTACAACCTGGGAAGGTATTATCACCCAGATTGTCCGTCGTACTCGACGGGATCCACGCTTAAAAGATTGTGTTTAAAGGGGTAGTGTCTGTGCTATCTGTGTGCAAAAGCTGGAAAAGAATGTACAAGTGTCAGTGCAAGAAAGTGAAGTGAAATGCTCATGAATGAGGCTTAAAAGAATGCTGGAAGAGGGGGAAAGACACAGAGACTTTTGTTCGATACCAGTTATCTTATGCCTACGTATACTCTCGTGCAATGAGGAAGTCAGAACACCGTAGTTCGACTCAAAGAGACTGAAAGATAAATTGACTTGTGAACTACTTGCTTGTCTATGCTCAAGTGCATGACTCGTCTGGCTCGAGTGCTAACTGTCTTGCATTAGACGGAAGAAGCAAGTACTCGCTTGTGATTTAGTATGATGAGAAAAGAATCCCGAAGGAGACGATTATTGTTTGTTTTTGTGTTTTCAGTCTTTTATTTGTTTTTGGTGTTTTTCATAAATTAATGAGCTTAAGCCTAAACCAAGGGTTAGTAAACTCATCATATCCTCCCTTTGATTAGGGATTATGAGAATACCTTAAGTATGAGATAAACACCTCAAACTTAATTACCATGATGATGTAGGATTAAGATCATTAACCTACTTGTGATTATTTAGATGTTTTTAAGTTTTTGTTTAGTGTTAAGTAATGAGTTTAAGCCATAATCAAGGATTAGTGAACCCATTACACCATCCTAATGGAAGGATAATAGATGAGCACACTTAAACTGAGGAAAATACCTCAACTTAATCCATGATTAGGGATTAAACTCATGACAAAACAAACCTTTATTAAAGTGGATTTTAATTAAGGGTGAGGTTAAGAAGTGAATTTTATTGTTTGTAAGACAACTTGAGGAGGACTTGTCCATTAACACTAGGGTTAGTCCTTCTTAACCAATAAAGGATGAATTAGAGCCCTAATGCAAGGCCCAAGTTACAAGCTATTGTCTTAGTGGTTATTAAGATGGATTGATTAAGAGGTTTATACAAATTAAGGGTTTAACACTTAAGATTAAAGTTATACACTCCATCCTAAGAGAAGGATGCAGGCATAACCCTAATCACAAAGTCTTAAAACCTTAAAGGTTTAGTCTCTAATGATGAGGTAAGAAGAGAGCACAAAGAAAACACAAAGGTAAAAGCTAAAGGGGAATAATTACAACCCTAATTATTGTCATGCTTTGGTGTTCCTATGGTTTGTAAGGCTTGAGAAAGATCTCCAGAGAAGCCACCAATGGAAGAAGCAGATGAAAGGAGGAGAAGCAGAAGAAACAAATTACTTACTTCACTGAAGAAGATAAGTAACTTGGAGAAAGAAAGTGAATGATGAACATGAATGAGCAAGCTTACTCTAAATCAAATAAAAATGCAGCAATGATGCATAAGAAAAATGAGAAGAGAAATGAGAAGTGAAGGCAAATTCACTTCTCAAGTTACTTACCACCTGAAAAGGTTAGCATAAAGGAAAGAAATGAAATGAAAATGAAACATATGCTAAGGTAAAAAAACAAAACTAGAAGCAAACACATGATGCAAATGGTGCTATGAGATGATGCAAAGGCAAATCAAGTGCAATGAATGTTCATACAAAGAGAAAGAATGCAAATGAAGCATGTAGGAAGCATGAAAACACATGCATGCTTATGAAATGAAATGGATGCAAAGCATGGAAAATGTATGAATAAATGACCAAGAAATGTTCAATCAAAGTCTTAAGATGTATAATATGGCATACAAATTCTTAGAATGTCATGGCAAGTTCACATGTTCATGCAATGCAATGTAGGATGCAAAGATGGATGCAAGATTAGGGTTATATGAAAGGATGAGATGAAAATGACAAAAACAGAAGCAAATCACATGCTAAATATTTGAAAATTAACTTAAAGGAACCCTAACGCCATATGATATCACACCCCAAAGGAGAAAGTCTAACTCTTAACCTAAAGAAAGTTGTGAATTTTCTAAGTTAACTAGGGTTTTTGGGTACCTTAAGAGGAAAAATGCAAATCAAATGTAAAATGAAAAATAAATTCATGGCAAATATATCCTATAAACTACATGCTATATGAAGAACAATGCAAAAAGAACCAATTTCAAACCCTTCATGGTTAGGCAGAAAAGATTTTTCAAAGTTAGGGTTCCAAAAAGGGATTTTTATGAACCCTATATTCAAGAAAAATGTCAAAATTGGAACAAAATCAAAAATAAATTTGTATGAATGGTTTGACAATGTTTCTAAATGTCCCAAGATGCAATGTGAATTTTCTTGTAATTTTTAGAAACCTAAATGGTATTTTAATTAATTAATTTCTATTAATTAATTAAAATAAACATTTAAATATTTTTAAAATGATTTGTTAATGCAAAAAACAAAAATAAAATTTTTTTTGGGTGAAGAAAAATATTTGAAGACAAAATGCAGAAGAAAAATATTTTTGGAATTTTCTAAGTATTTTAAATAAAATGTACAAAATAAATGCAATAAAATGAATTAAAAATGAATTAAAGGGCTGGTCAACTGATCCAATGGACCAGGTTTGAACTTATGTTGACTGCGCGCACAGATGTGTGGGCAGGATTGAATCTGACTTAATTATATAATTAACTTAATTAATTAATATTTAAACTTAAATGAAGTGATCTGAACCATCCATGCGCGCGGGAACTAAGATCCTAGGGTCCAAATTTAAACTTGGCTGATTAACCCTAATTGCTAACCCTAATCACTTTCAGGTGACCGGAGCTAGCTCCGGTCATCTTCTCCGGCCATCCAAATTTTTAGAACCTCACACACGCATCAAAACTCCTCATTTCTTGCCCAGAATCACTCCTCTAACATCCAAGAACATGAATCCACAAACAAAAATCATTTATCATTCATATTAAAGCTGAATCAAAGAAAACAAGTTCTAGGTCAAAAATTTTAGAGCAACCATACATACTCAATACTTGATCATTTTCAAAACTAAACACATCAGGATCATAAGTGAATCATGAAGAATCGTTTAGGAACTTAAAAACACATTTCTTTAAAAAATGTTCTTGAGGTTACCTGAGCTTGAGCTTTCTCAGTTTGGAGCTTTTGGTCCTCTTCTCTTATGCAAATCCACTCCTCTTGACCTTCTGATGATGTTGGAATGCTTTGATGGAGCTTAGAATGGCTAGAATGAAAGCTTGCACTCTTGCTGCACCAGAATCGTGTTTTGTGTAGAGGGGTTTTGAAGCTTGTTTGATGGTTGGTTTATGCTCTATGGATCATTTCTGAATGAATGGTGAAGTTTGTTTTGATGTTTGATGGTTGGACAAAAAGTTTCGAAGGTTTTTGATTTTGGGGTGATTTTGAGAAACTTGGTGATTCTGAGGTTTTAGGCCTGTGTGATGTATGTTATGAGTTGCTTTTGATCCACATAACAATGTTTGATAGGTCAGAAAGTGGGTGGTAGCCTATGGTGATTGGTATGGGCAAGTTGCCAAAATGTCAACATAACTTGGACTTGAGGTATAGACTATGGCAGGGGTTGTGCAAAGGCATGTTTGGCCTCAGCATTGAACAAGGAGAGCCATGGGATTGGGATTATTCTGTTGGATGGCTTAGAAGCAAAGATCTCATAGGTTTTGCAAGTGTTATGTGATTTTCCCCCTTTGAGAAATCTTGAAGTGTAAGGCATGAAAGCAAGTGGTTCTTTGGGCAATCTTGGTCAAAATGCATTGTATCATGTGTGTATGATGTTTCGAGAGTGATTAGAGGTCACAAAATGACTTCGTTTGTGAAATTGCAAAAAATCCTCTTTGGTGTGAAAGTGAAAATTATGTGATTTTTGCCAACTTTGCCAAGCCATAACTTGAGTTACATAATGAATTAGAACTTGTTCTTGTACTTTTTGAAAAGGGAATGATCCAATCTACAACTTTCATGACCAACAATTTTTCATTTGAAGCATTTTCAATTGAGAAAAAGGAGGTTGAAAAACTTTCCCAAAATGGAAAGTTTCCATTACAAGTCATTTCCAGTTTTGGCAACTTTTGGTTTAGCTCAATTTTCTTCAATTTTGTGAACTTTCAAGAACTTCAATGATCAAATAAAGATCATATAACTTCAATTTGATGAAAAATCCACTCTGGTTCCATTGTTGGGGGCTTCAGATGCCCTGATTTTGCTCTTACTTGCTCAAGAAGTTACCCAGTGAACAGATGACTTCCACAATGAATTTCTTCATCAAATTTGGTACACATAATCCTTATATTGAGACTATTAGAAACAAGAATGACCAAAAATATTATAGTTATGTCCTCTAAAACCAAAACCCTAATTTTAGGTCATCTGTGTAGTGAAACCCTAGCTCTGCTTCCATGCTTTCCCAGTTCTTGTGATTTCTTGACTTCCTTGATCTTTGAGGGATATAATATGATGATAGAACACCCATGGACCCTCTTGGAATGATTGGAGACCTTTGGAGTGGCTCAGATGGATCCTTGGATTGCTCAGATCACAAACCCTAGATGCAGATGAATTTAAACTTATGCAGTGAAACAAATATGCAATATGATATATTATGCTTAATCTTATGCAAAGATGAAAGATAACAAGCCATGGTGTGAAATTAGTGAGGGAAAATTTTGGGTGTTTACAGCTGCCCCTATTCAAACAGGAGTTAGTTGTGCAGGATGTAAGCGACAGGCTTATCAGACAAACAAGATAACTTGTGGTTGAATACCAAAGACAGTCTGAAATTTGCACTCACTGGGGAGAAGAAGAAAAGTGATATAAATTGTAAGAGAAAGTATAGTATGATTAAAAAAATGCGGGCGATGGAGGATGACCATCGAGTAGAGGACGACTGCTGGGGGTAAAGCGGTACGTAGAGCAATGACGGGGACGACCGACAAGCTGGGGAAATAAAGAGATCATGATGGGGACAGCCATCAGGTAAAGAACAAGGTTCTCTAGGGATTAAATTGAAGGCCATGATGGGGATGGCCATCAGGTTTGCAAAGTAAAGTAAACAACGATGGGGACGGCCATCGGGTTCAAAGAATAAACGAAATAAATGATGAGGGATGGTCATCAAAGGTGAAGGACGATCACCTAGCAGGGGACGGCTGCTCTTTATCACGACATAGGACGCATGTCGGATAGAAAACGTCGACGATGGGGACAGCCATCGGATCAGCATGATGAAGGACAATCATCAAGAGGTGAAGGACGATCACCTAGCAGGCTACGACTGCTCTCAGGGTTTATCATGACATAGGACGAATGTCAGATAACAAAGATCAACGATGGGGACGACCATCGGATAAAATGATGAAGGACGATCATCAAAAGGTGAAGGACGATCACCTAGCATGGGACGACTGCTCTCAGGGTTTATCATGACATAGGACGAATGTTAGATAACAAAGATCAACGATTGGGACGGCTGTCGGATAAAATGATGAATGACGATCATCAAAAGGTGAAGGACGATCACCTAGCAGGGGACGGCTGCTAAATATCACGACATAGGATGACTGTCGGACAGAAAGGGGTTTCAATAATGGAGACTCCGCCGGGGAAAGGGATGAGGGACGGTCATCCAAAGGTGAAGGATGATCACCAGCCAGGGTACGACTGCCAAAGGTATCACGACATAGGATGAATGTCGGATAGAAGAAAAGTTGCTTGCTGGGGAATGGTAAACACGAACGAGTGCTTACGCTTAAGAAATAAAAGGGTATAAGTGTTTGACAATGTATATAGATTAAAGATGCGGAAGAGCATCCTTAAGACCGTGATACGGACGAGTATCAGTAAAAACAAACGCTGACGCGTGTTCAGAGATGATGATACGGACGAGTACCAACTGGTTAACAAAGAACACAGACGAGTGTCGAATCGGTGGGGAATAATATATATACAAGATACGGACGAGTATCTGTATAAGTATGAGCGAGTATTGTGCAGTATAAGCAAGACACAGACGAGTGTTCAACTTGCTGGGGACGGTATGCAACGGGGTGTTAAGAGAGAATGTATATTTGTATGTGAGAGTATAAAAGGTGTTTCAGTGACATGCAGGGATAGGATGACACGGAAGAGTGTCCAAAAAGGGAAAGTGTTTATAGAGAAGTGTTTGGTTTGCAATTAGTGACTTGGCAACCATGCTGGGGAAAGGCGACACGGACGAGTGTTAGAGGAGTATATAGGTATCTGTATTTGTGAAGATGTTTGTGGCTTATGTCTGCAGGGGAATAGTATGACACAGATGAGTGTCAAAAGGGGTATATATGAACATGTATTTATGTTGGGGAATGCAAAAGGGACGCTTTGGCTTTTCTTACTTGCAAGGGACGGGAGCTTTTATATACTGTTGATGGAATATTGATGGTATTTGCAGGTGACTGGTTCGAACCCGACTTGTGATCATGCAAATGTTTTATTTTTTTCCGTAATGCTCCGTATTAGACGGAATGCTATGCTTTTTGGGGAAAGATGATGTGAATTCTATGATTATGCAAAAGAAACTGATCCGGGATTCAGATCCCACTGCTGTGAAGATCTCTGGCTGATCTACTTGGAAGGATATCCCAGCTGGGGAAGATCATTGGTGGATCTGATAAGATGTATGGCTTTGCATGGGGGAATAGATCACTGATAGATCTATCTGGTAAGGAGAAAGCCCAGCTGGAGATAAGGAAACTTCCATCACTTTGTTGTGTGAGAATTCCAGGCATTGCTCTTCTGAGAAGAGGCTGGAACTTCTGTGGGGAGATGGCTCTTCTGTCTTTGAGAGACCTAGTACTCTGTTTGGGGAAGAAAATATCACTGAACGATCTTCCTAGAGTTCTCTGTGGGGATCCCGGCTGGGGATGAGGAGGCTTTGACAACTCTGTTGGGGAAAAAGAATTTCAGATACTGCTTGGAGAAGATGTGCTGGAGAAGTGATGTTTGGCATGCCCCATGCTACGTATTTGAGTATTTGCAACCTGTTAAGACAAAGAAACACATGAGTATCCCGAGGTATCCCTTACCGGATTCCGTCATAGGAGCTAGATATCCATGGAAGTAAAATTATTTCCTGCAAGCATTTATTAAGAATGGAACATTTGTTTTATGCAAATATTATATCATGGATATTGGACATTTTGCAAACGAAACAAAAATGTACAAAATGAGGTGTGACTGAAAATCTGATTTTATTAATTTGGGTGCCCTGAATTGGAAAATACAGTCAAAGAAACAAATCCCCTGGAATGAGGAGATTGCTACAAATTGAAAAAGTAAAAGTGTTGGCAATGTTAATGACGCTTTGGTGAGCTTTCTTTGCTATGACCTGTATGACCTTGACGTTCTTCTCATCTTGCTTTCTGAAGAAAGTTGATGTTGACCGATGCTTTAACCTTTCGAAGCTTGCCATGTTGTAAGTGATACAGATGAATTCAGAATGCAGTTGTTCGCTTATTCTCTTATTTTGCGTGGATCGCCCTTTCGGGTTTTCAATCCACTAGGATACCCATTTTTGCCTGAGTTGTCCAATACGGCTTTTCAACTCAGCGGGTGTACATTTTTTTTTAATTTTCCCTTATTTTTGCCTGAGTCTTTTATTCTGTTTTTGACTCGCCGGGATGCCTTATTTTTGCCTGGACTTACATTTTGTTTTTATGTCCAGCGGGTCATTTATTCAAAGTATTTTTTAACTGCATCTGAATTCACAGGGGATAAGAAATCTTCACCATCCATAGTAGTGAGCCTCAGTGCTCCACCAGAGAAAACCTTTTTTACTATGAATGGACCATCGTAATTTGGAGTCCACTTGCCCCTGTGGTCTGTATGAGGAGGAAGGAGTCTTTTCAGCACAAGATATCCGACTTGGTATTCCCGAAGCTTGACTTTCTGATCGAAGGCTTTCTTCATTCTTTTCTGATATAACTGCCCATGACATATTGCAGCTAATCTCTTTTCTTCGATCAGATTCAGTTGATTGTACCGAGTCCGGACCCATTCTGCTTCATCCAGCTTGACATCCATCAGTACCCGTAAGGAGGGTAATTCAACTTCAACTGGTAGGACTGCCTCCATACCATACACAAGCTGATACAGCGTTGCCCCAGTAGACGTTCTGATTGAGGTACGGTACCCATGCAGGGCAAATGGTAGCATTTCATGCCAATCTTTATATGTAACCACCATCTTCTGCACAATCTTCTTGATGTTTTTGTTAGCTGCCTCAACAGCGCCATTCATCTTTGGCTTGTAAGGAGAAGAGTTGTGATGCTGGATTTTGAAGTCCCGGCATAGCTCTGCCATCATTTTGTTGTTCAAATTGGAACCATTGTCAGTAATGATTCGCTCGGGAACTCCGTATCGACAGATGATATCTCTTTTCAAAAATCTGGCTACAACTTGTCTGGTGACGTTTGCATACGAAGCTGCTTCGACCCATTTAGTGAAGTAATCAATGGCTACCAGGATGAATCTGTGGTCATTTGAAGCAGTCCGTTCGATCTTTCCAATCATGTCAATTCCCCACATGGCAAAGGGCCAAGGTGAAGACATCACGTTCAAAGGATTTGGAGGCACATGCACCTTGTCTGCATAAATCTGGCACTTGTAGAATTTTCTGGCATATGCACAACAGTCTGCATCCATTGTGATCCAGTAGTAACCTGATCTTAACAATTTCTTTGCCATTGCATGTCCTCCAGCATGGGTACCAAAAGATCCTTCATGCACCTCGTGCATCAGCAATTCTGCTTCTTTCTTGTCAACACATCTGAGAAGCACCATGTCAAAGTTTCTCTTGTATAGTGAACCATCAACATTAAGGAAGAAACTACCGGCCAGCCTTCTTAATGTCTTCTTATCATTGGATGATGCTCCAGGTGGGTATGTTTGATCCTCTAAGAAGCATTTCATGTCATGGAACCAAGGCTTGTCATCTTTAGCAATGTCCACAGAGAAAACATATGTTGGTCGGTCTAGTCTGGATACTGAAATTCGAGGCACAAAGTTGGCAGTCTGAACCTTGATCATGGAAGAGATGGTAGCTAAAGCATCTGCGAACCGATTTTCGTCTCGAGGAATGTACTCAAGTTTGACCGTTGTGAAGAAAGTCAATAATCTCCTCGTATAGTCACGGTATGGAATCAGATGCTCTTGGTGAGTGTACCATTTGCCGTTAGTCTGGTTGATTACCAAAGCTGAATCTCCGAATACAATTAAAGTCTTGATCCTGAGGTCAATGGCTTCCTCAAGACCCATGATACAGGCTTCGTATTCAACTTCGTTGTTAGTGCACACAAAAGTGAGTTTTTCCGAGAAAGGCATATGAACTCCCTTAGGTGTAATGAGCACTCAACCAACTCCTCGACCATTCATATTAATAGACCCATCAAACATCATTGTCCACTCTTCTTCTAGGTCAAGCCTTTCAGTGTGAACAGGCTCTTCACGATATTTTTCTTTTAGGAACATGATGTCTTCATAAGGGAAGTCAAATCTCATTGGTTGGTAATCATCAATGGGTTCCTCAGCTAGATAGTCAGACAGTACACTGCCTTTGATGGCCCTTTGAGATGTGTACTAAATGTCATACTCTGACAGAATCATTTGCCATGTCGCAACCCTTCCGGTAAGTATCGGCTTCTCAAATATGTACTTGACGGGGTCCATCTTTGAGATCAACAAGGTAGTGTGGGTCAACATATACTGTCTTAGTCGGCGAGCAGCCCACGCCAAAGCACAACAGGTTTTCTCGAGCAGTGAATAACGTTGTTCACAGTCGGTAAACTTTTTGCTTAGGTAGTATATTGCATACTCTTTTCGACCAGACTCGTCATGTTGGCCCAACACACACCCCATTGATCCTTCTAATACCGTCAGGTACATTATTAGAGGTCTTCCTTCAATTGGTGGCATAAGAATTGGAGGTTCTTGTAAGTACTCCTTGATCTTGTCAAAAGCCTTATGACAATCTTCATTCCACCTAACCGTTTGTTCCTTTCTTAACAGTTTGAACAGGGGCTCACAAGTTGCAGTAAGGTGAGATATGAATCGTGATATGTAGTTCAATCTACCTAAGAAACCCCGAACTTCCTTTTCAGTCCTAGGTGCAGGCATCTCCTGAATGGCTTTGACTTTGTCAGGATCAACTTCAATTCCCTTTTCACTTACAATGGATCCCAGCAGCTTACCGGAACGTACCCCGAATGTGCATTTGTTGGGGTTTAGCTTCAACTCATACTTTCTCAGACACTTGAACAACTTTAGCAGATTTACCAGATGGTCTTCTTCAGTGAGGGACTTGGCAATCATGTCATCCACGTAGCATTCAATTTCTTTATGGATCATGTCGTGGAATAGTGTTACCATAGCCCTTTGATAAGTAGCACCGGCATTCTTTAGTCCAAATGGAATTACCTTGTAACAAAATGTGCCCTAAGGTGTAATGGAGGTAGTTTTCTCCATGTCTTCGGGTGACATCCTGATCTAATTATACCCTGAAAAACCATCCATGAAGGAAAACACCGAGAACTGAGTTGTGTTGTCGACCAATACATCAATGTGAGGTAAAGGGAAATCATCCTTCGAGCTAGCTCTGTTCAGATCCCGGTAATCCACACACATCCTTACTTTTCCATCCTTCTTAGGCACTGGTACAATGTTAGCAACCCACGGCGGATAACTAGTTACAGAAAGGAAACCGGCATCCCACTTTTTTTGTACTTCTTCCTTAATTTTCATGGCCATATCCGGATGGGTACGGCGTAGCTTCTGCATTACTGGAGGACAATCTTCTTTCAAAGGCAGCTTGTGCATAACAATATTCGTGTCCAGACCTGGCATATCTTGATAAGACCAAGAAAAGACGTCGACGTATTCTCGAAGCATGTTGATAAGCTGTTCTTTTACTGAGGCTTGCAGACCGGTCCCAATCTTCACTTCTTTCAAATCCTCTTCGGTACCAAGATTAACTGTCTCAACCTCCTCCTGATGAGGAGTAATTACTTTCTCTTCTTACCTCAACAACCTGGCTAACTCTTCAGGTAACTCATAGTCTTCTTCAACCCCTTCATCGGCTTGATTAATCGGATTGTCGAAGTCATACAAGGTCATAGCAGTGTTGTTGTCGGTGCAATCTAGAGGATAATCTCTGCAAGGGTTGAGATTGGTTCGTTTTTGTGATCAATTTTAATCTTGTTTAGAAAAAGTGAAAATGAAGTTATTTATTTTGAAAACATTGCCATTTTATTGTTTTGTACAAAATTGAAAAATGAAAAGACAGTGAGCAAAAAAGAGACTTGTTTGCAAAAGATGTCCGATATTCATTGATTAATCATTTGCATAAAATTACAATATGTCCCTATTACAAAATGAGTCCTGACACCTTGGGCAAGATGCAGGACTTGATGCATGCTAAAAAAGACAGGAAATAATAATTACTCTGCAGGAGTAACCCTTATAATTTCCTGGGAAGACCAGTTAAGGAATTGGTTCCCCGGGATCCTTGGACGTATCCAGCTCTCCAGGTTGCGGT
This sequence comes from Lathyrus aphaca, assembly GCA_963966055.1. Classification (NCBI taxonomy): domain Eukaryota; kingdom Viridiplantae; phylum Streptophyta; class Magnoliopsida; order Fabales; family Fabaceae; genus Lathyrus; species Lathyrus aphaca. Next base: position 378,443,449 of record OZ014519.1, on the reverse strand, counting down.
CGCTTTCCTTCCGGGCTTGCTGATAAGAGATAATTGAAGTACCCATCATGTCTTCTTGGGATGCAGCAAATACCTCAGTAGCCTCATTGACATTCAGGGCCTCAAACCCTTGGCTCATTGTCTCATGGATTTCACCATCCATCTCAAAATATTTGTATGTAGCCAGATGGCTAACAAATATGTCTTCCTCACCACAGATGGTGATAATCTGTCCTTCCTTTCTGGTGAAGGGTCGACTTTATTGCGCCTGCGGAATGAATCCAAGGTCGACCTAGCAAACAGCTGTATGTTGGCTGTATGTCTAACACATAGAAAATGGTTTTAAATACTTGTGGACCGATTATCACTGGCAGCTCCACCTCTCCAAGAACAGATCTTTTGGAGCCATCAAAAGCCGTGACCACAAGGTTACTTGGCCGGAGAGCTATCCCATCATATTCTAGTTTGACAAGGGCTTTCTTGGGTAAGACATTGAGTGAGGACCCAGTGTCTACAAGAACATGAGATAGTACAGCTCCTTTGCACTCCAAGGTTATGTGCAAAGCTTTGTTGTGGAGACGTCCTTCTGTTGTCTAATCAGCATCAGTGAACCCTAGCCCGTGGCTAGTATTGACATTTGACACTACTGTCTCCAGCTGATTCACAGTGATCTCTTGTGGCACATAGGCAGCATGCAGAACTTTGAGTAATGCATCCCGATGGGCTTCGCAACACAACAACAGTGATAGTATAGAGATCTTTGAAGGAGTCTGATGGAGCTGGTCCACAAACTTATAGTCACTTCTTTTAATAATTCTCATAAACGCATCCGCATCTTGATCGAAGGATGATTTATGGGTTTCTTTCGGTGCAGATTCTTCCGGTATCACACTCTTCCCTTTGGCTTTGGCAACAACCTCTGCCTCAGTGTTGGTTCTAGGGACTTGTGAAGCAAAGAGACGTCCGCTTCGGGTGAAGCCTCCTCCTCCCCCAACATTATCCACTTGGGGAGTGAGAACTAGAGAATCAAGAAGGACTTTCTCTCTGTTGCAGTACAGATCAGCACAATAATGCCATGGTATAGCACTGTCTTTATCATATGGGATTGGCCCGGGCACCGTGATAGTGACTGGGCTTACTGCAGCAGATGTTGGGACTGTAATAGTCTGTGGATCATAGAAAATTGTAACAGGACCTCTGGCTGATGTTGGTGGAGGTGAATTGAAGCTTTGTTGAGACTGTTGTTGAGGTTGTTGAAAATTGTTGGGATTCAGGACCGTTGTCGGGTCATAATAAATTGTGACAGTGGACACATCATTGTTGGTGGTTGCTGAAGTTGTAGTAGCAGGTACAAGGGAATTGTTGGGTGTTGAAGTGACAGATGAAATGATTGCTGAAGTTGTAGCTGAATCAGTTGGAATAATGGTTGTTGCAGTTGTAGAAGAACCAATAGGAAAGATGGTTGTTGCATTTGTAGAAGATTCGCTTGTTGTTGATAAAAGAGTTGATGGTGTTGTAGAAGCGGTGGTTGTAATTTGCAGAACGCCTTCTTTGATCAAGCCATTAATGCCATCCCTCAAACTAGCACACCCATTCTCAGAAAGATTGCATGATTCACAACAGGCCTCACAACCTGGAAACACTTGGCACTTTAAAAGCTGGTCTTTAACCTCTGCCAGAGGTGTCTGAATACATGCAATGTCTTCTATTAAACTCATTGGTGAGCCATCCTCTATAGCATTAATCCTTGGCCCACTGTGGCTTGGCATAGGATTTTTCATTACATTGGGAGGAGGTGCAAAGTTCAGGGCTTTTGAATCTACCAGATCCTGAACCTTCATATGCAGAGCTCTACATTTTTCCATAGAGTGGCCAGGTGCATTGGAATGAAAAGCACACCTAGCATTGACATCATAGTTTCTAGGAAGGTTTTGAGGATCGGGTGGAGCCAATGTCCTTAACTCAACAAGATTGTTTTTTAGGAGTTGTGGCAGCAGTGTAGCATATGGCATTGGAATGGGGTCAATTACTCGGTTTATCTGAGATGGCCGCTGTTGAAACGGGCGTTGTTATTGATTGTTGTTGTTTTTGTTGTATGATCTCTGTTGCGGAAACTATTGTTGTTGCGGAAACTGTTGTGGTTGTTGAGCATATTGAGGAGGTGGAGCAGGGATAGTAACAGCAGCAACTGTTCTGGGCAGGTATTGGGGTCTCCCTCTTCCCATGTGTACATAGTTTGTCTCACCAGATCTATGGGGCCCAGCAAATGGCTTCCTTGCACTGCTTGTACTGGCACCATTATCGGAGATCTTTCCCATCTTCAATAGGCTCTCTATTCTTTCCCCAGCTATCATTAGATCTACAAAGCTGGTAGAAGAAAATGCAGCTAATCTGTCAATGTAGGTTCCTTGAAGAGTATTCAAGAACATGTCTGCCATTTCTCTTTCAGACATGGGTGGTTGAACTGCAGCAGCAAGTTGCCTCCACCTTTGGGCATACTCCCTGAAGCTTTCACGGGAAGGTTGAGACATTCCCATTAGAAGGGTCCTGTTTGGGGCCATGTCCAAGTTATACTGATACTAACGGATAAAAGCTCTAGCCAAGTCTTTCCAGTTCCTCACTATGGCTCTAGTCAAATGGGAATACCATTCTCGGGATGCCCCTGTTAGACTATCCTCGAAGTAAAACATCCACAGCTTCTCGTCCATGGTGTATGCTTTTAACCTTCCCAAGAATGATTGAAGGTGGGTGTGTGGGAAGGATGTGCCATTATATCTTTCAAAACATGGGGGTTTGAACTATTGAGGAATTATCACCCCTTCCACCAGTCCCATGTCCATTACATCAAAACCTAGGGAATTCTGGGATTCAAGAGCCTCAGCTTCTCTGCAATTTCATCCAGCCTACATTCGTAAACTTCATCCCCAGCCCCAACAACTGTAAACTGCTCTTCTTGAGGATCTTCTTGCAAGACCCTTCCTCCAGCAGTGTTACCCTGAGTATTCCTTATGGCATTGATTTCTGGGTTTATATGAGGCCCAAACTCTGGTGGATCAATGCGAGGTTGCACGTGATCATTATTACTGGTACCTCCTGTACCTGGATGGTGTTCTTCAGGAGTCTTCCTTTCAACCAACTCCCTTAGTCTTTCCTGGCTTTGAGCTAAACCAGTCATTATAGTCATGAATTAGGTCATCTGATTCCTCATCTCAACCCTCTCATTGGCCATCTGGGCCCTTACTTAATTCAAGTCTTGCTGAACTTGATCCATCTGGAGTCCCGGAAGGTTGTTTCTTGTCGGGTACCGGTGTGTTCTGTTTACAGGGAACACTCTTTTGCGAGCAATGTTTCCTGAAACCACAACAAAGTGAGAAACAACAATAAAACAAAAACCTACAAAACAAAGAAAATGTTAGTATGCAATGCAGGATGCCTATTTTTCTTCCAAGGGTATTCAGTTTTATTCTTTGGTTTTGACCTTTCCAGACCTCGAGGAAATGTTGATGATGTTGCAGAGAGAGGTACAACCCAAAATAATACAAACCATATATATTACAAAGAGTGAAAATTCATAGTTTGATTACAATAACATCCTCATGGTGGGTCAAAATACAACAACAAAACCAAAAGTACAACAAAAGGAAAGTACAAGCAAAAGAGTCAAACATCTAATCCAAAGTCATCCTCTCTGACTTCCTTCAGGAGGGCCTCAGTCACTAGACCCACGAGGTGCTCTGTAATAGTCCTGATGAGGAAGTTCCTGGTAGCAATGGCACTGGTTAGCTTCTTATGCTTGTCCTGATCCTTTGACCTCTTCAACCCCGCCCGGAGTTTCAATTCAGATATCTCTTTCTGAGCTGCCAACAAAGCCTTCTTATGCTTCTTCTCACTAGCCTCCAATTGCTCTATCTTAGCCTGATTCCTTTGATCTTATTGTGCACGGGCTTCAGTGATCCTGATCCACCTAGCCTGGCTCTCCTCTAGATAATTCTCTGCCCTAGCCTTTTGAGTCTTTGCCTCCTTGCAAGCATTCTTCAGTACTAACTCCCCTGCCCTAGCCTTCCTGATGTAGTCATCCGTCTTCTCAATCTTGGTCAAGTGCTCAGCCCCGAGCCTTTCCAATCTCTCATTATCTAGACGGCTGTCATTTCTCTCCCAGAGAGTCTTCTTCAAGGCTTCAGATAGCTGAGTATTCCTCTCTTTCATCTTCTCAAACTCTTCCAAACTGACAGTAGATGCAGGTTATACTGTAGAAGGTCCAGGTACATCCTCTAAAGTAAATGGCATCCGGGTGATCTGAGCTCTGGTACGAGACCAATCAGAATACTGTGTTGAAGCAATGTTGTTGCACTTGCCAAGGATGGTTGTCCCTTTAGTCTGGATGTTGTCCCAAGCCCAAACAGCTTGCCTGACAACAACAGAGTTGGGTTGAATTTCACAATAGAGGGTCTCAGCCAAATATTTCTCTCTGGGAGGATGAACCAAAGCATATCCTAATTGTCTCTTAAATAGTAAAGGGTTGTAGTTGATGCAACCTTTCACTCCTATCAAAGGCACATTAGGATATTGCCCACAGCTAGTAATGATGTCCTTGCCTTTGGTGCTCTGGGTGCACCATCTAATGTCATCTGATGTCAAGGCATCTGACTTTGGCAAGTGTCTTAGCAGCCAAGAGTAATAAAGAGGAGCACAACATCTGACCAGTCTTACTTTTTGCTTCTCATTCCTCTGATGTACTGAGTAGTAGAAGTCTCCAAGCAAGATAGGAATTGGATTCCTCAATAAGAACAGGTGAATAGCATTCTTGCTCACAAACTTTGGCTCATCTGCAAACAAAATAACCCCATATATTCTGAGGGTTAGAAGTGCACAGACAACCTTCCATTCCCCTATTGCAGCATGCAGGGTAGCCTGGGAGATCAAGAAGTCTAGGTGAAGGCCTGGACCTCCAACCTTGGTTGTCATGTTCTGATCAATGAGAGCAGGCTCCAAATGCAATGCCCTGGCTATGTCTTCATTTCTGGGAACAACCATCTCAGGGTTGAAAGGAATCCCTCTCCTGATAGGAACCCCTAACAACATGGAAAATTCTTCTAGCAAAGGTCCCAATGGAAATAAGGGAATGTGAAGCATCTGAGGGGAGGATCATAGAACTGCAAGCAAGTATGGATCATGCTCCTCTGAGATGCATCTAAGTCCTTGACCATGTCCAATATGCCTCCATAATGCTCTCTGAATAGTGGGACATGATCAGGAGTAATCAGGGACTGGATCTGCCTGATGCCAGTCAGGGTGAGCTCAAAGAAGTTGTATGTGATGTTGCTCTTTCTTGAAGTGTCCATGTTGATGATGGATGCTGATGAAGAAGCTGAGAGAAACTGCTGATGAAGGTCACTGAATGAGATGCTGGAGATGGGTCTCTAATGAAGATAGCTGGAGGAGAATCACTGACAAACTGATGAAGGTACTGGAGAAGATAATTGAGGCAGTCTGAGCAGCAGAAGGGGTCAAAACCAAACCAAAGATAAAATGATGGATACCCTGTAAAACAAATAAGCAAATGTTAAATGATGCAGAAATGATGTATGCAAAATGATATGCAAAGGGTTTGTGATCAAGTGCTGGATCTGTTTATCTGCCTTGATAAGGTCCATGTGTGTTCATAAGTCCGGATGAAGGCTTAGAAATCCAATAACCAGGTGGGGGACTCAAATAAAGAGTCACAAGTCCAGGGTAAACACAAGAAATGTCCAAATAATACAACCTTAACAAATCTAGTAACGAGGTATGATGAGGCCAAGGGTTCCTGCAAACCTGCAAACATCCCAACCCCCTCACAAGTAATGTTCTAGAACAAGGATCCTCAGACTTGGATCAGTTATGAGAAGTGTAAACACTTCTAACCCGGAGGTACAGTGTTTACAATAACCATAAATGATCCTCCTCTAATTCACCTCAGATGTCGAAGGTCATAAAAAGGTCATCCAGACTTAGCAGGCTTCCCAGATAGTCCTAGTACTACAGGAAATCTGTAGCACAGAGTTCTCAAGAAGAAACCCATGTCTGGACCGTGTTTCATATTCCCGCACAAGACCGAAATGGAATGGGAAATAATATTAATCCACTCTAGCCTATGTTTCACTCAGGTCCCAGGTATAGGACCTTACTAACTCAAAGAACCCCACCCACCAAGACAGACCAGAGATCCAGCATATGATAATGACAGTATGAAATGCATAAAACTGTAAAAGAAAGCAATAGATAAAGTTGTACATAAAACAATAAATAAAGAAATCAAATAAATAAGCACAAGTAGCACATAACACCCCCGTAAACAAAAATCAAACAAGCGCTAGGAGGAACCCACAAAAAGAACCAGAAGCCCTGGTTGCAATATAGGTTTCCCCAGCAGAGTCGCCAAGCTGTCGCTCCCAAAGATTTGCATCTCGGTACAAGCACGAACATTCGGCGAGATAAGAAAAGGAAATAAAATGAATAGAGTCGCCAGCTAGGCATTTTTATCCCGAAGGAAAGGTAATGCTGCATAAACCTAGGAAGATATGGATAAGACGGTCGCGAACCAGAGAAACTGAGAAAGGGGGTTGGTTACAACCTGGGAAGGTATTAGCACCCAGATTGTCTGTCGTACTCGACGGGATCCACGCTTAAAATATTGTGTTTAAAGGGGTAGTGTCTGTGCTATCTGTGTGCAAAAGCTGGAAAAGAATGTACAAGTGTCAGTGCAAGAAATAGAAGTGAAATGCTCAGGAATGAGGCTTTAAAGAATGCTGGAAGAAGGGGGAAAGACACAGAGACTTTTGTTCGATAACAGTTAAGTTATGCCTACGTATCCTCTCGTGCAATGAGGAAGTCAGAACACTATAGTTCGACTCAAAGAGAATGAAAGATAAATTGACTTGTGAACTGCTTGCTTGTCTATGCTCAAGTGCATGACTCGTTTGGCTCGAGTGCTAACTGTCTTGCATTAGACGGAAGAAGCTAGTTCTCGCTTGTGAATGAGTATGATGAGAAAAGAATCCCGAAGGAGACGATTATTGTTTGTTTTTGTGTTTTAAGTCTTTTATTTGTTTTTGGTGTTTTTTCATAAATTAGTGAGCTTAAGCCTAAACCAAGAGTTAGTAAACTCGTCATATCCTCTCTTTGATTAGGGATAATGAGAATACCTTAAGTATGAGATAAACACCTCAAACTTAATTACCATGATGATGTAGGATTAAGATCATTAACCTAATTGTGATTATTTAGATGTTTTTAATTTTTGTTTAGTGTTAAGTAATGAGTATAAGCCATAATCAAGGATTAGTGAACACATTACATCATCCTAATGGAAGGATAATAGATGATCACATTTAAACTGAGGAAGATACCTCAACTTAATCCATGATTAGGGATTAACCTCATGACAAAACAAGCCTTTATTGAAGTAGATTTTAATTAAGGGTGAGGTTAAGAAGTGAATTTTATGGTTTGTAAGACAACTTGAGGAGGACTTGTCCAGTAACACTAGGGTTATTCCTTCTTAACCAATAAAGGAAGAATTAGAACCCTAATGCAAGGCCCAAGTTTCAAGCTATTGTCTTAGTGGTTATTAAGATGGATTGATTAAGAGTTTTAAACAAATTAAGGGTTTAACACTTAGGATTAAAGTTATACACTCCATCCTAAGAGAAGGATGCAGGCATAACCCTAATCACAAAGTCTTAAAACCTTAAAGGTTTAGGCTCTAATGATGAGGTAAGAAGAGAGACACAAAGAAAACACAAAGGTAAAATCTAAAGGGGACTAATTACAACCCTAATTATTGTCATGCTTGGGTGTTCCTAGGGTTTGTAAGGCTTGAGAAAGATCTTCATAGAAGCCACCAATGGAAGAAGCAGATGAAAGGAGGAGAAGTAGAAGAAACAAGTTACTTACTTCACTGAAGAAGATAAGTAACTTGGAGAAAGAAAGTGAATGATGAACATGAATGAGCAAGTTTACTCTATAGCAAATAAAAATGCAGCAATGATGCATAAGAAAAATGAGAAGAGAAATGAGAAGTGAAGGCAAATTCACTTCTCAAGTTACTTACCACCTGAAAAGGTTAGCATAAAGGAAAGAAATGAAATGAAAATGAAACATATGCTAAGGTAAAAAAACAAAACTAGAAGCAAACACATGATGCAAATGGTGCTATGAGATGATGCAAAGGCAAATCAAGTGTAATGAATGTTCATACAAAGAGAAAGAATGCAAATGAAGCATGTAGGAAGCATGAAAACACATGTATGTTTATGAAATGAAATGGATGCAAAGCATGGCAAATGTATGAATAAATGACCAAGAAATGTTCAAGAAATGTCTCAAGATGTCTAAGATTGCATACAAATGCTTAGAATGTCATGGAAAGTTCACATGTTCATGCAATGCAATGTATGATGCATAGATTGATGCAAGATTAGGGTTATATGAAAGGATGAGATGCAAAGGTCAAAAACTGAAGCAAATCACATTATACAAATTTGAAAATGAACTCAAAGGAATCCTAACCCCATATGATATCACACCCCAAAGGAGAAAGTCTAACTCTTAACCTAAAGAAAGTTGTGAATTTTCTAAGTTAACTAGGGTTTTTGGGTACCTTAAGAGGAAAAATGCAAATCAAATGGAAAATGAAGAGAAAATTCATGGCAAAAATATCCGATAAACTACATGTTATATGAAGAACAATGCAAAAAGAACCAATGTCAAACCCTTCATGGTTAGGCAGAAAAGAATTTTCAAAGTTAGGGTTCCAAAAAGGGATTTTTATGAACCCTAAATTCAAGAAAAATGTCAAAATTGGATCAAAACCAAAAAGAAATTTGTATGAATGGTTTGACAATGTTTCTAAATGTCCCAAGATGCAATGTGAATTTTCTTGGAATGTTTAGAAACCTAAATGGTATTTTAATCAATTAATTTCCATTAATTAATTAAAATAAACATTTAAATATTTTAAAATGATTTTTTAATGCAAAAAATAAAAATAAAAATGTTTTTGGGTGAAGAAAAATATTTGAAGACAAAATGCAGAAGAAAAATAATTTTGGAATTTTCTTAAGTATTTTAAATAAAATGTACAAAATAAATGCAATAAAATGAATTAAAAATGAATTAAAGGGCTAGTCAACTGATCCAATGGACCAGATTTGAACTTATGTTGACTGCGCACGCAGATGTGTGGGCAGGATTGAATCTGACTTAATTATATAATTAACTTAATTAATTAATATTTAAACTTAAATGAAGTGATCTGAACCATCCATGCGCGCGGGAACTAAGATCCTAGGGTCCAGATTTAAACTTGGCTGATTAACCCTAATTGCTAACCCTAATCACTTTCAGGTGACCGGAGCTAGCTCTGGTCATCTTTTCTGGCCATCCAAATTTTTAGAACCTCACACACGCATCAAAACTCCTAATTTCTTGCCCAGAATTACTCCTCTAACATCAAAGAACATGAATCCCCAAACAAAAATCATTTATCATTCATATTAAAGCTGAATCGAAGAAAACAAGTTCTAGGTCAAAAATTTCAAAGCAACCATACATACTCAATACTTGATCATTTTCAAAACTAAACACATCAGGATCATCAGTGAATCATGAAGAATCGTTTAGGAACTTAAAAACACATTTCTGGAAAAAATGTTCTTGAGGTTACCTGAGCTTGAGCTTTCTCAGTTTGGAGATTTTGGTCCACTTCTCTTGTGCAAATCCACTCCTCTTGACCTTCTGATGATGTTGGAATGCTTTGATGGAGCTTAGAATGGCTGGAATGAAAGCTTACACTCTTGCTGCACCAGAATCGTGTTTTGTGTAGAGGGGCTTTGAAGCTTGTTTGATGGTCGGTTTATGCTCTATGGATCATTTCTGAATGAATGGTCAAGTTTGTTTTGAAGTTTGATGGTTGGACAGAAAGTTTCGAAGTTTTTTTCTTTTGGGGTGATTTTGAGAAATTTGGTGATTCTGAGGTTTTAGGCCTGTGTGATGTATGTTATGAATTGCTTTTGATCCACATAACAATGTTTGATAGGTCAGAAAGTGGGTGGTGGCCTATGGTGATGGCTATGGGAAAGTTGCCAAAAAGTCAACATAACATGTACTTGAGGTATGGGCTATGGCAGGGGTTGTACAAAGGCATGTCTGGCCTCATCATTGATCAAGGAGAGCCATGGGATTGGGATTATGCAGCTGGATGGCTTAGAAGCAAAGATCTCATAGGTTTTGCTAGTGTTATGTGATTTTCCCCTTTTGAGAAATCTTGAAGTGCAAGGCATGAAAGCAAGTGGTTCTTTGGGCAATCTTGGTCAAAATTCATTGTATCATGTGTGTATGATGTTTAGAGAGTGATTAGAGGTCACAAAATGACTTGGTTTGTGAAATTGCAAAAAATCCTCTTTGGTGTGAAAGTGAAAATTATGTGATTTTTGCCAACTTTGCCAAGCCATAACTTGAGTTCCATAATGAATTAGAACTTGTTCTTGTACCTTTTGAAAAGGGAATGATCCAATCTACAACTTTCATGACCAACAATTTTTCATTTGAAGCATTTTTGGTTGAGAAAGAGGAGGTTGAAAAACTTTCCCAAAATGGAATGTTTCCATTACAAGTCATTTCCATTTTTGGCAACTTTTGGTTTAGCTCAATTTTCTTCAATTTTGTGAAATTCCAAGCACTTAAATGATCAAATAAAGATCATATAACTTCAATTTGATGAAAAATCCACTTTGGTTCCATTGTTGGGGGCCTCAGATGCCCTGATTTTGCTCTGACTTGCTCAAGAAGTTACCCGGTGAACAAATGACTTCCACAATGAATTTCTTCATAAAATTTGGTACACATGATCATTATAACATATTGAGACTATTAGAAACAAGGATGACCAAAAAAATTGGAGTTATGGCCTCGAAAACCAAAACCCTAATTTCAGGTCATTTGTGCAGTGAAACCCTAGCTCTGCTTCCATTCTTTCCCAGTTCTTGTGATTTATTGACTTCCTTGATCTTTGAGAGATATAATATGATGATAGAACACCCATGCCCCCTCTTGGAATGATTGGAGACCTTTGGAGTGGCTCAGGTGGATCCTTGGATTGCTCAGATCACAAACCCTGGATGCAGATGAATTTGAACTTATGTAGTGAAACAAATATGCAATATGATATGATATGATTAATCTTTTGAAAAGATGAAAGATCACAAGCCATGGTGTGAAATTATTGAGGACAAATTTGGGGTGTTTACAACTGGTTTGGCTCAGAGCCAGGAGAGACTAAGAGAGTTAGTCGAGCGGCAAACTCCCAAGGAAAACCATCCGGGTACTGGGGGTACCAGTAACAACGATCACGTGCAGCCTCGCACTGATCCCCCAGAGTTTGGACCTCACCTGAACCCAGACATCAATGCTGTAAGAAACATCCAAGGTAACACTGGAGGGAGGGCCTTGCAGGAATACCCTCAAGAAGAACAGTTTACTGTGGTTGGGGCTAGAGACGAAGTTTACGACCGTCGGTTGGATGAAATAGCGGAAAAGCTAAGGTCTCTTGAATCCCAAAACTCTATGGGTTTTGATGACATGTACATGGGATTAGTGGAGGGGGGTAGAATTCCTCATAAGTTCAAACCTCCTTGTTTTGAAAGATACAATGAAACATCCTGCCCATGCACCCACCTTCAGTCTTTCCTGGGGAGATTGAAAGCCTACACCATGGATGAGAAACTGTGGATGTTTTACTTTGAGGATAGCTTGGCAGGGGCATCCAGGGAGTGGTATTCTCATTTGACCAGAGCCACAGTTAGGAATTGGAAAGACCTGTCAGAAGCTTTCATTCGTCAATATCAATATAATCTGGACATGGCTCCAAACAAAACCCTGTTGATGGGAATCTCACAGTCTTCCCGAGAAAGTTTCAGTGAGTATGCCCAAAGGTGGAGGCAACTAGTTGCTGCTGTTCAACCCCCGATGTCAGAACGGGAGATGGCCGACATGTTTATGAATATTCTCCAGGGTACTTATATTGACAGGTTGGCTGCATTTTCTTCCACCAGCTTTGCAGACGTGGTGATAGTCGGGGAAAGAATTGAGAGCTTAATGAAGATGGCAAAGATTTCCAACAACGGTGCTAGTTCAAGAAGTGCAAGGAAGCCATTTGCAGGGCCATGTAGATCTGGTGAAACAAATTCTGTACACATGGGAAGAGGGAGACCCCAATATCTGCCCATATCAGTTGCTATCGTCACTATTCCTACCCCACCTCCTCAATACACTCAACAACCACAACATTTTCCTCAACAACCATAGTTTCCTCAACAGAGATCCTACAACAACAATAACAACAACCAACAACAACAACGCCTTTTTCAGCAGCGACCATCTCAGATCAACAGGGTGATTGACCCTATTCCAATGTCGTATGCCACATTGCTGCCACAACTCCTAAAGCTCAATCTTGATGAGTTAAGGACATTGTCTCCACCGGATCCTCAGAACCTTCCGAGAAACTACGACGTCAACGCTAGGTGTAAGTTTCATTATAATGCACCTGGTCACTCCACGAAAAAATGCAGGGCTCTGCATATGAAGGTCCAGGATCTGGTAGATTCAAAGGCCCTGAAGTTTGCACCACCTCCCAATGTCATGAAAAATCCTATGCCATGCCACGGTGGGCCAAGGATTTATGCTATAGAGGAAAGCTCACCTTTGATTCCAATTGAAGATACTGCAAGTATTCAGACACTTCTGGCAGAGGTTAAAGCTCAGCTTTTGAAATGCCAAGTGTTTCCAGGTTGTGAGGCCTGTTGTGAATCTTGCAAGGTTTCCGTGAACGGGTGTACAAGCTTGAGGAATGGCATTAATGGTTTGATCAAAGAAGGCATTCTGCAAATAACAACAACCGTTTCTACACCACCAACAACTCCTTTTACAACAACAAATGATTCTTCTACAACTGCAACAACAATTGTTCCTACTGGCTTGTCTACAACTACAACAACCACTTCTCCCATTACTTCAACAAACAACAGTTCCATTTCAACTACAGCAACCACCAACAACGACGTCTCCACAGTCACTATCTATTATGACCCTACAACAGTCCCGGATTCCAACAATTATCAACGACAATCTCAGCAACAGTTGCAGCAACAACCAAGCTTCAATCAATCACCACCACCATCAACCAGAAGTCTTGTCACCATCTTTTATGATCCACAAACGATAACGGTTCCCACCTCAGCTGCAGTTAGCCCAGTCACCATCACGGTGCCAGGGCCTATTCCATATGACAAAGACAATGTTGTGCCATGGCATTATGGTGCAGACCTTTACTGCAACGGGAAAAAGGTCCTTCTTGATTCTTCAGTTCCTACCCCACAAGTGGATAATGTCGGGGGAGGAGGAGGCTTCACCCGAAGCGGACACCTCTTCGCGTCACAAGCTCCAAAGACCAGTAATGAGGCGGAGGCTACTACCAAAGCCAAAGGAAAAAGTGTAATATCTGAAGAATCTGCATCAAAAGAGACTAATAAATCATCCTTTGATCTGGATGTGGATGAATTTATGAGGATAATTAAAATAAGTGACTACAAAGTTGTGGATCAGCTCCACCAGACTCCTTCCAAGATCTCTATCTTATCCCTGTTGTTGTGTTCCGAAGCTCATCGGGATGCACTACTTAAAGTATTGCACGCTGCCTACGTGCTGGAGGAGATCACTATGAATCAGCTTGAGACAGTAGTCTCCAATGTTAATACTAGCCATGGGCTAGGTTTCACCAATGTTGACTTAACAACGGAAGGATGTCACCACAACAAAGCTTTGCACATAACCCTGGAGTGCAAAGGGGTTATACTCTCTCATGCTCTTGTAGACACTGGGTTTTCACTTAATGTCTTCCCAAAGAAAGCCCTTGTCAAGCTCGAATATGATGCTATAGCTCTCCGACCAAGCAATTTGGTTGTCAGAGCTTTTGATGGCTCCAAGAGGTATGTTCTTGGAGAGGTGTAGCTGCCTGTGATAATCGGTCCGCAGGTCTTTCAGACTACTTTCTATGTGATGGACATTCAGCCAGCCTATAGCTGTTTGTTGGGTCGACCATGGATTCACGCCGCTGGCGCAGTTACGTCGACCCTTCACCAGAAATTGAAATATGAGTGGGAAGGACAGATTATCACCATATGTGGTGAAGAGAACATCTTTGTTAGCCATCTGGCTACATACAAGTACATTGAGATGGATGGTGAAATCCATGAAACTATGAGCCAGGGGTTCGAAGCTCTGAACGTCAATGAGGCGACGACTGAAGTATTTGCTGCATCCCAGGAGGACAGGATGGGTACTTCAATTGTCTCCTATCAGCAAGCCCGAAAGGTTGTTGAAGATGGAAATGCCCAAGGCTGGGGCAAGTTACTACCGGTGGAGAAGAAGGAAGATAGATTCAGTTTGGGTTACAAACCATTCCGACAAGATCAAGCAGGGGCTGCTGAAGAGCCCAAGTTCATCAGTGGGGGGATGCTCACCCCAGATGCTGTTAACAACCTGGAAGACGAGGCGAAAAGCGACCGCAACCTGGAAATCTGGATACGTCCAAGGATCCCGGGTCACCAAGTCCTTAACTGGTATTCCTTGGAAATTATAAGGGTTACTCCTGCAGAGTAATTATTATTTCCTGCCTTTTTTAAGCATGCATCAAGTCCTGCATCTTGCCCAAGGTGTCAGGACTCATTTTGTAATAGGGCCATATTGTAATTTTGTGCAAATGGATTATCAATGAATATCGGACATCTTTTGCAAACAAGTCTCTTTTTCGCTCATTGTCTTTTCATTTTTGCTTTTGTACAAAACAATAAAATGGAAATGTTTTCAAAATAAATAACTTCATTTTACACTTTTCTAAACAAGATTAAAATTGATCACTAAAACGAACAAATCTCAACCCTTGCAGAGATTATCCACTAGATTGCACCGACAACAGCACTGCTATAACCTTGTATGACTTCGACAATCCAATTAATCAAGCTGATGAAGGGGTTGAAGAAGACTATGAGTTACCTGAAGAGTTAGCCAGGTTGTTGAGGCAAGAAGATAAAGTGATTACTCCACATCAGGAGGAGGTTGAGACAGTTAATCTTGGTACCGAAGAGGATTTGAAAGAAGTAAAGATCGGGGCCAGTCTGCAGGTTTCAGTAAAAGAACAGCTCATTGACATGCTTCGAGAATACGTCGACGTCTTTGCTTGGTCCTATCAAGACATGCCAGGTCTAGATACGAACATTGTCATGCACAAGCTGCCATTAAAGGAAGATTTCCCTCCAGTAAAACAAAAGCTACGCCGTACTCGCCCAGATAAGGCCATAAAGATTAAAGAAGAAGTACAAAAACAGTGGGACGCCGGTTTCCTTGCAGTAACTAGTTACGCTCCTTGGGTTGCTAATATTGTACCAGTGCCTAAGAAGGATGGCAAAGTACGGATGTGTGTGGATTACCGGGATTTTAACAGAGCTAGCCCAAAGGATGACTTCCCATTACCTCACATTGATGTATTGGTCGACAACACAGCTAAATTCTCGGTATTTTCTTTTATGGATGATTTTTCTAGGTATAATCAGATCAGGATGTCACCCGACGACATGGAGAAAAAAACCTTCATCACACCTTGGGGCACATTTTGTTACAAGGTAATGCCATTTGGACTGAAGAATGCCGGTGCGACTTATCAATGGGCTATGGGAACGTTATTCCATGATATGATCCACAAAGAAATTGAATTCTACGTGGATGACATGATTGCCAAGTCCCTCACTGAAGAAGATCATCTGGTAAATTTTCTGAAGTTGATCAAGTGTCTGAGAAAGTATCAACAGAAGTTAAACCCCAACAAATGCACATTCGGGGTACGGTCCGGTAAACTGCTGGAATTCATAGTAAGTGAAAAGGGAATTGAAGTTGATCCGAATAAATTAAAGCCATTCAGGAGATGCCTGCACCTAGGACTGACAAAGAAGTACGGGGGTTCTTCGGTAGATTGAACTACATATCAAGGTTCATATCTCACCTCACTACAACCTGTGAACCCCTGTTCAAATTGTTAAGAAAGGAACAAGCAGTCAGGTGGAACGAAGATTGTCAAGAGGCTTTTGACAAAATCAAGGAGTACATGCAAGAACCTCCAATCCTTATGCCTCCAATTGAAGGAAGACCTCTGATAATGTACCTGACAGTATTAGAAGGGTCAATGGGGTGTGTGTTGGGCCAGCATGACGAGTCTGGTCGAAAAGAGTATGCAATATACTACCTATGCAAAACGTTTACCAACAGTGAACAACGTTATTCACTACTCGAGAAAACTTGATGTGCTTTAGCGTGGGCTGCTCGCCGACTAAGACAATATATGTTGACTCACACTACCTTGTTGATCTCAAAAATGGACCCCGTCAAGTACATATTTGAGAAGCCAGCACTTACCGGAAGGGTTGTAAGATGGCAGATGATTCTGACAGAGTATGACATTCAGTACACATCTCAAAAAGCCATCAAAGGCAGTGTACTGTCTGACTATCTTGCTGAGCAACCCATTGATGATTACCAACCCATGAGATTTGACTTCCCTGATGAAGATATCATGTACCTAAAAGCAAAAGATCATGAAGAGTCTGTTCACACTGAAGGGCCTGACCCAGAAGATGAATGGACTATGATGTTTGATGGGGTTGTTAATATGAATGGTTGTGGAGTTGGTGCAATGCTCATTACACCTAAAGGAGTTCATATGCCTTTCTCGGCAAAACTCACCTTTGCCTGCACTAACAACGAAGTTGAATACGAAGCCTGTATCATGGGTCTTGAGGAAGCCATTGACCTCAGGATCAAGACTTTGAATGTTTTCAGAGATTAAGCTTTGGTAATCAATCAGACCAACGACAAACAGTACACTCACCAAGAGCATTTGATCCCATATCATGACTACACGAGGAGATTATTGACTTTCTTCACAACAGTCAAACTTGAGTACATCCCTCGAGATGAAAATCAGTTCGCAGATGCTTTGGCTACCATTTCCTCCATGATCAAAGTTCAAACTGCATAGTATGTGCCTCGGATTTCGGTATCCAGACTAGACCGACCAGCATACGTATTCTCCGTAGACATTGCTAAAGATGACAAGCCTTGGTTCCATGACATCAAATGCTTCTTATAGGATCAAACATACCCACCTGGGGCATCATCCAATGATAAGAAGACATTAAGAAAACTGGCCGGTAGTTTCTTCCTTAATGTTGAAGGCTCATTATACAAGCGAAACTTTGACATGGTTCTGCTCAGATGTGTTGATAAGAAAGCAGCAGACTTGCTGATGCACGAGGAGCATGAAGGATCTTTCGGTACCCATGCCGGAAGACATGCAATGGCTAAGAAATTGTTGAGATCAGGTTACTAGTGGATCACAATGGATGCAGACTGTTGTGCCTATGCTAGGAAATGCCACAAATGCCAGATTTATGCAGACAAGGTGCATGTGCCTCCAAATCCTTTGAACGTAATGTCTTCACCTTGGCCCTTTGCCATGTGGGGCATTGACATGATTGGAAAGATCGAACCAACTGCTTCAAATGGCCACAGATTCATCCTAGTGGCCATTGATTACTTCACCAAATGGGTTGAAGCAGCTTCGTATGCGAACGTCACCAGACAAGTGGTAGCCAGATTCCTGAAAAGAGACATCATCTGTCGATATGGAGTACCCGAGCGAATCATTACTGATAATGGTTCCAATTTGAACAACAAAATGATGGCAAAACTGTGCCGGGACTTCAAAATTCAACATCACAACTTTTCTCCTTATAGGCCAAAGATGAATGGTGCTGTTGAGGCAGCTAACAAAAACATTAAGAAGATTGTGCAAAAGATGGTGGTCACATATAAAGACTGGAATGAAATGCTACCATTTGCTTTGCATGGGTACCGAACCTCAATCAGAACGTCCACTGGGGCAACACCTTATCAGCTTGTGTATGATATGGAGGCAATCCTACCTATTGAAGTTGAGCTCCCCTCCTTACGGGTACTGATGGATGTCAAGCTGAATTAAGCAGAATGGGTCCGATCTCGGTACAATCAACATAATCTGATTGAAGAAAAGAGATTAGCTGCAATTTGTCATGGGCAGTTATATCAGAAAAGGATGAAGAAAGCCTTCGATCAGAAAGTCAGGTTTCGGGAATACCAAGTAGGAGATCTTATGCTGAAAAGACTCCTTCCTCCTCATACAGACCATAGGGGCAAGTGGACTCTAAACTACGATGGCCCATTCATAGTAAAGAAAGTTTTCTCTGGCGGAGCACTAATGCTCACTACTATGGATGGCGAGGATTTCCTATCCCCTGTGAATTCAGATGCAGTTAAAAAATACTTCACATAAAATGACCCGCTGTACATAAAAACAGAATGTACGTCCAGGAAAAATTAGGGCATCTCGGTGAGTCAAAAACAGAATAAAAAGACTCGGGAAAAAATATGGGAAAAATCAAAAAAATAGGTACACCCGCTGAGTTGAAAAGCCGCATTGGACAGCTCAGGCAAAAATGGGTATCCCGGTGGATTGAAAACCCGAAAGGGTGGTCCACACAAAATCAAGGAAATAAGCGAACAACTGCATTCTGAATTCGTCTGTATCACTCACCATACGGCAAGCTCCGAAAAGATAAAACATCAGTCAGAATCAACCTTCTTCCGAAAGCAAGATGAGAAGAACATCAAGGTCATACAGGTCATAGCGAAGGAAGCTCACTGGAGCATCGTCAACATTGCCAACACTTTTATTTTTTTTAATTTGTAGCAATCTCCTCATTCCAGGGGATTTGTTTCTTTGACTGTATTTGCCAATTCAGGGCACCTAGATTAATAAAATCAGAGTTTCCAGTCACACTTCGTTCTGTACATTTTTGTTCCGTTCGCAAAATGTCTGATGTTCATGATACAATACTTGCATAAAACAAATGAGCCGTTTTTAAAGAATACTTGCAGGAAATAAATTTACTTTCAGGAAAGCCTAACTCCTATGACGGAATCCGGTAAGGGATACCTCAGGATACTGGTGCGTTCTTTTGTCTTAACAAATTGCACGTATCCAATACGCAACATGGGGCATATCAAGCATCGCATCCCCAGCATGTTACATCCCAGAGATTATCTCTTCCCCAAGCAGGATCTCCCGAGCAATATCAGAACTGCTTTTCCCCTAGAAGAGTGGCCAAAGCCTCTTTCCCCAACATAAGTCTACTCAACAGGAGTCTCCCCAACCGAGATCCCCACTAGAGTGCCAGATCTCATCCTCGGCAGGTTAAAGGAACTATCTCCCTACAGAGTTTCCATCCTTTCCCCAGAAGAGCAATGCGTGAAACTCTTACACAACAAAGTGACGAAAGGTTCCTTCTCCCCAGCTTAGTTCTCTTTACGGGAAGATCTACCAATGATATACTTCCCCACGCAGAGTTCTACCTCCTAATAGATCTGCCAATGATCTCTTCCCCAGCCGGGACATTCCTTCAAGCAAGTCAACCAGAAATCTTTATCCCAGCAGGATCCAGATCTCGGATCTATTTCTCTTTGCATAATCATAGCATTTACATCATATTCACCAAATAAAGCGTAGCATTCCGTCTAATACGGAGCATTACGGCAAAAATCAAACATTTGCATGATCACAAGTCAAGTTCGAGCCAATCACCTACAATTACCATCAGTATTTCATCAGCAATGTATATAAAAACTCATATCCCCCGCAGGTCGCCAGAATACCTTTTGCGCTCTCAAATATAGATACCTATACATACTCTTTTGACACTCATTTGTGTCATCCTTCCCCAGCATGGTTGCCAGAACACCTCCTACAAACAGATACTTGTTTAACACACTCTTTCTGACACCCATCCATGTCATTATATCCCCACAGAAAGCCAAAGAATATCATTCTGAAAACAAATGCCTGTTTATATATAGCGTATTTGACACTCGTCCGTGTTAGGCATTCCCCAGCAGATCGAACACTCGTCCGTGTCCTGCTCATAATTCACCAATAAAACGGTACTCATTCACACTTATATATAAGTCTCTGATACTCATATGTATCTTGTATATATATATATATATATATATATATATCACTCCTCAACAAATTTGACACTCGTCCGTGTTCTTTGTTAACCAGTTGGTACTCGTCCGTATCATCATCTCTGAACATGCGTTAGCGTTTGTTTCTACCGATACTCGTCTGTATCATGGTCCTAAGGATGCTCGTCCACATCTTTAATCTATACACAACGTCAAAACACTTATACCTTTTATTCTTCAGCTAAGCACTCGTCCGTGTTTACCATTCCTCAGTAAGTTACCTGTCGCTCCCGGAGATTTGCATCCCGATACAAGCGCGAACGGTCGGCGAAAGGAGAGGTGAAGTGAACTGAATAGAGTTGCCAGCTAGGCATTTTTATCTCGGAGGAAAGGTAATGCTGCAAAAACCTAGGAAAAGATATGGATAAGACGGTCGCGAACCAGAGAAACTGAGAAAGGGGGTTGGTTACAACCTAGGAAGGTATTAGCACCCAGATTGTCCGTCGTACTCGACGGGATCGACGCTTAAAAGATTATGTTTAAAGGGATAGTGTATGTTCTATCTGTGTGCAAAAGCTGAGAAAAGAATATACAAGTGTCAATGCAGGAAAGTGAAGTGAGGTGCTCAGGAATGAGGCTTAAAAAGAATGCTGAAAGAGGGGGAAGAGAAAGAGACTTTTGTTCGATAACTGTTAAGTTATGCCTACGTATCTTCGCGTGCAATGAGGAAGTCAGAACACCGTAGTTTGACTCAATGAGACTGAAAGATAAATTGACTGATGAACTGCTTGCTTATCTATGCTCAAGTGTATGACTTGTCTGGCTCAAGTGCTAATTGTCTTGCATTAGACAGAAGAAGCGAGTTCTCGTTTGTGAATGAAGATGATGAGAAAAGAATCCCGAAGGAGACGATTATTATTTGTTTTTTGTGTTTTCAATCTTTTATTGCTTTTTGTATTTGTCATAAGTTAATGAGCTTAAGCCTAAACCAAGGGTTAGTAAACTCATCATATCCTCCCTTTGATTAGGGATAATGAGAATACCTTAAGTATGAGATAAACATCTCAACTTAATTACCATGATGATGTAGGATTAAGATCATTAACCTACTTGTGATTATTTATATGTTTTTGAGTTTTTGTTTAGTGTTAAGTAATGAGTTTAAGCCATAATCATGGATTAGTGAACCCATTACACCATCCTAATAGAAGGATAATAGATGAGCACACTTAAGCTGAGGAAGATACCTCAACTTAATCCATGATTAGGGATTAACCTCATGACAAAACAAGCCTTTATTAAAGTGTATTTTAATTAAGGGTGAGATTAAGAAGTGATTTTTGTGATTTGTAAGACAACTTGAGGAGGACTTGTCCATTAACACTAGGGTTAGTCCTTCTTAACCAATAAAGGAAGAATTAGAACCCTAATGCAAGGCCCAAGTTACAAGCTAATGTCTTAGTGATTATTAAGATGGATTGATTAAGAGGTTTAAAAAAATTAAGGGTTTAACACTTAGGATTAAAGTTATACACTTCATCCTAAGAGAAGGATGCAGGCATAACCCTAATCACAAAGTCTTTAAACCTTAAAGGTTTAGTCTCTATTGATGAGGTGAGAAGAGAGACACAAAGATGACTCAAAGGTGAAAACTAAGGGGGACTAATCATAACCCTAATTATTGTCATGCTTGGATGTTCCTATGGTTTGTAAGGCTTGAGAAATATCTTCAGAGAAACCACCAATGGAAGAAGCAGATGAAAGGAGGAGAAGTAGAAGAAACAAGTTACTTACTTCACTGAAGAAGATAAGTAACTTGGAGAAAGAAAGTGAATGATGAACATGAATGATAAAGCTCACTCTAAGGAAAATGAAATGCAGCAAGGATGCATATGAAGAAGATGAAGAGAAATGAGAAGTGAAGGCAAATTCACTTCTCAAATTACTTACCACCTAAAAATGTTAGCATAAGGAAAAAAGTGAAATGAAATGAAGCATGTGCAAAGGTAAAAACCAAAACCAGAAGCAAACACATGATGCAAATGATGCTATGAGATGATGCAAAGGCATGCCAAGTGCTATGAATGTTCATACAAGAGATGGAATGCAAATGAAACATGTAGGAACCATGAAAACACATGGATGTTTATGAAATGAAATGGATGCAAAGCATAGCAAATATATGAAGAAATGACCAAGAAATGTTCAAGCAATGTCTTAAGATGTCTAAGATGACATACAAGTGCTTAGAATGTCATGGCAAGTTCACATGTTCATGCAATGCAATGTAAGATGCAAGTATGGATGCAAGATTAGGGTTACATGAAAGGATGAGATGCAAATGTCAAAAACAGAAGCAAATCACATGATAAAAAATGGCAAATGAACTCAAAGGAACCCTAACCCCATATGATTTCACATCCCAAAGGACAAGGTCTAACTCTTAACCTAAAGAAACTTGGGATTTTTCTAAGTTTGCTAGGGTTTTAGGGTACCTTAAGAGGGAAAATGAAAATCAAATGGAAAATGCAAGATAAATTTATGGAAAACTTATCCTAGTTACTACATGCTATATAGAACGCAATACAAAAAGAATCATTGTCAAACCCATCATGGTTAGGCAGAAAAGAATTTTCAAAGTTAGGGTTCTAAAAAAGGAATTTTATGAACCCTAAATTCAAGAAAAATGTCAAAATGGAATCAAAATCAAAAAGAAATTTGTATGAATGGTTTGACAATTTTTCTAAATGTCCTAAGATGCAATGTGAATTTTTTTGGGATTTTTAGAAACCTAAATGGTATTTTAATTAATTAATTTCCATAATTAATTAAAATAAACATTTAAATATTTTTAAAATCATTTTTTAATGCAAAAAATAAAAATAAAAATGTTTTTGGGTGGAGGAAAATATTTGAGATTAAAATGCAGAAGGAAATATTTTTATAATTTTTCTAAGTATTTTAAATAAATTGGTAAAGAAAATGTATTTAAATGAAAATAAAATTAAAAATGGGTGAAGTCAACTGATCCAGTGGATGAGGTTTGAATGGGCTTTGACTGCCAGCACAGATGGATGGCCTGGATTGAATCTGGCTTAATTACTTAATTAATTAATATTTAAACTTAAGTGAAGTGATATGAACCATTCATGCGAGCGGGAACTAAGATCATATGGCTGACATTTAATCCTGGCCACTAAACCCTAATTAGGGTTCTTATCACTTTCAGGTGACCGGAGCAAGCTCCGGTCATCTTCTTCGGCTAGCCAAACATGCTATCTCACTCAAAACTTAATATAAACGCATCAAACTCTCCAGAAATGATCATCACCTCACTCTAAACAAGAATCAACCAACAAATTTCATTTATTTCACATGAACAGCTTGAATCGAAGCAAAACGGAAAATCAAACAGAAATTTCAGAAGCTTGTGAAATGCTTAAAACTCAACCATTTTCGAAATAAAACATATCATGGCAATCAGGAGAACACATAGAATCATTCTATAACCTAAAAGAGAAGTTCTGGAAAAGGTTTTGAAGGTGGCTACCTGAGCTGAAGCTTTCACTTCTGGAGCTTTTGGACCTCTTCTTTTGTGCAAACCCTCTTTATTTGACCCCCTGATGAAGTTGCAATGCTTGGAAGGAGCTTAGAATGGCTGGATTGTGTGGTTGCACTTCAACTGGTCAGAAATCGTGTTTGTGTTTAGCTGGCATTTAGGGCTTGGTAATGGTTGTGAAATGCTCTAATGGTGATGGTGAGTTGAATGATGAAGTTTGTTTGGAGTTTTAGTGGCTGAGCTGAGTGTTTCGAAAGCTTTTGCTTCAAGGTGATTTTTTGAGAAACTTGGCTTATGAGATGATCTGAGCTTGTGTGTGTTATGGATTGGCTTGCTTTTAGTCCACATAACATTTTTTGATAGGTCAGAAAGTGGGTGGTGGCCTGTGGTGATTGGTATGGACAAGTTGCCAAAATGTCAACATTAGGTGTACTTGAGGTATGGGCTCATGTTGCAGTTTTTTTGGGCATGTACTGGCTCAGCAAAGATTAAGCAGAACCATGGAAAATGTTTTGGGGTGATGCAGCAAGTGTATGAGAAGTTTCATGCCCTTTTGCAAATTTGAAGAAGTTTGGCCCCTTTTGAATTACTTGAAGTTCAAGGCATGAAATGGAATGATTCTTTGGGAAATTTTGGTCATAATGCATTGTAGTATGTTTGTATGATGCTTAGAGCGTGATTAGAGGTCACAAAATGACTTGGTATGTGAAATTGCACAAAATCCTCTTTGGTGTGAAAGTGAAAATTATAGGATTTTTGCCAACTTTGCCAAGCCATAACTTGAGTTCCATAATGAATTAAAACTTGTTCTTGTACCTTTTGAAAAGGGAATGATCCAATCTACAACTTTCATGACCAGCAATTTTTCATATGAAGCATTTTTGGTTGAGAAAGAGGAGGTTGAAAAACTTTCCCAAAATGGAAAGTTTCCATTACAAGTCATTTCCATTTTTGGAAACTTTTGGTTTAGCTCAAATTTCTCCAATTTTGTGAACTTCCAAGCACTTAAATGATCAAATAAAGGTCATACAACTTCAATTTGATGAAAATTCCACTTTGGTTCCATTATTGGGGACCTCAGATGCCCTGATTTTGCTCTGACTTGCTCAAGAAGTTACCCAGTGAACAGATGGCTTCCACAATGAATTTCTTCATCAAATTTGGTATACATGATCCTTATAACATATTGAGACTATTAGAAACAAGAATGACCAAAAATATTGGAGTTATGGCCTCTGAAACCAAAACCCTAATTTCAGGTCATTTGTGTAGTGAAACCCTAGCTCTGCTTCCATTCTTTCCCAGTTCTTGTGATTTCTTGGCTTCCTTGATCTTTGAGGGATATAATATGATGATATAACACACATGGACCCTCTTGGAATTATTGGAAACATTTGGAGTGGCTCAGATGGACCCTTGGATTGCTCAGATCACAAACTCTAGATGCGGATGAATTTGAACTAATGTAGTGAAACAAAAATGCAATATAAGATGGTATGCTTATGCTTATGCTTATGCAAACATGAAAGATCACAAGCCATGGTGTGAAATTGAGTGAGGGCAAATTTGGGGTGTTTACAGCTGCCCCTATTCAAACATGAGTTAGCTGTGCAGGATGTAAGCGCCTGGCTTAACAGACAAACAAGATAACTTGTGGTTGAATACCAAAGACAGTCCAAAATTTGAACTCATTGGGGAGAAGAAGAAAAGGGATATAAATTGTAAAAGAAAGTATAGTATGATTATCAAATGCAGGTGATGGAGGACGACCATCGAGCAGAGGACAACTGCTGAGGATAAAGCAATGACGGGTACGACCGACATGCTGGGGAAGGGTAAAGATACCATGATGGGGGCAGCCATCAGGTAAGGAAATAAGACTCTCTGGGGATTTAAAGTTAAAGTCAATGAGGGGGACGACCATCAGGTTTGCAAAGTAAGGTAAACAACGATGGGGACGGCCATCGATTCAAAGAATAAATGAAATAATGATCAGGGACGGTCATCAAAGGTGAAGGACGATCACCTAGCAGGGGACGGCTGCTCTTTATCACGACATAGGACGAATGTCGGATAGAAAAGTCGACGATGGGGATGGCCATTGGATAAGCATGATGAAGGACGATCATCAAGAGGTGAAGGATGATCACCTAGCAGGGTACGACTGCTCTCAGGGTTTATCATGACATAGGACGAATGTCAGATAGCAATATCAACGATGGGGACGACCATTGGATAAAATGATGAAGGACGATCATCAAAAGGTGAAGGACGATTACCTAGCAGGGTACGGCTGCTAATTATCACGACATAGTACGAATGCCAGATAGAAAAGGGTTCCAATAATGGAGACTCCGCTGGGGAAAGGGATAAGGGACGGTCATCCAAAGGTGAAGGACGATCACCTGGAAGGGTACGGCTGCTGAAAGTATCACGACATAGGACGAATGTCGGATAGGAGAAAAGTTGTTCTGCTGGCGACTTACCGAGGAATGGTAAACACGGATGAGTGTTTATGCTTAAGAAATAAAAGGTATAAGTGTTTCGACAATGTGTATAGATTAAAGATGCGGACGAGCATCCTTAAGACCGTGATACGGACGAGTATCGATAGAAACAAACGCTGATGCGTGTTCAGAGATGATGATACGGACGAGTACCAACTGGTTAACAAAGAACACGGACGAGTGTCGAATCTATGGGGAATATGTGTATATACAAGACACGGACGAGTATCTATATAAGTATGAATGAGTATTGTGAAGTATGAGCAAGACACGGACGAGTGTTCAACCTTCTGGGGAAAGGTGACACTGACGGGTGTCAGAAGAGAAAGTGTATAAGTTATGAACTTATGAGTGTAAAAGGTATTCTGGCGACCTGCGGAGATAGGATGACACAGACGGGTGTCAATGAGAGTGTATTATAAACAAGTGTATTGTTTGCAACAAGTGTTTAGGCAACTATGTTGGGGATTAGTGACACGAACGGGTGTCAAAAGAGTATATAGGTATCTGTATTCAAAGAAGATGTTTGCGGCTTATATCTGCAGGGGAATAAAATGACACGGACGAGTGTCAAAAAGGGTATATATGAACATGTATTTGTGTTGGGGAGTGCAAAGGGGACACTTTGGCTTTTATTTGCAAGGGACGTGAGTCTTTTATATATGTTGCTGATGGAATACTGATGGTATTTGTAGGTGACTGGTTCGAACCTGACTTGTGATCATGCAAATGTTTGATTTCTTGTCGTAATGCTCCGTATTAGACGGAATGCTACGCTTTGTGGGGAAAATGATGCGAATGCTATGATTATGCAAAAGAAACCGATCCGGGATTCGGATCCCGCTGTTGTGATGATCTCTGGTTGATCTGTTTGAAGGAGATCCCCAGATGGGGAAGAGATCACTGGTAGATCTGATAAGATATATGGTTCTGCTTTGGGGAATAGATCACTGATAGATTTATCCAGTAAGGAGAAAACCCAGCTGGGGATGAGGAAGCTTTCGTCACTTTGTTGTGTGAGAATTTCAGGCATTGCTCTTCTGGGGAGATGGTTCTTCTATCTTTGAGAGACCTGGTACTCTGTTTGGGGGAGGAAAGATCATTGAACGACCTTCCTAGAGTTCTCTGTGGGGATCCTGACTGGGGATGAGGAGACTTTGACAACTTCGTTGGGGAAAAATCATTTCGGATGCTGCTTGGAGAAGATGTGTTGGGGAAGTGATGCTTGGCATGCCCCATGCTACGTATTTGAATACCTGCAACTTGTTAAAACAAAGAAATGCACGAGTATCCCGAGGTATCCCTTACCGGATTCCGTCATAGGAGTTAGACATTCCTAAGAGTAAATACATTTCCAGCAAGCATTTATTAAGAATGGCTCATTTGTTTTATGCAAATATTATATCATGGATATTGGACATTTTGCAAACGAAACAAAAATGTACGAAACGAGGTGTGACTGAAAACTCTAATTTTATTAATCTGGATGCCCTGAATCGGTAAGTACAGTCAAAGAAACAAATCCCCTGGAATGAGGAGATTGTTACAAATTAAAAAAGTAAAAGTGTTGGCAATGTTGACGACACTTCGGTGAGCTTTCTTTGATATGACCCGTATGACCTTGACGTTCTTCTTATCTTGCTTTCTGAAGAAGGTTGATTCTGACTAATGCTTTATCCTTTCGAAGCTTTCCGTGTTGTGAGTGATACAGACAAATTCAGAATGCAGTTCTTCGCTTATTCCCTGATTTTGCGTGGATCGCACTTTCGGGTTTTCAATCCACCGGGATACCCATTTTTGCTTGAGCTGTCCAATGTAGCTTTTCAACTCAACGGGTGTATATTCTTTCAATTTTCCCTTTTTTTGCCCGTGTATTTTATTTGGTTTTTGACTCGCCGAGATGCCCTATTTTTGCCTGGATTTACATTCTGTTTTTAGGTCCAGTGGGTCATTTTATGCGAAGTATTTTTTAACTGCGTCTGAATTCACAGGGGATAAGAAATCTTCACCATCCATACTAGTGAGCATCAGTGCTCCACCAGAGAAAACTTTCTTTACTATGAATGGACCATCGTAATTCGGAGTCCATTTGCCCATGTGGTCTGTGTGAGGAGGAAGGAGTCTTTTCAACACAAGATCTCCTACTTGGTATTCCCGAAGCTTGACTTTCTGATCGAAGGCTTTCTTCATTCTTTTCTGATATAACTGCCCATGACATATTGCAGCTAATCTATTTTCTTCGATCAAATTCAGTTGATTGTACCGAGAACGGACCCATTCTGCTTCGTTCAGCTTGACATCCATTAATACCCGTAAGGAGGGTAATTCAACTTCAACAGGGAGGACTGCTTCCATACCATACACAAGTTGATAAGGTGTTTCCCCAGTGGATGTTCTTATTGAGGTTTGATACCCATTCAAGGAAAATGGTAGCATTTCATGCCAGTCTTTGTATGTAACCACCATCTTTTGCACAATCTTCTTGATGTTTTTGTTAGCTGCCTAAACAGTGCCATTCATCTTTGGCATGTAAGGAGAAGAGTTGTGATGTTGAATTTTGAAGTCCCGGCATAGTTCTGCCATCATTTTGTTGTTTAAATTGGAACCATTATCAGTAATGATTCGCTCTGGTACTCCATATCGACAGATGATGTCTCTTTTCAGGAATCTGGCTACCACTTGTCTGGTGACGGTTGCATATGAAGCTGCTTCAACCCATTTGGTGAAGTAATCAATGGCTACCAGGATGAATCTGTGGCCATTTGAAGTTGTCGGTTCAATTTTCCAATCATGTCAATGCCCCACATGGCAAAAGGCCAAGGTGAAGACATCACGTTCAAAGGACTTGGAGGCACATGCACTTTATCTGCATAGATCTGGCATTTATGGCACTTTCTGGCATAGGCACAACAGTCTTCATCCATTGTGATTCAGTAGTAACCTGATCTTAATAATTTTTTAGCCATTGCATGTCCTCCAACATGGGTACTGAAAGATCCTTCATGCACCTCGTGCATTAGCAAGTCTGCTTCTTTCTTATCAACACATCTGAGAAGAACCATGTCAAAGATTCTCTTGTATAATGAACCATCGGTATTAAGGAAAAAACTACCGGCCAGCCTTCTTAATGTCTTCTTATCATTGGATGATGCCCCAGGTGGGTATGTTTGATCCTATAAGAAACATTTGATGTCATGGACCAAGGCTTGTCATCTTTAGCAATGTCAATAGAGAAAACGTATTTTGGTCGGTCAAGTCTGGATACAGAAATCCGTGGCACATAATTTGCAGTTTTAACCTTGATCATGGAGGAAATGGTAGCCAAAGCAGCTGCGAACTGATTTTCATCTCGAGGGATATACTCGAGCTTAACCGTTGGGAAGAAAGTCAATAGTCTCCTCGTGTAGTCGCGGTATGGAATCAGATGCTATTGGTGAGTGTACCATTTGCCATTGGTATGATTGATTACCAAAGCTGAATCCCCGAATACAGTTAAAGCCTTGATCCTGAGGTCAATGGCTTCCTCAAGACCCATGATATAGGCTTCGTATTCAGCTTCATTGTTAGTGCATGCAAAAGTGAGTTTTTCCGAGAAAGGCATGTGAACTCCTTTAGGTGTAACAAGCACTGCACCAACTCCACGACCATTCATATGTACAACCCCATCAAACATCATATTCCACTCTTCTTATGGGTCAGGCCCTTCAGTGTGAACAGGCCCTTCATGATCTTTCGCTTTTAGGAACATGATGTCTTCATCAAGGATATCATATCTCATGGGCTGATAATCATCAATGGGTTGCTCAGCCAGATAGTCAGACAGTACACTGCCCTTGATGGCTTTTTGAGATGTGTACTGAATTCCATACTCTGTTAGGATCATTTGCCATCTTTCAACCCTTCCGCTAAGTGTTGGCTTCTCGAATATGTACTTGATTGGGTCCATCTTTGAAATCAACAAGGTAGTGTGGGTCAACATATACTGCCTTAGTCGGCTAGCAGCCCACGCTAAAGCACAACAAGTTTTCTCGAGCAGTGAATAACGTTGTTCAAAGTCGGTAAACTTTTTGCTTAGGTAGTATATTGCATACTCTTTTCGACCAGACTCGTCATGCTGGCCCAACACGCACCCCATTGATCCTTATAATACTGTCATGTACATTATTAGGGGTCTTCCTTCAACTGGAGGCATAAGAATTGGAGGTTCTTGTAAGTACTCCTTGATTTTGTAAAAAGCCTTCTGGCAATCTTCGTTCCACCTGACCGTTTGTTACTTTCTTAACAATTTGAACAGGGGCTCACAGGTTGCAGTAAGATGATATATGAACCTTGATATGTAGTTCAATCTACCTAGGAACCCCCGAACTTCCTTCTTAGTCCTTGGTGTCGGCATCTCCTGAATGGCTTTGACTTTGTCAGGATCAACTTCAATTCCTTTTTCACTTACAATGAATCCCAGCAGTTTACCAGAACGCACCCCGAATGTGCATTTGTTGGGGTTTAGTTTTAGCTGGTACTTTCTCAGACGCTTGAACAACTTCAGCAGATTTACATAATGATCTTCTTCATTGAGGGACTTGGCAATCATGTCATCCACGTAGCATTCAATTTCTTTGTGGATCATATCGTGGATTAACGTCACCATAGCCCGTTGATAAGTAGCATCGGCATTCTTCAGTCCAAACGGCATTACCTTATAACAAAATGTGCCCCAAGGTGTGATGAAGGTAGTTTTCTCCATGTCTTCGGGTGACATTCTGATCTGATTATACCCGGAAAATCCATCCATGAAGGAAAACACCGAGAACTGAGTTGTGTTGTCGACCAATACATCAATGTGAGGTAATGGGAAGTCATCCTTCGGGCTAGCTTTGTTCAGATCCCGGTAATCCACACACATCATTACATTGCCATCCTTCTTAGGCACGGGTACAATGTTATCAACCCACGGCGGGTAACTAGTTACAGCAAGGAAACCGGCATCCCACTGTTTTTGTACTTCTTCTTTAATCTTCATGGCTATATCTGGACGAGTACGACGTAGCTTCTGCTTTACTGGAGGATAATCTTCTTTCAAAGGAAGCTTGTGCATAACAATATCAGTATCCAGACCCGGCATGTCTTGATAGGACCATGCAAAGATGTCGACGTATTCTCGAAGCATGTCAATGAGCTGTTCTTTTATTGAAGCTTGAAGACCGGCCCCAATCTTCACTTCATTCAAATCCTCTTCGGTATCAAGATTAACAGTTTGAACCTCTTCCCTATGAGGGGTGATCACTTTCTCTTCCTGACTCAACAACCTAGCTAACTCTTCAGGTAACTCATAGTCTTCTTCAACCCCTTCATCAGCTTGATTAATTGGATTGTCGAAGTCATATAAGGTCATAGCAGTGCTGTTGTCGGTGCAATCTAGAGGATAATCTCTGCAAGGGTTGAGATTGGTTCGTTTTAGTGATCAGTTTTAATCTTGTTTAGAAAACGTAAAAATGAAGTTGTTTATTTTGAAAACATTGCCATTTTATTGTTTTGTACAAAAGTGAAAAATGAAAAGACAGTGAGCGAAAAAGAGACTCGTTTGCAAAAGATGTACGATATTCATTGATAAATCATTTGCCCAAAATTACAATATGGCCCTATTACAAAATGAGTCCTGACACCTTAGGCAATATGCAGGACTTGATGCATGCTAAAAAGACAGGAAATAATAATTACTCTGTAGCAGTAACCCTTATAATTTCCTGGGAAGACCAGTTAAGGACTTGGTTCCCCGTGATCCTTGGACGTATCCAGCTCTCCAGGTTGCGGTTGCTTTCCACCTTGTCTTCCAGATTGTTAACAGCATCTGGGGTGAGAATCCCCCCACTGATGAACTTGGGCTCCTTGGCAGCCTCTGATTGATTTTGTCGGAATGGTCTGTAACCCAAACCGAATCTATCTTCCTTTTTCTCCACTGGCAGCAGCTTGCCCCAGCCTTGAGCAGTACCTTCTTCAACAACCTTCCGGGCTTGCTGATAGGAAACAATTGAAGTACCCCTCTTGTCTTCCTGGGATGCAGCAAATACTTCAGTAGCCTCATTGATATTCAGGGCCTCAAACCCTTGGCTCATTGTCTCATGGATTTCACCATCCATCTCAATATACTTGTATGTAGCCAGATGGATAACAAATATGTCTTCTTCACCACAGATGGTGATAATCTATCCTTCCCATTCATACTTCAGTTTCTGGTGAAGGGTCGACGTTACTGAGCCTGCGGCGTGAATCCAAGGTCGACCTAGCAAACAGCTGTAAGCAGGCTGTATGTCCATCACATAGAAAATGGTCTTAAAGACTTGTGGACCGATTATCACTGGTAACTCCACCTCTCCAAGAACAGATCTCTTGGATCCGTCAAAAGCCCTAACCACAAGGTTACTTGGCCGGAGAGCTATCCCTTCATACTCGAGCTTGACAAGGGCTTTCTTGGGTAAGACATTGAGTGAGGACCCAGTGTCTACAAGAACATGAGACAATACATCTCCTTTGCACTCCAAGGTTATGTGCAAGGCTTTGTTGTGAAGACGTCCCTCAGTTGTTAAATCAGCATCAGTGAAACCTATCCCATGGCTAGTATTGACATTTAACACTATTGTTTCCAGTTGATTCACAGTGATCTCTTCTGGCATGTAGGCACCGTGCAGAACTTTGAGTATTGCATCCCGATGGGCTTCGGAACATAACAGCAGTGATAGTATAGAGATCTTTGAAGGAGTCTGGTGGAGTTGGTCCACAACTTTATAGTCACTTCTCTTAATAATCCTTATAAACTCATCCACATCCTGATCAAAGGATGATTTATGAGTTTCTTTTGGTGCAGATTCTTCCGGTATCACACTCTTCCCTTTGGCTTTGGCAACAGCCTCTGCCTCAGTTTGGTTCTAGGGACCTGTGATGCAAAGAGACGTCCGCTTCGGGTGAAGCCTCCACCTCCCCCAACATTGTCCACTTGGGGTGTGAGAACTGGAGAATCAAGAAGGAATTTCTCTCTGTTGCAGTATAGATCAGCACCATAATGCCATGGTATAGCACTGTTTTTATCGTATGGGATTGGCCCGGGCACTGTGATAGTGACCGGGCTCACTGCAGCAGATGTTGGAACCGTAATCGTCTGTGGATCGTAAAAAATAGTAACAGGACCTCTGGTGGACGTTGGTGGAGGTGAATTGAAGCTTTGCTGAGACTGTTGTTGATGTTGTTGAAAGTTGTTGGAGTTCGGGACCATTGTCGGGTCATAATACATTGTGATAGTGGAAATATCATTGTTGGTTGTTGAAGTTATAGTAGCTGGTGCAAATGAATTGTCGTGTGTTGAAGTGATAGATGGAACGATTGATGAAGTTTTAGCTGAATCGGTTGGAACAATGGTTGTTGTAGTTGTAGAAGAACCAATAGGAAAGATGGTTGTTGTATTTGTAGAAGAATCACTTGTTGTTGACAAAAGAGTTGTTGGTGTTGTAGAAGCTGTGGTTGTAATTTGCAGAATGCCTTCTTTGATCAAGCCATTAATTCTACTCCTCAAGTTCGCACACCCATTCTCAGAAAGTTTGCATGATTCACAACAGGCCTCACAACCTGGGAACACATGGCACTTTAAAAGATGGGCTTTAACCTCAGCCAGAGGTGTTTGAATACATGCAATGTCTTCTATTAAATTCAGGGGTGATCCATCCTCTACAGCATTAATCCTTGGCCCACTGTGGCTTGGCATAGGGTTTTTCATTACATTGGGAGGAGGTGCAAAGTTCAGGGCTTTTGAATCTACTAAATCCTGAACCTTCATATGCAGGGCTCTGCATTTTTCCGTAGAATGACCAGGTGCGTTAGAGTGAAAAGCACACCTAGCATTGACATCATAATTTCTAGGAAGGTTTTGAGGATCAGGTGGAGCTAATTTCCTCAACTCAACAAGATTGAGCTTTAGGAGTTGTGGCAGCAGTGTAGCATATGGCATAGGAATGGGGTAAATCACTCGGTTGACCTGAGATGGTTGTTGTTGAAACGGGCGTTGTTGTTGATTTTTGATGTTATTGTTGTATGATCTCGGTTGCGGAAATTGTTGTTGTTGCAGAAAGTGTTGCGGTTGTTGAGTATACTGAGGAGGTGGAGCAAGGATAGTAACAGCATCAACTGTTCTGGGCAAGTATTGGGGTCTCCCTCTTCCCATGTGCACAGAGTTTGTCTCACCAAATCTACGGGGCCCAGCAAATGGTTTTCTTGTACTGCTTGAACTGGCACCGTTATCGGAGATCTTTCCCATCTTCAATAGGCTCTCTATTCTTTCTCCAACTATCACCACATCTACAAAGCTGGTAGAATAAAATGCAGTCAATCTGTCAATGTAGGTTCCTTGAAGAGTATTCATGAACATGTCTGCCATTTCCCTTTCAGACATGGGAGGTTGAACTGCAGCAGCAAGTTGCCTCCACCTTTGGGCATATTCTCTGAAGCTTTCACGGGAAGGTTGAGACATTCCCATTAGGAGGGTCCTGTTTGGGGCCATGTCCAAGTTATACTGATACTGACGGAAGAAATTTTCAGCCAAGTCCTTCCAGTTTCTTACTGTGGCTCTAGTCAAATGGGAATACCATTCTCGGGATGCCCTTGTTAGACTATCCTCGAAGTAAAACATCCACAGCTTCTCGTCCATGGTGTATGCTTTTAACCTTCCAAAGAATGATTGAAGGTGGGTGCGTGGGCAGGATGTGCCATTATACCTTTCAAAACACGGGGGTTTGAACTTGTGAGGAATTCTCACCCCTTCCACCAGTCCCATGTCCATGACATCAAAGCCTAGGGAGTTTTAGGATTCAAGAGACCTCAGCTTCTCTGCAATTTCATCCAGCCTACGGTCGTAAACTTCGTCCCCGGCTCCAACAACTGTAAACTGCTCTTCTTGTGGATCCTCTTGCAAGACCCTTCCTCCAGCAGTGTTACCCTGAGTATTCCATATGGCATTGATCCCTGGGTTTAGATGAGGCCCAAACTCTTGTGGATCAGTGTGAGGCTACACATGATCGTTATTACTGGTACCTCCTGTACCTGGATGGTGTTCTTCAGGAGTCTGCCTTTCAACCAACTCCCTTAGTCTTTCTTGGCTTTGAGCTAAACCAATCCTTACAGTTATGAATTGAGTCATCTGATTCCTCATCTCAACCCTCTCATTGGCCATCTGGGCCCTCACTTCATTCAAGTCTTGCTGAACTTGATCCATCTGTAGTCCCGGAAGGTTGTTTCTTGTCGGGTACCGGTGCGTTCTGTTGATAGGGAACATTCTTCTGCGAGCAATGCTTCCTGAAACCACAACAAAGTGAGAAACAACAATAAAACAAAACCTACAAAACAAAGAAAATATTAGTATGCAATGCAATATGCTTATTTGTCTTCCAAGGGTATCCGGTTTGGTTTTTTGGTTTTGACCTTTCCAGACCTCGAGGAAATGCTGATAATGTTGTAGAGATAGATAAAGTCCACCAATAATACAAACTGATATATTACAAAGAGTGAAAATACATAGTTTAATTATAATAACATCCCCATGGTGGGTCAAAATACAACAGCAAAATCAAAAGTACAACAAAAGAAAAGTACAAGCAAAAGAGGTAAACATCTAATCCAAACTCATCCTCTCTAACTTCCTTCAGGAGGGCCTCAGTCACTGGACCCACTGGGTGCTCTGTGATATTCCTGGTGATGAGGTTCCTGGTAGCAATGGCATTGGTCAACTTCTTATGCTTATCCTGATCCTTTGACCTCTTCAACCACGCCTGGAGTTTCAATTCAGATATCTCCTTTTGTGCTGCCAATAATGCCTCCTGATGCTTCTTCTCACTAGCCTCTGGTTGCTCTATCTTAGCTTAAGTTCTCTGATCTTCTTTTGCACGGGCTTTAGTGATCCAGATCCACCTAGCCTGGCTTTCCTCTAGATAATGCTCTGCCCTAGCCTTCTGAGTCTTTGCTTCCTTGCAAGCATTCTTCAGTACTAACTCCCTTGCCCTTGCCTTCCTGATGTAGTCATTCGTCTTCTCAATCTTGGTCAAATGCTCAACCCTGAGCCTTTCCAATCTCTCATTATCTAGACGGCTGTCATTTCTCTCCCATAGAGTCTTCTTCAAGGCTTCAGATAGCTGAGTATTCCTCTCTTTCAGATTTTCAAACTCTTTCAAACTGACAGTAGCTGCAGGTTGCACTGTAGAGGGTCCAGGTACATCTTCTAAAGTGAATGGCATTCGGGTGATCTGAGCTCTGGTACGAGACCGATCAGAAGACTGTGTTGAAGAAATGTTGTTGCACTTGCCAAGGATGGATGTTCCCTTGGTCTGGATGTTATCCCAAGCCCAGGAAGCTTTCCTGACAACAGCAGAGTTGGGCTGGATTTCACAGTAGAGGGTCTCAGCAAAATCTTGCCCCCTTGGGGGATGAACCAAAGCATATCCTAATTGTCTCTTAAACAGTAAAGGGTTGTAGTTAATGCAACCTTTTACTCCTATCAAAGGCACATTAGGGTATTTCCCACACCTAGTAATGATGTCCTTGCCTTTGGTGCTCTGAGTGCACCATCTAATGTCTTCTGATGTCAAGGCAATAAATCTCTTATCCCAGTTCTTCTGCTGATGAGGGTTCAAAAAGGCATCTGACTTTGGCAAGTGTCTTAGCAGCCAAGAGTAATAGAGAGGAGCACAATATCTGACCAGTATTCCTCTTTGCTTCTCATTCCTCTGATGTAATGAATAGTAGAAGTCTCCCAACAAGGTAGGAACTGGGTTCCTCAATAAGAACAGGTGAATGGCATTCTTGCTCACAAACTTTGGCTCATCTGCAAACAAGATAATCCCATATATATTGAGGGCAAGAATTGCACAGACAGCCTTCCATTCCCCTATTGCAGCATGCAAGGTAGCCTGGGAGATCAAGAAGTCTAGGTGAAGGCCGGTAACCCCAGCCTCGGTTGCCATGTTCTGATCATTGAGAGAAGGCTCCAAATGCAATGTGTCGTACCCCGAAAAATACGACCTTACGCGATCCGAAAGGACGGAGTCACGCACCGGACAGACTGAAGAGTCACCACCTAATTCTATTTATTCCCGAAGAGGGAAAGGGAAGATATAGATACAACCCGGGAAGAAAAGGATGAGGACAAAGGTCAACGGAACCATTGTCTGGGTTCGGGAGTCGGTTATGCAGGGGGGAGGTATTAGCACCCCCTACATCCATCGTACTCGATGGGAACCATCTAAGTTATCATGCGCGAAAGGATGTCTATGCTTAAATGAATTACTTGCTAGAGGGAAAAGAGTTGAATTATAAGTTAGATTGATCCTAGGTGCTCGGCAAGGATTGAGATCCTCGTGCCTACGTACTCCCGTGTGCAATGGGAAAGTCAGAGCCTCGTAGTTCGGCCTACTACGGTTGATAGTTGTTGATTTTATTACCTTTCTTCGACGAAAGGGTTTAGGAGTCGATTTGTACTAAAGACGAGCGTCTTGCGTCGAAATTATCGGAGCGAGTAACGAGAGCTCGTTATCCTCCTTTCTACCGCTTAAGGCTCGTGGCGTACAATTCTTCTCGTATTTATTAAAGTGTTTTATTTCCTAAGACCGCTTGACGTTGGATCAAGGGTTTGGATCTAAAAAGAATCGTTTTGGTTTTTTGAGGTTAGAGGGTAAATGCAGGTGGGGGTTTATTTTGTGGTTTGTTTAGCGAGGCACAATGCGCTCGGCTCGCAAGGTAAGGTGGATCCAAATAAACGAAAATGATAACTGGAAGATAAAGTACAAGTGTGCGAGTGAAATCGCTTGGCGTTGAACCAAGGATTCAGAATTAAGTAAAATACGGAAAATAAAATGCGTACAAAGTAATGGGAGAGGGATACAAAATAAATACAGGGGATTGCGAGAAATAAAGGGGTCTCGTTGTAATTCGCCCAAGAGAAAGCGTGTGTGCAGTGTTTTTGAACTATTCGAAGGCGTTCGGCCTTTTTATTCGGAAACAACTATTCGAAGGCGTTGGACCTTTTTCAGACGCGTCGAAATTTGGTTTGTTTACTACCTTAGAGACGATTTAATGAAATCGTTCTATGAGGAGTCGAATCATTTTTTGAAATGCGGAAATAAATAAATAAATTAAATTAAATTGCGAGAATTAAATTAAGATAAAATAATAAATACAAATAATTAAATAAATCAAATAATATTGAGAATAATGAGTGAAATAAATTAATTTAAATGTTTATTTGTCAAAACAATAAAATAAGAATAAAGAAAAACTAATTACAAGGAGGGCCTCATATTGACCGAGTATCACCGATTTAACAAAATCGGGCGATGCATCGGCCTTTTGTTATGTCATTGGCCCTTATAATAATCAAAGAAAAAAAACAATGGAACATGAATAAAATGAAAATAAATCATATTTAAAACAAAAAGGAAAAAAACTATGATTTTCCTTCAATTAAACTTAAGTAACAGAAATTTAAGAAAAAAAACAAAATGAAATATTAAAGAGGTGGTGGGAGTATGCGCCTGTCATCAGGATAGTAAGTACCGAAAAATGTTGGGCTAAGAGGCCCAAACCAAAATAGCCTAAAGGGGTTTACATGATAAACAATATGCATAATAAAAAACAACAAGACCTGTTTTAGAATCAGACAACACGATAAAGAAAAGGGTGTCAACCTTTGCGTTTCACAACCGCCGTCTCTTGCAATCGGATTCGAGACTCGCTCTCTACAGTTGTTCATGGTTTCGAATCGGTCTCTCTGTCACGCCTCTAGTTCGCTCTCATTCGGTTTCACCGATTTACTCATTTTGTTCACCGCGGCTTCTCAGTCTCAGCGGCGGTGAAGGTCAGCGGTCTGAGTTTGGTTCACGGTTTAATGGCTTTTCGCGGCGGCGGCCGGCGTCAGTTGCGGTGAGTGTTCGGATTTGCGAAGGTTTGGTGTTTGCGTGGATGATTTTCACGGTGGCTGGGGGTAAATCGCGGTGAAGTGGTTTCGGAAGGATGTGGTTTAACGGCGGCGGTCGGCGCGATTTAGGGGTGGCTCGCGATTGCTTTCGGGTGGTTATGGATTTGTGTTAGTTGTTTTTGATTGATGAGAAAAAAATGGCTTATTGTGGTTGATGAAGGGCGTTGATTTGGTGATGGCGAATGGAGGAGTTGACGGCGGTAAAGGTAAGGTTTTGCGGTTTAAGGTTTGTACAAAGCTGGTTTTTTGAAGGTTTTTTGTGCTGGTAAAAAAAAATTGAGTTATGAATGCAGGTTGAGGATGTGATTCAAAGGGTTTTTTTTTTGAAGTTGAAAAAAGAAAAAAAAAAGTGTTTGTTTTTTTTATCCTCCTCTGCGCTCTGAGTATGAGAATCCTTAAATAGAGAGAGTGAAATTGGATACGAAGGAGGAAATTTTGGAAGGAATCATTTTTTTGTTTATGCAAGTTGTGTTTGTGATTGTTGGTGCTGAAATTTTTTGTACGATTTCCGGTTGTGTGTGGGAGTGGGAGGACAGGCTGTGGTTGTTGGGGGAGTTATACCAGATGGTGTAGTAGCTGTGTGCTGAATGCGTAGAAGCGAAAAAAGACAAAAAGCAAAATATCATAATAATAATAATAATAATAAGGTACTAATGCTAATGATTAAAGATAATACTCGATAATAGTAATAGTAATGAAGGATTAGTAATAATAAAAAACTAATAATAATAACAAAAAGAAAAATAATAATAATGTGAAATGGAAATAAACAATAATAATAATAATGATAATAAATAAAAATAATAAAACGACTAAATAATAATAATAATAATAATAATAATAATAATAATAATAATAATAATAATAGAGAAATTAATAACAATAATATAGATAAATAATAATATAGTACTAATAATACTAAAAGAAAATAAAAAGAAAATGATAATGAATACCTTTTGTAATGAACTATGAGAAAAATAAATTAAAAAAGAAATGAAGATTAAAAATGGATAATGAATTTTTATAATTGAAATAAAAATAGATAGAAAATAGAATATGATTATGGATGAAAAATTTATATATATAAAAAAATGAATCGCTACCACACTAAACTACACTGATTTTTAACACTGCTCACACTCCGATAAGCTCAAAATGAACCTTAATTTCCGCACAAACCCTGAGAAAAGAAACGACATATATTTATTTATTTTTCGAATATCAGGCAGAAAAAATAAAATAGTACATATGTTTTTTTGAATTTTTGAATAACGGTTAGACGGAAAATAAAATAGTACATATTTCTTGGATTTTTAATAACGGTTAATAAACAGAAAATAAAATGGTGTGGGTAGGACAAATTTGGGGTATGACACAATGCCCTGGCTATGTCTTCATTTCTGGGATCAACCATCTCAGGGTTGAAAGGAATCCCTCTCCTGATAGGGACTCCTAACAACATGGAAAACTCTTCTAGCAGAAGTCCCAATTGGAAATCAGGGAATGTGAAACATCTGAGTGGAGGATCATAGAACTGCAAGCAAGTATGGATCATGCTCCTCTAAGATGAATCTAGATCCATGACCATGTCCAATATGCCTTCATAATGCTCTCTGAATAGTGGGATATTATCAGAGGTAATGAGAGACTGGACCTGCCTGATGCCAATCAGGGTGGGCTCAAAGAAGTGGTATGTGATGTTGCTCTTTCTTGAAGTGTCCATGCTGATGATGGATGCTGGTGAAGAAGTTGAGAGAATCTGTTGATGAAGGTCACTGAATGAGATGCTGGAGGTGGGTCTCAGATGAAGATAGCTGGAGAAGAACCACTGACAAACTGATGAAGGTACTGGAGTAGACAAATGAAGTAGTCTGAGCATCAGAAGGGGTCAAAACCAAACCAAAGATGATAAGATGGATACCCTGTAAAACAAATAAGCAAATGTTAAATGATGCAGAAATTATGTATGCAAAATGATATGCAAGGGGTTTGTGATCAAGTGCTGGATCTGTTTATCTGCCTACGTAAAAGTACATGTATGTCCATAAGTCCAGATGGAGGCTTAGAAATCTAGTAACCAGGTGGGGGACTCAAATAAAGAGTCACAAGTCCAGGGTAATCACAAGAAATGTCCAAATAATACAACCTTAACAAATCTAGTAACAAGGTATGATGTGGCCAAGGGTTCCTGCAAACCTATAAACATCTCAACCCCCTCACATGTAATGTTCTAGAACAAGGATCCTCAGACTTGGATCAGTTATGAGAAGTGTAAACACTTCTTAACCCGGAGGTACAGTGTTTACAATAACCATAAAAGATCCTCGTCTAATTCACCTCAGATGCTGAAGGTCATAAAAATCTCATCCAGACTTAGCAGGCTTCCCAGATAGCCATAGTACTACAGGAAATTTGTAGCACAGAGTTCTCAAGAAGAGACCCATGTCTGAACCGTGTTTCATATTCCTGCACCAGACCGAAATGGAATGGGAAAGAATATGAAGCCATTCTAGCCTATGTGTCACTCAGGTCCCAGGTATAGGACCTTAATCACTCAATGAACCCCACCCACCAAGGAAAGCACAGATCCAGCACATGATAATGACAGTATGAAAATGCATAAAATTGTAAATGAAAGCAATAAATAAAGTTGTACAGAAAGCAATAAATAAAGCAAATAAATAGGCACAAGTAGCACATAACACCCCCGTAAACACAAATCAAACAAGCGCTAGGAG
This sequence comes from Lathyrus aphaca, assembly GCA_963966055.1. Lineage (NCBI taxonomy): Eukaryota > Viridiplantae > Streptophyta > Magnoliopsida > Fabales > Fabaceae > Lathyrus > Lathyrus aphaca. Next base: position 378,401,512 of record OZ014519.1, on the reverse strand, counting down.
GAACCCACAAAAAGAACCAGAATCCCTGGTTGCAATATAAGGTTCCCCAGCAGAGTCGCCAAGCTGTCTCTCCCGAAAATTTGCATCCCGGTACAAGCGTGAACGGTCAGCGAAAGGAGAAGTGGAGTGAACTGATTAGAGTCGCCAGCTAGGCATTTTTATCCCGGAGGAAAGGTAATGCTGCAAAAACCTAGGAAAAGATATGGATAAGACGGTCGCGAACCAGAGAAACAAAGAAAGGGGGTTGGTTACAACCTGGGAAGGTATTAGCACCCAGTTTGTCCGTCGTACTCAACGGGATCCACGCTTAAAAGATTGTGTTTAAAGGGGTAGTGTATGTGTTATCTGTGTGCAAAAGCTGAGAAAAGAATATACAAGTGTCGGTGTAGGAAAGTGAAGTGAGGTGCTCAGGAATGAGGCTTAAAAAGAATGTTTAAAGAGGGGGAAGAGACAGAGACTTTTGTTCGATAACTGTTAAGTTATGCCTACGTATCCTCGCGTGCAATGAGGAAGTCATAACACCGTAGTTCGACTCAAAGAGACTGAAAGATAAATTGACTGATGAACTGCTTGCTTATCTATGCTCAAGTGCTAACTGTCTTGCATTAGACGGAAGAAACGAGTTCTCGTTTGTGAATGAAGATGATGAGAAAAGAATCCCGAAGGAGACAATTATTATTTGTTTTTTGTGTTTTCAATCTTTTATTGCTTTTTGTATTTGTCATAAGTTAATGAGCTTAAGCCTAAACCAAGGGTTAGTAAACTCATCATATCCTCCCTTTGATTAGGGATAATGAGAATACCTTAAGTATGAGATAAACATCTCAACTTAATTACCATGATGATGTAGGATTAAGATCATTAACCTACTTGTGATTATTTATATGTTTTTGAGTTTTTGTTTAGTGTTAAGTAATGAGTTTAAGCCATAATCAAGGATTAGTGAACCCATTACACCATCCTAATAGAAGGATAATAGATGATCACACTTAAGTTGAGGAAGATACCTCAACTTAATCCATGATTAGGGATTAACCTCATGACAAAACAAGCCTTTATTAAAGTGGATTTTAATTAAGGGTGAGATTAAGAAGTAAGTTTTGTGATTTGTAAGACAACTTGAGGAGGACTTGGTCATTAACACTAGGGTTAGTCCTTCTTAACCAATAAAGGAAGAATTAGAACCCTAATGCAAGGCCCAAGTTACAAGCTAATGTCTTAGTGATTATTAATATGGATTGGTTAAGAGGTTTAAACAAATTAAGGGTTTAACACTTAGGATTAAAGTTATAAACTCCATCCTAAGAGAAGGATGCAGGCATAACCCTAATCACAAAGCCTTAAAACCTTAAAGGTTTAGTCTCTAATGATGAGGTGAAAAGAGAGACACAAAGAAGACTCAAAGGTGAAAACTAAGGGGGACTAATCACAACCCTAATTATTGTCATGCTTGGATGTTCTTATGGTTTGTAAGGCTTGAGAAAGATCTTCAGAGAAGCCACCAATGGAAGAAGCAGATGAAAGGAGGAGAAGCAGAAGAAACAAGTTACTTACTTCACTGAAGAAGATAAGTAACTTGGAGAAAGAAAGTGAATGATAAACATGAATGAGCAAGCTCACTCTAAGGAAAATGAAATGCAGCAAGGATGCATATGAAGAAGATGAAGAGAAATGAGAAGTGAAGGCAAATTCACTTCTCAAATTACTTACCACCTGAAAATGTTAGCATAAGGAAAGAAGTGAAATGAAATGAAGCATGTGCAAAGGTAAAAACCAAAACCAGAAGCAAACACATGATGCAAATGATCCTACGAGATAATGCAAATTCATGTCAAGTGCTATGAATGTTCATACAAGAGATGGAATGCAAATGAAACATGTAGGAAGCATGAAAACACTTGGATGTTTATGAAATGAAATGGATGCAAAACATAGCAAATGTATGAAGAAATGACCAAGCAATTTTCAAGAAATGTCATAAGATGTCTAAGATGGCATACAAGTGCTTAGAATCTCATGGTAAGTTCACATGTTCATGAAATGCAATGTAAGATGCAAGTATGGATGCAAGATTAGGGTTACATGAAAGGATGAGATGCAAATGTCAAAAACAGAAGCAAATCACATGATAAAAAATGGGAAATGAACTCAAACGAACCCTAACCCTGTATGATTTCACACCCCAAAGGAGAAGGTCTAACTCTTAACCTAAAGAAAATTGGGATTTTTCTAAGTTTGCTAGGATTTTAGGGTACCTTAAGAGGGAAAATGCAAATCAAATGGAAAATGCAAGATAAATTTATGGAAAACTTATCCTAGTTACTACATGCTATATAGAAAGCAATGCAAAAAGAATCATTTTCAAACCCTTCAAGGTTAGGCAGAAAATAATTTTCAAAGTTAGGGTTCTAAAAAAGGAATTTTATGAAACCCTAAATTCAAGAAAAATGTCAAAATGGAATCAAAACCAAAAAGAAATTTGTATGAATGGTTTGAAAATGTATTTATGAGATGATCTGTGCTTGTGTGTGTTATGGATTGGCTTGCTTTTAGTCCACGTAACATTGTTTGATAGGTCAGAAAGTGGGTGGTGGCCTGTGGTGATTGGTATGGGCAAGTTGCCAAAATGTCAACATTGGGTGTACTTGAGGTATGGGCTCATGTTGCAGCTATTTTAGGGCATGTCCTGGCTCAGCAAAGATCAAGGAGAACCATGGAAAATGTTTTGGGGTGATGCAGAAAGTGTATGAGAAGTTTCATGCCCTTTTGCAAATTTGAAGAAGTTTGTCCCCTTTTGAATTACTTGAAGTTCAAGGCATGAAATGGAATGATTCTTTGGGAAATTTTGGTCACAATGCATTTTAGTATGTTTTTATGATGCTTAGAGAGTGATTAGAGGTCACAAAATGACTTGGTATGTGAAATTGCACAAAATCCTCTTTGGTGTGAAAGTGAAAATTATAGGATTTTTGCCAACTTTGCCAAGCCATAACTTGAGTTCCATAATGAATTAGAACTTGTTCTTGTACTTTTTGAAAATGGAATGATCCAATCTACAATTTTCATGACCAACAATTTTTCATTTGAAGCATTTTTGGTTGAGAAAAAGGAGGTTGAAAAACTTTCCCAAAATGGAAAGTTTCCATTACAAGTCATTTCCATTTTTGGCAACTTTTGGTTTAGCTCAAATTTCTCCAGTTTTGTGAACTTCCAAGCCCTTCAATGATCAAATAAAGGTCATATAACTTTAATTTGATAAAAAATCCACTTTGGTTCCATTGTTGGGGGCCTCAGATGCCCTGATTTTGCTCTGACTTGCTCAAGAAGTTACCCAGTGAACAGATGGCTTCCACAATGAATTTCTTCATCAAACATGGTACACATGATCATAATAACATATTGAGACTATTAGAAACAAGAATAACCAAAAAATTTGGAGTTATAGCCTCTGAAACCAAAACCCTAATTTCAGGTCATCTATGCAGTGAAACCCTAGCTTTGCTTCCATGCCTTGCCAGTTCTTGTGATTTCTTGGCTTCCTTGATCTTTGAGGGATATAATATGATGATAGAACAAACATGGACCCTCTTGGAATGATTGGAGACCTTTGGAGTGACTCATATGGACCCTTGGATTGCTCAGATCACAAACCCTAGATGCAGACGAATTTGAACTAATACAGTGAAACAAAAATGCAATATGAGATGGTATGCTTATGCTTATGCAAACATGAAAGATCACAAGCCATGGTGTGAAATTGAGTGAGGGAAAATTTGGGGTCTTGACATCACCAACAAAGCAATTTTCTTCTATCCAACATTCGTCCTATGTCGTGATACTTTCGGCAGCCGTACCCTGCCAGGTGATCGTCCTTCACCTTTGGATGACCGTCCCTCATCCCTTTGCCCAATGGAGTTCCCATTAGTGGAACCCTTTTTCTTTCCGACATTCGCCATATGTCATGATAAAGAGCAGTCGTCCCCTACTAGGTGATCATCCTTCACCTATTGATGATCGTCCTTCATATTTTTACCCGATGGTCGTCCCCATCGTTGATCTTGTTATTCGACATTCGTCCTATGTCGTGATAAACCCCGAGAGCAGCCGTACCCTGCTAGGTGATCTTCCTTCACCTCTTGATGATCGTCCTTCATAATTTTATCCGATGGTCGTCCCCATCGTTGACCTTTTTTATCTGACATTCGTCCTATGTCGTGATAAAGAGCAGCCGTCCCCTGCTAGGTGATCCTCCTTCACCTTCAATGACCGTCCCTCATCATTATTTCATTTATTCTTTAAACCGATGGTCGTCCCCGTCGTTGTTTACTTTACTTTTCAAGCTTGATGGCCGTCCCCATCATTGCCTTACTTCAATCCCCAGAGAATCTTGTTTCCTTACCTGATGGTCGTCCCCATCATGATCTCTTTATTTTCCCAGCTTGTCGGTCGTCCCCGTCCTTGCTTTACTTACCAATTCATCCCCAACAGTCGTCCTCTGCTCGATGGTCGTCCTCCATTTCCTTCATTTGATAATCATGCTATACTACCTTTACAATTTATATCCCTTTTCTTCTTCTATCCAGCGAGTGCAAATTTTTGTCTATCTTTGGTATTCAACCACAAGTTATCTTGTTCGTCTGCTAAGCAAAAGGCTTACATCCTGCAATGCTAACTCATGCTTGAATAGGGGCAGATGTAAACACCCCAAATTTTCCCTCACTCACATCACACCATGGCTTGTGATCTTTCATCTTTGCATAAGCATAAGCATTGCACCTCATATTGTATATTTGTTTCATCTGCATAGTTCAAGTTCATCTGCATCTAGGGTTTGTGATCTAAGCAATCCAAGATTCCATCTGATCCACCCCAAAGGCCTCAAAGCTTTCCAATAGGGTCCATTTGTGTTCTATCATCATATTATGTCCCTCAAAGTTTATGGAAGTCAAGAGATCACAAGAACTGGCAAGGCATGGAAGCAGAGCTAGGGTTTTCACTACACAGATGACCAAAATTAGGGTTTTAGTTTCAGAGGCCTTAACTCCAAATTTTTGGTTCATTCTTGTTTCTAATGTTCTTAAGATGTTATAAGGATCATGCGTACCAATTTTGATGAAGAAATTCATTGTGGAAGTCATATATTCACTGGGTAACTTCCTGAGCAAGTTAGGTCAAAATCAGGGCATCTAAGACCCCCAACAATGGAACCAAAGGGGTATTTTCATCAAATTGAAGTTCTATGATCTTTATTTGATCTTAGAAGAGGTTATAAGTTCACAAGATTGAAGAATTTTGAGCCATTTGCAAACTTGCCAAAAATGGAAATGACTTGTAATAGAAACTTTCCATTTTGGTAAAGATTTTCAACCTCCTCTTTCTTAACCAAAAATGCTTCAAATGAAACATTATTGGTCATGAAAGTTGTAGATTAGGTCTTTCCATTTTCAAAAAGTACAAGAACATGTCTTGATTCATCCTAAAACTCAAGATATGGCCTTTCAAAGTTGGCAAAAATCCTAAAATTTCAAGTTTCATGTCAAAGAGGGATTTTGCAAAATGGCATGTTCAAGCATTCAAATGACCTCTAATCAACTTCTACACTTCATAACATGCCTATGTGACTTCTAAACATCATAATTGGCCCAAGAATTTGGAATTTTCATGATTTGATTCACAAGAAACTTCAAAGAGGGAATTTTGCAAAATCTATGGTATCTCTTCATCCAAGTGATCCAGCTGCATAAAAATGATCCAAGGGCCCTCCACAAAGCCAGTTGAGGCCAGACATGCCTTGGAACCACTCCTGCCATGACCCATGCCCATGGTACAACCAATGTTGACTTTTTGCATTTCACACCATACCAATCAAACTGAGCCACCACCCACTCTCTGACCAATCACAGCCTCTTATGCAAACCCTAAGGACCTCACTCCATAACAGATTCAAGCCTGAAAACCTCTCAAGACTCAGAATCACAAAAATCACCTCATACCTTCATCTCTTTGAAATTCATAGCACAACCACTCAAACTTCAAACTTTCTTCACCATTCAACTCAGCATTACCTAAGGAACAAATCCCAACCATTAAAATGGCCTGAAACACATCACACAACAAATACGATTTTTCACTTCTCAAAACTGAACTTCAGAAAGAGGCCAAATAAACTCACTCCAAGCATCAAGGCATTCTCAGGGAGCTCATTGGGGTTGGTTTGCACCAAAGAAAGGTCCAGAAAGCTCAAGAACTGAAAGCTCAATCTCAGGTAACCTCAAGAGATTTTTATTTTTTGCATATAAAAAGTATATTTTAAATATTTAAATGTTATTTTTAATTAATTAAAGTCTTTTAATTAATTAAAAATACATTTAGGTTTCTAAAAATCACCAAAAAAATCATGAATCATCCTTTTGCATTTAGAAACATTTTCAAACTCTTCACACAAATTTCTTTTTAGGTTTGATCATAACTTGAGAATTTGCTTTGAATTAAGGGTCGTTTAAATCATATTTTTGAACCCTAACTTGAAAAAATCTTTTCTTCCTAACCAAGAAGAGTTTGAATATGATTATCTTTGCATTTTTTTATGCATAGCATGTAATTTATAGGTCATTTATCTCATGAATTTATCTTTCATTTTTGAATTGATTTGCATTTTCCTTTGAGAATCACCCAAAAAAACCTAGAAACTTAGGAAATTCATAACTTTTGAGTGGTAAGGATTTTGACCTTCTCCTTTGGGGTGTGACCTAGTATGGTATTAGGGTTTTTTTGAGTGTGATTTCAAATTTTTATCATGTCATATGCTTCTGTTTTGCTCATGTGCATCTCATGCTTCCATATAACCCTAATTTTTCATGTTTACTTGCATTCATCTTGCATATGCATCCATACATGAACTTGCCATGACATTTATTGCAATCATGTGTCATCTTAGACATCTTAGGACATATTATAATCATGCTTGAACATATCTTCATTCATTTACCATGATTTGTATTCATTTCATTTCATTAACTTTCATGTACTTTCAAACTTCAAAGCATGCTTCCATTTGCATCCCATTCTTGTATGATCACACATATGCACTTTGTATGCCTTTACACCATCTCACGTGACATTAACATTGCATAAACACTTATGACTTTGGTCATTTCATCTCATTGCATCTCATTTCATTTCATTTCTTTATGCCTTGAACTTTATGCATTCATGCTAACATTTTCAGGTGGTAAGTTACTTTGAGAAGTGGATTTGCCTTCACTTCTAATTTCTCTTTATCTCTTTCATATGCAACTTGTTGGTTTCTTTGAAGTGAACTTGTTCACTTGTGTTCATCTCTCACTTCCTTTCTTTAAGTTACTTATCTTCTTCAGTGAAGTAAGTAACTTATTTCTTCTGCTTCTTCCTCCTTCCATCTGCTTCTTCCATTGGTGGCTTCCTTGAAGATCTTTCTCAAGCCTTATAAACCATAGGAACATCCAAGCATGATAATAATTAAGGTTGTGATTAGTCCCCCCTAGCTTTTTTCCTTTGAGTCTCCTTGAGTCTCTCTCCTCATCTTCATAATCAGAGAATAAACCCTTAAAGTTTTAGGATTTTGGAATTAGGGTTATGCATGCATCCTTCTCTTAGGATGGAGTGTATAAATTTAATCCTAAGTGTTAAACCTTTAATATGTTTAAATCTCTTAATCAAATCATCTTAATAATCACTAAGACTTCATCTTTTAACTTGGGCCTTACATTAGGGTTCTAATTCTTCCCTTATGGTTAAGAAGGACTAACCCTAGTGTTTAATGAAAAAGTCCCCCTCAAGTTGTCTTACAAACCATAAATTTCATTTCTTAATATCACCCTTAATTAAAATCCATTTAATAAAGGCTTGTTATCTAATGAATTTAATCCCTGACCATGGATTAAGTTGAGGTATCTTCCTCAGCTTAAGTGTTCTCATCTATTATCCTTCTATTAGGATGGTGTAATGAGTCCACTAATCTGTGATTAGAGATTAAACTCATTACTTAACACTAAACAAAAACCCAAAAACATCTATTTAATCACAAGTAGGTTAATGATCTTAATCCTACATCATCATGGTAATTAAGTTGAGATGCTTATCTCATACTTAAATATTCTCATTATCCCTAACCAGGGAGGATATAATGAGTTTACAAGCCCTTTGATTTAGGCTTAAGCTCATTAACTTATGCAAAACACCAAAAAACAAAAACAAAGTTGAAAACCCAAAAACAAACAATAATCGTCTCCTTCGGGATTCTCCTCTCATCACACTCACTCATAAACGGGAACTTGCTTCTTCCGTATAATGCAAGACAGTTAGCACTCGATCCAGACGAGTCATACACTTGAGCATAGACAAGTAAGCAGTTCATAGTCAATTTATCTCTCAGTCTCTTTGAGTCGAACTACGGTTTTCTGACTTCCTCATTGCACGAGAGGATACGTAGGCATAAATTAACAGTTATCGAACAACAGTCTCTGTGTCTTCCCCCTCTTTCAGCATTCTCTTTTAAGCCTCAGTTCCTGAGCATTTCACTTCTTTTTGCACTGACACTTGTATATTTCGTTTCCAGCTTTTGCACACAGATAGCACATACCCTACCCCTTTAAGCACAATCTTGTAAGCGTGGATCCCGTCGAGTACGACGGACAATCTGGGTGTTAATACCTTCCCAGGTTGTAACCAACCCCCTTTCTCAGTTTCTCTGGTTCGCAACCGTCTTATCCATCTTTTTCTAGGTTTATGCAGCATTACCTTTCCTTCGGGATAAAAATGCCTAGCTGGTGACTTTATTCACTCCACTTTCATTCTCTCTCTTCGCCAACCGTTCGTGCTTGTATCGGGATGCAAATCTTCGGGAGCGACAGGTATGTACACGTATTTTGTATTGAGAGTGCAAAAGGACATTTTGGATTTCATCTGTAGGGGATAAGTTTTCGAGTATTGCTGGAAGAGTGATCTTGGAATTTGCAGGTGATTGGCTCGAACCTAGCTTATGATCATGCAAATGTTTGATTTTTACCGTAATGCTCCATATTAGACGGAATGTTACGCTCTGTTTGGGGATAAATGATGTGAATGATATGATTATGAAAACGAGAAAAAACGAGATCTGAGGTCCGAAATCTGCTGGAAGAATGGATCATTGGGCGATCTGTGGGGAGAAAGGTTCACTGCACGATCTTTCTGGAGAACTTTGGGGGGAAAACTCTGTGGGGATCAAATGCTGGGGACGAGAAGATCCGGCAACTTGCTGGGGAAAAGTGATTTAGGCATTGCTTTGGATATCCTGCTTGGGGAGAAGAGAACTTCTGGGAAGTAATCTGTCGAAGGATCGGCTTTGTGGGGGATACTCCGAGGGGATAAAAAGCTATGTGGAGGAATACTTTCGTCAAGTAATCCTTCTGATGAGGTGACTGTCGGCTTGGCTGGGGATATATTGCATGATATGCCCCATGATGTGAAAGTTTGTCCGCCTTGAGTACCTGCAACCTGTTAAACAAAGGAAATGCACAATTGCCCTGAGGCATCCTCAACTGGATTGCATCATAGGAGTTAGGTTTGCTTAAGAGAACATATTTCCTGCAAGCATTTATTGAAAATGGCTTATATGTTTTCATGCAAATGTTGTATTACGAACTTTCTACATTTTGCAAACAAAACAAAAAGGTACAAAACAAAGTGTGAATGAATATTTTATTGATTTGTGTGCCCTGAACAGGCGAGTACATTTGGAGAAGCTAATCCCTGAAATGATGAGATTGCTACAAAATTGAGAAAATAAAAGTCTTATTTGGAAATGTTGAAGTTGTCGCTCCAATGAGCTTCCTTTGCTATGACCTGTATGACCTGAACGCTCTTCTTATCTTGCTTTCTGAAGAAAGTTGATTTTGACCGACGCTTTGTCCTTTCGAAGCTTGCCATGTTATGGGAGTGATGCAGACGAATTCAGAATGCAATTGTTCGCTTATTCCCTGATTTTGCGTGGATCGCCCTTTCGGGTTTTCAATCCACCGGGATACCCTTTTTTGCCTGAGCTGTCCGATGTGGCTTTGCAACTCAGTGAGTGTACATTTTTTTTTCAATTTTTCCCTTATTTTTGCCCGAGTGTTTTATTCTGTTTTGACTCATTGGGATGCCCTATTTTTGCCTGGACTTACATTCTGTTTTTATGTCCAGCGGGTCATTTATGCGGAGTATTTTTTAACTGCATCTGAATTTACAGGAGATAGGAATTTTTCGCCATCCATGGTTGCGAGCATCAGTGCTCCGCCTGAGAAGACTTTAGTTATCACAAAGGGACCTTCATAGTTTGGAGTCCACTTGCCCCTGTGGTCTATATGAGGAGGAAGGAGTCTTTTCAGTACAAGCTCTCCCACTTGATATACCCGAGGTCTGACTTTTTGATCGAAGGCTTTCTTCATCCGTTTTTGATATAACTGACCATGACAGATAGCCGCTAATCTCTTTTCTTCAATCAGGCTTAACTGGTTATAACGAGATCGGACCCGTTCTGCTTTGTCCAGTTTTACATCCATCATTACTCGTAAGGAGGGTAATTCAACTTCAACAGGTAAGACTGCTTCCATGTCATACACAAGCTGATAAGGTGTTGCCCCGGTAGATGTTCTGATGGAATTTCGGTACCCATGCAAGGCGAATGGTAACATTTCGTGCCAGTATTTGTATGTGACTACCATCTTTTGCACAATCTTCTTAATGTTCTTGTTAGCTGCATCAATAGCGCCATTCATCTTTGGCCTGTAAGGAAAAGAGTTGTGATGTTGAATTTTGAAGTCTCGGCACAATTCTTCCATCATCTTGTTGTTAAGGTTTGAACCATTATCAGTAACGATTCGCTCGGGAACTCCATATCGACAAATGATATCCCTTTTCAGAAATCGGGTTACCACTTGTCTGGTGACGTTTGCATATGAAGCATCTTCGATCCATTTGGTGAAGTAATCGATGGCTACCAAGATGAATCTGTGACCATTTGAAGCAGTCGGCTCGATCTTTCCAATCATATCAATGCCCCACATGGTGAAGGGCCAGGGTGAAGACAATATATTCAAAGGATTGGGAGGCACATGCACTTTATCGCCGTAGATCTGGCATTTGTGGCATTTTTTGGCATAGGCACAACAGCCTACATCCATTGTGATCTAGTAGTAACCTGATCTCAACAATTTCTTTTCCATTGCATGTCCTCCGGCATGGGTACTGAAAGAACCTTCATGTACTTCGTGCATTAGTAGGTCTACTTCCTTCTTGTCAACACATCTGAGCAAGACCATGTCAAAGTTTCGCTTGTATAGGGAGCCATCAGTATTGAGGAAGAAACTATCGGCTAGCCTTCTCAATGTCTTCTTGTCATTAGACGATGCCCAAGTGGGTATATCTGAGTCTCCAAGAAGAATTTGATGTCGTGGAACCAAGGTCTGTTGTCAATGACAATGTCCATAGAGAATACGTATGTCGGTCAGTCTAGTCTGGATACTAAAATCCGAGGTACATAGTTAGCAGTCTGTACTTTGATCATAGATGAAATTGTGGCCAAGGGATGTATTCAAGCTTGACTGTTGTGAAGAAAGTCAACAATCTCCTCATATAGTCATGGTAGGGAACCAGATGCTCTTGATAAGTATACCACTTTCCATTAGTTTGGTTGATCACCAAAACTGAATCTCCGAATACATTCAAGGTTTTGAACCTGGGGTCAATGGCTTCTTCAAGACCCATGATACAAGCTTCATACTCTGCTTCATTGTTAGTGCAAGGGAATGAGAGCCTTGCTGAAAACGGAAGATGGACTCTTTTGGGTGTAATAAGCATTGCACCAACCCCACGACCATTACAATTAACTGCCCCATCGAACATCATAGTCCATGTTTCTTCTGGATCAGGCCCTTCAGTGTGAGTAGGCTCTTCACAATCTTTTGACTTTAAGAACATGATGTCTTCATCAGGGAAATCAAATCTCATAGGATGGTAGTCATCAATGGGTTGCTCAGCCAGATAGTCAGACCACACACTGCCTTTGATGGCCTTTTGAGAGGTGTATTGAATATCATACTCTATTAGAATCATTTTCCACCTTGCGACCCTTCCGATAAGTGTTGGCTTCTCAAATATGTATTTGGCAGGGTCCATCTTTGAGATCAACAAGGTAGTATGAGTCAACATATACTGTCTTAGTCGGGGAGTAGCCCACGCTAAAGCACAACAAGTTTTCTCGAGTAGTGAATAATGTTGTTCACAGTTGGTAAACTTTTTGCTTAGGTGGTATATTGCATACTCTTTTCGACCAGACTCGTCATGCTGGCCCAACACACACCCCATCGATTCATCTAATACTTTCAGGTACATTATCAGAGGTCTTCTTTCCACTCGAGGCATGAGAATTAGAGGTTCTTGCAGATACTCCTTGATCTTGTCAAAAGCTCTTTGGCAATCATCGTTCCACCTGACTGTTTGTTCCTTTCTTAGTAGTTTGAACAAGGGCTTGCAGGTTGCAGTGAGGCGAGATATGAACCTTGAAATGTAGTTCAATCTACCTAAGAACCCTCGAACTTATTTCTCAGTCTTAGGTGCAGGAATTTCCTGAATTGCTTTGACTTTGTCAGGATCAACCTCAATTCCTTTTCCGCTTACAATAAAACCCAGCAGCTTACAAGAACGTACCCCGAATGTGCATTTGTTGGGGTTCAACCTTAACTGATACTTCCTCAGACGCTTGAACAACTTCAACAGATTTATCAAATGGTCTTCTTCTGTGAGGGACTTGGCAATTATGTCATCCACGTATCACTCGAATTCTTTATGGATCATATCGTGGAATAATGTTACCATGGCCTATTGATATGTTGCACCGGCGTTCTTCAGACCAAACGGCATTACTTTGTAGCAGAACGTGCCCCATGGTGTGATGAAGGTTGTCTTCTCCATGTCTTCAGGTGGCATATTGATCTGATTTTTATCCAGAAAATCCGTCCATGAAGGAAAATACCGAGAATTGAGTTGTGTTGTCTACCAATACATCAATGTGAGGTAATGGGAAGTCATCTTTCGGGCTTGCTCTGTTCAGATCCCGATAATCGACACACATACGCACCTTGCCATCCTTCTTAGGTACGGGTACAATGTTAGCAACCCATGGCGGGTAACTAGTTACAGCAAGAAAATCGGCGTCCCACTGCTTTTGTACTTCCTCTTTGATTTTCATGGCCATGTCTGGGCGAGTACGAGGCAACTTCTGTTTAACTGGCAGACAATCCTCCTTCATGGAAGCTTGTGCATGACAATATCTGTATCCAAACCCGACATATCTTGATAGGACCAAGCGAACACATCGACATATTCTAGCAGCATACTGATAAGTTGTTCTTTTACTGGAGTTTGCAGACTGGCTCCAATCTTCACCTCTTTCACATCTTCCTCGGTACCAAGATTGATAGTCTCAACCTCCTCCTGATGAGGAGCAATCACCTTTTCCTCTTGTTTCAATAACCTGGCTAACTCTTCAGGTAAATCATAGTCTTCTTCAACCCCTTCATCTGCTTGATTAATCGGATTGTCGAAGTCATACGAGGTCATAGCAGTGTCGTTGTCGGTGCAATCTGGAGGGCTATATCTGCAAGGGTTGAGATTTGGTTCATTTTAGTGATTGATTTTATCTTATTTAGAAAAAGGTGAATGAAGTTATTTATTGAGAAAAACATTGCCATTTATTGTTTTGTCTGAAAATAACAAAAATGAAAAGACAGTGAGTGGAAAAGATCGTTTGCAAAAAGATGTCCAATGTTCATTAATATTCAATTTGCACAAAATACATATGGCCCTATTACAAAATGATTCCAAAACATCTTTGCGCAAGATGCAGGACTTTGATGCATGCTTAAAACAGGAAATAATAATTACTCTGCAGCAGTAACCCTTATAATTTCCTGGGAAGACCAGTTGAGGACTTGTTGGCCCGAGACTCTTGGACGGATCCAGTTTTCTAGGTTGTAGTTGCTCTCAGCCTCATCTTCCAAAGTGTTGATAACATTGGGGTCAGCATTGCCCCAACCTTGGGTATTCCCTTCTTCCACAACCTTCTGAGCCTTTTTGTAGGAAGCGATTGAGGCGCCCTTCTTTTCCTCTTGGGATGCAGCAAACACCTCAGTTGTAGCTTCGTTGACGTTCAAGGCTTCAAAACCCTGGCTCATGGTTTCATGGATCTCCCCATCCATCTCTATGTACTTATACGTAGCCATGTGACTGACAAAGATGTCTTCCTCTCCTCAAATGGTGATAATTTGGCCTTCCCACTCATATTTTAACTTCTAGTGAAGGGTTGACATTACCGCGTCGATGGCGTGGATCCAGGGTCGACCCAACAAACAGCTGTAGGCAGTCTGTATGTCCATCACATAGAAAGTAGTTTTGAAAACTTGTGGGCCAATTACCACAGGCAGCTCAATCTCTCCGAGAACCGATCTCTTAGAACCATCAAAAGCTCTGACAACTAGGTTGCTCGGACGGAGTGCAAGACCATCATACTCCAGCTTGACTAATGCTTGCTTTGGCAACACATTGAGTGATGATCCCGTATCAACAAGAACATGAGAAAGTACAACACCTTTACATTCCAAAGTGATATGCAGATCCTTGTTGTGATTATGCCCTTTCGTAGTCAAGTCAACATTGGTGAAACCTAGTCCATGACTAGTATTGACATTTGCGACCACCGTTTCTAACTGATTGACTGTGATCTCTTCAGGCACATAAGCTGCATGCAAGACCTTGAGTAGTGCATTCCGGTGAGCCTCGAAGCACATGAGTAGAGATAGTATAGAGATCTTGGAGGGTGTTTGATGGAGCTGGTCCACAACTTTGTAGTCACTTCTTTTGATAATCCTTATAAACTCATCTACATCCTGATCAAAGGATGTCTTCTGAGTTTCTTTTGCAGCTGGTTCATCTAGCACCACACTTTTTCCTTTTTCTTTAGCAGCAGTTTCTGCTTCAGCATTAGCTCTTGGGAATTGTGAAGCGAAGAGACATCTGCTTCGAGTGAAGCCTCTGCCTCCCCCAACATTGTCAATCTGTGGTGTAGAAGTTGAGGAATCAAGGGTGATCTTCTTTCCTTGACAGTAAAGGTCTGAACCATAATGCTAAGGCACGGCATTGTTGTTATCATAAGGAACTGGTCCAGGAACCGTGATGGTCACTGGACTAATTGCAGTAGAAGAAGGAGTTGTGATAGTCTGTGGATCATAGTAGATGGTGACAGGAGGTCTGATCAAAGATGGTGCAGGTGCAGGAAGCTGTTGATTTTGAAGAGGGTGTCGCTGAAAGTTATTGTTGAGAGAATCTAGAACATGGATCGTTGCTGGATCATAGTAGATGGTAACTGTTGAGATGTCGTCATTGGTGTTTGTTGTTGTTCTAGAAGACTCTGTTGAAATAATGTTTGATGGTGTTGTAGGAGATATTTTTGTTGCAGTTGTAGAAGATGGGACTGTTGATGTGATTTGCAAGATGCCTTCTTTGATAAGACTGCTATTACCGCTCTTCAGTTTTGCACAACCATTGGCAGAAACTTTGCAAGCTTCACAATGGGCCTCACAACCCGGAAATACTTGGAACTTCAATAGCTGAGTTTTTACTTCAGCCAGTGGTGTTTGAATGCTTGCAATATCATCAATCAAAGTTGTTGGTTGGTCATCTTCAATGGCATTGATCTTTGGCACACCATGATTTGGTATTGGACTGCTTTTGACATTTGGTGGAGGTGCAAAGTTCAAAGCCTAGGAATCAATTAAATCTTGGACCTTCATGTGCAGGGCCCTACACTTCTATGTAGAATGACCAGGCACATTGGAGTGAAAATCACATCTGGCGTTGACATCATAGTTCCTTGGGAGATTCAGAGGATCCGGTGGAGCCAAAGTCCTTAGTTCAATCAAGTTAAGCTTCAATAGTTGTGGGAGTAAGGCTTCATAGGGCATCAGGATGGGATCGATCACCCTGTTAATCTGAGAAGGCCTTTGTTGTAAAGGACATTGCTGTTGGTTATTGTTGTTATAAGATCTTTGTTGTTGTTGTGGGAACTGTTATTGTTGAGGATATTGTTGTTGCTGAGGTGCTGGAGTAGGAATAGTGACTGCGGCCACTAATCTTTGAAGGTACTGGGGTCTACCTCTACTAACATGCACTGCATTGGTCTCCCTGTTCTTCTAGGTCCGGAGAAGGGCTTCTTCGCATGGCTGGAGCTAGCACCTTTGTCAGAAATCTTACCCATCTTCAATGGGCTTTCAATTCTTTCTCCTACTATAACCACATCAGCAAAACTGGTAGAAGAAAAGTCAACAAGTCTATCAATGTAGGTCCCCTGCAAGGTATTTATAAATAGATCAGCCATTTCCCTTTCAGACATAGGTGGCTAGACAGCAGCAGCAAGTTGTCTCCACCTTTGAGCTTACTCATGGAAACTTTCTCTCGAGGACTGAGACATACCCATTAGGAGAGTCCTGTTAGGTGCCATATCCAGGCTGTACTGATATTGGCATATAAAGGCCTCGGCTAAATCTTTTCAGTTCCTGACAGTAGCCCTTGACAAGTGTGAATACCATTCTCTGGATGCCCCGGTTAAACTGTCTTCAAAGTAAAACATCCATAGTTTTTCATCCATGGTATATGCTTTCAATCTTCCCAGAAAAGATTGCAAATGGGTACGAGGACAGGAGGTATCGTTATACTTTTCAAAGCATGGGGGTTTGAACTTGTGGGGAATCCTTACCCCTTCAACTAGGCCCATGTTCATCACATCAAATCCCAAGGAGTTATGGGATTCCAAGGATTTTAGCTTCTGTAATATCTCGTCCAGACGACGGTCATAAGCTTCATCTGCCCCAACACCCAATACTGTAAACTGCTCATCTTGAGGGTCTTCTTGCAGAATACGATCTCCAGTGTGCCTTTGGCCATCCCCAAGGATATTAACTTCAGGATTGTTGTGAGGTCCAAACACCACCGGAGTTGTTCGCGGCTGTTCGTGCTCGTTGTTACTAGTACCTTCAGTGCCCGCATGGTTATTCTGGAGTTTGTCGCTCGACTAACTCCCTCAATCTTTCTTGGGTCTGTGTCAACCCAGTCATCACAACATGAATTGATTCATTTGAGTCCTCACTTCTGTCCTTACATCAGTCATATGAGTTATCACATCTGTCAGTTCTTGTTGTAGCTGAACCATTTGTAGACTCGGAAGGTTGTGTCGAGTTGGATATCTGTGGATGCAATTGACGGGAAATACTCTCCTGCGAGCAATATTTCCTAAAACAATCAACGGAGTGAGAAAGAAACAACAAAACACCTGCAAAAACAAAAAGATATGAGGTTAGCATGCAATGCAATATGTCTATTTGTATTCAGAGGGTATCCGGTTTGGTTCTTGGTTTTGACCTTCTAGACCCCTCGGAGAAGGTGTTGTAGCAAACGAAGTCCATGAGAGCACCCAATCCATAACCATAAAATACAAGTGGCAATGCCAAAATACAAATAGTTGATGAATTACAACAAAACAAAACTCCCATGGTGAATCAAAATACAATTAAATTCAAGAATACAACAAACAAAATCACCATGGTGAGCTAAAGTACACTTAAATAGATACAAGCAAAGAAAATCAGACATCCAGTCCAAAAGCATCCTCCTTGACTTCCTTCAGGAGGGCATCAGTTATTGGTCCAACTGGGTGTTCTGTGATGGTTCTGATGAGGAGGTTCCTGGTTGCAATGGCATTTGTCATTTTCTGATACTTATCTTGTTCTTTGTATCTCTTTGACCCCGCCCGGAGTTTCAATTTTGAGATCTCTTTCTGAGCTGCAAGTAGTGCCTCTTGGTTTCTTTTCTCATTAGACTTTAACAGCTCTATCTTGGCTTGCATCTTCTGGTCTTCTTTCAGACGAGCCTCAGTTATCCTAACCCATCTATCCTGACTCTCCTCCAGATAATGCTCAGCTCTTGCCCTTTGAATCTTTGCTTCCTTACATGCATTCTTCAACACAAGTTCTCCTGCTCGGGCTTTCCTGATGAAGTCTCCAGGCTTCTCAATTTTGGTTACATGCTCGATGTGAAGCTTCTCTAACCTCTCAATGTCTAGACGACCATCGTTCCTTTCCCAACGAGTCTTCTTCAAAGCTTTAACCAGCTGGGCATTCCTTTCTTTCATCTTCTCAAACTCTTCCAGACTTACTGTAGCTATAGGCTCAACTGCTAATGGCCCTGGTACATCTTCCAGGGTGAATGGCATGCGATTAATTTGTCCTCTCATGCGTGAGCATTCGGTGTACTGAGTAGAAGCTATGTTATTACACTTTCCAATGATGGCGGTTCCTTTAGTCTGTATATTGTCCCAAGCACAGGCTACTTGTCGGACGATGGCACAGTTGTTTTGAACAACACAATAAAGAGATTATGTTATGTCTTTCTCCCTAGGCAGATGCATCAAGGCATACCCCAACTGTCTTTTGAAAAGTAAAGGATTGTAATTGATGCAACCCTTTACTCTAATAAGAGGCACATTTGGGTATTGACCACAGTTGGTTACTATATCTCGACCCTTGGTGTTCTGAGTACACCACCTGATATCCTCTGAAGTAAGGGCAATCATTCTCTTAGCCCAATTCCTTGTCTGATGTGGGTTTAGGAAAGATTCCGTCTTTGGCATATGCTTCATCAACCAACTGTAGAAGAGAGGGGAACAACACCTTACCAATCTTCCTCTCTGTTTCTCATTCCTCTGATGAACTGAGTAGTAGAAGTCTCCCAATAAGGTGGGAATCGGGTTCTTTAGCATGAAGATGTGGATGGCGTTTTTGCTTACAAACTTAGGCTCGTCTGCAAACAAAATGATACCATAAATGCTGAGAGCCAAGAGAGCACACACAGTTTCCCAAATCCCTTTTGCAGCATGCTTTGTAGCATGAGTAATCAAGAAATCCAAATGGAGGCCTGGGATTCCAGCTTTGGAAGTCATGTGTTCATCAATGGTGGTTGCTTCCAGATGTAATGCTTTGGCTATGTCTTCATTCTTTGGGGGAGTCATTTCTGGATTGATAGAGATTCCTCTTCTGATAGGGACACCCAATAACATAGAGTATTCTTCCAATAAAGGACCAATCCGAAAATCAGGGAAAGTGAAGCAACGGAAAGGAGGGTCATAGAACTGTAGACAGGTATGAATCATGCTCCTCTGTGATGCATCCAAGTCCATGATCATATCCAGGATTCCACCATAAGGGCTTGTATCTGCCTGATGCCTGCTAGAGGATACTCAAAGAAGTGGTAGGTGATGTTGCTTTTCCTGGTTGAATCCATGTTGAAGATGTGTGCTGAAGGAGATAACTGAAGAAGATAACTGAAGAAGATGGATGAAGAAGACAGCTGAAGGAGTGTTGAAGTAGGTAAACTGAGTAGAAGAACGATAAAAACCAAACCAAGAGAAGATGGATACCCTGTAAAACAAATAAAAAAAGGTTAAATGATGCAATATGATGTATGCTTACGATACGCAAGGGTTTGTGATCATGTGTTGGATTATCTGTTGCTCTGGGCAGGGTCCATGAGTGTTCAGAGTTTCAGATGAAGGCTGAGAACCAGTAACCAGGTGGGGGACTCAAATAAAGAGTCAATAGTCCAGGGTTTCAAAGAACTAATCCAAAATGGTACAACCTTAAAAACAAACTCCAGTAGCAAGGTATGATGAGGTCAAGGGTTTCTGCAAACCTGTAAACAACCCAACCCACTCACAGGTATTATTCTAGAACCAAGATCCTCAGATTCGAATCTATTATGAGAAGTGTAACCACTTCTAACCCGGAGGTACAGTGTTTACCCTAATCATAAAGGACCCTCCTCTAATTCACCTCAGATACTGAAGGTCATCTAAAAAGGTCATCCAGACTTAGCAGGCTTCCCAGATATTCCAAGTACTACAGGAAATCCGTAGCACAGAGTTCTCAAGTAAAAACCCATGTCTGAATCGTGCTTTCATATTCCCGCACCAGACCGAAATGGAATGGGAAAGAATACGAAACCACTCTAATCTTAGGTGTCACTCAGGCCTTTGTGTTGAGCCTTTCTCACTGGAATATCCCTCCCACCAAGATAACAATAATCCAGCACAGTGATATGACAATAATAAGTGAAATGCAGAAAGCAATAAATGAAAGTGATAAAGTAAATGCAATAAATAAAGCTGTGCTGGAAGAAATAAATAAAGAAAAAACATAAACACAAGTAGCACATAACACCCCCAGATAAACACAAACAAACAAGCGCTAGGAGAAACCCACAAGAGAACCAGAAGCCCTGGTTGCAAAGGTTCCCCAGCAGAGTAGCCAAGCTATCGCTCCCTGGACTTTCGTCCCGATGCAAACGCGAATCGTCGGTGATGTTGGAGGTTGAGGTTGAATAGAGTCGCCAGCTAGGTGTTTTTATCCCGAAGGAAAGGTAATGCTGCATAAACCTGGAAGGATATGGATAAGACGGTTGTGAACTAAAGAAACTGAGAAAGGGGGTTGGTTACGACCTGGGAAGGTATTAGCACCCAGATCGTCTGTCGTACTCAACGAGATCCGCGCTTACTTGATTCTGTTTAAAAGGGGATAGTGTATGTGCTAAACTATGCATAAAAAAGCTAGGGAGAAAAAGGATGTACAGAATTTTAGTTCAAAAAAGAAGGTGAGTGCTCAAAGGTGAGGCTGAGGAAAGATAATTAGGAGAAGGAGAGGGGGGAGACAAAGAGACTTTTGTTCGATAACTGTTAAGTTATGCATACATATCATCTCGTGCAATGAGGAAGTCAGAACACCGTAGTTCGACTCAAAGAGACTTAGATGCTTTTGTTGTGAACTTCTTGCTTGTCTATGCTCAAGTGTATGACTCGTCTGGCTCGAGTGCTAACTGTCTTGCATTAGATGGAAGAAGCGAGTTCTCGTTTTCAGATTGAATGCGATGAGAAACGAATCCCGGAGGAGACGATTATAGTTTGTTTTTGTGTTTTCAGTTTATTATTGTTTTTGGTGCTTTGCATAGGATAATGAGCTTAAGCCTTACTCAAGGGTTTGTAAACTCATTATATCACCCCTGATTAGGGATAATGAGCCTACTTAAGTATGAGATGAAGATCCCAACTTAATTACCATGATGATATAGGATTAAGATAATTAACCTACTTTGGTAATTATTAAGTGTTTTTGGGTTTTTGTTTAGTGTTAAGTAATGATTTTAATATCCATTCAAAGGTTAGTGAACTCATTACACCATCCTAAGAGAAGGATGATAGATGAGAACACTTAAGCTGAGGAAGATACCTCAACTTAATCCATGGTTAGGGATTAAATTCATTATATAACAAGCCTTTATTAAGTGGATTTTAATTAAAGATGAGATGAAGAAGTGTTTTTTATGTTTGCAAGGCTTTAGCATGAGGGGGACTTGTCCATTGAACACTTGGGTTAGTCCCTCTGAACCACCAGGCAGAGATGTAACCCTAATATAAGGCCCAAGTTACAAGCTTAAGTCTTTAATAATTATTAGGTGTTTTTGATTGAAGGTGAAAACAACCTACAGGTTTAGCACTAAGGATCAAAGTTATACACTTCATCCTAAGATAAGGATACATGCATAACCCTAATTAAGAGTCCCAAAACTTTAACTGTTTAGCCTTGATTATGAGATGAGAGAAATACTCAAGTAGTCTCAAAAGGTAAAAACTAGGGGGGACTATGTACAACCCTAAAGTTATCATGCTTGGATGTTCCTATGGTTTGTGAGGCATCAAGGGAAGTCTTCAGATGGCCACCAAGGAAGAGAAGCAGATGAAAAGAGAGAGAGAGAGAGAGAGAGAGAGAGAGAGAGAGAGAGTGAGTGAGAGAGGGGATTAGGTTACTTAATTCATGAAGAAGTTAAGTAACCTAGGAACAAGAGAGAACATAAGTGAATGGGATTCACTTCAAGCACAAGTAATCTGCATAAGAATAAAGAGATAAGGAGAGGTTGGATGTGGATACACATCCACATCCTGATTAACTTACCAAATGCACTTGAAATGGTTAGTTTTGAAAGCAAGATATTTACAAATTCAAAAGCATAAACAAATCAAGAGATCAAAAATTGAAAATGCATCCAAGGGGGCCCTAAGCACTCATGAAATCACCCTCCAAAGGGGGAGGTCTAAAGGTTTACCAAGTTCAAGTTATGGTCATCCTAAAATTTGCTAGGGTTTTGGATACATCTCAATGAAAAAGGCAAAATTAATTTTAATATGCAAGATAAAACTGAGACAAAAAAAAAACATTTAGAAATTAGAGGTCAATTGTGAAAGAATGCAAAAAGAATCATATGCAAACTCATCTTGGTTTGAGAGATATGAATTTTTGAAGTTAGGGTTAAAAAATAGGAATTTTGGAAACCCTAATTCAATGAAAATTGTCAAAGTATGATCAAACCCAAAAAGAAATTTGTGAGATGAGTTTGTAAATGTTTCTAAATGTTAAAAGAACCTCTTGGAATTTTTTTGTGATTTTTAAATACTTTAAAGTATTTTTAATTAATTAAATGGAATTAATTAATTAAAATGTACAATTAAAATATTTAAAAATACATTTTTAAATAAAAAAACAAAAATAAAAATATTTTTGGTTTCTGAAAAATTAATTAAAGTGTTGAGAAAAATTTCCAGAATTTTTAAATTGTTTTTGGTATTTTAAATAAATAAAAGAAAAGAAAAGAAAAGAAAATGGGAAAGTATGTGCATCTAATGGTCCAGATGGCTGGGGGAAGGATCTAAAGGCTGAGGATGAAAGTCACATTGACCAAGGGCATGAAGATCTGAGGGCCTAGGTTTAAATCTGCTTTTCGCGTGTGATCCAATGGCCTAGGTTTAATCTGACTTAATTAATTACAATTAATTTAATTAATCAAAATTAAGGTTAAGTGAATTATTTGAGCCGTCCGTACACTAATTTAAACATGATCCAAGGATCCTCATTTAATCTGGCAATATAAACCCTAATTAGCCCTAATCACTTTCAGGTGACCGGAGACAAGCTCCAGTCATCTTCTCCGACAACCAAAAATGCCAACTTCCTATTTAAGCTTCTAAACCTCAATTTTTTTGCCCAGAAACAATATCCTAACATCATACAACTCTAATCAACAAGCAAAAATCATTTATCATGCATCAAGAAGCCAAAACGAAGCAAACAAGTTCTAGGTCAAAAATTTCAGAACATCATGAAATCCTCATTTCTAACCTATTTTCAATTCTAATTATATCAGGATCATCAGGGAAGCATGGAGAATCATTTTAGAACTTAAAATCATGCTTCTGGAAAAAAGTTCATGAAGGTTACCTGAGATGGAATCCTTCAAAATGCAGCTTTCTAGGCATCCCTTTTGTGCAATCCAACCTCTTTTGATCTCCTGAGCTCAATGGAATGCTTGAATGGAGCTTAGAGTGGCTAGTTTATGAGTTTCAGTTCTGACAAAGAAGAAATCGTGTTTGTGTTTAGGCTTATTTCAGGCTATGGTGATGGGTGGGATTTGTTCCTTAGGTTATAAGGAGTTGAATGGTGAAAGAAATTTTGGTTTTTGTTGGCTGGATTATGTGTTTCAAAGAGACAATGTTTCAAGGTAATTTTGGCAATCTGAGCTTATGTGTTCTTTGCAGCCATGAAGCTTTCATATTTATAGCCTTGAGGGTTCATGTAAGCCATACCATTGGTCAAGATATTGGTTGTGGCACTGTGTGATTGGTATGGGAACTTTGTGCAAAAAGTCAAGTTTCTTTGTACTTGAGGTATGGGCTTTTGCAGCATAGATTTCTGTGTTTAGATCTCTTCGGCATGCTTAATGGAGAGCCCTTGGATTGGTAGAATGCAGTTGTATTGCTTTGATCAAGAGTTTGCAAGCTTTATGCATAATTGTTACTTTGTGAATTTTTGTGAAAAATGGCCATGAAAAACAATGGTACAAGGCACAATTCTGGTCTAGGCAAGGTGTATGCACATGTTATGTCACACTTGGGCACATTATAAGTCATTTGAATGCTTAGAAACCAAAAATGCACATTTCCCTCTTTGACATGAATGTGAAAATTATGTGATTTTTGCCAACTTTGCAAGGCCATAACTTGAGTTCTGGGAAGAATTAGAATGAATTCTTTTAATTTTTGAAAATGGGAGGATCCAATCTACAACTTTCATGTTTGAAGAAATTTCATTTGAAACCTTTTTGATCAAGAAAGAGGAAGTTGAAAATCTTTCCCAAAATAGAAAGTTTACATTACAAGTCATTTCCATTTTTGGTAAGTTTTGGATTAGCTCATTTTTATTCAAATTTGTGAACTTTCAAGCATTTCAATGATCAAATAAAGATCATAGGACCTGAAATTGATGATGATGACCCTTTGGAAACCTTGTTGGGGCCTCAGATGCCCAGAATCTGACTTTTCTTGCTCAAGAAGTTACCATTTGATCAGATGACTTCCACATTGAATTTTTCCATGAAATTTGATACACAAGCTCCTTATAACATATATGGACCAATAGCAACAAGAATGACAAAAAAATTTGGGTGTAAGGCCTTCAAAACCAAAACCCTAATTTAAGGTCATCTGTGTAGAAGCCTCAACTTAGCTTCCATACCTCTGCAGTGCTTTGACATTTCTTGACTTTAAATGACTCATGGGGCACAAAATGGTCATAGACTACTCAAGGACCCTCCTGGCATGCTTTAAGACCTTGGAGATTGCTCAGAGCACTTCTAAGATTCACCTTATCATAAACCCTAGCTATGCAACTTATGTAGTGAAATAACTATGCATTGAGATGGTATGCTTATGTAATGCAATATGAAGTATCACAAGCCAAGGTGTGAGAAAGTGAGAGGGAAAATTTGGGGTGTTTACACCTGGAAATGTCAATCCTGGGCACATAGTTCCAACACAAGACTTTGATGGACGAAGAAAGAGTAGCCAAAGCATCGGCAAATTTATTCTCATCTCGTGGTATATATTGAAGCTTAACTGTTGTGAAGAACGTCAACAGTCTTCTGGCATAATCCCTATAAGGGATTAAGTGTTCTTGATGTGTATACCACTTGCCGGTAATCTAGTTGATAATGAGGGTTGAATCTCCGAATATATCGAGGGTCTTAATCTGAAGATTAATAGCCTCCTCTATTCCCATTATGCACGCCTCGTATTCCGCCTCATTGTTAGTGCAGCCAAAAGTAATTCTGACAGCGAATGGAAAGTGAACACCTTCGGGAGTGATAAGAACAGCACTAACTCTGCATCCATTAATATTAACTGCCCCATCAAACATCAACCTCCATTTGGATTCAGGGTCAAGCCCCTCCTCCGGAAATGGTTCCTCGCAATCTCTTTCCTTGAGGTACATGATGTCCTCATCAGGGAAATCAAATTTCATTGGCTGGTAATCCTCTTCAAGTGGTTGATGTGCAAGATAATCTGATAGTACACTTCCTTTGTTGGCTTTCTGGGAAGTATATTGTATGTCATACTCTGTTAATATCATTTTCCACCTTGCAACCCTTTTGGTTAATGCTGGTTTCTCAAAAATATACTTGATAGGGTCCATTTTTGAGATTAGCAATGTGGTGTGGGTCAACATGTATTGTCTCAGTCGGCGAGCAGCCCATGCCAAAGCGCAACAAGTTTTCTCGAGCAGTGAATAACGGGATTCCCAGACGGTAAACTTTTTGCTAAGGTAATAATTAGCATGCCCTTTTCGACCAGACTCGTCATGTTGGCCTAGAACACACCCCATCGACCCTTCTAACACGGTCAAGTACATGATAAGTGGTCGTCCTAGAACTGGAGGCATTAGAATCGGAGGCACCTACAAATATTCTGTTATCTTTTCAAAGGCTCTTTGACAGTCCTCATTCCACCTGACCGTGTGCTCTTTTCTTAACAATTTGAAGATTGGCTCGCATGTGCCAGTTAGATGAGATATAAACCGAGAAATGTAATTCAATCTCCCTAAAAACCCACGCATTTATTTTTCTGTTTTCGGTGCAGGCATGTCTTGTATTGCTTTTACTTTTGCAGGATTTACCTCAATCCCCCTCTGGCTAACAATAAAACCCATCAATTTACCGGACCGTACTCCGAAAGTGCACTTGTTTGAATTCAACCTCAATCTATACTTTATCAATCTATCAAACAACGTTTTGAGATTGACCAGGTGTTCTTCTTTGTCCCGGGACTTGGCAATCATATCATCCACATATCACTCAATTTCCTTGTGTATCATGTGCCGAACAAAGTTACCATAGGCCGTTGATATGTTTCCCCGACATTCTTCAACCCAAAGGGCATAACCTTATAACAGAATGTACCCCACGGGGTAATGAACGTCGTTTTCTCTATGTCTTCCGGTGCCATTTTAATCTGATTGTACCCGGAGAAGCCATCCATGAAAGAAAATCTTGAGAACTGAGCGGTGTTATCTACCAGCACATCAATGTGAGGTAATCAAAAGTCATCCTTTGGACTTGCTCTGTTTAGATCCCGATAATCGACGCACATCTGGACCTTTCCATCTTTCTTTGGTACAGGTACAATGTTAGCTACCCAAGGTGGGTAACTAGTTACAGCAAGTAACCCGACATCCCACTATGTCGCTCCCGGGATTTTCATCCCAGTACAAACGCGAAAGTGGCGCGGAAAAGGTAGAGTCGCCAGCCAGACATTTTTATCCCGAAGGAACGGGAAAGGTAATGTTGCACAAACCTGGGGAAGAAGGAAAGGACGAGGTCCTACGAACCAAAGATCTGGGTTCGGGAGTCGGTTACGACCTGGGAAGGTATTAGCACCCCAGATCGTCTGCCGTATCTGACAGGATCCACGCTTGTTTGTTGTTTCAAAGGGTGAGAAAAAAGATGCTGCTGAATAAGAACTGCTAACTGGAAACTGGAACTGCAATGAGAAAGGAACTGAAAGAGATCAAAAAGAAGGAATGGGGAAAATGTAGGGAAAATAAAGAATGTGCTCGAACGGGCCCTACCCCGCTGCCTACGTACCTCATCAGGATAATGAGGATCAGAGGCGACGTAGTTCGCCTAACTAAGGCGGGAACTATTTTGTGTTTTTTAGGATGACGTTGACATAGCTCTAGCTCAGGTGTTACCGGCTCTTACTCGAGGGTGTTTACCTTATCGTTGTTTGAACTGTTGAGGCAAGTCGCATTCGTTCGCAAAGATTAGGAGATGAGAGGAGAAGACGCGATGTCTTTGTTGGTTGTATTTTATGAGAAGTGTTTTGGAGTTTATTGTTTGTGAAGATAGTCTCATGATTAGACTTGTACATCATGCTAGACCAGCCCATAAAATTCCAAGATGGAATGAATATGAGTTCCCCATGGAATAAGGTTATGCGCAAGAGACTATTTCAATCTTTTATTAAGTGTCTTTTAGATTTTGTTTGAAGATGAGAGAAGAAGACTCAAATCGGAAAAGGACAAAAAACTAAGGGGGACTAAGACAAACCCTAAGTTATTTATTATGCACAAAAGCGAGATCCTAATGGTTTATGAGGTTTTTCTATTCCTAAGGAAGAAAAGGAAAAGAAAGAAGAAAAAAGGATGCAACTTACTTCCTAAGGAAGATACGTTGATCCTAACAAAGGGGGGTCCTACCAATCACAAATATGGAAGGAAAAAGTGAATTAAATGCATAAAGAAAATGCATAAAAAATAAAAGGATAAGGTGTAAGAAAACATACCTTTCCCTCCCTACAAAACAAAGTTTAGTGTGCATTTTATTAAAAATAATAAGGCAAACACACAACAATTAAATCCTACTAAATCTAGGACCTAACTTCTAGACTTCAACTTAATTCTGAAGACTAAAAGAATGCTAAAAACAAAATTCAGCACCTATTATAGCCCCTAAAGTAACAAACAGCTATGAAAACAATGCACAACACAAGGCAACTTCCTACAGCTAGCATACAGCATGAAAAGATAGGTGTAAAAAGTCAAATACAGCATGCAAACATAACAAACAGCATGTATTCTACAGCACCTATATGCAAAGTCAGCTATGAAATGTAAAACGCAGATTTGATTATTTTCATTTTTTAATGCACAAACTTAATGAAAAATGTACGAATTCACCAAGGATATGAATTTGAACATAGATCAACATACACAAATGAGTGACATAATTATTTTGGGAGTATTATGCAAGAATGCATCACATGATTGATAATGCAACAAGTATGCAAAATATGGCACATGATCATGGCATATGAACATAATGAGCATTGATCATGAATATGCAGCATGATATATCAACAAGAATTCAAAGCTCAATGCAAAATTCAGAATTGAATTGATGTGAATGATATGATCAAACGTGTAACCAAATGCAACTAAATGCACATACATACATGGTTATGAAAAATGCAACATATATATTGATACAATGAAATGCAAATGAGTTAAAGAAACATGCGAAAGATGCAAAAACAGAATGCAACATGATTATTTACATGCCAAATGATGCATAGACATAGAAACAAAATGCAATGAGTCAAATTATACACAAATGAAAGCATAAACGCACAATATGCAACATGAACGGAAACGCGTTGAAACGACTCGAAATGGGGGAATGAAATGTCAAAACCAACCTAGAAAATTCCCTAAAATTAGTACCTAAACATGCATGAACATTAGAGGAACAAAGAAGCAAGAACAAGTAAGAAACTAAGCTAAAATTCTGAATTTCTACAGCGTTAACCGGTTAACCAAATGGTTAACCGGTTAACGCACCCCAAACAGCACATATTTGTGGCCAAAATGCATGCATTAACCGGTTAACCAAACCGTTAACCGTTTAACACTGATCAGAAAGTGAAAAATTGTTTTGAAATAAGTGCTTTTGGTCACAATCTTACTTCTAAACAACCCTAACACACATCTAATCATGTTAACACAAATTTCTACTCAATTAGGGCTTATTAACACATGATAGAGCCTATAACAAGCTACAACCTAACTTCTAATCCATTAAAAATCACAAATCGCAAGCAACACATAACGAAAAATGTAATCGATCACAAGCAATACGAAAAGTACTTAAAGAATGCCAAAATGGTGAGATGAAGAGAATAGCTTAAAGCTAGCATGGTTTTAGATTACCAACCTACGAAGCGGAGAAGTGCTTCGGTAAATGTTGTAAGAATTGGAGCTTGATCGAAGAGAAAACCAAGAAAACCGCGAATCCGCAAAATAAATGCGTTCTTGATGCTTGAGCCTTCTTGCACTTCCGATAAGTCTAAATCTTCACAAAAATCAGTAGCTTTTTCTTCTACAATCCAAAATTCAATGGAGGTTGGAGGCTAAGCTTTAAGATCTTCAAGTTTCAATGTGAAACTTGAAGAGCTTCTTCAATAAAGCTTTGGTGAAAAGGGAAATGGAGGAAAAGTGAGAGAGAAAAAGTAATTCTAGAAATTGTGAGAAGGTGAAAAAATTGAGAACAAAATTTTTTGGGACCTTTTGCATTGAAGTGATTAATAATTATATAGAGGCTAGGCTTGGAGCTAGGTTTGGGAATGGAATTAGGTTTAGGAATGGAGTTAGGTTTATAGTTAGTTAGGGTTAGGGTTGGAGAGGGAATATTCCTTGGAATATTCCTTAGAATATTCCTTGGAATATTCCATGGAATACTCTAGAAGGTTGTAGAACATGGTAGAAGCATCCAAGGGAAAAGGAGTGGAATTGAAGTGGAAAAAATAAGAGGGGAAGAAATGAAAGGAAATGCGGAAGTAAAGTGGAAGGAAAATGGAAGGAAAATGGAGGGAAAGGTGAAATCTCCCTTTTTTGATTGGTTAGCTTGGAAGTGGTTTGGATATTTTTGGGATATTATTTTTCTCTTAAACTCCAATGTTTGGCAAGCCTCGATCGACCACACACCTCATGCGTATGCAAAGGATGATGATTTATTTATTTATTTATTTTTCAAATGCGATGCAATAATATGCGGAATGATGCGGTAATGAAGCGTAAATCGCTCGAGGTTGATAATAAATAAGAGGGCAAATTTTGGGGTGTTACAGTTGCCCCTATTCAATCATTGTAGACTTGAATAGATGATAGCAGTCGCTTTCAGACGTTTGAAGTATGCAGGGATTGAATACTAAAAACAACCAGAAAATTTGCACTCGGTGGAAGAAGACAAGGGAAATAAACCCAACCATCTGAACTCTGCTTGGGGAGAATCTTGATGTAAAGAATAGTGAACTGGTGAATGTTTTGGAATAACACTGGGAGATTGTTGATTTGCCACGCTACGGGTGTACTTTTCGATGGGCTATTAATGATATGCCACACAACGGGTGGTCTTCTGAATGCTTCCCTATACTGTGGGAAATTTCAATACTTTGCCACTCTACGGGGATACATTGTTCAGCTACGGGAGACTTTGGAAATCTTACCACTCTACGGAGCTACATTGCTCAGCTACGGGAGATTTGAAAATTCGCCACACTACGGGGGCACATTGCTCAACTAAGGGAGACTTTTAAAATTCGCCACACTACGGGGGCACATTGCTCAGCTACGGGAGACTTCTACTCACTACGGGAGACATTGGCCCACTACGGGGGACTTTTGAAATTCGCCACACTACGGGGGTAGATTGCTCACTACGGGAGACTTTGGCCCACTACGGGGGACTTTCAGAAAATTTACCATGCTGCAGGTGGACCTTGGATTGAGCAAGCATATGTTGAACAGTATGACATGATGCCCCATGACACTGGGAGATAGGTACAAATGGAATTCCTGACGTGGAAATAACAAATCTTTGCTGACTCTGTGGGAAATACAGATGATTGCCGAAATTTCTGTTGGAGAAGAGTGTGACTAGTCTGTATCGACTTATTACCTTTGCCAAAAATAAATTGGACTTTAGATTTGAAGACCCTGCTAGGGGATGCCTCAATTGATAGGTATTGAATCTCACCCCCACAGATTTCGCTGGGGAATCGACAACTTTTTGACTTACCTGGGGAAAGACCTGTCAAGGCTCTACTGAGGAGAACTCTCTTGTCTACCTGAATTTTCCAAACCTCTGTGGGGAAGGGAACCGTTCAGCTTACTGTCGGGAATTTCTGGATTCTTGTAAGAAGTGCTTCACTACGGGAATACGACTCTTGCTAGGGATGATCCTTATTGCTCTGATGGGGAAGAGAAGGATTTGGTTTGAGATCTGCTGGGAAATAAGATCAAGGAAACCTGCTGAAGAAAAGTTTGACGACTTTACTGGGGATAACTTCCATGCGTCTGTTGGGGATAACGAAACTGAACCGCATCCTACTGAGGAGGAAAGATTTCATGTAGTCTCATGCTAGGGATCATTTTATTTGATTCGGGCTTTACCTTAAGAGGATTTTACCAAAGACTTGGTGTCTTTAAACTCTTCAGGAGTATAATTGCCCAGGTATTCTGAACTTCCGATTATCTGTCTTCGGGAAAGAATGAATCCTCGTGTGATTGGGGTGGCTTGCCCCAGTATGAGTCTTTGACCAATTGCTCTGAGAGAGATTTGAATCTCGAGTTGATTGTCCCATATTGGTTGAATTTTGAAGAGATTGCTCGACGTAACTTCCCCAGATTGGTTGGCTCTTACCATGACTGGTTGGGAAAGTCCTTACTCAATGGAGCCTTCTCGGAAAAGTGCACCTCAACGTGACTGTCTTTCAGAAGTTTTAGACTTCTCAACTTGGCAAGCTTAAGCTTCTGGACTGAATTTCCACATGTGAGATTTTTATGATGTCAAACAAATTTATGCAGGTAGAAAATGTTTATTCTAGGAATGGAAATTCTAATTCAACACACATGTTAATCTTGAAGTTTTGAAAAGGGGTCGCAAACCTTTGTGAACAAATCACTGGTTGAGATACGACATTATTTTTTATTGAGAGAACGCATGCACATGCAATACCAACAAGTTCTTTTAGCAAAACTCATAGGAGTCAGGAACGCCATCTTGTGGTAGTACGCTCTCAAATTAACTCTGTTTCAGTTAGGACTTTTGAGGGTTGTATCGTGGCCTGGTTCACGGTTATAGAAACAAAGGATATAGGCTCAAATTTTATTTGTTCCCACCCCTCTTAGTGATGTCCTCCATTCCTATGTTCAGCTAATTTTCACAAGCACTCACCTTTCATAAGGATTTTGTGTCGATTGAGGAACCATTGCTGCTATGAGTTCAAGCACCAATCAGGTTATTGTTTGGAGCCAGTCACCCCTTTGTCTTTCGTGTCTGTGCCACACGACTTTGTTCTTGCTTAAGGATCTTTCTTGTGTAATCCTTTTCGTCTTTCGCTTTTGCGTTATTTTACTCATCCCTAACTATTTCCTGGACTAATTCTTAGATTGTGAAGTCCAGCGGGATGCCCTAACTTTTGCCTAAGTCGCTTGTTTTCAAGTTTCAACTTAGCGGGCTTTTCATTTCTTTCCTCTTTTTTTTGAACAAATCGTGTGACACTGTTTGTCTTGATTGCTTTGCGAGGGCCGTGACTGCCTCATTCTTTGGTCGATGAAGGATAACCATTGTGGCTTCCATTTTTTCGACCTCTTGATTTGGATAACCATTGTGGTTTCTGGTCTTTGGACCTCCTGATTAGCATGATGGAATGCAATGGATCCATAAATGCACTCCTTTATGAAATACTGAACGCTTGGTCCAACTAGCTGACATCTACCCTACCCCTGGGTTAAACATAAGGGTTTTTTCTTGCGAAACGAAACTCCTACTTCAAGGCTCAAAGGGGTTAGCGAGGGTTTACCTCCCTTATATCTCCAGTGTTTAGGGATTCGAAACAAAGCTTGTACATCGTTAACATGGTCTTATTCGAGAGCACACAATTAGAGATTTTTGCGTTTTTGTTTCGTCATTCTCCCTCATAGAGTTTAAACACGACAATTGGTATTGTGATGTACACATGCAAAATTAAATTGACAAATGAATTACTTCAAGAAAAACATGTGAGTTTTATTATTGATAACATTCAAAAGCAAACAACTTTCATACATGTATACAAATGTTTTGCAAATAAAAGGAACTACAAATGAAAATGCAGTAAAGAAACTGAATATTGTCGTTGTTGAGGAGGCTTGACTCTGTCTGGACCCGTCAGTCTTGGATACTTTTAGTGATCGATAGCTTTTTCACAGACTTGTAATCTTCAATTTGCAGTCGTATACCCAACCATGGTAATCATACCTCTTCTTTTAGTTATCCTGACCCTGACACGAGACTTCTGAAGGAAAGAGTAGAGCTGGGGAGTCAAGTTGTCTTATAAGGTTGATCAGAAAGACCTGACGATCTTCTGCCTACGTATCTCCATTGACCCATGACCAATGAAGAATCAGAGCGATGTAGTTCCCCTCAATAGGGAAGACAATGCATTGAAGAAAAACAAACAAACAGTTGCCATTGTTGAGAGTATCTGAATACTGATGGCTTTATTTTGTTTTTGAAGATTTCAGCTTAATGCGGACCATCTGGTAAAACAACCATGACACCGGCTCCGTTGTGATTAGGCATTGGATTCTGGAGTACGTTTGGGTGAGGCACAAAATTGATCACCTTGGAATCAATTAGGTCTTGTACCTTGTTCTGAAAAGCCCAACATTTCTCAATATTGTGCCCCTGGGCACCCAAATGGAATTCGCATCTGGCATTTGCATCAAAGTTTGGAGGTAGATTATCAGGAGAAGGAGCTCTCATGGTACGAAGCTCGACCATGTTCAACTTTAGCAGCTCTGGAAGCAATACAACATATGGGCATGAGATGGAATCAAGTCTACGGTTTCTCGCTCATGTTCTTTCCTGATTTGGTCTCTGTGCCTGATATTGCTGACCTTGAGGTTGTGGTTGAACCTGTGGTGTAGTAGTCACTACAGCTGTTTGGTAGTAACCTTGTAAACGACCTCTGTCTCGGCCCCTATACACAGCATTGGTCTCTCCTTTTCTTCGTCTTTGGCCATTGCCAAAAGTCTTTTTCACACCAGAAGAACCAGCACTATTTGCATCCTGGATCTTCCCCAATTTCAAGAAATTTTCTATTCTTTCTCCAGCAATGACGATATCAGAAAAACCAATGGACGGGCAGGCGGCCAGACAATCCAAGTAAACACCTTGCAAGGTGCTCATAAACATGTCGGCCATTTCCCGATCGAGCAATGGAGGTTGAACTTGTGCAGCCAGCTCATGCCACCTCTGAGCATACTGCTTAAAACTTTCCTTGGGTCCTTAAGACAAATTTCGCAACTGAGTGTGGTTTGGAGCCATATCAATATTGTATTGATATTGCTTGAGAAAAGCTTCAGCTAAATCTTTCCAGCATCAGATAGAGACCCTACTCAGCTTCATGTACCAGCTCAATGAAGCTCCAGATAGACTATCTTGGAACAAATGCATCCAAAGTTTCTCGTCATCAGTGTGAGTCGAGATTCTTCCAAAGTAAGCATGAATGTGAGTTCTAGGGCACGTGCTCTGTTTTACTTGTCAAATGATGGAACCTTGAACTTAGGAGGGATTCTGACTCCTGGCACTAACCCAAGACCGGTTACATCGATGCCCAGGGAATTCTAGCATTCCATGGCCTTAATCTTCTCCGCCAGCTCTTCCTACCTTCGATTGTTGACCTCATTCATATTACCCATATCAGCATCCAGTAGAGTGAACTAGTCTTCCTGAGTGTCTTCATTACGGGCTGCAGTCCCATTTAGATTTGGCCATCCGTTATAGGTAGCGTTAGGATACACATTCTCAGTCAGTGTTCCAGTATTATCATTCCCATGGGGTTGCTCAACCATCAACCTGAGACGCTCTTGATTCTGAGCAATGCCGGTCATCATTTCGATGAACTGATCCATCCTCTGTCGGAGCTCATTGAGATCAGTCTGCATTCGTTCAGCCATTCTCACTCGGTTTCTTTTTGTTGGATACCGATGAACGCGTTGACCAGCTATATTGCCTGAAGTTGAATAAGTTAGGATGTCTGAATAACCTGTAAAAATGCAAAATATGCAAATCACGCAGTAAATGCATATGAAATGTTCATGAGGATGCGACATGCGACCCTACAAATGAGTAAGCATGTGTTAGTGATGCAAGCATGCAGAGGATGTTATGCAATGCACTAGCATGTGATCAAAGGTCAGGTGATCACTGGTCTAATGTTGGTGTTGAGAAGACATCCATGTGCTTCTGAAGAATCATAATAACAGTACCACTGAAATCCCAGATTTCAAAACCAAAGGACCATGTAGAACCTGATCATAATACTGAACAATGCTGGAAAAGTGGGTATGTTGGAAGTTTCAGGGTTCCTGCAAACCTGTAAACCCCTCCCATCTCACGGGTATGCTACTCCGAGTCAACATCACGGACTCTCAAAGCCGGATAGCAATAATACGTTCACCATTTCCGAGAAATGGCTCATGACCAAATCAGGGAATCGGTTTGGCATTATATACTAACCAGGGAGGTCTCGGCTGAGTACGGGGAAAAAAAGCATCCCTCATAAGTCCCCAGCTTCAAGCACTGAATCGAGAAACAATAGTACATTTATCCTGAAGGGTACAATACTATCTTCATGCAAACAGTTTGCCTTAACTGGGTTCCTATGAGAGAACCCAGTTAAGGCAAACTGTTCGAGCTCCGGTTACGAGCTCATCTCACAGTAACCCCATCCCATAGAAAAAATGAAAGCTAAACAGTCCAGCATATGATGCATGATAAATACTGAAAGCAGTAAATAAATGTTGTAAGGTAAAGCTGTAAAGTAAAACTATAAATGAAAACAGTAAAGCTAAACTAAAGCACACAGCAGCAAACAGATAAACACCGGAAAAAAACAAAAACAAACAAGCGCTAGTATTGACTCTACGAGGGAAACCAGAGATTCTCCCCAGCAGAGTCACCAGCTGTTGCTCCTAGGATTTTCATCCTAGTACAAACGCGAAAGTGACGCGAAAAAGGTAGAGTCGCCAGCCAGACATTTTTATCCCGAAGGAACGGGAAAGGTAATGTTGCACAAACTTGGGAAAGAAGGAAAGGACGAGGTCCTTCGAACCAAAGATCTGTGTTCAGGAGTCGGTTATGACCTGGGAAGGTATTAACACCCCAGATCGTTCGCCGTACCCGACGGGATCCACTCTTGTTTGTTGTTTCAAAGGGTGAGAAAAATGATGTTGTTGAATAAGAACTGCTAACTGGAAACTGGAACTGCAATGAGAAAGGAACTGAAAGAAAACAAAAAGAAGGAATGGGGAAAATGTAGGGAAAATAAAGAATGTGCTCGAACGGGCGCTACCCCGCTGCCTACGTACCTCATCGGCATATTGAGGATCAGAGTCGACGTAGTTTGCCTAACTAAGGCGGGAACTATTTTGTGTTTTTTAGGATGACGTTGCCATAGCTCTAGCTCATGTGTTACCAGCTCTGACTCGAGGGTGTTTACCGTATCGTTGTTTGAACTGTTGAGGCAAGTCGCATTCGTCCGCAAAGATTAGGAGATGAGAGGAGAAAATGTGATGTCTTTGTTGGTTGTCTTTTATGAGAAGTGTTTTGGAGTTTATTGTTTGTGAAGATAGTCTCATGATTAGACTTGTACATCATGCTAGACAAGCCCATACTATTCCAAGATGGAATGAATATGAGTGCCCCATGGAATAAGGCTATGCGCAAGAGACTATTTCAATCTTTTATTAAGTGTCTTTTAGATTTTGTTTGAAGATGAGAGAAGAAGAATCAAATCGGAAAAGAACAAAAAACTAAGGGGGACTAAGACAAACCCTAAGTTATTTATTATGCACAAAAGGGATATCCTAATGGTTTATGAGGTTTTTCTATTCCTAAGGAAGAAAAGGAAGAGAAAGAAGAAAAAAGGATGCAACTTACTTCCTAAGGAAGATAAGTTGATCTTAACAAAGGGGGGTCCTACCAATCACAAATATGGAAGGAAAAAGTGAATTAAATGCATAAAGAAAATGCATAAAAAATAAAAGGATAAGGTGTAAGGAAACATACCTTTCCCTCCCTACAAAATAAAGTTTAGTGTGCATTTTATTAAAAATAATAAGGCAAACACACAACAATTAAATCCTACTAATTCTAGGACCTAACTTCTAGACTTCAACTTAATTCTAAAGACTAAAAGAATGCTAAAAACAAAATTCAGCACCTATTACAGTCTCTAAAGTAACAAACAGCTATGAAAACAATGCACAACACAAGGCAACTTTCTACAGCCAACATACAGCATGAAAAGATAGGTGTAAAAAGTCAAATACAGCATGTAAACATAACAAACAACATGTATTCTACATCACCTATATGCAAAGTCAACTATGAAATGTAAAATGCAGATTTGATTATTTTCATTTTTTAATGCACAAACTTAATGAAAAATGTACTAATTCACCATGGATATGCATTTGAAAATAGATCAACATACACAAATGAGTGACATAATTATTTTGGGAGGATTATGCATGAAAATGCACCACATGATTGATTATGCAACAAGTATGCAAAATATGGCATATGAACATGGCATATGAACATAATGAGCATTGATCATGAATATGCAACATGATATTTCAACAAGAATGCCAAGCTCAATGCAAAATTCTGAATTGAATTGATGTGAATGATATGATCAAACGTGTAACCAAATGCAACTAAATGCACATACATACATGGTTATGAAAAATGCAACATATATATTGATACAATGAAATGCAAATGAGTTAACGAAACATGCGAAAGATGCAAAAATAGAATGCAACATGATTATTTACATGCCAAATGATGCATAGACATAGCAACAAAATGCAATGAGTCAAATTATACACAAATGAAAACATAAACACATAATATGCAACATGAACGGAAACGCGACGAAACGACTCGAAATGGGGGAATGAGATGTCGAAACCAACCTAGAAAATTCCCTAAAATTAGTACTTAAACATGCATGAACATTAGAGGCACAAAGAAGCAAGAACAAGTAAGAAACTAAGCTAAAATTCTGAATTTCTACAGCGTTAACCGGTTAACCAAATGGTTAACCGGTTAACGCACCCCAAACAGCACCAATTTGTGGCCAAAATGCATGTGTTAACCGGTTAACCAAACCGTTAACCGGTTAACGCTGAACAGAAAGTGAAAAATTGTTTTGAAATAAGTGTTTTTGGTCACAATCTTACTTCTAAACAACCCTAACACACATCTAATCATGTTAACACAAATTTCTACTCAATTAGGGCTTATTAACACATGCTAGAGCCTATAACAAGCTACAACCTAACTTCTAATCCATTAAAAATCACAAATCGCAAGCAACACATAACGAAAACGTAATCAATCACAAGCAATACGAAAAGCACTTAAAGAATGCCAAAATGGTGAGATGAAGAGAATAACTTAAAGCTAGCATGGTATTAGATTACCAACCTACGAAGCGGAGAAGTGCTTCGGTAAATGTTGCAAGAATCGGAGCTTGATCAAAGAGAAAACCAAGAAAACTGCGAATCCGCAAAATAAATGCGTTCTTGATGTTTGAGCCTTCTTGCACTTCCGATAAGTCGAAATCTTCACAAAATTCAGTAGCTTATTCCTCTAAAATACACAATTCAATGGAGGTTGGAGGCTAAGCTTTAAGATCTTCAAGTTTCAATGTGAAACTTGAAGAGCTTCTTCAAAAATCTTTGGTGAAAAGGGAAATGGAGGAAAAGTGAGAGAGAAAAAGTGATTCTAGAAATTGCGAGAAAGTGAAAAAATTAGGAACAAAATATTTTGGGACCTTTTGCATTGAAGTGATTAATGATTATATAGAGGCTAGGCTTAGAGCTAGGTTTGGGAATTGAATTAGGTTTAGGAATGGAGTTAGGTTTGTAGTTAGTTAGGGTTAGGGTTGGAGAGGGAATATTCCTTGGAATATTCCTTGGAATATTCCATGGAATACTCTAGAAGGTTGTAGAACATGGTAGAAGCATCCAAGGGAAAATGAGGGGAATTGAAGTGGAAACAATAAGAGGGGAAGAAATGAAAGGAAATGCGGAAGTAAAGTGGAAGGAAAATGGAAGGAAAATGGAGGGAAAGGTGAAATCTCCCTTTTTTGGTTGATTAGCTTGGAAGTGGTTTGGATTATTTTTGGGATATTATTTTTCTCTTGAACTCCAATGTTTGGCAAGCCTCGATTGACCACACACCTCATGCGTATGCAAAGGATGATGATTTATTTATTTATTTATTTTTCAAATGTGATGCAATGATATGCGGAATGATGCGGGAATGAAGCGTAAATTGCTTGAGGTTGATAATAAATAAGAGGGCAAATTTTGGGGTGTTACACACTGCTTTTGGACTTCCTCCTTGATCTTCAATACCATGTCAGGGCGAGTTCTTCTCAACTTTTGCTTTACCGGAGGACAGTCTTCCTTTAGTGGCAGCTTGTGTACAACAATGTCAGTATCTAACCCCGACATATCTTGATACGACCAGGCAAAGATATCCACATATTCACGTAGCATACTAATCAATTCCTTCTTTACCTCGGCCTACAGACTGGCCCCAATGTTTATCTCTTTCTTTACATCCTCAGACCCGATATTAATGATCTATATTTCTTCCTGATGAGGCTGAACGACCCTTTCCTCTTGTTTCAACAACCTAGCCAATTCTTCCGGGAGTTCACAATTTTCCTCAACCCCTTCATTAGCTTGGTAGATAGGATTGTCGAAGTCATGCATGGTCATAGCAGGAACGTTATCACAGGAATCCGAATGATCAACATTTCACAAATGATGTGCTTATTTCAGAATCTGTTCTTTTCAAAAGAGACGCAAACACACAAAAACACTGGAAAAAGAAAATCATTGTCATTTTATTTGTTTTTTTTTTGTGAAAAAATTTTTTTAAACGAAAGGAAGAGAACACAATTTGCTTGAAAAATGTCCTTTATTTCATGGTAAAAATAAATGCATTAAAAGCATGGTGGCCCTACAAATGGATCCATGCACCTTGGGCAGAGTGCCGGATTTGACATGCAGTATGATAAAATGGAAACAAGAAAATTACTTTGACTGCCAAGTAACTTGAACAAAATCTTCAGCAGACCAATTCTGAAGCTCCTCCCCAGGTACGCATGGGTGAATCCAGTTATCCAAGTTGCAGTCACTATCCCCATCTTCATTTGTTGCACAAATGTTGTTGTAGTCGAGCATTCCAGCACTAGTGAACATTATGTACTTATTGCCCTAAGACCAGCTAGACCCACCAGGTTGATATCCAAGCCCAAACTTGGCATCCTTCTTTTCCACTTCTAACAGCTTGCCCCAGCCCTGGGCATTTCCGGATTGGACTACTTCCTTAGCTTGCTTGTAGGAGTAGATATGAGTCCATTCCTTCTCATGACCTTGAACTACAGCAACCAGAGACAAAGTACTAACATTGACTGTCTCAAAAGCTTGGCAAAGTGTTTCATGGATCTCCCCGTCCATTTCCACGTACTTGAAGGTCGACAGATGGCTTACGAAAATATCCTCTTCTCCGCATACAGTAACAACTTGGTCGTCTACCACATACTTTAAATTTTGATGCAACGTGGATGTTACTGCGCCAGCAGCATGAATCCAAGGATGTCCAAGCAGGAAACTATAAGCGGGTTGAATATCCATAATATAGAATGTACTCTTGAATACCTGGGACTCAATCTTTACCGGTAGCTCCACCTCCCCAAACACAGACCTCCGTGACCCGTCAAAGACTTTTACAATCAAATCATTGGGTCACAAGACAATTCCATCAACATTCAGCTTCATTAAGGCCTTCTTAGGGAGCACATTGAGAGAATATCCTGTATCTACCAAGACATGTGATAGAACAACACCCTTACACTCCATGGTGATGTGTAAGGCCTTGTTATGATTACGTCCCTCGAAAGTGAGATCTCTATCTGTGAATCCCAACCCATGGTTGGCGTTCACACTGGCTACTACAGCTTCTAACTGATTAACAGTTATCTCTTGTGGTACATACGCCATTTGCAAAACTTTCAGGAAAGCCTCCCGGTGAGCTTGAGAACACATTAACAATGCCACAATGGATATCTTGGACGAGGTTTGATTCAGCTGTTTGACCACCTTATAGTCACTTTTCTTAATTATTCTCATGAATTCCTCAACTTCTTTTTCAAAAGTACCCTGACTAGTGACAGGAGTTGTCACCTCTTCAGTCACTATCTATTTACCCTTAGCCTTTGCAGCAGCTTCAGCTTCGGGATCACCTCTAAGAGCTTGAGGAGGAAAGAGACGCTCACTCCGAGTAAACCCACCA
This sequence comes from Lathyrus aphaca, assembly GCA_963966055.1. NCBI lineage: Eukaryota > Viridiplantae > Streptophyta > Magnoliopsida > Fabales > Fabaceae > Lathyrus > Lathyrus aphaca. Next base: position 378,360,046 of record OZ014519.1, on the reverse strand, counting down.
ACTCCTCCGACATTCACAACAGTCGGGTCAATTGTCACTGCTTTACTTTCCACCTTCTTACCTTCTACATACACGTCTGAGCCATAGTGCCAAGGAATGGCCTTGTCATCAACATGGGGAACTGGACCCGGAACAGTAATGGTTGCTGGACTCACTTCTGGAACATAGATAGTCACCGACTCTCTCCGGGCAGGAACTTCAGTAGGATCAAAATAAATTTTTACTGTAGATGCACAATCACTTCTGTTTTCAACCTTGTCAAACTATAGAGACCCCTCATCAATCAAACACTGCAACCCAGCTTTAAACTCTCCGCAACCATTAACTGAATTCAACCAACCCTCACAGTCAAAATCACAACCTGGAAAAACTTGTCCTTTCAGCAATCTGTCCTTTACCACTAGCAATGAAGTCTTTACTTCTTCTACATTCAAAATCAAGTTCAACCTCTCGCCACCATCAACAACACTTATTCGGGCCCCTCTACGATTTGGAATGGGGTTTGATGTAACATTTGGAGGTGGTGCAAAGTTAATTGTTTTCGAATCAATCAAATCTTGGACCTTATGTTGTAATTCCCTGCACTTCTCTGTTGAGTGCCTGGGAGCTCCTGAATGAAATGCGCATCTTGCATTAGCATCATACCCCACTGGAAGTTCTCCAAGTGGTGGTGGTGCCAATGTCCTCAACTGAACCAAATTCAAATCTAACAATCTTTGGAGTAGTGTTGTGTATGTCATCGGGATTGCTTCTAGTACCCTGTTAGATGGACGAGCTTGCCTCTATTGATAGGGTCTTTACTGATAGTTATTGCGTTGCGGTTGTTGTTGTTGCTGCTGTTGTTGTGGTTGTTGAATAGGACTTGTTGGAATGGTGACAGCTGCTACCTGCTTGTAAGATCCCCTGTATCCACGGCCTCGACCGCGACCGTACACATCATTAGTTTCTCCCTCCCTTCTTCTTGGAGGTCTATTAAAAGCCTTTTGAACACCACTTGAGCTACCTGCACCACTGTCTTGAATTTTCCCCATTTTCAGAAGAGTTTCAACCCTTTCTCCAGCTATCACAATATCATTAAACTTTGTTGCTGAACAAGACGCCAGTCTCTCAATAAACACACCCTGCAATGTTCCCATAAACATGTCTGCCATTTCATTTTCTAATAAGGGAGGTTGTACTCGAGCAGCAAGCTGACGCCACCTCTGGGCGTACTCTTTGAACCCTTCCTTAGCACTCTGAGACATTGTCTGCAACTGGGTACGATTTGGAGCCATATCCAAATTATACTGATATTGTTTCACAAATGCCTCAGCTAAATCTTTCCAACTTCGAATATTGACCCTGCTCAACTTCATGTACCATTCCAAGGAAGCTCCTACAAGACTATCCTGGAAATAATACATCCATAACTTTTCATCATCTGTATGCGCAGCAATCCTTCCCACAAAAGACTGAAGGTGAGTTTTCGGGAAAGCCGTTCCATTGTACTTATCAAAAGTAGGTACCTTGAACTTGTAGGGAATTCTCACCCCTGGCACTAAGCCCAGATCAGTGATATCAAACCCTAGAGAACTCTGAGATTGAATGGCGCAAATTTGCTCAGCCATTTCTTCAAATCTCCAATTCATGTCAATTCCCTGGCCTTTTGCCTCATCCAGCAAAGCGAACTGCTCGTCCTGCCCATCCAACTGCATGTTATGCACTCCATCATTGATAATAGTGACCCCTGGTTGCACCACAGGGATTTCAAAATGACGGGCACCGACCCCATTACGATTACCTCCATCTGTTGTCCCATTTTTCCAGGCTTGATTATTCTCCATCATTTCACGCAAGCGCTCTTGAGTTTGACCCATCCCATCCATGAGGGTCATGATGTTGTCCATTATTGTCCTTAGATCAGCCAGATCCGCTTGCATCTGATCCATTTCTCTCTCTGTTCACCTTTGTAGGGTATACGTGTACAGTTGGCTATCTCTGAACCTTCTTAGGAGCTATAGTGCCTGAAATTGACATAAATGTTAGAAAACGGATAAATTACCTGCAAAACAACAAACATGTTATATGCATGCAATGTAACTATTCATATTTCCATGTTCAGACATTAATATGCCCCAGTTCTGGTATTTTTGACAGAAAATACTCCAGATGTCCTTTTGGAAACTGGCTTTTCAAACTCTTTTGAGGAGTATTCAGACCCTGATGGCTTCGGACAAACAACTTTGCTCATTCAGAAATGGTAACTGGAAAGTATCATTGCATAACATGAACAAACTAACAACAACCAGAGTCACAAACATAAACAGAATTCCCAAAGGGTTACAAAAACAAAAAGTTAAAGCAAGACTCCTACAACAAGCCTCTAGGTAGTTTGGATACAAATAACAATAAACTAAAACTCTAGGCTAAAGGAAGATTCAGGCTCCTCTTCTACGGTCACCACCCCTGTCCGGTTCTTCTTGACGCCTGCTCTCAGCTTAAGATCTGCAATCTCCTTCATTGCTTCCTCCAAGGCTAGCTGGCTCTGTACCAATTGCTGAGTCTTTTCCCTTCGTATTTTGTGAACTTGTTCTACTTCTTCTTTCTGGAATGCCATATGCACCTCAAATAACTCTTCTTTTTCTTTGTACTTCTTATGTTCCTGTTCTTTTTGGCCTTGTAACCAAGTAATGGATTGACGAGCTTCTCTAAGAGTCTTCAAAATCTTCTTACGTTCCGCTTCTCTTTTTGATTCTGTTAAACCCAATCACTGAAAATGAGCTTCTCTCCCAGCAAACTCCTTTTCTTTAGCTTCTAAGGTAACATTCATCCTTTGTAGCTTTTCTTCTGCTTCATTTTTAACACGATTGGCACGGTGATACAAGCTAGCCATTTCAGAATTCTCTACCCAAACCTCGTGCAACTAAGCTTCCAACTTCTTATAACCTTCAAGAGAAAAAGTGGTTTGTATCGGTACTTCTTTTGGATATAGTGGAGCCTCAACTGAAAATGAAAGGAAGAAAGTGTCAACCCTACCTTGTATCCAAGCAGCAAAAGGGGGATAAGTCTTAGGGTCCACCTTTCCAAATTATTTCTTACCCTCTCTAACCTTTGTTTCCCAAGCTTGAGATACTTGGATAATCAACTGCTTATTATTTTCAGCTGAAAGATACAAAGTCTTTGCTATTTCCTCATCTGATGGAGGATCCTTCAGTGGATAGCCAAATTGTTTTCTAGAAGACAGCACAGGGTTATGACTTATTACTCCTTTCCTACCTAATAAAGGCACATAAGGAAATTCACCACACCTTGTAATAAACTCCTTCCCCATTAATTTTCTGCTATATTCCCAAGCTATATCATCAGATGTTAACCCCACCGATCTCCTAGCCCACTTCCACTCTTGCTTAAGATCTTTGAACAGTCCTGACTTTGGAAGCTTCTTAGCAAACCACTCAGTGAACAATGGAGCACAACAATTTACGTACCCTTTTCTTTTCTCATTTTTGTGATGGACACCAAAGTAAAAGTCTCCCAACAGCATAGGCACTGGGTTTTCTTTAATAAAAAAGGTGATAGCCTCCAAGCTTACCCAACCCTTCTCTCCTGGGAAAAGACTTATCCCGTATACCATTAATGCTAACAATGCACTGAATTCTAACCACTTCCCTCCCAAAGCAAACCCGTGAGCTTCTGTGATAAGAAAATCCAGAGCAAATCCCTTCCCCTTACTAGCTTCCAACTCCAACTTTACTCTAAGCATACTCAAATGGCAAGCACCTGTTATATCCTTGTACGAGGGAAACTTTTCAGCGGCATAATAGGGAACACCATTCTTGATAGGAATCTTCAGGATGTCAGAAATCTCTTCCATAGTAGGAGCCAAGACATAGTCAGAAAACACAAAAATTCTCAACTAAGGATCATAAAACTGCAATAAAGAGTGAAGGCTATCTCTCTGATCAACAGTAGGCTTGTTCATGTAACCCTAGATCTTCCCATACCGGCTTCTGAAATCATCTGAAACCTTGTCACTCATCAAGCCTACTAGTTTCTGAATACCCTCAATTTCTGGTTGCGGGAAAGTGTAATGAGCATTCCTTTTTCTGGGCATCTCCTGGACTTCTGTCATTTGGAGAAACAATGAATACCAGAACTGGGTACAACGGATAAATGATGACCTGAAATGGAAACACAAACAGTTAATGCAAGTATGATGCGATGCAAATGCAATGCAGACATATGATCAACAACTGAGACTGTCTGGATACTGAATACTGGACCCAAGTGACCAAGAGCCAAAATCCTCTGAATAAAGCCCCATGAACATGAACTCAGTCTCAAATAAGCCCCAAATCAGATATCAAATGACTTAAGAACTCCAGAATCCATGTAGCCATACCAAATCATAGGACGGTACTGGTAATGACGTATGATGAAGGCAAGGGTTCCTGTAAACCCCTCCCAATCTCACAGGTGTGCTCCGGGTCAAACATCACGGACTTTCAAAGTCGAATAGCAATAATACATTCACCATTTCCGAGAAATGGCTCATGACCGAATCAGGGAATCGGTTTGGCATTATGTACTACTCAGGGAGGTCTCAGCATGAGTCCGGGAAACACAAGCACCCTTTATAAGTTCCCAGCTTCGAGTGCTGAAATCGAGAAACAATAGTACATTCATCCCGAATGGTACAATACTATCGTCATACGACCAGATGCTTTGACTAGGTTCCTATAAAAGAACCAGGCCATCCTATGTGAGTTCCCGGTGGGCCCTCAGGTGAGAATGGGTTTGCCACAAAATGTGGTCTGCCATTGTCACCACCGGAGAGGGATGTTTCCACAAAGGTCCTCAATGATCGGTCCCCAGATGCATATAACCATCGAGGTCATGTAATGATCCAAGAAAGATTCCTGCATCAAGACATTTCCAAGACGGTCGCAAGTCTAGGTGTGGAACTCACTACTACCAACATAGCAAGATGCCATGAAGCCAAAGTGATTGTCCACGCTAAGTCCTAGGGTGCACTCGAGCCTCGGTTACGAGCTCATCTCATAGTAACAGTTCCCAACCCCACCAAATAGAAAACCAGTACAGCCAGATAGTCTAGTATAATATATGATGCATGAATATAAATATTGAAAACTGTAAATAAAGCTGTAAATAAAACCGTAAATAAACAACAGTAAAATAAACACACAACAACAAACAATCAACACCCAAAGAAACAGAAACACGCAAGCGCTAAGATTGAATCTCAAGGGAACCAGAGATACTCTGGTTAGGAGGTCCCCAGCAGAGTCTCCAGCTGTCGCTCCCTAGATTTCCATCCTGGTACAAACGCGAAAGTGACGCAAAAGAGAGGTAGAGTCGCCATTCAGGTATTTTTATCCCGAAGGAACGGGAAAGGTAATGCTGCACAAACCAAAGAAAAGAAAAGGAAAGACACAGGTCCTGCGAACCAAAGAGACTGAGTTCGGGAGTCGGTTACGACCTGGGAAGGTATTAGCATACCAGATTGTCCGCCGTACCCGACGGGATCCACGCTTGCAAAGGAACTGCTTCAAAGGGTGAAGAAATGAAAGTTGCTGCAAAGAAAAGGAAACTGAACTGGATAAGAAAAGAAAAGAAAGGGGAAAATGTAGGGAAAATAAAAGAGTGCTCGAACGGGCCCTACCCCGCTGCCTACGTACCTCATCTGGACATGAGGATCAGAGTCACCATAGTTCCCCTAACTAGGGGTGGAAAAGATCGCTTGTGTCTTAAGGCTTGAACTGCCTATATCAATGCTCAGGTGTTGCAGGCTCGGACGATGAGTGCGTTACCGTCTTGCAAAATGAGAAGTAGGAGCAAGTTCTTACGTAAAGAGTGAATGTGATGAGAAGAGAAGTCCCGAAGGAGACGCTTATTGTTTGTCCAGTGTTTTTTATGAGTTTTTTAGGAGTGTAGCACAAGGAAGGGAACTCAAACTCTTTTCCATGGAATGTGTACTTTCTACTTCATTCCAAGATGGAATAATAGAACAGGCACACTGAGTAAGGAGAATTTATCCAAGACTCGTTTCCAAGGGCTAGGGCCTAAGTTCACTAACTTGTTGAAGTTATTAGGTATCTTAGTGATTGAAATGAAGAATTGTTTTTTATGCTTTTCTTGATGAAGATGACCTCATGATCAGACTTGTGCATCATGCTAGACAAGTGTACTATTCTGAGATGGAATGAATACATATGCCCCATGGAATAAGGTTATACATAATAGACCACTTCTTTCCTTATTAAGGTGCTTTTTATGGTTTTTGTTTTGAGATGAGAAGAGAAAGAAACAAAAGGATCTTAAAGGTAAATCTAATGGGGGAAAGTCTAATCCTAAAGTTATCATGCAAAGGTGGTCCTAAGGTTAGTGTGGTTTGAAACTATTCTAAGAAAGAAGAAGAAGAGAAATGAAAAGAAGAAGGAGAGAAGAAGAAAGCTAGAGAACAACTTACTCCTCTAAAGGAGATAAGTTTCTTATAAAGGGGGGAAGAAGAAGGATTGAAACACAAGATGGCATAAGGCTCATCAACAATCACAAAATAGAAAGTAAAGTAAAAGAGTAGATGAAGAATTAAAATGTGGATAACATCCACACTTCACTTACCATGAGCCCCTGAAATGGTTAGTAGCATAAACAAATAGTAAGACAAAAGCAAATAAAATCAAATGAGATACAAATGAACAAAAGATCATGCCAAGACATCACAACCAGAATTGAAATGTCACCCTCAAGTGCCAAGATTAAGCATATAACATAAGATGAGAAGTGGATCAATCAAATCAACACAAGCTACCATGAAGGAAACAAAAGCAAACATGAAATAAAAAAGATCATACAAGCTACACATGCTTCACACTCATCAATACCAGAACCTTATCATCACAAGAATGAGCACAAACATCACAAAAGACCAAAGAAAGGTTCATGCAAGTCCAAATACAAACAATATAAGAAGGGGAAGTGAAGTGAACATGTGCACAAGTGTAAGGACAAACAAACACAAACCAAATCAAGGCATAAGCATCATGTGAAAAACCAGGGATCTAATCATATTAAAATGTTCCTAATAAGCATGGATAAACACGGGGAAGAACATACAAACCCAAGCATAGGCATCATGGAGAGTAATTAGGCAAAAAAAGGTGAGTGGACATGCATACATTTGTGAGAAACTTCAAAGACAAGTAACACAAAACTTTACAAAGCACAAACACTAATCAAAGACCAGGGATCAATCCTCGTGCAAAAATAGATCTAAACATCCTATAGGAGTTGGCACAAGTGCCCTCCTAGCCTAAGAACTAATCATGCTACAAGAAGAAGCAAAAACTAGGGCAATCCCATATGAAAATTCAAATCAAATTAAAAACTCAATAAAAAATTCTACAATTAAGCACAAATGTTCACTAATCATGTGATAACATCATACAAAAAGAGCAAAGTCAGAATCAAAAGCAAATTAGGTCAAAGGATCTCATGAACACAAACTAGGATTTTGAAACTTCATGCTCAAGTTAAATGCCAAACATAATAAAGCAAGCTTCTAAAAATCATAAGAAAAATCAACAATAAACTACATCCTAATATGAATCATATGAAAAAAGAACCAACTCAAAACTCAAATTGATGATCAAGATAGAAAATCCACAAGTCAGCATGCATTTAAAGTGAAGTAAAAAACAAATAATAAAAGTGAAAATTAATTTCTACGTGGAAAATAAAAATAAATGAAAAATAAAAATGTCAAAAATTAAAGAAAACTCAAAGCATTAATCATGAATTATTTCAGAATTTTTGGATGCATTTTACTATTTTTAAAAATCAAAAATCAAACTGAAAATAAAATAAAAATAAAATAAAAATAGAAGGCAATGGATGAAGGGTGAAAATAGCAAGGAATTCAGTTCAAAACAAATGGTCCTGGAAGGGAGGGGGCGCGCATAGCAAAGAAGGCCCATTGGGCGCTCAGTCAAACAAAAACAATAAAGTATGTAGATCCAAAGGCTAGGAGCAAAAGTATTCAGATCCAATGGTCCACGCACGAAGTCAGCAAGACTAAAAGGTAATCAGATCCCACGCACCACATTCAAACTTACTAATTAAATGACATCTAAGGGTTGTGTTTTAATCTGGACTAAACCCTAATTAATTAAATTAATAAAACAAAATTAAACTAATTAATCACGATCCAAGGGCTGAGATTCAAACTGGAAACATTAAACCTGATTAAACCCTAATTATGAACCCTATCGGCCGGAGAAGCGCCGATCATCTTCTCCGGCCAACCAAAACTTGCAGAAACCCCAAACCTCCACCAAAACATGCAAACCATATATCAAAACAATCCTCAAATCATGCACATCACAAATCAATCATCAAAATCCACAAACAATCTATGAATCAAGCAAATCGAAACAAATAAATTTTCATGTCAAACTTTCAGATCCAAATATCTCACTCAATAATCCATCATTTTCAATTCTAATTAGTGTAGTGTACTCAGGGAAACATGTAGATCACAATTCATACCTCAAAAAACAAAATCTAGAGAGATGAATTTTGGAGCTTACATGAACTTGTAACTCCTCAAATACACCAAGAAATCCTTCAATAAGGTGCAGATCCACTTGATTTGATCTCCTCTTGCAAAATAAATGCAAGATGGAGCTTGAAGAGGCTTAAATTTGAAAACCCGAATCCTCTTGCTCTGAACTGCAACCTTGTGATTCTTCAATTTCGGCTTAAATCAATGGATGAAATGAGATCATTGAAGCTCAAGGATGAAGACTATGGAAAGAGATTGGAGAATGAGAGCCTGGAGAGAGAGATTCGAAGGCTTTTGTTTTTTTGCATGAAAATGTGAAAGTGAGAAATGAGAGAGGCTGAGCTTCTGAATTTATGATGATATGCTTATATATGATGAGCTTTTAACACTGATTAGGGTTTTGTGGTGAGTGGTGGCAGGAATTTTGTGATAGGGATCCTTTTGCAAAATTGCAAGAAAGTGGTGATAAGGTGAATTTCTCATGCATTGGCTTTCCCATGTGCACATGCTGACTCCATTTCATCCTTTGATTATCCCTGAATCAATCTTGGCCATTGGATATAAGTGAATCATACTTTCCTCATGATTTTGCAAAAATGAATTTTAAGAAATATCCTTTAATCCATGCACAAATTTGTTGAATTTTCTTGAGCCAAATGACTTTCATGCAATGCAATAGGATACCATGACCTCATTTTGCTCATTGAACAACATGGAAATGAATTACATGAGTTTTTGCAAATGGTAGAAACTTGGAAATATGGTAAAACCCTAAAAATGTCCAAACTTCCAATGACCATAACTTGAGTTCTACACATGCTATGGATGAGTTCTTGTACTTTTTTAAAATGGGAGAGCATACCCTACAACTTTCATGTTCAAGGAAATTCCATTTGAAGTCCTCTTGGCCATGTAAGAATCACTTGAAGATTAGGGCAAAATATACCAAAAATAGTAAGTTTCCATTACAAGTTACATGCCAAAAATGGAAAGTCCTTCAAAACCTCTTGATTCTTGATCTTTGACTTTGTCAAACCTCTTATTTGACCTTAAGGACACCCCTTGGCTTGAAAAATGGGATTGGAACCCTTGCATTGTCACAATTGACTTTTCAAATAATCAGTTTGACCAATTTCTTCTTATGCAAGCAACTGATGAAATGACTGTCTTCCACAATGAATTTTCTCACCAAATTTCATCCATAGCATTCACATATCATATAAAGGACTTTGCCCACATGAAATGGCCAAAGTCACAAAGAATCCCTACTTGAAAGTGAAACCCTAATTTGGAGACCATTTGTGTAGGAGCTTGCCCTTCCTTGGATCATCTGATAATCTCCCAACCTTCTGGGATCTTGTAAAGGATCTTGAGCTTGTAAATACCATGTAGACACTCCATGGGACTTGGACAAGGCCACTTGACTTCTTGTTTTGACTTGTAAGGCTTCAAATACACCAATGATTGATCATATGCCCAATGCTAGAATATGAGAATGTTATGCTTCATTTTTCTATGCAAAGATGCTAAGGACAATGACTTGTTTATGATGATTATGATATGATGATGATGTTAAAAAGAAGAGGGCAAATTTGGGGTGTTACAAGAAGCAACTTGCAAGTGTGTTGACCAGGGCAATTAAAACTGAACATTTCATTAATTTGAGGGATGAAATTGATGTTATGGATTTTAACTTGAATGTGAATTAAGGGATGGTGTTGAGTATAATTCAATATTCAAGATTAGTTTCATTTGCATTTATATTTAATTTTGCATTTGAATTTGAGTTTAGTTTGAATTTGAATTTCATTTGAGTCTTTTAATAAAACTAAAATAAAAGTGAATTTGTAGCAGAATTAAAAAAACACTTTCAAATTGAGAAAATTGGTTAGAAAATTTCTTCTCTCTCATCTTCTTCTTTATTCTTATACATTATTAATAAAAATTCATTGTTGAATTCCAACGTCATTTTACCTCAACACCGTCCAATGCCGCTTAAATGTTAAAAATAAAAAAGAGGTTAATATTGCCCTAGAAAAAACATGTAAAAGACTACACACCTTTTAATCAAATTAATTGATTTCATTATTTAACTTTATTACTTTGATCTTAAAAAAATAATTGATTTAATTGATTAATTTTTAGAAATTAAAAATAAATAAATAAATCGACAGAATATCATTTTAACAAAATATTAAATTTAAATTAATACAATTAGTATTAAAAAGATTACACACTATTAAAATTTGGAGTTGAGTGTTTATTCAGAAACAATTCTAGTTTACAAATAAATTCATCTAAAACAAATTTATTATTATTTTGAGAATTGTTTGGTTTTGAAAGAAAAGAATAAACAAAAGTTATTGAAACAAAAAGAGTTAAAAGGAATTTAAAAATGAAACCGCAAAAGAAAAAGCTGATCTCACAAGCTGGCTTTTACCTAAATTTAGCTGCACAGACAAAAACTAAGTTATTTTTTCCATTTTCCAGCCTCTCTTTACGCAGCTGTTTCAAAAAACTGACATATTTTATTTTAATTTATTTATGATTTTCTTTAGGTATATAATAATAAACACATGTATCTTTTATTCTGTGCCACTTTATAATTACAGTAAGAAATCAGATGCATGAATTTACATTGCCCAAGAAGATACCTTCTCCTGAGCCACAAATAAACCCTTTTTATATAAATAAAGAAATCATCCCAACAAAAAGGTTGGTGTAGTTTTTATTTTTTTGCTACTTTATTCATTTTAGAGTAATTGGTTTACTTTTGATTAATTTATATTCAGTTAAAAAATATATGAATAAAACAAAAAATGTTATTATTATTATTATTATTATTATTATTATTATTATTATTATTATTATTATGTATTTATCTATTCTTAAATCACATAAATATAAAATTAAAAATATAAATAACATTAATGTAAATAAAATTTTGATATTCAAAAATCAAGAAATTTTATAAAAAAAATATATTTTTCAATACATGTTTTCTACACTACCAACGTCTTCGATAAATTTTGGAAAGTAGATGGGATTTCTATTAATTTTAAGCCATATATGGTTAAGTGTTATTTATTTATTTATTTTTAGTTTAACTCCACATGTTAGTGATGAAAATTTATTAATTTTTTCTTTGATAACCTAGTAGGGAGGCCTTTTTACCGACTATAGTCCGGTCCTCAATGCAAATATGAGAGATTTTATATATTTCAATTATCAATAGCACATTTATGCTTCTATTATATACATCATTCTTAATAAGTATAATCTAATCAGTAAGATAAAAAGGATAATTTTTTGGACAAGCTTGTTTTGATTAATAGTAGAGATGTCAACGAGCATAGACGCACGGAGTAAGAAATATAATTTAGAACTCTCTTTTACTAATATTAAATATATGCTCTAATTTTTTTTATAAAATAAACTACAAGAATGACAAACAAACATACATATATGTATTGGTATATTTGTAAAGGACTCATAACGGTGGCATGAGAGGTAAGTGATGTAATACCTCGCCCACCATACTTTCTGGATCATCTGTTTCTTAGATCGACCGTCTGTTTCCTAGATTGATTGTTTGTTTCCTATATATGACACCCATTCCTCAAATAAGTTGTCATATTCTTGGATAACTAGCCCGAAGCGGGAAAACGTGAGAGCTGACGTGCTCATAGTCCACAACGATGTGGAAGAAGTCAAGGGAAAATAACCACGTCTTCTTTGATAATAGGGGATTAACTATCCACTCTCAAGTTCTCGCAAGAGTAGTTGCTATTTCCTAGGCGTCTGAGTTCTAGATACAAAAACTTCTATAAATACCTCAACCCAAAGTTGAGAGGGACAATCTAATATTTACTTAGATACTAGATTCATAAAGCTTCTTACCTCACTATTTGAGTTAGATCTAAACCCTTAATAAAACTCTAAAAGCCTCTGACAATCCTTAATCATTAGGGATTTTCACGTATTGTACTTTTAGCAAATACAATTTGTGTTCACGTACCCCCTAGTAAAATCGGCATGGACCACCATTACAACATTCATTCAGATTAATGTCCTCACGTTCAACCTCTCAGTCTATCATTAGTTTATCTATTATTAACTTCACTTGGTAGAATAACTAGCCTAAATCCATTTAGAATGATTTCAATCATAATAGACTATGTTTACCTTTGTATAAGTTTTGTTAATTTGATTATTTATGTTTGATTTGTTGTCTAATCTCTGCACTCTTTTCCCTTTCATTAAGGTTTATCCCATATTGAATTTTTCTTGATATGGTTTTTAATGAGGCAGGGGAGTTCTCATACTTTAGGTTTTTGTATAGTCACCCCATTTTTTTCAAAAACGGGCCAAGCCCAAAATATATATTAAAATGAAAGAAGGACAAAAACGAGGGGGACTAGGCCAAAATCTCAAAAACTATAAACCTTTGAAACTAGGCAATCCTTGAAGGTTCCTTGTATAATCATTAATTACATTTGAGTGAAGATTATCCCACCAAGTAAAGTTCCTAGATGTTAGGCCTAAGCTAGCTAAAATGCACAATGATTTCCCTCCCGATAAATGTGGGTGGCCAAAAAATAAATAGATCTAGTTGCCAGGAGACAATTGTACCAATGATTTCTATACTCCAAGGCACTAAATTTGGGCTAGATATGGAATGCATAACAAGCATATAGTCAGTTTCCAGCCAAAGACATTGACAATGGGAAGCAATGAGATGCTTAATAGATAGAATCTCACCCATGATCTCAACAAAAAAAAAGTCTCCCTGACCAAGAAAGAAAGAAAAGCTACCCATATGAACTCCTGAGCTACTACGAAAAATACCACCAGTAGCAGCCAAATTACCAATGGAAGCTCCAACGGAGTTTCCTTTGATCCAATTAAAGAGACGAGGACACTAAATCACCTCCTTAACAATTCTAGGTTTAGGAGGAGGAATCAGAAGCCTAAAATCTTTCATCAAAAAAAAATAAGAAATTGAGATTTGAGATGTGGATTTGACAGATTTATCGGCAAGAACCACATGAGAGAAAATTTGGGAAGCACATCTTTCCCATCTAGCCAGGTTTTCATTAAATTTATTCTAATAAATGTTAGCATAATATATATATATATATATATATATATATATATATATATATATATATATATATATATATATATATAAATTCATAACTTTTTACTTTGATTTTCAAGAAACCTCGCACTATTCCTTGAACTCTTTCTAAGTAGATAGAGTCTTATAGTATTTTGGGTTTTGTTTCTAATTTACCTCTTGGATATCCATCATTCTCTCCCCAACTTATCTTTCAGTGATTGTCAATGGTTTTCTCTATGGATATTTCAAATGAACAAGGGGTTAGGAAATGGAATCCCCTATCTTCATTTATGTTTTGTTTGGCTGAAGAAGTTCTAGGCAAAAGGATATCTAAGTTGGTGCTAAAGAAGTTTTAAGCAAAATGATATCTAAGTTGGTATTAAATGGAGATATTAAGTCTGTGATGGGATCCAAGAATATGCCTTTTACTTCCCACATTCTCAATGAAGATGATATCCTCATCTTTGTTAAGATACTAAATCCAATTTTCAAGCCATATCTAATTTTTCTTGGGCTTCTGGTCAAGTTTTTAGCTCTTTGAATTATTCTTTGTATGCAGGAAATATGACTAACTATAGGCTTAATAATTTGTTGGAGCTATATAGTTTTATTAAAGGTATCTTTCTTTTTACTTAACTTGGCGTCTCTATCTTCAAAGGTAGAGTCAAGACCAATTATCTTCAACATGTAGTTGACAAGATGATTGCCAAATTTTTTCTTGGAAAGGCTCTCTCCTTTCCATTGCTGGAAGAGCTATTTTCGTCAAATTAGCTGTCCACTCTATGCTTAATCACACAATCGGTGTTTACTTTTGACTTACTTCTCCTATTAAACACATTGAGTGTGCCACCAAAAATTTCATCTAGAGTAGTAAGACTAATAAAAGGAAAATGGCCATTATCTATATGAAAAAGTGTTCCAACCTAAGGCTTAGGGTGGTTTAGGTCTTAGATATTTAATTTCTCTAAACGAAGCCTCTAACCTCAAACTTTGACTGGAGTTGCAAAATTCATATGAGGATTGGACATGTATTCTTATATGTAGGGTTCTTAGATCTAGGGGAGGATTAAACACCACATTGACAAGGGGTCAATTCAAAATATACCACTATTGTGGATCAATCTTGTTGGTCTTTGGATATGGAACTAAGATAGAGTTTCGGAAGGATGCTTGGTGTGGAAGTCTCATTCTCAATGAGTTAGACTTGCATAATTTTCATGTTTAAAATCTCAACCTAGTCTGCAAAGTCTTTGAGTTTATTATGAATACTAGTTGATCTTTTCACACTTCCTGATTTGATTTGTTTCCCTTTTTAAAGGAAATACTTGTAGGGTTTTATCTGGATGATGACTTGTGTAATGATTAACTTATTTAGAAAAGATCCAATAATGGTTATCTGCCTCTAAAGGAGGCTTACCAATTCAAACAACACCCTTAACCTGTTTATCCATGAGCTTTATCTATTTGGAGTATTGATATTCCTCCTTCTAAGTCCATTTCTTACCTGGAGACTTCTGCCCAACAAAGTGGCTATTGATGAGTAGCTATAATGCAAAGGTATCAACATGGTATCAATGTGTTCCCTGTAATTATAATGTTGAAACCTCATACCACCTTTTCTTCAGTTGTAATTTTGCCTGTAAGCCTTGGAATAAGGTCTATAATATTCTTAACATGCATATTCAAATTTCCTCTGCTACCATTTAGGAGGCATGTTCCAAAGCTCTCTCCCCAGGGCATTTTAACTATTCAAGTTGATTGAATTTTTTTATTAATGCATTTTGGAATGCTCAAAACTCTTTCAAGTAAAATAACATATCCTATCATTTTCCCTCTGTGTGTGATCTCATTATGGCTCAGATGCAACTATCTAGTTCTAAGTCTAGCCTCACTTTTGAGCAAAACTGATTTGATTTTGTAGTCAGAAAAGCTTTTCAAGTTCCAATTCATCCTCCAAGGCCCCCGTTATCAAGGAGATCATATCCTCATCATAATTGGATAAAATGAAATGTAGATGGTGCCTATTCATCTAATCTGGGTTCTACTGGATGTGGTGGAATATTGAGGAAGAACAATATTGGTTTTTCCTTGGCTTTGCAGAGCAACTCCCTTGGAGAAATTCCTTATTATCAAAGTTATGCGTAACTACTCGCAGTTTATAGTTAGCCAAAGATAGAGTTTGAAATAATTTGTGGGTGGACTGTAATACCCATATACAAAAGACATACATAAAGCATATTTTTCATATATAATATTAATAATTTGGTACTGAAATACAAATAAGTTATTAGCAACACATTGTATAAATATAGCCACTACAACATAAGGTACTAAACAAGGCTATAAAATAGTACAAGATGTTCAACTAAAAAAAGATCTAAGAACTAGATCCGAAGATCTCAAAAATCCACAGCGGAAGACTAAGCCATCAACTAGTAAGGATAATCAAGTCGCCTTATCCTTACCCTTAGCGGAACCTGAAGTACCTGAAATAACAACATCAACATGGGGTGAGATTAAATATCTCAGTGGGTTCCCTATCTTAGAGTTCTCTCGGTTCTAAGGGTCAAGCATAACAATTCTACGAGTACAAAGGTTCCTCTCGAAAATAACCAAGTCGAAACGGAACAACCCAGTAATACATCGTACAAGAATTCTCGTGGGAATCAATTTAATACCCACCTCAAGCTAACTCTCACTTCCCGTGGGACTCAATGTAATACCCACCTCAAGCTAACTCTTGCTTCCCGTGGGACTCAATGTAACACCCACCTCAAGCTAACTCTCGCTTCCCGTGGGACTCAATGTAATACCCACCTCAAGCTAACTCTCGCTTCCCGTGGGACTCAATGTAATACCCACCTCAAGCTAACTCTCGCTTCCCGTGGGACTCAATGTAATACCCACCTTAAGCTAACTTTCGCTTCCCGTGGGACTCAATGTAATAACCACCTCAAGCTAACAATGGGAAACACAATCAAGCGTGGTCCTCAATTCTTATTAGTCTACGAACTCCTAGGTATCTCACAAGTCTCACCATTCTTTATCTTTAACTCGCAATTCCATAATTACGTTTCGTTACCTTTTAATCGAAAAGTCGGGTAAAGGTCGGGTGGAACTAACATTTCTTGATCTCAAAATATAGATTTCATCATTAGCTTCGAAACATATGTGGAACGCTAAAAATGGATACCCGGATCATAAGTTACGAATTAAAAACCAAGGTTGGAGCCTACAGGTCTCGCTGAGCGAGCTCCTTCTCGCTGATCGAAATTCTCCCTAGAACATTCGATGAGCGAGCTACACCAGTTCAGGAAGTTCCAGCCTTACGGTAAAACACTTCTCCCACACTAAATCTCTCCCAAACATCAACCATTGCAGAGAAACATAATCAAACATGTTCATAAACATCATATGAGTATTTTGGTTAAGTTTTAATCGATTTTTAACCATTAAACTTCCGATTTTTCATAGATTTTCCAATTTAGCCCTAACCACAAAATCTCTAAAACTCAACCAAAATCAAAGATAAAATTTTCTAACTAAGAACCCGCCTCAAGAGATGAAGATTGGCGGAAAGATTTAGTTTATTTGACGGACGGATGATCAAGAATGAGGAATTAAAGCTTTTGGGGTTTTCTCTCTTCTTCTTCTCTTCTCCTCTCCTTTTCTTCTTTTCTTCTTTTTCTTACCAACTTCTTCTTTCTATCATGTTCTTTCTATATATATAAAAATATAAAACTTATATTTTTACTAATGGGTCAAAAATTAGAGAGTATCCAAAAATGTCTCTTAATCTGATATTTTATAAAACCTTTGAGTCAGCTAATATCAATTAATAAAATAATATCCTGTTGATTATTTTATTTGGTTCCATTAAAATTTCTTAGAGTATTCCGGAATAATATTATTACCAATTAATATTGTTCAGAGATTTAAATAAAATACGGGGTATTACATCCTCCCCCCTTAAATAAAATTCGTCCACGAATTTAAAGGATTACCTGAACAGGTGAGGATATGATTCCCGCATTTCTGATTCCAACTCCCACGTAGCATCGCTAGAATGTGTCTCATCCCATTGCACCTTAACAAGCGATATATCTTTATTCCTTAACACTTTGGTTTCTCTCCCAACAATACGGCTCGGTTGGGGCTCGAAGGTCAAATCTGCTTCTATCTCGATAGAATCCGGCATAATAGGCTGAAGAGGATCAGGAACGAATCTACGATGGGATACATGAAAAACATCATGCATTTCGGATAGAGATGGCGGAAAGGCTAAACGGTAAGCAACTTCACCAATCTTTTCTAGAATCTGATACGGTCCTACGTATCTCGGGCTTAACTTACGCGACTTAAATGGTCCTTTCAACCTCAACCTCGGAGTGACTTTCAAGTATACATGATCACCTTCAACAAATTCCAAAGGTCTCCTTCGATTGTCAGCATAGCTCTTTTGACGATCTTGGGCTTGCTTAATATTTTCTCGGATCATACGAATCTTTTCCATAGTCTCTTGAATAATTTCTTGTCCCAAGATCTTATCTTCACCCACTTCCGACCAACACAACGGTGTTCTACACCTTCTTCCGTACAAAGCCTCATACGGAGCCATACCGATGCTTGCATGGTAACTATTGTTGTATGAAAATTCGATCAACGGCAAAAGTTCTTTCCAATTTCCTCTAATCTCTAAAACACATGCTCTCAACATATCCTCTATCGTTTGAATCGTACGTTCCGTCTGACCATCCGTTTGAGGATGATTAGAAGTACTCAAACGCAAGTTCGTACCCATGGCTTGTTGGAACACCTTCCAAAATCTCGAAGTGAATTTCGGATCTCTGTCCGATACAATACTGGACGGGACACCGTGCAATATCACAATTTCAGCAATAAACAACCTTGCAAGCTGACTTGTCTTATGTGTAGTCTTCACGGCTAAGAAATGCACAGATTTCGCTAGTCAGTCCACAATCACCCAAACAGAGTCATAGCCACCCTGAGTACTCGGTAAACCTACTGCAAAGTCCATAAAGATACTATCCCATTTCCAAATTGGGATGTCCAAAGGTTGTAACAATCCACCTGGCCTTTGGTGCTCAATCTTCACTTGCTGACACACCGCACATTCTGACACAAATACCACAATGTCCTTTTTCATCCCGGACCACCAATACTCCCTCTTCAAATCTTGATACATCTTTGAAGAACCCGGATGTATCGTAAAAGAACCTTTATGTGCTTCTTCCAGAATCCTTCTCTTTAACACATCATCATCCGGAATGCAAATTCTTTGATTAAATAGGATGATCCCATCTAAGGCTCTCACGAAACCCGGTTGGAGTAACAGTCCTTGCAACTTCTCATCCAAAATTTGCGCTTTTTGAATGTCATTCCTCTAGGTAGAATTAATATTCAAGTTTCCCATGATTATACCATTCGGAGTCCAAACAAACTAAAGATTAAGATCCCGAAACTTTTCTAACAATGCATATTCCAATACCATTAGTTCGGCACTATGAATCACTTTTCTACTTAAGGCATCTGCCACTTTGTTCTCTTTTTCGGGGTGATACTTCAAATTAAGATCATAATCCTTCAAATACTCCATCCATATCCTTTGTCTCATATTCAGTTCCTTTTGATCAAAGAGGTACTTCAAACTCTTATGATCACTAAACATCTCAACACGTACACCATACAAATAGTGCCGCCACACTTTCAAGGTAAACACCACGGCCGCTAATTCCAAATCATGCGTAGGATATTTCTTCTCATGAACTCTCAACTGTCTGGAAGCATACGCCACCACCTGACCTTCCTGCATGAGAACACCTCATAAACCCATCTTTGAAGCATCGCAAAACACTTCATAAGATTTGTTAGGATCGGGAATAATCAAGACTGGAGCACTTGTCAATTTCTCCTTCAACCACATGAAACTTTTCTCACAATTGGAATCCCATTCATAAGGGAAGTCCTTCCTAGTGATCTTAGTTAACGGTAATGCCATCTGAGAAAAACCTTTAATAAACCTTATGTAGTAACCTGCCAAACCTAGGAAGATTCTCACTTCGGTAACATTCTTCGGTCTCTCCTAATTAATTACAGCTTCTATCTTGGATGGGTCTACAGCTACACCTCCCTGTGATATAACATGTCCAAGGAACTTGACTTCTGACATCCAGAACACACACTTACTAAACTTAGCAAAAAGTTGCTTTTCCTGCAGTATCGATAGGACAATCCTTAGATGTTCTTCGTGCTCTTGCGGAGTACGAGAATAGATAAGAATGTCATTGATAAAGATCACCACAAATTTATCCAAATAATTCTGAAATATCCGGTTCATGTAGTCCATAAAAACAGTTGGAGCATTCGTCACACTGAAAGGCATCACTAAGAATTCATAATGACTGTAACGGGTTCTGAACGCAGTCTTCGGAACATCAGAACTCTTCACACGAATCTGGTGATAGCCCGATCTCAGATCAATCTTCGAGAACACACAGGCTCCTTTCAATTGATCTAGAAGGTTTTCTATCCTTGGTAAGGGGTATTTAATCTTGATTGTGACCTTGTTTAACTTACGATAATCAATACACAGCCGCATAGCACCATCTTTCTTCTTTACCAATAACACAGGAGCTCCCCACGGTGAAACACTAGGCCTTACAAAATGCTTTGCCATCAAATCCTCTGTAATACCCCGTATTTAATTAAACGCCATGGATAATATTAATTAGGATTAATTAAGTATTATCTGACTCAGAGACATTTTCTGAATATTCCCAAATTGGACCTGTTAGTATACTAACTATCGTGTACTGGTATATTATACATTGTTTGGTTTTTAAGAGAAAGAGAAACAAGTTATGTATTATAAAAAGAAAAGAAAGGAAATAAAGTTGGGAAGGAAAAGAAAAGAGAAAGAAGGAAAAAGAAGAGAAAGAAAGGGGTAAGAGAAGAGAAGAAGAGGAAGAAATCCTAAGAGAGGAAAATGCTCGGATCATCGCCATTTCTTCATTAAATCTTCATCTTCACCAACCTCCTCGTCGATTGCAAGGTGGGTTCTTAGTTAGAAACTTTTCTTTTGAGTTTTGGTAGAGATATTGAGTTTTAAGGTTTTGTAGAAATCTTGGAAATTGAAATATTAAACAGTTAAAACTCGATTAAAACTCGACTAAAACACCCACACTATGAATATAAACATGTTTGATTATGTTTTGCTGGAATTGTTGATGTTTTGAATGGTTTTGGCATGGAGAAGGGATTTTCTCGTAAGCTGGAATTTCTTGGACTGGTATAGCTCGCTAATCGAGTTGTCCCTCGTTCAGCGAGAGTTCCAAGAAGATTTTTGCTCAGCGAGCTGGGCTTCGCTCAGCGAGACCTGTAGGTTGAGTTTTTGGTGTTTAATTCATAAGTTGTGATCCGTCGGTCCGATTATTGCGTTCCGCATATCGTTGTAAAGCTGAAAACATTTGCTAACTAATAAAGCTGAAAAATGTTAATTATACCCGACTTTTACCCGACTTTTCCTATAAACCGTAGTTATGTAAAATTGAGGAATTTGGGTATTAGCCTTTGTGGCTCGATTGAGAATTGAGGTATGAGATCATTGTGAGAATCGAACGGAAGAAAAGACAATGAGTTTATGGTGAGGATTGTTAATAGAAATAATTAACTAATATGTTAGAACTATATGTTCGAAAACTATAAAGTTGAAAGTATCAAGAATGGAGAGAGAGATAGGAAATCTTACCATAAACCAATAGTGTAGCCTAGTTTTGTAACTAGAAATTGTTAGATGGTATGACTTGTGAGATGCTTAGGTTCATCCTAGGTCGTTGCGAATCCTAACGCGTTATACGCGGTATCCTCCGGAAGGTCTTGAGTAAGTCTTGAGGTGGGTATTACATTGAGTCCCACGGGAAGCATCTGAAAAGGCTTGAGGTACCGTCTGTTGTGATAAGTCTTGAGGTGGGTATTACACTGAGTCCCACGGGAAGCAATTGATAAGTTTTGAGGTGGGTATTACATTGAGTCCCACGGGAAGCAATTGATAAGTCTTGAAGTGGGTATTACACTGAGTCCCACGAGAAGCAATTGATAAGTCTTGAGGTGGGTATTACATTGAGTCCCACAGGAAGCGAGAGGTAGCTTGAGGTGGGTATTACATTGAGTCCCACGCGAAGTGAATGTAAATCTTGAGATGGGCATTACACTGAGTCCCACGAGAAGCATCTGATTGGTTTGAATAGAGCGTTATATTGAATCCTCCGTAAGGTGTTGAGTAAGTCTTGAGGTGGGTATTTCATTGAGTCTCACAAGAAGCATCCGTAAAGACTTGAGGTAGATATTTCACTTATTTAGTGGTGTTAGCATTGTATGGAGTGTGTTCCATCTTGCTTTGGTTCCTGGTTGAGAGGTATAAGGAATATCCTAGCTAGTATTAGTAGGATTTGTAGAACTCTTGGATGTGGTTCCAGGGAGTGCGGGACGTATGAACTCAAGGTCGTTTTCCTTGCCAAAGACTTGAGTTAGGTTTGATAGAACCCTTAGAGCCGAGAGAACTCTAAGATAGGGAACCCACTGAGATGTTGTTATCTCACCCCACTATTATTGTTGTTTTCCAGGTTCCTATGCAGGTTTGATTTACGAGTGGAGCTATGCTCGAGATATTTCAAGTGAAGCTTAGTTTAGTCTTCCGCTGTGTATTTTTGTATCTTTGTACAATAATGGATATTGTATTGTTCTTAGTTTTTATTTTAGTATGATTTCCATGTCTTGTGCCATATTTGTATAGTTTTAGAATTGGGCGAGAATGTGAATTATACTAGTAGGTATTTATGATGGTGTCAGTACCAAAACTTAGCACTGTATGATATTATTCTAGATATATATTATATGGGTGTTAAAGTTGGTATCAAAGCAGGTCGTATCCTCGACCTAGCCTTGAAACATCATAAGTAAATCTTTCCTGCCTCTTAAGTGTGTCTGGCCGGTATGATTCTTAATATCATACTATGTAGTATTGGGTCTGATCAGCCCAATGCTATTTATGTGATAGGTAGGATCATGGTTGTGCGACCATGAGGACTCTAAAGTGTTTTTGTAACTTGTGCTGTGAGAGTAAATTCAAGCCAAGAGTTAGCAAAGGGGGCTTTGGTTAGCTCAGTTGGAGTCTTCATAAGAGTTCTACTTCCTGTAATATGGAGTTGCAGAGTAGTATGTTATTCGAGAAATCCTTTGGAATAGATAGTGACTGAAAGTTACAAGTATCTACAGGATGAGGGGTCGGTGTCCCATGGAATAAGTGAAGTCACTGGTGGATCAGTAATAGTCACTAGTATGGACGAGAGTGTTGAGAAATCTCATTTCGCAAAGAGAGAGGGTGCTTTATGGGACGTATGACGTAAGCTCGGGAATGAGTTAAATTGTTAGTGTTTCAGTTCTAAGGTCTTAGTGACATCTTGGATAAACGAGTGTACTTCAAAGAGTGTATTCGGATAACACCTCACAGATGGATAGAAGATTGTGATTATGTGTTCGATCATGATCAAGGAAACACGGTCTAGAGTAATGTATAAAGGTGTTATATTTTAGCAAGAGATTAATTTGGAATCGTGTAGTGACCTAAGGAATGGTATAATGTATGGTGTCGGAGGAAGAATAAGCTCTATTTAGTAACATGAGGTGTGCGAAGTGCAGACTTGGTAATGTAGTGATAAGTGTTAAAATAAGCACGTTGAATTTGGAAGAATCTCTAGTAAGAATAAATTGGATTATGTTTGAAAATGATAAGGTTACCGCAGAACGTACTTCTGGATATGCTACATGTCCAAATGGAACTCTGCAATCAGTGTTACCTCTATGGACATCACTTGTATCATCAAGGACAGGATTGTCAACGAATGAGATTGAATAAGTATAAGGCAAGCCTACGAATTCAGAGACTTGTTTTGGACAGTCGTTAATTCGGTATTATATGAATTTTTCAGAAGAAGTGAACGTCCTGAACAAGTTTGTTGGTCTACGAGAATGGTGGATGGAAGGGATTTCCTAGGGATGTTATTGACTTGGTTAAGAAGATTTTGATGTAGAGAAAGCAGTTGTGGAGGTCGAGTCGAATGGTCATCACCTTGCACTGGACTTTTGCTCATGTATCAGATGAATTTGTAATCTGGTTTGTAGCAACCTATTGCTTGGATTGATGAAGACGAGACCCGCTGACCACAACTCACCGCTGTCTTTCTTTCAGCATCAGTCGGTTGGAATCATATGTTGGTGATGGTTGTGACCTTTGGCTGTGATTAGAATGAATTGGGAAACTTGAGTAACAATGAAGACCAGAAGTTTGCTTCTGTGTTAAGTAATCGGATTGTCCTCTGGATAGTACCCGGTTACGGAATTGTATTTCTAAATCTCTTTCAGCTACTAGAGTCATAAAGTCGTGTTGAGCAACCAGCTACCTCCTGGTAGTGACCGGTTACCGTTGTTACGTTTTGAGATAATTGAAGTATTGGGATTATGCCCCGGTGAGACTATGAATGTTGTTGTTGATACTAATCCTTGCAAGGAATTAGAGAGAAAGGGGACAAGGTTGTATACTGGAGATAAGATGTCCTTTGTTTTGTTTTGTTTTATCCGATAAAGATTATGCGTTGGTTTTGTTTATGTATGAACCAAGCATTACCTTGTAGCTAAAACCTTTGATGTTGTCCTTGTTGTTTCCCTAATAATGTCCTTGTAAGTTTGGGATCGGATTATTCCGTTGAGTATTCATGATGTGACAATAACAAAATGGTAGATATACTTCACTACTTCTTGGAGTTGTGATCTCTATGTTGTGCCCATTTTGTGTTATCTCGAGTTGTGAACAACGAGCGTTTGTGCTCATGAAGGGACATCGAGAGTGAAAATCATATTGCAGTTTAGTGTGGTTTGGATTGGTAAATTCGAGCTGGATTTTTTGCTAGCAAGAAAAACAAGTTTAGTTGTGTTTGATCGTTTAACCTTGAATAGTTAATCGGTAGACACATGATCTTGGTGGGACCATTAGAGAATCATACTTTCTGCGTTGTAAGCCCGTTTTGGTTTCCGTACCAAGCGTCAATGGATAAAGTGTTGGACTTTTCTTTTGAGCATGATTTTTGGTGGACAGTAAATGATCTGAATTTTGAGTGGATAAGATACGAACAATTGGTCAGTTTTAGTATCGTTAACATCAGTTATAAACTCCGTGAGAGTAATACTAGATGTGCACAGTTGAGTCATACTCAAGGATATGGATCCTTAAGTTACCTTCCAGGTAAGAGTAAAAGGTGAATGTTCCAAAGTTAAGCATGTAATTGGATTGTTTAAGAAACAAGACCTTTAAGAGAGGTGGATTTGAATGATAGGCTTTGTGTGATACTAAAAGGTGAGTAAGTAGAATATCGTATGAAAAAGGCAAGTGTTGTGGAAACCAGCAAGTTTACTAAGGATGGTTTGAGTTTGGTATTGGTGACTCACTGGTTATTGTAAGTTCTGTGGCGTGGCTGCATTGTTATTGATGGAGCCCTTGTGTCAACAGAAATCTTGACTGAATGGAATTTTGTAAAGAGAATTGATATGAAGCATTGTAATCATGGTCTGATTGGTTAAGTCTAATTGGATGGATGGTTTCGAGTTTCAAATGGAATTGGAATGGTATTGGTTGCGTTTGCAGCAGTACAACCCTGCATCTTTGTTATTGGGGAGTTTAGACCAATGTTGTCATTTGTGTAGTAGACAAGTGAATTGTTCTATCGTTACATGTTTACAAGTTCTTATTCTATTGGTTGGTGAGAACTCCAATGGATACGAGAGTTCTCCGTAGACTACTAACTATTTGGTATTACTAGAGAATTCATGGTATTTTCCACTGTTAGGCTTTGGAAGCATAGTGGAGGGAGACAGATAAAAGAGTTCAGTCAGATTATGAGAATTTGAAGAGATTTTGTTCTGGACTGGGCCGCGAGCATATATAGAGGCACAACCCAACATATGTCAGGAAAGGGCCCATATGCTCGAGCAGGTGAACCTCCTGGATAAATAACCTGCTGATACGACGGGCATACACTGATGACGGGCAGAGAGCATGTCTACCAGCTCATCTGCCACGCCACCCAACTGCCCTTCATTATCTCCTGAAAGATAGGGGCAGTTGGACCAAGGGGCAGACCTTTTGTCTAGGTCTTCACGCTTCTTACGCGTCCCTTGGCAGCTCCTCCTTGGGCCTAGCCAAATTAAGCCCATTGAGGGGTCTTGGCCCAGCGCTGGGGGCACGTTATAAATACCCTTTCTTGGCAAAGGGTCAGGTATTCTCACTCATTCTGAACAAATCTTAATATTTTGTACCTCTTCTGACTTAAGAATTGGAGTGCTTTGCAGGTACACCCCCTCCATCACTTCATTCTCTGGCCCATTCATCAAGTCATTGGAAGGCCCTTCTGATCAGGTGAGATCAGTGGCGCCGTCTGTGGGAACTAACTCCCCCTTCTTCCATAAACAGAAGATCAAAGCTCAAACACCGTCCTTCCAACATGCCCGGAGAACAACCTAGCGAGCGCAGCCGTCCCCTCGTCGACTATACCATGGACGACGGCCTGCAATTCAATGAAGTAGACGCCCGAGATGGCCGTCCGGCCACCCCGTCTCCTGAACCCCAGAATAACGGGGATCCCCCTCACGTTCAAAACCAGGGGACCAAGGCATTTCAACCCATCCCCGTTCCTGTCGAAGGAGACGCCACCATGATTGCTATGGTGAACGCCCTCAACCAGGCCAGCTCTATGCTCTACCGGTAGCATGAGAGAATCATGGCCCTAGAAGTTGACCGACAGGAGGTCCGACCTTAAAAAGAGAGGAGGACACAACAACGTCCAGAAGAAACAAAGAAACGAGGACGTTGCTCCCCAGAACCTCAAGTTAGCAGGGCTCGCGCCCGCCGTGATAACGGTCGATCGGGAACCTCGCCGAGGCGCGATCGAAGCCCCGACCGCAACGAACTCTCTCCACTAAGGAGCGACGAAGAAGACCTGCATTGTCCCCTGTCGCGGGCAATAATGGAAGCTTCTCTCCCCAAAGGCATGGAAAAACCTCTTAACCTGGCTGTGTACGACGAGACTACCGACCCCGACGATCATGTCGACAACGTTAACGCAATGCTCGACTACCGTAATGACATCACCGGGCATCTCAAATACAGGCTGTTCTCGACGACCCTCAGGAAAGGGGCCATGGCCTGGTACAAAAGCTTGGACCCCGAGTCCATCACGTCTTGGAGAGTCATGAGATCCATGTTCACGAGGCATTTCACAGCCTCCCGGCGTCATCCCAAGACAGAGGCGACCCTCGAAGCCATAGTACAAAAGAAGAATGAAACATTACGCTCGTACATCGAGCGATTCAATCAGGAAGCTGCCGAGGTGGACACCACTGAACACATGAAGAAATACCTCCTTGAGAGGGGGCTCTTGCCCGGTAGCGAACTCAGCAGAGCTATCGGGATCGAGCCTCCCTGCACCTTGAATGAACTTCTGCACAAGGCCCATGCCTACATCAGATACGAGGAGAAACAGGTAGCCCATAATGCCCGCAGCGGCCGTAATATCGGAGATACCGATCACCCCAAGCGTGAAGATCCGAATATTCCCCGTCGCAATGGGGACAAGCGAAGGGAAGAAAGGCCCCGCGGGCCGATACAACGAGTACACCTTACTGACAGCGCCCCGCGAGCGCATCCTCGCAGAATGCATCAACTCCGAATTCAAACAGGGCAGAGTAAGGTTCCCAAAACCATCTGCACCAAAGCCTCACACCGACAAGTCCAAATACTGCAGGTTCCACAGGAGCCACGGGCATGTGACCGAAGACTGTGTTCACCTAAAAGATGCAATAGAGATTTTAATCCAAGAAGGGCATCTTAAACAGTATACTAGAAGGAACGAAGCTCCCAAGCACAAAGAGTCGGAGAAGAAGAGACCTCGGGAGGATACACCCCCCGACGACTCTCCTTATCAAATGGCCCTCTGCGTATCACGTCCAGAGTATTTCATCTTCCCCGAGCCATTGCCCGAAGGCCGGATCACTGCACTCAGCCCATGGGAAGACTTCCCGACCGCCCTTGTCATATCGGGCGGAGGGATGAACGGCGAGTCCGCCGCCCTCTCGGTAAAACGCAAGTTCGACGAGCTCCTTCTGACCGCGCCCGAGCAAAAGGCAACGCTGACAAAATACTGGGGCAAATCCAACCCAATATCTTTCTTTTTGGAAGAGCTTCCGGGCGGCTCCCCGAATTCGAGCATCCCACTACTGATCAGGGCCAGGATGGCCCAGTTCGACGTCAGACGCATCCTGGTCGATCAAGGCAGCTCGGTGGACATCATGTACGTCCACCTCTTCAAGACTCTGAAACTAGACAAGACCAATCTATCCCCCTACGTCGGATCCGATCTCCAAGGATTCAACGGAGCCACAACGAAACCATGGGGATATGTCGAGCTCCTCGTCACCTTCGGAGAACAGGAAACAGCCATAGAAATCAAGATCCAATTCCTGGTCGTAGAATGTCCCTCTCTCTACAATTGCATCTTCGACCGCCCGACATTAGCCGAACTCACCGCGGTCCCATCTACCGTTCATCTAAAGATGAAGTACTACACCAAACTAGGCCGCGTAGTCACCATCCATGGTGACATCGAGGCTGCCCGACGGTGTTACGACGCCGCAGTAAAAGGACAGGCCACAGTCAATACAAAGAGCAACAAAAAATCCAAGACCGAGGATCCTCCCCTCCAGGGAATCAACGCCATCGACCTCGACTGCCGCATTGGCCACGACGAAACTGAAGAATGGAAACCCGCCGAGGAACAGTCTCCTGAACACCCGTTCCGACCGGTCCCCGACGGAGAGTTCGAGCTTATCCCTCTGGGCGACGATCATGGAAGAACAGTAAAGATAGGCAAAGGATTGTCCGAGGAAACAAGGGAGAAACTCATGACATGCCTCAAGGAGAACTCTGACCTCTTCGCATGGAACTCCGCAGAGATTCCCGGCCTGGATCCCGAGGTCGCGTGCCACCAACTAGCTCTAGATCGGGCAGTCAAACCCATAGCACAACGTAGGCGCAAGCAGTCCCCCGAGAAAGCGGAGGCTGCCGAGCGAGCTGTAAAAGACCTCTTAGAGGCAAATTTTATTTTTGAAGCCCAGTACACAACCTGGCTCTCTAATGTAGTCCTCGTTAAGAAAAATAATGGAAAATGGCGCATGTGTGTTGATTATACTGATCTTAATAGGGCTTGCCCCAAAGATGCTTTCCCTCTCCCTAACATAGATAAGCTCGTTGACAACTCTGCAGGTTTTAGACTTCTGTCCTTCATGGACGCATATAGCGGATATAATCAAATCCCTATGTCAGACACGGACAAAAGGCACACAACGTTCATGACCCCGACTGACAACTACTATTACAACGTAATGTCGTTCGGACTCAAGAACGCCGGGGCCACATACCAGCGCATGATGAACAAAGTCTTCAAGGGAGAAATAGGGGATATGCTCGAGGTATACATGGACGACATGATCATCAAGTCACACAAGGAGGTTGACCACGCTCGACACCTATACAAAGTCTTCGAGCAGGCGAGACAGTGTAAAATGAGGTTTAACCCAGAAAAATGTACGTTCGGCGTCCGGGCAGGAAAATTCCTGGGTTTTTACCTCACCGAGAGGGGTATCGAGGCCAACCCGGAAAAATGCCAGGCGTTCTCGAAATTTCCAACCCCAAAGACCAAAAAATCAATCCAATCCCTCAACCGGATGCTCGCCTCACTTTCCCGCTTCATCGCCAAATCTGCCCAGCATGCACTGCCCTTCTTCAGACTCCTTCGTAAGGAAGCCAACTTCGAATGGACCGACGAATGTGAACGGGCACTACTCCATTTGAAGAAGGTCCTCTCTGAACCCCCGGTCCTATCACGACCATTGGAAAAAGAGACCTTATACTTGTATCTGTTCGTGGCAACCGAGGCCGTCAGTGCCGTCCTAATAAGGGAAACTGACGAAGGACAAAAACCCATCTATTTTACGAGCAAAGCGCTCCAAGGCCCCGAACTCAGATACCAACAAATTGAAAACGTCGCCCTGGCTCTCATAAATGCGGCGAGGAGGCTACGCCACTACTTCCTCGCGCACACGGTCAAAGTAAGAACCAACCAGCCAATCAAACAGCTTCTCGGACGACCAGACATGGCCGGCAGAATGCTCAAATGGTCGTTAGAACTCTCCGAATTCGATATACAATACGAGAACAGAAAGGCCTTGAAAGCCTAAGCACTGGCCGACTTTGTCGCGGAAATGACCCACAGCTCGACACCGACGGACGACGCCCATAAATGGACGATCTTCGTCGACGGCGCCTCCAGTACGACAGGCAGTGGAGCTGGAATCATCCTCGAGAATGAGGACGGGATCCTGATCAAGGTATCACTAGCACTAGCCTTCCCGACATCAAACAACCAAGCCGAATATGAAGCTTTCATCGCCGGTCTGAGATTGGCCGAAGACCTAGGAGCAAAGGAAGTAAAAATATCAACAGACTCCCAGCTCGTGGCATCACAAGTACGAGGGGAGTACCAGACCAAAAACGACAACCTTGTCGAGTACCTAGCCTTGGTCAAAGAGAGACTCGAAAAATTCGAGAAGTGGGAAGTATAACACGTACCTCGCGAGCACAACACACGGGACGACATCTTATCAAAGCTAGCTAGCACGAGAAAGAAGGGCGGGAACAAATCTGTAATTCAGGAGATCCTTCCTCGACCTAGTATCGAAAAAACACCTCCTCCACTCGAGGTCAACATGATCGGGGATACTCATTGTTGGATGACACCCATCTATAATTACCTAACGAAGGACGAGCTCCCCGTCGACCCAAAAGAGGCGGCCACCACCAAACGGAGGGCATGCTCGTACGTCCTCCTCGAAGGGAAACTCTACCGTAGGGGGTTTTCCATCCCATTACTCAAGTGCGTCGAGGAAGAGAAAGTCTCCGACATACTGGGAGAAATACACCGAGGAATAAATGCCCAACACCCCGGCGAACAATCACTTGCACGAAAAGCTCTTCGAGTAGGCTATTACTAGCCGACCATGCAACACGACTCAAAGGAACACGTAAAAAAATGCGACAAGTGCCAACGGCACGCCGACATGCACCTCGTGCCCCCGAACGAACTAAAAACACTCTCTTTTCCATGGCCCTTCGCATGGTGGGGCATGAATATTCTCGGGCCTTTCGTTACCGGCTCGTACTAGAATAAATACCTCATCGTAGGGGTAGATTATTTTACCAAATGGATCGAAGCAGAGGCACTGGCTAAAATAACAGCGCAGAACATTCTTCGATTCTTTAAACGCAGTATCCTCGCTCGGTTCAGCGTGCCCCAGGTCCTCATCACGGACAACGGAACGCAATTCACAGACGGGGGATTCCAAGACTTCGTGGCGAGCTTAGGTACTAAGCAACATTTCACATCCGTCGAGCACCCTCAAACCAGCGGGCAAGCGGAAGCAGCCAACAGGGTAATCCTGCGTGGACTGAAACGCAGGCTCGGTGAGGCGAAGAGGGCGTGGGCCGAGGAGCTACATAGCGTTCTATGGGCTTACCGTACAACACCTCACTCCACAACCGGGGAGACCCCATTCCGACTAACATACGGCACCAAAGCAGTCATCCCAGTAGAAATAAGAGAACCGACGAGACGGATAGAAGAACCCCTGGACGAAGAAATGAACGACGAGGCACTCAGAGCCGAGCTGGACCTCGTCGACGAGATCCGTTCCGAAGCAGCCCTTCGAGAAATATCCCTCAAGCAAAAAATAGCCTTGCGCCATGACGCGAAGGTCATAAAAAGAGAGTTCCAGGTGGGCAGCCTGGTCCTCAGAAGAAACCAAAAAAACCCAAGAGAGGGTAAACTGGCTGCCAATTGGGAAGGCCCCTACCGCGTCCGTGACAAGACGAGCAACGGGGCCTATTATCTAGAAAACCTACAAGGTGAAGAACTCGCTCGACCATGGAACGCAGAGAAACTTAGACAATATTACAGTTGAATATGTCACGGGGAGACGTGGGAGGTACGACCACGCTCTTCGTCTCCAAAACTACAGAGAGGAACCGCGCGACCCGGGGACGAACCGACTCCTCCAGCGAACACAACCCTCCCCGACGGTTGGGATCTCGATCGAGCACCAACGTTAAAGTACCAAGACCGGCAGGGCACCCAGCTCGCGATGGGAAAGCCCAAGCCTCGGAGCCGGAGTTCCAAACACCGAACCCAATTTTTGATCTGAACGGGCACGACGCCCGCTACCTCGTCGGTTCCCTAAACCGAGGAGACTAACATGGTCGAGCATAAAACAGTTCATGAATACAAAACATAATAAAAGAATAACCGAGCAGGATGAATAATCAAAGACAACATTCATTCATTAAAAACGGCCAAAGCCAAAGATAAGTACGCCCGAAGGCCAAAATACAAACAAAAAGGCACGCATGCCATACATAAAAGGGCACGCAGGCCATACAAAGCGGGAACGCATGCCATATGAACAAAACAAATTAAAACTCTCAAGACTCCGCCCAGAACTCCTCCTCAACATTCTCTTCCTCTCCTTCATCCTCCCCCAACTCTTCTTCAGCTTCAAACGGGCTCACAATCTCCCCCTCCTGGACACAGTAATTATGGGCTGACCCCTCCGTCACCAACTCGGGATTTAAAACCCTCAGCTGCTCGAAGGCGTTGTCAAAACCTTCCTTAAATACAGCCACGAGGTCCTGATTGAGAGAGCGAATGTGCCCCATCAACTCACCCCGAGAACCGAGAGCGAGCTCCTCTTCAGTCTCATCAGCTAACAGACGGACCTTGTCCTCGAGCGAAACAAGCTGAGCACGCAATCCAGCATTCTCCTCAGCCACCTTCTGATGCCCGGCTGCTTGTTCTTCCAAACTCGCCTTGGCCGCCTTCAGCAGATCCCGCTCCTCATTGACCTCCTCCAACTCCTTCTTCAGCCCCTCCTGGAGCTGATGCTCCTCCTTATAGTCTGACAAGTCCTTAGACAGCTTGTCCTTTTTAGACCGGACCCGCAGGAGGGCATCCTCCAAAGAGGCAGTGGACACGGAAGTGTCGGTCAGGACCATGGCCGTTTCCATCACCCGGATGATGGCGGCCAAGTCCCTGGCCAATTCCTTACGCCAGACACCAGCCTCCTGGTTCAGGATAGCCATCTCCTCGGGCGCTGGCACAACAATGGCATCCTCGGTCTTGAAGAAGGCCCGCTCAACATAACAGGGGGGTAGTAAGTAACTGCCAGGGCCACCCGGACTGCTGTTCCCCGCTAAGGTCGACCTTGAGAGAGTCCCCTCCGGACGCTTCCGCTTGTGGAGAGGGGAGGCTGATGGAGGCGGACTGTCGGGTATATTGATCATAGATGCACGGGGAGGGGAGGAGAGCACTGGACTCGCTGTGTTCGAGGTCCCAGCCCCGGAATCCCCAGCTACCGCCTTAACACGAGGCACGGTCTTCTTCTTCTTCTTTGAAGCCCTGTCCGGGGAACCTACCTGGTTGGCCAACTTGAGGACCCGATCACGAGCAGTGGGCATAGCACCTGCAAAACAGGAACATAAACATCAGCGGGCAAAGACATAAACAAAAATAAGAATAAATAAAACACCTACTCAATAATTTCATGGCCTTCTCCTCGGTTCTACACTCGAGCAAAGCCTTGGTATTAATAATACGGGCCTCACAGATCGGCATCCCGACCTCGTCAACGTAAGGCACACCCTTTCGATCTGTCCAAACCGCCAGGTTGAAACTCTGCACGTACTCAACCAACTTCTTATAAGCGAGCCTATCCTCGACGCCCAGCATCGCAAACTTAATCCTATAGTGGCTGGTGGTGAGATCGAAGTGGTCGCGCTGCCACCTCAGCGGTATCTTAGACATCAACTTCTCCTCCCCATCTGCTTCCCGTTTGTAGTAATAAAGGGAATGCAGGGCAACACGGGTGATCGGTCTCACCACATACCACCGACCCTTAAAATGACGGGCAGAATCCACGTACGTCTTGAACAAACGTACAGGCTGTTTGAAGGAAACCCAGTTGTGTCGTCCCCGAAGACCGGACCGCTGGAGGTGGAAGACATGGAAGAAAAGGGCCCGAGTACACCCAATGCCGAGGAAGCGGCAGACCAACTCAAACGCCCGCATAAAAGCAATGGCATTAGGGTGTAACTGAGACGGCGCCAGCCGAAGCCACTTGAAGATAGACATTTGAAAGGAATTGAAGGGCAGCCTAATCCCCGCCTCCCGGAAAGCGAACTCGTACATGGCGAACTGCTTCCCTGGGAAACGATGGCATATCCGGTCCGCCTCTTTGGGAGCATGGCACTGCCAGTTTTCAGGATCTTCCCGGCTTCTATCCTCCACCACGGCATAAGCGATGGTCGCCTCGTCACAAAAATAGGATTCCTCATCCAAGGGTTCGTCCGCAACCCAAGATAGGTCATTCTGCCCGGACGATGAGACATGCTCAGTACCATCCCTGGCGCTCTCCTCATCAACAGACAAACGCGCGATGTCCGCATCCGCGGACCGTGGCCCGGTTTCTTCTCTTCTCGGTCGTAAACGCCCGGTTGCACCTGAAACGCAGATAGAAAGAGTGAATTCGATGTCATATCAAATCCACCCTTCCACCGCAGGTCAAGTGAAAGGGCGTAGAGGCGACGTTCACAGGCACCAGTGCGAAACTCCGCCCACTTCCACCAGGCCCGGTTGAGAAGTTTCGCACGTGTTCGGCGCAGGAATACACACATTCTTATGCCCCGGGCAAAAATCTCATACATGCTTATGAAAATTTTGCCCGGCACATGAAATTCCTGCCCGGGACAGTCTAATCCTAACCCTATTTTTTTCATCTACAGTCTATTTCACTATTTCTAAGTCAAATCTAACCACCCTATAACAAATAAAACATGCATTCACAGCTATTTAACGCAAAAAATGGAAAATAGAGGATTAAGAAGGCAAAAATAGTACCTGACATGTTGAGAATCAAAAAGAGACGGTGGCGTGCGAGCATCAGCGGTGGTTCAGGCGGCGAGACGGGCGGAGACAAGGAAATTCGTCAGAGCTTCCAGTGAACGTCTGAGCGAAAAAGTGAAAATGAAGTCACTTAGCCTCCTTTTATAGACTCAGGCGCGTGGATCAACGCGCTAGGTCATCATTTCCTACTGCCTACGCCGCCGTTTTGCACACTAAACGAAGCGACACCATTAATATTGAAACACGTCAATCCATAAGGAAACTGGAACGACGTCGGGCAGCTGTACACCTCCTCGACTCCATGGAACGTCCCCGACCCCGTACAACGTCCTCGAATTCTACAAAAACAGCATGAACCCGTCGGTGACCTTCGTCCCCGACACTATTTGGAATATCAAGTGCCCGAGGAGAAAGGGATACTGCAGTCAGTTCTGGTGGAATATTACGTGACCGGCCATACGTCCGCTACCTTATCCTTGGCGTGTGTGCCCCGATTGCAATACAAGTCATCACTCCGACTCGGAGACTCGACTTGGGGGGCTCCTGTTCTAGACTGGGCTGCGAGCATATATAGAGGCACGGCCCAACATATGTCGGGCAAGGGCCCATATGCTCGAGCAGGTGAACCTCGTGGATAAATCACCTGCTGATACGACGGGCATACACTGATGACGGGCAGAGAGCATGTCTGCCAGCTCATCTGCCACGCCACCCAACTGCCCTTCATTATCTCCTGAATGATAGGGGCAGTTAGACCAAGGGGCAGACCTTTTGTCTAGGTCTTCACGCTTCTTACGCGTCCCTTGGCAGCTCCTCCTTGGGCCTAGCCAGATTAAGCCCATTTAGGGGTCTTGGCCCAACGCTGGGGGCACGTTATAAATACCCTTTCTTGGCAAAGGGTTAGGTATTCTCACTCATTCTGAACAAACCTTAATATTCTGTACCTCTTCTGACTTAAGAATTGGAGTGCTTTGTAGGTACACCCCCTCCATCACTTCATTCTCTGGCCCATTCATCAAGTCATTGGAAGGCCCTTCTGATCAGGTGAGATCAGATTTATTTATAAGTGCCGAAGTAAGAGAATTTTATTCTAAGTGGATTGTCTATGGTAAGATACCGAAGGAATGAACCGCCCGATGCGAATGGTTATCGTTTAGGCGTAAGACTAGGGGAAATTGGTGAGGGAGTCTTTGACAACTTTTGTTATAGTGTTAGTGATTGAAGGATCTTAATAGGATGCTTTTGTTGGGAAATTGTACAAGGAAAGGATCTCGCCAAGATACCTTGTGGAACCTTGTCGAGGTAAGTCGTAGTGTTATGTTTTGTATTGTGATGCAATGAGAAGAATTTGCATGGTGTGTTTCTCTGAGGGAGAAATGAGACTTAGTGTTTTACATGAAGCAACATATAAGTTGCGGAAATAATAAATTGAAAGTTAACCCGATATTGGAAGAAAGCGTATGAGTAAGGACGCGAGGTTTGATTTTATTGTGAAACGAGGATCTTTGAGCCGCGAAGTCAAATTGGATTTGAACATTTTCGGATATTTAAGATAATTAAGGATGAAAATGGATCTAAGATAATGTTATAACTGTCGTTGTGGATTAGTAAAGGAAATTCGAGGACAAATTTCAATTCAAGGAGGGGAGAATGTAATACCCCGTATTTAATTAAACGCCATGGATAATATTAATTAGGATTAATTAAGTATTATCTGACTCAGAGATATTTTCTGAATATTCCCAAATTGGACCTGTTAGTATACTAACTATCGTGTATTGGTATGTTATACATTGTTTGGTTTTTAAGAGAAAGAGAAACAAGTTACGTATTATAAAAAGAAAAGAAATGAAAGAAAGTTGGGAAGGAAAAGAAAAGAGAAAGAAGGAAAAAGAAGAGAAAGAAAGGGGTAAGAGAAGAGAAGAAGAGGAAGAAATCCTAAGAGAGGAAAATGCTCGGATCATCGCCATTTCTTCTTCAAATCTTCATCTTCACCAACCTCCTCGTCGATTGCAAGGCGGGTTCTTAGTTAGAAACTTTTCTTTTGAGTTTTGGTAGAAAGATTGAGTTTTAGGATTTTGTAGAAATCTTGGAAATTGAAAGATTAAACGGTTAAAACTCGATTAAAACTCGACTAAAACACCCACACTATGAATATAAACATGTTTGATTATGTTTTGCTGGAATTGTTGATGTTTTGAATGGTTTTGGCATGGAGAAGGGATTTTCCCGTAAGCTGGAATTTCCTAGACTGGTATAGCTTGCTCAGCGAGCTGTCCCTCGCTCAACGAGAGTTCCAGGAAGATTTTCGCTCAGCGAGCTGGGCTTCGCTCAGCGAGACCTGTAGGTTGAGTTTTTGGTGTTTAATTCATAAGTTGTGATTCGCCGGTCCGATTATTGCGTTCCACATATCGTTGTAAAGCTGAAAACATTTGCTAACTAATAAAGCCGAAAAATGTTAATTATACCCGACTTTTACCTGACTTTTCCGATAAACCATAGTTATGTAAAATTGAGGAATTTGGGTATTAGCCTTTGTGGCTCGATTGAGAATTGTGGTATGAGATCATTGTGAGAATCGAACGGAAGAAAAGACAATGAGTTTATGGTGAGGATTGTTAATAGAAATAATTAACTAAAATGTTAGAACTATATGTTCAGAAACTATAAAATTGAAAGTATCAAGAATGGAGAGAGAGATAGGAAATCTTACCATAAACCAATAGTGTGGCCTAGTTTTGTAACTAGAAATTGTTAGATGGTATGACTTGTGAGATGCTTAGGTTCATCCTAGGTCGTTGCGAATCCTAACGCGTTATATGCGGTATCCTCCGAAAAGTCTTGAGTAAGTCTTGAGGTGGGTATTACATTGAGTCCCACGGGAAGCATCCGAAAAGGCTTGAGGTACAGTATGTTGTGATAAGTCTTGAGGTGGGTATTACATTGAGTCCCACGGGAAGCAATTGATAAGTCTTGAGGTGGGTATTACACTGAGTCCCACGGGAAGCAATTGATAAGTCTTGAGGTGGGTATTACACTGAGTCCCACGGGAAGCAATTGATAAGTCTTGAGGTGGGTATTACATTGAGTCCCACGGGAAGCGAGAGGTAGCTTGAGGTGGGTATTACATTGAGTCCCACGGGAAGCGAGTGTAAGTCTTGAGGTGGGTATTACACTGAGTCCCATGAGAAGCATCTGATTGGTTTGAATAGAGCGTTATATTGAATCCTCCGTAAGGTCTTGAGTAAGTCTTGAGGTGGGTATTTCATTGAGTCCCACGGGAAGCATCCATAAAGACTTGAGGTAGATATTTCACTTGTTTAGTGGTGTGAGCATTAAATGGAGTGTGTTCCATCTTGCTTTGGTTCCTGGTTGAGAGGTATAAGGAATATCCTAGCTAGTATTAGTAGGATTTGTAGAACTCTTTGATATGGTTCCAAGGAGTGTGAGACGTATGAACTCAAGGTCATTTTCCTTGCCAAAGACTTGAGTTAGGTTTGATAGAACCCTTAGAGCCGAGAGAACTCTAAGATAGGGAACCCACTGAGATGTTGTTATCTCACCCCACTAATATTGATGTTTTTCAGGTTCCTATGCAGGTTTGATTTACGAGTGGAGCTATGCTCGAGATGTTTCAAGTGAAGCTTAGTTTAGTCTTCCGCTGTGTATTTCTGTATCTTTGTACAATAATGGATATTGTGTTGTTCTTAGCTTTTATTTTAGTATGATTTCCATGTCTTGTGCCATATTTGTATAGTTTTAGAATTGGACGAGAATGTGAATTATACTAGTAGGTATTTATGATGGTGTCAGTATCAAAAATTAACACTGTATGATATTATTTTAGATATATATTATATGGGTGTTAAATCCTCTAATTGATCCTTCAACTCGAGCGGAGCCATCC
This sequence comes from Lathyrus aphaca, assembly GCA_963966055.1. NCBI lineage: Eukaryota > Viridiplantae > Streptophyta > Magnoliopsida > Fabales > Fabaceae > Lathyrus > Lathyrus aphaca. Next base: position 378,321,320 of record OZ014519.1, on the reverse strand, counting down.
GATAAGGGGAAACGGATATAGGAGCCGTTCCCGGTATCAGGTCTACTGAGAACTCAACTTCCCTCACAGGAGGTAAGGAAGTGACATCTTCAGGAAAACATCGGGAAATTCACAAACTATCGAAATATTCAAAACTTGCTGGTCATAACCCTTCTCATTAGTAAGGACAAGCAAAACAGATTTCTCTTGTTCAAACATAAAATTTACCATTCCAACCGTACCTTCTAAGATCGTTGTCAAAACATCTTTCAGAGGCGCTTCAACGGAGGGAATGAGGATCAACTTTTCTTCACATCCAATAAATACAAAATTAGTAGACAACCAGTCCATTCCTAGGATAACATCAATTTTCCTAAGGGGCAAACAAATGAGGTCAATCTGAAAGATTCTACCATCCACGGACAACATACAGTTCTCACACTTAAGCGGCGTCTCGACAGTTTCGTCCATAGCGGTAGTAACCACCATTGGAGGAGACAAAGGAAATAGTCGCAACCTAAGTCACTTCGCACAACTAGTAGATATAAAAGAATGCGTAGCTCCACAGTCAAATAAAACAAGACAAGGATAATTGTTAACAAGACAATTACCCGCAATCAAGGAATTGTCGCCCTTCGCCTTCCTAGCATCCATAGTATAAACTCTTGCTTGCACTTGGTCCTTCTTCTGGGGACAATCTCTAGCAAAATGTCTTTCTCTCTGACAAAGGAAACAAACCACGGCACCCGGATTGCATCTACCAAAATGATTCTTATGGCATCGGGAGCAAGAAGGATGAGCATTGGATCTAGGACTCGACACTTGTTTCCCCTTGAAGGGTTGAGGCCTCGTCCTAAAAGATTGACTAGCTCTCCCCCTATCTCCTTGAACACCCTTCCGACACTTGCTTCTATTTTCACTTTCATCAAACTATGTTCTGCAACATAGCATTGTCTCAACATCTCAGAGTAGGTAGTGAACTCCCTTTGAGAGACACTATGCGAGATTTAGGCCCTTATTCCAAACAAGAACTGGTCAATTTTCCACCTTTCATCAGAAGCATACATAGCCTGCCTAGAGTAGGCTGCCATGTTCTCAAAATTCTCAGCATAACTGGCCACAGTCATGCCCCTTTGCCTCAATTGTTGAAATTCGAACTCCTTTTGTGTCCTCAAGGAACTCGGGAAATACTTATCCATAAAAACTGTCTTAAATTGCTGCCATACCCTCGAAATCCCTTGCACCATCATCAAATTGGAAGCACTCTCCCACCACCTAGCAGCAAGACCCTTTAGTAAATGTGACGCAAAAGTCACCTTGTCTTCTTCACTACAAATCACAATCTGGAATATCCTCTCTACTCCAGTCACCCATTCGTGAGCCTTAACCGGATCCAATCCGCCATGAAACTCTTGGGGGTTCATGCGGAAGAAGTCTTTAAATGTTCCTCCCACAGCTCCAGGAGCAACCACGCAAGGGTGAAGGCCCCCACTCATCTGATGCATCGTTTCTTGCATGAATTGGTGCTGTTGTTGCTGCATAAATTGGAACATAGGAGCATTCCCATCACTACCTGCTTGATCGCTATCGGGAGGAGTGACACTGGGTCGAGCACGAGTTCCACGTCTACCAGCCATATTTCCTAAATGTCATCAAAACAGGATTAAGTTGATCAGGCTCAATACCGTAAACATAACATTTAGTCCTATCGTAAGTCGACGTGTATGAACGGAAAGAAACACTTATAATATTTCAAAGCTAGGTCGAGGATACGACATGCTCTGATACCAATTATAATACCATATACAAAAGACATACATACAACATATTTTTCATATATAATATTAATAATTTGGTACTGAAATACAAATAAGTTATTAGCAACACATTGTATAAATATATCCACTACAACATAAGGTACTAAACAAGGCTATAAAATAGTACAAGATGTTCAACTACAAAAAGATCTAAGAACTAGATCCAAAGATCTCAAATATCCACAGCGGAAGACTAAGCCATCAACTAGTAAGGATAATTAAGCCGCCTTATCCTTACCCTTAGCGGAACCTGAAGTACATGAAATAACAACATCAACATGGGGTGAGATAAAACATCTCAGTGGGTTCCCTATCTTAGAGTTCTCTCGGCTCTAAGGGTCAAGCATAACAATTCTACAAGTACAAAGGTTCCTCTCGAAAATAACCAAGTCGAAACGGAACAACCCAACAATACATCGTACAAGACTACCCGTGGGACTCAATGTAATACCCACCTCAAGCTAACTCTCGCTTCCCGTGGGACTCAATGTAATACCCACCTCAAGCTAACTCTCACTTCCTGTGGGACTCAATGTAATACCCACCTCAAGCTAACTCTCGCTTCCCGTGGGACTAAATGTAATACCCACCTTAAGCTAACTCTCGCTTCCCGTGGGACTCAATGTAATATCCACCTCAAGCTAACTCTCACTTCCCGTGGGACTCAATGTAATACCCACCTCAAGCTAACTCTCGCTTCCAGTGGGACTCAATGTAATACCCACCTCAAGCTAACAAAGGGAAACACAATCAAGCGCGATCCTCAATTCTTATTAGTCTATGAACTCCTAGGTGTCTCACAAGTCTCACCATTCCTTATATTTAACTCACAATTCCATAATTACGTTTCGTTACCTTTTAATCGAAAAGTCGGGTAAAAGTCGGGTGAAACTAACATTTCTTGATCTCAAAATATAAATTTCATCATTAGCTTCGAAACGATATGTGGAACGCTAAATACGGATACCCGGATCATAAGTTAGGAATTAAAAACCAAGGTTGGAACCTACAGGTCTCGCTGAGCGAAAATCGCCCTGGAACTTTCGCTGAGCGAGGTAGGCTCGCTCAGCGAGCTACACCAGTCCAGGAAGTTCCAGCCTTACGGGAAAACACTTCTCCCACACCAAATCTCTCTCAAACATCAACCATTGCAGAGAAACATAATCAAACGTGTTCATAAACATCATATGAGTATTTTGGTTAAGTTTTAATCGAGTTTTAACCGTTAAACTTCCGATTTTGCGTAGATTTTCCAATTTATCCCTAACCACAAAATCTCTAAAACTCAACCAAAATCAAAGATAAAAGTTTCTAACTAAGAACCCACCTCAAGAGATGAAGATTGGCGGAAAGATTGAGTTGATTCGACGGACGGATGATCAAGAATGAGGAATTGAAGTTTTGGGGGTCTTCTCTCTTCTTCTTCTCTTCTCCTCTCCTTTTCTTCTTTTCTTCCTTTTCTTACCAACTTCTTCTTTCTCTCATGTTCTTTCTATATATATAAAAATATAAAACTTATATTTTTACCAATGGGTCAAAAATTAGAGAGTATCCAAAAATGTCTCTTAATCCGATATTTTATAAAACCTTTGAGTCAGCTAATATCAATTAATAAAATAATATCCCGTTGAGTACTCTATTTGGTTCCATTAAAATTTCTTAGAGTATTCCAGGATAATATTATTACCAATTAATATTGTTCAGAGCTTTAAATTAAATACGAGGTATTACAAGAAAAACTCTAATTTTGTAGCTAAAGGTTTTTCAACATCAAACTTTGATATAACTCCTTGACAGTAAATAAGCAAATGGTTTACTTGCATCTGAATACTTATAGACACGCCATTGAATTTTTTTTAATATAACAGAGTTTCTTAATTTAATTTCCAAAATAACATAGTTTTCCAAAAAAATACCAAACTAACAGAGTTTGGACACACATTCGCCAAACCACTTGATGAATATGTGTTTTTTTCTTATGGATTCACCAAATGGTTTGGCTAGGAATGAATATTCTTCACCAATTCGCCATTCCATTTGGCGAATGTGTTGTAAATTCAACATGCATTCGCCAAATGGTATGTTGCACATTGTTAATTCAAATATTCTTCTTGTAAAATCAAATATTCTTCACTTATATATATATATATATATATATATATATATATATATATATATATATACATATATATATATACATATATATATATATATATATATATAAATATATATATATATATATATATATACACGTATACATATATATATGTATATATATATATACTTATACATATATATATACCTAGGGTTTGCAAATTTTTTTACTATATATATGCCTCACTCATAAACATAAGATTCATCTCACTCCATCCTTACAAACCCTCTCTCATTCAGTCCTTTCAGTCTCCCTCTCTCACAATATGGCTTCTCCCTGTCCATCTAATTATGCATCGGCACCGTCTTCCTCAACATCAGAAGAACCGCTTCCAAAATTTGATATCTTGAAGAAAAATGCTTTAGTGTTTTTCTCGGCAACAAAGCCTCCTCTGAAGATGCTATTATGGAACCCCCAAACTTTGGAACACTTGCACAGAGAATTAACCCGCTGGTTAGAAGGAGAGATCGGCCACAAAGAAAAGATAATTAAAATTGAGAAGCGGGTTGTGGAGTCTGGTGTGACGAAATGGAGAAAAATTGTCAACGATGCAGGTGTTCTGTCGATGATGCTAGGCGGAGGTGAAGTTGTCCTGATGGTTCTGATAGGCTAGATTTGTTGAATGTTGCAGTTGTTCTATTTAAGTATGGTCATGTCTGAATTTATGTATTTTTCCGTTTTATTTATGTACGGTCATTTTCTGAATCATGTATTTCCTTGTTTTATTTATGTATGTTCGAGTTTGTGGTTGTATGATTTTACTGATATGAATTAAACGAACTAGGCATCCATTTAAAATAAAAACGGCTACAATGATTTAATTTACGATGTTGAGCTTGGTCCAACGTTGGGACATTTTTTATGATTGTGACCGGGCTGACGACATGAACTACACAGTCTCACCATCTTATTCGCCGTATCCATTTCGGTGCGAATACGCGTGCTGTTAGGACGGCCTTTTTTCTTTCTTCGCATGTTCTCGTTGTGCCAGACTATTTCCCCGTTGTAGGAGGGCCAGTAGTCCTCATTTGCAACAACCGGAAAGCTTTTGTTGTAGACGTTGCAAAGGTTGTGCACTTGGTAAACAGGGGATAGTAAGCCTGAAGGGTCCAGCCGAACCTTCGAACATGCCGCTATGACATGGGAGCAAGGCATGCGAAAGGCTTGAAATTTACCACAGTCGCACCAATTGTTATCAAGTTCCACCCGATAGGATCCCCTCGGTCTCCCTTCGTTGTGATCCATGATCTCATCAACATTGAAATGTCCCTTATTGCGGTTAAACACGGTGACCACATGTGTGTTAGACTTGGATGCTTCGTCTTTGATGAATGTCATAGAACTATCGCTGAACACTTGACCAGACTGTAGGATTGAACTCCACTTTGAAAGCCTGGTGTCAAAAAGTGCTCCGAGCCTAAAGTAGGTTGACCTCACCAAAGCGGTTATCGGTAGGTTGCGGATTCCTTTGAAAACAGAGTTCATTGATTCAATGAGGTTTGTTGTCATGTGACCCCAGCGTTGTCCTTTGTCGTAGGCCCTGGTCCACTTATCTAAAGGAATCTGGTTTATCCATCTGAATGCATCTTCATTTGCCATTCTGATTTCGTCACGATAATGTTTGAATGATGGTTCGGTTAATGAGTACCCTGCATTCACGACCTTCTTCCGCAGTGTCTTATCTTTGATCTCTCTCATGAAGTTTTGCGCTATGTGTCTAATACAATAGACATGTGTTGAAGGCGGTTCCTGCCAGCCGTTATCAACATTCTTCCATGCACTCTCAATTGATGCATGTCTGTCTGAAATCAAACATAAGTTAGACTGGGGAGCCACATGGTTGCGAAGATTTTTTAGGAAAAAACTCCATCCCTCGGCAGTCTCTCCCTCGACGATAGCGAATGCAATTGGAAAGATATTGTTGTTGCCATCCTGTGCCACTGCCATCAATAGAGTTCCTTTGTATTTCCCGTAGAGCCATGTTCCATCAATTTGGATTATAGGCTTGCAGAAGGAAAAACCCTTTATACATGGGTCAAAAGCCCAAAAGAGCCGGTGGAATATGCCATTTCCACTGACACAATGACTTTCCGAAGTATACGCCGGCAAGGTCTCAAGGATGACAACGGTCCCAGGTGCATAGTGCTTCAGTGCCAGCAAAAACTTTGGGAGTTCTTTGTACGAGTCCTCCCAATTTCCGAATACAACGGCAACAGCCTTAGTTCTAGCAATCCATGATTTCCTGTATGATGGAGTATAATTGTACTTCTGAACTATGTGCTTAATTATCGTGCTGACCTTGACCGAAGGATCGTCAGCAACGATTGATAGGATATCGTTGCATATTAGCTGAGAGCTCAGTTGCCGATGATCCTGCAGTGAGTTGGTTATGACACATGTATGCTCCGGTCCCATTGAAGCAACCTTTCAATCTTCACTTCTTTTTCTGTATGATGCTGTCAATCGAAACGGGCATGCCACGTTACGACAACGTATCATATATAGTGTAGGATTCGTTTGGTCGACCCTATAATCAGCCGATAAATCCATGTGGTAAAATTTTATAGCTCGAACGCATTCTTCTTTTGTTCGAAAATGGTCGCCCTCCTTTAATGAACCCTACCTTTGTGGATACGGATCATAAAATATGTCTGAAGATGGGTCTTCACTTCCCAAGTTCAAGTTTGTCATGTGTGGAGGAGGACGATATACATGACTGGCCGAAACCTCGTCTTCATTGACCATTTCATCAACTACTGCCTCCTCTTGTTCCTCGTCCTCATCAACAACATCCACTTCAGCCAAATCATTGTCAGATTCGAAAAAGACTTGCGAATGATCAATGGGCTGAGACATTTGTTGTTGGTGAAACGTAACATACAACTCGATATCATTGAAACCAGAATACTCATGGCTTAGAAACATAGTACGAACACTTTCGTCGTCAGAGATAGTTAATTGGAAATACATGACCTGGTTATCCTCATAGAATACTGGATTTTTGTAAATAATGACGTCCACTGGACCACGCTGCATTTTGTTTTCCAATCTCTTTTTTAGATGAGCGAAATTGGATTGTCGGACGATTGAGAACCGAGTAACCTCGGTGTTTCGAAAGTTGAAACCAGAATGGTTACATTCAAATATTTCGCCATTTGTATTGGCGTTGATCATATACTGAGGTAATTGAGACATAGTTCGTATTCAAAGACTATTTTAGATACGAAAATGTTTTGCAGTTTATGGTACAATGAAGATATGAAAATAATCTATAAATAGTAAAGACAAAAATATATTTTATGGTTATATTTACTGTTCTGAATTAATGTGATTAATGTCTCATAGGCTTATCTCCTGCACCATATAGGCTTATCTCCTGCACCATATAGGGTTATCTCCTGCACCATATAGGGTTATCTTCTCCACATATGTCTTATCTTCTGCATATATAGGTCTAGCATCTGCACATATAGGGCTATCTTCTGCACATATAGGGCTATCTCCTGCACATATAGGTGTAGGCATCTGCACATATAAGTATATATATATATATATATATATATATATATATATATATATATATATATATATATATATATATGTATAAATATATATATATGTATAAGTATATATATATATATATATATGTATAAATATATATATATATATATATATGTATAAGTATAAGTATATATATATATATATATATATATATATATATATATATTAATGAATATATATATATATATATATATATATATATATATATATATTCATTAATATATATATATATATATATATATATATATATATATATATATATATATATATATATATATATATATATATATATATATATATATATGTATAAGTATAAGTATGTATATATATATGTATAAGTATAAGTATATATATATATATATATATATATATATATATATATATATATATATATATATATATATATATATATATATATATATATATATATATATATATATATATATATATATATATATATACATTAATGAATATATATATGTATAAGTATAAGTATATATATATATATATATGTATATAATCATAAACTAACTAATATAACTTAACTAACTTAACTTAACCTAATTAAACTAATTAAATAAAACCCTAACTAAAGTAATTAAACGAAACCCTAACTTAACTTAATTAACTAAACCCTAAATAAGCTAACTTAGCTAACCTAATCATAAACTAACTAATATAACTTAACTAACTTAACTTAACATAATTAAACTAATTAAATAAAACCCTAAATAAAATAATTAAACGAAACCCTAACTTAACTTAATTAACTAAACCCTAATTAAGCTAACTTAGCTAACCTAATCATAAACTAACTAATATAACTTAACTAACTAAACTAACTTAACTAGTAACTAACCAAACTAGGTAACTAAACTAACTTAACTAGTAACTAACAAATCCATCTAACTAAACTAAATAAACATGCATGCATAACACGTTCGCCAGATGGATTGGCGAACCTAGGTTATTTCAGGCCAATTCGCCAAATGGATTGGCGAATCCACTATCAATTTATGTGACCTGCAAAGCTGGAAAACGCAGCAGAGATTCGTGTTGCTTTCCAATGTCTGCAACCCTTGACCATGCAGAGATTCTCTTGGACCCTTGTGTAGTGTGCTGGTGATCCACAAACATTCACTTTCGCCAATCAGATTGAAGAAGAGAGATCCACAAACACACAGAGGAACCAATCACAACACATGCAATAACACTCTTGTTCTTATTCGCCACATGGTTTGGCGAATCAGTGCATTGGTTTTGTTCAAAACGAGGCAATATCCTCGTTTGGTCAAGCCTATCGTCCTCACCCAACCCAATCCAACCCAGCCCAACCTATCCGACCCAGCTTTGAAAACATGGGCACACAACTCAGTTACGGCAGCGCCTTTGGCAGCAACCTTCCACGTAATTGGGGACAAGCTGAATCATGGACTCAACAACAACCGCCTCCACCAAACACACAAATACAAGCGGAACCTCGACCACCTGGTGGTAGAGTTCGAAGACGGGGTCATCCCCGTGGATGTGGTACTGGGGGGCAGTTAGATCGGGCGGGACATTAGTTTTTGTAATGTCGTTCTTGAATTATTAATAAGAATTTTCTTTACTTTATATTTCGTTTTCTCATATTCTCTAATTTTCTTTTATATCAATAATTTTCTTTAAATATAATTTTATTTCATATTATAATTTTCCTTTATATATATATTTATAAAAGAAAAATATATATATATATAAGAATAAGTATATATATATATATATATATATATATATATATATATATATATATATATATATATATATATATATATATATATATATATATATAACACAAAAATATCAAAAACCTTAAATCTAAAAATTCAAAAATCAACATATACACATGCATCAATCCATTTGGCGAATTGGTACATGAAAGTACACTCATTCGCCAAATGGTATGGCGAATCCATGCAAATCTTCACATGTTCTTCAATCCATTTGGCGAATTGCACCAATATTACACATATTCTTCAATCCATTTGGCGAATGCATTACCAAACTATGTTAGTTTGGTAATTTTTTTCAAATATATGTTATTTTGGAAAATAATTTTATAAAGTATGTTATATTAAAAAAAAATTCCACGCCATTCATCATTTTACATATATTTAGAGAAGAAAATAGTTGTGCGGATTTTTTTATAAATAATTTGAGTCACACATCTACAATCATCGCTCATTTTGATTCGTTATCTATTGGTATTAGAAGTGACTATGTAAAAAAATAGACTAGACGTTATTTATTTATTTATAAATTTAGATATTTTTTACTAGATACTAATGTCCCCACATTTTTATGTATCAATCTTCTTTTATATATATAATTACCCTTTATCATTGTTTTTACTTATTCATATTTCATTAGAGGAATTCTTACTCTCAAATTTTTAGTGTCAATCTTATTGAGATACCAAATATTACATGTATGCTATATTAACACTTATTTATGACACAAATACCTATACCATATACACTATTTATTTATACAATAAACAATATTTTTTAATAAAAAATATATTATTTTAACAAAAATATATATAAATATTTTAAAAATTTATTGTATAATACAAATATAAAGTTATTTCATTAACCAACTTTATCTTTGTATTAATCTAAAAAAATATATGTTATTAACTACTTATTTTACTTATAATTCATCAATCAACTTCAATACTTCATTAACCAATAAAATACTTGATATTAACCAAGTTCTGATATTAAATTATAAAATATAATGATCGTGGATAGTAACATGCACATGAACAATAATCGTGAACAATATATGGACAATGACTTTTAATAGTAAAATAAAATCGATTAATAAAATGTAAAAAAGTTGGTTAATGATGTGATGAAGTTAGTTATCAAACACCAATATATTAAAAATAATATTTGGAGGTAAAATATAATTGGTCAATAAAAAGTAAAATTGATTAATAAATTGATAAAGTTGGTTAATAAACGTTTATATATTTAAAAATAATTTTTTAGAAGTAAAATAAAATTGGTTAATAAAAAATAAAATATTGGTTAGTGAAATTACAAAGTTGATTACGAATTTTAGTAATAAAATAATGTTGATTAATAAAATATAAAATATTAGTTAGTAAAATTATGAAGTTAGTTAATTACACAATTTTATATCGATATTCCTTAATATAAAAGAAATAAAAGAAAAAATATATTATATATATTTAAAATTATTTATTATTAAAGTGTAAAAATGTAATGTAAGAATAACATTTCTCAAAATATTATCAATGTACCCTTCTAATTAAAAAATATATATATTTTTCTAATCAATGTGTTAAGGGAAAATAACATATGTCTTTTGATGGTAAGAAGACTAGTTAGAGCATCCTCATTTGAGAGATGATAATACTTCACAAAAATATTCTTTTCATTGTCATATATTTATATTCGATATAAATAAAAATAAAAAATTGAATTGAAATTAATGCGATAATATTATTTAGAGTGAAACTAAAAAAAAATAATTAATATTATATTAAAAATTAAATAAAATATATTTTTTAAAACATTAAAAAAAGATTAATATATTATTTTCTTACGAAAAAGAGAGTATTATTGATTATCGGGTACAATAAATGATTAGTCAAATTTGTAATATAAAATACCAAAAGGTTACTTTATAATTTTTATAATACTTTTATTTATAATTTTTCTATCTTTAACTAATTATCATTTTTAAAATATTAAATTTTATATTTATTATATGTTTATTACTCTATCTTTAATTAAAGAGTTTTACTTTACTTAACTTTTTTCTTAAATACAATTAATATTGATATTTTACTAAATAAAAATATTAATTTTATAATTAAAATCAACACAATTAAATATATTTTTTAAATATCACACAAACAAAATATAACAGTTTTTTATGAGACCATAAGTACTTATATTTTTTTTTTTAAAACAATTGTAGCATATAAATTAAAATTAAAATAATAATAATAATAATAATAATAATAATAATAATTTTATTTAATACTTTTATATAATTTTATTAATTATATAATTAAAATCAACAGAATTAAATATTTGTTAAAATAACACACAAACAAAATATAACACTTTTTTTTATGAGACCATAAGTACTTATATTTTCTTGTACAACAATGGTAGCATATAAATAATAATAATAATAATAATTTTATTTAATTACTTTTATATAATTATACAAGTATTTTTAATATCATAATTGCAAAGTAAAATGATATATTAAAAAAAATTATTATTTACCGTTATTTTTAAAGACGTACAAAACAGATTACGACAAAACCAACAATTTGCTACAATAAAACCTTAACTAAATATGATCTAATGTGATATTTAAAGTGTGATTAATTTTAAAATAAAATAATAAATCATTTTAAAAAATAACCCACAAACTTAATATGATAATTTTCTTATGATATGGTCAAACACTTTTATCATCATTTTCGACATTTAAGCATGATGTTGAATAAAAAAATGTTTTTATTAAATTATTTTTATAGCACTATTAATTTATTTTTATTATAAAGTGATACTATAAAGTCTTAATTATAAACAATACAACTGAAAATATATATTTTTAATTAAAAAAATATGATAATAATTATTATTAAATTCAAAGTTTGAAAACTAAATAAAGTATCCATTTTGAAAATATTAACATTTGTCAAAAATATTATGAATTAAAAAATATATAATTTAATACTACATTATAACAATTTTTTGAATAAATTTTTATTAATAACAATTTAATAGTAAAAGAAAGTAATGAAAAAGTAAAAGAATTGTTTTTATTTTTATCAGTATTATTATTGTCATGGTAATAAATTAATGTCATTATTATTTTTAACAAAAAAATGATAAAATAAAAAGGTAAATAAATAATTTCTTGAGATTACCTGGCAGATCGCACCCAAAAATAAATTAAAAATTTCACCAGACAGACACACGTTCTATTTTTAATTTTCTATAATAAAAATAAATAAATAAATAAAATCCATTAAAAATAATTCACCACTCTTTTTTTCCTCATATATTTTTCCCCTATTCTCTGTAAATTACTTAGCTTCTGTGCTGTTTTTTTGCTAGAGAGAGAGACAGAAAGAGAGAGAAAGAAAGAGAAAGAAACAGAGGGGGGAGAGAGAGAAAGAGAGTACTCACTCCTATGCTATGCTAGGGGATTCAGCAGTGTTAGGAACAGGAGGAGGAAGAAGCTCAGGAGATGGAGCAGGAGCATCAGCATCAGCCTCAGCCGGAGCTTATCATGACGGCGGTGACACGGTGGCTGGTGGCGGTGGATCAATTTCAGGAGATGATGAAAGAGGAGGTGGTAGTAGAAATGAAGAGGGTGGTGATAGAAATTTTGGTGGTAATAGATGGCCAAGACAAGAAACTATTGCTTTGTTGAAGATAAGGTCTGAAATGGATGTAACTTTCAGAGATGCAAGTGTTAAAGGTCCCTTGTGGGATGAAGTTTCAAGGTTAGTTAGCAGTTTTTCATTTTCTTTTACTTCAATTCAATTCAATGTAATATTTCATATTTCATTCGATTCAATTCTATTTTAATTGATATGAACTCTTTTCCTCTTCCTCCCACAGAGATTTGAAATTCGGTGTTTTATTGTTTCGATTTGGACTAGTTTTCTTGAACAGTTAAATTTTGATTTTTTTTTTAATATTGAATAATTGAATTGAGGCTCCCTCTACTATTTTTTTAATTTAAAGATAAAAACTGTTTGAGAAAAATTAATAATTTTTTTAGAGATGTGTGCAAGCATCTCTCTACTCTATCTATGATATGATGACTTTGATGTGATTTGCTTTTCTGACATTCATTTTGATACATGTTGTATTTTTTCCAAATAAAGTTACAAACTTGAATTGAGTCACCAAAAAGCAAGATTTTCTTCCTCCCTTATTTCAGTTACCCATTTTTTGATAGGTAGATTACAAAATCTTCTTTCACACTTAGCTTCATGCGTTTTCCATGTCAAACTAACATTTTTATTTTTTTTCAACAATTTACGCTATTTAATTTCTTATTAACTTATTAAAAAATCTTCACTCCAATTACATCAACTTTGATAGATAATATTTTTATATTTATATTTACATCTTTATCTACTTCCTCCATTCCAATTTTTTCATACTTTAATAGTTTCATCTCTTATTTTTTTCATTATTTTTATAATATTTTTTTTTACTGAATTCATTTATTATCTTAGCTCAAATTAATTGCTTCTTATCCTATAGATTTACTGAGATGAGATAAAGGCAAAAACATTTTTTTCTCTTTTTTTTTTCTTTCTTAAATTTAATTTTGTCTTTATTTTATTTTTGTGTTTTTGTTAATAGGAAAATGGCAGATCTTGGGTATCACAGAAACTCCAAAAAATGCAAAGAAAAATTTGAGAATGTTTACAAGTATCACAAGAGAACCAAAGAAGGAAGAGGTGGAAAATCAGAAGGTAAAACTTATAGATTTTTTGATCAATTACAAGCCCTTGAAAATAACCCTTCAATTCAATCACCAAGAACACAAACACAATTGAATATTTCAACATTACCTCCAACAACACCTTCTTCATCATCATTACCAATTTCAACTACACAAACTACACCTACAACCACAAATCCATTGCTATTGCCACCCTCATTGTTAAACTCTACACCTCCTATTACCATTCACACCCCTTCCATCACAACCACCCCGGCGGCCACCACTGTTCCATTGACAACTACAATTACACCACCAATTCCAATGTCTTTACCTCAAGTTCAAAACATTGTGTCACAATCTAACCCTACATATTTTCCACCAATATCATCCACAACAACAACAACAAATCCTACAAATACTAATAACCCTCTTCCTCAAATTACCATTACACCCCCACCATCTACATTTCCGAACACTTCAACTGATTTCTTCTCGAATTCGAGTTCATCTTCAACTTCTTCGGAGGAAACAATGACAATGGAAGGCGGGGGAAACCGGCGGAAACGGAAGAGGAAATGGAAGGATTTCTTTGAGAGACTAATGAAGGAAGTTGTTGAGAAACAAGAGGAGCTGCATAAGAGATTCTTGGAAGCTATTGAGAAAAGAGAATTGGAGAGAGGTGCTAGAGAAGAAGCTTGGAGGTTGCAAGAGATGCAAAGGATTAATAGAGAAAGGGAAATTCTTGCTCAAGAGAGATCTATCGCGGCTGCTAAAGATGCTGCTGTTATGGCTTTTTTACAAAAGATTGCTGATCAACAAGAACAACAACAAAATATTGTTGTTCCTGTTGCATTGAACACCAACATTGTTCCTCAGCAACAACAAGCGCCACTAGAACCGACACCACCAACACCAACACCAACACCAACACCAACACCAGCACCTGCAGCAGTGCCAGCGCCAGCGCCAACACCAACACCGGCTCCAACAGCAGCTCCAGCACTAATGCAGACACCAACACCAATGCCGTTGCCTTTACCAATACAACCACAGCAACAAGTTCAAACTCTGACTTCGGCAGTGCAAGTGCAACAAACAGCACCAGTTATTTCTCAGGCTTTACCTTTACCGTTGGTGCAACAACAACAGGTTCAGGTACAAGTTCAGCAAGCGACGAATATGGAGATTGTGAAAAGTGACAACAATGGTGAGAGTTTGATGCAAGCAAGCTCATCAAGATGGCCGAAAACTGAGGTTGAGGCATTGATAAGATTGAGAACTACTCTTGATATGAAGTACCAAGAAAATGGACCTAAAGGGCCATTATGGGAGGAGATTTCAGGGTTGATGAAGAATCTGGGGTACAATAGGAATGCAAAGAGGTGCAAAGAGAAATGGGAGAATATCAACAAATACTTCAAGAAAGTGAAGGAAAGCAACAAGAAGAGGCCGGAAGATTCGAAGACATGTCCGTATTTTCACCAACTCGATGCTCTATATCGGGAAAAGAACAAGGGTGAGGGCTCAAGCGCATCAAGGCCCGAGGGAACTATGATGGCACCATTGATGGTGCGGCCAGAGCAGCAATGGCCTCCACAGCCTCAGCCGCCACCAGTAACTAGGGCGGATGTGATCATGGAGGATGCTGAGAATGACCGGCCGCACCGTGATGAAGAAGAGTATTACGACGATGACGACGGTGATGAAGAAGACGAAGACGAAGGGAGTGACAACTATGAAGTGGTTGCAAACAAACCACCACCACCTCAATAAAAGAACAGTAAATAATGATTGAAATCAATCATAGCAATGAGGCTCTAGGTGGGGTCCAAATGAGTGCATGGTCTATTGTAAAAAGTGGCGGCATGCAGCGGAATGCGGTGGCAACAACGGCGGCAATAATGGTGGTTGGTTATTCAAATTTTTGAATTTATACATAGGGGTAGAATGGTGTGAGGAATCTTAAACTGAAGTATTTGGTACAGTGGTACTATAATCAGTAAAATTATATGTTTTTTTTTCAAAACCGGAAATAATTAATTATTTTTTGAGCTAAATAAATAAGTTAATAAGGGAATGGGAATTTAAGATAGAATTCAGACAAAATGAATAATAGAGGAAGAAACCTTGAATAATGTTATTGTACTTTTCTTTAATTTTTTTTCTTCTGTTTCATGTTTATGGTGGTGTAAATGGAGAAACCATTGATTGAGGGGATTTATTGTTTTCTTCTTTATATTAAATTTTATTTTATTTCTAAATTTTTCATTCTTATTTTTGCTGCTTTTCAATTATTTGTGGTTATTTAATTTTCTAATATTTCTGCAGTTATTAATTAAGTTGAATTACAAGACGAATATTATTTTGTTTGAAAATTATATAATTGAATTTTTTTTAAAATTATTATTTATACAAAATTATTTATTTAAAAAAATTGTTTATATTAATGCATAAATATATATAAATGTTATTATTGGAAATTGAATTATAGACTAATGATTTACATCATTTAAGTTAAATAACTTTATATAAAGGGATTCATCATAGAGTTTAGAAATTGTTTTGTTTAATATTTTTGGGATGATAAAAAATGAGATGAGGAAAATGAAAAGAAAAGAGAATAATAGAACAGTGAGAATTTAAATTGTAGCTAGAAAAGAAGAGAGAAGAAAAAGAAAGTGATACTAAATAATGGGAAAAAAAAGAAAGTAGAAAAAAGGAGGCTTAAAATTGTGGGGACAAAGACCCAACTCTTTGTTTTGGAATAGGACCCTTCCCTTGCAGAAAATGCCAGCATCACACATGGAGTCATAAACTCTTTGGTGGGAGGGTCCACCAAAAGGAATCTTGTGAGTTGTAAGAGCCTAAAACAATATCACATTGTAATATTGTTGTTTAGTTTTACAAGATATGTGTTTCTCTTCTTGGGTGTCAGTCCTATATGAAAATGATGAAATATTTTTCATTGTTAACTTAATCTAATTAGTAAATAATTTCTTTGTTTATATTTTGTTTGATTCCATTGAAACTTTCAAAGAATCAATACAAATTTTGGATCCTTTGATTTATATTTCATAAAAATATAAATAAAGGTGAAGGTACATTAATGGGCTTGGGGCCCCTTTTTTACATATTTTTAAGACATACAAGATACATCATATAATAATAATAATAATAATAGTAATAATAATAATAATAATAATAATAATAATAATAATAATAATAATAATAATAATAATAATTGATCCTTTTGGAATTAAATGATGATCGAAGAGGTTAATTCAGTGTGTTATAATGGTAAGATTCTGATGCAGTGGAGAAATGACTTTTATAGGTAGCAATTCAATACTTAAGTTAGAAAGGAAGTAACAAGTGAAGTTTGAATGGAGAAGAATTCAAATACTAAAGAAATAACACAATCATGTTTTTAAATAGAAAAGTTAATTAGAAATTGAATGTGTGTGAGGGGCATGAAATGCGGTCAACCGTCAGATCGATGTGGATAGCGAGGATAAAATTTGTGAGTAAGTTTATTTGTGTGGTAGAGAAAATGAAATCCACCTATCCCATGCGTTGTCGTTTTATGCTTTGGGCTTTCGTGCTTTCGGCTTTACAGGCAGTCTAGAACAGTTACCCCCAAACACTTGCCTCCGTTCTGTAGGTAGGGGTGAAAATAGGTTGGGTCAAGTTAGACTTTGTCAAACCTAAGTCTGGAATGCAAAAAAAAAAAAGCAAAATCCTAAGCATGACCTGTAGCTTGTCATTGACTTATTTTTAGGTCAGAGCCTGACTTTTTCGAAGGCTTGGTTAGCTTGTTAGCCTACATAAAAGCCTATTTATTTTAGAAATATGTAAATAAGCAATTCAAATAGTATTTAAATATACTAACAAAATAAAAGACCAATGAGACTAAAAGTTTGTTTGCATTGACTTATTTTAATTTAACTATTAACATAAGTTTTGTGAGACTATTTGCTTAAGAGAACTTATGAAAACAAATTATGAATTGTTCATAAGGTGTTTTCATCTTATTTTCATAAGCTCTCCAAGATAATCAAGTTTTATTTATGTATTTTAACTCATACTACAAAACTTAACATAACGTTAATAAAAAAATGATTCATATTTATTTAAATTGGTTGGCTTGATAAGTGATCCGCGTGTCGCGCACGAATCAAAAACGAGTGATTTTTGAAAACATAGTATAGCGACAATGACTCGAATCGTTTCACAAGGATTCTTGTATTGTTATTAATTGAAGGTAACCGAATTCCGAATTAGGGGGGTTTGTTTTAAGGTTAATAAAAAAAAAGAACAATTAAGTGATTAAAATACGTGATTATGGAATAAGTCAATCTACCGATTTAGTTCCTACTATCATCGATTATTATAATTATAATACCCTAAGCGGATTATTCATTCCTATCTGGATACAAACTCAATGACAAGCGCGACGAGGTTTGTAAGATTAACGATCCTATTGTCCGAATTAAGCAAACGGGATAAAATTTCATGAATTAAGCAAACATGATTGATCAAACACAAAACGAATTAAGCAAACGTACCGTGTCTATGTTAGGATTATACAATCAACCAAATCAAATCAATATATTTCATGCAATTGAATTAAGCATACAAGAACACAAAATATCATTGAAAGGAATTAAATTAAAATTAACATTATAATAATCTCAAGTGTTGGAACCTGAATTACAGTAGATTGACTCAAAGGTGATTAGTTCTCCATCGTTCTTTCAAGCGTAAGAAAAATAAAATCGTGAATAGGAGAATGTCCAAGAGCATCCGCGGCTGCTAGGTTAAATAGGAAACCTAAAAGCCCATTTACAACCCAACTAGGTCAAATACATAACCCATACCTAATTCTAAATGACCCGAAACTGAATAAAACTAATGCAGCAGCTTCAAATGAAATTTTGGAAAATATGACTCCGAATCTAACTTTGACTCCAACACGAAAGTTGTAGCTCTCTCTCTCTCTCTCTCTTAGCTTTCCATCGACTGATAGAACATCTCAATCAGATTCCTGGAACTCCGGTTATGATCATTTCCGTAAAAGCTGTTAAAGCTGAAAATTAAGTACGAAAATCACATTAAACCAAAAATAAAATAAATTAGAAAAACAAATTAAAATATAAAAATAAACAAAGAAAACTAAATAAATGCCTAAGTGCAATCATGTAGGAATGTGCACCAAAATGCACTGATCAATAAGCTTAAAAGGATATTTATGGCTTGAGACCTACTTTTTTTAAAAACTAAATAGACTTATAAAATAATCCTAGACATTTTCTATTTAAAATAAATTGGTCTTGCATGAGCCTATGTAGGCTAGACCATAGGTCTTGTTAGTCGTTCTGGCCTATTTCCATGCCTATCTGTAGGGCGAGGGTTTTGATGGGTGTCTTTGTTCGGCCATAAAATCACGTAAGTGGAAACCTTCGATAGACGTCATCATCCTTGGGAATAAGCACTTTAAATACTACACTCGTGTGATTCTACATGTCGCTGGGAACATATGACACATATGCCAACTTTATTCAGTAATGATGTTATTCTCTATTTAAGTGCTCGAGTGTCTTTCGAATAGTTTTGAGTGAATCTTCACTGTTGATACTGTGAAGTGAATGAATGATCTTCAGTGTTCCAAGGAAGCATACAAGGTTGTCGGAGTGTCATCTTTTCCCTTTTTAGTTGTTATTAACTTTTCATAGGAAACTGTTCGTGTTTTTTTCATTTATCTCTAGAGATATTCTTGTACGAGTGTTGGTTTAAACTCACGATATTTTGCTTGTCAGTTTCATCTTGACATATTTTATTTTTTTGTACTGCTTCTGAGCTTTAATATTCTGAGCCTTCTGCTTTCTCCCTTGTTCTACCCAATTTTAGGGGTTCTGGGACAATGAGTGTTTGAATTTGTTCGTCATCTTCGTCACACATGCATAAGTTTCTTAATGTACATAATCATGGTTATTACATCAATCTCTACCAAGAAGGCCAGTAAATACATTTCAAGGTTTGGATGAATTCGAAAATGTAGGAGGCTACTTATGTCTTCTCTTAGGAATCTTGTTTGCTCAAGCGATAATTGTAACACCCTTTTTATCCCACAACAAATTCAAACATATTATTTAGAAATAATCAGAGTTCAACACAAAAGGGCATCACATTTTCAACTTAATCAATAATTAAACATCGTGTATGTGTCCTATCCCGTAACACGGGTTACAACTTATGTCATAAATAAAACAAAACCTCAATTCATGGCAGCGGATCATTATTCAACATCTTAAATTATCATGATAAAAAGGATTCAACTATAATCCAAAACATCATCATCAAGTGTTAAAAATTACAACCAAAACAACAAATATAAACCAAGTGTTCCTCAGTGTTACACGACATAGAGCAGGACACAACCTAGACTCTATAAACGACAAGAGATGCACTCCGAGCTACTTCTGATCACCGAACTATTCTTGAGAATCTACAGGATGGCATAATAGACCATCATGAAAGGCAGGTAGGGTGAGTAATCCACATTGAATATAAATTATATAAAGACGGAATTATAAGACGACATACAATCATACATCATTTACATCAAATCTTACCCACATACAACAACAACAAGTCACATCATCATAAAACAAATGCATTCATGCTATGTCACAAATAATGAAATGCAACTTCATAAATGCATGTGGTACCGATTTTCAACATGTGATGGACACTGACCATCAACCCTCCACAAGGGAGCACAACATAAACAACAACACCTCAATCCAAACAATGGGATTGAAGCCTCAATCATCACAAGAATGCCATGAATGCACAAAGCAACAACAACATAATCATCTTTATCAACATTTGCATCAACATTCCTCATTAAATATCTACTTTGCCTACTCACATTACTAATACTACATATCATCATTTTGCTTACAACATATTCATCATAACCTCATTTCATCATTATTATTACACTTTTAGCCTATTATAGCATGGTAACAACTCACAACAACATTACAACAACATAGCACAACAAAACAAATTATCACGAGTCATCCAAGAAAAGAAATTATTTTTCAAAAGACTACAAGTCTCGTTAAGCGAACAGCTAGCTCTCTAAGCGAGCAACTCTCTGTTTAACTTCCCAAATTCTCACTCGCTCGCTAAGCGAGGAGGCAATTTCTAGCAGAAAACCCTGCGATTTTCTGTACATCTCAGTCACACCCAAAAACCCTCAAAACACTAATTTATAGCAGAAAACAACAGAAAATGATCATACAACTTATAATCATCATGTAATCATCACTTATAACCTCTAACAACAACAAAACATCAAAATCTATCAACAAATTACCTAACCCTAAGATTTCCCCTAAAAAATCCCCTTTCTTCATAAGACAATTCAAACATTATAGACATTGAAAGAGAACTACTCCCCATACCTTAATCTATTGAGCTTTCTCTTTCACTTCTTGAGAAATTCCCCTATGGTGTCCTTATTCTTCATAGCAATCCTTCAGCCTTCACCAAAAACACGATTATGAGAATTTTGATCGTATCCCTTTTCTCATAAACTTCACAAAAGACCATTATACCCCTTAGATCTCCAACTTCTTTTATTTTATTTTTAATAATAATATTTAAATAATATCCAATTATCATCATATCACTATTTAATAAAATATTTCATTCTTCTTAATATTCCACAAAATTCCACAACTTACCCCTTATTCATAAATAATTACATAAATAATTAAATTATGAAATTGGGGTGTTACAACTCTCCTCCACTTTAGGAATTTGTGTCCTCGAAAATGTTACCTGAAATGAACAGAGTCAGATACAACTCCTTCATCTGATCTTCATGTTCCCAAGTCCAACTTTCACCTACTGGTCCACCCCATAATACTTTTACCAAGGAAATATCTTTGCCTCACAACTGCTTCATTTCTCGTCCATCTATCTGCAATGGTAAATCTTCAACAGTTAGATTATCTCTTACCTGAACGTCATCCATCTGAATCACATGTGATGGATTATACACATACTTCCTCAATCGTGACACATGAAACATGTCATGCAAATTTGCAAGCGATGGTGGTAACACAATTCGATATGCTACCTCTCCGATCCTTTGTAAAATCTGATACGGACCAACAAAACACTGAGTGAGCTTTCTAGACTTCAACACTCTTCTGAAACTAGTCACCAGAGTAACTCTCAAGAACACATGGTCTCCCTTTTGGAATTCAAGATCTTTTCTCCTCTTATCATGATAACTCTTCTGTCGACTCTGAGAAGCCTTCATTCTTTCTTGTATCATCTTAATCTTCTCTATTGTCTCTTGCACAACCTCAGGTCCAATTACTACACTTTCACCTGATTCATACCAACACAATGGAGTCCGACATCTTCTACCATACAACGTCTCATACAGTGTCGTTATAATACTAGCATGATAACTATTATTATAGGTAAACTCAATCAACGACAAATGACTATCCCAAGACCCCTTGATCCAACACACAAGCCCTCAGTAAATCCTCTAAAGATTGGACAGTCCTCTCTGTCTGACCATCTGCCTACGAATGATAATTAGAGCTCATCCTCAACTTAGTACCCAAAGCATCTTGTAAGATCTTCCAAAACCTCGAAGTAAATTGCGGATCTCTATCGATACGATACTAGACGGTATCCCATAAAACTTCACAATCTCTTTAATATCAACTCAACTAGCTTCTGCATAGAATGATTAATCTTCATCGGCAAGAAATGGGCCGACTTAGTCAATCTATCTACGATTACCCAAATAGAATCATTACCCTTAGAATTCTTCGTCAAACCAATCACAAAATCCCTGGAAATTCTATCCCACTTGCATTCTAGAATATTCAACGACTACATCATACCTAACGATTTCTGATGTTCAATATCCGACTTCTAACAAATCAAACATGCATACACAAATTCTGCAACATCCTTCTTCATACCTGGCCACCAAAATAATTTATGCAGATCATGGTACATCTTCATAGCACCGGGATGGATAATTAATCGACTACGATGTCATTCTTCTAAGATACTCTTCTTAATTTCCGGAACATCAGGAATACACACTTTATCCTGGAATCTCAGCACACCGTTCTCATCAACTTGGAATTCACCTCTGTTACCTTGATTAATCAAGGTCAACTGATCAACCAACTTCAAGTCAAATTTTTGTCCTTCACGAATCCTTTCTGTTGCTCCCGGGATTTTCATCCTAGTAGAAACGCGAAAGTAGCGTAGAAAAAGAAGAAGAGTCGCCAACAAGGCATTTTTATCCCAAGGAAAGGGAAAGGTAATGCTCCATGAACCTGGGGAAAAGAAAGAACAAGTTCTTGCGAACAAAATAGAATGGGTAAGGGAGTCGGTTACACAAAGGGAAGGTATTAGCACCTTTTCACGTCCGTCGTACCCGACGGGATCCACACTTGCTTGTATTATTTCAAAGGGTAAGAATAATCTGCTGCTGAACTAGAAAGAAAGAAGGAATGAGAAAAATGTAGGGAAAAGAAAGAAATGTTCTTGAATGGGCCCTACCCCACTGCCTACATATCTCATCGGGAATGAGAGTCAAAGTCAACGTAGTTCCCCAAACTAGGGAGGAAATTTGTTTGTTTGTGTTTTTTATGATTGAACTGCTTATGTCTATGCTTAGGTCTTACAGGCTCGTAAACGACTGCGTTTACCGTCTTGCAAAGAGACAAGTTGAAGCGAGTTCTTTCGCTTGGAGTGAAGGAGATGAAAAGAGAATTCACGCAGGAAAGACGCTTATTATTGGTTTATAGATTTTATAAGCTTTTTATTTGAATTTGCATGAGAAAGTGTATTCAAGTCCTTTTCCATGGAGTATGTACTTTTTAAATCACTCCAAGATGGAATGAGGAAGAAGCATATCAAAGAAAGGAGAAGACCCCCAAGAATTGGTTCCAAGGATTAAGGCTTAAGTACACAAACCCATTGTACTTATTAAGTGTTTTTGTATTTTGAAGTGAAGAAGTGCTTTTTAAGCTTTTCTTGGTGAGAATGACTTCAAGTTTAGACTTGTACTTCATGCTAGACAAGTTCACATTAACCTAAGATGGGATATATGCAAATTCCCATGGAATAAGTACATAACACAAGAAGTCACTTCAACCTTTATTAGGTCTTTTTGAGTTGTTTTGAGATGAGAGGAGAGAAAACACCAAAATGATCTCCAAAGGTAGAGTATCTAAGGGAGACTAAACCTAATGAAGTTATCATGCAAGGATATCCTAAGTTAGTTAGGTTTGAGGATCTCTATCCTAATGAATAATAAGGAGAGAAAAGAAGAAGAAAGAAGAGGAAAAGAAGACAATTTACTTCCATGAAGGAAGATAAGTCACTTCTATAGGGGAAGGTGAGCAATTATGTAAAACAAATAATTTTGGATGCTTGCACAAACACAATATTGAAATGTAAAAGGTGATAGATAGGTTAGAATATGGAAGCATTTCCACACTCCTAAGACCAACCAAAGCCCCTACAGAGTTAGAAAATGAAACATAATAGTTTATAAGACATCATAAGACATAAAATGAAAGCTACACACACAATGGGAACAAGGTGAATGCATCTTAAGGTTCACAAACCTCACAAGTCAGAACCTAATCCTAAATGAACTTAATAAATCTCCAATACCTAAACCAAATCAAACAAGTTCAAAGAAATCCTTAAGATGTAAAGAGGTTCTAAGGATTTGCAAATGAAGAAGTAAAGGAGAAAAAGTGAGTAAACATGGATGAAGGCATATGAAAAACACCAAATTAAGAATATCATGCCAAATTAGAAGGTCTAATTCTACCCTAAATGATCATACAAAGATTCATGGGTTAGTTCATGGTAGAATGAGATATGGAGAGAAGAAAACACTCACATGTTCATAAGAGATTAGACAAGTAAAGCCAAAGTACAAATCACACATGAATGGATGACATGAGATGCTAAACGCCAGTAGCATACATCACTTATTAGTTTCCTATAATTATTATGAATGAACATACAATTCAAGTTAAGAAGTACTTAAGTGATTGAGGGATTAAGACGGAGAAGAAGTAAAATGAATTAAGCATGTACCATGTAAGAATGAATACAAGTTAAAATGAAGGTCAAATGAACTAAAGTGATAATAAGATGATGCAATTCAGTGATACATGATGAGAAAGACATATTTAATATGCACATACAATCAAGTTAGGTTCACATGTCAAACAAGTTCAAACAATTTACAAAAAGATGCACAAATTGTCACATAATGCAAAGGTATGTCATACTTGAAATGAGTGGCCAATGATGTAACATATCATATAAATATGAATGATTATGCATGAAGTCAGAGGAATAAATAATGTATAATGTAAATGTGGTGATTGGTATGAACATATTAGAGGCAAACAAGTGAGTATAAGAAGCATGAGATGAAGGATGTGGATGAATTAGGTCAAACATGTACAAAGGTGCACCATACAAACCCAAAAGGAAAACCTAAGTCAAATAGACCTATAATTGATCATATAAGACCTATAATACCCTAAGAAAACATGGAAAACCCCTACAAGTGACCTCTAATGATGGCATAAATGCCCACAAGCAATTAGGGTTATAAGTGATTAAGAATGTTCATGAAAAAGTTACTTCATTTTCAAGTAATAAAACATACATCAAAACACATTAAAAAAATGGTCAAATTAAAACCCTAGGTTCCTAAATCAGAGGCTAAACATGTTCTAAAATTTCATGCAAAAATTCACAATGGAACTAGTTCAAAAATGATGTCTTGAAGTTCAAGTAAGAACCAATAAACAAGTATGCAAAAATGAGGGTCCAAAATGCAAGTAGAAAGGGTTTAAAAATATGAAAAAACATTTTTAATGAGGTTAATGAGTTATGGAATGAATGAAAAAAGAACCATTTGAAAGAGTTTAGGGAGCTATGTGAAATAAATCTTTGAAATTTATGTGTTAGAATGTAAACAATTTAAAAAAAAATTAAAAGGAAAAATTCAAAATATGGGGGAAAATGAATAAGATCAGAAGTGAAAAATATGCAAAATTATTTTAATGTTTCAACATGATCCATGATTTTTTGTATGAATTTTAGATGCTTGGAGATGATTTTAAAAAATTAAAATGCAAAATATGTAAAATAAATGAAAAAAAGAGAAATGGACCAGGGGGTGCTACACTAGCAAAATATCAGTTCAAAAATACCTTGGGCTCAGATAAGAGGGGTGGGAATAGGAATCTTAGCCCAACCCAAATGCGCTGAAGTCCTATGAGATTACAATGCACCCTAGTCAAAAACTTGACTCTCTTAAAGGCCTAGTATTTAGTCAGTGAGATGGGATCCTAAAAGTAGGCTGATCCAATGGATGTGAATGAATGTGTATGATTATTATGATGAGTACGTGTGTACTAGTCATGTCAAGGTCAACAAAATGTGAGACTCAGAGGCACGTAAGGGGGAGCATCTTCAAATCAAGCCAAAATAAATGAAAATGAAACCAAAAAGTCCAGAGGATCTCAAAACTAAAGCTGTGCACAAACTTGATATAAAAGAAATACAGAGATCCTAGCTTGTTCTTGAGCTTTCAGAGAGATAAATAAATGCTATAGTACTTTGAATCTTGAAGAATTCAGAGAGAAACTTCAAACTGAAATTGATCTTACAATGGTGAATATGCTTGTTCTCTTGGCTCGTGTTTGATCAGAAGAGGTACATGATGATTGATTGATGAAGATTATGATGAACAATGGGGAAGAATACGTGTGATTCAGAGAGAAAACTTCAGAGAAACTTTGGTGCAAAAAATATGAAAATGTGATAATGATGAGAACTACCCCTCAAATTCTGTTATGGATGCCTTATATAGCTCTAGTTAACTATTAACCACCTTGGTTAACAGCTAGAACTAGATTTAAGTGAGTTTTAATGAGAATTAAGAGGTGAAGTGAGACTTGGACATGTGAAACTTCAATTTGCAATGGAGCTCGTGGCTGTTTTGATCAGGTGTGGGATGAAACATGGTGAACATGATGAGGTTCAATAATGAATGGTGTTGATGTTGTACCAGCTGCACATGCCTTGATGTTGAAGCCTTTCACATTCAATTATGTCTCATGATGCATGGAATGTCTTGGATGTGCATGGTAGCTGATTTTTACTTGGCATAAGGCAAGCAAAATATGCAAAAGAGAAGTGTTTGAAGTGTTTGTGTGTGTATGAGACTGAATCAAAGGGATCAAATGATGTCATGACTTGATGCTTGACTTGCAAGAAAGGTCAATTCCATGTGCCCATGTTTGAAGGTGAATATCTACCATTTCCATGGATGAAATGAGGAACTCTTGTGCTCAAATGATAGAGGACACATGATGGAATGAGCTTTGTGTTTGCTCGAAGATGAAATGAAGTCTTGAGATGCTTCAAAAATACCATGGAACATGATTACAAGAGACTGCATATGGGGCCTGAGAGGATATATGCTCTAGGCCAAAATGCCTATGGACTAAGATCAGTTTTGATCGACTACTTTGACCTCTCATATCTTCTAAATGGTTGATCAGATGAAAAATTTCCAAACATCAAAGTTGTAGAGGAGAAAAAGATGAACAACTTTGATGTTTAGAAAAATTCCATTTGAAGCTTCATTGATGTAGATAAGCAGCTTGGAAGTTGGGAACAACATGCACACCAAGTGTTTGTAAAAAATATGGCGCATTTGGCTCGCCCATGCCTTGCCTGGCCAGTCATTTTGCCTTGATTCTTCCTCACTTTGATTGATCATAACTTCTTCAATTTTGATCCAATGGAGGTTTTCTTGCTATGGATTTGAAACTCAAGATGTGCTATTTAATTGGCTCAACTTAGGCTTGAAGTTTGAAGCCTTTATAACGGAGAAAGGGAGCTTGCAAGTGAGGTGCAAAGTGACATGAAACTTACTAAAAATGGAAACCCTAAGTTTCTATTTTAGGCAGGTTTGTGATTTCTTGATTTTTTCATGAATCTATTGACTTTTCTTGATCAAATTTCAACCATTTAACATATTTAACTTGTGGATCATGATTTTGACCTCAAAAAGTCAAAAGTTGACTTTTTCCTCTACACAATTGATTTTTCCCCAATTTCTTGATTTTCAAGTAACAGATCAATTTGAGACCTTATGAAATGATTCAATGGACAATATTCCATCCCTATATACCTGATATAATGTGGAAAACATTGAAATCAAGGTTGAACCAAAATTTCATTAGGAAACCCTTTGAATCAGAAACTCTAATTTTGGTCCTTTTTGTTAGGAGATGTTGCATTGCTTGAACTTCTTGATCAATCCAATTCTTCTGATGACTTGAGGATTCAATTGAGATTGTGTAGACCATAAGACACCTTTTAGGCTTGATGGAAGACACTTGGCCTTTATGCTTTGACTTTGAATAACCATAACTTTGTAAATCAACTGATCACACACCCTAGGCCTCAACCAATGAATGTATGCTCTCTTTACTATGCTTTTAATGGAATGCTATGTGTGAAAATGAAATATTAAATGTTTTGAAAAAATGAGAGGCCAAATTTTGGGGTGTTACAGCTGCGCTTATTCAATCAACTGTAGATCTGAATGGATGATAGCAACAACTTTCAGACGTTCAAGGTATGAATGGATTGAATACCCGGATAAACCGTAAAATTTGTACTCTATGGGAAATAGAAATAAGTTGGGAAGAATGTCATTCTTGGATGAAAAATCAATGAAACCGGAATTGGACGGAATAGAAATAGAAATAAGTTGGGAAGAATGTCATTCTTAACTTGAAGGAAGGAAACCAAAATTGGACGGAATAGAAAAGAATTTACCACGCTTGGGTGATAAAGGGAACAAGACACACCGTGAGTGAGCTTGAAAAGAGACTATCATACTTGGATTATAACTTGAAGAAATGAAATTGGACTTGGACGAAATTGAAAATAATTTACCACACTAGGGTGATAAAGCGAACATGACACACCGTGAGTGAGCTTGAAAGGATACTATCATACATGGATGATAACTTGAAAGAACAAAATCGGACTTGGACAAAATCGAAAAACATTTACCACACTTGGGTGATAAAGCGAACAAGACACATCGTGAGTGGGCTTGAAAAGAGACTATCATACTTGGATGATAACTCATTGGAATGAAACCGGACTTGGACGAAATCGAAAAGCATTTACCATGCTTGGGTGATAAAGCAAACAAGACACACTGTGAGTGACCTTTAAAAGAGACTATCATACTTGGATGATAACTCGATTGGGGATGATAAGTATTGACTGGTAAGAGTAACAGTGTTATAACCCTCTGATTTGTTTCGACCACATGTTGTGGAATGAACTTGGCATTCTTTGTGGGGATATTCTGGTATGAATGATGATTCCCGGTTTTGGTATTTCGTGCAAGGTATCAAAACTAGATTATGCTTCCAGTGCATATGTTGGACTTTTTTTCATGGCGTAATGCTCCATAATGATGGAAATGCAACGCTTTAGAGGATGCAAGTGAAATAATGATTTCTAAATGCGAATGCAAGGGGATCTACTGATAAAGAGGTAACAAGTAACCCTGAAGGGTTTACTGGGGGGAAATAATCGATGATCTGATTTCATGAATCCCTGCGGGGAATAATATCTCAACTGGGGAGAGTATTACTGATATACTAGCCATGAATTACCACCACTGCCCAAAAT
Organism: Lathyrus aphaca; assembly: GCA_963966055.1. Taxonomy (NCBI): domain Eukaryota; kingdom Viridiplantae; phylum Streptophyta; class Magnoliopsida; order Fabales; family Fabaceae; genus Lathyrus; species Lathyrus aphaca. Next base: position 378,291,485 of record OZ014519.1, on the reverse strand, counting down.
GAATTAGACTTTTAGAAGTTAAAATGTGATTACCTGGCTGGGGAAGGTTCCATCTGTCAGGACTTGGATTCACTACGCCAAAATAGACTTTAAATAGCACACCTTAGACAACGCTTTAATATGAAAGCACTGCTAAAGGTAAAAATTAAAATAAAACACGGAAAATGTTCTAAAAAAAGAGAAAAAGCGCTGCTAAAAGTCATACCTTAGACAACACTTTTTGAAAAGCGATGTCTAAGGTAGTCCTTAGATAGCGCTTTCAAAAAGCGCTTTTAAAGGTATATCTTAGACAACGCTTTTGAGGAAAGCACCGTCTAAGGTTTTTTATATTTAAAAAAAAATAAAATCAAAAGTGCTGTCTAAGGTAGACCTTAGACAACACTTTTGAAAAACGCTGTTTAAGGGCTACCTTAGACAGCGCTTTCCACAAAAGCGCTGTCTAAGGTCTAATTAAATGAAATATTTAGAAACTTAGAATCATATTTTCATTCTTTTCCTCTTTCTTCTCCCCTATGAACGCGTTACTTCTACAGTGAAAACCCTAACGAAACTCCATTTTTCTTTTTGAAACCTCCATTAACGTCGAAGGTGAAGGTGTTCGTCCATTAACGCCGTTCAGGAAACCTCCATTAACACCGTCGATCGTGAAGTTATTGAGTTCAGGTGTTCGTCCTCTACTTTGTTCTTCTTTTGGACTGACTCTGTCCTCCACTTCGTGAAGGTACATTTTTGTTGTAGTGAATGTCATTGTTATGTTATTGTTATGTTAGGGCAATGTCATTGAAATGTATTTTGATAAATACGATTTTGTGAAGAATAGTGAAAATAGGCAATGTCAATGTTGATTATGTTAGGGCAAATATTTTGTGAAGAATAGTGAAAATAGGAAAAATAGGCAAATATTGAAGATGTTAGGGAAAATATTTCTTTAATAAATATGATTTTGTGAGAATAGTGAAAATATTGATTATGTTAGGGCAATGTCAATGTTGTTATGATTCTGTGAAGAATAGTGAAAAATCAGATTATGTATCTCTATTTTCGTTTGGATTGTACGTTATGTATAGGAAATGTCGTTTGGATTTACGTTGTTTTTGTAGTGAAAATATGTATCTCTTATAAGTAGGAAAACCATGGATAAAACATAGATCTGTGCCGATCGATTGTCCAAAGAATACGAGAATGGGGTTGCGGGATTCGTTAAGTTTGCTGTTCAACACGTTAAAAACCCCAGACGAATGCAATGCCCTTGCTTGTGTTGTTATATTGGTAAGGTTGATGCAGATGGATTGAAATCGCATTTACTGAGGCATGGAATTGATCGAAGTTATCAGTGTTGGAAATTTCATGGTGAGAAAATTAACGAGAATGTTGAGCCGAGTGGGAAAAGTAATACGACATATGCTTCAGACGACAAAGACATGGAAACATACGATTTTGATCGAGTTGAAGAGATTGTAGAAGCTCTTGAAGAAGATCTTCATGATTGTTCTGAAATGTTTGAGAGGTTGGTAAACAATGCAGAGAAACCGTTGTATAAAGGTTGCACTAAATTCTCAAGACTGTCTGCGGTATTAAAGTTGTACAACTTAAAGGTGGGGAATGGATGGTCGGATAAAAGTTTCATAGAGTTGTTGGCCCTTATGAGAGAAATGCTACAATAGGATAATGTTCTTCCTAATCGAAACTATGAGGCAAAAAAGTTGTGTTCTATTGGAATGAGCTATGATAAGATACATGTTTGTCCTAATGATTGCGTTTTGTTTTGTAACAAATATGCATCGCTAACTGAGTTCCCTAAATGCAGTTTGTCTTGATATAAGAAAATATTGTCTCCAACAAAAGTCCTATGGCATTTTCCTATAATTCCGAGATTTAGGCGCATGTTTCGTAGTGAAACCGATGTAGGACACCTGATTTTGCATGCAGATGAAAGAATTATTGATGGAAAGTATCGGCATCCGGATGATTCACCACAGTGGTCGAAGATTGATAATGATTATCATGACTTTGGAGAAGAAGAAAGAAACCTTCTCTTGGCATTATCTACTGATGGAATGAACCCACATGGTCTTCAAAGTATCTCACATACCACATGGCCTGTGATTCTTATGATTTATAACCTACTTCCATGGCTATGTATGAAGCGTAAATACACGATGTTATCTATGTTAATCTCTGGGCCTAAACAACCAGGGAATGAAATAGACGTATACTTGACACCTTTGATCGAAAATTTAAAGATTTTGTGGGAGGACGGTGTGGAGGTTTATGATGGATATAGGAAAGAAAGTTTCAATTTGAGGGGGATGTTGTTTGGTACAATTAATGATTTTCTAGCATACAGGAATCTATCTGGGTATAGCATTAAAGGTCAACGTGCGTGTCCTGTTTGTGAAGACGAAATCGATACGATTCGATTGGAACTTTGTCAAAAGAATGTGTTTCTCGATCATCGTAGATTCTTACATTCTAAACATCACTACCATGGGTGGAGAAAAGAATTCAATGGAGACACCAAACATCGTAAAGCGCCACCCGCATTGTCAGGTGACCAAGTTTTTGAAAAGGTGAAAGATGTGCGTACTGAGTTTGGCAAGCCTTTTGCACATAAGGTTGTCAAAGGTGGGGGGAAGAAGCGGTCGATATTTTTTGAATTTCCATATTGGAAGTCTTTGTACATGAGACATTTTCTCGATGTTATGCATATTGAAAAAAATGTATTTGAAAGTGTTATCGGTATGTTACTCAATATAAAAGGAAAGTCTAAGGATGGCCTTAAAGCAAGGGAGGACATGTTAAAAATGGGAATGAGAACTAAATTAGCACCCGTGAAGAAAGGAAGACGAACATATCTACCACCTGTTGCGTTTACTTTATCTAGAAAGGAGAAATTTTTTTTAGTAAGTTTCTGAGTGAAGTTAAGGTTCCAGAAGGATACTCATCAGATATTAGAAGACATGTGTCTATGAAAGACCTCAAGTTGAAGAGTTTGAAGACACATGATTTCCATGTTATAATGGAACATTTTCTACCAATATGTATACGTTCTATTTTGCTAGAAAAAGTAAGAAGTGCCATAACTAAATTGTGTTTTTTCTTTAGTTCAATCTGTAGTAAGGTGATCAATCCCGAGATCTTACCAACATTACAAAAAGAGATTGTAATTACCTTGTGTGAGCTTGAAATGTATTTTACTCCCTCTTTTTTTGACATAATGGTTCATCTAGTTGTTCATCTTGTGAAAGAGACACAATTGTGTGGACCAGCTTATATGAGATGGATGTACCCTACTGAATGGTATAGGAAAATATTAAAAGGGTACGTGAAATCTCGAAGTCGACCAGAGGGTTGTATTGTTGAACGATACGTTATTGAAGAAACTATTGAGTTTTGTATTGGATATTTGTCCAACGTTCAATTGATTGGACTCCCCAAAGCTCATATTTTCGAAAAAAAGGAAGGTAAAAAATTAATTGGAAATAAAATTGTGACATTATCAAGGGATGAACGAGATCAATGCATTTGTATGTTCTACACAATGATAATGAGGTTGAACCATATGTTGAAATGCACAAGGAAGTACTCTGAAGGTTAAATTCGAACATAAATGAAAATTGGATAGTATGAGAGCATAATCAAAGTTTCATACAATGGTTAAAGGACCATATTTATTCAAAGCACTCTTCAGATCCTGCTTTGGTAACAAAAAGGTTGAGATGTTTGGCATATGGTCCAAGTTTGCATGTGTTTTCTCATAGCGTATACACAATTAATGGATACACATTTTATACCAAAGAACAAGATGATAAGAGTACTATGCAAAATAGTGGTGTCACCGTGCTAGCTGAAGCAATGCATATATCAAGTATGAAGGACTTAAACCCCAAATATGCAAATTTGTCCTATTTTGGAGTTATTGAGCACATTTGGGTGTTTGATTACGAGAAGTTTCAGATTCCTATCTTTGATTGCAAGTGGGTAAATAGTAGTGGCATACGAATGGATAAGTCTGGATTTTTGCAAGTGGATAAATAGTAGTGGCATACGAATGGATAAGTCTGGATTTTTGCAAGTTAATCTTACTAGGGTGGGGTACAAAGATCAACCTTTTATTCTAGCATCTCAAGCTAAACATGTGTTCTATGTGAATGACCCGACGAGTACAAAATAGTCTATAGTGCTTTTCTCTAATAAAGTGGTTGATGATAGCGGTGTCGATCAATGTGATATTGATGTTAAGAATGAGTCATGCATTAGACGGAATGAGTTGAATATAAATCAAGATGAGGATCTTATAACGGATGAGTCATATATCATAAATGATCCTAACGAGGGAATTTGGATCAATTCATCCGTCCGCATTGCTAAGAAACAAGTAATTAATATTCCAACAAAGAAAAGAAAGAGATGTTAGTGAAAGAGGTAAATTATATTTGATATCCTTGGTTTCTTTATTTTTCATTTTCAATTGCTTTCATTCTAATTTAAATGTGTAACTTAGTAACTATAATATTGTATTCTTTTAATTGAATTACAATCTTTGTGTTGTTTCAGGACCTATGTAGATTTGAAGAAATGCTTTGGTTGGATGCAAAAGTAGTATAAGTAATGATTTGTAATATGTTTGAATTGGTACATTTATAGCAAAAGTAGTATAAGTAATATGTACATTTGTAAGTATATATGTTTGAATTTCCAATCCATTTGGATATATAATTTTGGTGCATAAATTGGTACATTTAAATAGGCCAAATTGGATTGTTTTGAATATCCAAATTGTGATATTTTTCTGAAAAAAAATTGGTTCAAAAACAGGTCAAAATTCTGGTTGAAATTGTGGTTTTAAGAAAATTATATAAAAATTTTCGTATACCTTAGACATCACTTTAAACAAAAAGCACTGTCTAAGGTATACCTAAAAATGTCCAAAAGCGCTGTAATGGTGGGTCTTAGACAACGCTTTTACCAGAAGCACTGCCTAAGGTATAACTTAAAATGTCAAAAAGCGATGTCTAATGGTACCATAGACAACACTTTTCAGATTTAAAAGAGTGATGTCTAAACCTTTAGCAGCACAAGTTTAGACAACGCTTTAAAGCACTGTCTAAGGCCAAAAAAAGCCCTGTCTAAGGTCTTGTTTGGTGTAGAGATTGGGAGGAATGCCACCCATATAACTCTGTTGGGGAAATGACAACCTTCTGACCTGAATGAGGAAAAGATTTGCTGATACTCTGCTAAGGGAAAATTCACCTGGAGAATGAGGAACCCTCATATATAGCTGGGAGACAAGAAGGCTCTCATGAAGAATATCTCTTTGTTTGAAGGAGGACTCTCTGCTCGAGGATATTATCCTTCTATTGCCTTGCTGGGGAAGATTTCAATTTCCAATCTTACTGGGGATGATGGAGAACGTCAATGAGAAAGCTTCCTGCTGAAGATAAGAGTTTTAAGTCGTCTCTTGCTAGGGATAAGAGATGTAAAGCATCTCATTCTAAGGATGAGAAATAGAACATCTTTTAATAACGATACCCTCTGCTCGGGGAACATTAACCCCCTTATTGCTCTGTTGGAGAAAAGTAATCTGATGTAACCTGATTATGAGTCATGATCAATGAAACTCATTGAAGAAAAAAAGCTCATTGATTCGTGTGCTGGCAATGGCTTCAGCTTACTCCGTACCTGCAGATTAGTGAATGCAACTGATAGTTCATGCAAAAGATAAAATTAGACAAGTATGCATGCAACATGTTCATGGTCTGAATTCACCACCCATGTCACTCAGCAATTAAGATGTATGTCAAAGGTTTTATTCTCAGGCATGTATTATAAATCATCAATGTCTTTGCAATGCAATATCTATCACAATTTTGGGCATTTTTGCAATCCACAATGGTAGATGAAAACAAAAACAAATGAGAGCTTATTTGAATGAAAATGCATTTTATTGATTGAAAAGTGGTTGTGAATAGGCGTTACACTAGAAAGCAATCCCTTAGAAAGAGGAAAATTCACAAAAGGAAAACAACTTATCCTAATGGCAATATGAAATTGGATCTCATGAAGTTCTAACCCGGCTATGACCCGTATGTCCTCGAGACTCTCTATATACTTCCCTTTTTGAGGAAGATGATTGAACTGATTCTTAAACCTCCGATTATCCATGATTTTAGACGATGAGTCAAAAATCATGCAGACCGCACTTGTTTGTTTCAATCCTTCTTTTGCGTGGGTCGCCCTTTCGGGTTTTCTATCCACCGAGATACCCTTTTTTGCCTGAGTTGTCCAATGTGGATTTTCAACTCAGTGGGTGGACATTTTTTTGTTTATTTCTCTGACTTTTTCCCGAGCCTTTTATTCTATTTTTGGCTCGCCGGGATGCCCTTTTTTGCCTGGACTCTTAATTCTGTTTTTGTCCAACGGGTCTCTTTTGTACGAAGTATGTTTTAATTGCGTATGCGTTGATAGGGGATGGAAAGTCTTCTCCATCCATAGTTGTTAGCATTAAGGCTCCTCCCAAGAAGACCTTCTTAACCACGAATGGAACTTTATAATTGGGAGTCCACTTGCTCCTGTGATATATTTGAGGAGGAATGATCCTTTTCAGCACTAAGTCACCAGGTATGTAACATCGAGGTTGTACCTTCTGATCGAACATCTGTTTCATTCTCTGTTGATGCAACTGTCCAAAACATACAACTACTAATCGTTTCTCATCGACGAGGATCAATTGGTTGAATCTGGACTGGAGCCACTCGGCCTCATCAACTTCAACTAGTAGGAATGCCTCCATATCATACACTAGTGAGAATGGGATTTCCCCGGTTGAGGTGCACACAGATGTCCGGTACCCATGTAATGCGAATGGAAACATCTCATGCCATTCTTTATATGTCACAACCATCTTCTGTAATATCTTCTTGATGTTCTTGTTGGCCGCCTCAATGACACCATTCATCTTCAGGCGGTACAGAGAAGAGTTGTGATGTTCGATTTTGAAATCCCGACATGGCTCTACCATCATCTTGTTATTGAAATTGGAACCATTATCAGTAATGATTATTTCAGGTATTCCATATCGATAAATGATGCCCTTCTTTATGAATCGGGCTATAACATGTTTGGTAATGTTAGCATAAGATGCCGCATCCACCCACAAGTAGTCAATGTCAACCAAAATGAAGCGATGACCATTTGAAGCAGTAGGCTCGATCTTTTCGATCATGTCAATGCCCCACATGTAAAAGGGTCAAGGAGAAGATATGACACTCAACAGATTAGGAGGAACATGAACCTTATCAGCATAGATTTGACACTTACGGTATTTACAGGAGTACTTACAACAAGCAGATTCCATGGTTATCTAGTAGTACCACAACCTCAAGAGTTTCTTTGCAATATTATGTCTTCCAGCATGGGTACCGAAGGATCCCTTGTGAACTTCCTACATTAACATGTCTGCTTCGTGTCTATCCACGCATCTGACCAGAACTATGTCGAAGTTCCTTTTGTATAGCACATCATCCTGATTTAAGAATAACCCTCCTCCCAACTTCCTCAAAGTCTTCTTATGTTTGCTGGATGCCCCTGTCGGTTATTCCTGACATTTCAAAAAACGTTTTGATATCGTAGTATCATGGCTTATCATCATCAGTAACATCAGATGCAAACACATAGGCATGACTTTCAAGACGAGACACCACGATTCTGGGCACATAGTTCCATTATTGGACTTTAATCATGGAGGATAAGGTTACGAGGGATAAGCGACATGATTCTCTTCACGAGGCATATAATGAAGCTTTACCTTCATGATGAATGTAAACAACCTCTCGGTGTAGTCCCGATATGGAATCAAATGTGGCTGATGAACTAGCCACTTTTCGTTAACTTGATTTATGACCAAAGTTGAATCACTGAAGATATCGAGGGTCTTAATTCGTAAACTAATTGCCTCCTCAATCCCTATTATACAGCCTTCGTATTCTACCTTATTGTTGGTGCATTCAAAAGTCAAACGGGTGGTGAAGGGCATGTGAGCTCCTTCCGGTGTGATAATGACGACACCAAATCCGCTGCCATTCAGGGTCTGGCCCCTCCTCCAGGAGTAGTTCTTCACAATCTTTCTATTTGAGGAACATGATGTCTTCATCAAGGAACTCAAACTTCATCGAATGATAGTCATAAATTGGTTGTTGGGCCAGGTAGTCTGACAATATGCTTTCCTTGATGGCCTTCTGGGAAGTATATTGGATGTTGTATTCAGTCAAGACCATCTGCCAACGGGTAAACCTTCCGGTTAAAGTTGGTTTCTCGAAGATGTACTTGATAGGATCCATCTTGGATATTAATTAGGTCGTGTGAGTGAGCATGTATTGCCTCAATTGCTTAGCAGCCCATGCTAATGCACAACATGTCTTCTCAAGCATTGTGTACCGGGAGTCATAGTTTGTAAACATCTTGCTCAGGTAGTAGATGGCGTGCTCTTTCCTACATGTCTTATCATGTTGACTGAATATGTAGCCTATTGAACCATCAAGTACTGTAAGATACATAATCAATGGACTCCCCAGGACCGGAGGAATGAGGATTTGAGGTTCTTGTAAATACAGTTTTATTATGTCGAAAGCCATTTGGCAACCGTCATTCCACCTGACAGCCTATTTCTTTCTCAAGAGTTTGAATATTGGTTCACACGTAGCTGTAAGGTGAGATATGAACCATGCAATGTAGTTCAATCTTCCTAAGAAGCCACACACTTCTTTTTCAGTTTTAGGCTCAGGCATTTCTTGAATAGCTTTCACCTTTACATGATCAACCTCAATCCCTTTTTCTCTTACAATGAAACCTAGAAGTTTACCGGAGCACACTCCGTAGGTGCATTTGTTTGGATTCAGCCTTAGTCTGAACTTTCGCAGCCTATCAAACAGCTTGTCTAATTTAACCAGGTTTTGTTCCTATGTTTGTGACTTCGTAATCATGTCATCAACATAAACTTCAATCTCATGATGAATCATATCATGAAAGAGAGTCACCATCGCCCGTTGGTAAGTTGCCCCAACATTCATTAGACGGAACGACATCACTTTATAACAGAAAGTTCCCCAAGAGGTGATGAATGTAGTTTTCTCCATGTCATATGGTGCTATCTTGATTTGATTGTATCCTGAAAATCCATCCATGAAGGACAACACCAAATATTGAGCTGTATTGTCGACCAAGACATCAGTGTGAGGCAACAAGAAATATTCCTTGGGATTAGCTCTATTTAAATCTTGATAGTTAACACACATCCGAACTTTTCCATCCTTCTTTGGTACCGACACAATGTTGGCAACCCATGGTGGATAAATCATAACAACAAAAAACCCAACATCAAACTGTTTATGAACTTCTTTCTTGATCTTTATTGTCATATTAGGTCGAGTTATACGCATTTTTTGTTTCACTGGTGGGCGCTCTTCTCGGAGAGGTAGTCTGTGTACTACAATATCAGTGTCAAGTCCTGGCATGTCTTGGTAAGACCAGACGAAGACATAAACGTACTCACGGAGCATGGAAATCAATCGGAGCTTCACGGATTCTTCTAATGTAGCCCCAATCTTAAACTCTTTCTTTGCCTCTTTGATACCCCAATTTACAATCTCAATAACCTCCTTGTGCGGCTGAATCACCCTCTCCTCTTGTTTTAACAATCTGGCTAACTCTTCAGGCAATTCACAATCTTCTCCACCTTCCTTATCGGCTTGGTAAATTGGATTGTCGGAGTCATAATAAGTCATATAAGGATTGTCATTGATGGGACCCAATGGGGTGCATCTGCATGAAAGATGATTCATGCTTAGAAAGAGCATGAGAAAAATGAAAAAATGAAAAAAATACATTGCCATTTATTGTAAGAAAAATAAAAATGAAAGAGAGGGAACACCATGAATGAATGCAAAAATCGTCCATTTTATTAATGATTAAACATTGCATATTGAAACAAAGAAGCCCTTATAATGAGCTATTACGCCTTGGATGAGGCGTGGTGCTTTCACACAAGAATAAGAACACAAGACATTTACTCTTGATACTGTATAACAGTGATGATCTCTTCAGACGACTAGTTGTTGAGCTCCACTCCTAGGACACCCGGCTTGATCCAATCCTCAATTTCACAGTCACTATCAATTACATCTTCATGAATGGAACATATACGACTATGATCCACCGAACCAACACTGGAGAAAGTAATTAGGCCCTTACAACCTCTGGCATGTTGTACTGATGTTGTTTGAGGATGATTATAACCAATTCCAAACATATATTCCTTTCTAGGGACCTTAACCATCTTGCCCCAACCTTCACTGTTTCCTGACTCGGTCACCTTGAGAGCTTATTTGTAGGATGCAATGGATACCCCCTTCTTCTACTCCTCATAAATGGACACTGATGATGACGTTGCTTCAATTTTGACCGGCTCGAATGCTTGGCACGGGGTCTTGTATATCATCTATTTCCATGTACTTGAAGGAAGAGATATGGCTTATGAAAATTTCTTCTTCTCCACATACCGTGAAAACTTTTCCATCCATGGAGAACTTTAGCTTCTGATGTAGAGTAGAAGATATTGTCCCAGCTGCATAAATCCAAGGACGTCTTAGCAGACAACTGTAGGCAGGCTGAATATCCATTACGTAGAATGTCATGTTAAAAACTTGAGGACCCACCTTGATTGGTATTTCTAAATCTCCAAAAATGGACCTCTTCGAACCATCGAACGCTCTAACTACCAAATCACTAGGTTGGAGTATCACTCCATCATAATCCAGTTTAATCAAGGCCTTTTTCGGGAGCACATTTAATGAGGAACTTGTATCATAGAGTACATGGGAAAGCACCGTCAGTTTACACTCCATTGAAATGTGTAAAGCTTTATTGTGATTGTGCCCTTTTGTAGTCAGATCAAAATCTGTAAATCCCAACTTTTGGTTGGAATTTATGCTGGCAACGACCATCTCAAGCTGATTCACAGATATCTATTGCGAAACATAAGCATTATTCAAGATTCTCAACAAAGCATTTCTGTGGGATTTCAAGCACATCATTAAGGACATAATATAGATTTTGGAAGGAGTCTGTTGAAGATGGTCAACTATCTTATAGTCACCTTTCTTGATGATTCTTAAGAACTCCTCGACTTCTTTATCAAAAGTAATGTCCGAATCAGGAGTAGGGATGTCATCAGTCACAACTTGCTTACCCTTAGCATTATCCTGGGTTTTTGAATTATCATTTGATGGTGCCCCACTATTCCTCAGCGCTTGCGGTGCGAACAACCTTCCGCTTCTTGTAAATCCTCCTACCCCTACATTCTCAACTTGATGTTGTGCTATCTCGGAAGTAGTTACATCTTGCCTTTGGCCATTGCAATAGACTTCTGCCCCGTAATGCCACGAGAAAAATCTTTCACTCTGATATGGCACAGGCCCTGGAGTAGTAAACACGACTGGTGCTAATCTTGCTAGCACTGTAATTTCAACCGGGGTGAAGTAGATAGTGACTGTAGAAATATCGTCCTCTTCATTAAAGATTTGATCAAACTGGATACCTCCATCATCAACTAGTTTTTGAATACCCATCCTTAATCTATCACATCCATTAGTAGATTCTTCGAACTCTTGACAAACCTTCCTGAAACCCGGGAAAAACCCTTCTTCGCCAAACACTTTTGTCGCTCCCTGGATTTCTATACTGGTACAAATGCGAAAGTGGCGCGGAAAAGGTAGAGTCGCCAGCCAGGCATTTTTATCCCGAAGGAATGGTAATGCTACACAAACCGAAGAGAAGGAAATAACAAGGTCTTACGAACCAAAGATAATGGGTTTGGGAGTCGGTTACGAACTAGGAAGGTATTAGCACCCCAGATCGTCTACCGTACCCAACGGGATCCACGCTTGCTAGAAATAGTTTCAAAGGGATAAGAATAAAGCTGTTGCAAAAGAAATGGAACTAGATCTGGATAGAAAAAGTAAAGAAAAGGGAGAAAATGTAGGGAAAATAAAAGGGTGATCGAATGGGCCCTACCCCACTGCCTACGTATCTCATGGGAAATAAGAATCAGAGTCGCCGTAGTTCCCCTAACTAGGGAGGAAAACGTTTTGTGTTTTTAAAGTTTGAACTGCTTATGCCCATGCTCAGGTGCCGCAGGCTCTTCTGAAACGAGTGTGTTATCATCCTGCAAAAATACAAGTCGAAGCAAGTTCTTACGTTATGAATGAAGGATATGAGAAACGAAATCCCGAAAGAAAGACGATTATTGTTTGTTCAGTGTTTTTTAGAAACTTTTTCTCTAAGGTTTGCATAGGAGATTGTGTTTGGGTCTTACTTAATGGGATGTATACTTCTTACATAATCTCAAAGTGGAATGGATAATAGGAACACCTAGATATGGAGGATATCCCCAAATCTAGTCCCACAGATGAAGGCTCAAGCACACTAGCCTATTAAACTTTATTAAGTGTTTTTGTGGTTTTTGATCAAGAAGTGTTTTTTAGCTTTTGTTTTTGAACTAATCTCATGTTAAAGACTTATTCATCATGATAAATACCCTACACCTCCAAAGGTAAAAGTCTAATGGGGGATTAATAATCCTAAGAGTTATCATGCATTGGATACCTAAGTTACTGTGGTTTTAACTCTATTCTAATGAAGAAGAAGGAAAGAAAATAAAGAAGGAGAGAAGAAGGAGAAGTTAGAAGACAACTTACTTCTCACAAGAAGAAAAGTTGTTTCTAAGAGGGGAAGTAATGAAGTTATACAATCAAAGTGCTAAGGGCTAAGGCAAACATAACTTGAAAACATCTAAAAGAGTTGAAGGAATAAGTTGTATGTGAGTGCCCACCCATACACATGACTTACCATAACCCCCTACAAAACAAAGGCTAGTTGAACACATAAGCATAAGTAGTGTAATGAAGACTCAAACAAGTCAAAGTTCAAAGAGGAAGGTAATAAAACAAACTACAATCAATAAAGTCATAATGTATCCCTTAAAGGTGATCTAAACATTTATCAACCAAACTCAAGCAAAGATAATGCCCACAAGTGGCAAACAACCAAGAAGTTCCTTAAAGAAAGAAAAGAAGAAGAATGGGTGGATATGCAAAGTGATCATGCATGGATGCTTCAAAAAAAGTCAAAGTCAGAATTCAAACAATATAAGAATATGCCTAAACTTAGTATTAAAATGTCATACAAAACACATAATCAAAGGTCCAAGCATTTGGAGTGGATAGGAGAAGAAGTGAGGTGAAGTGAATATAGTTCAAACATGGAAATGAAGTTACTTGTCATGCAAGGTAAAAAAACATGAAATATGAATGATCAAATAACAAAGTCATAAGATAAATAACATGTTAAGAAGTCACACATAAGATCTTACACAATGGCACAAGTGCCTTCTCAAACAAGTAATCAAATCATGATGAAAACTTCACAAAATAAGCAACCAAAGTCCAAGGAACAAAGAAATACCAAACATGCCTAAAAAAATATGAAAATGATTCAAAAAGGACCTCAACCAGGGACAAACATCATATAAAAGGCTTATGCAAGGAATCACAAGATATGACAATCAAACAATAAAAGTAAGCCAATTAGGATTCCATATGAACCAACAGAAAGGAAAGCTTCCACACTTAAGCAAAAATAACCTAAAAATTAATACAAAAATATTTTGAGATGCCTTAACATGTTCCTGAAATGATGCAAAAAGAATCAGATTCAAACTATACATGGATATCAAGAACTAAAATCAACAAGGCAAGGTGTGTATAGAAGAGAGAAAACAAAAAGAAATTAAATGGAAATTAGTTCAGAAGGCAAAAATAAAATAAAAATGAAAAATAAAATTTTCCAAAATTTTATAAAACTGTAAAGATCATTTATGATTTTTTTGGGAAGTTTTGGATGCTGGAATCTATTTTTAAAAATTAGAAATGAAAATGATATGCAAATAAAAATAAATTGGAATTAAAATGGGTCTGGGGTGTGAAAAGAAGTCCAATTCAGTTCAATTTGCAATAAGGCCAAGGAAGGGGGCGTAAAAAGTAGCCAGGACCCAATCGCGCCTCACAAAGGCTCAGAATCAACATTGTTGACTCTCTCATTGCCATCAGATTAATCCAGTGATCTATACCTAGTCATCCAAGGCAAAATGTCACCAATATCAACGTATCACATTAAGTCAAATAAAAGGTATTTAGATCCAATGCACACAATCTAATCAACTAAAAGTATTCTCATCCAATGCATCTCAAGGCAAGTATACAAACAAAGTATGAAGAATGAAAGGATGAGATCTAAGGCTCATGATAACACACATAAACATGCACACAAACACAATTAAATGAAAACAGAATGCACACGCAAGTCACACGAGTTTTTAATGCATTGTCATCATAAACACACTCTGATCACAAGATCCTACATCTCTCCTTCATCTTCTTTCTTGAAACATCTCAGGCCACCTAAAACACATCCGGTGATAGAGATAGGGCTCCGGTCACCGGAAAATTCATACACAATCCAGAAACATCCAGAAACAAAAACAAAATGCCCAGATCTACTCAAAATAACCTCAGGATCATGAATCAATCAACAAAAACATCATAACATGAGCACATAATGAGAATCGAAGAAAATAAAAACAAGATATGAAAATCTGAAATCTCACAATACATCCATAATCCACATCCAAAATTCAAATCAAGCGTAACATTGCAATCAGTGAAGCACAGAGATCAACATACACCCCAAAAATTAGAGAAATAGGATGCGAATTGAAGTTAACCTGAAAGTTGTTCTTGAGAAAAAAACCTTCAGAATTCTTTCCTAAAGCTGAATATCTTCCTCTTTTGAGTTCTACTTGAAAAATAAATGCAAATAGAAGCTTGAATTTGGCTGGATCTTGAGCTTGTATGAAGTTGCTTCAAAATTTAGTTAAGGTGAAAATGGAGGTTTCAGCTTCAATGAATGGTTCTAATAGCTTCCTCAGGCTTCCATGATCTCAGATCAACAAAGAAAAGTGAAGAAAACATGATGAATTGCTTGAATCGAAAAGGAGAAGATGAGAGAAAAAATATGGAAATTGAAAGAATGAGAGTGCATGAATGAAGTGTGAACGTGTGATTCAACTTATATACATGTGATTATGAACCTGATTAAGATTAGGGCTTTGTTAATCCTTTGATTAAAGAGTTATGTAGTGTTTTGAAAAAATGCAACTTCTTCCATACACCCTTGCTCACACGTGTATTGGTCATGAAACAAACATGATTCATCCCCATTTTGATTACTGAGTGTATGTGAAAGGATGACTTGGAGGGAAAGGCATTGTATTTTGATTTTTGAATGTTTTTGCTTTTTTGCATTATGGAAAGTAAGTGGTGAATAGTGCACGGATTTTCTTGCTCCAAGGGCCAAAAATGGTCTTCATGGTGTGAACTATGATGTGGTAACATGAGCTTAGTGATTAGTAGTCATTGCAACCCAATTTGAATCAATTTGAAAAATGTGACAAAGTTGGTATGCATGAGAATTCACAAAAAAAACCCAACTTCCATTGGTCATAATTTTGATTCATAAGGGTTATGAAAGAGTTTTTGTACTTTTTGAAAATGGGTGAGCAAGCCCCATAACTTTTATGTTCATGGAAAATTCATTTGAAACTTCTTTGGCCATGAAATAATGGGTTTAAGACAAGGTAAAAATTGCAAAAAATGGAAAGTTTCATATTATAGGTCATTTCAATTTTTAGTAACTTTTTCCAAACCCTTGATTCTTGGTGAATGACACAATTCATGCTATCCCTTGCCCATATGAAATTCCATAGGCTTGAAAGTCATGATTGGAACCCTTAAAAACCCCTGGTTGACGTTTCTTCTACAATTTTGACTTTTTCTTGTTTCATAAGCAATTGATCCACTGGATAACTTCCTCAATGATTCTTTGAGCCAAAATGTAACCCTAGGCCATGTATGACATATAAAAGCGTTTGAACACAAGTATTGATCAAAGCCATGAATATATCTTTCCTTGAGACAAAACCCTAATTAAGGTTCCTTGTGTAGGAGGACATGCACATATGAGATTCCTGATGAACTATCCTCTTTCTAGGGACTTGAGGCAATGTTTGAGCTTGTATAAGATTTGAGGACCCCTTGTGGCTTGTTGAAAGACAACTTGGCTCCCATCTTTGACTTTGAGGAAACACAACTTGATAGATCAATGATCACATGCCATATGCCTTTAACCATGAGTGTTATGCTTCATCTTTCTATGCACAGATGCAATGATATTTATGCTATATGCTATGCTATATGATATGAAATGAGAGGGAAAATTTTGGGGTGTTACAGCTTCCCCTATTCAATTATCTGTTAATCTGAAAAGGATAAGAGCATAGACTATCAGACGTTCGAGATAAACTATAATTGAATACCAAAAACAAACCAGAAAATTTGCACTTTGAGGAAAAGAAGAAAAAGGATATAAATCCAACCAAGGAAAACTCTTCTTTGGGGAAAACTCTAATGAAGTAAACAATAACTCGTAACAACGAAGAATCTGTCTTTTATAATGAACCAGGAGACTACTGGCCTGCCACAGGGATGTGAGCCTTGATGGTGTTGTAATATCATAGGATCTACAAACCAACCAAAATGACAAGGAAATGGCATCATAGGATCCATAACCAAGGACATGAGAACATAATATCATAGGATTTACGACTCAAAGGAATTTCTTTTATAATGAACTAGGAGACCACTGGCCTGCCACAAAGATGTGGGCCTTGATGGTGTTGTAATATCATAGGACTTACAACCCAAATGTGAGACCGTAATATCATAGGATTTATGACTCAAAGAAGTGACTTTTATAATGAACCAGGAGACTACTAGCCCTGCCATAGGGATATGGGCCTTAGCAACAAACTCTGTAAAATAAACAAGTGCTGATCAAGATGCATTGTGAAATCCTCTTCTTGTAATGTGCAATCCATCGAACAAACAAATATTCCTCTCAAGGTCTAATCCATCAAAACTAGATTCTGTACTTTGTAATAAACCCGGGGACCACTGGCCTGCCACATAAATGTGGGCCGTAATATGCCTTTTAATAATGAACCATAAGACCATTGGCATGCTGTTGCTCTCGGGATTTTCATCCTAGTACAAACGCGAAAGTGACGCGGAAAAGGTAGAGTTGCCAGCTGTAACACCCCAAATTTGACCTCTTCATTTTAAGCATCACATCACATCATATTCATCATGAACATATCATATTTCTAGCATCCTAGCATGGAAAGATGAGGCATAACATTTCTCATGACCTAACATTAGGCATATGATCATCTGTGGAGGTTCTTGAAGCATCAAAAGCCATGACAAGGGCCCAATGGATTTGTACAAGTCCTATGAGGATTCTACATTGCACTTTCAAGCTCAAGTTTATTTACAAAAGCTCAGAAGGTTGGAAGATCATCAGGGAATCCAGGCTAGGGCAAAGCTCCTACACATTGGTCCTAAATTAGGGTTTGAGATTCAAGCATGAAAACCTCAAAAATTTGGCCATTTCATTTGGGAAAATTATTTTACATGTTAAGAGGATCCTAGGTACCAATTTTGGTGAGAAAATTCCTTGTGGAAGTCAAGTATTTCCTCAGTTGCTTGCAGATGAAGAAACTGGTCAACTGTGCCTTAAAAAAGTCAACTGTGTGATTTCAAGGAGTCCAACCCAATTTTTCTAGCCAAGGGATGTTCTTAAAATGTTATAAGAGGTTTATAAAGTTCAAAGATCAAGAATCATGAGGTTTTGAGGTGTTTTGCAAAATTGGTGCAAAGTTGGTTTTGAGAAAATGCCATTTTTTGCAAGTTTTGCCCAAAAATTCAAGTGAGCATAACTTAATGAAAAATTCTTCAAATGGACCAAAGTCAAACATTAAAGTTGGAGATTAAGGCCTTCCTTTTTCAAAAATTACAAGTAATTTTTCATAGCATGCTTGGTTTAGAAGTTATGGCCCTCGAAAATGTGGCAAAAATTAGGGCAAAAGTTGATTTTCATTTATGCACCAAGAGCCAAATGTCATGAAACTTAATTTTTAGTGTTGGAATGTATCAAATAAGTTCACAATGTTAAAATACAATGCATTTGGCATACTTTTCTCAAGGGAATACATCAAATTCGTGCCAAGTGAGAATGTTATTCAAAAAAGTGCAATTTGTGCATGAACATCAAAAAGAGTGTGACAACTTCATCTAAGGGCCAAGATCTGTTGGATTCAAATCAAGGGTGGGATTATGAGTGCACATGGGCATAAGGCAAGGGAATGTATGAGGATTCCATGAGATCACAACAAATTGGCCAAAATTGCAAAATCACAAAAACTTTTCATTCCCACGTGCAAACTTCCTCATTCCTTCAGCACTAATTCATGACACCATATAAAGGAGAATTAGGGTTTTAGAGTGGTTGAGTTCTCTCTCAATTCTCAGTTTCCAAGTTCTTTTACAATTTGCATTTTCTCTCAAATCTCTTCCTACACTTGCTCTCTCCAAAAACAAATCACAGATCCTTCATCCTTGAAAGCTCTGGATCACAAATCTCACCCTTGTGCAAGCTAATTCTAAAGTTTCATCACCTTGCCATTTCAGGGTAGTTGGTTGCAAATCCTCAGATCCAGCAAGATTCAAGGCTCTAGTTGCATTTATTTTGAAACTAGAGTGCATTTGGAGTGGATTGGCTTCATCATCTGGACTTCAAGCAAGCTTTCTCAAGATCTGCAAGTTCAAGTAATTTCCAAATCTTCAGATCTAAAAATGAAATTGATTGTGTGCATTATAATCCTCTTGCTTCACTAATCATTCTGCTAGTCTTAGTTTCAAAATTGGTGCACTAATGAGCTGGATATTTGAATTTGAATTTTTATGGTTCAAACTGTTTGTGCTCGATCCAGGAGATTCTTTGATCTATTGAACTTTTCAGTGCCATATTTGAACTCAGGGCAGTTGGTTTAGTCAATCTGGAGTGTTGTGTTCATTTCTGTTAGGTTTTGTTCATGTGTTGTTATTTCCGGTGCCGGAGCCCTAGCCCCGGTCACCGGAATCTGAAAATGTTGTTTAGGGTTTCATGAGGTTGAAGACAACCTTTCTGCCCTTGGATCATTTCATCTCACGCACCAGATCAAGCCACGTCATTTAATGAGAGGGGATCCCATTCACGTGCCTTGGCTCTTATGTTTTCATTCTGAATAGCCCTCATGTTTCGCATACCATAATAACTTGCGTGCTCCTAAGCCTCTCATCCAATTAAAGCGCCACGTCATTTAATGAAATGTTCACAGGATGCGTTGGTCTAATCTGATGGTCATTGTTTTTTTATTTTTTTCCTCTGAATTTCCACCCAGCTTTTTGTATACCAGCGCCAACCTAGTGGGCCTGAAATGATATTCACACCTCCTTGCTCCTAAGCCCATTTCATTTACACTGAATTCCTGACTATCCACTGTAACACCCTTCTACCCCAAAACATAATTTTGAAATAATATCAGAGAAATCAACAAAAGGGTATTACATATCTTCAAAAATCAACACAACAATGTCCTGTCCCGTAACACGGGTTATTCAACATCAAAATAACATAAATCATTTCACAGCGGAATTTAACTTCATAATTCAAAACTTTATAAACATCATTTTCACCATCCTGAATTTAACATCATAAAAATGGAAATCATTATCCAGATAATAACATACTGAAAACAATTAACAAAAGAAACCCATCCCAGTGTTACATGACACAGAGCAAGACACATAAACCAGAACCACTCCTAAGGAACACTAAAGCATGCTCCGAGACTCATGAATTACTCCTATTGCACTGCAGGACTATTCTTCGACATCTGCAAGTTACCCACGAAAGAGGAAACATTTCCAAGCAGGCAGGGTGAGTAATCATAATATATCATAAACATATAAGAATATGAAATATAAATAATTAGGTTAACATATCATAACGTCATTAACAATTAAACTCAGCAACAACAACACAATCATGAAATTCAACAACAACACAGTCATGAGATTCATCCAAAATATGCAGTTCTACATCCTGATATGCAATATTCATGTGGTACCATTTTCACCAAAAAGATGGATACATGACCATCAACCCTCCACAAGGGAGCACACCATAATCATCGAGATACTTCAATCCACACAATGGGATTGAAGCAAATAAATAGGCCGAAGCCCCATTGTGAATGTTGAAATGCAATGATGCGCTACATCGAAAAATTCACCAAAATAATTCGCATCATTCATTTCAATCAGCAAAACAACCAGCAAATATTCATATACTTTCATCTTGAAAATACACCGAAACCCCAT
This sequence comes from Lathyrus aphaca, assembly GCA_963966055.1. Classification (NCBI taxonomy): domain Eukaryota; kingdom Viridiplantae; phylum Streptophyta; class Magnoliopsida; order Fabales; family Fabaceae; genus Lathyrus; species Lathyrus aphaca. The sequence continues at coordinate 378,271,053 of OZ014519.1, read as the reverse complement.
CTCATTAGCTATCTCAAAACATCAAGACATCACCATTCATTTCATGTTCACCAAATAATCATCGTAAAATAATATCTTTCGTCATGACAACACATCAACAACAAAACACCAATTCATAATAATATTGTGTTTATAATCATAAAAATCAATTTCTTACCAACACAAGAACCCATTCCTTTTAATCCATAATAACTAATCATCGATTTATAATAAAATCCTGTTTATAATATTTATCGTCATGATAGTACGCCTATAACCCTCGTTCATCAACAACCCAAGATAATACACCATAACTCCGGTTCATTAACTATTTCAACTCATCAAGACTCGACCCAAACCCAATAAAATTATAAGGTAATTCTATCCGTCTTTATAAAAACTCAGTTCAGAAAATTATCTCACTTCTCTCATTTTCATCCATCAAAATAAAGTTTAATTCATGCTCTTTCCGACGCTTCAAACGGAATGCGAATCGGACTTACGGTTTGAAAGTTATGAATTTTTAAAGAATTGAAATTTGCCTCTCAAACAGTGTTAACCGGTTAACCCATAGCGTTAACCGGTTAACGCCTGCGAAACTTCATTAAAACACCAAAATTGTAATGGTTGACCAGTTAACCCATAACGTTAACCGGTTAACACACGCTTTAAAGCAGTTCTCTGCTGCTCAATGCAGACTGCACTCCAACCATCAAAACTCCAATTTCACTACGGGTTTCATATCAATCCACCCCAAAACCATTCCAATACATCAATCAAAACACAATAACATCGAGACAACAAGTTATACAATCAATTATATGATTCAACACATTTTTATCACTCTAATTCATCAAGATTTTACTCATAAACTCAACCTAAATCAAAAACCCCTAAACTCACAAAACTCATACAAATCTAATCTAATCATAATCCAATTCTTATACAATTACAATAGATTATGAAAACTCCCCATACCTTAGAGAATTTCGCCGCTTTACACGCTTCTCTGGGGTTCTCCACAGCCTCCTGACTCTGAGCTTCTCCTTTCTTCAGAGCACTTCCCAAACACGATAGGAAACAACCAAATGAGAAACTCATCGTACTCTCTCTTTTACAAAACTATTCCAGTTTATGTTTTTCCCAACTTAACCTTACTCTTTCCTCATAAAGACCATCTTGCCCTTTTCCTCAATATTTTTATTAAATAATACTAATATAATAATATACTAATTATTCATATTATATAAAAGTACTCCTCATTCCCAATTGACCAACATAACCTCCATCCCCCCACTTTTATTATTATCTAATAATAATTAATAATTTCGAATAATACTACATGATTATTCTTATTATTAATATTATTAAAATAATATCACCACAATGCATCTGGCCACATAACCACTTATTGTCAATTCATTCATATATCCTCAAATAAGTCACAAATACTCATAATCGAATTTGGGGTGTTACAACACACCCCCATCTCTCTTTCTCATTTTAATTCTTTTTTCTTTTTATTTCTTTTAATCATTTTGCTTTTCAATTATTAAAAATACTTCCAAGTGTCTTTAAATTCTAATTTAATTCATGGATGATTAATTGAGTTTTATCTAATTTTCTATATTTTTCTTTTCCATTTATTTCTAATATCCACGTGTCAATTAATTGTTCATTTTAATTAATTCTTTTTAAGTCCTTTTTGTGCATGCTGCCTTGTCCAATTTCCATAGTGTTTATCATTTTGAGTTTCTTGTTGGTTCTTTTTGCTCTGGATTCATAAGAGGATGTAGTTCATGTGTGATTTTTTCCCTGATTTTTAGAAACTTCTTCAATTGGTTTTGATCCTTGACTTGTCATTGAAGTTTCTTAACCCTAGTTCATGTTTAAGCCTTCTTTTGATTTGCATAGCCTCTGAATTTGTTCCAATCCTTTTGGCATCTTGTTATATCATGTTTGAAGATCATTTTTCCTAAGTTGTGGAATATTTGGGTGCATTGTTGTTTTGATTTGAATTTTTGTTTCTTAACTTGTCCCATTTTGCTTCCTTTTGATCATAAGCTCTCTTATTAGCATAGAAGGGAACTTGTGCCAACTTCTTCATCTCATTTGGGGTCTATTTGGGGTATGGGTACCTTTCTGGTCTTGGTTTAGGGTTTATGTCTTGTAAATTTTGTGATTTGGTTTACCTTTTAAGTTCTTCCATTTCTTGTGTGCTTTCACCTCATCTCCTTTCCTCCTTTCCTCCCATAATGTAATTGTTTGGTCTTGTGCTTCTCTTCTCTTCATCTCTCTTACTTCTTAATCACTTCTTTAACTTTATTTGGTTCTGGTCTTGTGCCTTGGGTTCATGTTTTGTGCATTTTTGCTTTGCATCTCATTAAGTTTGCTTTGTTTTTTCATGTGTTTCATGTTGCTTCATAATTAACTTGCATGCTTCTTCTCTCATTCTTGTGGCTTGCATTTGCATTGAGTTTATGTATGTATAACTTCACTTCTGTTTGTATGATGTTGGCATATCATTATATTCATTTTGCTTTGCTTTTGTGCTTGTGCTAACCTTTTCAGGGGCTATGGTAAGTGAGAGGTGTGGAAGTGATTCCCACATCTCCAAATCTCATCTCTTCTCTTCTTATTCTTACTTGTGCTAACCCTTTGATTGTTGGGCTTAGGCCTTACTCATCCCTCTTCTTCTTCTCTTCTTCTTCTTTCTTTCTTCTTTAGGATAGTTAACCACACTAACCTTAGGATATCCATGCATGACAACACTTAGGATTCTTTAGTCCCCCATTAGAATTTTACCTTTGTGATCCTTTGGTGCTTTCTCTTCTCATCTTCAAACTTAATTCTAATCCACTTAATAAATGTTGAGTACTTTCATGTGACATGAGACTTTGCTATGAGATACTTGCACGCGTTCCGTTTCGGGGCGAGGTGTAAGTTATCCCTCGTGGTGGATAGGTCTTAGCATGAGATTACTTCACAAAGAAAAGCTAAAAAACACTTCTTAATAAAAAAATCACAAAAACACTTAATAAATGTTAATAGGTCAGTGTGGCTGAGCCTTCACTTGTGGGACTAGCTTTGGGGATTTCCTCCATAGATAGGTGTGCCTCTTGCGCATTCCATTTCGGGATGATGTGAGACGTACACATCCCAGTAAGTAAGACTTAGGTACACTTACCTATGAAAACTCCACTCATAAAAAGCTTCTAAAAAACACAAACAAACAATAAGCGTCTCTCCTCCGGGACTTCTTTTCTCATCACCTTCACTCTCATCGTACGAACTTGCTCCTACTTGTCATTTTGCAAGACGGTAACACACTCGTCATCCGAGCCTGCAACACCTGAGCATTGATATAGGCAGTTCAAGCCTTAAGATACAAGCAATCTTTTCTACCCCTAGTTAGGGGAACTACGGCGTCTCTGATCCTCATTGTCCTGATGAGGTACGTAGGCAGCGGGGTATGGCCCGTTCGAGCACAATCTTTATTTTCCTTACATTTTTTCCTTTTCATTTCTTTTTCAGTTCCATTTGCTTTTCTTTTATCCAGTCCAGTTCCTTTTCTTTGCAGCAGCTTTCATTTCTATACCCTTTGAAACAGTTTCTTTGCAAGCGTGGATCCCGTCGGGTACGGAGGACGATCTGGGTGCTAATACCTTCCCAGGTTGTAACCGACTCCCGAACTCAGTTTCTTTGGTTCGCAGGACCCATGTCCTTCCTCTTCTTTCTCCTGGTTTGTGCATCATTACCATCCCCTTCCCTTCGGGATAAAAATGCCTGGCTGGCGACTCTATTCTTTTCCGCGCCACTTTCGCGTTTGTACCAGGATGGAAATCCGGGGAGCGACAGCTGGCGACTCTGCTGGGGACCGAACCCAGAATCTCTGGTTCCCCTGTGAGTCTCTCCTAGCGCTTGCTTGCTTCTGTTTCTTTGGGTGTTGGTTGTTTGCTGTTGTGTGTTGTATTTTATTGTTTTTATGTACAGTTTTATTTACAGCTTTATTGACAGTTTTCAGTATTTATTTTCCGCATCATATATATCATACTGGACTGTCTGGACTAGTTTTCTGTTTGGTGGGCTCAGGTGATACTGTTTCTGAGAGATAAGCCAAGTACCCAACTTGAGTGCACTATAGGATTAGAGTGGACATATTGTACTCACATGTGACATGATGAGTGGCGATGTGTTTCACGCCCATATTGCGACCGTCTTGGAAATATCTTGTGTGGGGATTTCCTCCACTTCGGGATAGGACCTTAATAGTAATGTGCATCTGGGGACCGATCATTGAGAACCTTTGTGGAAACAACCCTCTCCAGTGGTGGCAGTGGCAAACCACATCTTGTGGCAAACCCATTCGCACCCGAGGGTCCACTGGGGACTCGCATAGGATGGCCTGGTTCTCTTGTAGGAACTCAGCCACAACATTTGGTCGTATGACAATAGTATTGTATCCTACGGGCTGAATGTACTATCGTTTCTCGATTTCAGCGCTCGAAGCTGGGGACTTATAAGGGATTCTTGTTTTTCTCGGACTCAGCTGAGGCCTCCCTACGTAGTACATAATGCCTAACTGATTCCCTGATTTGGTCATGAGCCATTTCTCGTAAATGGTGAAAGTATTATTGCTATTCGGCTTTGAGAGTTCGTGATGTTTGACCCGGAGCACACCCGTGAGATTGGGAGGGGTTTACAAGTTTGCAGGAACCCTTGGCTCCATCATACCCTTGTTACCAGTGCAGTTTCATGTTCTGATACAGCTACTTTGGTTCCGGAGTTCTTGAGTTTATCTGATTCTGGATTGGGTGTATCTGAGATTATCTGAGTGTTTGTGGGTTGTTATTCAGAGGATTTGGGCTTCTGATCACTTGGCTTTGACATCCAGATTCCAGACAGTCCCAGATGGATCATATGTCTTTGCATTTGCATTTGCATTGCATCATTTCATCATTAATCATGTTTTGTTTTCATTCACAGGTTCATATCTTCACTTCTGGTTCCGGTATCCTGTTCAGAGATGGAAGATCGTCGCAACCAGAATATTCATTTCAAGTTTTTTGACACTAAGGTTGGCCTATTAAAGAAGATGGTGAAGCTGATTACACCCAATCATGTGGAGAGGTTCAGGAAGGCTTATGGGAGTATTTTGGATGTGGTGGTAGAGTTAGATCCTTCTGAGAAAAGTGCCATTCATACCCTGCTTCAGTATTATGATCCTCAGCTCCGTTGTTTCACTTTTCCTGATTTTCAGTTAGGTCCTTTGCTGGAGGAGTATGCTTTGATCTTGGGAGTTCCTGTTCGAGACCAGATTCCATTCAATGCTGAGATGAGTAGACCTGCACCTGAGGCTATTGCCAAGGCTCTTTATTTGAGTACTTCTGCTGTGAATTCTATGACCATCATTAAGGGAGGTGTACTTGGGTTTTCTTTAGAGGCTTTAGTAAAGAAGGTGGAAGAGTTGGCTGTTGAGGAGGAATGGGATTCTGTCTGTGCTATCTTGGCTCTTTCTATCTATGGCATCATTTTGTTTGTAGATATGGAGAAGTTCATAGATATGAATTCCATACATATCTTTTTGCTGAAGAATCCTGTGCCTATGCTGCTCGGAGATTTGTATTATTCGGTGCACTACAAGACTGAGAAGAAAAGGGGAGGTTTAGTTCGTTGCTGTGCTCCTTTATTTCATATGTGGTTCATGAGGCATCTGCCTAGTACTGGAGTGTTTAGTGACCATACCTTAGTATGGGCTCAGAAGCTGGAAAAGCTGCTTGCCAAGGATGTCAAGTGGATTACTCAAAGGCTTCAAGGTGCACGTTTCATCACTAGCCGTGGGAGCTATCTTAGTGTACCTTTATTGGGAGTAACTGGAGGGATCAATTACAATCCAATCTTGTTGAGAAGACAGTTGGGATATGCCTTGAGAGAGGTACCAGAAGAACTGAAGTTGACCCCTATTTTCTACTTCCCTGTAAAGGACAATATGCCTTTAGCGAGGAAAGTTGTTGGAGCTTGGAAGTGCATTAGGGGAGAAGGGATAGCTAGATTTGGAAAGTGAAACAATCAGACATTCCCAGAGTATGAAGCTTGGTTGAAAGACAGAGCCAGAAAGGTATTGCTGCCATTCTCACCTCCAATTCCTCCAGCTGCTGAGTCTGCTGATACTGTGTCTTTGGAAGAGTTCAAGAAGTTTGAAGCCCAGCTGCATGAAGTCAGGGTGGAGAACACTTAAATGGTTAATCTGTACCATCTTGCCAACCGGGCCAAGAATGAAGCTGAAGAGAAATTGTTGAAGATGCATACCACCTTGGAGGCTAAACAGAAAGACTTTGCTGGAAGGGAAGCTCACTTTCACAGGTTGGGTATGATGGAAGCAAAAAGAGAAGCTGAACAAAAGAAGAATTCGAAGACTCTCAAGGAAGCTCGTCAGTCTATTGTCTGGTTGCAGGGACAAAGAGAGCAAGAGTTGAAGAGATATAAAGAAAAAGAAGAGTTCTTCGAAGTGCAAATGACTTTCAAGAAGGCAGAAGTGGAGCAAGTCCACCAGATTCGAAGGGAGAAGACTCATCAGTTAGCAGATAGTCATCAAGCCTTAGAAGCAACACTTAAAAAGATTGAAGACCTCAAGTTGATGGCTGGATTCAAGAAGGCTAGGTCTGAGTTGGGGCTTAGTGAGGGAGTTTCAGGGTCATCAGGCAGTGGTCTTGCTTCTTAGTTTGTTTTCCTTGTATTTGGGTTACCTACAGGCATGTTGTAGGAATCCTGGTTGTTTGCTTTCCTTTTTAGAAACTTGTACCCTACGGGGAATTATGTTATTTTTGCCTAATAGGCTGATTTATGTTATGCAGTTCTTTTAGTTCACCATTTTTGTGCCTGCTGCTATGGTTTGAATGTGGTTTCTATGCGACGGTTTCTGAAAGTCGAGGATCAGTATCCATCTAGTTTTCTTTGCTAAATACCGGAACCGGGGCATGAATGACCTGGGATTGGAAACATAAACAACTGTATTGCATACATATCATCTGTTTTCTTGTTTTGCAGGTATGGCCACCAGTTCCTAATGTCTTTTCTGTTTCAGGCACTATAGCTCCCAGGAAAGTTCGAGAACAGCCAGTCACACACAAATATCCAACAAAGATCAACAGAGAAAGAGTCATGGATCAAATGCAAGCTGACTTAGCTGACTTGAGACTAAGGATGGAAAAATTCATGACCTTGATGGCAGGCATGGGTCAGAATCAAGAACGTCTGCGGGAGTTGGTTGAAAATAGTCAAGCCAGGAACAACGGTACTGCTGAGGGAGGTAATCGTAACAGTGCGGGCGCCCGTCAGGTTGAAATCCCTGTAACACAGCCAGGGGTTACCATAATCAATGATGGGCTGAACAATGTCCAAATGGATGGTCAAGACGAACAGTTCACTCTGCTAGATGAAACTGAAGGTTAGGGGGCTGAGATGAATAAGATGTTTGAGGAGATGGCAGAACAGATCAAGGCTATTCAATCCCAGAATTCTTTGGGATTTGACATTACTGACTTGGGCTTGGTTCCCGGGGTTAGAATCCCTTACAAGTTCAAGGTCCCAACTTTCGAGAAATACAATGGCACAGCGTGTCCCAAGACTCATCTTCAGTCCTTTGTAGGAAGGATTGCTGCTCACACTGATGATGAAAAACTATGGATGTACATTTTCTAGGACAACCTAGTTGGGGCCTCCTTTGAATGGTATATGAAGCTAAGCAGAGTCAACATTAAGAGCTGGAAGGACTTGGCAGAGGCTTTCGTGAGGCAATACCAGTATAATTTGGACATGGATCCAAATCGCACTCAATTGCAACACATGTCTCAAACTTCTAAGGAGGGTTTCAAAGAATATGCTCAAAGGCGGCGTCAGCTCGCTGCCATAGTGCAACCACCACTGCTGGAGAATGAGATGGCTGATATGTTCATGGGGACATTGCAAGGTGTGTTTATCGAGAGATTGGCGTCTTGTTCGGCTACCAAGTTCAACGATATAGTAATTGCTGGAGAGAGGGTTAAGACTTTATTAAAGATGGGAAAGATTCAGGATACAAGTGCGAGCAGCTCGAATGGAGCAAGAAAAGCTTTCAGCGGACCCCCGAGAAGAAGGGAAGGTGAGACCAATGCTGTGTTTGGCCGAGGACGGGGCCGTGGATATAGAAGACCATATGAGCAAGTGGCCACAGTCACAATTCCTTCCAACCATGTGCAGCAGGTAAACCCTCAACAACAACATCAACAACAGCAGCCACAACGTAACAACTATCAACAAAGACCTTATCAGCTAAGGAAAACTCGCCCAACTAATAGGGTGCTTGAAGCGATTCCCATGACATATGCTGCTTTGCTACCAAGATTGCTGGACCTGAATTTGATACAATTGAGAACCTTGGCACCACCACCACCTGGAGAGCTTCCAGTGGGGTACGATGTCAATGCTAGATGCGCTTTCCATTCAGGGGCACCCGGGCACTCAACTGAGAAGTGCATGGCGCTACAACACAAAGTCCAAGATCTGATAGACTCCAAGGGGATTAACTTCGCACCACCGCCAAATGTTACTTCAAACCCTATTCCGAATCATGGAGGGGCTAGAATAAATGCTGTTGAGGGTGGTGAGAAGTTAAGTTTGATTCTGAGTATAGAAGAAGTGAAGACTCTGTTATTGGTAGTGAAAGAGAGGCTGCTAAAAGGACAGGTGTTTCCAGGATGCAGTCCTGATTGTGAGAAGTGTGGGAATTCAGAGAACGGTTGTGAAAACCTGAAGATGGGGTTGCAGATTTTGATTGATGAAGGATCTTTGCAGTTTAACAAAGTTGATGATGAAGTTGATGATGTGTCCACTATAACCATATTCTATGATGCAGCTGAGATGCCTGCTAGAAGAGAGCCGGTGACCATTTATGCTCCTGAAGTTAGTCCTGTGACTATCACCGTGCCTGGGCCTGTTCCTTATACAGATGATAAAGCCATTCCATGGCATTACAGCTCATATGTGTACGTGGTTGGACAGAAAGTGGAGAGTAAGTCAGTTGTTGTTGACCCGACTGTAGTGAACGTCGGAGGGGTTGGAGGCTTTACGAGAAGTGGTCGTCTATTTGCGCCCCCAGTTCTGAGAGGGGATCCTGAGGCTGAGGCTGAGGCAAAGGCTAAAGGAAAGCAAACTGTGACTGAAGAAACAACAACTCCTGCTGCTGGACAGAGTACCTTTGAGAAGGAGGTCGAGGAATTTATGCGCATAATTAAAAAGAGTGATTATAAGGTGGTCAAGCAGTTGAACCAGACACCTTCCAAAATATCCATTCTATCTTTGCTGATGTGTTCTCCTGCACATAGAGAGGCCTTGCTGAAGGTGCTGCAGATGGCGTATATTCCTCAAGAAATCACTATTAATCAACTAGAAGCTGTAGTGGGCAGTGTAAATGCAAGCCACGGGCTGGGCTTTACAGACAGAGACCTTACGTTAGAGGGCCGTAACCATAACAAAGCATTACATATTACTATGGAGTGCAAGGGTGCTGTGTTGTCGCATGTCCTTGTTGACACAGGCTCTTCTCTTAATGTACTTCCTAAGAAAGCATTAATGAAGCTCAATGTTGATGGTATAGTCCTAAGACCCAGTGATTTGATTGTCAAAGCTTTTGATGGGTCCAGAAGATCAGTGTTTGGAGAAGTTGAGTTGCCCGTGAAAATAGGTTCTCAAGTATTCAAAGGTATCTTCTACGTCATGGACATTCAGCCCGCGTACAGCTACTTGTTGGGACGCCCATGGATTCATGCTGCCGGAGCTGTAACTTCCACTCTGCATCTGAAGCTCAAATATGTGGTTGATGGCCAGGTAATCACAGTGTGCGGAGAGGAAGACATCTTTGTAAGCCACTTATCAACTTTCAAATATGTGGAGATGGACGGAGATATCCATGAGACTCTGTGCCAAGTCTTCGAAGCAGTTAATGTCAGCATTCTAACTCCTGTAGAGAAGAGCAGTGAGAAAGAAGGTACCTCCATCCATTCCTACAAGCAAGTAAAGGAGTTGGTTCAGTCAGGAAGCGCCCAAGGCTGGGGCAAATTGCTGGAATTGGAAAAGAAAGACGACAAGTTTGGTTTGGGTTATCAACCTGGTGGATCTACTCTAAGTGGTAAAGCCATTACTTTTACGAGCGCTGGGATGCTCGACCTTAACCAAATCTGTGCAACTAATGAAGATGGAGACAATGATGGTGATTGGGACAACTGGATACATCCGTGTGCGCCCGGAGAGGAGCTGAAGAACTGGTCTGCTGAAGACATTGTTCAAGTTACATGGCACTCAGAGTAATTTATTTGTTTCCTTTTCTTATCATACTGCATTGTCAAATCCAGCATTCTTCCCAAAATGCTAGGATCCATTGTATGAGCCACCATGTTTGTTATGCATTTATTTTACCATGGAATAAAGGACATTTTCAGACAAATTGTGTTCTCTTTCTTTTGTTTTTAAATTTTTCACAAAAATATAAAAATGTCAATGTGTTTTTCCTTTTTGTTTTTGTGTTTGCGTCTCTTTTCAAAATAAGCAGATTCTGAAATAAGCACATCATCTGTGCAGTGTTGATCATCCGGATTCCATTGATAACGTTCCTGCTATGACCATGCATGACTTTGACAATCCTGTCTACCAAGATGATGAAGGGGTTGAGGAAGACTGTGACCTCCCTGAAGAATTGGTCAGATTGTTGGAGCAAGAGGAACGGGTTATTCAGCCTCATCAAGAGTAAATTGAGATCATCAACATCGGCACTGAATATGTGAAGAAAGAGATCAAGATTGGGGCCAGTCTGCAGGCCGAAGTAAAGAAAGAGCTGATTGGTATGCTGCGAGAGTATGTGGATATCTTTGCTTGGTCGTATCAAGATATGCCAGGGTTGGATACCGACATCGTTGTGCATAAGCTACCTTTGAGAGAAGAATGTCCTCCTGTGAAACAGAAGTTGAGAAGAACGCATCCTGACATGGCGATGAAGATTAAAGAGGAGGTTCAGAAGAAATGGGATGCCGGGTTCCTTGCCGTAACTAGTTACCCACCTTGGGTAGCTAACATCGTGCCTGTACCAAAGAAGGACGACAAGGTCCAGATGTGTGTTGATTACCGGGATTTGAATAGAGAGAGCCCAAAAGATGACTTTCCGTTACCTCACATTGATGTGTTGGTAGACAATACTGCTTAATTCTCGGTATTTTCCTTCATGGATGGCTTCTCCGGATATAACCAGATTAAGATGGCGCCGGAAGACATGGAGAAGACAACGTTCATTACCCCGTGGGGTACATTTTGCTATAAGGTCATGCCCTTTGGTTTGAAGAACGCCGGGGCAACTTATCAGCAGGCTATGGTCACATTGTTCCACGACATGATACACAAGGAGATTGAGTGTTATGTGGACGATATGATTGCTAAGTCCCGAGACGAAGAAGAGCATCTGGTCAATCTCAAGAAGCTGTTTGATAGACTGATAAAATACAAGCTGAGGTTGAACCCAAACAAGTGCACTTTCGGAGTGCGTTCTGGGAAACTGCTAGGTTTCATTGTTAGTCAGAAAGGAATTGAGGTATATCCTGCAAAAGTAAAAGCAATTCAATATATGCCTGCACCGAGAACAGAAAAAGAAGTGCGCGGGTTTTTAGGGAGGTTAAACTACATTTTCACGGTTCTAAGAAAAGAGCAAACGATCAGGTGGAATGAAGACTGCCAAAGAGCTTTCGACAAGATAAAAGAATATTTGTAGGAACCTCCAATTCTAATGCTTCCAGTCGAAGGAAGACCTTTAATCATGTACTTGACCGTGCTAGAAGGGTCAATGAGGTGTGTTCTAGGCCAACATGTCGAGTCTGGTCGAAAAGAGTATGTTATTTATTACCTTAGCAAAAAGTTTACCAACTGTGAATCCCGTTACTCACTTCTCGAGAAAACTTGTTGCGCTTTGGTATGGGCTGCTCGCCGACTGAGACAATACATGTTGACTCATACCACACTGCTGATTTCCAAAATGGATCCTGTCAAGTACATCTTTGAGAAACCAGCGTTAACCGGAAGGGTTGCTAGGTGGCAAATGATTTTAACAGAATACGACATCCAGTATACTTCTCAGAAAGCCATCAAGGGAAGTATATTGTCAGATTACCTTGAACAGCAACCTCTTGAAGATGATTATCAGCCAATGAAGTTTGATTTCCCTAATGAGGACATCATGTACCTCAAAGCAAACGATTGCGAGGAACCACTTCCGGAGGAGGAGCCAGACCCTGAATCCAAATGGAAGTTGATGTTTGATGGGGCAGTCAATATAAATGGACGTGGAGTTGGTGCCGTTCTTATCACTCCCGAAGGTGTTCACTTTCCCTTCGCTGCTAGAATTACTTTTGGCTGCACCAACAATGAAGCGGAATATGAGGCATGCATAATGGGAATAGAGGAGGCTATTAATCTTTGGATTAAGACCCTCGATATATTCGGAGATTCAGCTCTCGTCATTAACCAAGTTACCGGCAAGTGGTATACGCATCAAGAGCATCTAATTCCATACAGGGATTATGCCAGAAAACTGTTGACGTTCTTCACGACAGTTAAGCTTCAGTACATACCACGTGATGAAAATAAATTTGCCGACGCATTGGCCATTCTTTCTTCATCTATCAAAGTCTTGTGTTGGAACTATGTGCCCAGAATTGACATCTCCAGGCTTGACGCTCCAGCTCATGCTTTCTCTGTAGACGCCGTGTCTGACGAGAAACCTTGGTATTTTGATATCAAGCTATTCCTGGAAAAGCAAGAATACCCAGCTGGGGCATCTTCCAATGACAAGAAGACCTTAAGGCGACTTGCTGCTAGCTTCTTCTTGAATACAGACGGGGTTTTGTACAAGAGAAACTTTGACATGGTCTTGCTCAGATGCGTGGATAGACACGAAGCAAGCCTGTTAGTGCAGGAAGTCCACGGAGGATATTTTGGTACCCATGCAGGAGGGCATGCTATGGCAAAGAAATTGCTGAGGTCGGGGTATTACTGGATGACAATGGATGCAGACTGTTGTTCATTCGCTCATAAGTGCCACAAGTGCCAAATTTATGCAGACAAAGTGCATGTTCCTCCAAGCCCGCTCAACGTCATGTCATCTCCTTGGCCCTTTTCTATGTGGGGCACTGACATGATCGAAAAAATAGAGCCTACTGCTTCAAATGCTCATCGCTTCATCTTGCTCGCGATTGATTATTTCACTAAGTGGGTTGAAGCAGCATCTTATGCCAATGTCACTCGTCAAGTGGTAGCAAGATTTCTGAAAAGAGATATCATTTGCAGATACGGAGTGCCCGAAAGAATCATTACTGACAACGGTTCTAACTTGAACAACAAGATGATGGCAGAGTTGTGTCGGGACTTCAAGATACAGCATCACAATTCTTCTCCTTACTGACCAAAGATGAATGGTGAGGTAGAGGTGACAAACAAGAATATCAAGAAGATTGTGCAAAATATGGTTGTCACTTACAAAGATTGGCATGAGATGTTACCATTTGCGCTGCATGGGTACCGAACGTCAGTCAGGACGTCAACTGGGGCAACTCCCTTCTCTCCGGTATATGGTATGGAAGCAGTCCTGCCTATTGAAGTAGAGATTCCTTCATTGCGTGTAATGATGGATGTGAAGCTTGATGAGGCTGAATGGGTGCGTGCTCATTACAATCAGCTATGTCTAATTGAGGAAAAGAGATTAGCGGCTATCTGTCATGGTCAGCTTTATCATAGGAGAATGAAGCGAGCATTCGACCAACGAGTGCGTACTCAGGAGTATCAGGTAGGAGAGCTTGTGTTGAAGAGGATCGTTCCTCCAGGTTCAGATCACAGGGGCAAGTGGACCCTAAACTACGAAGAACCATTCATAGTGAAGAATGTTTTCTCGGGAGGAGCACTGATGCTCACCACTATAGATGGAGAAGATTTCCAATCCCCTGTTAACTCGGAGGCAGTTAAAAAATACTTCGCATAAAAGACCCGCTGGACACAAAAACAGAATTAAAGTCCAGGAAAAAAAAGGGCAACTCGGCGAGCTAAAAATAGAATAAAAAGCTCGAGAAAAAGTTAGGGAAAATAAATAAAATAATGTACACCCGCTGAGTTGAAAAGCCACATTGGACAGCTCAGGCAAAAAAGGGTATCCCGGTGGATTGAAAACCCGAAAGGGCGATCCACGCAAAACAAGGGAATAAGCGAACAACTGCGATCCGAGTAATCTGAACCACATCATCGTTTCGTACAACTTGACAATTTCAGAAGGATAGGAATCAGTCCCCTCATCTTCTCAGAAAGCAAAGGCAAGAATGGAGAGTTTTGAAGACATGCTGGTCATAGCAGAAAGGGAACTCATTGGAATGTCGTGCCCATTGCCATTAGGATAGTTTCTTTTCTCAATTTTATGGTAGCTACCTCTTTCCAGGAAGTTCCTTCCTGATGTAAATCTTTGCCTATTCAGAGGCCTTTCAATAAAAGAATATTCAGTCAAAAAAACTGTGTTGTGTTTATTTTTGTTTGAAAAATGTCCTGAATTTTTGGCAAAAAATAGCATTGCATTTAAAACATGGTGATAATTTGAAAGAAAAATGACATTGCAGGGAAACATTTGAAACCCTCTTTGAGTGTCGGGTGACAATAGATGAACAGATCATACCATGCAAGTCCCCGGGGCACACTTGTGTTTTCTGTTGTTGCAGGTTGCAGGATGGCGTCACATTCTCCCAAGCAGAAGTTTCCCCAGCTAAGTCTTGGCAGGCAGCCCAAGCAGTTTATTATTCCCCAGTGGAATATGCCCAGCAGGAAGCTGAATGCCTGATGTCCCCACAGAGCTTAGAATTAGCAAAATTCTCTCCCCATCCAGAGCATTGTTGAAGCATCTTTCCCAGCCAAGTCTGAAAATGATCCTTCCCCACAGAGTTCATATTTGATTGTCACTCCTATCAGTGAAATATTCCCCAGCGAAGCTGCCATTCTTTTGGTCAATGTGATGATACAGTCAGGTATTCATCACCTCAGTCAGAGTTAGGTGTCAAGGTCTCTCGACTTGTTTTTCCCCTGCAGAGTTGTAACTCTTGTGGCCAATCAGGCATTTGTTTATTGCTCGTCTGCAATTTCCAGCACTCGTCTGTGTTCGTACTTTATTACTGCACGTCCTCATCTTTCAACACTCGTCTGTGTTATCGTTTTGGTATTGCTCATTTGCTTTCCCCAACAGTGGCCCTTGGTTACTTTGTTGTTGCTAGTCTGCACCTTCCCAACATTCGTCTATGTTTGGTATATGGATACTTTGTTTTCGCTTGTCTGCAATTTCCAACACTCGTCTGTGTTTGATATTAGGTGTTGCTCGTCTGCACTCCCCAGCACTCGTCTGTGTTTTGATATGTAATATTTGTGGTTGCTCGTCGGTATTCTCCAGCACTCGTCTGTGTTCATTATCTGTTTGAAGCTCGTCTGTTTTGTTTGGATACTCGTCTGTATCATCCCTAACACTCGTCTGTGTTGGCTTATATCTGTATGCGTGGATTTGATGATTATCCTGGCACTTGTCTGTATTGCTACTCCAAATGCTTATCTGTGTTTGAATTTATGGTAGTCGTCTATACCAGTAGCTGATACTCGTCTGTATCATTGCCTGAAGCGCTCGTCTGTGTTTCTTAGACCATCGTCTGATACTCGTCTATATCATTGACTTTTGGCGTTTGTCTGTGTTCTCTGGTTGATCATCCAATACTCGTCTGTGTTGAAGAGGTTTAAAATCCTGACTGTGGGAATAAATGTCAAAATGGTTACCGGTCCTGGCGTAACAGGTTTATCCGAAGGAGGCTCGTCTGTCTCAGGCACCAATTATTAATGTTGCACCTGGCGTAACAGGTTTGCTCGAAGAATACTCGTCTGTCTTATACCATATATCCACGGATAATATATGAGGAAGGTTCGTCTACCTTGATTATGCATGTCTATCCCATAGACTTTAGTGCATCCCGGTCCTGGCGTAACAGGTATATCCGACGGAGATTCGTTTGTCTCAAGTCACATGTTCTTGAAGTATGTGAGGACTCGTATGTCCAGTTCCTGGCGTAACAGGATTGTTCGAAGAAGACTCGTCTGTCAAAGTATTATGATTCCAGATACCAGTTTCAACTTGGAAGGAACTCGTCTACTTTTTCTTCACGTCATTCACCCAAGCGTCATATGGTTGGGTTTATTTCCCAGTTTTGCATTCTTCGTCAGAGTGCAAATTTTTGGTCTTCTTGGTATTCAACCACATTTTATCTTGAACGGTCGATAGCCCATGCTATCGTCCTTTTCAGATTAACAGTTGTTTGGATAGGGGTAGCTGTAACACCCCAAATTTGCCTTCTTCATTTTAAGCATCATATCACATCATATTCATCATGAACATATCATATTTCTAGCATCCTAGCATGGAAAGATGAGGCATAACATTTCTCATGACCTAGCATTAGGCATATGATCATCTGTGGAGGTTCTTAAAGCATCACAAGCCATAACAAGGGGCCCAATGGATTTTTACAAGTCCTATGAGGAGTCTAGATTGCATTTACAAGCTCAAGTTTATTTACAAAAGCTCAGAAGGTTGGAAGATCATCAAGGAATTCAGGCTGGGGCAAAGCTCCTACACATTGGTCCTAAATTAGGGTTTGAGATTCAAGCATGAAAACCTCAAAAATTTGGCTATTTCATTTGGGCAAAGTCTTTTACATGTTAAGAGGATCCTAGGTACCAATTTTGGTGAGAAAATTCCTTGTGGAAGTCAAGTATTTCCTCAGTTGCTTGCAGATGAAGAAACTAGTCAAATGTGCCTTAAAAAAGTCAACTGTGTGATTTCAAGGGGTCCAACCCAATTTTCCTAGCCAAGGGATGTTCTTACAATGTTAGAAGAGGTTTGGAAAGTTCAAAGATCAAGAATCATGAGGTTTTGAGGTGTTTTGCAAAATTGGTGCAAAGTTGGTTTTGAGAAAATGCCATTTTTGGCAAGTTTTGCCCTAAAATTCAAGTGAGCATAACTTAATGAAAAATTCTTCAAATGGACCAAAGTCAAACATGAAAGTTGGAGATTAAGGCCTCCCATTTTCAAAAAGTACAAGTACTTTTTCATAGCATGCTTGGTTGAGAAGTTATGGCCCTCGAAAATTTGGCAAAAATTAGGGCAAAAGTTGATTTTCATTTATGCACCAAGAGCCAAATGTCATGAAACTTAATTTTTAGTGTTGGAATGTATCAAATAAGTTCACAATGTTAAATTACAATGCATTTGGCATACTTTGTTGAAGGGAATACATCAAATTCGTGCCAAGTGAGAATGTTATTCAAAAAAGTGCAATTTGTGCATGAACATGAAAAAAGTGTGACAACTTCATCTAAGGGCCAAGATCTGTTGGATTCAAATCAAGGGTGGGATTATGAGTGCACATGGGCAGAAGGCAAGGGAATGCATGAGGATTCCATGAGATCACAACAAATTGGCCAAAATTGCAAAATCACAAAACTTTTCATTCCCACGTGCAAACTTCCTCATTCCTTCAGCACTAATTCATGACACCATATAAAGGAGAATTAGGGTTTTAGAGTGGTTGCGTTCTCTCTCAATTCTCAGTTTCCAAGTTCTTGCACAATTTTCATTTTCTCTCAAATCTCTTCCTACACTTGCTCTCTCCAAAAACAAATCACAGATCCTTCATCCTTGAAAGCTCAGGATCACAAATCTCACCCTTGTGCAAGCTAATTCTCAAGTTTCATCAACTTGCCATTTCAGGGCAGTTGGTTGCAAATCCACAGATCCAGCAAGATTCAAGGCTCTAGTTGCATTTATTTTGCAACTAGAGTGCATTTGGAGTGGATTGGCTTCATCATCTTGACCTCTAGCAAGCTTTCTCAAGATCTACAAGTTCAGGTAATTACCAAATCTTCAGATCTGAAAATGAAATTGATTGTGTGCATTATAATCCTCTTGCTTCACTGATCATTCTGCTAGTCTTAGTTTGAAAATTGGTGCACTAATGAGCTGGATATTTGAATTTGAATTTTTATGGTTCAAACTGTTTGTGCTCGATCCAGGAGATTCTTTGATCTATTGAACTTTTCAGTGCCATATTTGAACTCAGGGCAGTTGGTTTAGTCAATCTGGAGTGTTGTGTTCATTTCTGTTAGGTTTTGTTCATGTGTTGTTATTTCCGGTGCCGGAGCCCTAGCTCCGGTCACCGGAAGCTGGAACATGTTGTTTAGGGTTTCATGAGGTTGAAGACAACCTTTCTGCCCTTGGATCATTTCATCTCATGCACTAGATCACGCCATGTCATTTAATGAGAGGGGCTCCCATTCACGTGCCTTGGCTCTTATGTTTTCATTCTTAATAACCCTCATGTTTCACATACCACAATAACTTGCGTGCTCCTAAGCCTCTCATCCAATTAAATCACCACGTCATTTAATGAAATGTTCATAGGATGCGTTGGTCTAATCTGATGGTCATTGTTTTTTCCCTCTGAATTTCCACCCAGCTTTTGGTATACCAGCGCCAACCTAATGGGCCTGAAATGATATTCTCACCTCCTTGCCTCCTAAGCCCATTTCATTTACACTGAATTCCTGACTATCCACACCCCCAGCTCTCTTTCTCATTTTAATTCTTTTTTCTTTTTATTTCTTTTAATCATTTTGCTTTTCAATTATTAAAAATACTTCCAAGTGTCTAAAAATTCTAAATTAATTCATGGATGATCAATTGAGTTTTCTCTAATTTTCTATATTTTTCGTTTCCATTTATTTCTAATATCCACGTGTCAATTAATTGTTCATTTTAATTAATTCTTTTTAAGTCCTTTTTGTGCATGCTGCCTTGTCCAATTTCCATAGTGTTCATCATTTTGAGTTTCTTGTTGGTTCTTTTTGCTCTAGATTCATAAGTGGATGTAGTTCATGTGTGATTTTTGCCCTGATTTTTAGAAATTTCTTCATTTGGTTTTGGTCCTTGACTTGTCATTGAAGTTTCTTAACCCTAGTTCATGTTTAAGCCTTCTTTTGATTTGCATATCCTCTGAATTTATTCCAATCCTTTTGGCATCTTGTTATATCATGTTTGAAGATCATTTGTCCTCATTTGTGGAATATTTGGGTGCATTGTTGTTTTGATTTTAATTTTTGTTTCTTAACTTGTCCCATTTTGCATCCTTTTGATCATAAGCTCTCTTATTAGCTTAGAAGGGCACTTATGCCAACTTCTTCATCTCATTTGGGGTCTCTTTGGGGTATGGGTACCTTTCTGGTCTTGGTTTAGGGTTTATGTCTTGTAAATTTTGTGATTTGGTTTACCTTTTAAGTTCTTCCATTTCTTGTGTGCTTTCACCTCATCTCCTTTGCTCCTTTCCTCCCATAATGTAATTGTTTGGTCTTGTGCTCCTCTTCTCTTCATCTCTCTTGCTTCTTAAGCACTTCTTTAACTTGATTTGGTTCTGGTCTTGTGCCTTGGGTTCATGTTTTGTGCATTTTTGCTTTGCATCTCATTAAGTTTGCTTTGTTTTGTCATGTGTTTCATGTTGCTTCATAATTGACTTGCATGCTTCTTCTTTCATTCTTGTGGCTTGAATTTGCATTGAGTTTATGTATGTATGACTTCACTTTTGTTTGTATGATGTTGGCATGTCATTATATTCATTTTTCTTTGCTTTTGTGCTTGTGCTAACCTTTTCAGGGGCTATGGTAAGTGAGAGGTGTGGAAGTGATTCCCACATCTCCAAATCTCATCTCTTCTCTTCTTATTCTTACTTGTGCTAACCCTTTGATTGTTGGGCTTAGGCCTTACTCATCCCTCTTCTTCTTTCTTCTTCTTCTTCTTCTCTTCTTCTTTCTTTCTTCTTTAGGATAGTTAACCACACTAACCTTAGGATATCCATGCATAACAACACTTAGGATTCTTTAGTCCCCCATTAGAATTTTACCTTTGTGATCCTTTGGTGCTTTCTCTTCTCATCTTCAAACTTAATTCTAATCCACTTAATAAATGTTGAGTACTTTCATGTGACATGAGACTTTGCTATGAGATACTTGCACGCGTTCCGTTTCGGGGCAAGGTGTAAGTTATCCCTCGTGGTGGATAGGTTTTTCGAATGAGATTACTTCACAAAGAAAAGCTAAAAAACACTTCTTAATCAAAAAATCATAAAAACACTTAATAAATGTTAATAGGTCAGTGTGGCTGAGCCTTCACTTGTGGGACTAGCTTTAGGGATTTCCTCCATTGATAGGTGTGCCTCTTGCGCATTCCATTTCGGGATGATGTGAGACGTACACATCCCAGTAAGTAAGACTTAGGTACACTTACCTATGCAAACTTCACTCATAAAAAGCTTCTAAAAAACACAAACAAACAATAAGCGTCTCTCCTTCGGGACTTCTTTTCTCATCACCTTCACTCTCATCGTACGAACTTGCTCCTACTTGTCATTTTGTAAGACGGTAACGCACTCGTAGTCCGAGCCTGCAACACCTGAGCATTGACATAGGCATTTCAAGCCTTAAGACACAAGCAATCTTTTCCACCCCTAGTTAGGGGAACTACAGCGTCTCTGATCCTCATTGTCCTGATGAGGTACGTAGGCAGCGGGGTAGGGCCCGTTCGAGCACAATCTTTATTTTCCCTACATTTTTTCCTTTTCATTTCTTTTTTAGTTCCATTTTCTTTTCTTTTATCCAGTCCAGTTCCTTTTCTTTGCAACAACTTTCATTTCTATACCCTTTGAAACAGTTTCTTTGCAAACGTGGATCCCGTCGGGTACGACGGACGATCTGGGTGCTAATACCTTCCCAGGTCGTAACCGACTCCCGAACTCAGTTTCTTTGGTTTGCATGATCCGTGTCCTTCCTCTTCTTTCTCCTGGTTTGTGCAGTATTACCATTCCCGTCCCTTCGGGATAAAAATTCCTGGTTGGCGACTCTATTCTTTTCCGCGCCAATTTCGCGTTTGTACCAGGATGGAAATCCGGGGAGCGACACCAGCCAGGAATTTTTTATCCCGAATGAATGGGAAAGGTAATGCTACACAAACCTAAGAGAAAAGGAAAATAAGAGGTCTTGCTAACCAAAGAACTAGGTTCGGGTGTCGGTTACAACCAAGGAAGGTATTAGCACCTCAGATCGTTCGCCGTACCCGACAAGATCCATGCTTGTTAGTCTGTTTCAAAGGGTGAGAAATAAAATTGTTGCTGAATAAAAACCGCTACTGGAACTGGAATGAGAGAGAGAATTGGAAAAATAGAATGAAAAGGTATATGGAAAATGTAGGGAAAATAAAGAGTGTGCTCGAATGGGCCCTACCCCACTGCCTACATATCTCATGGGAAATCAGAATCAGAGTCGACATAATTCGCCTAACTAAGGCGAGAACTTTTTTTGTGTTTTTTATGGACCGAGCTGCTTATGCGTATGCTCAGGTGTTACATGCTCTCCTTGACAAGTGCATTACTGTCTTGCAAAGAGACAAATCGTAGCAAGTTTTTTCGTTACATGTGAGTGAGATGAAGAGAGAATTCCCGCAAGAAAGACGTGTTTTGTTTGTTCACTGTCTTTTAGAAGAAGTGTTTTTGACTTTGTTGTTTGTGAGACATCCTCATGCTAAGACTTGTTCATCATTATAGATATCCTACACCTCATCCCGAAATGGAATGCGTGCAAATACCCCATGGAAAAGTCTCTGGGCGCACGAGAAAGCTCAACCTTTATCAGGTATTTTATTTTTATATTGAGATGAGAAAGAGGACTCAAATCGAAAAAAGGACAA
Organism: Lathyrus aphaca; assembly: GCA_963966055.1. Taxonomy (NCBI): domain Eukaryota; kingdom Viridiplantae; phylum Streptophyta; class Magnoliopsida; order Fabales; family Fabaceae; genus Lathyrus; species Lathyrus aphaca. The sequence continues at coordinate 378,249,203 of OZ014519.1, read as the reverse complement.
AAAATTGGGGAAACTAAGACTCACCCTAATTTGTTTATTCAAGGTACGTCCTATGGTTAATGTGGTTTTCTATTCCTATAAAAGGGAAAAAGCAAGTTACAACTCACTTCGAAGAAGCATCCAATGCTTATCACAAACACAAGTTAAAATGTAAAAGGATAAGGAAGAAGGTGTATGTAGGATACCCTCCCACACACATGGATTACCATAATCCCCTACAAAATAAAGGTTAGTAAAATAAGGCTAAAGTGATAAAAGGAAAGTGGTAATCAAGTACCAAACATCCTACTACAACTATGCCCTAAACTATACTCAATCCTAAGTCTATGAACACTTAAAAGGTAAGCGAAGCGTAAAGTTAGCAGCTACTACAACTCTCTAGCACACAATCAGTCACTAAATGCAAGCAACAATGCAAACAACCTATTACAACTATTAAACATCATGAAAACAGGTGTAAAAAGATCAAAACAGAATAATACAACATGCCTTTTACAACTTCTATTTCAAAATGTAGCAGTGAAACATGGCAGATTTTCAATTATCTTTCAAATGCAAAAAATGGAGTTTTAATGCAAACAATGAATGCAATGATCATGCCTCTTAATGAAACCACCTGAAATGAATCATCCACAATGGAATTCAACACATAAACAATCAACAAAGATGCGAATACGTGAATTGTGCAGTTTTAAACAATATGCACATTTCCAATTTTGCGCACAATCAGCCAAAACATGAGTGGATAACAAAGTCGATGCAAAATAGAATCATAAACATTTATTAACATGCTATTAATGATGCTAAATCATGATAACAACACTCACAACAAGCTATAAACTCATATTCAATATTTATGTCAAAAATCAGAACCTAACGAAAAACATGTAGAAAGTTATCGAAACTGCACACACCTACTCCTAAACAACTCCTAAAAACTCCCTAAAATCACATCCTAAATATTCATGATGATTGGAAGGGGAATGGATATAAAAAATGCAAGAAAAAGCAAGAATTTTTCATTCTGGTTCAGTGGTAACCGGTTATTATCTATGTAGTAACCGGTTACCAGTTCAAAAACTGGAATTTTATGCTATTTTAACAGAGGTAACCAGTTACTACCTATGAGGTAACTGGTTACTCTGCAACCAGAATAATTTTTTTATGCATTTTCATGCAAAAACTAGCAGCAACTTATTCAAATAAGCTCTATTCTAATGCCTATCAACCTAGCACGAAAATTACACCTAAATGCAACATTCTAACACCTATTAACACTATGATCAGTCTACAGTTCTAGCTCCTAATGATCAAATCAATCAAAGCATCACAAAAGCAAGAAAAAGCGAAGAATGCACGAGGCGAGATGAAGAGAAATAATTTAAAACAAGAAGTGATTACGGATTCACCAACTTACAAAGTAGAGGCTTTCTTTTGCAATTGTTGCGATGTCGGGCAATATACGAAGCTTCCGATTCTTCAAGTTTCAATGCAAAACTTGAAGAATCTGGATGATTAAGCTTTGGTGTGAGTTTAGAAAATGGAGAGAAATGAGAGAATTGAGATTGTTAGAATGGTGAAATTTGTGAAATGTGGCTAATCCCTTTTTGGCTTGATGAGCAAGGTTTATATAGGGGTTAGCTTTGGAGTTAGGTCTAGGTTAGGTGCGCGGTTTGGACATTAGGCTTGGGTCCTAAGCTAAGGATTGGTTGCGAATATTCCTAGAATATTCCATGGTATATTCCTTGGTAAATTCTGGGAATATTCCTTTGGAAGAGGGTGGAATGTTCTAGAATTTTGTGGAAGTTATAAGGCAAAGTGAAAATGGAGTGTAAATGGAAGCAACCAACTAATTTTTAAATTTTTGAAATTCTATACGAAGTAACCGGTTACTACCTATGAGGTAACCGGTTACCAGTACAAAAACTGGGCTTTTTCCTCCAAATTTCAACAGGTAACTAGTTACTACCCCTGGGGTAACCGATTACTTCAACTAAAATTTGAATTTTTCTTCTTTTTGGTGGGAAATCTTGGACATCTGTTCTTGGTCATATTTTCTGAGATTATTTTCCTTTTTTGACCCAATAGTTGCCAAGTAACCCTTGATCACATGCCCCGCACCTCAACCAATGATGTATGCTCCCTATATATTTTTTTATTATGCAATGTATGGACGAATATGCACGACGACACGAAAACGAAGCATAAGCTACTCGAAATCAATGATAAATAAGAGGGCAAATTTTGGGGTGTTACAGTTGCCCCTATTCAATCATTGTAGACCTGAATGCGTGGTAGCAACGAATTTCAGACATTATGGTATAGAGGGATTGAATACCCGAATAAACCGGAAAATTTGTACTCGGTGGGGTGAGAAAACCACGGACAAACCGACCTCAGATGGTTGGGAAATAATACCATCCTCGAATGATAATCTAACATAACCTATCATCCTTAAATGATAACTGCAAAAACAAGACCAACCTCAGAAGAACTTCAAGAAAAAGAATGTCATCCTCAAATGACAACTCACGATAAGATCCTCGGATCTTCTACGAAACCATCCTCGAATAGGATCAGAACGGTATATCAGACTCGGTCAATAACTAGGAACACAAAGGCTAACCTCATAAATACTCTACAAAAGGAACATATTGACCACAATCAATACTCTCAAATTGGTTTACCTTCCTCGAATGATAACCATGACAACAAGACCATCCTCAGAAGGACTTGAAGAAACAGAGAATACGATCCTCGAATGACAACTCAAAATAAGATCCTCGGATCTTATACGAAACCATCCACGAATGGAATCGAAATGGTATACCGGCCTCGATCGATAACCAAAAACACAAAGACTAACCTCAGACAGACTCTGTGAGGAAGCATATTAACCTAAATCAATAAGCTCAAGACGATTTTATCATCCTCGAATGATAATAATATCAACAAGACCAACCTCAGGAGGACTTGAAGAAGCTGGTGCCATCCTCAAATGACACCTCAAAATAGGATCCTCGGATCCAACACGAAACCATCCTCAAATGGGATCGAAATGGTATATCGGCCCCGGTCGATATCCAGAAACACAAAGACTAACCTCAGAAAAGACTTTGCAAAATAGACATACTGACCTCAATCAAGAGGCTCAAAGTGGTCTACCATCCTCAAATGATAGCCACAACAACAAGACCAACCTCGAAAGGACTTGAAGAAGAAAAGGTCATCCTCGAATGACAACTCGAAATAGGATCCTCAGATCTTAACTCGAAACTATCCTCAAATGGAACGCAAAAGAAAACCATCCTCAGATGATAACTCAAAATACGAAACTGACCTCAGACAGAATCGAAAGGAAAAAGCTCATTGTACTTAGATGATAATTCGGCTGTGAGCAATAAGTATTCTCTGCGGGGACACTTTTGGTCTGATTGAAAGAAGAATACTTCGGGCGTTTTCTTTAAAATACCAAAGCTAGCTTATGTTTCATATGCACATGCTTGAATTTCATGGCGTAATGCTCCATAATAATGGAAATGCTACGATTTAGAGGATGCAAATGTAATGATAATTACTAAATGCAAATGCAAAGGGATCTCCTTATACGGAGACAACAAGATCTCCTGCCACCCCGCTGGGGAAGAAATAATCAATGCATTAACGTAGCGAATCCCTGTGTGGAGGAGTAACTCTACCGGGGATACCGTTAATGATATACGGGCTCTGAGCTACAACTATTTCCAAAAATAAATTGGACTTTGAGATAGATGAGGAATCAAGACCCTGCTGGGGACTATTTTGACTATCCTGAACTTGATTAGGGAGGTACGCCACCCGTGAAACTCCGTTAGGGAAGTAGTAGCCTTCTAACCTGACTAACAAAAGCGTATGATGATGCTCCGCTGAGGATTTGTTGATACTCTGCCGAGGAAGTAATCTGCTGGGGAATTCCTCAGGTGCAAAGCCTTCTGTTTGGGGAAGAGATGCCAATGAAGATTGGCTTTACTTGGCAACTTCTCTGGGGAAGATTACAAATAATGCTGTGCAAGAAAGAAAACCATCTGACTTCTCACTATCTTTACCACTGCTTAGGAATAATGAATCTTCATGTACTGCTGGAGATAAGAAGATTCTAGTGGGGAATGTCTTCCTCTCAGAGAAATAATAGTCTCTAGTTGGGGAGAACATCATTAGCCTTCAGTTGCTCCACTGGGGAAAATTTCAACCTCCGATGCTATTGGGGAAAGTTCTCGTAACTCTGACTTTGCAGGAGCCATTCTTCTTCATCAAGCTTAACATCCATCATTATTCTCAATGAGGGAATCTCGACTTCCACTGGTAGGACTTCCTCCATACCATACAGTAGTGAGAACGGGGTTGCCCCTGTCGAGGTGCGCACATATGTTCTGTACCATGCAATGCGAATGACAATATCTCATGCCAATATTTATATGTCACCACCATATTCTGTACTATCTTGGTCACATTAGCATACGATGCTGCTTCCACCCACTTGGTGAAGTAGTCAATGGAAACATGAATGAAGCGATGAACTTTAGAAGCGGTTGGCTCGATCTTTCCGATCATATTGATGTCGCACATGGCAAAGGGCCACGATGATGACATGATACTCAAGGGAATGGGAAGCACATACACCTTATTAGCATAAATTTGACACTTATGGCATTTGCGGGCGTACTTGCAACAATCGGATTCCATGGTTATCCTATAATACCTCGATCTCAAAAGTTTCTTCGCCATAGCGTGTCCCCCAGCATGGGTACCGAATGATCCCTTGTGAACTTCTTGCATTAACATGTCTGATTCGTGTTTATCCACGCATCTGAGCAAGACCATGTCGAAATTCCTTTTGTAAAGTACATCATCCTGATTTAAGAAAAACCCGCCTGCCAACCTCCTCAAGGTCTTCTTATCTTTGCTGGATGCCCCTGTCGGGTACTCCTGAGATTTCAGAAATCGCTTTATATCGTAGTGCCAAGGCTTATCATCACAACACTATCAGTTGCAAACATATAAGTAGGCCTTTCGAGACAAGACACCATGATTCTCGACACATAGTACCACTGTTGGACCTTAATCATGGATGATAAGGTTGTTAGAGCATCAACGAATTGATTCTCGTTACGAGGCACATAATGAAGATTTACCGTCGTAAAGAATGTCAACAACCTCCTGGTGTAGTCTCTGTAAGGAATCAAATGTGGTTGATGAACAAGCCACCTTTCGTTAACTTGATTTATGACCAAAGTTGAGTCACCTAAAATATCGAGGATATTAATTCACAAATTAATCACCTCTTCGATCCCCATTATACAAGATTCATATTCTTCCTCATTGTTGGTGCATTCAAATGTCAACCGGGCAGTGAATGGCATGTGAACTCCTTCCCGTGTGATAATAACAACACCAACTCCACTGCCATTCATGTTAACAGCCCCATCGAACATCAGACTCCATTTGGGTTTAGGGTCTGGCCCCTCCTCCGGGAGTGGTTCTTCACAATCTTTTGATTTAAGGAACATGATGTCTTCATTAGGGAACTCAAATCTCATTGCTTGATAATCCTCAATCGGTTGTTGAGCCAGATAATCTGATAATACACTTTCCTTGATAGCTTTCTAAGAAGTATACTGGATGTCGTATTCAGTCAAGATCATCTGCCAACGAGCTACCCTTCCGGTCAGAGCTGGCTTCTCGAAGATGTACTTGACAGGGTCCATTTTGGATATCAGTAGGGTAGTATTAGTCAACATGTACTGTCGTATTTGACGAGCAGCCCATGCCAAGGTGTAACAAGTTTTCTCGAGCAGTGAGTATCTTGTCTCACAATTAGTAAACTTTTTGCTAAGGTAGTATATTGCATGCTATTTTTGACCAGACTCATCATGTTGGTCGAGAATGCAACCTATTGATCCTTTAAGTACTGTAAGGTACATAATCAAAGGCCTCCCCGACACTGGAAGTATGAGGATTGGAGGTTCTTGCAGATATTATTTGATTCGGTCAAAAGCCAATTGACAGTCATCATTCCACTCGAAGGCCTGATTCTTTCTCAAGAGTTTGAATATTGGTTCGCACATAGCTTTTAGGTTAGAACCGTGCAATGTAGTTCAATCTTCCTAAGAAGCCACATACTTCTTTCTCAGTTTTAGGCTCAGGCATCTCTTGAATTGCTTTTACCTTTGCAGAGTCGACCTCAATTCCCTTTTCACTTACAATGAAGCCCTGCAGCTTTCTGGAGCGCACTCCGAAGGTACACTTGTTCAGGTTCAACCTCAGTCTGAACTTATGCAGCCTATCAAACAACTTGGCCAAGTTGACTAACTGTTATTCCTCCATTTGCGACTTCAATATCATGTCATCCACGTAGACCACAATCTCGTGATGAATCTTGTCACATAAGAGAGTTACCATTGCCCGTTTGTAAGTTGCTCCAGCATTTTCAAACCAAACAACATCAATTTGTAACAGAAAGTTCCCTAAGGGGTGATGAATGTAGTTTTCTCCATATCATCTAGCGACTTTTTAATTTGATCGTAGCTTGAAAAGCCATCCATGAAGGGAAACACCGAAAACTGAGCTGTATTGTCGACCAACATGTCGATGTGAGGCAGCGGGAAATCATCCTTGGGACTAGCTCTATTTTAGTGTCGGTAGTCAACACACATCCGAACTTTGCCATATTTCTTCGGTACTGGAACGATATTGGAAACCCACGGTGGGTAACTCGTAACAACCAAGAATCCATCATCAAACTGTTTTCGAACCTCTTCCTTGATCTTTATTAACATGTCAGGTCGAGTTCTTCACAATTTCTGTTTTACTGGGGGGAAATCCTCATAGAGCGGCAACTTGTGCACTACAATATCAGTATCCAGCCCTGGCATATCCTGGTAAGACCAGGCGAAGACATCAACATACTTACATAGCATGTCAATCAATCGACTCTTCACTGATTCCTCTAAGGCAGCCTGATCTTGACCTCTTTCTTCACCTCTTCGGTGCCTGGGTTTACAACCTCAATGACCTCCTCGTGTGGCTGAAGCTCCTTCTCCTCTTGTTTAAACTGTAACACCCCAAAAATCTAAATTTAATTATTTAGTCATTTATTTAATTAATTTAGAAAAATTGGAGAGTTTGGATTAATTAGAGAATTTTGGAGAAAAGGAGTATTTTTATATAATAAGGATAAATAGTGTTTTATTATACTATTCTATTATTATTATTATTAAAAATATTTTAAAGAAAAAAGGTAAGATGGTCCTTTTGTGAAATATATGAGGGTAAAGAGGGAAAAGACTTAACTGAGATGTGTTTTGGTAAAAAGGAATACACGATCAGTTTTCTCATTTCTCTATCGTGTTTGGTGAAATGCTCTGAAGAAAGAGGAAGCTCAGAGTCATGAGGCTGTGGAGAACCCCAGAGAAGAGTGTAAAGCAGCGAAATTCTCTAAGGTATAGGGAGTTTTTATAATCTATTGTAAAGGTGTAGGAATTGGATTATGAATAGGTTAGTATTGTATGAGTTTTATGATATTTTGGGGTTTTGAGTTAGGTTGAGTTTATGAGTGAAATCTTGATGAAATAGAGTTAGAAAAATGTGTTGAATCCTATAAATGATGGTATAAATGATTGTTTTGATGTTATGGTGTTTTGATTGATGTATTGGAGTGATTTTGAGGTGAACTAAGATGAATCCGTATTGGAAAAATTGGGATTTTGGGGATTTTAGGACAGTCTGTACGAAGTAGCAGAATCCTGCTATCAAACGTGCGTTAACCGGTTAACGCTATTAGTTAACCGGTTAACCTTTACAATTTTGGTGATTTTCTGAAGTTTTGCAGGCGTTAACCGGTTAACGCTATTGGTTAACCGGTTAACACTGTTTGGGAGGCAATTTTAAATTCTTTAAAAATCCACAACTTTTAAATCGTGAGTCCGATTCGCATTCCATTTGAAGCGTCGGAAAGAGCATGAATTAAACTTTATTTTGATGAATAAAAATGAGAAAAATGCAATAATTTTTGGAACTGAATTTTTGAAATAACCTTGTAAATTGCCTCATAATTTGATCGGGTGTGGGTTAATTCTCGATGTATCAGAGTGGATATAGAACCAACGTTTTTGATGTATTGTCATGATGAAATAGATGAATAATTGATGTTGGTTTGAAATGTGATGCGAGTATTTTGATAAATTTTACGATGTAGCGCGTCATTGCATTTCATAACATTCACGATGGGGCTTTGGCCTGTTTATTTGCTTCAATCCCATTGTGTGGATTGAAGTGTCTCGATGATTTACGATGTGCTCCCTTGTGGAGGGTTGATGGCCATGTATCCATCTCACGATGAAATTTGTACCACATGCATATTGCATACCAAGATAGTTAGAATTGCATATTCTGGATGAATTCATGATTGTGTTGTCGTTGTTGCTGAATTTATTTGCTGATGATGTTATAATATGTTGTTCTAAGTTTATTTATATTCTATATTCTTGTACGTTTATGATATATTATGATTACTCACCCTGCCTTCTTGGAAATGTTGCCTTCTTCGTGGGTAACTTGCAGATGATAAAGATTAGCCTTACACTACAAGATGAGTTTTTCAGAGTCTCGGAGCGTACCTTAATTTCCTTTAGAAGTGGTTTGGAGTGAATGTGTCCTGCTCCGTGTCATGTAACACCGGGATGGGTTTTGAGTACTATTTGATTTTCAATTATGTTTTCATTTGAGAATAATTTCTTATTTCATGATGTTAACTTCAGATGAATTAGTTTGTTTTGAGGAAAGATTCATGATTGAGTTTTAAAGTTTGAATTCCGCTGCAAAAAGTTTATATATTGTTCAGGATGTTGATTAACCCCGGTTACGGGACTGGACACTGTATGTTGATGTTATAATGAATTGTGATACCCTTCCTATCCGACCAAGTAGTGTCGTTGTCAGTCGGTTGTCAGTCGTTAATTTTTTAACGATTATTCTTTTCTATTATGATGAGTGTTGTGCAGAATGGCAGGAAACAACACGCGTGCTTTCGCTGATGCTATTGCAGCTCTTGCTCTGACAACTGCTCGGAATAATGCGCAGGATGAGTTTCGTGCATTGGAAAAGTTTCAGAGGAATAATCCACTTGTGTTTGAAGGGACTCATGACCCAGCGAGCATGCAGAAGTGGCTCAAGGAGATTGAGAAGATTTTCAGAGTGATGGCATGCACTGACGCGCAAAAATGGCAGTTCGGGACTCATATGTTGTCTGAGGAAGATGAAGACTAGTGGGACAATACCCATCAGCGTCTGGAGGATGAGGATGTTGTAGTGACTTGGGATGTGTTTAAGGGAGAGTTCCTAAGAAGTATTTTCCTAAAGATGCTCGTGGTAAGTTGGAGGTAGAGTTCCTTGAGTTGAAATAAGGGAACATGACTGTGGCGGAGTATGCTGCCAAGTTTGAGAGGCTTGTGAAGTTTTGTCTTCATTACAACAGGGCAGATGCTGAACTTTCCGAGTGTCTTAACTTTGAGAATGGACTGAGACCTGAGATCAAGCAAGGAATTGGATGCCCACAGATTCGCAGATATGTAGAGTTGGTAGACAAGAGTCGTATTTATGATGAGGATAGCTGAGCTCACTCTGCTCATTATAAATAACTGAGTGAGAAGAAAGACAAGGGTCAGTTTAGAGGGAATCCGTATGTGATTATTGGTGATTATGGGAAGCAGAAGGCATCGAATGAGAAAAAGCAAAGTAGGGAGCTTCTAATGTACCTTTCAAGTGTTACAAATATGGAGAAGTAGGTCATAAAGCCGATGTGTGTAACGCTAGAGTTCAGAAGTTATATCGCCGTGGAAAGCTTGGGCATAAGATGAGTGATTGTACTAATGAAGGTCCAACCTGTTATAATTATGGTGAACATGGGCATATCAACGCCCAATGCCAGAAACCAAAGAAGGCTGCTGCTGCTACTCAGAATGCTGGAAGAGTTTTTGCTCTAGCTGGTTCAGATGCTCCGAAGAAAGACAACTTTCTTAGAGGTACCTGTTTTATTAATAATACTGAGTTGATTGCTATTATTGATACTGGAGAAAAACATTCGTTTATATCCCTTGAGTGTGCTAATAGATTGGGTTTAAAGCTGTCTAATATGAATAGTAATATGATAATAGAGACTCCTGCTAATGGTTCTGTGACTAGCATTCTTGTTTGTTTGAAATGCCCTCTGACAATTTTTAAGAAGGATTTCTTGATGGATTTGGTGGGCCTACCTTTGCACCAAATCGATGTTATTCTCGGTATGAACTGGTTGGAATTCAATTATGTTCATATTAACTGTTCTAGCAAGACAGTGAGGTTCCCTGAATTGAGCGAGAATGGCGAGTTGATGTTCTTATCTGCGAGGCAAGTGGATGAACTTGTTTTAGATGAAGCTTGGATGTTTGCAGTGTTTGCGTCATTGCAAGTTGATGATAAAACCGACAGTGCAGAGTTGCCTGTGGTTTGTGAATTTCATGATGTTTTTCCTGAAGATATAAGTGACTTACCTCCTGAACGTGAGATTGATTTTTCTGTGGACTTAGTACCGAGTACGAGTCCTATTTCGATGGCTCCTTATAGAATGTCTATTTCATAGTTGAATAAATTGAAGAAGCAATTAGAAGAATTGTTAGAGAAGAGGTTCATTAGGCCCAATGTTTCTCCTTAGGGTGCTTCGGTATTGCTTGTTAAGAAGAAGGATGGTTGTATGAGGTTGTGTGTCGATTACCGACAGTTGAATAAGGTAACTATCAAGAATAAGTATCCACTTCCAAGGATTGATGATTTGATGGATCAAATAGTAGGTGCTTGTGTATTCAGTAAGTTTGATATGAGGTCTGGATATCATCATATTCTAGTTAAAGCTAATGATATTCCAAAGACAACTTTTAGGACGAGTTACGGGGAATTACGAGTATACGGTGATTCCATTTGGTGTTTCTAATGAACCTGGTGTGTTTATGGAATATATGAACATGATCTTTCATGAGTATCTTGATAAATTCGTGGTGGTTTTCATAGATGACATCTTGGTATATTCTAAATCAGAAGAGGAACATGCCGAGCATTTGAAGGTTGTGTTACAGGTGTTGAGAGAAAAGAAATTGTTTGCTAAATTATCCAAGTGCAAGTTCTGGTTGAAGGAAGTGAGTTTCCTCGGCCATGTAATTTCAAGTGGCAGGATTTCTGTAGATCCTTCAAAGATTGATGCAGTATCGTAGTGGGAGACTCCGAAGTCGGCTATGGAAATTCGTAGTTTTCTTGGGTTGGCTGGTTACTATCATAAGTTCATTGAAGGTTTTTCTAAGATAGCTTTACCATTGACTCAATTGACTAGAAAAGGTCAAGCGTATGTGTGGGATGTTTCTTTTGAGGAGAGTTTCGTAGAACTGAAGAAAAGGTTAATGAACGCGCCAGTGTTGGTTTTACTAAATCCAGATGAGTACTTTTTAGTCTATTGTGATGCTTCTAAGATGGATCTTGGTGGAGTTTTGATGCAGGATAATAAATTTGTTGCTTATTCTTCTAGACAGTTAAGAGTTCATGAGAGGAACTATCCTACTCACGACTTAGAGTTGGCAGCTGTGGTATTTGTGCTTAAGATTTGGAGGCACTATTTATTTGGTTCAAAATTTGAGTTATTCAGTGATTACAAAATTTTAAAGTATCTGTTTGATCAGAAGAAGTTAAATATGAGGCAGAGGCGGTGGCTTGAATTATTAAAAGATTTTGACTTTGATTTGAATTACCATCATGGTAAAGAAAATGTGGAGGCTGATGCTTTGAGTAGGAAGTCATTGCATATTTCGATGCTTATGGTGAGAGAACTGGAAATGATTGAGCAATTCTGAGACACGAGTTTGTTGTGTGAAACTACTATTGATAATGTAAAGTTGGGCATGTTAAAACTCACCAGTGAGATTCTGGAAGAGATTCGTGAGGGTCAGAAATCTGATTTGAAATTAGTTGATCAATTGATATTGGTTAGTCAAGGTAATGAAGGTGACTTCCGAATTGATGAGGATAGAGTTTTGAGGTTCCGAGATAGAGTATGTGTTCCCGATGTTCTTCAAATTAAAAAGAGTATTTTGGAAGAAGGACATAAGAGTCGATTGAGTATTCATCCTGGCGCTATGAAGGTGTATTAGGACTTTCGTAGGTTGTTTTGGTGGCTGGGTATGAAGAAAAATGTTACTGAATTTGTTTATGCTTGTTTGACATGCCAGAAGTCAAAGATTGAACATCAGAGACCTTCAAGTATGATGCAACCGTTGAATGTTCCTGAGTGGAAATGGGATAGCATTTCCATGGATTTTGTGACCGGATTACCTAAGACTACAAGAGGTAATGAATCAATTTGGGTAATTATTGACTGAGATTTATAATGAGGAAATTGTTAAGATACACGGTGTACCTTGGAGTATAGTATCAGATAGAGATCCGCGGTTTACGTCGAGGTTTTAGAAGAGTTTACAAGATGCCTTGGGAACTAAATTGAGGATGAGTTCTGCTTATCATCCGTAAATGGATGGTCAGATATAGAGAACAATCCAATCTTTAGAAGATTTGCTGCGAGCTTGTGTTTTGGATCAAGGAGGATCTTGGGATAGTCATTTGTCGTTAGTTGAGTTTACATACAACAACAATTTTCATGCTAGTATTGGAATGGCTCCATATGAAGCATTGTATGGTAGACATTGTCGTACTTCGTTGTTTTGGTATGAGTCAGGAGATAATTTAGTGCTTGGGCCTGAGATTATCCAAGAGACAACTGAGAAGATAAGAATGATTAGAGAAAGGATGAAGACATCGCAGAGTCGTCAGAAGAGTTATCATGATAAGAGGAGGAAAGAACTTGAGTTCCAAGAGGAAGATCACGTGTTCATGATGGTTACTCCTATGACTGGTGTGGGAAGGGCTTTGAAGTCCAGAAAGCTCACTCCATGTTTTGTCGGTCCGTATCAGATTATGCAAAGGATAAGAGAAGTTGCCTATCGAGTGGCTTTACCTTCATCACTTGCAAATTTGCATGATTTATTCCATGTGTCGCAGTTGAGGAAGTACATTCCGGATCCGTCGCATGTAATTCAGGTAGATGATGTTCAAGTAAGGGATAATCTGACAATTGAAACCTTACCAATAAGAATTGATGGCATAGAATTGAAGAAACTGCGAGGTAAAGAGATTGCTTTTGTGAAGGTGTTGTGGGGTGGACCAGCTGGGGAAAGTTGGACTTGGGAACAAGAAGATCAGATGAAAGAATCGTATCCGACACTGTTTACTCCAGGTAATTTTCGAGGACGAAAATTCTTTAAGTAGGGGAGAGTTGTAACACCCCAAAAATATAAATTTAATTATTTAGTCATTTATTTAATTAATTTAGAAAAATTGGAGAGTTTGGATTAATTTGAGAATTTTGGAGAAAAAGAGTATTTTTATATAATAAGGATAAATAGTGTTATATTATACTATTAAGTTATTATTATTAAAAATATATTAAAGAAAAAGAGAAAAGTGTAAAGCGGTGAAATTCTCTAAGGTATAAGGAGTTTTTATAATCTATTGTAAAGGTGTAGGAATTGGATTATAAATAGGTTAGGATTGTATGAGTGTCGCTCCCCCGAAAAGACACCTGGTCAGATAGGGTACAGACGCGAACGGTCGGCGAAAGGAGAAATGAAATGAAGTGAATAGAGTTGCCAACTAGGAATTTTTATCCCGAAGGAAAGATAATGCTGCATAAACCTAGAAAGATATGGATAAGACGGTTGCGAACCAGAGAAACTGAGAAAGGGGGTTGGTTACAACCTGGGAAGGTATTAGCACCCAGATTGTCCGTCGTACTCGACGGGATCCACGCTTAAAATATTGTGTTTAGAGGGGTAGTGTATGTGCTATCTCTGTATAAAAGATGGAAAAAGAGATATACAAGTGTTAGTGTAAAGAAGTGAAGTGAAATGCTTAGGAATGAGGCTTAAAAAGAGAATGTTGGAAGAGGGGGATGACAAAGAGACTTTTGTTCGATAATAGTTAAGTTATGCCTACATATCCTCTCGTGCAATGAGGAAGTTAGAACACCGTAGTTCGACTCAAAGAGACTGAGAGATAAATTGACTAATGAACTGCTTGCTTATCTATGCTCAAGTGTATGACTCGTCTGGCTCGAGTGCTAACTGTCTTGCATTAGACGGAAGAAGCAAGTTCTCGTTTATGAGTGAGTGTTATGAGAAAAGAATCCCGAAGGAGACGATTATTGTTTGTTTTTGGTGTTTTCAGTCTTTTATTATTTTTGGAATTTGTCATAAGTTAATGAGCTTAAGCCTAAATCAAGGGCTTGTAAACTCATTATATCCTCCCTGATTAGGGATAATGAGCCCACTTAAGTATGAGATAAGCATCTCAACTTAATTACCATGATAATGTAGGATTAAGACCATTAACCTACTTGTGATTATTAAGATATTTTTGTGTTTTTGTTTAGTGTTAAGTAATGAGTTTAAGCCATTATCAAGGATTAGTGAACTCATTACACCATCCTAATAGAAGGATAATAGATGAGCACACTTAAGCCGAGGAAGATACCTAAACTTAATCCATGATTCGGGATTAAAATCATTAGATGACAAACCTTTATTAAAGTGGATTTTAATTAAGTGAGATTAAGAAGTGAGTTTTATGGTTTGTAAGACAACTTGAGGGGGACTTGTCCATTAAACACTAGGGTTAGTCCTTCTTAACCATAAAGGAAGAATTAGAACCCTAATGTAAGGCCCAAGTTACAAGTTAATGTCTTAGTGATTATTAGATGGATTGATTAAGAGGTTTAAACTCATTAAGGGTTTAACACTTAGGATTAAAGTTATACACTCCATCCTAAGAGAAGGATGCAGGCATAACCCTAATTCCAAAGTCCTAAAACCTTAAAGTTTTAGTCTCTAATGATGAGATGAGAAGAGATACACAAAGAAGACTCAAAGGTAAAAAACTAAGGGGGGCTAATCACAACCCTAATTATTATCATGCTTGGATGTTCCTATGGTTTGTAAGGCTCGAGAAATATCTTTAAGGAAGCCACCAATGGAAGAAGCAAAAGAAAGGAGGAAGAAGTAGAAGAAATAAGTTACTTACTTCATCGAAGAAGATAAGTAACTTAGAGAAAGAAAGTGAGAGATGAACATGAATGAGAAAGCCCACTCAAAGTCAGTCAAAAATGAAGCAAGTATGTAATATGAGAGGATGAGAAGATGTGGGAGGTGAAGGCAAATCCACTTCCCACACAAACTTACCATTAACCTGAAACGTTAGCACAAGATGCATAAGGAGAAAGATGGAATGAAATGATGCATATGCAAGGGTAAAGATTAAGACTAGAAGCATGTACATGATGCAAATGATGCTATGATATGATGCAAAGGCATACAAGATGCATGTGTATGATCATACAAGAGAATGAATGCAAATGAAGCATGTAGGAAGCATGTAAACACATGGATGTTTATGGAATGAAATGGATGCAAAGCATAGCAAATGTATGAATAAATGATCAATCAATGTTCAAGAAATTTCTTAAGATGTCTATGATGGCATACAAACGCTTAGAATGGCATGACAAGTTCACATGTTCATGCAATGCAATGTAAGATGTAAGTGAAGATGCAAAATTAGGGTTACATGAAGGGATGAGATGCAAATGATCAAAACAGAAGCAATTCATATGATACAAATTTGCAAATGAACTCAAACAAACCCTAACCCCACATGATATCACACCCCAAAGGAGAAGGTCTAACTCTTAACCTAAAGAAAGTTATGATTTTTCTAAGTTAACTAGGGTTTTTGGGTACCTTAAAAGGGAAAATGCAAATCAATTTGAAAATGAAATATAAATTCATGACAAAAATATCCTAGACACTACATGATATGTGGAATACAATGCAAAAAAAATCATCATCAAACCCTTCATGGTTAGGCAGAAAAGAATTTTTTAAAGTTAGGGTTCTAAAAAGGGATTTTATGAACCCTAAATTCAAAGAAAATTTCAAAGTAGGATCAAAACCAAAAAGAAATTTGTATGAATGGTTTGACAATGTTTCTAAATGTCTTAAGATGCAATGTGAATTTTTTTGTGATTTTTAGAAACCTAAATGGTATTTTAATTAATTAATTTCCATTAATTAATTAAAATAAACATTTAAATATTTTTAAAAATGCTTTTTTAATGCAAAAAATAAAATAAAAATTGTTTTTGGATGAAGAAAAATATTTGAATCAGAAATGCAATGTTTGAAATTTTTTGATAAGTTTTGATATTTTAAAATAATTATGCAAAAGAAATGGGAAAAAATGAAATAAAAATAAAATAAATGAGAAGTATGCAAGATCCAAGGCTGAGATTCAAAGCTGAGAGAAAAGTGTTGACTGGCGCACAGATCAAGGGTCCAGATTCAAACTGGCATATTTAATATTAATCCTAATTAATTAAATTAATTAAAAACAATTAGGGTTAAGTGAACTCATCCTGACCATCAAAACACGCGCGAACCCCAGATCCAACGCCCCACATTCAAAGTTCATTAATTATCCAAATTAAACCCTAATCAAGTTTAGGTGGCCGGAGAAGACATCCGGTCGTCTTTTCCGGCGAGCTCCTCCCCTGAGCTTCTTCAAAAACCCACCCCAGACTCTCAAACTCTCCAGAAATGATCAACTCACTACCCTAAACAAGAATCTAACCCTAAAATTCATTTCTCATTCATCATTATCAAGATTCGAATCAAAACATAAAAATTGCAAACCTTTCAGACAACCATGAAATACTCAATACACAACCATTTTCAAAACCAAAAAGTGCAGTGTGATCAGTGAAGCATGTAGATCATTTCTATAACATGAAAAAAAAAGTTCTGGAAAATTTGTTCTTGAGGTATACCTGAGATGAAGCTTTTCAGTTTAGCACCTTCTGGACCTCTCTCTCTTGTGCAAATAGCCTCCACTTGATCCCCTGATGATGTTGCAAAGCTTTGAATGAGTTGAAATGAGCTGGTTTGAGAGGTTGCAACTCAACTGCACTGAAATCGTGTTTTGCTTTCAGGGGCTTTCAGGTTTGTTTAATGGTTGGGAAAGGTTCTATTGATGATGGTGAGTTGAATGGTGAAGTTTGTTTTGAGGTTTGAGGCTTGTGCTGTAAGAATCGAAGAAGGGAAAGTCTTGAGTGATTTTTTGAAACTTGGTGTATGTGAGTGTTCAGGCTTGTGTGTCTTGTGTTATGGCTTGCTTTTGGTCCACATAACATGTCTCTATTGGCCAGAGAGTTGTTGTGGCTGCAGCTGATTGGTATGGGTTCAATTGCAAAAAGTTAACAACTTGTGTACTTGGGACATGGGCTTGTGCAGAAGTTGTTTCATGGCATGTCTTGGTTCAGAATTGATCAAGGAGGTCCATGGGATTGAAATTATGCAGCTGGATGGCTTGGAGGGAACGATTTCATAGGTTTTGCAAGACTTTGCATTTTAGCCCCCTTTGAGAAATCTTGTGATGCAAGGCATGAAATGTTGTGATTCTTTGGGCAATTCTGATCACAATGCACTGTACTATGTTTGTATGATGCTTAGAGATGCATTACAGGTCACAAAATGACTTGGCAAGTGGTTTTGCAAAAAATCCTCTTTGGTGTGAAAGTGAAAATTATAGGATTTTTGCCAACTTTGAAAGATCATAACTTGAGTTCCATAATGAATTAGAACATGTTCTTGTACTTTTTGAAAAGGGAATGATCCAATCTATAACTTTCATGACCTACAATTTTTCATTTGAAGCATTTTTGGATCAAAAAGTGGAGGTTGAAAAACTTTCCCAAAATGGAAAGTTTCTATTACAAGTCATTTCCATTTTTGGCAACTTTTGGTTTAGCTCAAGTTTCTTCAATTTTATGAACTTCCAAGCACTTCAATGACCAAATAAAGATCACATAACTTCAATTTGATGAAAATACCCCCTTGGTTCCATTGGTGGGGGTCTCAGATGTCCTGATATTGCTCTGACTTGCTCAAGAAGTTACCCAATGAACAGGTGACTTCTATAATGAATTTCTTCATCAAACTTGGAACATATGATCCTTATAACATATTGAGACTATAGAAACAAGAATGACCCAAAAATTTGGAGTTAAGGCCTCTGAAACCAAAACCCTAATTTTGGTCATCTGTGGAGTGGAACCCTAGCTCTGCTTCCATGCTTTCCAAGTTCTTGTGATTTCTTGACTCCCTTGAACTTTGAGGGATATAATATGATGATAGAACACACATGGAACCCCTTGGAATGATTGGAGACCTTTGGAGTGGCTCAGATGGATCCTTGGATTGCTCAGATCATAAACCCTAGATGCAGATGAACTTGAACTTATGCAGTGGAACAAAATGCAATATGAGATGGTATGCTTATGCTAATGCAAATAAGAAAGATCACAAGCCATGGAGTGAAAAAGAGTGAGGGCAAATTTGGGGTGTTTACAATGAGTTTTATGAGATTTTGGGGTTTTGAGTTAGGTTGAGTTTATGAGTGAAATCTTGATGAAATAGGGTTAGAAAAATGTGTTGAATCCTATAAATGATGGTATAAAGTATTGTTTTAATGTTATGCTGTTTTGGTTGATGTATTGGAGTGATTTTGAGGTGAACTAAGATGAACCCGTATTGGAAAAATTGGGATTTTGGGGATTTTAAGACAATCCGTACGAAGTAGTAGAATTCTGCTATCAAACGTGCGTTAACCGGTTAACACTATTAGTTAACCGGTTAACCATTGCAATTTTGGTGATTTTCTGAAGTTCTGCAGGTGTTAAACGGTTAACGCTATGGGTTAACTGGTTAACACTGTTTGGGAGGCAATTTTAAATTCTTTAAAAATCCACAACTTTTAAACCGTGAGTCCGATTCACATTCTGTTTGGAGCGTCGGAAAGAGCATGAATTAAAATTTATTTTGATGAATAAAAATGAGAAAAATGAAATAATTTTTGGAACTGAATTTTTGAAATAACCTTGTAAATTGCCTCATAATTTTACTGGGTGCAGGTTAATTCTCGATGTATCAGTGTGGTTATAGAACCAACATTTTTGATGTATTGTGATGATGAAATAAATGAATAATTGATGTTAGTTTGCTGGTGTGAAATGAATGATGCGAGTATTTTGATGAATTTTACGATGTAGCGCATCATTGCATTTCATAACATTCACGATGGGGCTTCGACCTGTTTATTTGCTTCAATCCCATTGTATGGATTGAAGTGTCTCGATGATTTACGATGTGCTCCCTTGTGGAGGGTTTATGGTCTAGATCCATCTCACGATAAAATTGGTACCACATGCATATTGCATATCAGGATAGTTAGAATTGCATATTCTGGATGAATTCATGATTGTGTTGTCGTTGTTGCTGAATTTATTTGCTGATGATGTTATAATATGTTGTTCTAAGTTTATTTATATTCTATATTCTTGTACGTTTATGATATATTATGATTACTCACCCTGCCTGCTTGGAAATGTTGCCTCCTTCGTGGGTAACTTGCAGATGATAAAGATTAGCCTTACACTACAAGAGGAGTTTTCAAAGTCTCGGAGCGTACCTTAGTTTCCTTTAGAAGTGGTTTGGAGTGAATGTGTCCTGCTCTGTGTCATGTAACACCGGGATGGGTTTTTAGTACTATTTGATTTTCAGTTATGTTTTCATTTGAGAATAATTTCTTATTTCATGATGTTAACTTCAGATGAATTATTTTGTTTTGAGGAAAAATTTATGATTGAGTTATAAAGTTTGAATTCACTGTGAAAAGTTTATATATTGTTCAGGATGTTTATTAACCCGTGTTACGGGACAGGATACTGTATGTTAATGTTATGATGAAATGTGATACCCTTCTTGTTGATTACTTTGATATTATTTTAAATATTTAGTTTTGGGGTAGAAGGATGTTACATAAGCAATCTGGCAAACTCCTCGGGCAGTTCACAATCCTCCTCACCTTTCTCGTCAGCTCGGTAAATCGGATTTTCAAAATCATAGTGATCCATTTCAAGATCGTTATCAATGAGACCCATTGGGGTGCATCTGCATGAACGATGATTCATGCTAGATTTTAGAGAGCGGGAAAATTATGAAAAATGAAAATGCACATTGCCATTAATTGTGTGAAAAATGAAAGACAGGGAACATTTTGAATGAATGCAAAAACATCTGTTTTATTGATGATCAGTATTGCAAATTGAAACAATGAAGCCCTTATAATGAGTTACTATGGCTTCGGCAAGACATAGAGTTTTCACACAAGAATAAAACACAAGACAATTACTCTTTGTGCTGAGTAACAATGATGATTTCTTCTGATGACCAATTGTTGAGTTCCATTCCTAGGAAACTCAGCTTGATCCACTCATCAATTTCACAATCGCTATCTATTATGTCTTCATGATCCACTCATCAAATGCTGGAAAAAGTGATTGGGCCTTTACGACCTCTAGAATGTTGAGCTGATGTTGATTGAGCAGGGTTGTAACCGATTCTAAACATATCCTATTTCTTAGGGACCTCTATCATCTTTCCCCAGCCTTCGATGGCCCCTTATTCCACCATTTTTAGAGCTTTCTTATAGGATGCGACGGATACACCCTTCTTCTTCTCTTCCGAAAGGGATGCTGACGAGGATGACATGGATTCAGTCTTGACTGGCTCAAAAGCCTGGCAAGAGGTCTCATATATCTCCCTATCCATCTCCACGTATTTGAAGGAAGATAGATGGCTGATGAAGATATCCTCCTCTCCACACACCGTGACGACTTGCCCTTCCCAGAAAAACATTAACTTCTAATGGAGAGTTAAGGATACTGCCCCGACTGCATGATTCTAGGGACGCCCGAGTAAACAACTGTATGCCGGATGGATGTCCATGACATAAAAGGTCGTGTTGAACACTTGTGGGCCTACCTTGATCGGTAATTCCACTTCTCCAAAAATTGACCTTTTGGATCCATCAAACGCTCTGACTACCAAGTCACTTGGCCTGAGCACCACTCCGTCATAATCCAGCTAGATTAACGCCTTCTTTGGAAGCACATTTAGGGAGGACCATGTATCAACCATCACGTGGGAAAGTACAACCCCTTTGCATTCCATCGAAATGTGTAAAACTCTGTTGTGACTGCGCCCCTTGGTAGTCAGATCAAGATCTGTGAATCCTAATCCGTGACTAGCATTCACACTAGCAACCACCGTCTCGAGTTGGTTCACTGATATTTCTTATGGTACATAAGCATTATTCATAATTCTCAACCAAGCCTTTCTTTGGGATTCAGAACACATCAATAATGATAAGATCGAGTTCTTGGAAGGAGTTTGTTGCAAATGGTCGACTATCTTGTACTTGCTTTTATTTATGATCTTCAAGAATTCCTCGGCCTCTTTGTCAAAGGTAATGGCCAGATCTAGGACAGGAACATCATTTGTCACAACTTTCTTGCCTTTGGCCTTAGCATGGGCATCCGCATTTTCATTCGGTGGCACTGTGCCATTCCTTAAGGTCCAAGGTGCGAACAATCTTCCACTCTTCGTGAATCCACGACTCCCACATTTTCGACCTGACGCGGAGCTGAGTTGAAGGCAGTTACATCTTGTTTCTGGCTGTTGCAATAAACGTCTGACCCATAATGCCATGGGACAACGTTTTCACTTTGATACAACATAGGCCCTGGAGTGGTGAACGTGACTGGTGCCGTTCTGGTTGGCGCCAGAATTTCCACTGGAGTATAGTAGATAGTGACCGTAGAAACTTCATTTTCTTTAACAACCCGGTAAACTAAATACTTCCATCATCGATCATATTCTGAATTCCCGACTTCAGCTTGTCACATATATTGGTAGATTCTTCACATTCTGGACAAACTTCTCCACAACCTGGGAATGAACCTTTCTTCGCTAAACAACCCTTTACTTCTAGTAGTGGAATCTTCAAGGAATTAACATCATAAACCAAAATCAAATTGTCACCATCATCTATAGCCCCCACAATTCTTCCATGAGGCATCATGGGGTTTTGCAAGACATTGGGAGTAGGAGCAAAGTTGATCGCCTTGGAATCCAATATATCCTAGACTAGGTGCTTGAAGGCTTTGCAATTCTCCATAGTATGCCCCAGAGCTCCATAATGAAACTCACAGTGGGCATTAATATCATACCCCTAAGGAATCTGTCAAGGTTTTGGAGGTTGTAAAGTTCTCAGCTGAAACAACTATGAATATGACATCCGTGGCGTTTCGAATTGTCTATCTCTCGGCCTTGGCAGATAATATGATCTGGAAGCTCTTTGTTGTTGATAATTTTGATGACGTTGTTGCGGTGGCTGTTGTTGTTGTTTTTGTTGATTGGTAGCAGTAGGGATAGTGACAGATGAAGCTTGATAATAAGTACCCTGATTTCCTCTCTTTCTCTATAAGTACACTGCCCCAGTTTTGCCATCTCTTCTTTTTGCAAAGGACTTCTTGTTCCCCGAAGTAGAAGCTCCTCCATTCTGGATCTTTCCTTGCTTCATACAATTTTCCACCCGTTCACCGATTAAAATGATATCAGAAAACCCACTTGAAGAACACCCTGCTAGTCGTTCAATGAAATGCCTTGGAAGGCTATCCATGAATAGATCCACCATTTTTCTTTTCTAGCAATGGTGGTTGTACTCTTGCAGCCAACTCGCGCAACCTTTGCGTGTACTCTTTGAAACTCTCAAAATTCTTCTGGGACAAGCTCTACAACTGAGTTCTGCTCAGAGCCATATCAATATTATACTGATACTGCGTGAGGAACATATCTCCTAGTTCCTTCTAGTTGCGCACAACAGTCCGTTCTAACTTCATGTACCATTCAAGAGAACCTCCAGACAGGCAATCCTGAAAGAAGTACATCCAGAGATTTTCGTCTTTGGTATAGGCAGATATCTTGCGATAGTAGGCCTGAAGATGAGTCTTGGGACAGGAACTACCGTATTATTTGTCAAATCGAGGGCCGTTAAACTTTGGTGGGATGATCAAACCTTGCACCAATCCCATGTCAGAAACATCAATCCCCAGGGTGTCTCTGATCTCAAGAGCTCTGACCTTCTCCGCTAGCATCTGAAAGTTCTGATGATTTCCCCCCATGCTGAATCCCAAGTTCTCGTTCAACAAAGAGAACTGGCTAGCCTGATGATCCTCCACATTATGAATCAGAATAAGAATACCCTCCAGAGTAGGAAGCCCGCCGGCTCTGGCTGGTATTACAGTGGTATTAATTGGATTGCCTTGCGCATCCAAAGTAACTCTGATGACCGGAGGGTTCACCTACGGCTGGTCAAGCCTCTGGAAGGCAGCCCTTAACTCTTGTTGCCCTAGGGAGACCCCTGCATCATGTTCATGAACTCGTTCATGCACATACATAGTTCAGTCAACTCAGTTTGAACAGTGTCCATGACATTTCTTTGATTGCGACGAGTGGCGTACCGGTGAAGGAGGCGAATTGTACTTCCTCCTAAATAAACAGATAAATTAGGGAACCCAAATAACCTACAAAGAAAAATGAAAATATGATATGAATGCATGAAAATGCTGTGTTCTTTCATTCTCAAGACTATTTACGCCCCCATTCCGGTATTCAAAAATAAGAAATCCAGATGTCCTGTGAGAATTTTGACTTTTGGGAAGAGAATAATCCCACAGAGTTTTAGAGGAGATAACTTGTGAAGAACCAATACTTGGAACACATGTCAGTGCATAGATAATTCCCATGAATTTGAAACATATCAAATAGCAGGAAATGAAGTCTGAATAACAACAAACTTCCCCGAAGGGTGCCAATTCTAACAGTAAGGAAAAATAGCCAAAGCAATAAAGAATCCCACAACAGGCCTGTGGGTAATCTGAAACAAACAAAGGAAACTAGACCTTATTCAACTACACATGCTTTAGCCTCCAGCTAAGGTGCTTGACCACCTAGAATAAGTGAGCGATGTCCGAATGATTCGGGTCATCAAGCAACATTTGTATGAGCAAATCCCTTTGATCAAAGGAAGCATGGAGGATTCAAATCGAGAAAAGGACAAAATTTAGGCGAAACTAAGACTCACCCTAAGTTGTTTATTCAAGGGATATCCTATGGTTAATATGGTTTTCTATCCCTAGAAAAGGGAAAAAGCGAGTTACAACTCACTTCAATTAATTGAAGATGAGTTTAACTCTTAAAGGAAATGAACAAAGTGAAGTTTCGAAGAAGCATCTAATGCTTATCACAAACACAAGTTGAAATGTAAGAGGATAAGGAAGAATATGTATGTAGGATACCCTCCCACACACATGGCTTACCATAACCCCCTACAAAACAAATGTAAGTAAAATAAGGCTAAAGTGATAAAAGGAAAGAGGTAATCAAGTGCTAAACATCCTACCACAACTATGCCCTAAACTAGACTCAATCCTAAGTCTACGAACACTTAAAAGGTAAGCGAAGCCTAAAGTCAACCGCTACTACAACTCTCTAGCACACACTCAGCCACTAAATGCAAGAAACAATGCAAACAACCTATTATTGCTATTAAACAACATGAAAACATGTGTAAAAATATCAAAATAGAATAATGCAGCATGTCATTTACAACTTCTGTTTCAAAATGCAGCAGTGAAACATGGCAAATTTTCAATTATCTTTCAATTGCAAAAAATGGAGTTTTAATGCAATCAACGAATGAAATTATCATGCCTCTCAATGAAACACCTGAAAAGAATCATCCACAATGGAATGCAACACATAAACAATCAACAAAGATGAGAATACGTGAATTGTACGGATTTAAACAATATGCACATTTCCAATTTCGCACACAATCAGCCAAAACATGAGCCGATCACAAATGCGATGAAAGACAAAATTATAAAAATTTATTAACATGCTATTGATGATGCTAAATCATGTAAACAACAGTCACAACAAGCTATGAACGCGTATTCAACATTTATATCAAAAATCAGAACCTAATGAAAAACATGTCGAAAGTTATCGAAACTACACACACCTACTCCTAAACAGCTCCTAAAAACTCCCTAAAATCATATCCTAAAGATCCATGATGATTGGAAGGGGAATGAATATAAAAAATTCAATAAAAAGAAAGAATTTTTCATTCTGGTTCAGTGGTAACCGGTTACTACATATGCAGTAACCGGTTACTACATATGAGGTAACCAGAATAAAAATTTTCTGCATTTTCATGAAAAAAACCAATAGCAACTTATTCAAATAAGCTCTATTATAATGCCTATCAACCTAGCACGGAAATTACACCTAAATGCAACATTCTAACACCTATTAACACTACGATCACTCTACAATTCTAGCTCCTAATGATCAAATCAATCAAAGCATCACAAAAGCAAGAAAAAGCGAAGAATGCGTGAGGCGAGATGAAGAGAAATAAGTTAAAATGAGAAGTGATTACGGATTCACCAACCTACAAAGCGGAGGCTTGCTTTTGAAATTGTTGTAATGTCGAGCAATACACGAAAGTAGAGAAAACCGGAGATCTGAAGCTTCGATCTGTGAATGCGTAAAATAAATGCGATTGGTGAGTATTATCCAAAACGCTTACGAGTGGTGAAATAAACACCGCAACCGTAGCAACTTCTTCGATAATCCACTGAATTGGTGAAGATGATGGAGGCTTAGCTTCCGATGCTTCAAGTTTCAATGCAAAACTTGAAGAATCTTGATGATGAAGCTTTGGTGTGAGTTTGGAAATTGGAGATAAATGAGAGAATTGAGATTGTGAGAATGGTAAAGTTTGTGAAATATGGATAGTATCTTTTTGACTTGATTAAAGGTTTATATAGGGGTTAACTTTGGAGTTAGGTCTAGGTTAGGCGCGTGGTTTCGACATGAGGCTTGGGTCCTAAGCTAAGGGTTGGTTGGGAATATTCCTAGAATATTCCATGGCATATTCTTGGAATATTCCTTGGCATATTCTGAGAATATTACTTTGGAAGAGTGTGGAATGTTCTAGAATTTGGTGGAAGTTACAAGGCAAAGTGAAAAAGGAGGGTAAATGGAAGCAACAAACTGATTTTTGAATTTTTGAAATTTTGTGCGAAGTAACCGGTTACTAACTATGAGGTAACCAGTTACCAGTACAAAAACTGGGTTTTTTCCTCCAAATTTCAACAGGTAACCGGTTACTACCCCTAGGGTAAATGGTTACTTCAACTAAAATTTGAATTTTTCTTCTTTTTGTCGAGAAATCTTGGACATTTGGTCTTGGTCATATTTTATGAGATTATTTTCCTTATGAGACCCAATAGTCTCTAAGTAACCCTTTATCACATGCCCACGCCTCAACCAATGATGTATGCTCCCTATTTTATTTTTTATTATACAATGTATGGACGGATATGCAGGATGACACGGAAACGAAGCATAAGCTACTTGGAATCGGTGATAAATAACAGGGAAAATTTTGGGGTGTTACACCTGCCACATGGATGTGGGCATTAATAATGATGTCTTTTATGAAGAACCAGATGACTACTGGCCTGCCACAGGGATGTGGGCCTTAAATGGTGTTGTAACATCAAAGGATTTACAACCCAAATGTAAAGTAACCAGGAGATGGCATCATAGGATCCATAACCAGAAAGATGAGAACCTAAGAACATAGGATTTGCGGCTCAGAGAAATGTCTTTTATAATGAACCAGGAGACTATTGGCCTGCCACAAAGACGTGGGCCTTGATCTGCTAAGGTGATAAAGATTCCATAGGGAATGCCTCTGCATATGAGGAATACCATTTGTAACTCCGATGGGAATGAGAACACTCTAACTAACATTCTGCTGAGGAAAGAGATCAAGATACTCTAACAATACTTGGTCTGGCTGAGGAATATGAACAACTGTCTGCATCAATTGTCACACTGACCAAGAATAAATTGGAAACTTCACCGGGGAATATTTCAATGATGGATAAATTCCAAATGAAACTCTATGGGGAAATGATGATCTTCCAACTCGGTCAGGGAGATGCTTGGTCAAATACTCTTGCTGGGGAGAGAAATCTGACACTTCTACACTCTGTGGGGAACAAGGCATTCAACTTCCTGCTGGGAAAATTGACACCACTTGGGGATGATTCAATTCAACTGATCTTGCAGTTCTACTGGGGATACCACCCTACTCTGACTTAGCTGGGGAAGATCCCCTCTTGAACTCTATTGGTGATGATGCGATAGGACTCACCCCTTCTGTTGGAAATGAGAATTGTAAGGCATCTCTCATTGGGGAGAACAATCAGCTTGGGGAATATCACCTTGTAACATCTTTCTCTAAGAAGCATACGATGTCGATTGAAATCTATAGAGACTCTGATTAGGGAAGAAATCTTCACCATGCTTTATACTAAAAAAATGTTGTCTTTCAAGCGTTTGACTGTTTTGGTTACGAGAACCGACTCAAGAGGATTTTACAGGAGACTTGGCATCCAAAATGCCCCAGCGTCTTCAAACTCTTCGAGATTCACCGGATCTCGAAATGACTCCCCCTGACCGCATGGTCTACAAAGGAATTTGTCTCAAGAGAGTTCATGCAAGAATTCAAGTCATCATGAGATATTGTGCCACAGTATCCTGAACTAAGACTAGGTTGACTAATCATTTGGAGAGTTTGACTTCACCTGCTTTTGAGGTGGCCTGCCCCAGTATGAGCCTTAGAATGATTTCCTATGACTGGTTGTGCCTTGAAGAAATTCCCAGACTAATTTCTCTTTGAGAGATTGCAATTTCGAAGTGATTGCGCTAGATTGGATGAATTATGAGAAGATTGCTCAATGTGATAGCCTCGGATTGGTTAAATTTAACCCAACTGGTTGGAAAAAACCCAACTCAAAAGAGTTTCTTGGAAAAAGTGCACTTTGACATGATTGTCTTTCAGAAGTTTCAGACTTCTCAACTTGGCAAGATTAAGCTTCTTGACTGAAGTTCCGTATATGAACTTCTATGATGCCATACAAATGTATGCAAGAAGGAAATGTTTTATTCTGGGAATGAAAATTCTAATGCAACACACATGTTAATCTTGAAGTTCTTATTGAAAAGATGTCGTAAACCTTGGTGAGCGAATCACTAGTTAAGATACAACACTGATTATTTATGAAAGAAAACATTTATATGCAATACCAACAAAGATCTTTCAGCACAACTCTTAGGAGTCAAGAACACTGTCTTGTGGTAGTAATGTTTTGAATTAACCTTGCTTCAGTTAGGACCTTTGAGGATTGTATTGTGACCTAGTTCACGGTTATAGAAACAAATGATATAGGCTCGAAGTTTATTTGTACCCACCCCTCTTCATGATGTCCTTCATTCCTACGTTTAGCTAATTTTCACAAGCGCTCACCTTTCATAAGGGTTTCATGTTGGTTAAGGGACCATTACCACTATCAATTTAAGCACCACTGAGGTTGTTGGAGTAATAGTCACCCATATTGTCTTCTGTCTTTTGTGCCTGTATCACACGACCTTGTTCTTGCTTAAGGATATTTCTTGTGTAATCCTTTTCACATTTCACTTTTTCGTTCTTTTTCTTATCCCTAACGTTTTCCTAGACTGATTCTCTTGAATCTTTTACAATTGGAGTCCAGTGGGATGCCCTAAATTTTGTCTAAGTCGCTCGTTTTCGAGTTCGACCTAGCAGGCTTTTTCATTTCTTCTTCTTTTTATTCTTTTTGTTTTTGAAAAAATCATTTGACACTGTTTGTCTTGATTGCTTTGTAAGGGTCGTGACTGTCTCACTTCTCAGTTGATGAAAGATAACCATCATGGCTTCGGGTCTTTGGACCTCTTAAATGGGATGACCATTGTGGTTACTAGTCTTTGGACCTCCTTATTTGGTACAATGAAACGTAATGGATCCTCATATACACTTCTTTAGGAAAGCCTGAACACTAGGTCCAACTAGCTGACACCTACCCTGCCCCTGGGTTAAATGCAAGGGTTATTTTTCATGCAAAAAGAAACTCCTACTTCAAGTCTCAAAGGGGTTAGTGAAGGTATATCTCCCTTATATCTCTAGTGTCCGGTGATTTGAAACAATGCCAGTGCATCATCAACAGGGTCTTATTCAAGAGCACACAATTAGAGACTTTTTCCATTTTCATTTCTTCATCCTCCCTCATAGAGTTTAAGCATATGAGTTGGTATTACAATGCATATACACAAAATTAGGAGTGAATACGAATGAGTTACTTTAAGAAAAACATGCGTGTTTTATTATGATAAACATTAAAAAACAAACAAGTTTCATGCATGCATACAAATGTTTAGATAAACAATAATAACTACAAATAGGAATGCAGTAAAGAAGCTGAATATTGCCATCATTGAGGAGACTTGACTCTGTCTGGACTCGTCAGTCTTGGATACTTTTAGTAGTCAACAACTTTTCATGGTTTATCAATCTTCAATTAAATGGCTACATTCTCAACACCATACTTCCCTCCCAATTATTATGACCTTAAACCTTCGACATTGAGCACTGACACGAGACATCTGAAGAAAAAAGTAACACTAAGAGATGAAGTTGACACAAAAGGTTGCTCGTAAAGACCTGGCGATCTTCTGCCTTCATATCTCCATTGACCCAAGACCAATGACGAATCAGAGCAGTGTAATTCCCCTCAATAGGGATGAAAATGAATCGAAGGAAACAAACATTTTCCATTACTGAGAGTATTGGAATACTTCTGGATTTATTGCTTCTAAGGATGCCCTTGCAAATAGGGTATTCAATCTGATGACTTTTCTTAAAAGAAATCCATATGGTGTAATGAATTTTGCATCAATCAAACCTTGCACCTCATGTTCGAACTCCCTACAGTTGTTAATCGTATGTCCAAATGTTCTTAAGATTGTGACCAAATCCTCCTGAATGGCATTCACACCTAGCCATGACATTAGAACCCATATGGTACCTGGTATGCTGAGGTACCACATCAATTAGCTTAATCAACTTTAACTCCAGCAAGAGTTGAAGCAACTGCGCATACGACATCGGGATCGGATCAAACTTCTTCTCGTACTTCCCAACTTTGAACTCCTCAGGAGATAACGGCTGATGAGAAAACTCTGACAGTGGGGGAGATTCAGAAAACAAACCATGATCATTCACAGGTTTCACATAATGGGGAGGAGTCAACTCTTTGGTTACAGTAGCAAACACCTGGCTATTTTCCTTCTTCAATACAACTTCGAACATATCTGTAATCCAGCCCATCTGAGCCTTCATCTCGTTAACCTCTTCCCTTAGCAGTTTCTGATATTGGGAAAACGCTCAAATATCAACCATAAATTGCCTCAACTGGACCTTCATCACAGTCACTTCTCCAATGAGTTGTTCCATGAAACGGGATATGCTTTCTCTAATTAGATATAATGCCTGAAAAGTAGAGAAGTCAGAGATCTATAACCTGTACCTGCAAAAACAAGAAAAAAGGTGACATGCATGCTATGAAAATGCTTGTATTTTCATTCTCGCGGTCATTTGTGCCCCAGTTCCGGTATTCAATAATGATAGAGAAATCCAGATGGCTTTGGAACTCGACTTTTGAGAAGAAACCTTTGCATGAAACTCAGATTCGGCTGGCTGGAACAACCAAGTGTCAGTGCACAGACAAAGATTATGAAGCTGAATAAGACTGCATTATCATAAGCCAACCCAAAAGGAAATAGTAAAAAAAATCTCCCAGAAGGGTTACAAGTCTTATAATGTTGAGGAAAAATAACAGAAAGATAAGCAAAGACTCCTAGGAAGAAATAAAATAAGTCCTAGGAAACTATACATCCTTCAAACTCCATTTGATATACTTGATAGCTTCAAACAACCGAGCTACATCTGGATGAGTAGGATCCTTAATCCGCTTCTGGATCAATAAATCTCTCTGCTCGAACGAGGCGTGCAATTCACCGATTTTTTGTAGAAAGACTTCTGCATTCTCCCCACTAGGTCCACGCTCTGCCCCAGCCTTCTTAGTCTCTGTAAGAACTTTAAGCTCTTCTATTTCCTTTTGCGCTTCTTCTAGCGACCTCTGGCTTTGCTCCAGCTGCTGTAAATACTCTCGACGCTTCTTGTGAGCTAGGATAAGTTCTTTTTTTTGATATCCTATCTGCAACTGATAGTTTTCTTCCTTTTCTTTCTGCTCTTTCTGGTTCTTCTCCCACTTCTCCTGCCAGAGGGTGATGGTTTTGTTAGCTTTTTTTAAATACTTGTTGATCCTTTTGCGTTCATCCCCTTACTAATATCTGCTAAACCCTTCTTCTTGAAGTACTATTCTCTATCAAAAAACTCCTTTTCTTTATCTTCCCTCTCCTGCTGAATCTTGTGCATCTTCTCCTTCAAGGCCTTGTTGGTATGAACCATATGATGATACAACCTACTACTATTGGAGTTCATAATTATGAATGCTTGGAGTTGGGCTTCCAGCTTTCGATATTCTTTAAGAGAAATAATGGTTTTGGGCTCAACCACTCAAAGAGGGTCCTGTCGCTCCTGAGATTTTCATCCTAGTACAAACGCGAAAGTGGCGTAGAAAAGGTAGAGTCGTTAACCATGCATTTTTATCCCGAATGAATAGGAAAGGTAATGCTGAACAAACCAAATAGAAAAGGAAAGGACAAGGTCCTGCGAACCAAAGAACTGGGTTTGAGAGTAGGTTACGACCTGAGAAGGTATTAGCACCTCAGATTGTCCTCCGTACCCGACGGAATCCATGCTTGTTTGTCTGTTTCAAAGGGTAAAAGAATAAAGGTTATGTAGAACTGAAACCACTACTGGAATGGAAGTGCGAAAGGGGACTAAAAAAGAGATCGAAAAGGGGAAAAAATGTAAGGTAAACAAAGAATGTTCTCGAATGGGCCCTACCCCATTGTCTACGTACCTAATCGGGAAAATGAGGATCAGAGTCGACGTAGTTTGCCTAACTAAGGCTGAGAACTTGTTTGTGTTTTTTATAGCTTGAACTGCTTATGCCTATACTCAGGGGTTGCAGGCTCATTTGGTACGAGTGCATAACCGTCTTGCAATTGAGGCAACTCGAAGCAAGTTCGCGTTTAGAGTGAGTGAGGTGAGAAAATAATTCCCAAAGTAAAAGACGAGGGTTGTTTGTTTACTGTCTTTTAAAGAAGTGTTTTAGTTTGTTGTTTGTGAAACATTCTTATACTAAGACTTGTTCACCATGGTAGATGCCTTACACCTCGCCCCGAAATGGGACGTGTATAAGTAACCCACGACAAAGCGAACCAAAGGTAAAATTCTAAAGGGAGACTAGAAATCCTAAGTGTTGTCATGCATGGATGAACCTAGGTTAGTGTGGTTTCCAATCTATCCTAATGAGGAAAAGGAAAGAAAGAAGAGATTTAAAAATCAACTTACTTCCTAAGGAAGTTAAGTTGTCTCAAAAGGGGTTTATTATGAAGTTGTACAAACTAAACACAAAATGTGAAATCAAACGCAACTTGAAAGCGTAATGAATTTAAAAGGAAGAAGTTGTGTGAAATTACCTCCACCTCCCTACAAAACAAAGGTTAGTAGGATAAAGCAATGCGATAAAGGAATGAGAGTAACCAAATACCAAAAAATTCCTAATTCGTATAAGACCTAATATAGACTCAATCTTAAGTCTAAGGGACCTAAAACTAGGCAAAACCAAAAATCTAGTAGCTACTACAACTCCTATAGCACAAACAGCTACTAAATGCAATGTATGTCACAAACTTCCTATTACAGCTATCAAACATACTGCAAAATAGGTGTAAAAGAGCAAAACATAATGAATGCAGCATGTTTTTACAGCTCATGTTTCAAAATGCAGCTATGAAAACAAGGCAGATTTCATTATTTTTCAAATGCACAAAACATGAATTTTGATGCTCATAGGAATGCCAAGATTATGAAAAATTAATGCAACAAGATAGAATGAGTTATTAACAATGAAATGCAACATCATCATGCAATTAATGGAGGAAAATTAAATGATTTTGTGGTATTTTACATTATGCAATTTTTCATTTATGCACATGATTGAACCAACACATGAACGGATTTCGAATGCAATGCAAAAATAGAAGCTTACACGATGATTATCATGCTATGAAAGATGCTAAACCATGCAAACAATGATCTTAACATGCTATGAACATATATGTAACTTTTATGCACAAAAACGAAAACTAACGAAACATGTTGAAAGCTACCAAAACTACATAACTTGTGTTAAACCAGCTCCTAAGAATTCCCTAAAATCAAGATCTATCAACCTATGATGATAAAAGGACGAGTGATGCACAAACATGCAAGGAAATAAACCAAAAATTGATATATTCACAACGTTAACCAGTTAACACCCAAGGTTATCCGGTTAACGGCTTTGAAAAATCAGTTCAGAGGGCAAAAAACAACGTGTTAACCAATTAATCCTGGGTATTAACCGATTACCATTGAACCAGAATGAAAATATAGTGAGGTAAAAAACACTTCTAGCTATCGACTTATTTCCTAAAGCTCCTAATACAACCATGAACATGCTAGAACGAAATTGCTACCAACATATAAGATTCTAGCACCTATTAACAATATGGACAAGCTACGATTCAAGATACTAATAGTTAAATCGAATCACACATCACAAATACAAAAGCAATAAATCAAAGAATGCCTTACAGTGAGATGAAGAGAAATAAATTAAATCAAGAAACGGTTTCGGATACACCAATCTACAAAGTGGAGGCTTGCTTTGGTGATTGTTGTGAGTTGATTGATGCACAAACGTAGAGAATATTGAAGACTCCAAGCTTCGATCCGCGAGAATGCAAAATAAATGCAATTGATCCAAAACGCTTTCGAACAGTGAAATAAACACCGCTACCATGTTGAATCTTCGATTATCCGTTGAATCTGTGAAGAGGATGAAGGCTAAGCTTCTGATCTTTCGAGTTTTGATGTGAAAGCTTGAAATATCTTGGTGATGCAACTTTGGTGAGTTTTGGAAAAATAGAGAGAAAGAATTGAGATTATGAAGTGAAATTGTGAAAATGAAGTTGAAGTCTTGAGGTTTGGAGTGAAAATGATTTATATAGAAGTTAGGTTTGGAGCGAGCATTGGGTTAGGAATTAGCTAGGGCATTAGGTTAGGGTTATGAGGTTAGGAGCTAGCTTAGGAGTTAGTTAAAGTTGGTTAGGGTTTCTAGAATATTCCTTGGAATATTCCTTAGGAAAATGGTAGAAGGGTCTAGAACTTGGTGGAAAGTTCTAGAACTTGGTAGAAACACAAAACAAAGTGGAAAGTGGGAGAAAGAGGAAAGCACCAACTGATTTTCAAAACATTTTTCAAAATTTCGTATGTGTTAACCGGTTAACGGATGAAAAATTTGAATTTCCCCCCTTTTGGTGGGAAACCCTTAAGATGCATCTCCACCGTCCATTTTGAGCCAGATTCAACCTTGGGTTCTGATATTTAATATTACCACTAAGTGAACCCTAATCACATGCCTTGCACGCTAACTAATGCTACATGAATTATTTATTTTTTATTATTTTAATTATGCAATGTATGGGCGGATATGCAATGCGACGTGCTAAATGCCATGAAAATGAAATGGCAAATTTTGGGGTATTACAACTGCCCCATTCAATCAACTTCAGACCTAAAGGGATGATATCAATGGATTTTAGATGTTCAAGGTATGGAGGGATTGAATACCTGAATAGACCGGAAAATTCTCATTCCGTGGGAAATGAAATAAGTTGGGAAAATGCCATTCTTGGATGATGACTTAAAACATGAAACTGACCTTGGACAGAATGAAAAGGGACGAGCTCATCGTACTTAGATGAGAACTCAAAAGAAACTGAGACCATTGTAATTAGAACTAATCAGAAAGATGAAACCATTGTACTGAAATGGAATCAACAAAGGAACAAGATCATTGTACTTAAATAATAACCCAACACGAGACCGATGTACTGAAACGGAAACAAGAGAAATGAGTTCGTTCTACTTAAACGAAGACTCAAAGATACAAAACCATTGTACTTAAATGGAATCGACAAAGATGAAATGATCATACTTAGATGAAATCAAAGAAATAAGATCATTGTACTTAAATGAAAACCCGACACGAGACCGTTGTACTGAAACGGAGATGCGAAAAAAATGAGAGACCATTGTACTTAAACGAGACTCAAAGGATACGAAACCATTGTACTTAAATTGAATTGAAGAGATGAAATCATCGTACTTAGATGAAATCAATGAAAATGGATCATTGTACTTAACTGAAAACCCGACATAAGACCGTTGTACTGAAACAGAGACGCGAAAAGATGAGAGACCGTTGTATTTAAACGAAGACTCAAAGATACAAAACCATTGTACTTAAATGGAGTCGAAAAGATGAAATCATCGTACTTAGATGAAATCAAAGATACGAGATTATTGTACTTCAATGAAAACCCGACACGAGACTATTGTACTAAAATAGAGACACGAAAAAATTAGAGACCATTGTACATAAACGGAGACTCAAAGATACGAAACCATTTTACTTAAATGGAGTCGAAAAGATGAAATCATCGTACTTAGATGAAATTAAAGAAACGGGATCGTTGTACTTAAATGAAAACTCGACACAAGACCGTTGTACTGAAACGGAGAATCGAAAAGATGAGAGACCGTTGTACTTAAACGGAGACTCGAAGATACGAAACCATTGTAATTAAATGGAGTCGAAAATATGAAATCATCGTACTTAGATTAAATCAAAGAAACAAGATCATTGTACTTAAATGAAAACCCGACACGAGACCGTTGAACTGAAACGGAGACTCGAAAAAATGAGACCGTTATACTTAAATGGAGACTCGAAGAGGTGAGACCATTGTACTGAAATGGAAACTCAAATGGGGATAACAAATGTTGGTATAAGCTGCCACATTGAGGAATGAATTGAAATTATGTGGGGATACCTCAGTCTGTTCGAAGAAATGATGTTTCGGGCTTTTGTGCAAGGTACCCCAAAAGTAGTTTATGCTTTGTATGCACATGTTTGAATTTTCCATGGCGTAATGATCCACAATGATGGAAATTCTACGCTTTAGAGGATACAAGTGTAATGACGATTACTAGATGTAAATGCAAGGGGATCTCCTGATGAGGAGATAACAGGCATCCCAAGTAGCTTTACTGGGGAGAAAATAATCACTGAATTGATTTGATGAGCCCCTGAGGGGGGAAAAGAAACTCTGCGGGGGAAAATGCTAATGATATGCCGACTCTGAACTTCCACCATTACCGAAAATAAATTGGAGAGCCCATACCCTGTTGGGGATGAATTGGACATGAGAAGTACGCTACCCGTTGAACTCCGTTGAGGAAGTGATATCCTTCTATCGCGGATGGGGAATTAGATGTGTTGATATTTTGATGAGGAATAGATCTGTTGGGGATTCCTCAGATACTCCCCTTCCGTTTGGGGGAGGAGATGACAATGAGGATTGGATTTTGGTCGGCAATCTCGCTGGGGAAAAATACGAACAACTATTGTGTAAGAAAGAAAACCCTCAGGTTCTTCCCTACCTTCATCTCTGTTGGGGAATAATGAGTTCTCCCGTACTTCTAGGGATAAGAAGAACTCTCCTGTACTGCTGGAGACATGAAGACTCTGATGGGGAGTATTTCTTTGTTGAAGGAATGAAACTCTATGCTTGGGGAGCATCACCAACCTTCTGTTGCTTCGCTGGGGAAGATTCCAATTTCCACATCTACTAGGAATGATGGAACACATCAGAGAGGATGCTTCCTGATGAAGCTACAAGTTTGGATCACTTCCTACTGGGAAGGAGAGGTAAGACCACCCTTTGCTGAGGACAAGAGATGTAAGGCACTCATGTTGGAGATGACAGATAATGGTATCCTCCTGCTGGGGGAATATTCTTCTCTTTGCTGTTTCTCTGCTGGAGAAGAGGTCTTCTAAAGAGACTTTGCTGAGAAATATTACTCAATGATCTACTGAGGAAAGGATTCCAGAAGTTCGGTGATGGCGATGGCTTTTCTTGCAACACCTATACATGCATGAACACAACTGATAGTTCCTGCAAAATGAGAGTTAGTTTTGGCCTGCGTACCCCAGGTTCATGGTCTGAATCACCATTCCTATTATTCAACACATCAGTTATATGTCAAATGTTTTTAATCTTATGCACATATTGTAAACCATTCATGTATCCACAATGCAATATTTACCACAGTTTGTTGGACGTTTTCGCAATAAATCAACGGTAGATGAAAAAAAAACAAATGGGAGTGAATTCGAATGAAATTTCACTTTAATTGATTGAAAAGGGGGCATGATCAGGAATTACACTGGAGAGCTATCCCTGTAAAGAGGAAATTGTACAAAAGGAAAATAAACTATCCTAATAGAAATATGGAAATAATATCTCATCGAGCTCCGACCCGACTATGACTTGTATGCACTCAAGATGCTCCGCGTGCTTCGCTTTGGAGGAAGACAATTGGATTAATCCTTAGTCCTTGGATTGTCTTTGATTGCTAATGACGCATCACAGATCTCACAGATCGTAGTTGTTTGTTTTTATCCCTTTTTTTCGTGGATTGCCCTTTCGGGTTTTCAGTCCTCCGGGATATCCTTTTTTTTCTGAGCCGTCCGATGTGGCTTTTTTAGCTTAGCGGGTGTACATTTTTTCGTTTATTTCCCTATTTTTTTCCCGAGCCTTTTATTCTGTTTTTGGCTTGTTGGGATGCCCCTTTTTGCCTGGACTCTTATTCTGTTTTTGCCTAGAGGGTCTCTTTATACGAAGTATTTTATAACTGCGTCTGCATTGACATGGGATTTAAAATCTTCGCCATCCATGGTTGTTAACATTAAGGCCCCGCCTGAGAAGACCTTTTTAACCACAAATGGACCTTCATAATTGGGTGTCCACTTGCCCCTGTGATCTGTTAAAGGAGGAAGGATCCTTTTCAGCACTAAGTCGCCGGGTATGTACCGTTGAAGGCGTACTTTCTGGTCGAAAGCATGTTTCCATCGCCGTTGATACAACTGTCCATGGCATACAGCTGCTAGGCATTTCTCTTCAATGAGGATCAATTGATTGTACCTGGATTGGAGCCACTCAGCTTCGTCAAGTTTGACATCCATCATTAAAATCAGCGAAGGGATCTTGACTTCAACAGGTAGGACTGCCTCCATACCATGCACAAGCGAGAATGGGGTTGCCCCTGTAGAGGTGCGCAGAAATGTTCGGTACCCATGCAGTGCAAATGGAAACATCTCATGCCAATCTTTGTACGTCACAACCATCTTCTACACGATCATTTTGAATTTCTTATTAGCCGCCTCGACAATGCCATTCATCTCCGGGCAATACGGTGAAGAGTTGTGATGCTCGATTTTGAAATCCTGACACAAATATGCCATCATCTTATTGTTGAGATTAGAACAATTGTTAGTAATGATTATTTAGAGAATTCTGTATCGACAAATGATATCCCTCTTGATGAATCGGGCTACCCACTGTTTGGTGACATTGGCATATGACGCCGTTTCGACCCACTTCATGAAATAGTCTATGGCAACTAGGATGAAGTGGTGACCGTTAGAAGCAGTTGGCTCAATCTTGCCAATCATATCAATTCCCCACATGGTGAGGGCCAAGGTGATGACATGACACTCAACGGTTTTGGAGGCACATGCACCTTAACAGCATAAATTTGGCATTTGTGGCACTTACGGGAGTATTTACATCAATTGGATTCCATGGTGATCTAGTAATACCCTGACCTGAGAAGTTTCTTTGCCATAACATGTCCTCTAGCATGGGTAGCAATGGAGCCTTCGTGAACTTCTTGCATCAACATGTCTGCTTCGTGTCTATCCACGCATCTGAGTAAGACAATGTCGAAGTTCCGTATATAGAGCACATCATTCTGGTTTAAGAAGAACCCACTTGCCAACCTCTTAAGGGTCTTCTTGTCTTTAATGGATGCCCCTGTTGGGTAATCCTGAGATTTTAGAAAGCACTTGATATCGTAGTATCAAGGTTTAGTATAATTAGCCCCATCAACTACAAACACATATGCCGGTCTCTCGAGACGAGATACATCGATTATGGGCACATATTTTTCTTGGTGAACCTTGATCATAGAAGATAAGGTTGCCAAGGTATCATCAAATTGATTCTCGTCTAGAGGTATATAATGCATCTTGACCTTTGTGAAGAAAGTTAGCAACCTTCTGGTATAGTCCCTATAGGGAATCAGATGAGGTTGATGAACCAACCATTTTCCGTTAACTTGATTGATAACTAAAGTCGAATCACCAAAGATCTCGAGGTTCTTGATTCTAAAACCAATTTCATCCTCAATTTCCATTATGTAGGCTTCATACTCTGCTTTATTTTTAGTGCATTCGAATGTCAACCGGGAAGTGAAAGGTATATGGATCCCTTCCGGCGAGATAATAACAACACCAACTCCACTTCCGTTCATGTTAACGACACCGTCGAACATCAGACTCCATTTGGATTCAGGGTCTGGCCCCTCCTATGAGAGTGCTTCTTCACAGTCTTTCGACTTGAGGAACATGATGTCCTCATCCGGGAACTTGAACCTCATTGGCTGGTAATCATCAATCGGTTGTTGGGCCATATAATCCGACAATACACTCCCCTTGATAGCTTTTTGTGAAGTATATTGGATATTGTATTCTGTCAGAATCATTTTCCATCGGGCTACTCTTTCGGTTAGAGCTGGCTTTTTAAATATGTATTTAACGGGGTCATTCTTTGAAATCAACAGAGTGGTATGAGTCAACATGTATTGTCTTAGTCGACGAGCAACCCATGCCAAAGTGCAACAAGTTTTATCGAACAGCGAGTATCGTGTCTCACAGTTGGTAAACTTTTTTCTAAGGTAAAATATTGCATTCTCTTTTCGACCAGACTCGTCCTGCTGACCCAGTACATAGCCCATTCATCCCTCGAGCACTGTGAGGTACATGATCAAAGGTCTCCCTGGCATTGGAGGTATGAGAATCGAAGGTTCTTGCAGATACACCTTGATTCATTCGAAAGATAATTGGCAGTCATCATTCCATGTGATGGCCTGGTTCTTCCTTAGAAGCTTGAAAATATGCTCACACGTGGCTATTAAGTGAGAGATGAACCGTGCAATGTAATTCAACCTCCCTAAGAAGCCACATACTTCCTTTTCGGTTCTTGGCTCAGTCATTTCCTGAATTGCTTTCACCTTCGCAGTGTCGACCTCAATCCCCCTTTCACTGACAATAAAGCCCAGCAGCTTTCTGGAACGCACCCCAATTGTGCACTTGTTCGGGTTCAATCTCAATCTGAATTTCCTAAGCCTATCAAATAGCTTGGCTAGGTTGACTAGATGTTTTTTTCTGCTTGTGACCTTGCGATCATGTCACAATGTAGACCTCGATCTCTTGATGAATCATGTCATGAAATAGAGTCACCATTTCCCGTTGGTATGTTGCTCCAACATTTTTCAAACCAAACGACATTACTTTGTAACAAAAAGTGCCCCATGGGGTGATGAAGGTAGTCTTCTCCATGTCATCTGGCGACATATTGATCTGATTATAGCCTGAAAAGACATCCACAAAGGAAAACACAAAGAATTGGGCAGTGTTGTCAACCAGCACGTCAATATGCGACAACGAGAATTCATCTTTAGGGCTTGCCCAATTCAGGTCTCGATAATCCAAACACATTCTGACTTTACCATTCTTTTTAGGAACTGACACAATGTTTGTAACCCATGGAGGATAACTCGTCACAACCAGGAATCCGACGTCAAATTGCTTTTTCACATCTTCTTTCATTTTGATAGCCATGTCGGGTCGAGTTCTTCTCAATTTCTGCTTCACTGGCAGACAGTCTTCTCTGAGTGGCAGCTTGTGCACTATGATATCGGTGTCCAACCATGGCATATCCTAGTAAGACCAGGAAAAGATGTCAACATTTTCTCGGAGCAAGGAAATCAAACGAATCTTGACAGATTCTTCCAAAGCAGCCCCGATTCGACCTCTTTTTTGTCCTCTTTTGCACCCAGGTTCACCACATCAATGGTCTCTTCGTGTGGCTGAATCAGCCTCTCCTCCTACTTGAGCATTCTGGCTAATGCTTTGGGTAATTCACAATCTTCTTCACCTTCCTCGTCGGCTAGGTAAATCGGATTGTCGAAGTCATTATGATCCATAACAAGGTCGTCACTGATGTGAACCGATGAGGTACATCTGCATGAATGATGATTCTTGATAGATTTAGAAAAAGTGGGAGACATGGAAAAACATTTCCATTTATTATTAAAACAAAAATAAAATGAAAGACAAGGAAAACCATGAATGAATGCTAAAACGTCCACTTTATTAATGATGATGTTATTGCATTATGAAATGATGAACCCTTACAATGAAATACTATGTCCCGGGCAAGGCATAGAGCTTTCATACAAAAGAATATAAACATGAGACTATTACTCCTCTAGTTGAGTGACAGAGATGATCGCTTTGGTCGACCAGTTGCTGAGGTTTACACTCGGGACATAAGGCTTTATCCACTCGTCCAATTCACAATCACTATCAACCGTTTCATCTTGCACTGTACAAATGCTACCATGATCAAACCATCCTGCACTAGTGAAGGTAATCGGACCTTTCCAACCTTTAGAGCTCTGATCTGGCATCGACTGGCCAAGATTATAGCCAACCCCAAACATATCCTTCTTCTCTGGGACTTCAATCATTTTTCCCCATCCTTCATTCGTACCGGATTCCACAACCCCAAGACTTGCTTGTAGGATGCAATGGACACTCCTTTCTTCTAATCCTCTGACAAGGCAGCTGATGACGATGTACCCTCGATTCTGACGGGCTCGAAGGCTTGACAGGGAGTTTCGAAAATCTCTCTATCCATCTCAACATATTTGAATGAAGCCAGGTAACTGATGAAGATATCTTCTTCCCCACACACTGTAACGATATGGTATTCCCAGACAAATTTGAGCTTCTAGTGGAGGGTTGAAGACATAGCCCCTGCCGTGTGTATCCAGGGTCGTCCCAGCAAACATTTGTAAGCTGGTTGGATATCCATAACATAAAAAGGTAGTATTGAAAACCTGTGGTCCTACCTTGATTGGTAGTTCCACCTCTCAAAAGATATACCTTTTTGAGCCATCAAATGCACGAACCACCGAGTCGCTCAGTCTAAGCACAAACTCGTCATAGTCCAACTTGATCAATGCTTTCTTCGGAAGTACGTTCAGAGATGATCTTGTGTCCACAAGTACATGAGAGAGCACAACTCCTTTACCTTCCATAAAAATGTGTAGAGCTTGATTATTGTTGTGTCCCTAAGTAGTTAGGTTCAT
Source organism: Lathyrus aphaca (assembly GCA_963966055.1). Classification (NCBI taxonomy): domain Eukaryota; kingdom Viridiplantae; phylum Streptophyta; class Magnoliopsida; order Fabales; family Fabaceae; genus Lathyrus; species Lathyrus aphaca. Next base: position 378,206,624 of record OZ014519.1, on the reverse strand, counting down.
ATCCGTAAACCCTAAACCGTGGCTGGCGTTCACACTTGACACTATTGTCTCAAGCTGGTTTACTAATATGTCTTGTGGCACATAAGCATTGTTTAAAATCCTCAGTAGAGCTTTCCTGTGTGAGTCTGAACACATCAACAAGGATAATATTGAAATCATGGAGGGAGTCTACTGCAAGTCATCAATAATTTTATAATCGCTCTTTTTAATGATTCTCAGAAATTCTTCTGCTTCCTTGTCGAAGGTGATATCAGGATCCAGAGTTGGCGCAAGAGCATCACTTGTTACAGGCTGCTTGTCCATAGCATTGGCTTGAGCCTCCGTGTTGTCCCTTGGTGGCATCACATTGTTTCTTAGTGTTTTAGGCGCGAATAGTCTACCGCTCCTTGTGAACCCTCCAACTCCAACATTTTCAACTTGGAGCTGAGCTGAGTGGGAAGAGGTCAAATATTGATTCTGACCATTACAGTAAACCTCTGTCCTATAGGACCATGGGACTGCTCTTTCTCTTTGGTACGAAATTAGTCCAGGAGTGGTAAAGGTTATATGAGCCACTTTTGCTGGTGCTGGAACTTGTATCGGATTATAGTAGATAGTCATAGTTGAGATTTCGTCCTCCTTCACGATTCTGTCAAATTGGATATTGCCCTCATCAATCATTCTTTGTATCCCCGATCTCAATCCGTCACAACCATAAACGAAATTATCAAAATCTGAACAGTCCTCTTCGCAGTCTGAAAATATATCCTTCTTGGATAGATAACTCTTCACAGCTAACAACGAAGTCTTCAAGGCATTGGCATCATGTACCAGATTCAATCCTTCCCCACTATCAATAGCTCCTACGGTCCTTCCATGCGGAGGCATGGGGTTCTGCAACACATTCGGGGTTAGACCGAAATTGATTGCCTTGGATCTATCAAATCCTGCACCTTGTGTTTAAGGGCTTTACAATTTTCAGTATTGTGGCCTAGAGCTCCGGAATGGAACTCGCAATGGGCGTTAGCATCGTACCCCTCAGGAACTTGCCCATGTTTTAGAGGCTACAAGGTTCTCAATTGAACCATTTGAAGTTGAATAAGATTTTGTAGAATCTGGGAATAAGACATCAATGGTGTCTCAAGATGTCTATCCTTTGGTCTCAGAGGATAGTACGGACGAAGAGCTCTTTGCTGCTGGTAGTTCTGATGACGCTGTTGCTGCGGTTGCTGAACCCGCTATTGATTCGTGGGAGCAGAATGGTAACAAGAGCTGCCTGATGATAGGAGTTCTGATTTCCCCTCTTCCTTTGGGTGTACACGGGCCCAACTTCACCTTCTCTTCGCTTCACAAAAGGTTTCTTGGCCACAGAGGTCGATGCTCCGCTACTCTGAAATTTCCCTTATTTCATCCAACTTTAAATTCTTTTTCCAGTTATGATGATGTTAGAAAAACCGCTAGATGAACAACCTGCTAATATTTCCATGAAGTGCCCAAGGAGGGTATCCATGAAAAGGTCAACCATCTTTCTCTCTAGCAATGGGGGTTGAACTCTAGCTGCGACTTTGCGCCACCTCTGCATATATTCCATGAAGCTTTCAGAGTTCTTTTGAGACAAACTTTGTAGTTGGGTCCGACTTGGAACCATGTCGATATTATATTGGTACTGCTTGAGGAAATCCTCTCCAAGATCTTTCCAATTGCGAACAGTGGTCCTCTCCAATTTCATGTACCATTCTAGTGATCCCCCAGACAGGTTGTCCTAGAAATAGTACATCCAAAGCTTATCATGTTTGGTATGCTCAGCGATCTTGCGGTAAAGTGAATTCAAACAACCCTCACAGTCAAAATTACAACTTCATCTTTTGCAACCCTCTTTAGGTGTTATCTGCTTACCCTTGGCTTTTGCAACAACCTCAGCTTCGGGATCACCTCTAAGAGCTTGACGAGCAAAGAGACGCCCACTCCGAGTAAATCCTCCAACTCCTCTGACATTCACAACAGTCGGGTCAATTGTTACCGCTTTATTTTCCACCTTCTATCCTTCTACGTACACGTCTGAGCCATAGTGCCAAGGAATGGCCTTGTCATCAGCATAGGGAACTGGTCCCGGAACAGTAATGGTAACATGACTCACTTCTGGAACATAGATAGTCACCGACTCTCTTCGGATGGGAGCTTCAGCAGGATCAAAATAAATTGTTAAGGTAGACATGCAATCACCTTTATGGTCAACCCTGTTGAACTGTAGAGACCCCTCGTCAATCAAACACTGCAACCCAACTTTCAAATCCCCGCAACCATTGACTGAATTCAAACAACCCTCACAGTCAAAATTACAACCTGGAAATACCTGCCCTTTCAACAATTTGTCTTTCACGACTAACAAGGAAGTCTTCACTTCACCCACGTTCAAAATCAAGTTCAACCTCTCGCCATTATCGACATCGTTTATCCTGGTCCCTCCATGATTTGGAATGGGGTTTGACGTAACATTTGGAGGCGGTGTGAAATTAATTGCCTTTGAATCAATAAAGTCCTAGACTTTATGGTGTAACGCCCTACACTTCTCCGTTGAGTGCCCGGGAGCCCCTGAATGAAATGCACATCTTGCATTAGCATCATACCCCACTGGAAGCTCTCCAGGTGGAGGTGGTGCTAATGTCCTCAACTGCACCAAGTGCAAGTTTAACAATCTCTGGAGCAATGTTGTGTACGTCATCGGGATAGCCTCAAGCACCCTGTTAGCTGGACGAGTTTTCCTCTGTTGATAGGGTCTTTGCTGATAGTTATTGCACTGCGGCTGTCGATATTGTTGCTGTTGTTGTTGCACATGACCTGTGGGGATGGTGACAGTTGCCACCTGCTCATAAGATCCTCTGTATCCGCGGCCCCGACCTCGACCGTACACATCATTAGTTTCTCCCTCCCTTCTTCTTGGAGGTCCATTAAAAGCTTTTCTCACACCGCTTGAGCTACCCGCACTACTGTCTTGAATCTTCCCCATTTTCAACAGAGTTTCAACCTTTTCTCCAGCTATCACAATGTCATTAAACTTTGTTGTTGAACATGACGCTAGTATCTCAATAAACACCCCCTGCAGTGTTCCCATAAACATGTCTACCATTTAATTCTCCAACAAAGGAGGTTGCACTCGAGAAGCAAGCTGACGCCACCTCTGGGCATACTCTTTGAACCCTTATTTAGCATTCTGAGACATTGTCTGCAACTTGGTATGATTTGGAGCCATATCTTAATTATACTGATACTGTTTCACGAATGCCTCAGCTAAATCTTTCTAGCTTCGGATATTGAACCTGCTAAACTTCATGTACCATTCCAAGGAAGCCCCTACAAGACTATCCTGGAAGTAATACATCCACAACTTTTCATCATCTGTATGCGCAACAATTCTTCCCACAAACGACTGAAGGTGAGTTTTCGGACACGCCGAGCCGTTGTACTTATCAAAAGTAGGGACCTTGAACTTGTAGGGAATTCTCACCCCTAGCACCAAGCTCATATCAGTGATGTCAAACCCCAGAGAACTCTGAGATTGAATGGCGCGAATTTGCTCAGCCATTTCTTCAAATATTCTATTCATGTCAACCCCTTGGCCTTCCTCCTCATCCAGCAAAGTAAACTGCTCGTCCTGCCCATCCATATGCAGATTATTCACTCCATCTTTGATAATAGTGACCCCTGGTTGCACCACAGGGATTTCAACATGATGGGCTCCAGCCCCGTTGCGGTTACCTCCATCTGATGTCCCATTGTTCCTGACTTGATTGTTCTCCACCATCTCACGCAAACACTCTTGAGTTTGGCCCATCTCAGCCATGAAGATCCAGCCAAAAAGATAAAGCAAGACTCCTACAACAAGCTTGTAGGTAGTCTGGATACAAGAAACAATAAACTAAAACCCTAAACTAAAAGAAGATCCAGGCACCTCTTCTGCAGTCTCCACCTCTGTCCGGTTTTTCTTGACGCCTGCTCTCAGCCTAAGATCCGCGATCTCCTTCATCGCTTCCTCCAAGGCTAGCTGGCTCTGTACCAATTGCTGAGTCTTTTCCCTTCGTATCTTGTGAACTTGTTCTACTTCTTCTTTCTTGAATGCCATCTGCGCTTCAAAGAACTCTTCCTTTTCTTTGTACTTCTTCTCCTCCTGTTCCCTTTGGCCTTGTAGCCAAGTAATGGACTGGCGAGTTTCTCTAAGAGTCTTCACAATATTCTTATGCTCCGCTTCTCTTTTTAACTTTGTTAGACCCAATCTCTGAAAATGAGCTTCTCTCCCAACAAACTCCTTTTCTTTAGCTTCTAAGGTAGCCTGCATCATCTGTAGCTTTTCTTCTGCTTCTTGCTTAGCGTGATTGGCACAGTGATACAAGCTAGCCATCTCAGAATTCTCTACCCGAACCTTGTGCATCTGAGCTTCCAACTTCTTGTAATCTTCAAGAGAAATAGTGGTTTGTACTGGTACTTCTTTTGGATATTGTGGAGCTTCAACTGAAAATGGAAGGAAGAAGGTATCAATCATACCTTGTATCCAAGTAGCAAAAGAGGGATAAGTCTTAGGGTCAACCTTTCCGAATTCTTTCTTACCCTCTCTAACCTTCGTTTCCCAAGCTTGAGATACTTGAATGACCACTTGCTGATTATCTTCAGCTGGAAAATACAAAGTCTTAGCTATTTCTTCATCTAATGGAGGATCCTTTAGTGGATAACCAAATTGCTTTCTGGATAGCACAAGGTTATGACTTATCACTCCTTTCCTACCTAACAACGACACATAGGGAAACTCACCACACCTTGTAATAAACTCTTTCCCTACCAAGTTTCTGCTACATCCCCAGGCTATATCATCAGATGTTAATCCCATCAATCTTCTAGCCCACTTCCAATCTTGCTTAAGATCTTTGAACAGACATGAATTCAGAAGCTTCTTAGCGAACCACTCGGCGAACAATGGAGCACAACAATTCACGTACCCCTTTCTCTTCTCATGTTTGTGATGGACACCGAAGTAAAATTCTCTCAACAACGTAGGCACCGGGTTCCCTTTAATGAAAAGGGTGATGGCCTCCAAACTTACCCATCCTTTCTCTCCTGAGAAAAGACTTATCCCATAGACCATTAATGCTAACAGCGCACTGAACTCGAACCATTTCCCTCCCAAAGCAAACACATGGGCTTCTGTGATATGAAAATCCAAAGTAAATCCATTCCCTTTACTGGCTTCTAACTCCATCTTCACTCTAAGCATACTCAAATGAGAGGCACCTGCAATGTCCTTGTATGGGGGACACTTCTCCGCAACATAGTGGGAGATTTCCATAGTGGGATCCAAGACGTAGTCAACAAACACGAAAATTCTCAATTGAGGGTCATAAAATTGCAACAAAGAATGAAGACTATCTCTTTGATCAACATTAGGCTTTTTCATGTAACCAAGATCTTCCCATACCGGCTTCTGAAATCATCTGAAATCCTGTCACTCATCAAACCCACCAGTTTCTGAATACTCTCAATTTCGGGTTGCGGGAAAGTATAATGAGCATTCCTTTTTCTGGGTATCTCTTGGACTTCTGTCATCTGGAGGTACAATGAATACCAGAACTGGGTGCGGAGAATAAATGCTAACCTAAAATGGAAACACAAATAGTTAATGCGAGTATGATGCGATGTAAATGCAATGCAGGCATATGATTAACGACCGGGAGTGTCCGGATGCGGAACACTGTACCCAAGTGACCAAGAACCAAGATTCTCTGAATAAAGCCCCATGAACAAGAACTCAATCATAAATAAGCCCCAAATCAAATATCCAAATCCACGTAGCCATATCAAATCATAGAACTGTATTGGCAATGAGGTATGATGAAGTCAAGGGTTCCTGAAAACCTGTACACCCCTCCCAATCTCACAAGTGTGCTCCGGGTCAAACATCACGGACTCTCAAAGCCGAATAGCAATAATACGTTCACCATTTCCGAGAAATGGCTCATGACCAAATCAGTGAATCGGTTTGGCGTTATGTATTACTCAGGGAGGTCTCAGCGTGAGTCCGGGAAAACAAGTATCCTTTATAAGTTCCCAGCTTCAAGCGCTGGAATCGAGAAACAATAGTAAATTCATCCCGAAGGGTACAATACTATCGTCATACGACCAGTTGCCTTAACTGAGTTCCTATAAATGAACAAGGCCATCCTATGCGAGTTCCCAGTGGGCCCTCGGGTGCGAATGGGTTTGCCACAAAATGTGATCTGCCACTGTCACCACTGGAGAGGGATGTTTCCACAAAGTTCCTCAATGATCGGTCCCCAGATGCACATAACTAATGAGGTTGTGTATGACCCCAGAAAGATTCTGGCATCAATACTTTTCCAAGACGGTCGCAAGTCTGGGTGTGGAACTCACTACTACCAACATAGCAAGATGCCATGAAGCCAAAGTGACTGTCCACTCTAAGTCCTAGGGTGCACTCGAGCCTCGGTTACAAGCTCATCTCTCAGTAACAGTTCCCAATCCCACGGAAAAAGGAAACCAGCAGCCAGACAGTCCAGTATAATATATGATGCATGAAAATAAATACTGAAAACTGTAAATAAAGCTGTCAATAAACTGTAACTAAACAATAGTAAAAATAACACGCAACAGCAAACAATCAACACCCAACGAAAAAACACGCAAGTGCTAGGATTGACTCTCGAGGGGAACCAGAGATTCTGGGTTCGATCCCCAACAGAGTCGCCAGCTGTCGCTCCTCGGATTTCCATCCTGGTACAATCGCGAAAGTGGCGCGGAAAGAGGTAGAGTCGCCAGCCAAGCATTTTTATCCTGAAGGAACGGGAATGGTAATGCTGCACAAACCGAAGAAAAGAAAAGGAAGGACACGGGTCCTGCGAACCAAATATATTGGGTTCGAGAGTCGGTTACGACCTAGGAAGGTATTAGCACCCCAAATCGTCCGCCATACCCGACGGGATCCACGCTTGCAAAGAAACTCTTTCAAAGGGTGAAGAAATGAAAGCTGCTGCAAAGAAAAGGAACTGAACTGGACTGAGAAAGGAACTGAAAAGAAAACAAAGAGGAAAAATGTAGGGAAAATAAAGATTGTGCTCGAACAGGCCCTACCCCGCTGCCTACGTACCTCATCTGGACATGAGGATCAGAGTTGCCATAGTTCCCCTAACTAGGGGTGGAAAAGATTGCTTGTGAATTAAGGCTTGAATGCCTATGTCCATGCTCAGGTGTTGCAGGCTCAAACGACGAGTGCGTAACCGTCTTGCAAAATTACAAGTATGGGAAAGTTCGCGGACGGTGCGAAGGATATGAGAAAAGAAGTCCCAAAGGAGAGACAATTATTGTTTGTTTGTGTTTTTTTATGATATTTTTTTATTGGTGTGGCACAAGAGAATGAACTCAAACTCTCTTCCATAGAATGTGTACTTGCTACTACATTCCAAGATGGAATTATAGAACAAGCACACCAAGCAAGGAGAACTTATCGAAGACTTGTTTCCAAGGGCAAGGGCCTAAATTCATTGACTTGTTGAATTTATTAGATATTTTGGTGATTAAAAATGAAGAAGTATTTTTTAGGGTTTTTCTTGATGAAGATGACTTCATGATCCGACTTGTGCATCATGCTAGACAAATGCACTATTCCAAGATGGAATGAATACATATGCCCGATGGAATAAGGCTATTAGACAAGAAGTCACTTCTTTCTTTATTAATGTTTTTTAGGTTTTGTTTTGAGATGAGAAGAGAAAAAACCAAAGGAGCAAAAGGTAAAAGTCTAATGGGGAAAGACTAATCCAAATGTTAGCATGCAAAAAGTGGTCCTAAGGTTTGTGAGATTTCAATTATTCTAAGAGAAAAGAAGAACCAAAGAGGAGCAAAAGAGAGGAGAAGAAAGCTAGCAAGCCACTTACTCCTCTAAAGGAGATAAGTTGCTCCTAAACAGGGAAGAAAAGAGTTACCTCACATGATGGCATAAGGCACATCAAAAACACAAAGAGAATGCAACTTAAAAGGAAAGGTGAAGAGATGAAATGTGGATAAACATCCACACTTATCTTACCATGAGCCCCTGCAATTGTTAGCAAAAATCCAGCATATGTTCATCAACAAAAACTCATGGAAATGGCATGCTCAAAGATCACATCAACAAAGATCATACAACATGTCAAATTGCGCACACAAGCATTTACATGTCGAGAACATGAAAGCATGCATCAACCAGCAAGAAAATCACCCTAAACAATCATATTCAGTGATCATAAAATGATCCATGGCAATTAAAACATGTAAGGGGACCAAACAAGCTCAAAGCATGCTTCAGTGTTAATCGGTTAACCAAAGCGTTAACCGGTTAACCAGTTCAAACCTGCAGAAATCAGCATAGAAAAAGGACGCGTTAACCGGTTAACCAAAGCGTTAACTGATTAACACTGTTAAAACAACAACAATTCCTGCAGAAAATCAACTCAAAACCAGCTTATCCAAATAATCACACACCAGACCAACAATAAATTATGCATGAAATAAATGGATCAAGTCACATTAATTAGAATCATCGAGCTCATGAACATTAACACATAGATCCGGCTATAAATCAACCAATCAATTCAAGCAACACAAGCAAATAAGCAAGCACACGGTGGATCTAAAGCACAAGCATGCAAATAAGCTAAAACAGAGCTAGATCTGAAATTAACTAACCTACAAAGCTGAGGTATGCTTTGATAATTGTTGTTTGAGTTGGAAATGAGAGATCTCACGGAGAACTTTGAAGATTCGGTGCTAAGCTTCACATTCCATGCAAAATAAATGCAAGCAAAAGGTCTTGATGCAAAATTTTGGATCCGAAAGCACTTTTAAATCCCAAACCAGATCCGAATCACCAATTAAACCAACAAAAAGATGCAAAGGAGCTATGGATGGATGTCTAGTTCCAAGATCTACACACCTTAAGGCAAGGTTATGTGATCTTCAAAGAGGAACTCTTAGTGAATTTGGAAAATGTGGGAGAGAAAATGAGAGAATAGTGAGAGAGAAGAATGAAAATTCAGAATGAAGAATGAAAAAATGAGAGAGCTCCCTCTTGGTTTGGAGGGAAATGGATTAAATATGGTTTAGGTTTAGGGCCCAAAATTTAGGCTTGGGATTCAAAAAATATGGTTTGGTAAAGTGATTAGGATTTAGCAATGGAATTAGGCTTGGATTAATGATCTAGATCCTTCTCCACAATTCAAATGAATAAAAAAATCAGAAATTTGGGAATTTGGAGCCATATCACATGCTGAATTTGGTGCTGGAATTCAAAATTCGCAGCCGTTAACCGGTTAACCAAAGCGTTAACCGGTTAACGCCAGTGAATTTTGAATTTTCCCTCCTTTTGGTGGGAAGCCTCAGGAATAACCCGGTGCCAAACGTTTTGATCTGATTTTGATCCTCAAACCCTTTTTAGGGCCTTGACCATGATATCAAACTTGTAACAGGCCTTGTCTTTGACTTGTAGTGCTTCAAATTTCCCGGATGACTGATCATATGTCTTATGCTGGAACAGGCGAGTACTATGCTTCACTTTTCTATGCAATATGCTAAGGGTATGGCATGCTGATGATGATTATGATATGATGACGATGATAAAAAGGAGAGGGAAAATTTGGGGTCAAAAGTCATGGTGTTGTGTTTACTTTGTTTGCAAAAATGTCCTGAATTTTTGGCAAAAAAGAGCATTGCCTATGAAGCATGTTGATTTTTCTGGAAAAAAAAGTGACATTGCAGGGAAACAGTTAAAATTATCTTTGGGTGTCGGGTGACAATGGATGAATAGATCATACCATGTGAATCCCCGGGGGACCTGTGTGTATACTGTTGTTGCACATTTTGCAGGGCGATGTTGCATTTATCCAAGCAGAGAATGCTCCCTAGCTGAGCTACGGAAATTGGAATCTCGAGCAGAATTTCAAATCTAATCAAAGATGGTGTCCTCACCAAGCGGAGTTTGTTCTTCACAGAAAGACCTGGTTATCCCAGGTAGAGTAGAAAGGCGTGATCCCTAGTTGAGTTAGAGTAGGGTGGTATCTCCAGCAAAACTTCAAAAATCCAGTTGAACAGTTCTCACTTCTGAGCGGAGTCTTTATGTCGGAATGGGCTATTCCCAGCAGGCAGCTGAATGCCTAATTCTCCGTAGAGTTGTAGCTGCCAGAACGTTTTCATTAGCAAAGGTCGTTTGACCATGTATTCTCCGGACGGGTCGGAAGTTCGTCTTTTCCTTGCAGATTTTCATGTTTGGAAGTTGCAACCATAATTGAAATACCCCTCAGTGAGTCACCAGCGAGTCTGCTAATTTATTTTTTGCCAATGGGACAAAGTAATGCAGACATTGGTTCACATTTCATTCCTCAATAAAGTATCGCCAAGATTTCTTGGATGTTTCCCCAGCAGAATTCCAAGGCTAATTGAAGAGCTTTCATCCCCAATTGGATCTTTTTTCCACAAGTGAAGTCCTTCCCAGCGAGTAGATGTGCGCCTGATTTCCCCACAGAGTTGAAATTTTCAGAATTCTCTCCCCAGCCGGAGTCTTGACCAAGCCTCTTCCTCAGCCGAGCTTGAAGATGGTTATCCCCGTAGAGTTCATGTTTGGGACTTGCTCCCATCGTTGAAGTATTCCCCAGAGAAGTCGCTAATTTATTTTTTGGCTATGGTGATGATACAAGCAGTTAATCATCTCCCCAACAAGAGGTAGGTGTCAGAGCCTTTTGACCTGGTTCTCCCCTACAGAGTCATGATTTTCTATTGCCAATCAGGGCATTTCGTAGGATGCTCGTATGCATGTCCTAGCACTCGTCTGTGTTTGATGTTTGTTGATGCTCGTCTGCATCCCCTTAACATTCATCGGTGTTTGATACTCATTTGATGCTCGTATTCTTTCCCCGACGATCACCTGTGTGTGGTAGATTTGATGCCCGTATGCTTTCCCCAGCAATCGCCTGTGTGTGGTAGATGTTTGTTGCTCGTATGCATTCTCTAGCACTCGTCTGTGTTTGATATCTGTTTGATGCTCTTCCGCATTCCTAGCACTCGTCTGTGTTAACACTTTGTTGTTACTCGTCTGCACTCCTCAGCACTCGTATGTGTTTGCAATCTGTTTGATGTTCGTCTGCATTCCCAGCACTCGCTCGTTTGTGAAATATTCTTCGTTTGATTCTCCCTGGAAGAGTTGTGTTTCTTACTGGGGATTCGTTGCTCGTATGTTTTCCCCAACACTCGTCTGTGTTTGATATTATCTTGTTGCTCGTCTGCATTCCCTCACACTCGTCTGTGCTAGCTTATATCCATATGTACTGATTTGATAATCACTCCAATGCTTGTCTGTATTGGATCTTTGGTACTCGTCGGTATTGCTACTCCAAATGCTCGTCTGTGTTGGATTTCCTGTATTCGTCTGTATCAGTGGCGGGTATTCGTCTATATCATCGCCTGAAGCGCTCGTTTGTGTTTCTTAGATCATCGTCTGATATTCGTTTGTTTCACTGAATTATGGCACTCGTATGTGTTCTCTTGATGATCATCCGATACTCGTCTGTGTTCAAGAGGTTTGATGTCCTGACGGTGGGATTAAACGTCAAAACGGTTACTGGTCCTGGCGTAACAGGTTTATGCGAAGGAGGTTCGTCTGTCTCAGAGACCACTTATCTACGCAAGATTTGTGAGGAGGGTTCGTCCAATCCTAATGTTGCACCTGGCGTAACAGGTTTGCTCAAAGAAGACTCGTCTGTCTTAGATCATATATCCACGGATAATATATGAAGAGGGTTCGTCTATCCTGATTATGCATGTCTATCCCACAGACTTAAGTGCATCATTGGTCCTGGCGTAATAGGTTTATCCGAAGGAGATTCGTCTGTCTCAAGTCATATGTTTTGGTAAAATGTATGAAGAGGGCTCGTATGTCCATTTCCCGGCGTAACAGGTTTGTTTGAAGAGGGCTCTTATGTCCAGTTCCTGGCGTAATAGGATTGTTCGAAGGAGACTCGTCTGTCTAGGTTTTCCATCCGAAGTAACAGTTCAGGTTGGAAGGAGCTCGTCTACTTTGTCCCCGCTTCAGTCGCCAAAGCGTCATTTGGTTGGGTTTATTTCCCATTTCTGTATTCTCCAGTAGAGTGCAAATTTCAGGTCTTCTTGGTATTCAATCACAGTTTATCTTGAACGGTCGATAGACGTGCTACCGTCCTTTTCAGATTAACAGTTGCTGGAATAGGGGCAGTTGTAACATCCCAAATTTGCCCTCTCCTTTTTATCATCGTCATCATATCACAATCATCATCAGCATGTCATATCCTTAGCATATTGCATAGAAAAATTAAGCATAGTACTTGCATGTTCCAGCATAAGGCATATGATCAATCATCAGGGAAATTCAAAGCTCACAAGGCCTGTTACAAGTTTGATATCATGGTCAAAGCCTTATAAGGGATTGAGGATCAAAATCAGGTCGAACGGTTGGCGCCGGTTTATTCCTGAGATTTCCCACCAAAAGGAGGGAAAATTCAAAATTCATTGGCGTTAACCGGTTAACGCTTTGGTTAACCGGTTAACGGCTGCGAATTTTGAATTCCAGCAGCAATTTCGACATGTGCTTTTGCTCCAAATTTTTAATTTTCTATTTTTTTATTCATTTGAATCCTTAATCACAGCCTAATTCCATTAATCCAAGCCTAATTCCATTGCTAAATCCTAATCACATTACCAAACCATATTTTTTGGATCCCAAGCCTAAATTTTGGGTCCCAAACCTAAACCATATTTAATCCATTTCCCTCCAAACCAAGGGGGTGCTCTCTCATTTTTCATTCTTCATTCTGAATTTTCACTCTTCTCTCTCACTATTCTCTCATTTTCTCTCCCACATTTTTTAAATTCACTAAGAGTTCCTGTTTGAAGATCACATAACCTTACCTTAAGGTGTGTAGATCTTGGAACCAGACCTCCATCCATAGCTCCTTTTCATTATTTTGCATGTTTAATTGGTGATTCAGATCTGGTTTGGGAATTAGAAGTGCTTTTGGATCCAAAATTCTGCATCAAGACTCTTGGCTTGCATTTATTTTGCATGGAGTGTGAAGCTTAGCACCGGATCTTCAAAGTTTTCCGCGAGATCTCTTATTTCCAGCTCAAACAACAATTACCAAAGCGTACCTCGGCTTTGTAGGTTGGTTTAATTCAGATCTAGATCTGTTTTAGCTTATTTACATGCTTGTGCTTTAGATCCACCATGTGCTTGCATATTTGCTTGTGTTGCTTGAATTGATGGTTGATTTTGTTAGACGATTGCGCGGATCTAGAAGGGGGGTTGAATAGATCCCTTTTTAAAATTTACTTTTCAAAATTAAGTTGAAAAAGTATTGCGGAAGTTTCCCAGAAAATCGTCTAGTTCAAATTAGAAGTCATCGGAGATCGGATATGCGTAAAAACCAATTAGCATGAAATGATGACTAGAAGAATTAATATTGCACAAATGATTCACTTGATAATTCAGCAATTGATAAAACTATTCTTAAAAATGATATGAAGAAGAAATTAAGCACAATCAAATTGATTTTGTGTGGTTAGGCTTTTTACCAAACAGTTGGAGTGCACACACCGAGGACAATTTTGTTGTATCAAATAGTGCAAAATTTTACCCACTCTAGTTATCACTTTTGAGTGTAACAATTTATCAAACACTTTGAATGCACTAATTTGATACACCAAAAATTTTAAGCACACAATATCAATATGAATAAAAGTAAAATTTGAGAAATGAAAACAACACAAGGAGTTTGCTGAGGCAGTTCCTTCGTCGTCCTCGCTCGAAGTAATCTGCCCCCAATTCGAAATTGAATTGGGAAATTTTATTAAATCGCAATTTTTTTACAAGAAGAGAAATAAATGAACCAACAAATCAAACCACATTGAATATGCTGTCAAATCTTCTTCTTGTCCCTTGATCCAAAGTAGAATCAAGTCTTCCACGCGTGTCGAGAAAGCCTCCGATTAATTGCTCCCTTCTGGCAAGAATTCATGATTCTCCAAACTTTGAGCACGACTGAGTTTCTCCAACACTTGTGAACCCACAAAGACCTTCACAATCCTCCGTCTACCGTGATATGAGAGAACGATCCACTTGATCTTCAATCTACCTCACTCGGCTGAATCTACGAACGATCGATGTGTGCAAAACCCCCAAATCTTCAATGGTCTTGGAGGAGAAAACCCTTCAGATTTTTCTAAGGAAAACCCACACACTCTAAACCCAATCTGAAAATATAATTCATGATTGAATGTTATCTTTGAAACAAGCACCGTAATCAAACAAAGATTGTTGTGTGTGATTGTTGATTGATGCAAGGATGAAGAAGATAAAGAGAGCTATGTGTATATATTTCACTTTCCTTGTTATCTTCTCAAATGAAATAAATAGCTATTTATATTGGTTAGAGAAAGAAACATAAGAGAGGGAAAAATTAAATGAAAAAAATTAGTCAGCACAGTAATGAGCCGACTCAAATCATTAAATGAGTCGGCTCAAAATAACAAATGAGCCGACCAAAATAAACAGAGAGGCAGCCTGTTGAGACCCATGGAAAATGAGAAGAAAAGATTTCTTGATGAGTCGACTCATGAAGGGTTTTGAGTCGGCTCATCCATACCCATGAGTTGACCAAATGTGATACATCAGGCAGCCTGTTTGGACCCGTGCGTTTGCCACCAATTTAACACTGAATGAGTCGGCTCATTGATTAATTTGAGTCGGCTCATTCAGTTCATTTTTCCAAATTTGCCAATTCTTGCTTTTTCATAGAGAACCACTTAAGCTTTCATTCATGCCAAGTTTTTGACACATTAAAATCATGCCATGTCACACAAACTCCCCCTTTTTGATGATGGCAAAAAATTTATGAATCAATCGCCATATGTTGGTGTAAAGCTCCCCCTGATTATGTGACCCGATCTTATATACATCAATATCAATATCATCTCCCCCTTTGACAACATCAAATAAAAGATGAAACAAATGAGTTAATCTACCAATGGAAATAGCATGCAAAACCAAATGTCAAATGAGAAACCAATTGCAATAGAAACACGCATTCACAAACACACAATTTGGAAAAGCGAGTAAAGATAGTGAGAATAAACAAAAAAATTGAATTAAAGAGAAATAAGAGTTTATACAAACAAAACATAAACAACATTCATAATCATCACAAGTACATATTATGCAATGATTCTCTCAAGGATGTGGATTACGATCCCTAGTGGAAGGGTAACGGCGACGATAAGTGATGGGATGTGAGTCATCCATGTCGGTTTCAGTAAACTAAAGAAAAATATTGTTGAGAGAGTTGAAGGCAGTGTCCTGAGAAACCAAATGATCCTGCAGCGCAGTGTACCGAGTGTCTTGAATGGACACATAATCGGCAAAAGCGGTATCTTGCTCATTTAAACGCTGTTCTATCTCAGTGTATCTCTCAGTCTGAGTTGTGTAGTAAGCTTGCTGTTGAAGTTGCATATTTTGGAGCATAGCCATGATTCTGGAAGGATCATCTTGTTGCGGTTGAGATGGAGGAGCAAATCGAGTAGTAGTGTTTGTCCACCCGGTGTGTTGCCATTCACCCCATACTTGATTTTCATAGGAATCATTTGATGGTATGCCATGCCACTCTTTGTTGTCAGCGGGAAAGTCTTCATTAGGAACCTCATTTGGTTCATTTTGGTCTTCAAGATCATCCCCATCAGAATTGTCTACTATCGGTTGATTTTGATCACTTCTTCCCACATACCGATACCGTATTTCTTGAGAGTCCCATAAGACTTAGGGTCTTTTGCTGAAACCAATTTGTGTCCAACACGGACACCAAAGGTACATCAAAACCAACAATCTCAGCTTTGTCGATGATCTTCTGAATGATGGAAGGATATGCAAGAGCAACGCCTTTCTTTTCCTTTAAGGCAAAAATGCGACTCGCAAAATAATGAGGCCAGTTGACTTTGACCTTGTTCTGAAGAATATATACCAAATGAACTTCACTCATATCAATACGAGAGTTGTGGGCAATAATCCAATGAAGGATACGATCCACCGGCTTAACTTTTCCAGTAGTAGTGGTATTCGGAAATAATTCGGAATTAACAACGAAATCAACAAAAGGTTCTTTAAGCATACCATTTAGTTCAGAACGAAAGGTGTAATTCTCCACTTGAGATGTATCGGTCATCAAGATACTTGCTTCCTCAGGATCAATGCGAAACAAATCTTTCCACACTTGAGCATTAACCGCAAACATTCTAGAGCCCATACGGAAGTTGAATTCGAAAGCCTTAAAAGTACCTGTCACTCCCGAAGATTTGCATCCCGGTACAAGCGCGAACGGTCGGCGAAGATAGAGAATGAAATGAAGGTAAATAGAGTCTCCAGCTAGGCATTTTTATCCCGAAGGAAAGGTAATGCTACATAAACCTAGGAAAAGATGGATAAGACGGTTGCGAACCAGGGAAACTGAGAAAGGGGGTTGGTTACAACCTGGGAAGGTATTAGCACCCAGATTGTTTGTCGTACCTGACGGGATCCACGCTTGAAAGTTTGTGCTTAAAGGGGTAGTGTATGTTCTATTTGTGTGCAAAAGCTAAGAAAAGAAATATACAGGTGTCAGTGCAAAAGGTGAATTGCTCAGGAACTGAGGCTTAGAAAAGAATGCTGAAAGAGGGGGAATACAAAGAGACTTTTGTTCGATAACAGTTAAGTTATGCCTACGTATCCTCTCGTGCAATGAGGAAGTCAGAACACCGTAGTTCGACTTAAAGATACTGAA
Organism: Lathyrus aphaca; assembly: GCA_963966055.1. Taxonomy (NCBI): domain Eukaryota; kingdom Viridiplantae; phylum Streptophyta; class Magnoliopsida; order Fabales; family Fabaceae; genus Lathyrus; species Lathyrus aphaca. The sequence continues at coordinate 378,189,777 of OZ014519.1, read as the reverse complement.
AAATAAATTGACTGTGAACTGTCGGCTAGTCTATGCTCAAGTGTATGACTCGTCTGACTCGAGTGCTAACTATCTTGCATTAGACGGAACAAGCAAGTTCTCGTTTATATAATGAGTGTGATGAGAAAAGAATCCCGAAGGAGACGATTATTGTTTGTTTTTGTGTTTTCAGTTTTGTTATTGGTTTTGGTGTTTTGCAAAAGTTAATGAGCTTTAGCCTAAATCAAGGGTTATAAACTCATTATATCCTCCCTGATTAGGGATAATGAGCCTACTTAAGTGTGAGATAAGCATCTCAACTCAATAACCATGATGATGTATGATTAAGATCATTAACCTACTTGTGATTATTTATATGTTTTTGGGTTTTTGTTTAGTGTTAAGTAATGAGTTTAATATCTAATCATAGATTAGTGAACTCATTACACCATCCTAATAGAAGGATAATAGATGAGAACACTTAAGCTGAGGAAGATACCTCAACTTAATCCATGGTTAGGGATTAAATTCATTATATAACAAACCTTTATTAAGTGGATTTTAATTAAGGGATGAGATTAAGAAATGGATTTTAAGTTTGTAAGACAACTTGAGGGGGACTTGTCCATTAAACACTAGGGTTAGTCCTTCTTAACCCTAAGGAAGAATTAGAATCCTAATGTAAGGCCCAATTTACAAGATAAAGTCATAGTGATTATTAATGTGTTTGTGTCGTACCCCGAAAAATACAACCTTACGCGATCCGAAAAGACGGGAGCCGCGCGCCGGACGGACTGAAGAGTCGCCACCTAATTCTATTTATTCCCGAAGAGGGAAAGGGGAGATATAGATACAACCCGGGAAGAGAAGGATGAGGACAAAGGTCAACGAAACCATTGCCTGGGTTCGGGAGTCGGTTATGCAGGGGGAAGGTATTAGCACCCCCTACATCCATCGTACTCGATGGGAACCATCTAAGTTAACGCGCGCGAAAGGATGTCTATGCTTAAACGGACTGCTTGCTAGAGGGAAATGAGTTGAATTATAAGTTAGATTGGACCTAGGTGCTCGGAAAGGATTGAGATCCTCGTGCCTACATACTCCCGTGAGCAATGGGAAAGTCAGAGCCTCGTAGTTCGGCCTACTAAGGGTAATGGATGTTGATTTTATTACCTTCCGTCGATGAAAGGGTTTAGGAGTTGAAATGCACTAAAGACTATGGATAGTTTATCTCGCCCAACAAGACGAGTGTCCTACGTCGAAATAATCGGAGCGAGTAATGAGAGCTCGTTATCCTCCTTTCTACCGCTTAAGGCTCGTGGCGTACAGATCGTCTCGTATTATTAAAGTGTTTTATTTCCTAAAGCCGCTTGACGTTGGATCAAGGGTTTGGATCTAATCGAAACATTTTTTTTTTTTTTAGGTTTAAAGGGTAAATGCAATTGGAGGTTATTTTTGTGGTTTTGTTAGCGAGGCACGAATCGCTCGGCTCGCAAAGGTGGAGTGGATCCTAAACGAAAAAGATAACTGAAAAATAAAGTGCAAGTGTGCAAGTGCAATCGCTTGGCGTTGGACCAAGGATTCGGAATAAAATATGTAAAATAAAGTGCGTACAAAATAATGGGAGAGGGGTACAAAATAAATACAGGGGATTGCGAGAAATAAAGAGGTCTCGTTGTAATTAGCCCAAGAGAAAGCGTGTGTGCAGTGTGTTTGAACTATTTGAAGGCGTTCAGCCTGTTTAATCGGGACGCAACTATTTGAAGGCGTTGGACCTTTTTCGAGCGCAACTATTCGAAGGCGTTGGACCTTTTCGGGACGCGACGAAATTTGGTTCGTTTACTACCTTAGAGCCGATTTAATGAAATCGTTCTATGAGGAGTCGAATCGTAATTTAAAATGCGATAATAAAATGAATAAATTGAATCGCGAAATATTAAATATTATAATGAATTGAATAACTAAATAAATTAAAAAAATAATGAATAAAATGAATTAAATTATATTACAAGTGTTTTTTGTTCAAAAATAAAAATAATAGAATAAAATAAAAGAGGGCCTCATATTGACCGCTCATCACCGATTAAATGTAATCGGGCGAAAAACGGCCTTTTATAATATCATCGGCCCGGAAATAAATAAAATTCCAATGAAAATAAAGAATAAACTATTACTAACCAAAATAAATAATTCTAACTATTAAAAAGAATAAATTTCTCAACATAAATAAAACCATAATAATAATAATAAATAAACAAATAACAAAACAAGAGAATATATGTGTGATAGTGGTGTGTATGCAGCAAATTCGGGTGGGCTAAACCCAGATCCAAAAAGAACATTATGAAAATAATAAAAAAAAAATATATATATGTAAAAAAGCAGAGGGTGGTGCGTGTGGCAGATGTGTGGAATATCAGTGGCTTAGAGCCCAAAGCAACAATCAGTAAGCTTTTTATACAACAAATTAAAAATAAAAGGAACACTCAATACATTGAAAAATATCAGCAAAAAAAAGAAAGAAAAAAAAGTCAAATCCTCACCCCTGTTATCGTTCACACTTGCGATGGAAGACGACGGCTCCACCTCTCTGCGGCCGGTGATTTCTGTTCAGTCTCCGTCTCTGTATCACTCTCAACCCGCGAGAGCCGTGACCTCCTTCGGCCTGTGATAATTTCACGGAAGGATCTCTCGAATCGTCTTCGTTCTTGTTTTTTCAATTTTGGTTTGTAAAAAGGGTGAGGTATTCACGGCGTGGTGGATTGTGAGGGTTTCGGTGTATGGCTTGAAGTGATGGTTTGGATGGTGTTGATGTTTTCGTTTTAGGGATTTTGAAGGTGGGTGTTGAGCAATTGATGGTTGTTTGAAAGGTGGTTTAGTGATTCGAGGTATGTGTCCGTGTTCGTGAAAAGGATTCGATTTAAAGGAATAAGTGTTCGTAGAAAGGTTAATGATGGTATGTGAATCTGGGTTTTGTATGGTAAGTTCTGTTTTGGGATGGTGGGTGTGCGTTTTGCGAAGGTTTGCGATTGATTTGCGTTTTTTGCCGGCTGTGTTTTGGTGTTTATGGCAGTGGTGTAAAGGGTTGAGGGTCTATAAAAAGATGACGGTAAGTGTTGTTCATGTGTCTGTTGATTGAATGAATAAAGAATCAAGATTATTTCTTTTGTTGTTATGAAGAAAAGAGTAAGAGCAGAAGAAGTTAGTGAAGAAGGGTCTGCATTTTCGTTCTGTGTTAAAATTGTTTTCTCTCCCCTTCATAATGAGGATGTAGGAGTGTTTTTATAAGAGGATTACAAAGGGCATAAATGAGAAGTTGGAGTATTGGAGAATCTTGTGAGATTTGCAAGCTGGAATTTGTTATAGATTTGTTTGTTGCCGTGATGCTGCAGAAAAGTTGGTTGGAGATGGATGAGATAACAAATGGGGTCCACAGATTGATGCTGAGATGGAGGCTAAAATTGGTGGTTAAGAATTATAGTAATAAAACAATTTACAGATGTATCTTATGTGTGATACCAAATGTGGTAGTAAAAAGAAAAAAAGGAATTCTTGCGAATGTGGGGTCACGGGGTAGTGTTTGTATTCTTTTGCTCAGTTTCCAATCCTATTCTATTTCTCAAGTTTGCTAATGATACATATATATACAAAATTGTAATAATTGTAATAATAATAATAAGATAAAAAAGTAAAAATAGTGATAATAAGAAGAAATTATATCATAAAAAAATGTTAAATGACAAGAATAACATAAAAAGGTAAACACAATACTAATAACAATATTAAAAAGCCAATGATAAAAATAATGACGAAAAATGATTTAGTAATTATAATAGGAATGGTTATATATAAAAAATAATGATGGTAATATTAAGGAAATTAAACAATACTAATAATAATATGAGTGATTATAATTGACATAATAGAAAAGGAAAATACTAATAAAATAATAATAGAAATAACAATAGTGGTAAAAAAATATTAATATTAGAATATGACAAGAAATAGAGATTTTTTACTTTTTGATAATGAGTTACAAAAAATTACACTTATATTAATATGAAAAGAGAATAAGATGCATTTTTCGAATATTTGACAGAAGAATAAAATGGCACATATTTTTTTGATTTTTTTGAGATATTAAACCGTAAAATAAAATAGTGCGGGTAGGACAAATTTGGGGTATGACACTTTGATTAAGAGGTTTAAACAAATTAAAGGTTTAACACTTAGGATTAAAGTTATACACTCCATCCTAAGAGAAGGATGCAGGCATAACCCTAATTCCAAAGTCCTAAAACTTTAACAGTTTAGTCTCTGATTATTGAGATGAGAAGAGAGTCTCAAGGAGACTCAAAGGTAAAAAGTATAAGGGGGACTAATCTTCAAGGAAGACACCAATGGAAGAAGCAGATGAAAGGAGGAGGAAGCAAGAGAAAAAGTTACTTACTTCATTGAAGAAGATAAGTAACTTAAAGAAAGAAAGTGAGAGAGATGGAACACAAGTGAATCAAATTCACTTCAAAGAAAAGTTTGAATGCAAATGAAAGAGATAAGAAGAAGTGAGAGGTGAAGGCAAATCCACCTCCCAAAATAACTTACCAAACCTAAAAGTGTTAGTATGGATGCATAAGGTGTAAAGCATAAAGAAATGAAGTGAAATGAAATGAGATGAAATGACCAAAGTTAGAAGTGTTTATGCAATGAAAATGTCACGTGAGATGATGCAAAGGCATACAAAATGCATATGTGTTATTATACAAAGATGGGATGCAAAGGAAGCATGCTTCGAAGTTTGAAAACACATGAAAGCTTATGAAATGAAATGAATGCTAAACATGGAAAATGAATGAAGAAATGATTGATCAAGGTTCTAACATGTCCTAAGATGTCTAAGATGACATATGAATGCATGAAATGTCATGGCAAGTTCATGTAATGATGCATATGCAAGGTGAATGCAAATGAACATGAGAAATTAGGGTTATATGGACATATAAGATGCAAATGGATAAAACAGAAGAAAATGACATGCCAAAAAAATTGAAATTAAGCTCAAACAAACCCTAATCCCATACTAGGTCACACCCCAAAGGAGAAGTTCAGAAGCCTAACCAATCAAAAGTTATGATTTTCCTAAGTTTTCTAGGGTTTTTGGGTGGTTCAAAGGGAAAAATGCAAATTAATTTGAAAATGCAAGATAAATTCATGAGGAAAAATACCCATAAACTACATGCAATATGTAACACAATGCAAAAACAATCAACTTCAAACTCTTCTTGGTTAGGCAGAAATGATTTTTCAAAGTTAGGGTTAATGTGGTTTTAATGACCCTTAATTCAAAGAAAATTGGCAAATTATGATCAAACCTAAAAAGAAATTTGTGTGAAGAGTTTGAAAATGTTTCTAAATGCATTGGGATGATTCATGATTTATTTGGTGATTTTTAGATACCTAAATGTATTTTTAATTAATTAAAATACTTTAATTAATTAAAAATAACATTTAAATATTTTAAAAAAGCTTTTTTAATGCAAAAAATAAAATAAAAATCATTTTTGGATGAAGAAAAATATTTAAAGTCAGAATGTGAAAGAAAATATTTTTTTGGATGCTTTTTGATATTTTAAATAAATTGGGAAATAAAATGCAATAAAAATGAATTAAAAATTATTTAAATGAGAAGTATGCAGATCTGATGGTCCAAATTCAAACTAAAAAAAGGGAGGGAATTGACTGGCGCGCAATCCTATGGTCAAAATTCAAACTGGCTAATTAATTTGATTTTATATTAATTAAATGGATTAATGAACTAATGGCGCATCTGGACCACTCATTGCCTAACCCTAATCAAGATCTAAGGGCTACAAATCAATATGGGGATTTAATCAAGGTTTAGCCCTAATTATTTTCAGGTGACCGGAGCTAAGCTCCTGTCATCTTCTCCGGCCATCCAAATTCTGAAATCACTCCCTAGGCCACCTCAGGCTCCCAAATGCTCCAGAATCACTCATCAAACATCAAAAAACAAGAATCCAGGCACTAAAAACATTTATCATGCATCAAAAGAGAGAATCGAAGCAAGAACATTTCACGGGAAAAATTTCAGAACATCATGAAATGCTTAAAACTCAACCATTTTCAAAAGTAAAAACATCAGCATGATCCGGGAAGCATAAGGAATCATTTAGAAACTTAAAAAAGAAGTTCTGGAAAAATTGTTCATCATAGCTACCTGAGATGGAGCTTTGTATTCTTGAGCTTTCTGGGCCTTTCTTTTGTGCAAACCACCTCCTTTGATCCCTCTAAGTCTATTGTGATGCTTGGAGTGAGTTTATTTTGGCTGAATCAAGAATTCCAGTTCTGAGTATGCAGAAATCGTATTTTGGCTTGAGGGTGTTTTAGGCTATGGTGATGGGTGGGAAATGATCCTTAGGTCATGTGGAGATGATTGGTGAAAAAAGATTGAAGTTTCAATGGTGGTGTGATGAATTTCGAAGAAGGGAAGTTTTTGATGGATTTTGTGAATTCTGAGTTGTGGGAGTGTTTAGGCTCTTGTGTGTTATGAAATGGCTTGCATAATATTTGTTTAAGCCAATGGGATTGCTCAGAAAGTTGTTGTGGCACAGGCTGATTGGTATGGGGTGTTTTGCAAAAAAGTCAATTTTTGTGTACTTGAGGTATGGGCCATGGAAGGTCTGTTTTTTTGGGGTGTCTGGCCTCACCAAGATTCATGGAGAGCCATAGAATCAATTTGATGCAGCTGGCACAAGTGGATGGAAGGATCCGATGCATTTTGCAAATTTTGAGAGTTTTGGCCCTTTTGAGATTTCTAGAAGTTCAAGTCATGCAAACCCTAGGTTCAATGCACAATTCTGATTGTTTGAAGTTCATTTGACATATTGTGAAGTGTTTGTGCACATTAGAAGTCATTAGAATGCTTGAACATGCCAAAATGCAAAATCCCTCTTTGACATGAAACTTGAAATTATAGGATTTTCGCCAACTTTGAAAGGACATATCTTGAGTTCTATGATGAATCAAGACATGTTTTTGTACTTTTTGAAAAGGGAAAGACCCAATCTACAACTTTCATGACCAAGAATTTTTCATTTGAAGCATTTTTGGTTATGAAAGAGGAGGTTGAAAAACCTTCCCAAAATGGAAAGTTTGCATTTCAAGTCATTTCCAAAAATGGTAAGTTTGCAATTGGCTCAAAATTATTCAATCTTGTTAACTTCCAACCACTTCTAAGATCAAATAAAGATCATAGAACTTCAATTTGATGAAAATACCCCTTTGGTTCCATTGTTGGGGGCCTCAAATGCCCTGATTTTGACTTAACTTGCTCAGGAAGTTACCCAGTGATCAGATGACTTCCACAATGATTTTCTTCATCAAACTTGGTACACATGATCCTTATGACATATAAAAACCATTAGAAACAAGAATGACTAAAAATTTTGGAGTTAAGGCCTCTGAAACCAAAACCCTAATTTTGGTCATCTATGTAGTGAAACCCTAGCTCTGCTTCCATGCCTTTGCCAGTTCTTGTGATCCCTTGACTTTCATGAACTTTGAGGAGCATAATATGATGGTAGAACACACATGGACCCTCTTGGAGAGCTTTAAGACCTTTTGGATGGCTCAGATGGAATCTTGGATTGCTCAGATCACAAACCCTAGATGCAGATGAACTTGAACTTATGCAGTGAAGCAAAAATGCAATATGAGACGTAATGCTTATGTTAATGCAAAAATTAAAGATCACAAGCCATGGTGTGATGAAGAGTGAGGGAAAATTTGGGGTGTTTACAGTACCAACCAGACCAGCATAGAACATAACCAAATCCTCATTATAGTCGATATGACAGGATATAAAGGGATTTATACCTTGGAAGTCCATCATTTCAATAATGTGGGGAATGTGCATTTGAGTAGCTGTTGTTCTTGAGTATACATATTGAGAAACAACCTTCATGTTATTGAATCTCTTGTTGTAATCCTCAACCAAGTCATATGGAAGAAGAGACAAAGCACTGACAAGGAGTGATGATTGAGAAGAAGAGCCACATGACCTTTTACCTGTAAATCTTGATGCCATTGTTGAGAATATGTGTAACACGGTGGGAGAACTAACTTTAGTTAAATGTTGCGGATAGCAAGAGTCGCCACCGACTTTTATTTTATCCAAAAGGAAAGGACATAAAAGAACAGGAAAGACCTTAAAAAGATTTTTGGGTTCGGGGGGTAGGTTATACAAAGGGAAGGTGTTAGCACCCTTTATATCCATGGTTATCCATGGGCTCTTAGTTACTTAGCTCATTTTAAATTGTTTTGAGAAAGGTGTAGTGTGTGATTAAAAATTTTCTAAGTACTTTATAATGATCCTCGTATGGATGTATATAAAGACTTTGTTTTGAAAATTTGTTTGAAATGTGAAGTGTAAAAGAGTATTTTGAAAAAAATGAGCAAGTACTTAAGAGGAACCTACCCTATATTAAGTCTTTACTGTTCTTATATGGTATTTCAATGGTAAGACTATCCCTATTATTAAGGAATAGGTAGTCATTACCTTGGATGTTTAAGGGACATGTGAAGGGACATCTGAATTTAGGCAACTGCAAGGTGTCTTTAGCAATACGTAAGGACTTATCATCTTTTATTCGAAGGGACAAGATCATCTATCGTAGGAAACCTCTAAGGGACTTGATCTTATAAACTTAAAGGGACTCGATGATATTTTATGAAGGGACTTTGCTTAAGACACCTTACTTGACCTTAGAATTAGGCAACATGAGGAGTAACCCTAGAAAGTGTGAGATGGCGATCAAAGATCGACTTGCGTGTGTGCGTGTTTATTTTCGAGTATTTATCTTTTATTTAATTATCTAAATCCATATTATTACAGTTAGGTTATCACTCCCTATTTACTAACCATACAGTGAAATAATATAATTAAAAGGACGAAAAAGTAAATCTAAGCTATTACATCGCTCTGGGGCAGATACAGAAATAATCGAGCGAAAATAAATTACATATAATATAAACCTATACATTTTTCTAATAATTAAATAAAATAAGAATTAAATATAAAATAACAAAGCAACATTAAATAAATAATAAAGCAAAAAGAATAATAAGATTATATTAAAATAAAATATTAGGATTAATAAGTTAGAGAGATCTTTTTTTTTAAATTAGAAATTAATTAAAAGAAATAATATATTTAAATAATAATAAGAATAAAGCATTTACAAGAAGAAAAAAAAACAAATTATAAAGTTATTATGAAAATATTCTAATTAGGGTTTACAAAGTAGGGTTAGAAACGAAATTAGGTCTTTTAAGCAAAATTAGGATTAATTAAGAAAAATTAAGGATTTATTAGTGAATTTATTAAGAAAAAGAATGAGGTTAATTAATTATTATAAAAATATTATATATAGAAAAGTATATAAAAAAATGTTTTTTTTAGGAAGAAAAAAAATGATTAACTTAATAGGATTAGGGTTAATGGTGATTGGGTATTTAATTGATTTTAATTAAATGTTATTAATTTATTGGTTAGAATTATAATATTAATTAATTAACAAAACAAAAAAAAGAAAATTCGTTTAAAAAGAATGGTGGTGGCTGGGAATCGAACCCACCACCCTTACCAAATATGCTGCAAGTATAACCACTGGGCAGCGCGCACCTGATGATATCAATCCATCATCATTTTGTTTTATTGTTTCAATTTCCTGTATTTAGAACCAACCAATCGCGTCGTGCCACCTACCGTATTCAACCTCTGGCGCTGCAACTTTTCCTGCGAATTCAATTACGATATTTCCTGAGGATTTTTACGTAGCTAAACCTGTGATTTCATATAATACATAATATTCACGATTACTCCAAAATAAATACATAAGATCAATGCCCAGGTTCTGTAGGATTCAAAAATGTCCTTTAAAGTCTTTGAAAGTCTTTGAATCAAGAATCCCCAATTTTGAACCTAAAACCCTAACAATCGTAAGTTACACATCCGACCATGAAGCTTCGTGAAAATTATCTAGAAAGCATCTAAACTTCGAGCCAAACACAAATCAATGAGTGTAATTAGTTATTAACACGTAAAAATACAAAATCGAAAAAATCATAAAGCAAAGAAAATGACGGTTCGGATTATGCATTTTGGAATGATTTTGATGCTGTTAATGATTGAGACATGCTCAAAGTGTCTCAAGAGATCAAATAGAACCTTCAAAACGCGTGGAAAGAGCTTAAATCAATGGATCCGATTTTGAATTTTGGTGGAACTTTTAAAGTTTTGAACTATGCCTACAAGTCTCTAATCTCGTCCCTCTTGTGTTTGTATGAGTTGTATATATATAGTAGAACTCAATTAGGTCAAAAAACCACATCATATTTTGGACTTTTGGATAGTTAGAGATTGAAAAAGATATGCCTTCAAATATTGAAATTTTTTGATATATCCTTGCTATTTTTGAATGATCTGATTTTGTATAATTTCAATCACTTCTAAATGACCATTAAGACTTTCTAGAACAAAAATATCATCAAATATTCACACTTTTATATTTTATTTTGATTTAAAAAGATTTTTAATGTAAAAAATCATAATAAATAAAATAAAATGAAATGAATAAAAATTTGAATAAATAATTTTTAATTTGTGCATGATGTCATGGAAGTGTTTGGGTCAATAAAATGCAAGCCCATTTGGAGAAATTTGGTTCTAAGGTCCCATTTGCTTCATAAACCTCTAAAACATTTCCCAACTTTGCAAAGGCACAAATCCCTCAATTTTAATGCTATGAAGGTGTTATTAGATATTTTGGAAATCTTAAAGAATCCTCTAACCAACCTCTTTGGTCTCATGTCCATATCGTTTACCATTCTCAAGTTATGCTCTTTGGAAGTTGTTAACTTTTTGTTGACTTTTAAAATGACCTATAATGTCTTAGCTCATACCTTCCAAATGAAGAATTTTTGGGCTTGTCTTGTGAGACACAAAGTTGTAGAGAATTCAATTTCCTTCAAAATGAGCTTTGGATGGAAATTTTTTGATGAAGCATGTGAAAGTTATGGCTGGTCAAAGTTCAGTTGACTTTTCCTGTGAAAACCCTAATTTAGAAACTCCTGATTCTTGATGATCTGAAATCTCCTTGATGAATCATGATCAACCATTTATCAAATGATTAATTTTACTTCATATACTTGATGTTGGCAAAAAAACATGAAGTTTGACTTTGGCTTGACCACAGTTGACCTTAGTTTGACTTTTTAACTACTTTGACTGATTTTAGCCTATCTGATCATCTGACTGAGCAAACCTTTTGGGAAAGTCTTGAAACTTGACATGGGGATTCTTGAAAACATATAGGATGCTATGAAGCTCACTTTAAGTCTTGGAATCCCATTTAGCCTGATGGAAATAAAAACCCTAGTTTAAGATGCATTGCTTAGGAGGATGCATTGTGTGAGGGAATTGTCAAACGTTCTGACTAATGGTGAACCTTGTGAACCTTGTGAGATACCTTGTGAATATTGTGAACCTTAGTACACAATGTCTTGTCTTGGTGAGGGAAAATTTTGGGGTGCAACAATATGAAGCTATGAGAGAGGATTTTAGGGTTTGAGGTTGAAAAGAGAAACTTGAGAGAATATGAAAATATGATATGTTGGTAATGATAAAATGAAATGATAATGAGTTTTAATGAAGAAATCAATAAAGAAATCATAAATTGAAAGTCAAAAGTGGATGGAAGCATTGATGTGCAGACTTAGGGAGAGGTAATGGCATGCGGCGCGTCTTTTCAAGACAGCCACACATCAGTTGAGAAGACAATGAGCCGACTCAAATTAAAAAATGAGTCGACTCAATTTGAATTTGAAATGAGTCGGGTCAAAGAAGCAGAGAGGTCGACTCATGAGGTTCCATGAGCCGACTCATGAGTCGGCCTGTTGGGACCCGACAATTTTTTAACAAAGAATTCCACCAAAAACCACTTAAAACACCTCAAAACATGAAAATATCCTCATTTATGCTAATTATTTGACAAACAATCACTCATAATCCAAGAGAATAGAATAAATAGATAAATATACACACATAAGCAATGTAACACACTTTTACTATATATATATATATATATCAAGAATGAATAGAAATAACAAAGTAAAGAAGGATATTACCTTGAGTATATGAGAAATAGATGAACTATAACACTATACAACAAGATGTTAGAGAAAAGAGAAGTTGAACCAAAGAATAATATATAAACAAAGCAATGATTACTAAGATCTATCCGAGATGTCAAGAACACCAAGTTCCCTACGGATAAAGAAGAAAGGATCGGTAGCTAGTGGTTTTGTAAAAATATCGGCTAGTTGATTTACACTATCAACATGCTCAAACACCACATCACCTTTCTTTACACGATCCCTAAGGAAATGATTCCTTATTTCAATATGTTTAGTGCGTGAATGAAGAATTGGATTTTTGGTAAGATTAATTGCACTAGTATTGTCACACAAAATTGGAATTTGTTTGAGAGAGATATTGAAGTCGAGCAATTGTTGTTTTAGCCATAGGATTCGGGCACAACAATTTCCGTCTGCAATATACTCATCCTCTGCAGTTGATAAAGCAACAGAAACTTGCTTTTATCTATGCCAACTGATAAGAGAGTTTGAAAAGAAATAACAAGTTCCACTAGTGATTTTCCTATCCACTTTGCAACCGGCAAAGTCAGAGTCGGAAAAACCTACCGAAGAGCAATCACTACCCTTAGGATACCATAAACTAAACTTAGACATACCACAAAGAGACCTAAGTATGCGTTTAACTGATTTGAAATGTGATTCCTTAGGGAAATATTGAAACCTAGAACACATACATACACTAAACAAAATATCTGGACGCGATACGGTAAGATAAAGAAGAAATCCAATCATACCTCGATACCTTTTTATATCTACATCCTTACCCTTTTCATCACGATCAAGACTTGTCGCCGTAGGCATTGGTGTATCAATAGACTTGGAGTTTGTCATATCAAACCTTTTGAGCAACTCATTGCAATATTTAGTCTGACTTATGAAGGTTCCATTTTCAAGTTGTCTAATTTGAAGTCCGAGGAAGAAATTTAGCTCCCCCATCATACTCATCTCAAACTCACCTTGCATAGGACTTGAAAATTCTTTGACCAACTTCATGTTAGTAGATCCAAAAATAATATCATATACATATACTTGAACTAATATAAAATGTTTTCCTTCACGTTTAATAAAGAGAGTAGTGTCAACCTTTCCTCTTGAAAACCTTTGATTGATTAAAATTTTGCTTAGGCGCTCATACCAAGCTCTAGGAGCTTGTTTGAGACCATATAAAGCACGTTTTAGTTTGTAAACATGATTTGGGTTTTCAAAGTTTTCAAATCCAGGAGGTTGACACACATAAACCTCTTCATTTATATATACGTTAAGGAAGGCACTCTTAACATCCAATTGATATAATTTGAAGTTTTGTGAACAATCAAATGCAAGTAAAAGGCGTATAGCCTCAAGGCGGTCAACAGGAGCATAAGTTTCCTCATAGTCTATGCCTTCCTCTTGGTTATACCCTTGAGCAACAAGACGGGCCTTGTCGCGAATAATAGTTCCGTTTTCATCCAATTTGTTCCTAAAAACCCATTTGGTACCAATTACTCGATGATCTAGCAAAGGTGGAACAAGGTCCCAAACCTCATTTCTTTTAAATTGATTTAGTTCCTCTTGCATGGCTAGGAGCCAATTTGCATCAAGTAAAGCTTCTTTGGCATTTTTAGGCTCAATTTGAGATATGAAGGCATGATAAAAACAAAAGTTACTTATTCTTGATCTAGTAATGACACCCTTTGATATATCTCCAATGATGTTGTCGATAGGATGATCTTTTGATGTCTTCCATTCCAATGGTAGATCATTTTGAAAGGATGCTTGACCTTCATCTTTGAGACAAGACACATCAATCGGATCCCTATTAACAACATCCAGAAAGGGTTCCACACGAGAAATATCAATATCTTTAACAATATCACTAGAGGAGGAACCTGCACTAATAACAACACTACCTTTTCCGACAACATTAAGATAAGTTTCATCAAAAGATACATGTACAGATTCTTCAACTATAAGCAACCTTTTATTGAATATTCTATATTCTTTGCTTGAATTAGAGTATCCAAGGAAGATGCCTTCATCCGCCTTTGAATCAAATTTACCAATATTTTCTTTTTCATTATTTAGCACAAAACATTTGCAACCAAAAACATGAAGATGTGACACATTTGGTATTCTTCCTTTTAATAGTTCATAGGGCGTTTTGTTTAGAATAGGTCGAATAATGATCATATTCAAAACATAGCAAGCGGTGCTAATAACATCGGCACAAAAATATTTAGGAAGAACGCTATCATTAATCATAGTTCTTCCCAATTCCTCCAACACACGATTTTTACGCTCCACAACACCATTTTGTTGTGGTGTTCTAGGAGCGGAGAAGTTATGATCAATGCCATGGTTTTCACAAAAAATTTCAAAGAGATGATTTTCAAACTCACCTCCATGGTCACTTCTAATAGTTACAATTTTTGTGCCAAGTTTATTTTGAGAAAATTTGGCAAAAGTTTCAAAAGTCGAAAAGGTATCACTTTTACTAGCTAAGAAAATTGTCCAACAAAATCGAGAGTAGTCGTCAACAATAACAAAACCATAATAGTTCCCTCCTATACTTTTGATTCTAGAAGGACCAAAAAGATCCATGTGTAGATGTTCAAGAGGTCTAGAAGTAGAGACTAAATTTTTTGATTTAAAAGATATCTTAGTTTGCTTTCCCATTTGGCAAACATCACAAAGATGATCTCTAGTGAACTTTATGTTAGGCAAACCGACTACTAAGGTTTTGGACATAACCTTATTTAGCAAGTCAAAGTTGATATGAGCTAAACGTCTATGCCAAATCCAAGACTCTTCATTTTTGGAAATAAGACATTTAGGATCACTCAAGGTCATCGAATTCAAATCAAGCATATAAAAATTGTTAACCCTCAAGCCTTTAAACACATCCTCTTTGTTTTCATTATGTTCAATTATGCATCCTTCTTTAGAGAATGAGACATTATATCCCTTATCACATAATTGACTAATTCTAACAAGGTTATTTTTAAGACCCTCAACTAAAAGGACATTAGAGATAAATATAGAAGAGGGATTACCTACACTACTTTTGTCGAGTATAACTCCCTTGTTGTTATCACCATAGGTAACAAAGCCCTTCTTCTTAGACACAAAGTCATAGAATGGGGAAATATCACCTGTCATATGTCTTGAGCATCCATTATCAAGAAACCATCGTTTCTCCATAGTGTCATGTCGCTCCCACCAAATGACAACCAAAGGGTCAGAAGGGGTACAGACGCGAACGGTCGGCGAAAGAGGAAGAGAACACACAAGGGTGAACTCAGAAGACAAGAAAAGAGTCGCCAGCTAGGCATTTTTATCCCGAAGGAAAGGTAATGCTGCATAAACCTAGAAAGATATGGACAAGACGGTTGCGAACCAGAGAGACTGAGAAAGGGGGTTGGTTACAACCTGGGAAGGTATTAGCACCCAGATTGTCCGTCGTACTCGACGGGATCCACGCTTAAAAGATTTGTGTTTTAAAGGGGTAGTGTCAGTGCAATTTGTGTATCAAGGCTGGAAAGAATGCAAGTGTCAGTGTAAAAGAAGTGTGAAGTGTATAAGAGAAGTGTCAGTGTAAGAACAAAAATGAAATGCCCAAGATAATGAGGCTAAAAGAATATTAATGGAAGAGGGGGGGAATATACAGAGACTTTTGTTCGATAACTGTTAAGTTATGCCTACGTATCCTCTCGTGCAATGAGGAAGTCAGACCACCATAGTTCGACTCAAAGAGACTGAAAGATAAGTTGACTTGTGAACTGCTTGCTTGTCTATGCTCAAGTGTATGACCTGTCTGGCTCAGGTGCAAGTCAGCACCTCACACTTAATCACCATGATGTAGGATTAAGATCATTAACCTACTTGTTATTATTTAGATGTTTTTGTTGTTTTTGTGTTAGTGTTAAGTAATGAGTTTAAGCCATAATCAGGGATTAAACAGAATCATTACACCATCCTAATAGAAGGATAATAGATGCGAATGTTTAAGCTGAGGAAGACTCCTCAACTTAATCCATGATTAGGGATTAACCTCATGACAAAACAAAGCCTTTATTAGATGGATTTTAGTTAATGATAAGATGAAGAAGTGAGTTTTATGGTTTGTAAGACAACTTGAGGGGGACTTGTCCATTAACACTAGGGTTAGTCCTTCTTAACCAATTAAGGAAGAATTGGAACCCTAATGCAAGGCCCAAGTTACAAGCTTGATGTCTTGATGATTATTAGGTGAATTGATTAAAGGATTTAAACACATTAAGGGTTTAACACTTAGGATTAAAGTTATACACTCCATCCTAATAGAAGGATGCAGGCATAAGCTTAATCAGAAAGCCTTAAAGCCTTTAGGGTTTAGTCCCTGATTATGAGATGAGAAGAGAAAACTCAAAGAGACACAAAAGGTAAAAGCTAAGTGGGGGACTAATCAAACCCTAATTGTTATCATGCTTGGTCATTCCTAGGGTTTGTGGGGTTTAAGAAGGAAATCTTCAAGGAACCAACAAGGAGAGAAGCAGATGAGAGGAGCAAAGAGAAGCAAAACAACTTGCTTCACTTAAGAAGAAAAGTTGCTTGAAGAAAGAAGGTAAGATGAACAAGAATGAGCAAGCTCAATCCAATACACATACCAAATGCAGCAAGAGAAGTATGAAAGAGATGAAAAGTGAATGTGAGAAGTGAAGGAAAATTCACTTCTCAAACAACTTACCACCTGAAAAGTTAGCAAAAGAAATGAAATGCAATGCAAAATGAGATGCAATGTCATGATGCAAACCAAAACCAGAAGCATAAGTATGATGTTAATGATGCTAAGAGATGATTTAAACATGAGGCAAGGCATTAGAATGATCATACAAACATATGGATGCAAGAGAAGCATGTTTTGAACCATGGATGTTCATGAAAAGTTATGGAATGCAAAAGGCATGTAATGTGGCAAATGAAGGATGCAATGACCAAACATGATTCTAATATGTCTTAAGATGTATTATGAATCAAATTAATACATAAAATGTCATGGCAAGTCATGGTATGCAAGTAAATGGAAGATGGATGCAAAGGAAGGCATAAATTAGGGTTTATGATCAACACACAAAGCAAAATCCAAAACTAGAAGCAAATGACATGATAAAAATTTGAAAATTCAATCAAAGGAAACCTAATCCTATACAAACTCACTGCCCAAAGGAGGGGATCTAACTCTTAACTTTATGAGAGTTATGAATTTCCTAAGATTGCTAGGGTTTTAAGGTACCTTGTCAAGAAAAATGCAAAACTAATTGAAAATGCAAGATCAATTCAAGCCAATTTTATCCTATAAACTACATGCTATACAAGATGCAATGCAAAAAGAATCATTGTCCAACTCTCAATGGTTAGGCAGAAATGAATTTTTGAAGTTTGAAACAAAATGTTGCCTAATAATGAATTTAATTCCTTTGAAAATGATTAAAAGGCATCAAGAACAAAAAAGAAATTTGGTTTGAGAGTTGGAAAATGTTTCTAAATGTTTTTAAATGTTATGTGAATTTTTTTTTGTGATTTTTAAATACCTAAAAGTATTTTTAATTAATTAATTTTCATTAATTAATTAAAAATAAACTTTTAAATGATTTAAAAATAATTTTTAATGATAAAAATAAAAATAAAAATATTTTTGGGTTTTAAAAATTAGTGAAAACTTTGACAAAAATTTTCATAATTTTTAAATGCTTTTTGCTATTTTAAATAAAATATGAAAGATAAAACAATTTAAATGAAATAATAAAATAAAAAAATGAAAGTATACGCAGGGGATGGCCAGGATTTGATCTGGGCTTGGCTGGTTGACTGCGCGCCAGATCCAAGGGCCCATATTCAAATCTGGCTAAAATGGTTCATGAATTAATTAAACTGGATTTTAATTAATTAAACAAGGTTAGGGTTTTTAATGATGCATCCTGGCCATACATTCACGCGCGAGTCAACCCAGGTCAAACCAATCTACGCTCCACATTCAAACTACAATTAATGACATAATTAGGGTTAACAAGCTTCAGGTGACCGGAACAGTGGTTCTGGTCATCTTCTCCGGTGAACCCAAACCCTAGATTTTGCTACAAGTCACTAAACATGCAATTTCTTCCACAAAAATGATCTTCTCCTCAATCTAAACCTAACCCCTCTCCCAAAACTCATTTATTTTCACTCACAAGCTTGAATCGAAGCAAAGTATGAAACACGGGCAAATATTAAGAGGTACCATACATGCTGGTTTCTTCACCATTTTAAAAACTAAACACATATTCATGATCAGGGGAAGACATAACATCATATAAGAACTTAAAAATCAGTTTTTGGGAAAAAAGTTCTTCATGTTACTTGAGATGGAGCTTCTCTGATTCTGAGCTTCCTGGCCTCAAACTTTGCACAAACCTTCTCCCTTGATCCTCCTGATGATGGAATGGAGCTTAGAATGCTTTGAGAGTGGCTGGTTTGGGAGGTTGATAGAGTTCTGTTCAAAGAGGGGAGGAAATCGTGTTTTGATTTCAGGGAGTTTCAGGGCAGGGTGAAGGGTCAGGGATGATCAGTAAGACATGCTGAGATGTTCTGTGAAGTTTGTTTTGGTGTTTGTGTTCTGTGGAGTGAGTTTCGAATGAAAGTGCATAAGGGATGAAAACTTGGAAATATCGTTTTGAGAGAGCTTCAGCCTTGTGTGTGTGATGCAAATGAATCCTTGGAGTGTGTTTGTAAGGTCTGGATTGGGCAGAGAGTTGTTGGTGGCCTGTTGTGATTGGTATGGGCAAGTTGCCAAAATGTTAACTTGACTTGTACTTGAGGTATGGGCAAGTGTAGAGCAAGGACAAAGCATGGCTTGGATGCATCTTGAATCAAGGAAAGCTATGGAAAAGGTCTAGAGGCAATGCAGCAAGTGGATTAGGGTTTATGATAGATTTTGCAACTTTGATCAACTTTGGCCCTTTTGAAGTTTCTTGATCCACAAGTCATGAAAATGGACAAACCATTGATGCAATCTGACTTTTTGACATTGATTCATGTTTGTGTAAAGTCTAAAAGTCACTTTGAGGTCTCAATTTGCCTTGGCAAGGGATTTTGCAACTTTGCCTCTTTGGTAGAAAACTTGAAATTATGTGATTTTTCCCAACTTTGACAAGCCATAACTTTTGATTCAAAATGAATTAGAATGAGTTCTTGTACTTTTTGAAAAGGGAATGATCCATTATATAACTTTCATGACCAAAGTTTTCCCATTTGGAGCATTTTTGAATCAAAAAGCAAGGGTTGAAAAAGTTTCCCAAAATGGCAATTTTCCATTATAAGTCATTTTCCCAAAAAGTCAACTTTGCAAATGGCTTGAAATTCTTCAATTTTGTGAACTTCTAACATCTTCTATGATCAAATAAAGATCATACATAATCAAAATGATGATGAACACCCTTTGGTTGGGTCATTGAGGGCCTCAGATGCCCTGATTTTACACTGACTTGCTCAAAAAGTCAACTCTTGATTAGATGCCTTCCCCATGGAATTTCTTCATGAAAATTGATATGCATGATCCCTATACCATATAGAGACTAATAGCAACAAGAATGACCAAAAATTTGGAGTTATGATCTTTGAAACCAAAACCCTAATTCTAGGTCATCTGTGCAGTCAATCCTGGCTCTGCTTCCATGCCATTCCCAGTTCTTGTGATTCTTTGATTTTATTGACTTTGAGAGGATATAATATGATGCTTGAACATACATGGACCCATTTGAAGTGATTGATGACCTTTGGAGTGGCTCAAATGGCTCAGGGATGGATCAGATCACAAACCCTAGATGTAGATGACTTAGAAGCAATGCAATGAATAAAAAATGTGGTATGAGATGCTATGGTTGAGTTTATGCATATGAGAAGATCACAAGCCATGGTGTGAATGGGTGAGGGCAAATTTGGGGTGTTTACAGCTGCCCCTATTCAAACATGAGTTAGCTGTGCAGGATGTAAGCAACGTCTTAACAGGCGAACAAGATAACTTGTGGTTGAATACCAAAGACAGTCCAAAATTTGCACTCACAGAATGAAGAAGAAAAGGGATATAGATTGTAAAAGAAAATAAAGTATATTTATAAAGTGCGGGGAACGGAGGACGACCGTCGAGCAGAGGACGACTGCTGTGGAAAGAGTGATGACGGGGACGGCCGACATGCTGGGGATATAAGAGGTTATGATGGGGACAACCACCAAAATAAAGCAACAAAGATTCTCTGGGGATAAAGGATAATAGTGAATGATGGGGACGACCATCAAGTTCAAGGTATGAATAAAATAAATGATGAGGTACGGTCATCAAAGGCGAAGGACGGTCACCTAGCAGGGGACGACTGCTCTGTTGGGGAATAAGATGAGGAACAGTCATCAAAGGTGAAGGACGATCACCGGGCAGGGTACGGCTGCCGATAATAACACGACATAGGACGAATGCCGGATAAAAGGTCGACAATGGGGACGACCATCAGATAAGCATGATGAATGACGATCATCAAGAGGTGAAGGACGATCACCTAGCAGGGTACGGCTGCTCTGAAGGTATCATGACATAGGACGAATGTCAGATAACAAGATCAACGACGGGGACGACCATCGGATAAAATGATGAAGGACGATCATCAAGAGGTGAAGGACGATCACCTAGCAGGGTACGGCTGCTCAATTTCACGACATAGGACGAATGCCGGATAGAAAAGGGTTCCAAAAATGGAGACTCCGCTGGGGAGGGACGGTCATCCAAGGGTGAAGAACGATCACCTGGAAGGGTACGGCTGCCGAAAAGGGGTATCATGACATAGGACGAATGTCAGATAGAGAGGAAATAGTTCACTGGAATTGCCGGGACAAATAAACACGGAAGAGTGTCCATGTCCAAGAAATGAGAGGCATTAGTTTTTAGGTACGGTGTATAGATTAAAGATGCGGACGAGCATCCTAAGACTATGATACGGACGAGTATCAGGTAGAGACGAATACTGACACATGTTCGGAGACGATGATACGGACAAGTATCAACTAGTTATCAAAGAACACGGACGAGTGTTGATTCTGTGGGGACTCCTCTGGGGAATAGTAGACACAGACGAGTGTCTAAATTCAAGAAGACATAAGTGTATGGATTAAAGATGCGGACAAGCACCCTTAAGACTATGATACGGACGAGTATCAGGTAGAAACAAATGCTTGAAGCATGTTCTGAGATGATGATACGGACGAGTATCAACTGGTTAACAAAGAACACGGACGAGTGTCAAATCTGAGGGGGTTTGAGCGATATATACAAGATACGGACGGGTATCTGTATGAGTAAAATAAGTATGAGTGAAACACCGACAAGTGTCTAACTTGCTGGGGAAAATGACACAAACAAGTGTCAAAAGGTATATTATAAACAAGTATATGCTTTACAAAGTATTCAGGTAGTTATGTTGGGGAAGGTGACACGGACGGGTGTCAGGGAATCTGTATGGATATATGTATCTGTGAGTGCAAAGAGGACGCTTTGGCTTTCTACTTGGGAGGTGTCAAGAAGTATCTGTAATATATAAGTGTCTGTTTGTAAAGAAAACTCGGGCGACTTTACTGGGGAACCATGATACGGACGGGTGCCAAAAAGAGTGTGCATTTGTATTTATGAGTGTAAGGCAAATGCCTTGGCTTCCTGCCGGGGAATCTGGAGAGTTTTCTGTATATCTTTGATGAATTGTCAAAATTCACAAGTGTTTGATTCAGAACATGGCTTATGATTATGAAATATGTTTGATTTTTGCCGTAATGCTCTGTATTAGACGGAATGCTACGCTCTGCAGGGAGAATATGATGCGAATGCTATGATTATGCAAAAGATACTGATCCGGGATTCGGATCCCATTGCTGCGAAGATCTTTAGCTGATCTGCTCGAAGTGGACATCCCATCTGGGGATGAGATCATTGGTAGATCTGATAAGATATATCTGCTTGGGGGAATAGGTCAATGATAAACCTATTTTGGTAATGAGGGACCCAGCTGGGGTTTGTAGAAGCTTTCGTCACTCTGTTGTGGTTTTCTTCACGCGTTGCTCTTCCGGGTAGAGATTGACACTCTGTGGGGAGATGGTTCCCTGGCTTTTGTGCTTGGCTGAGGAGGAAATAACAAATGGCAACTCAGCTGGGGAGAAAGCACTCCTGGTGCTAAGACTGAATAGATATTGATTTGCCAGCTTGCTGGGGTGAAGCTTTCGTGCCCCATGTTGTGCTTTGAGTACCTGCAATCCTGAAAAGACATGGAAACGCACAAGTAATCCTGAGGTATCCCTTACCGGATTCCATCATAGGAGTTTAGACACTCCTGGGAGTAAGTATATTTCCTGCAAGCACGTATTCTTTAGAAGGGAAACATCTGTATTTATGCAATCAGTATTTTAGAGACATCGGACATTTTGCAAACGAAAATGGAACGTATAAGACAAAACGTGACTGAAAATCTGATTTTATTAATTCATGTGCCCTGAATTGGCAAGATACAGTCAGAGAAACAAATCCCCTAAAATGAGGAGATTGTTACAAATTGAGAAACAAAAGATGTTGGCAATGTTGATGACGCTTCAAGGAGTTTCCCTTTTGCTATGACTCGTATGACATTTGACGTTCTTCTCGTCTTGCTTTCTGAAGAAAGTTGATTTTGAACGAAGCTTGAACCTTTCGAAGCTTACCAGGTTGTAAATTCAAAATGCAGTCGTACGCTTATTCCCTTGTTTTGCGTGGATCGCCCTTTCGGGTTTTCAATCCACCGGGATACCCATTTTTGTCGGAATTGTCCAATGTGGCTTTTCAACTCAGCGGGTGTACAATTTTTATTGTTTATTTACCTTATTTTTGCCCGAGTCTCTTATTCTATTTTTGACTGGACTTACATTCTGTTTTTATGTCCAGCGGGTCATTTTATGCGAATTATTTTTTAACTGCATCTGAATTCACAGGGGACGGGAAGTCTTCACCATCCATAGTGCTGAGCATCAGTGCTCCACCAGAGAAAACTTTCTTTACTACGAATGTCCCTTCATAGTTCGGAGTCCACTTGCCCCTGTGGTCTGTATGAGGAGGGAGGAGTCTTTTCAGCACAAGATCTCCTACTTGGTACTCTCGGAGCCTAACTTTCTGATCGAAGGCTTTCTTCATTCTTTTCTGATACAGCTGCCCATGACAAATTGCAGCCAATCTCTTCTCTTCAATCAGACTCAGTTGTTCGTATCGGGATCGGACCCACTCTGCTTCATTCAGCTTAACATCCATCAGTACCCTCAAGGAAGGTAGTTCAACTTCAACAGGTAGGACTGCCTCCATACCATACACAAGCTGATACGGTGTTTCCCCGGTGGATGTTCTGATGGACGTACGGTACCCATGCAAGGCGAATGGTAGCATTTCATGCCAGTCCTTATAAGTGACTACCATCTTTTTCACAATCTTCTTGATATTCTTATTAGCTGCCTCGACAACGCCATTCATCTTTGGCCTGTAAGGAGAAGAGTTGTGGTGTTGGATCTTGAAGTCCCGGCACAGTTCTGCCATCATTTTGTTGTTCAAGTTGGAACCATTATCAGTAATGATTCGCTCGGGCACTCCATACCGACAAATGATATCTCTCTTTAGAAATCGGGCTACCACTTGCCTTGTAACATTTGCATAAGAAGCTGCTTCAACCCACTTGGTAAAATAGTCAATAGCAACCAGGATGAATCTGTGGCCGTTTGAAGCAGTCGGTTCAATCTTGCCAATCATATCAATGCCCCACATGGCAAAGGGCCAGGGTGAAGACATCACATTCAGAGGATTCGGAGGTACATGCACTTTATCCGCATAAATCTGGCATTTATGACACTTCCTGGCATAAGCACAACAGTCGGCATCCATCGTGATCCAGTAATAACCTTATCTTAGCAACTTCTAGGCCATGGCATACCCTCCTGCATGGGTACCAAAGGATCCTTCGTGCACTTCGTGCATCAATAAGCCTGCTTCTGTTTTATCAACGCATCTGAGAAGTACCATATCAAAGTTTCTCTTGTACAGGGAACCATCAGTGTTCAAGAAGAAACTACCAGCTAGCCTTCTTAATGTCTTCTTATCATTGGAAGATTCCCCAGGTGGGTATGTTTGATCCTCCAAGAAGCATTTGATGTCATGGAACCAAGGCTTATCATCTTTAACAACATCTGCTAAGAACACATATGCTGGTCTGTCAAGTCTGGATACTGAGATCCGAGGTACAAAGTTGGCAGCTTGAACTTTGATCATGGATGAAATGGTAGCCAGGGCATCTGCAAACTGATTCTCATCTCGAGGGATATACTCAAGCTTGACTGTTGTGAAGAAAGTCAGTAACCTTCTTGTATAATCCCTGTAGGGTATCAGATGATCCTGGTGTGTGTACCATTTGCCGTTGGTTTGATTAACTACCAGAGCTGAATCTCCGAATACAGTCAAAGTCTTGATCCTGAGGTCAATGGCTTCCTCAAGACCCATAATACAAGCTTCATATTCAGCTTCGTTGTTAGTGCAGTTGAAAGTGAGTTTTGCCGAGAAAGGCATGTGAACTCCTTTAGGTGTAATGAGTACTGCACCAACACCATGACCATTCATATTAACAGCCCCATCGAACATCATAGTCCATTTTTCTTCTGGGTCAGGCCCTTCAGTGTGAACAGGCTCTTCATGATCTTTTGCTTTTATGAACATGATGTCTTCATCAGGGAAGTCAAATCTCATAGGCTGGTAATCATCAATAGGTTGCTCAGCAAGATAATATGACAATACACTGCCCTTGATGGCTTTCTGAGATGTGTATTGGATGTCATATTCTGTGAGGATCATTTGCCATCTTGCAACCCGTCCGGTAAGTGTTGGCTTCTCAAAAATGTACTTAACTGGGTCCATCATTGAAACCAACAAGGTGGTGTGGGTCAACATATACTGCCTTAGTCGGCGAGCAGCCCACGTAAAACACATCATGTTTTCTCGAGCAGTGAATAACGTTGTTCACAGTCGGTAAATGTTTTGCTTAGGTAGTAAATTACATACTCTTTTCGACCAGACTCGTCATGCTGGCCCAACACGCACCCCATTGACTCTTCTAATACTGTCAAGTACATGATTAGAGGTCTTCCTTCAACTGGAGGCATAAGGATTGGAGGCTCTTGCAAGTACTCCTTGATTTTGTCAAAAGCCCTTTGGCAATCTTCGTTCCACCTGACCGTTTGTTCTTTTCTCAATAGCTTGAACAAAGGTTTACAAGTTGCTGTAAGGTGAGATATGAACCTTGAAATGTAGTTCAATCTACCTAGAAACCCCCGAACTTCTTTTTCTGACTTTGGTGCAGGCATTTCTTGAATGGCTTTGACTTTATCAGTGTAAACTTCAATCCCTTTCTCACTTACAATAAATCCCAGCAGCTTACCAGACCGCACCCCGAATGTGCACTTGTTGGGGTTTAACTTCAGTTGGTATTTCCTCAGACGCTTGAATAACTTCAACAGATTTACCAGGTGGTCTTCTTCTGTGAGGGACTTGGAAATCATGTCATCCACATAACATTCAATTTCTTTATGGATCATGTCGTGGAATAATGTGACCATAGCCCGTTGATAAGTTGCACCAGCATTCTTCAGTCCGAATGGCATCACCTTATAACAGAACGTGCCCCAGGGTGTGATGAAAGTTGTCTTCTCCATGTCTTCAGGTGACATCTTGATCTGATTATATCCTGAAAATCCATCCATGAAGGAGAACACCGAGAACTGAGCCGTATTATCAACCAATACATCAATGTGAGGTAAAGGGAAATCATCTTTCGGGCTGGCTCTGTTCAGATCCCGGTAATCCACACACATCCTCACCTTGCCATCCTTCTTAGGTACCGGTACAATATTAGCGACCCACGGCGGATAGCTAGTTACAGCAAGGAACCCGACGTCCCACCGCTTTTGTACCTCTTCTTTAATTTTCATTGCCATATCTGGGCGGGTACGGCGCAGTTTCTGTTTTACTGGTGGGCAATCTTCCTTTAAAGGCAGCTTGTGCATGACAATATCGGTGTCCAACCCTGGCATATCCTGATAAGACCAAGCAAAGACATCCACATACTCCCGAAGCATATCAATTAGCCGCTCTTTCACTGAATCCTGTAGGTAGGCCCCGATTTTAACCTCTTTCACGTCTTCTTCCGTACCAAGATTAACCGTTTCAATCTCCTCCTGGTGAGGAGTAATAACTTCTCCTCTTGCCTTAACAACCTGGCTAGCTCTTCAGGTAGCTCATAATCTTCTTCAACCCCTTCATCAGCTTGATTGATTGGATTGTCAAAGTCATACGAAGTCATAGCTGTGCTGTTGTCGGTGCAGTCTGAAAGGCTCTCTCTGCAAGGGTTTAGATTGTTCATTATAGTGATCGATTTTAATCTTGTTTAGAAAAAAAGTGAAATGAAGTTGTCATTTTGGAAAACATTGCCATTTTATTTTTTGTACAAAAAGAAAAAATGAAAAACAGTGAGTGGAAAAGGAAAAGACTCATTTGCAAAAGATGTCTGATATTCATTGATTGATCTGTTTGCACAAAATTACAAGATGGCCCGATTACAAAATGAGTCTTGTCATCTTGGGCAAGATGCAAGACTTGATGCATGCTTAAAAATACAAGAAATAATAATTACTCTGCAGGAGTAACCCTTATAATTTCCTGGGAAGACCAGTTAGGGACTTGGCTCCCCGAGATCTTTGGACGTATCCAGCTCTCCAGGTTGCGGTAGCTTTCTTCCTCGTCTTCCAAGTTGTTCACTGCATCCGGGGTGAGCATTCCCCCGCTGACAAAATTGGGCTTCTTGGCAGCCTCTGATTGATCTTGTTGAGTTGGTTTGTAACCCAACCCAAATCTGTCCTCCTTCTTCTCCACAGGCAACAGCTTGCCCCAGCCTTGGGCAGTCCCCTCTTCAACAACCTTCCTGGCTTGCTGATAAGACGTCATGGAGGTTCCCAGTACAGCAGATGCTTCATTAATGTTCAGGGCCTCAAACCCCTGGCTCATAGTTTCATGGATTTCTCCATCCATCTCAATGTATTTGTATGTAGCCAGATGGCTAACAAAAATGTCCTCTTCACCACAAATGGTGATGATCTGGCCTTCCCACTCGAATTTCAGCTTCTGGTGAAGGGTAGACGTAACAGCGCCAGCGGCATGGATCCAAGGTCTACCCGACAAACAGCTGTAGGCTGGCTGAATGTCCATCACATAGAAGGTAATCTTGAAGGTCTGCGGGCCAATCATCACAGGCAGATCAATCTCCCCTAGCACTGATCTTTTAGAGCCATCAAATGCTCTCACTACTAAATTACTTGGACGCAGTGCCATGCCATCATACTCCAGCTTCACTAAGGCTTTCTTTGGCAGAACATTGAGCGAAGACCCAGTGTCCACCAGTACATGAGACAGAACAGCACCCTTGCATTCTAGAGAGATGTGTAAAGCCTTGTTGTGGTTACGTCCCTCAGTTGTTAAGTCAGCATTGGTGAAGCCCAGACCATGACTGGTGTTGACATTAGCTACCACAGTTTCTAGCTGATTAACAATGATCTCCTCTGGCACGTATGCTGCGTGCAGGACTTTCAGTAATGCATTCCTGTGAGCTTCAGAACACATCAACAGGGATAATATGGAGATCTTTGAGGGAGTTTGGTGAAGCTGATCCACCACCTTGTAATCACTTCTCTTTATGATTCTCATAAACTCGTCTATATCTTGTTCAAAAGATGTCTTCTGAGTTTCCTTGATAGCCGACTCTTCAAATACCACACTCTTTCCCTTTGCTTTGGCAGCAGCTTCTGCTTCGACATTAGGTCTTTGTACTTGTGAGGCAAAAAGGCGTCCGCTTCTGGTGAAGCCTCCGCCTCCCCCGACATTATCAATCTGTGGAGAAGAAGTTGAAGAGTCCAAAGTGATTTTCTCCCCGTTGCAGTAAAGGTCAGAGCCATAATGCCAAGGGATGGCATTACTGCTTTCATATGGAACTGGTCCAGGCACCGTGATGGTAACTGGACTGACTGCAGCAGAGGAAGGTACTAAAATGGTGTGTGGATCGTAGTAAATGGTGACCGGTGATCTGGCAGGAGGTGCCGCTGTTTGTTGTTGAAAGTTGTTGTTTGGAGGAACATTTGAGGGATCATAATAAATGGTGACCGCTGAGATATCTTCATTAATTTCTGTTGGCGTTGTAGATGATTCTGCTGAATAAATGGGTGCTGATGTTGTAGAAGAGATGGTTGTTGACATCTAATTTGCTGAAGTGATGGACGAAGTCATTTTTGATGATATTGATGAATTGGTCGGAATGATTGTTGTTGCAGTTGTAGGAGACTCAGGAATTGTTGTCAAAGGGATTGCTGGATTTGTAGACGCCGTTGTTGTGATCTGAAGTATACCACTCTTGATAAGATCATCTATGCCGCTTCTCAAATTATCACACCCGTTGACCGAAATGTTACAATAACCACAACCGAGCTCACACCCGGGGAACATCTGGCACTCTAGAAGCTGAGCTTTAATTTCTACCAGAGGTGTTCGAATCTGTCCAACACTGGTTATCAAGAAAGATGGCTTGTCTTCCTCAATGGCATTAATTCTTGGTCCTCCATGATTGGGCATGGGATTCTTGGTGACACTTGGAGGGGGTGCAAAGTTGAGGGATTTAGAATCCACCAGGTCTTGGACTTTCATTTGCAAGGCCCTGCACTTCTCCGTATTGTGTCCAGGTGCATTGGAGTGGAAAGCACATCTGGCATTGACATCATAATTTCTTGGCAGATTGGAGGGGTCTGGCTTTGCCAATGTCCTTAATTCAACCAAGTTGAGTTTCAGGAGTTGCGGCAATAAGGCAGCATAAGGCATAAGGATAGGGTCAATCACCCTATTTGCCTGTGATGGTCTTTGCTGAAAGGGTCTTTGCTGTTGATTGTTGTTATTGTTGTTGTAGGCTCTTTGTGGCGGGTACTGAACTTGCTGCTGATAGTGTGATTGTTGTGGTTGTTGATATTCTGGTTGCTGAGGAATCAGAGCTGGAATAGTGACAGCTGCTACTGATCTGTGGACATACTAAGGTTTTCCCCTGCTGGCATGAATGGCATTTGTCTCACCGGTTCTTCTAGGTCCCACAAAAGGCTTCCTGGGATTACTGGACGAACTTGCACCATTATCAGAAATCTTGCCCATTTTTAGCAGACTTTCAATTCTTTCACCGGCTATAACTACGTCTGCGAAGCTGGTGGAAGAAAAGGAAGCTAGCCTATCAATATATGTTCCTTGCAGAGTATTCATAAACATGTCGGCCATTTCTCTTTCCGACATGGGTGGCTGGACGGCAGCAGCAAGCTGTCTCCACCTCTGGGCATATTCCCTGAAGCTTTCTCTGGAGGATTGAGACATTCCCATCAAAAGAGTCCTGTTAGGAGCCATGTCTATATTGTATTGGTACTGCCTGATGAAAGCCTCAGCTAGGTCCTTCCAGCACCTGATAGTAGCTCTGGTCAAGTGTGAGTACCACTCCCTTGAAGCTCCAGTCAAACTGTCTTCAAAGTAAAACATCCACAGTTTTTCATCCATGGTGTATGCCTTAAGTCTCCCCAGAAAGGACCGCAGGTGAGTTCGTGGACAGGAAGTTCCATTGTACTTCTCGAAGCACGGGGGTTTAAACTTGTGGGGAATCCTTACCCCATCCACTAACCCCATATCCATGACATCGAAACCCAAGGAATTTTGAGACTCCAGAGATCTCAACTTCTCAGCAATTTCATCAAACCTCCTATCATAAACCTCATCCCCAGCTCCCATCACAGTAAACTGCTCTTCTTGGGGGTCTTCTTGTAAGACCCTTCCTCCAGTAGTATTTCCTTGCACATTACCCGAGATGTTGACTTCCGGATGCAGATGAGGCCCATATACTGGTGGATTAATATGAGGTTGTCCCCTTTCATTGTTACTTGTTCCTCCAGTTCCCAGGGGAGGTTCCTCCGGGGTCTGTCTTTCTACCAATGCCCTCAACCTTTCTTGACTTTGAGCCAAGCCATTCATTACTTCCATGAATTGGGTCATTTGGTTTCTCATCTCCAGCCTTTCATTAGCCATCTGAGTCCTGACCTCTGTCAGATCTTGTTGTACTTGATCCATCTAGATACCAGGAAGATTGTTGCGAGTAGGATACCGGTGCGGACGGTTGAGAGGGAACACCTGGCGGCGAGCAATAATTCCTGAACCACAACAGAGTTAGAAACAAAATAAAGTAAAGACAAACCTACAAAACAAAACAACAGTCAGTATGCAATGCAGTATGCTTATTTATTTTCCAAGGTATCCGGCTTGGCTCTTGGTTTTGACCTTTCCAGACCCTGAGGAAGATGCTTTGATGTTGCTTGCGAAAAGAAACTCAAATAAAACAAACTGATAAATACATTACAAGTGGTGGATCATACATAGTTTGTTTTTACAACACATGCCCCTGAGGGATCAAAATACAATCAAAAAAGAAAAGTACATAAGATGGAAATAACAACAAGCAAAGAAGTCAAACATCTAATCCAAACTCATCCTCCTTAACCTCCTTCAGAAGTGCTTCAGTTACAGGACCAGCCGGATGCTCTGTAATGTTTCTGATAAGAAGGTTTCTGGTGGCAATAGTAGTGGTCAGCTTCAGTGATCCTGACCCACCTAGCTTGACTTTCTTTCAGATAGAGATCAGTCCTAGCCTTCTGAAACTGGGCCTCTTTACAGGCATTCTTCAAAATCTGCTCTCCTGCTCTTGATTTCTTAATGTAGTCCTCTGATTTCTCAATCTTGGTTAGATGCTCCACCTTAAGCTTTTCCAACCTCTCAATGTCTAGACGACCATCTCTCCTCTCCCAGAGGGTCTTCTTCAGAGCTTGAGACAGATTCTCATTCCTTTCCTTCAGCTTCTCAAATTCTTCCAGGCTGACAGTGGCTGGAGGTGGTACTGTGGATGGTCCAGGTGCATCCTCAATGGTGAAAGGCATCCCATAAATCTGAGCCCTAGCATGAGACCATTCATAATACTGAGCTGAAGCCACATTATTTCATCTCCCAAGAATGGCCATCCCTTTGGTCTGGATGTTGTCCCAAGCCCAGGATGCTTGTCTGACAACAGCTAGATTAGGCTTTATCTCACAATACAGGGTTTCAGCCAGGTCTTGCACTCTAGGAGGGTGAACCAAAGCATAACCCAATTGTCTCTTGAACAGCAAAGGATTGTAATTGATGCAACCCTTCACTCCTATCAGAGGTACATTGGGGAACTGTCCACAGCTAGTAATTATGTCCCTGCCTTTGGTGCTCTGGGTGCACCATCTGATGTCATCTGAAGTTAAAGCAATAAGTCTCCTAGCCCAATTCTTCTGTTGGTGAGGGTTCAAGAAAGCATCAGTCTTGGGTATGTGTTTAAGCAGCCAGGTATGAAACAGGGGAGCACAACATCTCACCAACCTCCCTCTCTGCTTCTCATTCCTTTGGTGAACAGAATAATAGAAATCTCCCAGCAAGGTGGGCACTGGGTTAATCAAAAGGAAGAGATGAATAACATTCTTGCTGATAAACTTGGGCTCATCTGCAAAAAGTATAACCCCATATATACTGAGGGCTAACAATGCACAAACTGCCTTCCATTCTCCCAAGGAGGCCTTCAGAATGGCCTGAGAAGTTAGAAAGTCCAAGTGTAGGCCAGGAATTCCAGCCTTTGTTGACATGTTCTGATCAATAAAAATAGGTTCCAAATACAGTGCCTTTGCCACTTCTTCATTGCTGGGAGAAGCCATCTCTGGGTTGAAGGGGATACCACCCCTGACAGGTACTCCAATCAATGATGAAAATTCCTCCAACAGAGGTCCCAACTGAAAATTCTGGAAAGTGAAGCATCTCAAAGGAGGATCATAGAACTGTAGGCAAGTGTGAATCAAACTCCTCTGAGAAGGGTCCAAGTCCATAACCATATCAAGGATGCCTCCATGATGCTCTCTGAATAATGGGATGTGGTCTGGAGTAATGAGTGCCTGGACCTGCCTGATGCCAGTCAGCTCAGGCTCAAAGAAATGGTATGAAATGTTGCTCTTCTTGGGTGCCATGACTGCTGATGAAGAGCTAAAAACAAATGCTGATGATGAAGCCTGATACTGGAGATGAGCCACTGATAGGCTGAGGATGATGATGGAAGTAGCTGAAGCAGGAAACTGATGAAGATAGCTGAAGCAGATAGCTGATGAACAGGGGTCTATGCAGATGAAGGGGTCAAAACCAAGCCAAATGTAATGTGGATACCCTGAAAAACTAATTAGCAAATGTTAAATGATGCAAATGATGAGTTATGCAAATGATATGCAAGGGTTTGTGATCAAGCTGGATCTGATTACTGCCTTGATATAAAGGTCCATGTATGTTTAAGAAGTCCAGATGGAGGTTCAGAAATCCAGTAACGAAGGTGGGGGACTCAAATAAAGAGTCACATGTCCAGGGTTAAATCACAAGAACTGTCCAAAGTGAAGCATTCTTAAAAACAAGTACCAGGGTATGATGTGGCCAAGGGTTCCTGCTAACCTGTAAACAGCCCAACCCCCTCACAGGTGATGTTCTAAAACAAGGTTCCTCAGACTTGGATCAGTTATGAGAAGTGTAAACACTTCTAACCCGGAGGTACAGTGTTTACAATAACCATAAAAGATCCTCCTTTAATTCACCTCAGTTTCTGAAGGTCATAATAAAGGTCATCCAGACTTAGCAGGCTTCCCAGATAGCTCTAGCACTACAGGAAATCTGTAGCACAGAGTTCTCAAGAAGAAACCCATATCTGAACCGTGTTTCATATTCCCGCACCATACCGAAATGGAATGGGAAAGAACATGAACCACTCTAGCCTAGGTGTCACTCAGGTCCCAGGTATAGGACCTTAAACTCTCAGTAGAACCCCACCCACTAAAGCAAAAAACCAGATCCAGCCAGATGACAATATGACAGTATGATATATATAAAGCTGTAAAGAAGGCAATAAATAACTGTACATAAAGCAGTAAATAAAGAAAATATACAAACACAATTAGCACATAACACCCCAGTAAACACAAATTAAACATGCGCTAGGAGGAACCCACAAAAAGAACCAGAAGCCCTGGTTAAAGTATAAGGTTCCCCAGCAGAGTCGCCAAGCTATCGCTCCCACCAAATGACAACCAAAGGGTCAGAAGGGGTACAGACGCGAACGGTCGGCGAAAGAGGAAGAGAATACACAAGGGTGAACTCAGAAGACAAGAAAAGAGTCGCTAGCTAGGCATTTTTATCCCGAAGGAAAGGTAATGCTGCATAAACCTAGAAAGATATGGACAAGACAGTTGCGAACCAGAGAGACTAAGAAAGGGGGTTGGTTACAACCTGGGAAGGTATTAGCACCCAGATTGTCCGTCGTACTCGACGGGATCCACACTTAAAAGATTTGTGTTTTAAAGGGGTAGTGTTAGTGCAATTTGTGTATCAAGGCTGGAAAGAATGCAAGTGTCAGTGTAAAAGAAGTGTGAAGTGTATAAGAGAAGTGTCAGTGTAAGAACAAGAATGAAATGCCCAAGATAATGAGGCTAAAAGAATATTACTGGAAGAGGGGGGGAATATACAGAGACTTTTGTTCGATAACTGTTAAGTTATGCCTACGTATCCTCTCGTGCAATGAGGAAGTCAGAACACCGTAGTTTGACTCAAAGAGACTGAAAGATAAGTTGACTTGTGAACTGCTTTCTTGTCTATGCTCAAGTGTATGACCTGTCTGGCTCAGGTGCAAACTGTCTTGCATTAGACGGAAGAAGCAAGTTCTCGGTTATGAGTGAAGATGGTGAGAAAAGAATCCCGAAGGAGACGATTATTGTTTGTTTTTATGTTTTCAGTCTTTTATTGCTTTTTGAAGTTTGTCATAAGAAAATGAGCTTAAGCCTAAACCAAGGGGTTAGTAAACTCATCACATCCTCCCTCTGATTAGGGGTAATGAGAATACCTTGAGTGTGAAGTCAGCACCTCACACTTAATCACCATGATGTAGGATTAAGATCATTAACCTACTTGTTATTATTTAGATGTTTTTGTTGTTTTTGTTTTAGTGTTAAGTAATGAGTTTAAGCCATAATCAGGGATTAAACAGACTCATTACACCATCCTAATAGAAGGATAATAGATGAGAATGTTTAAGCTGAGGAAGACTCCTCAACTTAATCCATGATTAGGGATTAACCTCATGACAAAACAAAGCCTTTATTAGATGGATTTTTGTTAATGATAAGATGAAGAAGTGAGTTTTATGGTTTGTAAGACAACTTGAGGGGGACTTGTCCATTAACACTAGGGTTAGTCCTTCTTAACCAATTAAGGAAGAATTAGAACCCTAATGCAAGGCCCAAGTTACAAGCTTGATGTATTGATGATTATTAGGTGAATTGATTAAAGGATTTAAACACATTAAGGGTTTAACACTTAGGATTAAAGTTATACACTCCATCCTAATAGAAGGATGCATGCATAAGCTTAATCACAAAGCCTTAAAGCCTTTAGGGTTTAGTCCCTGATTATGAGATGAGAAGAGAAAACTCAAAGAGACACAAAAGGTAAAAGCTAAGTGGGGGACTAATCAAACCCTAATTGTTATCATGCTTGGTCATTCTTAGGGTTTGTGGGGTTTAAGAAGGAAATCTTCAAGGAACCAACAAGGAGAGAAGCAGATGAGAGGAGCAAAGAGAAGCAAAACAACTTGCTTCATTTAAAAAGGCAAGTTGCTTGAAGAAAGAAGGTAAGATGAACAAGAATGAGCAAGCTAAATCCAATACAAATACCAAATGCAGCAAGGGAAGTATGAAAGAGATGAAAAGTGAATGTGAGAAGTGAAGGCAAATTCACTTCTCAAACAACTTACCACCTGAAAAGTTAGCAAAAGAAATGAAATGCAATGCAAAATGAGATGCAATGTCATGATGCAAACCAAAACCAGAAGCATAAGTATGATGTTAATGATGCTAAGAGATGATGTAAACATGAGGCAAGGCATTAGAATGATCATACAAACATATGGATGCAAGAGAAGCATGTTTTGAACCATGGATGTTCATGAAAAGTTATGGAATGCAAAAGGCATGTAATGTGGCAAATGAAGGATGAAATGACCAAACATGATTCTAATATGTCTTAAGATGTATTATGAATCAAATGAATACATAAAATGTCATGGCAAGTCATGGTATGCAAGCAAATGGAAGATGGATGCAAAGGAAGGCATAAATTAGGGTTTATGATCAACACACAAAGCAAAATCCAAAACCAGAAGCAAATGACATGATAAAAATTTGAAAATGCAATCAAAGGAA
The DNA here is from genome assembly GCA_963966055.1 of Lathyrus aphaca. NCBI lineage: Eukaryota > Viridiplantae > Streptophyta > Magnoliopsida > Fabales > Fabaceae > Lathyrus > Lathyrus aphaca. The sequence goes on along the minus strand of OZ014519.1, from coordinate 378,154,116 downwards.
ACCTAAGCCTATACAAACTCACTGCCCAAAGGAGGGGATCTAACTCTTAACCTAGTGAGAGTTATGAATTTCCTAAGATTGCTAGGGTTTTAAGGTACCTTGTCAAGAAAAATGCAAAACAAATTGAAAATGCAAGATCAATTCAAGCCAATTTTATCCTATAAACTACATGCTATACAAGATGCAATGCAAAAAGAATCATTGTCCAACTCTCAATGGTTAGGCAGAAATGAATTTTTGAAGTTTGAAACAAAATGTTGCCTAATAATGAATTTAATTCCTTTGAAAATGATTAAAAGGCATCAAGAACAAAAAAGAAATTTGGTTTGAGAGTTGGAAAATGTTTCTAAATGTTTTTAAATGTTATGTGAATTTTTTTTTGTGATTTTTAAATACCTAAAAGTATTTTTAATTAATTAATTTTCATTAATTAATTAAAAATAAACTTTTAAATGATTTAAAAATAATTTTTAATGATAAAAATAAAAATAAAAATATTTTTTGGTTTTAAAAATTAGTGAAAACTTTGACAAAAATTTTCATAATTTTTAAATGCTTTTTGCTATTTTAAATAAAATATGAAAGATAAAACAATTTAAATGAAATAATAAAATAAAAAAATGAAAGTATACGCAGGGGATGGCCAGGATTTGATCTAGGCTTGGACTGGTTGACTGCGCGCCAAATCCAAGGGCCTAGATTCAAATCTGGCTAAAATGGTTCATGAATTAATTAAACTGGATTTTAATTAATTAAACAAGGTTAGGGTTTTTAATGATGCATCCTGGCCACACATTCACGCGCGAGTCAACCCAGGTCAAACCAATCTACGCTCCACATTAAAACTACAATTAATGACATAATTAGGGTTAACAAGCTTCAGGTGACCGAAACAGTGGTTCCGGTCATCTTCTCCGGTGAACCCAAACCCTAGATTTCGCTACAGGTCACTAAACATGCAATTTCTTCCACAAAAATGATCTTCTCCTCAATCTAAACCTAACCCCTCTCCCAAAACTCATTTATTTTCACTCACAAGCTTGAATCGAAGCAAAGTATGAAACACAGGCAAATATTCAGAGGTACCATACATGCTGGTTTCTTCACCATTTTAAAAACTTAACACATATTCATGATCAGGGGAAGACATAGCATCATACAAGAACTTAAAAATCAGTTTTTGGGAAAAAAGTTCTTCATGTTACCTGAGATGGAGCTTCTCTGATTCTGAGCTTCCTGGCCTCAAACTTTGCACAAACCTTCTCCCTTGATCCTCCTGATGATGGAATGGAGCTTAGAATGCTTTGAGAGTGGCTAGTTTGGGAGGTTCACAGAGTTCTGTTCAGAGAGGGGAGGAAATCGTGTTTTGATTTCAGGGAGTTTCAGGGCAGGGTGAAGGGTCAGGGATGATCAGTAAGACATGCTGAGATGTTCTGTGAAGTTTGTTTTGGTGTTTGTGTTCTGTGGAGTGAGTTTCGAATGAAAGTGCATAAGGGATGAAAACTTGGAACTATCGTTTTGAGAGAGCTTCAGCCTTGTGTGTGTGATGCAAATGAATCCTTGGAGTGTGTTTGTAAGGTCTGGATTGGGCAAAGAGTTGTTGGTGGCCTGTTGTGATTGGTATGGGCAAGTTGCCAAAATGTCAACTTGACTTGTACTTGAGGTATGGGCAAGTGTAGAGCAAGGACAAAGCATGGCTTGGCTGCATCTTGAATCAAGGAAAGCTATGGAAAAGGTCTAGAGGCAATGCAGCAAGTGGATTAGGGTTTATGATAGATTTTGCAACTTTGATCAACTTTGGCCCTTTTGAAGTTTCTTGATCCACAAGTCATGAAAATGGCCAAACCTTTGATGCAATCTGACTTTTTGACATTGATTCATGTTTGTGTAAAGTTTAAAAGTCACTTTGAGGTCTCAATTTGCCTTGGCAAGGGATTTTGCAACTTTGCCTCTTTGGTAGAAAACTTAAAATTATGTGATTTTTCCCAACTTTGACAAGCCATAACTTTTGATACAAAATGAATTAGAATGAGTTCTTGTACTTTTTGAAAAGGGAATGATCCATTCTATAACTTTCATGACCAAAGTTTTCCCATTTGGAGCATTTTTGAATCAAAAAGCAAGGGTTGAAAAAGTTTCCCAAAATGGCAATTTTCCATTATAAGTCATTTTCCCAAAAAGTCAACTTTGCAAATGGCTTGAAATTCTTCAATTTTGTGAACTTCTAACATCTTCTATGATCAAATTAATATCATACATAATCAAAATGATGATGAACACCCTTTGGTTGGGTCATTGAGGGCCTCAGATGCCCTGATTTTACACTGACTTGCTCAAAAAGTCAACTCTTGATTAGATGCCTTCCCCATGGAATTTCTTCATGAATATTGATATGCATGATCCCTATACCATATAGAGACTAATATAAACAAGAATGACCAAAAAAATTGGATTTATGGCCTTTGAAACCAAAACCCTAATTCTAGGTCATCTGTGCAGTCAATCCTGGCTCTGCTTCCATGCCATTCCCAGTTCTTGTGATTCTTTGATTTTCTTGACTTTGAGAGGATATAATATGATGCTTGAACATACATGGACCCCTTTTAAGTGATTGATGACCTTTGGAGTGGCTCAAATGGCTCAGGGATGGATCAGATCACAAACCCTAGATGCAGATGACTTAGAAGCAATGCAGTGAATCAAAAATGTGGTATGAGATGCTATGGTTGAGTTTATGCATATGAGAAGATCACAAGCCATGGTGTGAATGGGTGAGGGCAAATTTAGGGTGTTTACATGTCAAGACACTCCACCTATATGATTAGACAAGAGAGAAAGGTATCCAATTTTCATTTGGTCCAAGAGTGTGAGTGAAAATTTTGTTGCTTTTAGGCAATCATTGACAAATGCCTTTAGGGACCAAGTATCTCCTAAAACGACATTTGGCAACTGTATGACCTTCCTTGCAACAATAGTGACATTTCAAGAATGGCTTAGACTTGCATTGACTATTTTGATCCTTCACAACATAGGTATATTTTTTATATGGATTGTTCATTGATTCTCTAAAGTTTGAACGATCAATAGTGAATGTCATTTTTGGTTGTGACAACTTGTCTAGTTTGGCTTGAAGAGTTTTGACCTCTTTTTGCTAAATCCAACATGTTTCACAACTATGAAAGTTGTGCCATTCTCGTTTGTCTTCTACTATAGATTCTACCATCGATGCCTTAAGAGCTTTCATAACATTTTCATTATCCGAAACCTTTTTCTCTAAATGTGCAAAAATTATTTTGTCCGATGCAATGCGCTTGAAAGCTTCTTTAGCTTCTTGATGGAGAATATTAAAAGTACTAAGCAAATCATTATAAGACAATTTTTCATCATAATCATATTTAGCATGTCTTACCTCTTTCTTGCCTTTCTTATGAGCCATGAGGAAAAGATTTACTCTCTCTTCCTCATCGTTTGAGGTATCTTTGCTAGACGACTCACTATCGCTTTCCCAAGAAATATATGCTCTTCTAGCCTTGTTACCTTTTCTTTGATATTTGTCTTTTTCCTTGTCTTTCTTTAACATTGGGCAATCCGGTTTGTAATGTCCCGGTTTTCCACAGTTGTAACAAGATCCCTTGCCTTTAGTACTTTTAACAAACTCTTGCTTGGAAGGATTAGATTTTCTTCGATAGTTGATGAGACGCTATTCCGAATTGGAAATCTCATTCTTTTTGAGATACCGATTATATCTTATTACGAACAAGCCCATATCTTCGTTTGATTCGTCTTCATCATCACTTGAATCACTCCCACTATCTTTATTTGTGGATGAATTTGAGGAAGAAGCTTTTAATGCAATAGACTTCTTCTTCTTCTCATGATCTTTATTTTTCTCGATCTTTTCTTTCTTTTCTTTGTCTTCATGCTCAATTAAGTTTAAAAGCTCTTGTTCGTGCTCTTGTAGTTTTCCAATGAGTGTAGTTAGATCCAAAGTTCTTACATCATTGGCTTCTTTGATTGCCGTAACTTTTTGCAACCATTCCCTGGTAAGACATCTCAAAATCTTGTTAGTTGCTACATCATTAGGAGTAGTTTTACCAAGAGCATTTAATCGATTTGTCAAGTGAGAAAATATTTTTCCCATTTCACCAACGGTTTCCCCTTGGCTCATGTGAAATCGATCGAACTCTTATTGTAGAGTATTAATTCGAGCAAGCTTAACATCATCGTTTCCTTAATGCGCAATTTGTAAGGCTTCCCACATAGCTTTAGCCGATGTGTGATGAGAAACTCGAAAGTATTCATCCGCTCCCAAGGAAGCTATGAGTATGTTTCGAGCTTTCCAATCGTAGCTATATTTCTTTTCATCATTATCATCCCATTGTGCTTCCGGTTTTTCAATTTGGATATTATCCGGTCCGACCATGGTTATTTGAAAGGGGCCTTCTTGAATAACTTTCCAAATTTTTCTATCAACAAAGTTGATATGGATGCGCATACAATCTTTCCAATGACTATAGTTTTCTCTGGTAAAAACTGGAGCTCTATTATACGCCATCGTTGGATCGTTGTCCATTTTCCAATAAGTTGTATGTGAAGCACTAGATGAACCGGTGCTCTTGATACCACTTGTTAGATGATAATGCGGATCTAGAAGGGGGGTTGAATAGATTCCTTTTTAAAATTTACTATTCAAAATTAATTTGAAAAAGTATTGCGGAAGTTTCCCGGAAAATCATCTAGTTCAAGTTAGAAGTCATCGGAGATCGGATATGCGTAAAACCCAATTAGAATGAAATGATGACTAGAAGAATTAATATTGCACAAATGATTCACTTGATAATTCAAAACTTGATAAAAATATTCTTAACAATTATATGGAGATGAAATTAAGCACAATCAAATTGATTTTGTGTGGTTAGGCGTTTTACCAAACACTTGGAGTGCACACACCAAGGACAATTTTGTTGTATCAAATAGTGCAGAATTTTACCCACTCTAGTTATCACTTTTGAGTGTAACAATTTATCAAACAATTTGAATGCACTAATTTGATACAATAGAATTTTTAAGCACACAATATCAATATGAATAAAAGTAAAATGCGAGAAATGAAAAGAACACAAGGAATTTGTTGAGGCAGTTCCTTTGTCGTCCTCGCTCGAAGTACTCTGCCCCCAATTCGAAATTGAATTTGGAAATTTTATTAAATCACAATTGTTTTACAAGAAGAGAAATAAATGAACCAACAAACCAAACCACGTTGAATATGCTGTCAAATCTTCTGTTTGTCCCTTGATCCAAAGTAGAATCAAGTCTTCCACGCGTGTCGAGAAAGCTTCCGATTAATTGCTCCCTTCTTGCAAGAATTCAAGATTCTCCAAACTTTGAGCACGACTGAGTTTCTCCAACACTTGTGAACCCACAAAGACCTTCGCAATCCTCCGTCTACCGTGATATGAGAGAACGATCCACTTGATCTTGAATCTACCTCACTCGGCTGAACCCCCAAGTCTTCAATGATCTTGGAGGAGAAAACCCTTCAGATTTTTCCAAGGAAAACCCACACACTCTAAACCCAATCTGAAACTCTAATTCACGATTGAACGTTATCTTCGAAACAAGCACCGAAATCAAATAAAGATTGTTGTGTGTGATTGTTGATTGATGCAAGAATGAAGAAGATGAAGAGAGCTATGTGTATATCTTTCACTTTCCTTGTTATCTTCTCAAATGAAATAAACAACTATTTATATTGGTTAGAGAAAGAAACATAAGAGAGGGAAAAATTAAATGAAAAAAATGAGTCAGCACAGTAATGAGCCGACTCGAATCATAAAATGAGCCGACTCAAAATAACAGATGAGCCAACCAAAATAAATAGAGAGGCATCCTGTTGAGACCCATGGAAAATGAGAAGAAAAGACTTCTTGATGAGTCGACTCATGAAGGGTTTTGAGTCGGATCATCCATACCCATGAGTCGACCAAAATTGATGCATCAGGCAGTCTGTTTGGACCCGTGCGTTTTCCACCAATTTAACACTGAATGAGTTGGCTCATTGAGGAATTTGAGTCGGCTCATTCAGTTCCTTTTTCCAAATTTTCCAATTCTTGCTTTTTCATAGAGAACCACTTAAGCTTTCATTCATGCCAAGATTTTGACACATTAAAATCATGTCATGTCACACAGATTTGTAACCGGATCCGTGTGCTAATGTTCATGAGCTTAATAATGTTAATTAATGTGAATTAATTAATTTATTTCATGCATAATTGATTGCTGGTCCGTGGAGGAATTATTTGAATAAGCTGGTTTTGAGTTGATTTTCTGCAGGAATTGTTGTTGTTTTGACACTGTTAACCGATTAACGCTTTGGTTAACCGGTTAACGCATCTGTTTTCGGTGTTGTTTTCTACAGGTTTGACATGGTTAACCGGTTAATGCTTTGGTTAACCGGTTAACACTGAAGCAGATTGATATTTTTGAGCTATTTTGAGCTTGTTTGATCCCCTTACATGTTTTAATTTCCATGGATCATTGTATGATCATTGAATATGATTGTTTTGGGTGATTTTCTTGCTGGTTGATCCATGCCTTCATGTTCTTGACACGTAAATTCTTGTATATGCAATTGGGCATGTTGTATGATCTTTGTTGATATGAGCTTTGAGCATGCCATTTCCATGAGTTTTGTTGATGAATATATGTTGGATTTTTGCTAACACTTGCAGGGGCTCATGGTAAGAGAAGTGTGGATGTTTATCCACATTTCATCTCTTCCCCTTTCCTTTTAAGTTATTTTCTCTTTGTGGTTTGATGTGCCTTATGCAATCATGTGAGGCAACTCTTTTCTTCCCCCTTTAGGAGCCACTTATCTCCTTTAGAGGAGTAAGTTGTTTGCTAGCTCTTTCCTCCTCTTCTTCTTGCTCCTCTTTGGTTCTACTTTTCTCTTAGGATAGTTGAAACCTCACTAACCTTAGGACCACTTTTGCATGATAAATTTAGGTTTAGTCTTTCCCCATTTTAGACTTTTGCCTTTTTTTGCTCCTTTGGTTCTTTCTCTTCTCATCTCAAAAGCAAAAACCTAAAAAACATTAATAAAGAAAGAAGTGAACTCTTGTGTAATAGCCTTATTCCATGGGGCATATGTATTCATTCCAACTTGGAATAGTGAATTTGTTTAGCATTATGCACAAGTCGGATCATGAGGTCATCTTCATCAAGAAAAATCATAAAAAATACTTCTTCATTTTAATCACTAAAACACCTAATAAATTCAACAAGTCAATTAATTTAGGCCCTTGGCTTTGGAAATAAGTCTTGGATAAGTTCTCCTTACTTGGTGTGCTTGTTCTATTATTCCATATTGGAATGTAGTAACAAGTACACATTCCATGGAAAAGAGCTTGAGTTCATTCTCTTGTGCTACACCATATAAAAGCTCATAAAAAAACACAAACAAACAATAGGCATCTTTCCTTCGGGAATTCTTTTCTCACCCAAAAACCCTAGAAAACTTAGGAAAATCATAACTTTTGATTGGTTAGGCTTCTGACCTTCTCCTTTGGCGTGTGACCTAATATGGGATTAGGGTTTGTTTAAGAAATTCAAGCTTTAAAACAAGGGCAATCCTTTCCACCCCTAGTTAGGAGAACTGCATCGTCTGTGATCCTCGTGTCCAGATGAGGTATGTAGGCAGCGGGGTAGGGCCCATTCGAGCACAATCTTTATTTTCCCTACATTTCCCCCCTTATTTTTCTTTTCTTATCCAGATCCAATTCCTTTTCTTTGCAACAACTTTCATTTCTTCACCCTTTGAAACAGTTTCTTTGTAAGCGTGGATCTCGTCGGGTACAACGGATGATCTGGGGTGCTATTACCTTACCAGATTGTAACCGACTCCCGAATTCAGTCTCTTTGGTTCACAGGACATGTGTCCTTCCTTTTCTTTTCTTCTGGTTTATGCAACATTACCATTCCCGTTCTTTCGGGATAAAAATGCCTGGCTGGAGACTCTACCTCTTTCCGTGCCACTTTCGCGTTTGTACTAGGATGGAAATCCAGGGAGCGACAATCCCGAAGGGTACAAGATAACTAGGCCATTTTATACGAGTTCCCAGTGGGCCCTTGGGTGCGATTGGGTTTGCCAACAAATATGGTCTGCCATTGTCACCACTGGAGAGGGTTGTTTCCACAAAGTTCCTCAATGATCGGTCCCTAAATGTACATAACTATCAAGGTCCTATCCTGAAGTGGAGAAAATTCCCACACAAAATATTTTCAAGATGGTCGCAATCTGGGTGGGGAACACATCACTACTCATCAAGATGATATATCATGGAAGTACAATATATGTCTATGTTAAAGTACTAGGGTGCACTCGAGCCTTGGTATTGGTCTCCTCACTCAGTAACCCCATCCCACCAAACAGAAAAAACAATCCAGAAAGTCCAGTATAATGATGCGTAGAAAGTAAATGCGGAAAGCGATAAATAAAGTTGTAAAGTAAAGCTGTAAAGGAAAGCTGTAAATAAAAACAATAAACTAAACACACAACAACAAACAAAATAACACCCAATGAAACTGAAACAAACAAATGTTAGGATTGACTCGCAGGGAACCATAGATTCTGAGTTTGATCCCCAGCAGAGTCGCCAGTTATCGTTCCTCGGATTTCCATCCTGGTACAAACGCGAAAGTGGCGCGGAAAAGGTACGAAGTGGGAAGGTATTAGCACCCTAGATCGTCCGCCGTACCCGATGGGATCGACGCTTTCTAGAAACTGTTTCAAAGGGGTAAGAATGAAGCTTCTGCAAAAAAATGGAATTGGACCTAGATAGGAAAAGAAAAGAAAAGGTGGAAAATTTTGGGAAAAAAAGGGTGTTCGAATGGGCCCTACCCCACTGCCTACGTTTCTCATGGGAAATGAGAATCTGAGTCGCTGTAGTTCCCCTAACTAGGGAGGAATATTTTTTGTGTTTTTAAAGTTTGAACATCTTATGCCCATGCTTAGGCGTCGCAGGCTCGTCTGGAACGAGTGTGTTACCATCTCGTAAAAAGACAAGTCGAAGCGAGTTCTTACATTATGAATGAAGGAGATGAGAAAATAATTCCCAAAGGAAAGACGATTATTGTTTGTTTAGTGTTTTTTAAAAACTTTTTATCTGAGGTTTGCACAGGAGATTGTGTTTGAATCTTACTTAATGGGATGTGTACTTCTTATATCATCCAGAAATGGAATGCATAAGAGGCACACCTAGATATGGAGGATATCCCCAAATCTAGTCCCATAGATGAAGGCTCAACCACACTAGCCTATTAAACTATATTAAGTGTTTTTGTGGTTTTTGATCAAGAAGTGGTTTTTAGCTTTTGTTTGTGAAGTAATCTCATGCTAAGACTTATTCATCATGATAAATACCCTACACCTCATCCCCATATGGGATGTGTGCAAGTACCCCATGGCAAAGTCCATTGACACATGAGAAGACTTACCCTTTATTAGGTGTCTTGAGATTGTTTTTTTGAGATGATAAGGGTGCAAGACCAAAGAGAACCAAAGGTAAAATTATAATGAGGGACTAATAATCCTCAGAGTTCTCATGCATGGGATACCTAAGTTAGTGTGGTTTTAAATCTATCCTAATAAAGAAGAATGAAATAAAATAAAGAAGAAGGAGAGAAGAGGTAGAAGTTAGAAGACAACTTACTTCACACAAGAAGATAAATTGTTTCTAAGAGGGGAAGTAATGAAGTTATACAATTAAAGCAGTAAGGGCTAAGGCAAACACAACTTAAAAACATCTAAAATAGTTGAAGGAAGAAGTTTTATGTGGGTTCCCACCCACACACATGACTTACCATAACCCCCTACAAAACAAAGGTAAGTTGAACGCATAAGCATAAGTAGTGTAATGAAGGCTCAAACAAGTCAAAGCTCAAAGAGGAAGGTCATAAACCAAACCACAATCAACAAAGTTAGAATGTACCCCTTAGAGGTGACCTATAATATTTATCAACCAAATTCAAGCAAAGAGAATTCATAAGTGGCAAAACAACCAAGAAGTTCCTTAAAGAAGGAAAAGAAGAAGAATGGATGGATATGCAAAGTGATCATGCAAGGATGCTTCAAAAAAAGTCAAGGTCAGAATTCAAACAACCTAAGAATGTGCAAAAACTTAGTATTAAAATGTCATACAAAACACATAATCAAAGGTCCAAGCATTTGGAGTGGATAGGAGAAGAAGTGAGGTGAAGTGAACATAGATCAAACATGGAAATGAAGTTACTTGTCATGCAAGGTAAACACAAAACATGAAATATGAATGATCAAATAACATAGTCAAAATCTAAATAACATGTTAAGAAGTCACACACAAGATCTTACATAATTGCACAAGTGTCTTCTCAAACAAGTAATCAAATCATGATCAAAACTTCACAAAATAAGCAACCAAAGTCCAAGGACCAAAGAAAAACCAAACATGCCTCAAAATTTATGAAAATAAGTCACAAAAGACCTTAACCAGGGACAAACATCATACAAAAGGCTCATTCAAAGAATCATAAGATATGCCATTCAAACAATCAAAGTAAGCCAATTAGGATTCCATATGAACCAACACAAACGAAAGCTTCCCTACTTAAGAAAACATAACCTAAACATTAATACAAAAATATTTTGAGATGCCCTAACATATTCCTGAAATGATGCAAAAATAATCAGATTCAAACTATACATGGATATCAAGAACTAAAATCAACAAGGCTAGGTGTGTATAGAAGAGAAAAAAAAGAAATTAAATGGAAATTAATTCTGAAGGCAAAAGAAAAATAAAAATGAAAAATAAAAATTTCCAAAATTTTATAAAACTATAAAGATCATTTAGGAAATTTATTCGAATTTTTTGATGCTAGAATCTATTTTTAAAAATTAGAAATGAAAATGATATGCTAAAAAAAGAAAATGGAATTAAAATGGGCCAGGGGTGTGAAAAGCAATCCAATTTAGTTCAATTTACAATCAGGCCAAGTAAGGAGCAAAAAACGTAGCTAGGGCCCAAGGGCGCCTCACAAAGGCTCAAAGTGAACATTGTTGACTCTCTCATTGCCATCAGATCAATCCAATGACCTATACATAGTCAACCAAGGAAAAATGTCACCAATATCAATGCATCACACTAAGTTAAATAAAAGGAATTCAAATCCAATGCACACAATCCAGACAACTAAAAGTATTCTCATCCAACATATCTTAAGGAAAGTCATCAAAAAAAGTATGAAGAATGAAAGGCTGAGAGCTAAGGCTCATGATAACACACGCAAACACAATTAAATGAAAACAGAAAGCACGCGCAAGTCACACATGTTTTTAATGCATTGTTAGCATAAACACCATCCGATCACAAGATCCTACATCTCTCCTTCGTCTTCTTCTTTGAAACATCTCAGGCCACCTAAAACACATCCGCTGACGGAGCTAGGGCTCCGGTCACTGAAAAATTCATACAGAATCAAGAAACGTCCAGAAACAAAAACAAAATGCCTGCATCAACTCCAAATAACCTCAGGATCATGAATCAATCAACAAAAACATCATAACATGAGCACATAATGAGAATTGAAGCAAATGAAACTAGATCTGAAAACCTGAAATCTCACAATACAACCATAATCCACGGCCAAAAATCAAATTAGCATAGCATTGTAATCAGTGAAAAATAGATATCAACATATACACCAAAAATCAGAGAAATAGGATGTGAATTAAAGCTAACCTAAAAGTTGTTCTTGAGCACAAAACCTTCATAATTCTTTCCTAAAGTTGCAGATATTCCTCTTTTGAGTTCTATTTGTAAAATAAATTCAAATAGAAGCTAGAATTAGGCTGGATCTTGAGCTTTGATGAAGTTGCTTCAAAATTCAGTTATGTTGAAAATGGAGGTCTCAGCTTCAATGAATGGTTCCAATAGCTTCCTTAGGCTTCCATGATCTCAGATCAACAAAGAAAAGTGAAGAAAAATTGATGAATTGCGTGAATAAAAGAGGAGAAGATGAGAGCAAAAATCTAGAAATTGAGAGAATGAGAGTGCATGAATGAATTGTGAACTTGTGATTCAGCTTATATATGTGTGATTATGAACCTGATTAAGATTAGGGCTTTGTTAATCCTTTGATTAAAGAGTTATGAAGTGTTTTGCAAAAATGAAACTTGTTCCACACACGCTTTCTCGCACGTGTATTGGTCATGAAACAAGCATGTGAAAGGATGACTTGGAGGGAAAGGCATTGTATTTTTATTTTTGAATGTTTTTGCTTTTTTGCATTATGGAAAGTAAGTAGTGAATAGTGCACGAATTTGCTTGCTCCAAGGGCCAAAAATGGTCTTCATGGTGTGCACTATGATGTGGTAACATGAGATGAGTGATTAGAAGTCATTGCAAGCCAATTTGAATTAATTTGCAAAATTTGACAAAGTTGGTATGCATGAGAATTCACAAAATTACCCCAACTTCTATTGGCCATAACTTTTGATTCGTAAGGGCTATGAAGGAGTTCTTGTACTTTTTGAAAATGGGAGATAAATCCCTACAACTTTGATGTTCATGGAAAATTCATTTGAAGCTTCTTTGACCATGAAAGAATGGGTTGAAGACAAGGTACAAATTGCCAAAAATGGAAAGTTTCATCTTATAGGCCATTTCCATTTTAGTAACTTTTTCCAAACCTTTGATTATTGAAGAAATGACACAACTCATGCTATACCTTGCCCATATGAAAGTCCATGGGCTTGAAATTCATGATTGGAACCCTTGAAAATCCCTGGTTGACGTTTCCTCTATATTGTTGACTTTTTCTTGTTTCACAAGCAATTGATACACTTAATGACTTCCTCAATGATTCTTTGAGCCAAATTATAACCATAGGCCATGTATGACATATAGAAGCCTTTTATCACAAGAATTGATCAAATCCATGAATATATCTTTCCTTGATACAAAACCCTAATTAGGGTTCCTTGGGAAGGAGGATATGCACTGATGACATTCCTGATGAACTATCCCCTTTCTAGGGTGTCGCTCCCAAAGATTTGCAACCCGGTACAAGCGCAAACAATCGGCGAAAGGAGAAGATGAAGGTGAAGTGAAAAGAGTCACCAGCTAGGCATTTTTATCCCGAAGGAAAGGTAATGCTGCATAAACCTGGAAAGAAATGGATAAGACGGTTGCGGACCAGAGAAACTGAGAAAGGGGGTTGGTTACAACATGGGAAGGTATTAGCACCCAGATTGTCCGTCGTACTCGACGGGATCCACGCTTGAAAGTTTGTGTTAAAAGGGGTAGTGTCAGTGCATTTCTGTGTGCAAAAAGCTGGAAAAGGATGCAAGTGTCAGTGCTGGAAAGTGAAGTGAATAAAAGGAGTGTCAGTGTAAGAAAAGAGTGCAATGCTCAAGACTATGAGGCTTAAAAGTATAATGCTAGAAGAGGGGGAATATACAGAGACTTTTTTTCGATGACTATTAAGTTATTCCTACGTATCCTCTCGTGCAATGAGGAAGTCAGAACACCGTAGTTCAACTCAAAGAGACTGAAAGATAAATTGACTTGTGAACTGCTTACTTATCTATGCTCAAGTGTATGACCTGTCTGGCTCAAGTGATAACTGTCTTGCATTAGACGGAGGACGCAAGTTCTCGTTTGTGAGTGAAGATGATGAGAAAAGAATCTCGGAGGAGACGATTATCGTTTGTTTTTGTGTTTTCAATCTTTTATTGCTTTTTGGAGTTTGTCATAAGAAAATGAGCTTAAGCCTAAAACAAGGGTTAGTAAACTCATCACATCCTGCCTCTGATTAGGGGTAATGAGAATACCTTAAGTATGAAGTAAACACCTCAAACTTAATTACCATGATGTAGGATTAAGATCATTAACCTACTTGTGATTATTTATATGTTTTTGGTGTTTTTGTTTAGTGTTAAGTAATGAGTTTAAGCCATAATCAAGGATTTAATGGACCCATTACACCATCCTAATAGAAGGATGATAGATGAGAACATTTAAGTTGAGGAAGATACCTCAACTTAATCCATGATTAGGGATTAACCTCATGACAAAACAAAACCTTTATTAGAGTGGATTTTAGTTAATGATAAGATTAAGAAGTGAATTTTATGGTTTGTCAGACAACTTGAGGGGGACTTGTCCATTTACACTAGGGTTAGTCCTTCTTAACCAATTAAGGAAGAATTAGAACCCTAATGCAAGGCCCAAGTTACAAGCTTGATGTATTAGTGATTATTAGATGGATTAATTAAGAGATTTAAACACATCAAGGGTTTAACACTTAGGATTAAAGTTATACACTCCATCCTAAGAGAAGGATGCAAGCATAATCTTAATCACAAAGCCTTAAAAACCTTGAAGGTTTAGTCTATGATTATGAGATGAGAGGAGAGACACAAAAGATGACACAAAGGTAAAACTAATGGGGGACTAATCAAAACCCTAATTGTTATCATGCTTGGGTGTTCCTAGGGTTTATGAGGCTTGCAAGAGATCTTCAAGAAAAGCCACCAAAGAGAAGGTAAGTTGCTTGAAGAAAGAAAGTGAAGGAGGGACAAGAATGAGCAAGCTCACTATAAAACATATACAAAATGCAGCAATGAATGCAGAAGAGAGATGAGAAGAGATTGTGAGAAGTGAAGGCAAATTCACTTCCCAAATACTTACCACCTGAAAAGTTAGCAAAAAGAAATGAAATGAAAAGAAAATGAAATGAATGCAAGGATGCAAACCAAAACCAGAAGCATTTTCAAGATGAAAATGATGCTAAGAGATGATGCAAATGTATGTCAAGAGTGGTGGGTGATCATAAAAATGATGAGAATGCAAATGAAACATGAAAGGAACATGAAAGTTCATGAATGTTCATGGAATGTAATGAATGCATAACATGGCAAATGGATGAAGAAATGATCAAGCATGATTCTAATGTGTCCTAGGATGTCTTATATGTCATGTGGATGCAAGAAATGTCATGGCAAGTTCATGAATGCAAGCATATGCAAGATGTATGCAAAGGAAGATGTGAAATTAGGGTTTTCATGCAACATGAGATGCAAAACTCAAAAACAGAAGCAAATAGCAATATAAAAAATTGAAAATGCAATCCAAAGAACCCTAACCCCATATGATTTCGTACCCCAAAGGAGAAGACCTAACTCTTAACCTAATGAAAGTTATGATTTTTCTAAGTTATCTAGGGTTTTAAGGTACCTAAAGGGAAAAAAATGCCAATCAATCCAAAAAGGCAAAAGAAATTTGTGACAAAATTATGCTAGAAACTACATGTCAAATTAAGATCAATGCAAAAAGAACCATTGTCATACCATTCTTGGTTAGGCAGAAAAGAATTCTTGAAGTTAGGGTTCTAAAATGTGAATTTTATGAACCCTAATTTCAAGAAAATTATCAAAAATGGTTCAAAACAAAAAATAAATTTGTGTGGATGGTATGACAATGTCTCTAAATGTCTCTAAATTAATTAAAATAAACATTTAAATGTTTAAAAAATGATTTTTTTATGTGAAAAATAAAAATAAAAATATTTTTGGGTTAAGAAAATTATTTTAAACAAAAATGCATGATAAAAATATTTTTGGAAATTTTTATCTATTTTAAATAAATCATGCAAAATAAATAAGAAAAATTGAATTAAAATCTGAATTAAATGAAAGTATGCGCATCCAGTGGTTCACAATGATTCTGGGGAAATTTAGGTTGACTTGGCGCGTGATCCTATGACCTGAATTCAAATCCAGCTAATCTCAATTAATTATTTATTTAATCCTAATTAATAACTAATGAAATGATTTGGTCCACTCATCTCACGCGGGAACTGAAGATCCAAGGGTCCTAATTTAAACAGAGGCCCTAACCCTAATTACACATTAATGAATTTCAGGTCACCGGAGAAGAGCTCCGGTCGTCTTCTCCGGTGACACCCTCACCTGAAAAACCCTATCTTCTTCCCTAGGTTATTTCTGGAGCTCTAAAGCTCCAGATTAACTCCTCTCACTTCCCTGAATCCAAATCCACCCTCAAATCTCATCTCTTTTCACTCAAACTCATGATTCAAAGAGAAAACTCAAACATGGTGAAACTTTCAGAAGTTCATAAAATACTAAAATCACAACCAATTTCAAAAATAAAAGTATCAGCATGATCAGCACAACAAGAGGAACGATTCTATAACCTAAAATCACATTTCTGGAAAAATGTTTGAAGAAGTCACCTGAGCTTGAGCTTCCTCAGTTTGGAACTTTCAGGCTGCTTCTCCTGTGCAAGCTGACTCCAATGACCTTCCTGAAGAAGCTTTGATGCTTGGAAAGCTTTGAGGATGGCTGGTTTGTGAGTTTGCAACCCAACTGGTCAGAAATCGTGTTTGGTGTATGGAGTGTTTTGGGCTGTTTCAATGGTTGGTTTGTGATCAGTGAGTGATTTAGAGATGAATGGTGGAATTTGTTTTGAGTTTGAGTAAGTGTGCTATCAATTTCAAAAGAAAATGCAAGAGGGAGAGTTTTTGTGAACTTGATGATTCTGAGCATTCAGGCTGGCTTGTTGTGTGTTATGGCTATGGTTTGATCCACATAACCTGCTGTGATAGGCCAGAGAGTGGGTGGTGAACTGTGGTGATTGGTATGGGTGTTTTTGCATAAAGTCAACATTTCTTGTACTTGAGGTATGGGCAAGTGGAAGGATTGGATTTGGGCATGTCCTGGTTCAGCTGAGATCAAGGAATGTTTGTGAATCAGATTTTATGAGTTGTAGCAAGTGGATGAGAGGTTTTGTGCCATTTTGCAAATTCATGAAGTTTTGGCCCCTTTTGGATTTCTTGATGTGCAAGACATGGAATAACATGATTCTTTGGCCAATTTTGAGTTTTAGGCAATGCACAATGTTTGCATAATGCTTAGAAGTGTGTTTGAAGTCACAAAATAGCTTGGCAAGTGGTTTTGCAAAAATCCCTCTTTGGTGCATTCTTGAAAATTATGTGATTTTTGCCAACTTTGAAAGATCATAACTTGAGTTCCATAATGAATTAGAACTTGTTCTTGTACTTTTTGAAAAGGTAATGATCCAATCTACAACTTTCATGACAACAATTTTTCATTTGAAGCATTTTTCGTTGAGAAAGAGGAGGTTGAAAAACTTTCCCAAAATGGAAAGTTTACATTACAAGTCATTTCAATTTTTGGCAACTTTTGGTTTAGCTTACTTTTCTTCAATTTGGTGAACTTATAAGCACTTAAATGATCAAATAAAGACTACATAACCTCAATTTGATGAAAAATCCACTTTGGTTCCATGTTGGGGGGCCTCAGATGCCCTGATTTTGCTCTGACTTGCTCAAGAAGTTACCCAGTGATCAGATGACTTCCACAATGAATTCCTTCACCAAACTTGGTATTCAAAATCCTTATAACATATTGATACCAATAGAAACAAGAATGACCAAAAAATTTGGAGTTATGGCCTTTTAAACCAAAACCCTAATTTTAGGTTATCTATGCAATTAAACCCTGGCTCTACTTCCATGCTTTGCCAGTTCTTGTGATTCTTTGACTTCATTGATCTTTGGAGGATATAATATGATGACTGAACATACATGGACCCTCTTGGAATGATTAATGGCCCATGGAGTGAAGCAGATGGATCCTAGATTGCTAAGATCACAAACCCTAGATGCAGATGAACTTGAACTAATGCAGTGAAACAAAACTGCAATATGATATGATATGATTAAACTAATACAAATATGAAAGATCACAAGCCAATGGTGTGAAATGAGTGAGGGCAAATTTGGGGTGTTTACAACTGCCCTTATTCAAGCATGAGTTAGCTGTGCAGGGTGTAAGCGCCTGGCTTAACAGACAAACAAGATAACTTGTGGTTGAATACCAAAGACAGTCCAAAATTTGCACTCACTGGGGAGAAGAAGAAAAGGGATATAGATTGTAAAATAAAGTATAGCATGATTATAAAGTGCGGGCGATGGAGGACGACCATCGAGCAGAGGACAACTGCTGGGGATAAAGTAATGACGGTGACGGCCGACATGCTGGGGAAGTAAAGGGATCATGACGGGGACGGCCATCAAGTAAAGAAACCAGACTCTCAGGGGATTAAAGGTAATGGCAATGATGGGGACGGCCATCAGGTTCAGAGAATGAAGTAATGATGAAGGACGATCATCAACGGTGAAGGACGATCACCTAGCAGGGGACGGCTGCTCTTTACCACGACATAGGACGAATGCCGGATAGAAAAGGTCGACGATGTGGACGACCATCGGATAAGCATGATGTAGGACGATCATCAAGAGGTTAAGGACGATCACCTAGCAGGGTACGGCTGCTCTCAGGGTTTACCATGACATAGGACGAATGTCAGATAACAAGATCAACGATGGGGACGGCCATCGGATAAAATGATGAAGGACAATCATCAAGAAGGTGAAGGACGATCACCTAGCAGGGGACAACTGCTAAATATCACGACATAGGACGAATGCCGGACATGAAAAAAGGGTTCCAATAATGGAGACTCCACTGGGAGAAGGATGAGGGACGGTCATCCAAAGGTGAAGGACGATCACCTGGCAGGGCACGGCTGCCTAAAGTATCATGCCATAGGACGAATGTCAGATAACAGAAAGATTGCTTTACTGGGGAATGGTAAACACGGACGAGTACTTACGCTTTAAGAAGAAAAGGTGATAATGTTTGACACTGTGTATAGATTAAAGATGCGGACGAGCACCCTTAAGACTTACGATATGGACGAGTATCGGTAGAAACAACGCTGGCACATGTTCAGAGATGATGATACGGACGAGTATCAACTGGTTAATAAAGAACACGGACGAATGTCAACTCTGAGCGGAAATAAGCGTGTGTATACAAGATACGGACGAGTATCTGCATGAGTAAAAACAAACATTGTGAAGTATGAGCAAGATAGGGACGAGTTCTCAACTTGCTGGGAAGAGTATGACACGGACGGGTGTCATAAGAGGAAATGTATAAGTTATGAACTTATAAAAGGTGTTCAGGCCATTTGTGGGGACAGGATGACATGGACGGGTGTCAATGAAAGTGTATTATAATAAGTGTTTGGGTAACCATGTTGGGGATAAGTGACACGAACGGGTGTCAAGAGAATGTAAAACACTGGTTTGGTTTATATCTGCAGGGGATGATATGACACGGATGAGTGTCGAAAGTATATATGAACATGTGTTCCTGAGTGCAAAGGGGATGCTTTGGCTTCCTTTGGGGAAATATGAGGTGACACGGACGAGTGTCGAAAAGAACATGTTAAGGACAAGTATCTGTTTGTAGAAAGTGTTCTTGCGACTTTACTGGGGAATGATGACACAGACGAGTATCAAAGGGAGCATGTATCTGTATTTTGAGAATGCAAAGGGGATGCTTTGGCTTTTATGTGCAAGGGATGTATTTTGTATATTGCTGATGAGGTATTATTGGCACTTCCAGGTGATTGGTTCGAACCTGACTTGTGATCATGCAATATGTTTGATTTTTTCCGTAATGCTCTGCATTAGACGGAATGTTATGCTTTTGTGGTGGTTTATGATGCGAATACCATGATTATGCAAAGGAAACCAGTTCAGGATTCAGATCCCGCTTCTTGTGGAGATCTCTGACTGATCTTCTTAAAAGGATATCCCAGCTTGGGATGTGATCATTGGTAGATCTGATACAACATATGGTTCTGCTTGGGAAATTAGATCACTGATAGATCTATCCGGTAATGAGATAACCCAGCTAGGGATGAGGAAGCTTTCGTCACTTTGTTGTGTGGGAAATTCAGACATCGCTCTTCTGAAGATGCTGGAGCTCTGTGGGGAGATGATTCCTTGTCTAGTACTCTGTTGGGGGAGGAAAAACCATTGAACGATCTTCCTAGAGATTTCTGTGGGGATCCTGCTGAGGATGATGATACTATGACAACTCAACTAGGGAAATGAGCATTTTCTGATGCTGCTTGAAGATGTGCTGGAGAAGTGATGCCTGGCAACTCTGATGGGGAGAAAGCATTTGCGGTGCTGTTTGGAGGATGTGATGAGGAAACAATGGCTTGGCAACTTTGCTGGGGAAAACATTTCCGGACATTGTTGGGGGGAGACAACATGTTTGGCATGCCCCACGTTGCGCTTTGAATACCTGCAATCCTATCAAGACAAAAAACGCACAAGTGCCCCGAGGTAAACCTTACCGGATTCCATCATAGGAGTTTAGATACTCCTGGGAGTAAAATACATTTCCTGCAAGCATCTATTAGAAAAGAAACATCTGTTTTATGCAAGTATCATCACGAATATTGGAAATTTTGCAAACGCGATAAAAATGTACAACCCGAAATGTGACTGAAAATTCTGGTTTTATTAATTTGTGTGCCATGAATTGGCAAGTACAGTCAAAGAAACAAATCCCCTGAAACGAGGAGATTGTTACAAATTGAGAAAAATGAAGGTGCTGACAATGTTGATGACGCTTCAGTGAGCTTCCCTTTGCTATGACCCGTATGACCTTGACGTTCTTCTTACCCTGCTTTCTGAAGAAGGTTGATTCTGACCGATGCTTTAACCCTTCGAAGTTTTCCGTTTTGTAAGTGATACAGACGAATTCAAGATGCAGTTGTTCTCTTATTCCCTTATTTTGCGTGGATCGCCCTTTCGGGTTTTCAATCCACCGGGATACCCATTTTTGCCTGAGCTGTCCAATGCGGCTTTTCAACTCAGCGGGTGCACATTTTTCTTTATTTTTCCCTTATTTTTGCCCGAGTATTTTATTCTGTTTTTGACTCGCCGGGATGCCCTATTTTTGCTTGGACTTACATTCTGTTTTTATGTCCAGCGGGTCATTTTATGCGAAGTATTTTTTAACTGCATCTGAATTCACATGGGATAGGAAATCTTCACAATCCATAGTAGTGAGCATCAGTGCTCCACCAGAGAAAACTTTCTTTACTATGAACGGACCATTGTAATTCGGAGTCCACTTGCCCCTGTGGTCTGTGTGAGGAGGAAGGAGTCTTTTCAGCACAAGATCTCCTACTTGGTATTCCCGAAGCCTGACTTTCTGATCGAAGGCTTTCTTCATGCTCTTCTGATATAACTTCCCATGATAGATTGCAGCTAATCTTTTCTCTTCGATCAAATTCAGTTGATTGTACCGAGACCGTACCCATTCTTCTTCATCTAGCTTTACATCCATCAGTACCCGTAAGGAGGGTAGCTCAACTTCAACCGGTAGGACTGCCTCCATACCATACACAAGCTGATACGGTGTTGCCCCAGTGGATGTTCTGATTGAGGTACGGTACCCATGTAAGGCAAATGGTAGCATCTCATGCCAGTCTTTGTATGTGACCACCATCTTTTGCACAATCTTCTTAATGTTCTTATTAGCTGCCTCAACAGCGCCATTCATCTTTGGCCTGTAAGGAGAAGAGTTGTGATGTTCAATTTTGATGTCCCGACACAGTTCTGCCAACATTTTGTTGTTCAAATTGGAAGCATTATCATCAATGATTTTCTCGGGTACTCCATATCGACAGATGATGTCCCTTTTTAGGAATCGGGCTACCACTTGCCTGGTGACCCTTGCATACGAAGCTGCTTCAACCCATTTGGTGAAGTAATCAATGGCTACCAGGATCAATCTGTGGCCATTTGAAGCAGTTGGTTCAATCTTTCCAATCATATCAATGCCCCACATGGCAAAGGGCCAAGGTGAATACATCACATTCAAAGGATTCAGAGGCACATGCACTTTGTCCGCATAAATCTGGCATTTGTGGCACTTTCTGGCATAGGTACAACAATCTGCATCCATTGTGATCCAGTAGTAACCTGACCTTAACAATTTCTTGGCCATTGCATGTCCTCCAGCATGGGTACCAAAAGATCCTTCATGCACCTCGTGCATCAGCAAGTCTGCTTCTGTCTCATCAACACATCTGAGAAGTACCATGTCAAAGTTTCTTTTATACAAGGAACCATCAGTATTCAAGAAGAAACTACCAGCTAGCCCTCTTAATGTCTTCTTATCATTGGATGATGCCCCAGGTGGGTATGTTTGATCCTCTAAGAAGCACTTGATGTCATGGAACCAAGGCTTGTCATCTTTAGCAACGTCCACAGAGAATACGTATGCTGGTCTGTCAAGTCTGGATATTGAAATCCGAGGCACAAAGTTGGCAGCTTGAACTTTGATCATGGAGGAAATGGTAGCCAGAGCATCTGCAAATTGATTTTCATCTCGAGGGATATAGTCAAGTTTGACTGTAGTGAAGAAATTCAGTAATCTCCTCGTATAATCCCGGTATGGAATCAAATGCTCTTGGTGGGTGTACCATTTGTTGTTGGTCTGATTGATTACCAAAGCTGAATCTTCGAATACAGTTAAAGTCTTGATCCTGAGGTCAATGGCTTCCTCAAGACCCATGATACAAGCTTCATATTCCGCTTCGTTGTTAGTGCAGTTAAAGGTGAGTTTTGCCGAGAAAGGCATGTGAACTCCCTTAGGTGTGATGAGCACTGCACCAACTCCACAACCATTCATATTAACAGCCCCATCAAACATCGTTGTACATTCTTCTTCTGGGCCAGGCCCTTCAGTGTGAACAGGCTCTTCATGATTTTTTGCTTTCAGGAACATGATGTCTTCATCAGGGAAGTCAAATCTCATAGGCTGGTAATCATCAATGGGTTGCTCAACCAGATAGTCAGACAGCACACTGCCCTTGATGGCCTTTTGGGATGTGTACTGAATGTCATACTCTGTCAAGATCATTTGCCATCTTGCAACCCTTCCGGTAAGTGCTGACTTCTCAAATATGTACTTGAAGGGGTCCATTTTTGAGATCAGTAAGGTAGTGTGGGTCAACATATACTGCCTTAGTCGGCGAGCAGCCCAGGCTAAAGCACAACAAGTTTTCTCGAGCAGTGAATAACGTTATTCACAGTCGGTAAACTTTTTGCTTAGGTAGTAAATTGCAAACTCTTTTCGACCAGACTCGTCATGCTGGCCCAACACACACCCCATTGATCCTTCTAATACTGTCAGGTACATTATTAGAGGTCTTCCTTCAACTGGAGGCATAAGGATTGAAGGTTCTTGTAAGTACTCCATGATTTTGTCAAAATCCTTCTGGCAGTCTTCATTCCACCTGACCGCTTGTTCTTTCCTTAACAACTTGAACAGGGGCTCACAGGTTGTTGTAAGGTGAGATATGAACCGTGAAATGTAGTTCAATCTACCTAGGAACCCCCAAACCTCTTTTTCAGTCTTTGGTGCAGGCATCTCTTGAATGGCTTTGACTTTGTCAGAGTCAACTTCAATTCCTTTTTCACTTACAATGAACCCTTGAAGTTTACCGGAACGCACCCCAAATGTGCATTTGTTGGGGTTTAGCTTCAGCTGGTACTTCCTCAGACGTTTGAATAGCTTCAACAGATTTACCAGGTGGTCTTCTTCTGTGAGGGACTTAGAAATCATGTCATCCACATAACATTCAATTTCTTTGTGGATCATGTCGTGGAATAATTTTACCATAGCCCGTTGATAAGTGGCACCAGCATTCTTCAGTCCAAATGGCATTACCTTATAACAGAATGTGCCCCAGGGTGTGATGAAAGTTGTCTTCTCCATGTCTTCAGGTGACATCTTGATCTGATTGTATCCTGAAAATCCATCCATGAAGGAGAATACCGAGAATTGAGTTGTATTGTCGACCAATACATCAATGTGAGCTAATGGGAAGTCATCTTTCGGGCTAGCTCTATTCAGATCCCGGTAATCCACACACATCCGTACTTTTCCATCCTTCTTAGGCACTGGTACAATATTAGCAACCCACGGCGGGTAACTGGTTACATCAAGGAAACCCGCGTCCCACTGTTTTTTACCTCTTCTTTAATCTTCATTGCCATATCCGGACGAGTACGGCGCAACTTCTGTTTTACCGGAGGACAGTCCTCTTTTAGTGGCAGCTTGTGCATAACAATGTCGGTATCCAGACCTGGCATGTCTTGGTAGGACCAAGCAAAGACATCAACGTACTCTCGAAGCATGTCAATAAGTTGTTCCTTCACTGAATCCTGCAGACGGGCCCCGATCTTCACTTCTTTCAAGTCTTCTTCGGTACCAAGATTAATTGTCTCAACTTCCTCCAGATGAGGAGTGATAATCTTCTCCTCTTGCCTTAACAGTCTGGCTAGTTCTTTGGGTAGCTCACAATCTTCTTCAACCCCTTCATCGGCTTGATTAATCGGATTGTCGAAGTCATAGCAGTGTCGTTGTCGGTGCAGTCTGGAGGGCACTCTCTGCAAGGGTTTAGATTTGTTCATTTTAGGGATCAGTTTTATCTTGCTTAGAAAAAGTGAAAATGAATTTGTTATTTTGAAAACATTTCCCTTTTATCGTTTTGTACAAAAAATAAAAATGAAAAATAGTGAGCGGAAAAAGAGACTCGTTTGCAAAAAGATGTCCTGATATTCATTAATTGATCATTTGCACAAAATACAAGATGGCCCGATTACAAAATGAGTCCTGACATCTTGGGCAAGATTCAGGACTTGATGAATGCTTAAAAGACAGGAAATATTAATTACTCTGCAGGAGTAACTCTTATAATTTCCTGGGAAGACCAGTTAGAGACTTTGTTCCCCGGGATCCTTGGATGTATCCAACTTTCCAGGTTGCGTTCGTCTTCTTCCTCGTCTTCTAGACTGTTCACAGCATCCGGGGTAAGCATTCCCCCGCTGACAAATTTAGGCTCCGTTGCGGCCTCTGGTTGATCTTGTCGAGTTGGTCTGTAACCCAACCCGAATATGTCTTCTTTCTTTTCTACTGGCAGCAGCTTGCCCACCCCTTGAGCGGTACCCTCCTCAACAACCTTTCGGGCTTGTTGATATGAAGTGATGGAAGTTCCAGACACAACAGTTGCTTCATTAATATTAAGGGCCTCAAACCCCTGACTCATAGTCTCATGGATCTCTCCATCCATCTCTATATACTTGTAATTAGCCAGCTGACAAACGTTAATGTCTTCCTCCCCGCAGATTGTGATGATCTGGCCTTCCCACTCAAATTTTAACTTCTGGTGAAGGGTAGATGTAACAGCGCCAACGGCGTGAATCCAGGGTCTACCCAACAAATAACTGTAGGTCGACTGTATGTCCATCTCGAAGAAGGTAGTTTTAAAGGTTTGTGGGCCAATCAATACAGGTAAATCAATCTCTCCAAGCACTGATCTCTTAGAGCCATCAAATGCTCTCACCACCAAGTTACTTGGACGTAATTCCAAACCATCATACTCCAGCTTTACCCAGGCTTTCTTCGGGAGGACATTGAGTGAGGACCCAATGTCTACCAGCACATGAGAAAGAACAACACCTTTGCATTCTAAGGTGATATGTAAAGCCTTGTTATGATTGCGTCCCTCCGTTGTTAAATCAACATTTGTGAAGCCCAGCCCATGACTGGTGTTAACATTTGCAACCATAATTTCCAGCTGATTAACCGTAATCTCTTCCGGCATGTATGTTGCGTGAAGTACATTAACAATGATAATATAGAGATTTTGGAGGGTGTCTGATGAAGCTGGTCCACCACTTTGTAATCACTCTTTTTGATTATTCTCATGAACTCGTCTACCTCTTGCTCAAAATACGTCTTCAGAGTTTCTTTAATAGTTGGCTCTTCAAGTACCACATTCTTCCCTTTTGCCTTAGCAGCAGCTTCTGCTTCAGCATTGGGTCTTGGTGTTTGTGAGGCAAAAAGGCGTCCGCTTCTGGTGAAGCCTCCGCCTCCCCCAACATTGTCAACTTTGGTGAAGAGGTTGTTGAATCTAGAGTGATCTTCTTTTTGTTGCAGTAGTGATCATAGCCGTAGTGCCAAGGTATGGCATTACTGCATTCATAAGGAACAGGTCCAGGCACCGTAATGGTGACTGGACTGATTGTTGCAGCGGAAGGAACTGTGATGGTATGTGGGTCGTAGTAGATTATGACTGGAGATCTGACAAGAGGTGTTGCAGTATGTTGTTGGAAATTTTTGTTGGGATGAACATTTGTCGGGTCATAATAGATCGTGACCGTTGAGACATCTTCATTAATGTTTGCTGGTGTTGTAGGCTTTTCCGTTGATAAGATGGGTGCTGATGTTGTAGAAGTAAGTATTGTTGAACTCTGATCTGTTGAAATAATGGACGGAGTGATTGCCAGAGTTATGGATGAATCAGTGGGAATGATAGTTGTTGCTGTTGTAGGCGGATCTATTGTTGCTGAAGAAAGAATTGTTGATGTGGAAGGAGAATCCATTGTTGCTGAATAAAGAGTTGTTGATGTTGAAGGAGCCGTTGTGGTTATTTGCAAAATCCCATCTCTGATAAGGCCTCACAGCCCGGGAACACTTGACATCTTAAAAGTTGAGCTTTGACTTCTGCCAACGGTGTTTGAATCTGTGCAACATCATCAATTAGTGTAGATGGTTGGTCCTCTTCTATGGCATTAATCTTGGGCCCACCATGATTAGGCATAGGATTTCTGTTAACATTTGGAGGAGGTGCGAAATTGAGAGCTTTGGAATCAACCAAATCCCGAACCTTAATTTGCAAGGCTCTACATTTCTCGGTATTGTGACCTGGTGCGTTGGAGTGAAAGGCACACCTGGCATTAGCATGATAATTCTTTGGGAGATTGAGAGGATCTAGTGGAGCCAACGTCCTTAACTCAACCAGGTTAAGCTTCAGGAGTTGTGGCACTAAAGCAGCATAAGGCATAGGAATGGGGTCAATCACCCTACTTGCCTGAGATGGCCTCTGTTGAAAGGGGCACTACTGTTGGTTGTTGTTGTTGTTGCTGTATGTTCTTTGTTGCGGAAAGTGAGATTGGTGTTGATAGTGATGTTGTTGTTGTTGTTGAGGAAAATGTGGTTGCTGTGGAACTGGAGTCGGGTTAGTAACGACTGCTATTGATCTGTGAGAATACTGGGGTCTACCCCTGCCTGCATGGATAACATTAGTTTCACTTGCCCTTCGGGGTCCTGAAAAAGGTTTTCTAGGGTTTTTGGAAGAGCTTGCACCGTTGTCAGAGATTTTGCCCATCTTCAAAATACTCTCAATTCTCTCACCAGCTATAACTACATCAGCAAAACTGGTGGAAGATAAAGCAGCAAGTCTATCAATATAAGTTCCCTGCAAGGTGTTCATAAACATGTCAGCCATCTCCCTTTCAGACATGGGTGGATGGACAACAACAACAAGTTGTCTCCACCTTTGAGCGTAATCTCGGAAGCTTTCCCTTGAAGACTGAGACATGCCCATCAGAAGTTTTATTGGGGCCATGTCTAGGTTGTACTGGTACTGACAGATGAAGGCTTCGGCCAAGTCTTTCCAACATCTTATAGTGGCCCTTGTGAGATGTGAATACCATTCTCTTGATGCCCCAGTTAGGTTGTCCTCAAAATAGAATATCCATAACTTCTCGTCCATGGTATAAGCCTTGAGTCTCCCTAAGAAAGATTGCAGATGACTACGCGGGCAAGAGGTACCATTATATTTTTCAAAGCATGAGGGTTTGAATTTGTGGGGAATCCTCATCCCATCTACCAGCCCCATATCCATTACGTCAAAGCCTAAAGAATTCTGGGATTCCAAGGACCTTAGCTTTTCAGCAATCTCATCCAACCTCCTATCATACACCTCATCCCCAACCCCAATAACTGTGAACTTCTCCTCCTGAGGATCTTCTTGCAAGATCCTTCCTGCAGTAATGTTTCCTTGAATATTCCTTAGGACATTAACATCTGGGTTCAAATGGGGCCCAAACTCTAGTGGGTCGATACGAGGCTTACCTCGTTCATTATTGATGGTTCCTCCTGTTCCAGGGTGAGGCTCTTCAGGTGTCTTCCTTTCTACCAGCTCTCTCAGCCTTTCCTGGCTCTGAGCTAAGCCAGTCATCACAATTATAAACTAGGACATTTGGTTTCTCATTTCAACCCTTTCATTTGCCATTTGATTTCTTACTTCATTCAGGTCCCGTTGTACCTGATCCATCTGAATGCCTGGAAGGTTGTTTCGCGTTGGGTACCGGTGTGTACGGTTGACAGGGAACACTCTGCGACGAGCAATGTTTCCTGAAACCACAACAAAGTGAGAAACAAAATAACAAACAAAAACCTACAAAACAAAGAAAATGTTCGTATGCAATGCAATATGCTTATTTGTTTTCCAAGGTATCCGGTTTGGTTCTTGGTTTTGACCTTTCCAGACCTCGAGGAGATGCTTGATGAAGTTGGGAGAAAGCCCACCAAAATAAAACAAACTGATATATTACAAATGATGAAAATACATAGTCTGTTTACAATACATGCCCATGGTGGGTCAAAAAAAATAATACAACAGCCAAAAAGCAAAAAGTACATCAAAAGAAAGGAAATACAAGCAAAAAGGAATCAGACTTCCAATCCAAAGTCATCCTCCCCGACTTCCTTCAGGAGAGCCTCAGTCACCGGACCAGCTGGGTGCTCTGTAATAGTCCTAATGAGGAGGTTCCTGGTAGCAATGCCATTAGTCAGCTTCTTATGCCTGTCCTGATCCTTTGATCTTTTTAACCCCACTCGGAGTTTCATTTCTGATATCTCCTTCTGAGCTGCCAACAAAGCTTTCTGCTGCTTCTTCTCATTGGCCTCCAGCTGCTCAATTTTGGCCTGAGTCCTCTGGTCTTCTTGTGCACGGGCCTCGGTGATCCTGATCCACCTAGCTTGGCTTTCCTCCAGGTAATGCTCAGACCTAGCCTTCTGAATCTTGGCCTCCTTGCAGGCATTATTCAAAACCAACTCTCCTGCTCTCGCTTTCCTTATGTAGTCATTTGTCCTTTCAATCTTGGTCAGATGCTCAGTCTTGAGCCTTTCCAATCTTTCAATATCCAGACGACCGTCATTCCTCTCCCAGAGAGTCTTCTTCAGAGCTTCAGATAGCTGATTATTCCTCTCTTTCAGCTTTTCAAATTCCTCCAGGCTGATAGTTTCTTAGGCTGTACTGTAGAAGGTCCAGGTGGGTCTTCCAAGGTGAAAGGCATCCTGGTGATCTGAGTTCTAGTACGGGACCAGTCAGAATACTGGGCTGAAGAAATATTGTTACACCTTCAAGGATGGCTGTCCCTTTGGTTTGAATGTTGTGCCAAGCCCAGGCAGCTTGTCTGATAACAGCAGAGCCAGATTGGATCTCACAGTATAGGGTCTCGGCTAAATCCTGTCCTCTGGGAGGGTGAACCAAAGCATATCAAAATTGTATCTTAAACAGTAAAGGGTTGTAATTGATGCAACCTTTTACTCCTATTAGAGGCACATTGGGGTATTTCCCACAGCTGATAATAATATCCTTGCCTTTGGTGCTCTGGGTGCACCATCTGATGTTAAGGCAATGAATCTCTTGGCCCAATTCTTCTGCTGGTGTGGGTTTAAGAAGGCATCTGATTTAGGCAAGTGTCTGAGTAGCCAAGAGTAGAACAAAGGAGCACAACATCTGACTAACTTCCCTTTTTGCTTTTCATTTCTCTGATGGATGGAGTAGTAAAAATCCCCTAGCAATGTAGGCACTGGATTCCTCAGCAAGAACAAGTGGATGGCATTTTTACTCACAAATTTGGGCTCATCTGCAAACAATATAACCCCATATATGATGAGGGCTAAAAGTGCACAGACTGCCCTCCATTCTCCCACTGCAGCCTTCAGGATGGCCTGAGAAATCAAGAAGTCCAGATGTAAACCAGGAATTCCAGCTTTTGTTGTCAAGTTTTGCTCAATGAGGGCAGGCTCCAAATGTAAAGCACTTGCTATCTCTTCATTTTTGGGAGCAGTCATCTCTGGGTTGAAGGGGATCCCTCTTCTGATAGGTACTCCAATTAACAAGGAAAACTCTTCCAACAGAGGCCCCATCTGAAAATCTGGAAAGGTGAAGCATCTGAGTGAGGGGTCATAAAACTGCAAGCATGTGTGGATCATGCTTCTCTAAGAAGAATCAAGATCCATGACCATGTCCAAGATACCCCCATAGTGCTCTCTAAACAGTGGGATGTGGTCAGGTGTGATAAGTGACTGGATCTTCCTGATACCAGTCAAAGAGGGCTCAAAAAAGTGATACGATATGTTGCTTTTCCTTGGAACATCCATGAGTGCTGATAAAGAAGATGAAGTCAAATGTTCATGAAGATCACAGACTGAAAAGCTGGAGGTAAGTCTCTGACAGACTGATGCAGGTGAGTCTCTGACAGACTGATGCAGGTGAGTCTTTGACAGACTGATAGAGATACTGAATGAGATAGCTGAAGCAGATGCTGAAGAAGATAACTGAAGCAGAGGTCTAAGCAGTAGAAGGGGTCAAAACCAAACCAAATATGATATGATAGATACCTTGAAAAACAAAAAAAAAATGTTAAATGATGCAATGATGATATATGAAAATGATATGCAAAGGTTTGTGATCAAGAGCTGGATCTGATTATCTGTCTTGGTATAAGGCCCACGTATGTTCAAAGGTCCGGATGGAGGCTCAGAAATCCAGTATCCAGGGTAGGAGAATCAAATAAAGAGTCACATGTCTAGGGCTAATCACAAGAATTGTCCAAAGTGAAGTACTCTTAAACAATACAGTAACTGGGTATGATGTGGCCAAGGGTTCCTGCAAACCTGTAAACAACTCAACCCCCTCACATGTAATGTTCTAGAACAGGGATCCTCAGACTTGGATCAGTTATGAGAAGTGTAAACACTTCTAACCAGGAGGTACAGTGTTTATAATAACCATAAAGGATCCTCCTTCAATTCACCCCAGATTCTGAAGGTCATAATAAAGGTCATCCAGACTTAGCAGGCTTCCCAGATAGCCCTAGCACTACAGGAAATCTATAGCACAGAGTTCTCAAGAAGAAACCCACATCTGAATTGTGTTTCATATTCCCGCACCAGACCGAAATGGAATGGGAAAGAATATGAATCACTCTAGCCTAGGTGTCACTCAGGTCCCAGGTATAGGACCTTAATCACTCAGTGAAACCCCACCCACCAAAACAGAAACCAGCTCCAGCAATGATAATGACAATATGATGTATAAAAAACTGTAAAGAAAACAGTAAATAAAACTGCACATAAATCAATAAATAAAGAAAATAAATAAACACAATTAGCACATAACACCCCTGTAAACACAAATCAAACAAGCACTAGGAGGAACCCACAAAAAGAACCAGAAACCCTGGTTGCAGTACAAGTATTCCCCAGCAGAGTCGCCAAGCTGTCGCTCCCGAAGATTTGCATCCCGGTACAAGCGCGAACGGTCGGCGAAAGGAGAAGATGAAGATGAAGTGAGAAGAGTCGCCAGCTAGGCATATTTATCCCAAAGGAAAGGTAATGATGCATAAACCTGGAAAGAAATGGATAAGACGGTTGTGGACCAGAGAAACTGAGAAAGGGGGTTGGTTACAACCTGGGAAGGTATTAACACCCAGATTGTCCGTCGTACTCGACGGGATCCACGCTTGAAAGTTTGTGTTAAAAGGGGTAGTGTTAGTGCTATTCTGTATGCAAAAAGCTTGAAAAGGATGCAAGTGTCTGTGTTGGAAAGTGAAGTGAATAAAAGGAGTGTCAGTGTAAGAAAAGAGTGCAATGCTCAAGACTATGAGGCTTAAAAGAATAATGCTGGAAGAGGGGGAATATACAGAGACTTTGGTTCGATAACTGTTAAGTTATGCCTACGTATCCTCTCGTGCAATGAGGAAGTCAGAACACCGTAGTTCAACTCAAAGAGACTGAAAGATAAATTGACTTGTGAACTGCTTACTTATCTATGCTCAAGTGTATGACCTGTCTGGCTCAGGTGATAACTGTCTTGCATTAGACGGAGGAAGCAAGTTCTCGTTTGTGAGTGAAGATGATGAGAAAAGAATCCTGGAGGAGACGATTATTGTTTGTTTTTGTGTTTTCAATCTTTTATTGCTTTTTGGAGTTTGTCATAAGAAAATGAGCTTAAGCCTAAAGCAAGGGTTAGTAAACTCATCACATCCTCCCTCTGATTAAGGGTAATGAGAATACCTTAAGTATGAAGTAAACACCTCAAACTTAATTACCATGATGTAGGATTAAGATCATTAACCTACTTGTGATTATTTAGATGTTTTTGGTGTTTTTGTTTAGTGTTAAGTAATGAGTTTAAGCCATAATCAAGGATTTAATGGACCCATTACACCATCCTAATAGAAGGATGATAGATGAGAACATTTAAGCTGAGGAAGATACCTCAACTTAATCCATGATTAGGGATTAACCTCATGACAAAACAAAAACTTTATTAGAGTGGATTTTAGTTAATGATAATATTAAGAAGTGAATTTTATGGTTTGTCAGACAACTTGAGGGGGACTTGTCCATTAACACTAGGGTTAGTCCTTCTTAACCAATTAAGGAAGAATTAGAACCCTAATGCAAGGCCCAAGTTACAAGCTTGATGTCTTAGTGATTATTAGATGGATTAAATTAAGATATTTAAACACATCAAGGGTTTAACACTTAGGATTAAAGTTATACACTCCATCCTAAGAGAAGGATGCAGGCATAATCTTAATCACAAAGCCTTAAAAACCTTGAAGGTTTAGTCTCTGATTATGAGATGAGAGGAGAGACACAAAAGATGACACAAAGGTAAAACTAATGGGGGACTAATCAAAACCCTAATTGTTATCATGCTTGGGTGTTCCTAGGGTTTATGAGGCTTGCAAGAGATCTTCAAGAAAAGCCACCAAAGAGAAGGAAAGATGGAAGGAGGCGAAGCAGAAGAAGCAAGTCAACTTACTTCACTTAAGAAGATAAGTTGCTTGAAAAAAGAAAGTGAAGGAGGGACAAGAATGAGCAAGCTAACTCTAAAACATATACAAAATGCAGCAATGAATGCATAAGAGAGATGAGAAGAGATTGTGAGAAGTGAAGGCAAATTCACTTCCCAAATACTTACCACCTGAAAAGTTAGGAAAAAGAAATGAAATGAAAAGAAAATGAAATGAATGCAAGGATGCAAACCAAAACCAGAAGCATTTTCAAGATGAAAATTATGCTAAGAGATGATGCAAATGTATGTCAAGAGTGGTGGGTGATCATACAAATGATGAGAATGCAAATGAAGTGTGAAAGGAACATGAAAGTTCATGAATGTTCATGGAATGTAATGAATGCATAACATGGCAAATGGATGAAGAAATGATCAAGCATGATTCTAATGTGTCCTAGGATGTCTTATATGTCATGTGGATGCAATAAATGTCATGGAAAGTTCATGAATGCAAGCATATGCAAGATGTATGCAAAGGAAGATGAGAAATTAGGGTTTTCATGCAACATGAGATGCAAAACTCAAAAACAGAAGCAAATGACAAAATAAAAAATTGAAAATGAAATCAAAAGAACCCTAATCCCATATGATTTCATACCCCAAAGGAGAAAACCTAACTCTTAACCTAATGAAAGTTATGATTTTTCTAAGTTATCTAGGGTTTTAAGGTACCTAAAGGGAAAAAAATGCCAATCAATCCAAAAAGGCAAAAGAAATTTGTGACAAAATTATGCTAGAAACTACATGTCAAATTAAGATCAATGCAAAAAGAACCATTGTCATACCATTCTTGGTTAGGCAGAAAAGAATTCTTGAAGTTAGGGTTCTAAAATGTGAATTTTATGAACCCTAATTTCAAGAAAATTATCAAAAATGGTTCAAAACAAAAAATAAATTTGTGTGGATGGTATGACAATGTCTCTAAATGTCTCTAAATTAATTAAAATAAACATTTAAATGTTTAAAAAATGATTTTTTTATGTGAAAAATAAAAATAAAAATAATTTTGGGTTAAGAAAATTATTTGAAACAAAAGTGCAGAATAAAAATATTTTTGGAAATTTTTATCTATTTTAAATAAATCATGCAAAATAAATAAGAAAAATTGAATTAAAATCTGAATTAAATGAAATTATGCGCATCCAGTGGCTCACAATGATTCTTGGGAAATTTAGGTTGACTTGGCGCGTGATCCTACGACCTGAATTCCAATCTAGCTAATCTCGATTAATTATTTATTTAATCCTAATTAATAACTAATGAAATGATCTGGTCCAGTCATCTCACGTGGGAACTGAAGATCCAAGGGTCCTAATTTAAACAGAAGCCCTAACCCTAATTACACATTAATGAATTTCAGGTCACCGGAGAAGAGCTCTAGTCGTCTTCTCCGGTGACACCCTCACCTGAAAAACCCTAACTTCTTCCCCAGGTTATTTCTGGAGGTCTAAAGCTACAGATTAACTCCTCTCACTTCCCTTAATCCAAATCCACCCTCAAATATCATTTCTTTTCACTCAAACTCATGATTCAGAGAGAAAACTCAAACACGGTGAAACTTTCAGAAATTCATAAAACACTCGAATCACAACAATTTTCAAAAATAAAAGTATCAGCATGATCAACACAACAAGAGGAACGATTCTATAACCTAAAATCACATTTCTGGAAAAATGTTTGAAGAAGTTACCTGAGCTTGAGCTTCCTCAGTTTGGAGCTTTCAGGTTGCTTTTCATGTGCAAGCTGACTCCAATGACCTTCCTGAAGAAACTTTGATGCTTGGAAAGCTTTGAGGATGGCTGGTTTGTGAGTTTGCAACTCAACTGGTCAGAAACCGTGTTTGGTGTATGGAGTGTTTTGGGCTGTTTCAATTGTTGGTTTGTGATCAGTGAGTGATTTAGAGATGAATGGTGGAATTTGTTTTGAGTTTGAGTAAGTGTGCTATCAGTTTCGAAAGAAAATGCAAGAGGGAGAGTTTTTGTGAACTTGATGATTCTGAGCATTCATGCTGGATTGTTGTGTGTTATGGCTATGGTTTGATCCACATAACCTGCTGTGATAGGCCAGAGAGTGGGTGGTGGACTATGGTGATTGGTATGGGTGTTTTTGCATAAAGTCAACATTTCTTGTACTTGAGGTATGGGCAAGTGGAAGGCTTGGATTTGGGCATGTCCTGGTTCAGCTGAGATCATGGAATGTTTGTGAATAAGATTTTATAAGTTGTAGCAATTGGATGAGAGGTTTTGTGCCATTTTGCAAATTCATGAAGTTTTGGCCCCTTTTGGATTTCTTGATGTGCAAGACATGGAATAACATGATTCTTTGGCCAATTCTGATTTTTAGGCAATGCACAATGTTTGTATGATGCTTAGAAGTGTGTTTGAAGTCACAAAATAGCTTTGCAAGTGGTTTTGCAAAAATCCCTCTTTGGTGCATTCTTGAAAATTATGTGATTTTTGCCAAATTTGAAAGATCATAACTTGAGTTCTATAATGAATTAGAACTTGTTCTTGTACTTTTTGAAAAGTGAATGATCCAATATACAACTTTCATGATCAAAATTTTTTCATTTGAAGCATTTTTGGTTGAGAAAGAGGAGGTTGAAAAACTTTCCCAAAATGGAAAGTTTACATTACAAGTCATTTCCATTTTTGGCAAATTTTGGTTTAGCTCACTTTTCTTCAATTTGGTGAACTTATAAGCACTTCAATGATCAAATAAAGACCACATAACCTCAATTTGATGAAAAATCCACTTTGGTTCCATGTTGGGGGGCCTCAGATGCCCTGATTTTGCACTGACTTGCTCAAGAAGTTACCCAGTGATCAGATGACTTCCACAATGAATTACTTCACCAAACTTGGTATGCAAGATCCTTATAACATATTGAGACCAATAGAAACAAGAATGACCAAAAAATTTGGAGTTATGGCCTCTGAAACCAAAACCCTAAATTTAGGTCATCTGTGCAGTTAAACCCTGACTCTGCTTCCATGCTTTGCCAGTTCTTGTGATTCTTTGACTTCCTTGATCTTTGGAGGATATAATATGTTGATTGAACATACATGGACCCTCTTGGAATGATTAATGGCCCGTGGAGTGACTCAGATGGATCCTGGATTGCTCAGATCACAAACCCTAGATGCGAATGAACTTGAACTAATGTAGTGAAACAAAAATGCAATATGATATGATATGATGAAACTAATGCAAATATGAAAGATCACAAGCCAATGGTGTGAAATGAGTGAGGGAAAATTTGGGGTGTTTACATAGGGACTTGAGGAAATGTTTGAGCTTGTATAAGATATAAGGACCCCTTGTGGCTTGTTGAAAGATAACTTGGCTCCCATATTTGACTTTGAGGAAACACAACCTGATAGATCAATGACTACATGCCCTATGCCTTTAACCATGAGTGTTATGCTTCATCTTTCTATGCAAAGATGCAATGATATTTATGCTATATGCTATGCTATATGATATGAAATGAGAAGGAAAGTTTTGGGGTGTTACAACTTCTTCACTGCTATCAATAAGTTTTTTAGAGAGTTGACATCACAAATCAAATTCAGTCTATCGTCGCCTTCTATGGCTCCCACGGATCTCCTATGCAGAGGCATGGGATTTTGAAGGACATTTAGAGTGGGAGAAAAATTGATGGCCTTAGAATCCAACATATCTTAAATCACATGCTTAAGGGCCTTGCACTTCTCTATGGTGTGACCAGGAGCTCCAGAATGAAACTCATAATGAGCATTGGCTTCGTACCCTTCTTGAATTTGCCCAGGCTTTGGTGGAGCTAGAGTTTAAAGTTGAATCATATGAATTTGTAACAGGTTCTGTAGAAGTTGTAAGTATGACATTGGTGGTGTTTCAAACTGCATGTCCTTTGGTCTCAGTAGATAGCACTATCTGGGAGTTCTTTGTTGTTGCTAGTTTTGCTGACGTTGTTATTGTTGTTGTTGTTATTGGTTTTGTTATGGTGTAGGCGAATTAGCTATATCTAGAATAGTGACGACTACATCTTGGTAATAAGGATTCTCATTCCCTCACTTCCTTTGGTCATATACTGCCCCTGCTTCCCCATCCCATCTCTTTTGTCGTTCGAAAATGGCTTCTTAGTTTCGGACGTAGAAGCACCGTTGTTATGGATTTTACATTGCTTTATCAAGTTCTCGAGCCTCTCTCCTGATAGTATAGTGTCAGAGAAACCACTTGATGAACATCCCGTAAGGCGTTCCATGAAATGCCCCGGAATGGTATCCATGAACAAATCTACCATTTTTCTCTCGAGCAAAGGTGGTTGAACTCTTGCAGCTAACTCGAGCCACCTTTGCGCATACTCCTTAAAGCTCTCAGAATTTTTTTGCGACAGATTTTACAACTAAGTCCTTCTAGGGGCCATATCAATGTTGTAATTGTATTGTTTGAGGAACGCCTCTCCAAGTTCCTTCCAGTTACGGACATCAGTTTGTTCCAGCTTCATGTACCATTCGAGGGATCCTCCAAACAAGCTATCTTGGAATAAGTACTTCCAGAGCTTCTCGTCCTTAGTGTAAGCAACAATATAACAATAGTAAGCTTGAACTTATTGAACCCAGGTGCCTTTACCTTTATGACATCAATTCCTAAGGTATCCTTGCATTCGAGATCCCAGACCTTCTCAGCCAACATCTGAAAATCACAATGATTACCCCCAACACCAAATCCCAGGTCCTCATTCAGCATAGAGAACTGGTTAGCTTGATTATTTTCCTTGTGATGAACTGTAATACGAATACCCACAGGAGTAGGAGGCCTTTCAATCCCTGCTGGCACACCAATGGCATTGATAGGATTACCTTGTGCATATGCGTTGACTCCGGCACCTGGAGTCTTTAGTTGTGGCACATCAAGCCTTTGAACCACAACACATAACTCTTGTTACCACAGGGTAACCCCTTGCATCATATTCATAAACTCGTTCGTGCATGTGAGAAGCTCAACCAATTCAGTTTGAACAACATCCCTGACGTTTCAATGATTTTGTTGAGTGGCGTACCTGTGAAGATGATGGTTCGCAATCCTTCCTGAAAAATCAAATAATTTAGGAAACCTGGACAACCTACAAAAAAGCCAAAATGATATGAATGATATGAAAATGACATGTTCTCTCATTCTCTAGGTCGTTTATATCCCCATTCCGGTATTCAAGAATATGAAAATCCAAATGGCCATTGGACTTTGACTTTTAGGAAGAAATATTCACATAAAGCTCATATAAGATAACAGTGAAGAAGCAGTGTCTGGAACATGTGTCAGTGCATAAACAACAATAAAAAATTTGAACCATATCAGATAACATGAAATGAAGCCCGAGAGTAACAAAAGATCTCCCCGAAGGGTTCCAGTTCTTACAATAATAGAAAAAACATCAAAAGTATAAAGGATTCCCACAACAAGCTTATGGGTAAATTGGCACAAACAAAAGAAACTAGGCCCTATGAATATCCATATCCTTTAGCCTCCAGTTAAGATGCTTGACAACCTCGAACAATTGGGTGACATCTGGATAATATGGATCTTCAATGAGCTTTTGAATGAGATAATTCCTTTGGTCGAAAGAAGCATGGAGCTCACTGATTTGTTATAAGAATACCTCTTAATTTTCCTTGTTGGAACCTGGCTTAGACCTGGCCCTCTTAGTTTCTGCATGGATTTTGAGTTCTTCTACTTATTTCTGAACATCCTCCATTGCTTCTGACCTTATTATAGCTTCTTGATGTAATCCCTACGATGTTTGTGGGCTAACTAAAGTTTTCTTCCCGGCTATCTAGTTGTACACGAAGGTCTTCAATATTCTAGTAGTATTCTGCTTCATTTTCCTTCTACTTCTTCTTATTTGCCTCCCATCGTTCTTGCCAGAGAGTTATAGTTTCATTGGCCTCAGCTAGAGACTCCTTGATCTTTCGACGCTCATTTACATCGTGGATCTCAACCAAACCATTTTTCTTAATGTAGAGCTTTCTGTCTTCGAAGTCTATCTGCTTGATTTTCACCATTCTCTCATCCCTCTGAAACTTTTCTTCTAGCTTTCGATTAGAGCGCATCATCTCTTCATATAAACCATGAATCTTATCATTCTCTAAGCTAAGATGGTTTTCCAGAGATTCCAATTTATGAAACTCCTCCAAAGGTACAGTGGCTTAAGACTTGACTTCCTTAGGATACAGAGGAGGTTCCATAGTAAATGGGAGGAGCCTAACCTCAACAAGATGTTTCATCCAATCCATGTTTAGTGCATAAGCCTTGGGATCTACTCTCCCTAACTCCTTATTTCCCTTATTGACCTTAAAAATCCAAGCATTAGAAACTTGGATTAATAAATCTTCATTTCCAATAGCCGAAAAGTATAAGGATTATGCAATGTCTCAGTCCTTGGGAGGAGTCTTCAAAGGATAACCAAATTGTCTAATAGCCAACATTGGGATGTGGTTAATTCCTTCTTTTATTCCAAGAAAGGACACATTTGGGAAACTGCCACAACTGGTGATCAACTCATTTCCATCTAAATTCTTGTTATAATACCATGTGATGTCATCAGAAGTTAGACCCATGAGTCTCTTAGACCACTTGACACCTCCTTTGAGTTACATAAAAGGTCCCGATTTATGAAGATGTTGAGAAAACCAATTATAGAACAAAGGTGCATAACAAAGTACCAACCCTCCCCTCTTTCTCTCATTCTTGTAGTGAACGGAGTAGCAAAAATCTCCTAACAAGGTTCGTACAAGATTCCTCTTGATGAAGATGGCCATTGCGTCTATGCTCATAAATTTTATCTCACTCGGGAACAAACTAATTCCACACACGACCAAAGATAAAAGTGCATTAAAATCCACCCACCTTTGTTCTTTAGCACATTTTATGGCCTCAACAATCAGGAATGCCACATGAAATCCCTTTCTCTCCTTCTTATCTTTGAGGTTTCAATGACCAAAGTCAACTTCAAACGAGTAGCTTTAGCAATATCTTAGTTTGGAGGAAACCTATATGAGCTATAGAATAGAGGATTGTCTTTAACTGAAACCTTTAGGATACTGGCAATCTCATCCAAGGTGGGAACCAAAACACAATCAAAGAAAGATGAAGCACCGCAACTAGGGGTCATAGAACTGGAGAAGAGTGTGAAGGCCATCCCGTTGCTTTGGAGTAGGATTATCCAAGTAACTCAAAATAAGCCCATACTTTGCTTTGAAGTCATCTAACACTTTTTCATTCATAACACTAACTAACTCTAGGATATTTTCAGTCTCTGGCCTTGAGAAGGTGTAATGCACGTTGTTCTTACGAGGAATATCTTGTGCCATCTGGAATGAGAATGTATAAAACCATCGGAACCAGGAATACAAAAAAAAAACATGAGAAATGAGAAACATAATGTGTTAATGATGATATGATGTAATGAAATGCAAGGCATGTGATAAGTGATGTGTGTCTGTGTTGGTGTTGATTAATGAACGAAGTGTCTGTGGAGAGTCATAATAATAATAATGTTATATTTGTGTAGAACCTCAAAACTAGGAACCAAAGAACCACATAGAACTGGATCACATCATTGACTAACACTGATGAAGTGGGTATGTTGAAGGTCAAGGTTCCTGAAAACTTGTAAACAATCCCCCCATCTAATAGGTGTTCTACTAAGGGTCAACATCACGGTCTCTCAGGTCGAGAAGTGATAATACAGTCACTGTTTCTGGTTTGGGATTATACACTAAGAGAGGATGTCTTAGCTGAGTCCTATAAAACAAGCTTCCCTCATAAGTTTCCAGCTTCAAGCACTAAGATTGAGAAACAATAGTACATTCATCCCAAAGGATACAATACTATCGTCATACGAAAAGTGCTCTAGCTGATTTTTACGAGAGAACTATGCCATCCTATGCGAGTTCTCAGTGGGCCCTCGGGTGCAAGTGGGTTTACCAACAAAGGTGGTCTGCCACTATCACAACTAGAGAAGGATGTTTCAACAAAGGTCCTCAATGATCGATCCCCAGATGCACATAACTATCAAGTTCATATCCTGAAGTAGCCAAGACCCCAATATCAGAACATTTCCAAGACGATCGCAATCTGGGTGTGGAACTCACTACTACTGGCATGACAAGATATCATGAAAGAAAAGTAATTTTCCATGATAAAGTCTTGGGTGCACTCTATCCTTGGTATTGGGCTCATCTCACAGTAACTCAAATCCCGCCAAGAAAACCAGACAGTCCAGACAGTATAACAATGACGCATGATAAATAAATACTGAAAGCATTAAATAAAGCTATAAAGTAAAACTCTAAATGAAAACAGTAAACTA
Organism: Lathyrus aphaca; assembly: GCA_963966055.1. NCBI lineage: Eukaryota > Viridiplantae > Streptophyta > Magnoliopsida > Fabales > Fabaceae > Lathyrus > Lathyrus aphaca. The sequence goes on along the minus strand of OZ014519.1, from coordinate 378,112,791 downwards.
AACACATAGTAGGAAACCCAAAGAAACAAAAACAAACAAGCGCTAAGATTAACTCATATAGGGAACCAGAGATACTGATTGGGAAATCCCCAACAGGGTCGCCAGCTGTCGCTCCCAGGATTTTCATCCTAGTACAAACGCGAAAGTGGCGCGGGAAAAGAAGAAGAGTCGCCATCCAGGTATTTTTATCCCAAGGAAAGGGAAAGGTAATGCTACACAAACCTGGGGAAAGGAAAGAACAAGGTCTTGTGAACCAAAGAGAATGGATAAGGGAGTCGGTTACACGAAGGGAAGGTATTAGCACCCCTTAGCGTCCTTTGTACCTGACGGGATCCACGCTTGCTTGTACTATTTCAAAGGGTAAGAATAATATACTGCTGAACTAAAAAGAAAGAAGGAATGACAAAAATGTAGGGAAAATAAAGAAGTATGCTCGAATGGGCTCTACCCCACTGCCTACGTATCTCATCAAGAATGAGAATCAGAGTCAACGTAGTTTCCCTAACTACAGAGGAAATTTGTTTGTTTGTGTTTTTTATCATTGAATTGCTTATTCCTATGCTCTGGTGTTGCAGGCTCGCATTAAATGAGTGTGTTTACCATCTTGCAAAGAGACAAGTCAAAGTGATTTCTTTCGTTTGGAGTGAAGGAGATGAGAAGAGAATTCCCGTAAGAAAGACGCTTATTGTTGGTTTGTAGCTTTTAGAAGCTTTTTATTTGAACTTGCATGAGAAAGTGTATTCAAGTCCATTTCCATGGAGTATGTACTTCTTACATCACTCCAATATGTAATTACGAAAAAGCACACCCAAGCAAGGAAAAGACCCCTAAGACTTGGTTCCAAGGATTAAGGCTTAAGTACACAAACCCATTGTACTTATTAAGTGTTTTTATATTTTGAAGGGAATAAGTTCTTTTTAAGCTTTTCTTTGGGGGAATGACTTAAAGTTTAGACTTGTACTTCATGCTAGACAAGTTCACATTAACTCAAGACGGGATAGATGCAAATGCTGCATGGAATAAGTCTATAACACAAGAAGTCACTTCAACCTTTATTAGGTCTTTTTGAGTTGCTTTGAGATGAGAGGAGATAAAGTATCAAAAGGATCTCCAAAGTTAAAGTGTCTAAGGGAGACTAAACATAATGAAGTTATCGTGCTTGGATATCCTAAGTTTGTGAGGTTTTAGGATCTCTATCCTAATGAAGAAGGAAAGAAAAGAAGAAGAAAGAAGAGGAAAAGAAGACAACTTACTTCCATGAAGTAAGATAAGTCACTTCTAAAGGTGAAGGTGAGCAATTATGTAAAACAAATCATCTTGTATGCTTTCACAAACACAATATTGAAATTTAAAAGGTGAGAGAGAGGTTGGAATTTGGAAGCATTTCCACACTCCTAAGACTTACCAAAGCCTTACAATATTAGCAAATGAAACATAATAGTTCATAACACATCATAAGACATAAAATGAAAGCTACACACACAATGGGAACAAGTTGAATGCATCTAAAGGTTAACAAACCTCACAATTCAGAACGTAATCCTAAATGAACTTAATAAATCCTAAATGAATGTAATCCTAAGGATTTGCAAATGAAGAAGTAAAGGAGAAAAAGTGAGTAAAGATGGATGAAGGCATATGAAAAACACCAAAGTCATAATTTCATGCCAAATTAGAAGGTCTAATTCCCCTAAATGATCATACCAAACTTCATGGATTAGTTCATGGTAGAATGAGAGATGAAGAGAAGAAATCACTCACATGTTCATAAGAGATTAGACAAGTAAAGCCAAAGTACAAATCAAACATGAATGAATGGCATGAGATTCCAAGAGCCAGTATCATACATCACTTATTAGTATCCTATAATGCTTATGAATGAACATATAAGTCATGTTAAGAAGTACTTAAGTTATTGAAGGATTAAGATGAAGAAGAAGTAGGATGAATTAAGCATGTACCATGTAAGAATGAATATAAGTTAAAATGAAATTAAAATGAACTAAAGTGATCATGAGATGATGCAATTCAGTGATACATGATTAGAGTTACATATTAGATATGCATATACAGTCTAGTTAGGTTCACATGTCAAAGAAGTTACAAAAGATGCACAAATTGTCACATAATGCAAATGTATGTCATAATTGAAATGAATGGCCAATGATGTAATATATCATATAAATATGAATGATTAGGAATGAAGTCAGAGGCATACATGATGTATAATGGAAATGAGGTGATTGGCATGAAAATATTAGAGGCAAACAAGTGAGTATAAGAAGCATGGGATGAAGGATGCAGATGAATTAGGTCAAACATGTACAAAGGTGCACCATACAAACCCAAAAGGAAAACCTAAGTCAAATAAACCTATAATTGGTAATACAATACCTATAATACCCTAATCAAACATGGAAAACCCCTAAAAGTGACCTTTAATGATGGCATAAATGCCCACAAGCAATTAGGGTTAGAAGTGATTAAGAAAGTTCATAAAAAAGTTACTTCATTTGCAAGTAATCAAACTTACATACAAAACCATTCAAACCCCAAGGGTCCTAAATCATAGGCTAAACATGTGCTAAAAGTTCATGCAAAAACTCACAATGGAACTAGTTCAAATGATGCCTTGAAGTTCAAGTAAGAACCATTGAACAAGTATGCAAAAATGAGGGACCAAAATGCAATTAGAAAGGGTTCAAAAAAATGAAAAAATATTTTTAATGAGGTTTAATGAGTTATGGAATGAATTCAAAAAGAATCATTTGAAAATGTTTAGGGAGATATGTGAAATAAATCTTTGAAACTGATGTGTTAGAATGGATACAATTTGAAAAGAAAATAAAAGGAAAAATTCAAAATATGGTGAAAAATGCATAAAATCAGAAATGAAAAATATGCAAAATTATTTTAATGTTTCAACATGATCCATGATTTTTTGTATGAATTTTATATTCTCGGAGTTGATTTTAAAATATCAAAATGCAAAATATGTAAAATAAATGAAAAATATATGAGAAATGGACCAGGGGGTGCTACACTAGCAAAATATCAGTTCAAAAATGCCTTGGGCTCAGATAAGAGGGTGGGAATAGGAATCTGAGCCTAACCCAAATGCACTGAACTCCTATGAGATTACAATGCACCCTAGTAAAAAATTTGACTCTTTGAGAGCCCTAGGATTCAGTCAATGAGATGGGATATTAAAAGTAGGATGATCCAATGGATGTGAGTGAACATGTATGATTATTATGATGAGCATGTGCGTACTAGTCAGGTCAAGGTCAACAAATTATGAGACTCAAACGCACATGAGGGGGAGCATCTTCATTAATGCGTTGGACAAAGTGGTGCATTGATTCACAAAGATCTAATGGAAAATCCTTAATCTGGACAAACATAGGGTTCTTGCTCTTATGAAGTTTCAGATCACCGGAGAAGATTCCGGTCATCTTCTCTGGTGAACCTCCGGTCACACCATGAAAAAAATCTCTAGAAATGCATGAAAGTTATACCATTCGAATCCGCAACTCACGCACACCCCAAATCTATGAATGAAATCACCATAACATGCAAAATAAAAGAGAATTAAAGAGAAACAAAATGCCCTAAAATTATGTTCTATGCACCTAGAGGGTCTATCAACTAGTCAGCCATCACAATGCTTCTATTGAGCTTCATACAACTCAAATCAAGCCAAAACAAATGAAAACGAAGCCAAAAAGTTCAGAGGATCTCAAACTTGAGCTTTCAGAGAGAAAAATAAATGCTATAGCACTTTGAATCTTGAAGAATGCAGAGAGAAACTTCAAACTGAAATTGATCTTGCAATGGTGAATCTGCTAGTTCTCTTGACTTGTGATTGATCAAGAGAGATAGAGGATGATAAATTGATGAAGATTAGGATGAACAATGGGGAAAAATGCGTGTGATTTAGAGAAAAAACTTCAGAGAAACTTTGGTGCAAAAATTGTGAAAATGTGATAATGATGAGAACTCCCCCTCAAATTCAGTTAATAATGCCTTATATAGCTCTGGTTAACTATTAACCACCTTTGTTAATAGTTAAAACCAGAGTTAAGTGAGATGTAATGAGAATTAAGAGGTGAAGTGAGACTTGGACATGTGAAGCTTCAATTTGCAATGGAGATCGTGGTTGTTGTGATCAGGTGTGGGATGAAACACGGTGAACATGATGAGGTTCAATAATGAATGTTGTTGATGTTATACCAGCTGCTCATGCCTTTATTTTGAAGCCTCTCACACTCAGTTATGTCTCATGATGCATTGAATGTCTTGGATGTTCATGGTAGATGATTTTTACTTGGCATAAGGTAAGCAAAGTGTGAAAAAGAGAACTGTTTGAAGTGTGTGTGTGTATGAGACTGAATCAAAGGGATCAAAGGATGTCATGACTTGATGCTTGACTGGCAAGAAATGTCAGTTCCATGTGCCCATGTGTCGCTCCCAAAAGATGAGACTAGCTCAAATGAGGTACAGACGCGAACGGTCGGCGAAAAGAGATGCGAGAACACACAGGAGTGAACTCACAGGAAAAGAAAAGAGTCGCCAGCTAGGCATTTTTATCCCGGAGGAAAGGCAATGTTGCATAGACCTAGAAAGAAATGGATAAGACGGTTGTGAACCAGAGAGACTGAGAAAGGGGGTTGGTTACAATCTGGGAAGGTATTAGCACCCAGATTGTCCTCCGTACTCGACGGGATCCACGCTTAAAAGATTTGTGTTTTAAAGGGGTGGGGTCAGTGCAATCTGTGTATAAAAGAGCTTGAAAAAGATGTACAGGTGTTTGTGTAAAAGAAGTGTAAAGTGTAATATATACAGTGTCAGTGTGAGGGCAGGAGTGAAATGCTCATGATAATGAGGCTTGAAGAATGAGGCTGGGAAGAGGGGTAATATACAGAGACTTTTGTTCGATAACTGTTAAGTTATGCCTACGTATCCTCTCGTGCAATGAGGAAGTCAGAACACCGTAGTTCGACCCAAAGAGACTGAAAGATAAATTGGCTTGTGGACTGCTTACTTGCCTATGCTCTAGTGTATGACCTGTCTGGCTCAGGTGCAAACTGTCTTGCATTAGACGGAAGAAGCAAGTTCTCGTTTATGAGTGAAGATGATGAGAAAAGAATCCCGGAGGAGACGATTATTGATTGTTTTTGAGTTTTCAGTCTTTTATTGCTTTTTGAAGTTTGTCATAAGTTAATGAGCTTAAGCCTAAACCAATGGGTTAGTAAACTCATCACATCTTCCCTCTGATTAGGGGTAATGAGGATACCTTAAGTGTGAAGTCAGTATCTCACACTTAATCACCTTTGATGCAGGATTAAGATCATTAACCTACTTGTGATTATTTAGATGTTTTTGTTGTTTTTGTTTAGTGTTGAGTAATGAGATTAAGCCATAATCAGGGATTAAACAGACTCATTACACCATCCTAATAGAAGGATAATAGATGAGAGTGTTTAAGCTGAGGAAAGCTCCTCAACTTAATCCATGATTAGAGATTAACCTCGTGACAAAACAAAGCCTTTATTAAGTGGATTTTAAATAATGATAAGATGATGAAGTGATTTTTATGATTTGTAAGACAACTTGAGGGGGACTTGTCCATTAACACTAGGGTTAGTCCTTCTTAACCAATTAAGGAAGAATTAGAACCCTAATGCAAGGCCCAAGTTACAAGCTTGATGTCTTGATGATTATTAAGTGAATTGATTAAAGGATTTAAACACATTAAGGGTTTAACACTTAGGATTAAAGTTATACACTCCATCCTAATAGAAGGATGCATGCATAAGCTTAATCACAAAGCCTTAAAGCCTTTAGGGTTTAGTCCCTGATTATGAGGTGAGAAGAGAAGACTCAATGAGACACAAAGGCAAAATCTAAATGGGGGACTAATCAAAACCCTAATTATTGTCATGCTTGGTTGTTCCTAAGGTTTGTGAGGTTTACAACAAAGATCTTCAGAGGAACCACCAGGAAGCAGATGAAAGGAGCAAAGGAAGCAAAGTAACTTGCTTCATTTAAGAAGACAAGTCACTTGAGGAAAGAAAGTAAGATAAAGAGGAATGAGAAAGCTCAATCTCAAACACAAAGTGAAATGCAGCAAGGATGCATAAGAGAGATGAAAAGAAGTTGTGAGAAGTGAAGGCAAATTCACTTCTCAAAGTGACTTACCACCTGAAAAGTTAGTGAAAGGAATGCAATACAATGCAAAATGAGGTGAAATGGCATGATGCAAACCAAAACCAGAAGCATATGTGTGATGATAATGATGTTATGAGATGATGCAAACATGAATCAAGGCTTGGGGATGATCATATGAACCTATGGATGCAAATGAAGCATGCTTAGAACCATGAACATACATGAAAAGTTATGAAATACAAATGGCATACAAAATGGCAAATGAAAGATGAAATGATCAAACATGCTTCTAATATGTCTTAAGATGCCTAATGAATCAAATGGATGCATAAAATGCCATGGCAAGTCATGGTATGCAAGCAAATGCAAGATGAATGCAAAAGGAAGCCCAAATTAGGGTTTATGATCAATGCACAAAACAAAAACCAAAACCAGAAGCAAACATCATGATACAAAATTGAAAATGCATTCAAGGGAACCCTAAACCTATACAAACTCACTGCCCAAAGGAGGGGATCCAATTCTTAACCTAGTGAAAGTTATGAATTTCCTAAGATTTCTAGGGTTTTAGGGTACCTTGTCAAGAAAAATGTCAAACAAATTGAAAATGCAAGATCAAATCATGCCAATTTAATCCTACAAACTACATGATATGCAAGACACAATGCAAAAAGAATCAAAGTCCAACTCTCAAAGACTAGGCAGAAATGAATTTTTGAACATTGGATCAAAATAATGCTTTGAAATTGAATTAATTCCATGAAAAATTGTCAAAATGCATCAAGATCAAAAAAGAAATTTGGTTTGAGAGTTGGACAATGTTTCTAAATGATTTTAAAGGTTTCATGAATTTTTTTGTGATTTTTAAATACCTAAAAGTATTTTTAATTAATTAATTCTCATTAATTAATTAAAAATAAACTTTTAAATGATTTAAAAATATTTTTAATGCAAAAAATAAAAATAAAAATGTTTTTGGTTTCTGAAAATTAATAAAAGTTTGTACAAAAATTTTCAAAATTTTTAAGTGATTTTTACTATTTTTAATAAAATGAACAAATTAAATATGAAACAAATAAAATAAAAATGAGATAAAGAGAAAGTCAGCGCAATCAAGGGCTGTGGTTCAAACTGGGAATGGAGGGAAAGACTACGCGCCAGATCCAAGGGTTGACATTCAAACTGGCTAAAATGAATTAATTATTTTAATTAATTGAGATTAGGGTTAAGTGGATGATCTGGGCCATTGAGCACGCGCGGGAGTTGACTAAGTCAGCCCATCCAACGCACCAAATTCAAACTTGCATTAATTACAGGGATTAGCCCTTATTACTTTCAGGTGGCCGGAGAAGACTTCCGGTCGTCTTCTCCGGCAAGACCCTCACCTGAAAGTTGCCAAAATCCTTAAAACTTCATGAAAAGGAAAACTAATCACCCAGAAATCATCCCCATTCGAAACTAAACCAAAACCCCCAAACAAAAACCATTTTTCATTCATCAATCAGCCAAATCGAAGCAAAACATTTCTAGGGCAAAAGTTTCAGAGCATTCATACATCCTGGTTTCTCAACCATTTTCAAAAATAATCACATCCCCATGATCAGGGGAGTGCATAGAAGCTTTTAAGAACTAAAAATGGAGTTTCTGGAAAAAAAGTTTGAGATGGCTACCTGAACTGAAGCTTTGGTTTCTGGTGCTTTCTGGCTGGTTTCTTGCTTGCAATCAACTCCAATGGACCCCCTGAGAAGCTTTCAATGCTTGTTTGAAGTTTATAATGGATGGTTGGAGAGATGGCAGAAGTTCTGTTCAAGGTGGGGTGGAAATCGTATTTGTGATTCTGGGAGTTTAAGGCAATGGTGATGGGTGCTTTGTGACCAGGAAAGTGTGTTGAGTTGATTTGTGAAGCTGGTTTGTATGTTTGTAGCTTGTACTGAGTGTTTCGAAGGCTCTTGCAAATGAGGGAGATTTTGATAACTATGGCTATGGTCAAGATCAGAGTGTGTTGTTATGTGCTTTGGCTTGCTTTTTGTTTGCATAAACTATTGTGATAGGTCAGATGAGTTGATGTGTGCTTTTGTGATAGGTATGGCTCAAGTTGCCAAAATGTAAAAGTTGTGTAAGAGAGGCATGGGCTACTAGCTAGCCAAGGACAAAAGGTGTGTCCTATGCAGCAAGATGTGTGTAGAGCCCTTGGATTGTTTGTGGAGTCAGCAAGCAAGTGGATTCACACTTGAGTGAGTTTTTGCAACTTGCCGCACTTTTGCTTCCTTTGAGAAATCATGCTCCATAAGCTATGAAAGTGAGTGATTTCTTGGTGCAATCTGAATTTTAGGTGTTGTATGATCATGTTGGGAAGTTTAGAAGTCCATTTTATAGTTCAATTTGCCTTGAAAAGTGAATTTGCAACTTTGCCTCTTTGGTGGAAAACTTCAAATTTTGTGATTTTTGCCAACTTTGACAAGCCATAACTTTTGATCCAAAATGAATTAGGTCATGTTCTTGTACTTTTTGAAAAGGGAATGATCCATTCTACAACTTTCATGACCAAAGTTTTTTCATTTGAAGCATTTTTGAATCAAAAAGCGAGGGTTGAAAAAGTTTCCTTAAATGGCAATTTCATTAAAAGTCAAACTTTCCCAAAAAGTCAACTTTGCAAAAGACTTGAAATTCTTCAATTTTGTGAACTTCCAACTTCTTATATGATCAAATAAAGATCATATACAATCAAAATGATGAAGAACACCCTTTGGTTGGGTCATTGGGGGGCCTCAGATGCCCTGATTTTACACTGACTTGCTTGGAAAGTCAACTCTTGATCAGATGACTTCCCCATGGAATTTCTTCATGAAAATTGATATGCATACTCCCTATACCATATATAGACCAATAGAAACAAGAATGACCAAAAATATTGGAGTTATGGCCTTTGAAACCAAAACCCTAATTTCAGGTCATCTGTGCAGTCAAACCTGGCTCTACTTCCATGCCATTCTCAGTTCTTGTGATTCTTTGACATTATTGACTTTGAGAGGATATAATATGATGCTTGAACATACATGGACCCCTTTGAAGTGATTGATGACCTTTGGAGTGGCTCAAGAAGCTCTTGGATTGCTCAGATCACAAACCCTAGGTGCAGATGCCTTTGAACCAATGTAATGAATAAAAAATGTGATATGAGATGCTATGATTGAGTTTATGCATATGAGGAGATCACAAGCCATGGTGTGAATGGGTGAGGGAAAATTTGGGGTGTTTACACCATGTTCGAAGGTGAATATCTCCCATTTCCATGGATGAAATGAGGAGCTTTTGTGCTCAAATGATAGAGGACACATGATGGAATAAACTTTGTGTTTGATCCAACATGAAATAAAGTCTTGAGATGCTTCAAAAATACCATGGAACATGATTACAAGAGACTGCATATAGGGCCTGAGAGGATATGCGCGCCAGGCCAAAATGCCTATGGACCAAGATCAGTTTTCCCGACTACTTTGACCACTCATATATTCCAAATGGTTGATTAGATGAAAAATTTCCAAGCATCAAAGTTGTAGAGGAGAAAATGATGAAAAACTTTGATGTTTAGAAAAATTCCATTTGAAGCTTCCTTGATGGAGATAATCAGCTTGGAAGTTGGGTACAACATGCACACCAAGTGTTTCTAAAAATTATGGCACATTTGGCTCGCCCATGCCTTGCTTGGCCAGTCATTTTGCCTCGATTCTTCCTCACTTTGATAGATCATAACTTCTTCAATTTTGATCCAATTGAGGTGTTCTTGCTATGAATTTTAAGCTCAAAATGTGATATTTAATTGGCTCAACTTAGGCCTGAACTCTGAAGCCTTTATCATGGAGAAAGAGAGCTTGCAAGTGAGGTGCAAAGTGAAATAAAACTTACTAAAAATGGAAACCCTATGTTTCTATTTTAGGCAGGTTTGTGATTTCTTGATTTTTTCAGGAATGGTATTGACTTTTCTAGATCAAATTTCAACCATTAAACATATTTAACTTGTGGATCATGATTTTGACCTCAAAAAGTCACGAGTTGACTTTTTCCCCTACACAATTGACTTTTCCCCAATTTCTTGATTTTCAAGTAATTGATCAATTGGAGACCTTCTAAAATAATTCAATGGACAATATTCCATCCCCAGATACTTGATATCATGTGGAAAACATTGAAATCAAGTTTGAACCAAATTTTCATTAGGAAGCCCTTTGAATAGAAACCCCTAATTTTGGTCCTTTTTGTTATGAGATGTTGCACTGTTTGAACTTCTTAATCAATCCACTTCTTCTAATGACTTAAGGATTCAATTGAGATTTTGTATACCATAAGAGACCTTTGAGGCTTTATGGAAGACCCTTGGCCCTTATTCTTTTCATTTGAATGACCATAACTTTGTAAATCAACTGATCACACGCCATATGCCTCAACCAATGAATGTATGCTTTCTTTACTATGCTTTGATGCGATGCTATGTGTGAAAATGAAATATAAATGTTATGAAAAAATGAGAAGGAAAATTTTGGGGTGTTACACTTTCCTTAATTTCACTTGTCAACTTCAGCATTCCCAACTTTACACTCTTAGATGTAGCTTCACACAACAAACTCATATCTCAGAACTGTTCAATCATTTCAAGTTCTTTCACCATCAGCATCGACATATGCAATTTCTTCCTACTCAAAGCATCTGCAACCACATTTGCCTTACCAGGATGGTAATTTAAATCAAAATAAAAGTCTTTTAACAATTCTAACCATCTTCTATGTGTCATATTTAATTCCTTCTGATCAAATATATATTTCAAACTCTTGTGATCACTTAACACTTCAAATTTCGAACCAAAGAGATAATGTCTCCAGATCTTCAACAGAAACACCACAACTGCTAACTCCAAATCATGCATAACATAATTCCTTTTATGAACTCTCAATTGTCTTGATGCATAAGAAACCACTTGACCATGTTGCATCAAAACTCTTCCAAGTCCCATCTTCGAAGCATCACAATATACCACGAACGATTCATTTGGATTCGGCAAAATCAACACTGGAGCAGTTGTCAACTTCTTCTTCAACTCTACAAAACTCTTTTCATGTGCAACATCCCACACATAAGCTTGGCTCTTTCGAGTCAACTGAGTTAAAGGTAGCGCCAACTTCGAAAAACCTTCAATAAACTTCCTGTAATAACCTACTAAACCCAGAAAACTTCTAATCTTAGTAGCAGACTTAGGAGTCTCCCACTATAACACTACATCAATATTCGATGAATCTACAACAATTCCAGTACTGGAAATTACATGTCCCAGAAAACTCACTTCTTGCAACCAGAACTCACACTTCGAAAGCTTCGCATACAAATTATTCTCTCACAACACTTGCAATAAAATTCTCAAATGCCCTAGATTTTCCTCTTCTGTCTTAGAATAAACCAGAATATCATCAATAAAAGTACCACAAATTTATCCATGTAATCATGAAATATTATATTCATGTACTCCATGAACACACCTGGTGCATTAGATACATCGAACGACATCACTGTATACTCATGATGACCATACCTTGTTCTGAACACTGTCTTCAGAATATCATCAAACTTAACACGAATATGATGGTAACCAGACCTTAAATTATGCTTGCTGAATACAAAAGCTCCCATTAACTGATCCATAAAATCGTTGATTCTCGGAAATGGATACTTATTTTTTATAGTAACCTTGTTCAACTGCCGATAATAAACACACAACCTCATACTACCATCTTTCTTTTTGACCAACAACACCGGAGCACCCCACGGAGAAACACTAGGTCGAACAAACTTCTTCTCTAACAACTCTTCTAGTTTCTTCTTCAACTCACTCGATTCTACAATAGACATCCGATACAGAGCCACAGACACATGACTAGTACTAGGTAATAAATCTACTACAAACTCAACTTCATGCTCTAGAGGTAAATCACTTATATCCTCCGTGAAAACATCTGGAAACTCTTGAACAACCAGTAAATCAATACTTGTAGTCTTCCCTTTAACTTGCAACAATGCAAACATTGCATACATCTGAGCTTCATTTTCTAACAATTCATCTACTTTCTTAGCTGTCAAAACTCAACAGTCTTTGCATAGCAATTGATATGCACAAAATTGAACTCTATCCATTTTACTCCAAGAATAACATCAATTTGTTGTAAAGGAAATCACACCAGGTCCATCAAGAAATCCTTCTAAAAAATAGTCAAAAGACACTTCAGACACACAAGTGTAATAGTAACAGAACCATTAGTTGGCATTTCTATTACCATTCTACCATTCATACTAAACAACTTCAAACAAAACTTATTAGCTCATTCAAGAGAAATAAAAGAATGTGTAGCACCAATATCAATAATTGCAATCAACTCCACACCATTAATAAAACATGTACGTCGAACTAGGTTTTCCTTCTTAGGAGCTTCAGAACCACTCAAAGCAAACACCCTACCATTGATTTGAGCAGATGTAATGGTCTTCTTATGCTTTTGGCATTGGATGCTGATATGTCCCTGTTCACCACAACTAAAACAAGTTGGACCTTTATTCGGACATCCGACTTCACCATACTTATGATACTTCTCTTGCCACACCTGTAGCATCGCACCACTGGATTACTGCACACATCTGACTTGTGATCGGATTCACCATACTTATGATACTTAGGAGGAATCGAACCTGCTCCCCCACTTGGCTTCTTCCCATATGAAACCTTTTGTTTCCCCTTCTCAGCTGGGGTCACATAATGTTTTCCTCTAAACTGTCCTTTCTCTTTCTTCTCACTCAGTTGCTTGTAGTGAGTGTAAACACCCCAAATTTTCCCTCACCCATTCACACCATGGCTTGTGATCATCTCATATGCATAAACACAAACATATCATCTCATATCACACTTTTGTTTCACTGCATAGTTTCTAAGTCATCTGCACCTAGGGTTTGTGATCTGAGCAATCCCAAAGCTTCTTGAGGCACTCCAAAGGCCACCAATCAACTCAAAGGGGTCCATGTGTGTTCTTATATCATATTTCACCTCCTCAAAGTCAAAAATGCAGAGGAATCACAAGAACTAGGGTTTGAGTGGATGCAGAGCCAGGATGAACTACACAGCTGACTGAAAATTAGGGTTTTGTTTTCAGAGGCCATAGCCCTAAATTTTTTTGGTCATTCTTGTTTCCATTGATCTCTATGTGGTATAGGGAGTATGCATATCAATTTTCATGAAGAAATTCCATGGGGAAGTCATCTGATCAAAAGTTGACTTTCTGGACAAGTCAGTGCAAAATCAGGGCATCTGAGGCCCCCAATGACCCAACCAATGGGTGATCTTCATCATTTTGAGTGTATATGATCTTTATTTGATCATGGAAGAAGGTTGAAGTTCATAGAAATCAAGAATTCAGGGTTTTTGCAAATGTTGACTTTTTGGGCATAGTTGACTTTTCAAGAATGCATCATTTTAGGTCATTTTTCAAGCCTTGATTCTTGATCCAAAAAGGCTTCAAATGGAAAAACTTTGGTCATGAAAGTTGTAGATCTCATCTTTCCCTTTTCAAAAAGTACAAGAACATGATCAAACTCTTCTTGGATCAAAAGTTATGGCAAGGCAAAGTTGGCAAAAATCATTGTTTTTCAAGGCATGCTTCAAATGGAAATTTTGCAAAGTCATGAACCAATGCATATTGTGACCTCTAATTCATTTCAAACCATTACATAAACATTCTATGAGCCTAAAAAATCAGAATTGGATCAAGTTTCTACATAGTTTGGTTTGTGTAACAAGAATTTCTCACATGTGAACCAAAGTACAACAACTTGCAAAAACTATCATCACATCTCACCCACTTGATTTCTTGGATGCTGAACCAGCCCTAGCTTCTCTCCATGCCATGCTGCGCCAGTCCATGTAATTATGCTAGCCTAGAACCAAGCCCATGCTTTCCTTACACCAAAGTTGACATTTTGCAAAAGCAAACTTACCAATCACAAAAGCACAAGTCACATCATCCAGCCAATCAGATTTGTTTATGTTATCAATTTGCAAGCTAGCCATAACAAGAAGCAAGGCTGAAACCATCACACTACACACATTCACAAAAACCTTCCACATTGCAACTTGCTTCGAATCTCTTAACACAGCCACCAAACACAAAAACTTTCTTCATCATCCAACTCAACACACTTCATAGGCCACCCAGCACCAAGAACACAAGCCTGAAACAGCCTGAACACTCCATAACCATTCTTCACCTCAGCCTGAATTTTCTATCGAATCTCTCTCCACAAGCCACAAACAGCCAAACAAACCTTGCAAAGCTTCTCCATACATCATTTGGACCTCAAACAATCACTCACCATGACCTGAAACCTCCAGAAACACCATTGCCATTTTTGATCAAGCTGAAGCAGTTCCTTTCGAATCTCATTATCCAGCCAACTTAAACTCCATTTGAGCATTCAAACATCATCTGGGGATCAAGGAGAGGGGTTTGCACTGAAAGAAGAGGTCAGAAAGTTCTCAAACTGAAAGTTTCAAATCTCAGGTAGCTTGAAATTTATTTTTCCAGAAATCATTTTTATGGTTACAAACTTGTTCTATTTGTTTCACTGATCATTCTGGTACCATCGGTTTTGAAAATGGTTGTGATTTGAGCATTTAATTTGTTTCTGAAGCTTGCGTGCCCTAGAACTTTCTTTCTTCGATTCAGCTTGTTTAGGAAATATAAATTTGTTTTAGGTTAGGGGTTTGATTCGTGAGGATGTGGGGAACATTTCCCAGGTTTTAGATTTCATTTTTGTTACGTTTTTAGGAAGTTTGAAGTTTTCAGGGGAGGAGGTCACCGGAGAAGACGACCGGAGCTCATCTCCGGTGACCTGAAAGTGATTAATTATTAATTAGGGTTAGGGCACTGAGTTTGAATCTGGGCCTTTGGATCCTGGTTCCCGCGCGTGAATGAAAGGCCTGGATCATTTCATTAAGTCTTAATCTTGGATTATTATTTAATTAATTAAGTTTAAATCTGTTTGAATCTGAGCCATCAGATGGCGCGCGAAGTCAATGGCCTTCCCCCCAGATCAAATCCTGGCCCTCCATGCTGCATACTTCCTATTTTATTTAATTTTAATTCATTTTCTTTCATTTAACTTGCATATTTATTTTAAAATAGCAAAAAATACATAAAAATTATGAAACTTTTTCCTCTGAGTTTTATTAATTTTTATGACACAAAAACATTTTTTTATTTTATTTTTATCATTAAAAAGTATTTTTAAATATTTAAAAGATTATTTTTAATTGATTAATGAGAATTAATTAATTAAAAATACTTTTAGGTATTTAAAAATTACAAAAAAATTCATGAAAGGTTCTAAGACATTTAGAAACATTGTCCAACCTTCAAACCAAATTTCTTTTTTGATCTTGATGCATTTTAAGAATTTTTCATTGAATTAAATCATATTTTGTGCATTATTTTGATCATAAGCTCAAAAATTCATTTCTGCCTATTGGAGAAGGTTGAGACATTGATTCTTCTTGCATTGTGTTATGTTTAGAATGTATTTTCAAGGATAAAATGGCCATGACTTGTTTCCTCATTTTCTAATTGTTTGGCTTTTCTTTTGTTAAGAACCCTAAAAAACCCTAATAACTTAGAAAATTCATATCTTGAGTTTGGTTAAGAGTTGGAACCTCCCCTTTGAACCTTGGTTTAGCATAGGATTAGGGTTTCTTTGAGTGCCATTTTCCATTTTTATCTTAGGGTTTTGTTTCTGTTTTGGACTTTTGTTTGATGTTTGATCCATGAACCCTAATTTGGGCTTCCATTTGCATCCTTCTTGCATTTCTTTGCATAACATGACTTGTCTTTGCATTTTGTGCATTCTTGTGATCCATTTGACATCTTAAGACATGTAGGAAGCATGTTTGATCATTGCATTACATATTTGCCATGTCATTTGTCTTGTATGCTTCATAACTTTTCATGCTTGTTCATGCTCCTTAACTTGCATCATTTGCATTCATAATCTTGTATGAACATCTCCATGCCATGCCTCATGTTTTCAGCACCTCATAACATCATAATCATCATCAACATGCTTCTGGTTTTGCTTAGCATCATACCATTTCATTTCATCTAGCATTGCATTGCATTTTCTTTCTAACATTTCAGGTGGTAAGTAAACTTGAGAAGTGAATTTGCCTTCACTTCTCATAACTTCTCTTCTCATCTCTCTTGCATCCATTGCTGCATTCTTACATGTGTTTGAGTTTGAGCTTGCTCATTCTTCTTCCTCCCACTTTCTTTCTTCAAGTGACTTGACTTCTTGAATGAAGCAAGTCACTTTGCTTCTCTTGATCCTGTTCATCTGCTTCCTGGTGGCTCCTTTGAAGACTTCTCTTGCAAACCTCACAAACCTTAGGAACAACCAAGCATGATAATTAATTAGGGTTTTGATTAGTCTCCCCTCATAGTTTTACCTTTGTGTCTCTCTTTGAGTCCTCTCTTCTCACCTCATAATCAGAGACTAAACCCTAAAGGCTTTAAGACTTTGTGATTAGGGTTATGCCTGCATCCTTCTCTTAGGATGGAGTGTATAACTTTAATCCTAAGTGTTAAACCCTTTGTTTGTTTAAATCTCTTAATCAATTCATTTAATAAATATCAAGACATCACACTTGTAACTTGGGCCTTGCATTAGGGTTCTAATTCTTCCTTAAGTGGTTAAGAAGGACTAACCCTAGTGTTAATGGACAAGTCCCCCTCAAGTTGTCTTACAAATCATAAAAAACACTTCATCATCATATCATCAAATAAAATCCACTTAATCAAAGGCTTGTTTTGTCATGAGTTTAATCCCTAATCATGGATTAAGTTGAGGAGTTTTCCTCAGCTTAAACATTCTCATCTATTATCCTTCTATTAGGATGGTGTAATGAGTCTGTTTAATCTCTGATTATGGCTTAATCTCATTACTTAACACTAAACAAAAACACCAAAAAACATCTAAATAATCACAAGTAGGTTAATGATCTTAATCCTACATCAAAGGTGATTAAGTGTGAGAATCTGACTTCACACTTAAGGCATTCTCATTACCCCTAATCAGAGGGAAGATGTGATGAGTTTACTAAATCCATTGGTTTAGGCTTAAGCTCATTAACTTATGACAAACTTTCAAAAGCAATAAAAGATTGAAAACTCAAAAACAAGCAATAATCGTCTCCTCCGGGATTCTTTTCTCATCACCTTCACTCACAATCGAGAACTTGCTTCTTCCGTCTAATGCAAGACAGTTAGCACCTGAGCCAGACAGGTCATACACTTGAGCATAGACAAGTAAGCAGTTCACCAGTCAATCCATCTTTCAGTCTCTTTGGGTCGAACTACGGTGTTCTGACTTCCTCATTGCACGAGAGGATACGTAGGCATAACTTAACAGTTATCGAACAAAAGTCTCTGTTCATTCCCCCTCTTTCTAGCTTTATTCTTTAAGCCTCATGGTCATGAGCATTTCATTCCTGATCTCACACTGACACTGTACATTTATACACATCACTTTCTTTTACACTGACACCTGTACATCTTTCCAGCTCTTTTACACACAAATTGCACTGACACTACCCCTTTAAAACACAAATCTTTTAAGCGTGGATCCCGTCGAGTACGACGGACAATCTGGGTGCTAATACCTTCCCAGGTTGTAACCAACCCCCTTTCTCAGTCTCTCTGGTTCGCAACCGTCTTATCCATCTTTTTCTAGGCTTATGCAGCATTGCCTTTCCTCCGGGATAAAAATGCCTAGCTGGCGACTCTATTCATTCTCCAGTGAGTTCACGGCTGTGTGTTCTCACTGTTCCCTTCGCCGACCGTTCGCGTCTGTACCTTCATCTGGACCCTGTTTCATTTGTCGGGAGCGACAGCTTGGCGACTCTGCTGGGGACCCTTATACAGCAACCAGGGCTTCTGGTTCTTTTTGTGGGTTCCTCCTAGCGCTTGATTGATTTGTGTTTACTGGGGTGTTATGTGCCTGTTTGTGCTTGTATTTATTTTTGTTTATTGCTTTATACTTTACTGCTTTCTTTATTGCATTTATATATCATACTGTCATTGTTGCTGGCTGGATCTGGTTTCTTGTCTTGGTGGGTGGGTGTTTCATTGAGAGTTAAGGTCCTATACCTGGGACCTGAGTGACACCTAGGCTAGAGTGAATCATATTCTTTCCCATTCCATTTCGGTCTGGTGCGGGAATATGAAACACGGTTCAGATATGGGTTTCTTCTTGAGAACTCTGTGTTGCAGATTTCCTGCAATGCTAGGGCTATCTGGGAAGCCTGCTAAGTCTGGATGACCTTTTAGTACTGACCTTCAGAAACTGAGGTGAATTAGAGGAGGAATTGTTATGGTTATTGTAAACACTGTACCTCCGGGTTAGAAGTGTTTACACTTCTCATAACTGATCCAAGTCTGAGGATCCTTGTTCTAGATCATCACCTGTGAGGGGGTTGGGCTATTTACAGGTTTGCAGGTACCTTGACCTCAGAATACCCTGTTACTTTGACTTTGTTAAGAATGCTCCATGTTGGATAGTTCTTTTGATTCTAAAACCCTGGACATGTGTCTCTTTATTTGAGTCCCCCACCCTGGTTACTGGATTTATAGACCTCCACCTGGATTTCTCGAACACACATGGATCTATACCAAGGCAGTTAATCAGATCCAGCTCAGTCACAAACCCTTGCATTTCATTTGCATACATACCCATTGCATCATATTAACATTTGCTTATTTGTGTTTCAGGGTATCCATTTTCATCTGGTTTTGGTTTTGACCCCATCTGCATCATTGACCTATCTCCACCAGCACTTGCTTCAGTTTGTCAGCCATATACTTCAGTTACTAGCACTAGCCAGCCAGTGGCCCACTCCTCAGCATCTTCATCAGCACTTATCCTACTCAGTCCTCAGCATCATGGCTACAAAGAAAAGCAACATCACTTATCATTTCTTCCAACCAGACTTATCAGACATCAGGAGGATCCAAACCCTTTTCACTCCAGATCACATACCCTTGTTCAGGGAGAGTTATGGAGATATACTGGACATGGTTATGGATCTGGACCCTTCACAGAGGAGCCTCATCCACACCTGTATTCAGTTTTATGACCCCCCATTGAGATGTTTCACCTTTCAAGACTTTCAGTTGGGGCCTCTTCTGGAAGAATACTCATCATTGACTTGTCTGCCCATCAAAAGAGAAATCCCATTCAACCCTGAAATGGTCTTTCCTAGCAATGGAGAGGTAGCAAAAGCTTTGTATCTGGAGCCTGTTTTGATTGAACAGCATATGACCTCTAAAGCTGGAATCCCTGGTTTTCATCTTGACTTCCTGATTTCTCAAGCTAGTCTGAAGGCCTCCTCGGGGGAGTGGAAAGCTGTTTGTGCTCTATTGGCCTTGAGTGTATATGGAATTGTATTGTTTGCAGATGAGCCTCGATTCATTAGCAAAAATGCAATCCATTTGTTCATCCTGAAGAACCCAGTGCCAACTTTACTGGGTGATCTCTATTACTCAGTCCATCAGAGAAATGAGAAGCAGAGGGGAAGATTAGTGAGGATTTGTGCTCCATTATTCCATGCTTGGCTTCTCAGGCATCTACCCAGGACAGATGCATTTCTAAATCCTCATCAGCAAAGCAACTGGGCTAAGAGGCTCACTACTCTCACTTCAGCAGATATCAGATGGTGTACTCAGAGCACCAAGGGCAGAGATATGATCACCAGCTGTGGGCACTTTCCCAATGTGCCTTTGATAGGAGTTAAGGGAAGTATCAACTACAACCCTCTGCTGTTCAGGAGACAATTGGGCTATGCACTGGTCCACACTCCTAGGGTACAGGATTTGGTTGAGACCCTCTACTGTGAGAACAAGGTTAGTCTGGCAACTGTTAGGCAGGCTGCTTGGGCCTGGGATCATGTTCAAACCAAGGGAATCACCATTCTGGGGAAGTGCAATAATGTGGCATCAGTCCAATATTATGAGTGGTCCCATGCTAGGGCCCAATTCTCTGGAATGCCCTTTACCATAGAAGACATGCCTGAGTCATCTTCAGCACCACCCCCTGCCACTATCAGTTTGGAGGAGTTTGAGAGCTTGAAGGAAGGAAATGAGAAGTTAACCCAAGCCTTGCAGAAGACCCTCAGAGAGAGGAGTGAAGGTGTGAGGGAGATTGAGAGATTGGAGAAGTTGAGGGTGGAACACTTGACCAAGATTGAGAAGTCTGGAGATTATATCAACAAATCCAAAGCTGGTGAACAGATTCTGAAGAATGCTTGTAAAGAAGCCCAGTTTCAGAGAGCAAGAACAGACTTGTATTTGAAGGAGAGTCAGGCCAGGTGGGTCCGGATCACTGAGGCCCGTACTCTAGAAGACAAAAGAGTTCAAGACAAGATGGAACAGATGGAAAAAGCCCTGGCAGCAGCCCAGAAGGAAATATCAGAGCTAGAAATCAGAGCTGGAGTGAAGAGGTCTAAGGACCAAAGTCAGAACAGGAAGTTGACTGCAGCAGTTGCAACAAGAAACCTTCTCATCAGAGGTCTCACGGAGCGTCCGGCTGATCCTGTGACCGAAGCACTTCTCAAGGAAGTTCGTGAGGATGAGTTTGGCCTTGGAGTTTGATCATTTGCTTGTTGTTGTTCCTTTTCCATGTAC
Source organism: Lathyrus aphaca (assembly GCA_963966055.1). Lineage (NCBI taxonomy): Eukaryota > Viridiplantae > Streptophyta > Magnoliopsida > Fabales > Fabaceae > Lathyrus > Lathyrus aphaca. The sequence goes on along the minus strand of OZ014519.1, from coordinate 378,091,861 downwards.
TTTTGTTTTTTGTGATGTATTTTGACCCCTTAGGGGGCCGGTGTTGTAAAATGAACGAATTGTATTATTTCACTTTTGTAATATATCTGTGTTGGTTTCTATCTGGGTTCACATCAAAAGCAACTTCAACAGCAGCATCTTCAAGGGTCTGGAAGGGTCAAAACTGAAGGCCAAACCGGATACCTTGAGAGCAAATAAGCATAATTGCATTGCATGCTAACCATTTTGTTTGTTTTGTAGGTTTTTTGTTGTTGCTAACCTCTGTTGTGAATCTCAGGAATTATTGCTCGCCGCCGGGTATTTCCTCTCAACAGGCCTCACAGGTACCCAACTAGAAACAACCTTCCGGGAATTCAGATGGATCAGATGCAGCAGGACCTTACGGAGGTCAGAAACCAGATGGCCAACGAAAGGCTGGAGATGAGAACTCAGATAACACAATTCATGGAAGTGATGAACAACTTAGCTCAAAGCCAGGAGAGGCTCAGAACTTTGGTAGAAGGGAGGAATCAAGAGGAGCCCCATGTGGGGACTGCTGGCACAAGTAACAACGAGAGGGTCCAACCTCATGTCAACCCCCCAGTTTTTGGACCCCATCTCCATCCAGAGGCCAACATCCCAGTCAACATTCAAGGGACAGCCACAGCAGCCAGAGTACTTCAAGAAGATCCTCAGGAGGACCAATTTACAGTAATGGGTGCTGGAGAGGAAACTTATGATAGACGATTGGAAGAGATAGCTGAGAAGTTGAGGTCCTTAGAATCTCAAAATTCTTTGGGGTTCGACGTCATGGACATGGGTTTGGTAGAAGGGGTCAGGATCCCCCATAAGTTCAAGCCTCCTTGTTTCGAAAAGTATAATGGGACTTCATGCCCCCGGACTCATTTGCAATCATTTCTGGGAAGGCTGAAGGCCTATACAATGGATGAGAAACTTTGGATGTTCTACTTCGAAGACAGCTTGACTGGAGCATCAAGGGAATGGTATTCCCATTTGACAAGGGCAACTGTGAGATGCTGGAAGGACCTGGCAGAAGCCTTCATCAGACAGTATCAATACAACTTAGACATGGCACCCAACAGGACTCTCCTAATGGGAATGTCACAGTCGTCGAGGGAAAGTTTCCGAGAGTATGCCCAAAGGTGGAGGCAATTGGCTGCTGCTGTTCAACCACCAATGTCTGAGAGAGAAATGGCAGACATGTTTATGAACACTCTTCAAGGAACCTATATTGACAGGTTAGCTGCTTTCTCTTCCACTAGCTTTGCGGATGTTGTTATAGCTGGGGAGAGAATTGAAAGCCTGTTAAAGATGGGAAAGATCTCAGACAACGGTGCAAGCTCGTCCAGTAGTACAAGAAAGCCTTTTACAGGCCCGAGAAGAACTGGCGAGACCAATGCCATTCACACCAACAGGGGTAGGCCCCAATATGTTCAAAGGTCAATAGCAGCAGTCACCATCCCTGCTCCAGCTCATCCTCAGCCAGTCTATCAACCTCCTCAACAAAACTTCCAACAACAACCTCAATATCATCAGAATCAATATCCTCCAAGAAACTTCAGCAACAACAACTCCAACAACAACAATCAACAGAGGCCATTCCAACAAAGACCATCCCAAGCTAACCGAGTGATCGACCCGATCCCAATGCCGTATGCTGCCTTGCTGCCACAACTTCTGAAACTCAACCTGGTTGAGCTAAGAACGTTGGCACCTCCGGATCCCAACAGTCTACCAAGAAACTATGACTCCAATGCTAGGTGTGCTTTTCATTCAAACGCACCTGGTCACAGTACAGAAAGATGCAGGGCTCTGCATATGAAGGTACAAGACTTGGTAGACTCCAAGGCTCTGAATTTTGCACCTCCGCCCAATGTCAATAAAAACCCAATGCCAAACCATGGTGGTCCCCGAATTAATGCTATTGAAGAAGACCAACCGTCTTATTTAATAACTAGTGTGGATCAGATCCGGACACCATTGGTGGAAATCAAAGCTCAACTCCGTGAAAACCAAATATTTCCGGGGTGTGAACTAGGGTGTCCCTACTGCAATATTTCATGGAATGGGTGTGAAGACCTGAGGAATGGCATTGACAGCCTTATTCAGAGTGGCTTGCTACAGATCACTACATCATTTCCGACAAATCCGACAACTTCATCAACAACGGTTTCAGACCCTCCTACAACTGCAGCAACTATTGCTCCCGACAATTCATCAGCACCATCAACAAATACTTCACCTATCCTTCCAAATGATCAGTTTTCAACAGTTCCTCCTGCTACAACTTCAGCTTCATTCCATTTCGAATCTCCAGCAACAACAACAACAGTCCTTCCAACAGTACCTCCTACAACACCAGCAATCAATCATGAAGATGTCTCTACTGTTACCATATTCTACGATCCTGAGAATAATTCCGCCTACCATTCAGAAGGTGCTGCTCCCACCAGAGCACCAGTTACAATCTTTTATGATCCACAAACAATTACAGTCCCTTCAGCAGCAGCAATCAGTCCAGTCACTGTCACGGTGCCTGGACCAGTACCATATGAAAGCAATAGGGCCATCCCTTGGCACTATGGCTCTGACGTATACTGCGAAGGAAAAAGAATCACTCTTGAAACATCAACACCTGCACCACAAGTAGATAATGTGGGGGGAGGCGGAGGCTTCACTCGAAGCGGACGTCTCTTTGCTTCACAAGTTCAAAAACCTACTGCCGAAGCAGAAGCTGCTGCCAAGGCAAAAGGAAAAGGCCCGGTGCAAGAAGATTCAGCTGCCAAAGAAACCCTGAAGACTCCATTCGATCAGGAAGTTGATGAGTTTATGCGAATCATCAAAAAGAGTGACTACAAAATTGTGGATCAACTTCACCAGACGCCATCCAAAATCTCCATCCTCTCACTGCTTATGTGCTCCGAAGCCCATCGGAATGCACTACTTAAAGTCCTGCACGCAGCTTACGTGCCTGAGGAGATTACTGTCAACCAATTGGAAACCGTGGTTGGAAACGTTACTGCTAGCAATGGGCTAGGGTTTACCAATTCTGACTTGACAGCGGATGGCCGTAATCACAACAAAGCCTTGCACATAACCGTGGAATGCAAAGGAGCTGTCCTTTCTCATGTGCTGGTGGACACAGGTTCTTCCCTGAATGTCTTACCGAAGAAGGCTCTGGTGAAGCTTGAATATGATGGATTGGCATTGAGACCCAGTAACCTGGTAGTAAGAGCCTTTGATGGTTCTAAGAGGTCGGTTCTGGGAGAGATTGAGCTGCCTGTGACAATTGGCCCACAGACCTTTAAAACTATCTTTTACGTGATGGACATTCAGCCCGCCTACAGCTGTTTGTTGGGTAGACCCTGGATTCACGCTGCCGGCGCAATAACGTCTACCCTTCACCAAAAGTTAAAATTTGAGTGGGAAGGTCAAGTTGTCACAATCTGTGGGGAAGAGGATATTTTCGTTAGCCATCTGGCTACCTACAAATACATTGAGATGGATGGAGAGATCCATGAGACAATGAGCCAAGGTTTTGAAGCCTTGAATGTCAATGAAGCATCTGCTGTATCTGGAATCTCCATGTCATCTTACCAACAAGCCCGGAAGGTTGTTGAAGAAGGAACTGCCCAAGGCTGGGGCAAACTGCTATTGGTGGAGAAAAAAGAAGACAAGTTTGGGTTGGGTTACAAACCAACTCAACATCAAGCAAAGGCTGCTGCAGAGCCAGGTTTTGTCAGTGGGGGGATGCTTACCCCTGATGCTATCAACTGTCTGGAAGACGAGCTGGAAGAGGAGCGCAATCTGGAGAATTGGATTCGTCCAAAGATCCCGGGGAGCAGTGTCTCGAACTGGTCTTCCCAGGAAATTATAAGAGTTACTCATGCAGAGTAATTATTATTTCCTGTATTTTTATAGCATGCATCAAAGTCTTGCATCTTGCCCAAGATGACAAGACTCATTTTGTAATCAGGGCCATCTGTACTTTTGTGCAAACAAGATCAAATTAATGAAATATCAGACATCTTTTTGCAAACGAGTCTTTTTCTTTTATGCTCACTGTTTTGCCATTTTTCTTTTTTGTACAAAAAATAAATGGCGGTGTTTTCAAAATGATAACTTCATTTCACTTTTTTCTAAAGCAAGATTAAAATCAATCACTAAAATGAACGAACTTAACCCTTGCAGAGAGTGCCTTCCAGACTGCACCGACAACAGCACGGCTATGACATCGTATGACTTTGACAATCCAATCAATCAAGCTGATGAAGGGGTTGACGAAGAATATGAGCTCCCTGAAGAGCTAGCCAGGTTGTTAAGACAGGAGGAAAAGGTTATTACTCCTCACCAGGAGGAGATTGAAGTGATTAATCTTGGTACAGACGAAGACGTGAAAGAGGTTAAAATCGGGGCCTGCCTGCAAGACTCAGTGAAGAGACAACTGATAGATCTGCTTCAAGAGTATGTTGATGTGTTTGCTTGGTCGTATCAAGATATGCCAGGGTTGGATACCGACATTGTTGTGCACAAGCTGCCTTTGAGAGAAGAATGCCCTCCAGTCAAACAGAAGTTGCGCCGAACCCGCCCAGACATGGCTATGAAAATCAAGGAAGAGGTACAAAAGCAATGGGACGCCGGGTTCCTTGCTGTGACTAGCTATCCGCCGTGGGTTGCTAACATAGTACCTGTGCCTAAGAAAGACGGCAAAGTAAGAATGTGTGTTGATTACCGGGATCTGAACAGAGCCAGCCCGAAAGATGACTTCCCATTACCTCACATTGACGTATTGGTGGATAATACGGCTCAGTTCTCGGTATTCTCCTTCATGGATGGATTTTCAGGATATAACCAGATCAAGATGTCACCTGAAGACATGGAGAAGACAACATTCATTACACCTTGGGGCACGTTCTGTTACAAAGTGATGCCATTCGGACTGAAGAATGCTGGTGCCACATATCAACGGGCTATGGTGACATTGTTCCACGATATGATCCACAAGGAAATAGAATGTTATGTGGATGATATGATCGCCAAGTCCCTTACAGAGGAAGATCACCTGGTGAATCTGCTGAAGTTGTTCAAGCGTCTGAGAAAGTATCAACTGAAGTTGAACCCCAACAAATGCACATTCGGGGTGAGATCTGGTAAGCTGCTGGGCTTTATTGTAAGCGAGAAGGGGATTGAGGTTGACCCAGATAAAGTCAAAGCTATTCAAGAGATGCCTGCACCGAAAACTGAGAAAGAAGTTCGAGGGTTCTTAGGTCGATTGAACTACATCTCACGGTTCATATCTCATCTTACAGCAACCTGTGAACCCTTGTTCAAGCTGTTAAGAATAGAACAAACGGTCAGGTGGAACGAAGATTGCCAGAAGGCTTTTGACAAGATCAAGGAATATCTGCAAGAACCTCCAATCCTCATGCCGCCAGTTGAAGGAAGACCTCTGATTATGTACTTGACAGTATTAGAAGAGTCAATGGGGTGTGTACTAGGTCAGCATGACGAGTCTGGTCGAAAAGAGTATGCAATATACTACCTAAGCAAAAAGTTTACCGACTGTGAACAACGTTATTCACTGCTCGAGAAAACTTGCTGTGCTTTAGCGTGGGCTGCTCGCCGACTGAGACAGTATATGTTGACCCACACTACTTTATTGATATCAAAAATGGACCCGGTTAAGTACATTTTCGAGAAGCCAGCTCTTACTGGACGGGTTGCAAGATGGCAGATGATTCTCACAGAATACGACATACAGTACACATCTCAGAAAGCCATCAAAGGCAGTGTACTATCTGAATATCTTGCTGAGCAACCCATTGATGACTACCAGCCTATGAGGTTTGACTTCCCTGATGAAGATATCATGTTCATTAAAGCAAAAGATCACGAGGAGCCTATTCACACCGAAGGGCCTGACCCGGAGGAAGAATGGACTATGATGTTTGATGGGGCTGTCAACATGAACGGTCGTGGTGTTGGTGCAGTACTCATTACACCTAAAGGAGTTCACATGCCTTTCTCGGCAAAACTCACTTTCAACTGCACTAACAACGAAGCTGAATACGAAGCTTGCATTATGGGTCTTGAGGAAGCCATTGACCTCAGGATCAAAACATTGACCATATTCGGAGATTCAGCTTTGGTAGTAAATCAAACCAACGGAAAATGGTACACCCACCAAGATCATCTGATACCTTACAGGGATTATACAAGAAGGTTGTTGACGTTCTTCACAACGGTCAAACTTGAGTATATCCCTCGAGACGAGAATCAGTTTGCAGATGCCTTGGCTACCATTTCGTCCATGATCAAAGTTCAAGCGGCTAACTTTGTACCCCAGATACCAGTGTCCAGACTCGATAGACCAGCATACGTATTTGCAACAGATATTGTCAAGGACAATAAGCCTTGGTTCCATGACATTAAGTGCTTCTTGGAGGATCAGACATACCCACCTGGGGCATCTTCCAATGATAAGAAGACTTTAAGAAGGCTTGCTGGAAGTTTCTTTCTGAACACTGATGGGTCTTTATACAAAAGGAACTTTGACATGGTACTCCTCAGATGTGTTGACAAGACGGAAGCAGATTTGCTGATGCATGAAGTGCACGAAGGATCTTTTGGTACTCACGCAGGAGGGCATGCCATGGATAAGAAGTTGTTAAGATCGGGTTATTACTGGGTCACAATGGATGCAGACTGTTGTGCTTACGCTAGAAGATGCCACAAATGCCAGATCTATGCAGATAAAGTGCATGTACCTCCCAATCCTTTGAACATCATGTCTTCACCCTGGCCCTTTGCTATGTGGGGCATTGATATGATTGGCAAGATTGAGCCAACTGCTTCAAATGGTCACAGATTCATTTTGGTCGCCATTGACTATTTCACCAAATGGGTCGAAGCAGCCTCGTATGCAAATGTTACAAGACAAGTGGTAGCCCGATTTCTGAAAAGAGATATCATCTGTCGGTATGGAGTGCCCGAGCGAATCATTACTGATAATGGTTCCAACTTAAACAACAAGATGATGGCAGAACTGTGCCGGGACTTCAAGATCCAACATCACAATTCTTCTCCTTACAGACCAAAGATTAATGGTGCTGTTGAGGCGGCAAATAAGAATATCAAGAAGATTGTGCAGAAGATGGTAATCACATACAAAGACTGGCATGAAATGCTACCGTTTTCCTTGCATGGGTACCGCACGTCAATCAGAACGTCCACTGGGGCAACACCGTATCAGCTTGTGTATGGTATGGAAGCAGTCCTACCTGTTGAAGTTGAACTACCCTCGTTACGGGTGTTAATGGATGTTAAACTGAGTGAAGCAGAATGGGTTCGGTCCCGATTCGAGCAACTGAGTCTGATCGAAGAGAAAAGATTGGCTGCAATCTGTCATGGGCAGCTATATCAGAGGAGAATGAAGAAAGCCTTCGATCAGAAAGTCAGGCACCGAGAGTACCAAGTGGGAGATCTTGTGCTGAAAAGAATCCTCCCTCCTCATACAGACCACAGGGGCAAATGGACTCCAAATTATGAAGGACCATTCGTTGTAAAGAAAGTTTTCTCTGGTGGAGCACTGATGCTCAGCACCATGGATGGTGAAGACTTCCCATCCCCTGTGAATTCAGATGCAGTTAAAAAATACTTCGCATAAAATGACCCGCTGGACATAAAAACAGAATGTAAGTCCAGGCAAAAATAGGGCATCCCGGCGAGTCAAAAACAGAATAAAAGACTCGGGCAAAAGTAAGGGAAATGAATAAAAAATGTACACCCGCTGAGTTGAAAAGCCGCATTGGACAGCTCAGGCAAAAATGGGTATCCCGATGGATTGAAAACCCGAAAGGGCGATCCATGCAAAATAAGGGAATAAGCGAACAACTGCATTCTGAATTCGTCTGTATCACCTACAATTTGGTAAGCTACGAAGGATCAGACTTCAATCAGAATCAACTCTCTCCAGAAAGCAAGACGAGAAGAACGTCATTGTCATACGAGTCATAGCAGAAGAGGAAGCTCCCTCAAAGCGTCGTCAACACTGCCAGCATTTTGTTTCTCAATTTGTAACAATCTCCTCATTTCAGGAGATATGTTTCTTTGACTGTATCTTGCCAATTCAGGGCACATGGATTAATAAAATCAGATTTTCGGTCATGTTTCGTTTTTACATTTATGTTTTGCAAAGAGTTGTCTGATATCTCTAAAGATACAATTGCATAAGTACAGATGCCTTTCCCTAAAAATAAAAAAAAAAGCACATGCTTGCAGGGAATGTGATTATTCTCGAAAGTACTTAACTCCTATGACGGAATCCAGTAAGGGATACCTCGGGACCTTTTGTACGTTTCCTTACCTTTGCAGGATTGCAGGTATCCAGAACGCAACCTGGGGCAAGCAGGTTACGTCTCAGCAAGTGGGCAAATCACTATCAACTCGGTCTATCTTCCACGTGGCACGGGAGAGTGCCCACTTCCCCAGCAAAGTTGCCAAATCAACAAACAGGCTTAACACTCAGGATGCTTTCTCCCCAGCCGAGTTGCCTCTCATTACTCTCCCCAGCTGAGTTGCCAACAGCATTCCCCAGCTGTAGTACCAGCCATTCTTCCTCAGCAGAATGCAGAAATCAGGGAATCATCTCCCCACAGAATCGTCAGCCCCTATCCAGAAGAGCAGCGCAGGAAGATCACAACAGAGAGGGAGAAAGCTTCTACAAACCCCAGCTGGGTTTCTCATTTATAAGGATATGTCAATCAGTGACCTATATCCCCAAACAGATACGTCACTAGATCTACCAATGATCTCATCCCCAGCTGGGATGTTCACTTCAAGCAGATCATCCAGAGATCTTCGCCGCAATGGGATCCGAATTCCGGATCGGTGCCTCTTTGAATAATCATAGCATTCGCATCATATTATACCCTCAGAGCGTAGCATTCCGTCTAATACGGAGCATTACGGCAAAAATCAAATGCATAGCATAATCATAAGTCATGTTGTGAATTGAACACTTGTGAATAATAAACCGTTCATCATCATTATACAAACATCCCCATCAGAGTCCCAGCAAAAGCAGCTGCCCTTTCAAATCACAAACACCAGTATATACACCTTTTGGCACCCGTCCGTGTCATCCTTCCCCAAACAGGTCGCCTGAATACACTCTACAAACAAAATCACCCGTACTACAGATACATCCTGACACCCGTCCGTGTCAAATCACCAGCAAAAAGCCAAAGACATCCTTTTTGCACTCACATATACCTATACATACACTTTCTTGACACCCGTCCGTGTCATATCCCCAGCGCAGTCGCTTACCTTTATCACCCATACACTTGTTAATATTATACTTTTCTCTTTTGACACCCGTCCGTGTCACTCTCCCCAGCAGATAAACACTCATCTATACAATACAATACTCACTACTCATGGTACCTATACAGATACTCGTCCGTATCTTGTATACGTCATCGCTCATATCCCCACAGATTCGACAATAGTCCTTGTTCTTTGTTAACCAGTTGGTACTCGTCCGTACCATCATCTCAGAACATTGCGTCTAATGTTTGTTTCTACATACTCGTCCGTATCATAGTCTTAAGGATGCTCGTCCGCATCTTTAATCCATACACTGTGTCAAACACTTATGTCTTCTTGGATATAGATACTCGTCTGTGTCTACTATTCCCCAGAAGGTTTCTTTCAGATGCAACACTCGTCCGTGTTCCTTGTTAACCAGTTGATACTCGTCCGTATCATCATCTCTGAACATGTGTCAGTTTGTTTCTACATGATACTCGTCCGTATCATAGCCTTAAGGATGCTCGTCCGCATCTTTAATCTATACACAATACCAAACACTTATACCTTTTGTTTCTTGGATGTAAACGCTCGTCCGTGTTTACTTTATCCCCAGTAGATCACCAACAAATTTTCTTTTTATCTAACACTCGTCCCGTGTTATGATACCTTTGAGAGCAGCCGTACCCTGCTGAGTGGTCGTCCTCCACTTCTTGATGGTCGTCCTCCATCATTCTCATCCGATGGCCGTCCCCATCGTTGATTTTTAGCAGCCGTCCCCTGCTAGGTGGTCGTCCTCCACCTCTTGATGATCGTCCTTCATCATTTTATCCAATGGCCGTCCCCATTGTTGATTTTGGTTATCTGGCATTCGTCCTATGTCATGACAAACCTCGAGAGCAGCCGTACCCTGCTGAGTGGTCGTCCTCCACTTCTTGATGGTCGTCCTCCATCATGCTCGTCCGATGGCCGTCCCCATCGTTGACCTTTCCTATCCGATGGCCGTCCCCATCGTTGATATTTTCGGCAGCCGTACCCTGCCAGGTGGTCGTCCTCCACCTTTGATGGCCGTCCCCATCATATTTCTTTTATCCCCAACAGAGCAGCCGTCCCCTGCTAGGTGATCGTCCTTCACCTTTGATGGCCGTACCCCATCATCTGTTTATTTCATTTATTCTTTAACCCGATGGCCGTCCCCGTCGTGGTCCCTTTTCCTTTTAACCCGATGGCCGTCCCCATCGTCGGTTACTTTGCTTTATGAACTTGATGGCCGTCCCCGTCATGTTTCATTAACCCCCAGAGAATGCTACAACTTTATCTTGATGGCCGTCCCCATCATGATATTTTATTTTTCCCAGCTAGTCGGCCGTCCCCGTCTTAGCTTTACCTTTTATCCCCAGCATGTCGGCCGTCCCCGTCATTGTTTTATTTCCTACACCTTCCCAGCATGTCGGCCGTCCCCGTCATCGCTCTTTACCCAGCAGTCGTCCTCTGCTCGACGGTCGTCCTCCGTCGCCCACACTTTACAATTTACTTTATTTTTCATTTACAATCTATATCCCTTTTCTTCTTCATTCTGTGAGTGCAAATTTTGGACTGTCTTTGGTATTCAACCACAAGTTATCTTGTTTGTCTGTTAAGCCGTCGCTTACATCCTGCACAGCTAACTCATGTTTGAATAGGGGCAGCTGTAAACACCCCAAATTTGCCCTCACCCATTCACACCATGGCTTGTGATCATCTCATATGCATAAACACAAACATATCATCTCATATCACACTTTTGTTTCACTGCATAGTTTCTAAGTCATCTGCACCTAGGGTTTGTGATCTGAGCAATCCCAAAGCTTCTTGAGGCACTCCAAAGGCCACCAATCAACTCAAAGGGGTCCATGTGTGTTCTTATATCATATTTCACCTCCTCAAAGTCAAAAATGCAGAGGAATCACAAGAACTAGGGTTTGAGTGGATGCAGAGCCAGGATGAACTACACAGCTGACTGAAAATTAGGGTTTTGTTTTCAGAGGCCATAGCCCTAAATTTTTTTGGTCATTCTTGTTTCCATTGATCTCTATGTGGTATAGGGAGTATGCATATCAATTTTCATGAAGAAATTCCATGGGGAAGTCATCTGATCAAAAGTTGACTTTCTGGACAAGTCAGTGCAAAATCAGGGCATCTGAGGCCCCCAATGACCCAACCAATGGGTGATCTTCATCATTTTGAGTGTATATGATCTTTATTTGATCATGGAAGAAGGTTGAAGTTCATATAAATCAAGAATTCAGGGTTTTTGCAAATGTTGACTTTTTGGGCATAGTTGACTTTTCAAGAATGCATCATTTTAGGTCATTTTTCAAGCCTTGATTCTTGATCCAAAAAGGCTTCAAATGGAAAAACTTTGGTCATGAAAGTTGTAGATCTCATCTTTCCCTTTTCAAAAAGTACAAGAACATGATCAAACTCTTCTTGGATCAAAAGTTATGGCAAGGCAAAGTTGGCAAAAATCATTGTTTTTCAAGGCATGCTTCAAATGGAAATTTTGCAAAGTCATGAACCAATGCATATTGTAACCTCTAATTCATTTCAAACCATTACATAAACATTCTATGAGCCTAAAAAATCAGAATTGGATCAAGTTTCTACATAGTTTGGTTTGTATAACAAGAATTTCTCACATGTGAACCAAAGTACAACAACTTGCAAAAACTATCATCACATCTCACCCACTTGATTTCTTGGATGCTGAACCAGCCCTAGCTTCTCTCCATGCCATGCTGCGCCAGTCCATGTACTTATGCTAGCCTAGAACCAAGCCCATGCTTTCCTTACACCAAAGTTGACATTTTGCAAAAGCAAACTTACCAATCACAAAAGCACAAGTCACATCATCCAGCCAATCAGATTTGTTTATGTTATCAATTTGCAAGCTAGCCATAACAAGAAGCAAGGCTGAAACCATCACACTACACACATTCACAAAAACCTTCCACATTGCAACTTGCTTCGAATCTCTTAACACAGCCACCAAACACAAAAACTTTCTTCATCATCCAACTCAACACACTTCATAGGCCACCCAGCACCAAGAACACAAGCCTGAAACAGCCTGAACACTCCATAACCATTCTTCACCTCAGCCTGCATTTTCTATCGAATCTCTCTCCACAAGCCACAAACAGCCAAACAAACCTTGCAAAGCTTCTCCATACATCATTTGGACCTCAAACAATCACTCACCATGACCTGAAACCTCCAGAAACACCATTGCCATTTTTGATCAAGCTGAAGCAGTTCCTTTCGAATCTCATTATCCAGCCAACTTAAACTCCATTTGAGCATTCAAACATCATCTGGGGATCAAGGAGAGGGGTTTGCACTGAAAGAAGAGGTCAGAAAGTTCTCAAACTGAAAGTTTCAAATCTCAGGTAGCTTGAAATTTATTTTTCCAGAAATCATTTTTATGGTTACAAACTTGTTCTATTTGTTTCACTGATCATTCTGGTACCATCGGTTTTGAAAATGGTTGTGATTTGAGCATTTAATTTGTTTCTGAAGCTTGCGTGCCCTAGAACTTTCTTTCTTCGATTCAGCTTGTTTAGGAAATATAAATTTGTTTTAGGTTAGGGGTTTGATTCGTGAGGATGTGGGGAACATTTCCCAGGTTTTAGATTTCATTTTTGTTACGTTTTTAGGAAGTTTGAAGTTTTCAGGGGAGGAGGTCACCGGAGAAGACGACCGGAGCTCATCTCCGGTGACCTGAAAGTGATTAATTATTAATTAGGGTTAGGGCACTGAGTTTGAATCTGGGCCTTTGGATCCTGGTTCCCGCGCGTGAATGAAAGGCCTGGATCATTTCATTAAGTCTTAATCTTGGATTATTATTTAATTAATTAAGTTTAAATCTGTTTGAATCTGAGCCATCAGATGGCGCGCGAAGTCAATGGCCTTCCCCCCAGATCAAATCCTGGCCCTCCATGCTGCATACTTCCTATTTTATTTAATTTTAATTCATTTTCTTTCATTTAACTTGCATATTTATTTTAAAATAGCAAAAAATACATAAAAATTATGAAACTTTTTCCTCTGAGTTTTATTAATTTTTATGACACAAAAACATTTTTTTATTTTATTTTTATCATTAAAAAGTATTTTTAAATATTTAAAAGATTATTTTTAATTGATTAATGAGAATTAATTAATTAAAAATACTTTTAGGTATTTAAAAATTACAAAAAAATTCATGAAAGGTTCTAAGACATTTAGAAACATTGTCCAACCTTCAAACCAAATTTCTTTTTTGATCTTGATGCATTTTAAGAATTTTTCATTGAATTAAATCATATTTTGTGCATTATTTTGATCATAAGCTCAAAAATTCATTTCTGCCTATTGGAGAAGGTTGAGACATTGATTCTTCTTGCATTGTGTTATGTTTAGCATGTATTTTCAAGGATAAAATGGCCATGACTTGTTTCCTCATTTTCTAATTGTTTGGCTTTTCTTTTGTTAAGAACCCTAAAAAACCCTAATAACTTAGAAAATTCATATCTTGAGTTTGGTTAAGAGTTGGAACCTCCCCTTTGAACCTTGGTTTAGCATAGGATTAGGGTTTCTTTGAGTGCCATTTTCCATTTTTATCTTAGGGTTTTGTTTCTGTTTTGGACTTTTGTTTGATGTTTGATCCATGAACCCTAATTTGGGCTTCCATTTGCATCCTTCTTGCATTTCTTTGCATAACATGACTTGTCTTTGCATTTTGTGCATTCTTGTGATCCATTTGACATCTTAAGACATGTAGGAAGCATGTTTGATCATTGCATTACATATTTGCCATGTCATTTGTCTTGTATGCTTCATAACTTTTCATGCTTGTTCATGCTCCTTAACTTGCATCATTTGCATTCATAATCTTGTATGAACATCTCCATGCCATGCCTCATGTTTGCAGCACCTCATAACATCATAATCATCATCAACATGCTTCTGGTTTTGCTTAGCATCATACCATTTCATTTCATCTAGCATTGCATTGCATTTTCTTTCTAACATTTCAGGTGGTAAGTAAACTTGAGAAGTGAATTTGCCTTCACTTCTCATAACTTCTCTTCTCATCTCTCTTGCATCCATTGCTGCATTCTTACATGTGTTTGAGTTTGAGCTTGCTCATTCTTCTTCCTCCCACTTTCTTTCTTCAAGTGACTTGACTTCTTGAATGAAGCAAGTCACTTTGCTTCTCTTGATCCTGTTCATCTGCTTCCTGGTGGCTCCTTTGAAGACTTCTCTTGCAAACCTCACAAACCTTAGGAACAACCAAGCATGATAATGAATTAGGGTTTTGATTAGTCTCCCCTCATAGTTTTACCTTTGTGTCTCTCTTTGAGTCCTCTCTTCTCACCTCATAATCAGAGACTAAACCCTAAAGGCTTTAAGACTTTGTGATTAGGGTTATGCCTGCATCCTTCTCTTAGGATGGAGTGTATAACTTTAATCCTAAGTGTTAAACCCTTTGTTTGTTTAAATCTCTTAATCAATTCATTTAATAAATATCAAGACATCACACTTGTAACTTGGGCCTTGCATTAGGGTTCTAATTCTTCCTTAAGTGGTTAAGAAGGACTAACCCTAGTGTTAATGGACAAGTCCCCCTCAAGTTGTCTTACAAATCATAAAAAACACTTCATCATCATATCATCAAATAAAATCCACTTAATCAAAGGCTTGTTTTGTCATGAGTTTAATCCCTAATCATGGATTAAGTTGAGGAGTTTTCCTCAGCTTAAACATTCTCATCTATTATCCTTCTATTAGGATGGTGTAATGAGTCTGTTTAATCTCTGATTATGGCTTAATCTCATTACTTAACACTAAACAAAAACACCAAAAAACATCTAAATAATCACAAGTAGGTTAATGATCTTAATCCTACATCAAAGGTGATTAAGTGTGAGAATCTGACTTCACACTTAAGGCATTCTCATTACCCCTAATCAGAGGGAAGATGTGATGAGTTTACTAAATCCATTGGTTTAGGCTTAAGCTCATTAACTTATGACAAACTTTCAAAAGCAATAAAAGATTGAAAACTCAAAAACAAGCAATAATCGTCTCCTCCGGGATTCTTTTCTCATCACCTTCACTCACAATCGAGAACTTGCTTCTTCCGTCTAATGCAAGACAGTTAGCACCTGAGCCAGACAGGTCATACACTTGAGCATAGACAAGTAAGCAGTTCACCAGTCAATCCATCTTTCAGTCTCTTTGGGTCGAACTACGGTGTTCTGACTTCCTCATTGCACGAGAGGATACGTAGGCATAACTTAACAGTTATCGAACAAAAGTCTCTGTTCATTCCCCCTCTTTCTAGCTTTATTCTTTAAGCCTCATGGTCATGAGCATTTCATTCCTGATCTCACACTGACACTGTACATTTATACACATCACTTTCTTTTACACTGACATCTGTACATCTTTCTAGCTCTTTTACACACAAATTGCACTGACACTACCCCTTTAAAACACAAATCTTTTAAGCGTGGATCCCGTCGAGTACGACGGACAATCTGGGTGCTAATACCTTCCCAGGTTGTAACCAACCCCCTTTCTCAGTCTCTCTGGTTCGCAACCGTCTTATCCATCTTTTTCTAGGCTTATGCAGCATTGCCTTTCCTCCGGGATAAAAATGCCTAGCTGGCGACTCTATTCATTCTCCAGTGAGTTCACGGCTGTGTGTTCTCACTGTTCCCTTCGCCGACCGTTTGCGTCTGTACCTTCATCTGGACCCTGTTTCATTTGTCGGGAGTGACAGTGAGCAGTTCGAGCCCGATTATATTCATCATAAATTCTACTCTTATCCACCAATTTAGCATATCTACGGATCTGTTGACATCCAATTCCCTGTTTGATATCTGGTCTCAGCTTATTCTTAAACTTGAGACACTTCGACAATTCAGCATTAACACAGTTGTAGTGAGGACAATACTTCACTAACCTCTCGAACTTGGCAGCATACTTTGCTACCTTCATACTTCCTTTCTTCAACTCAAGGAATTCTACCTCCATCTTACCAAGAGCATCTTCCGGAAAATACTTTCCCAGAAACTCCTTCATGAACACTTCCCAGGTCACTACAGTAGCAACATCCTCCAAACGCTGACATGTATTATCCTACCATTCTTCAGTCTCTTTAGACAACATGTGGGGTACCAAACTGTACCTTATGTGCATCCGTATACGCCATCACCCTAAGGATCTTCTCAATTTCCTAGATCCACTTCTGTGCATTATGCGGTTCATGATCCCCTTTAAACACTGGCGGACTGTTACTCTGCAACTTTTCCAAAGTACTAAACTAATCATGTTCATTATTTCTAGCCGTAGCCTTAGCCATCACCACAACAGCTTCCACAAGAGCACGCGTTTTGTTTCCAACCATTCTGCACAACATTCAAAACATCAGAAAGGAATAATCGTTAACAAATAACGAGCGAAAATAGACCAACGATAACTACACATGACCTGACAGACCGACCTGCTCTAATACCACTAATGTAACACCATTTTTACCCCACAACAAATTCAAACATATTATTTACGAATAATCAGAGTTCAACACAAAATGGCATCAAATTTTCAACATAATAAACAATTAAACATCATGTATGTGTATTGTCCCGTAACACGGGTTGCAACTTATGTCATAAATAAAACAAAACATCAATTCATGGCAGCAGATCATTATTCAACATCTTAAGTCATCATGATAAAAAGGATTCAACTATAATCCAAAACATTGTCATCAAGTGTTTAAAAAAACCAAAACAACAAATATAAACCAAGCGTTCCCCAGTGTTACACGACACAGAGCAGGACACCACCTAGACTCTATAAATGACAAGAGACACACTCCAAGTTACTTCCGATCACTAAACTATTCTTGAGAATCTGCAGGATGACATAATAAACCATTACAAAAGGCAGGCAAGGTGAGTAATCCATATTCAATATAAATAATATAAAGATGGAATTATATGACAACATACAATCATACATCATTTACATCAAATCCCACCCACATAAAACAACAAGTCACATCATCATAAAACAAACGCATTTATGCTATGTCACAAATAATGAAATGCAACTTCATAAATGCATGTGGTACAAATTTTCAACATGTGATGGACACTGGCCATAAACCCTTCACAAGGGAGTACAACATAAACAACAACACCTCAATCCACACAATGGGATTTAAGCCTCAGTCATCATAAGAATTCCATGAATGCACGATGCAACAACAACAACATAATCATCTTTATCAATATTTGTATCAACATTCCTCATTTTACATCTACTTTGCCCACTCACATTACTAATACTACATAACATCATTTTTTTAACAACATATTCATCATAACTTCATTTCATCATTATTATTACACTTTTAGCCTATTATAGCATAGTAACAACTCACAACAAAATTATAGCACCATAGCACAATAAAACAAATCATCACGAGTCAACCAAGAAAAGAAAGTTTTTTTTCAAAAGACTACAGGTCTCGCTAACAAAACAACTAGCTCGATAAGTGAGAAACTCTCTATTTTCAAAATTCGCAAACTCTCACTTGCTCACTGTCGCTCCCCCGAAAAGACACCTGGTCAAATAGGGTACATACGCGAACGGTCAGCGAAGAGAGAAAATGAAATGAAGATGAATAGAGTCGCCAGCTAGGCATTTTTATCCCGAAGGAAAGGTAATGTTGCATAAACCTAGAAAGAGATGGATAAGACGGTCGCGAACTAGAGAAACTGAGAAAGGGGGTTGGTTATAATCTGGAAAGGTATTAGTTAAAAGATTTGTGTTTAAAGGGGTAGTGTATGTGTTATCTGTGCAAAAGCTGTAAAAGAGATATACAAGTGTCAGTGCAAAGGGTGAAGTGAAATGCTCAGGGATGAGGCTTAAAAGAGAATGCTGAAAGAGGGGGATGACAAAGAGACTTTTGTTCGATAACAGTTAAGTTATGCGTACGTATCCTCTTGTGCAATGAGGAAGTCAGAACACCGTAGTTCGACTCAAAGAGACTGAAAATGAAATTGATTTTGAACTGCTTGCTTGCCTATGCTCAAGTGTATGACTCGTCTGGCTCGACTGCTAACTGTCTTGCATTAGACGGGAGAAGCAAGTTCTAGTTTATGAGTGAGGGTGATGAGAAAAGAATCCTTAAGGAGACAATAATTGTTTGTTTTTGTGTTTTCAGTTTTGTTATTGTTTTTGGTGTTTTGCATAGGATTATGAGCTTAAGCCTAAATCAAGGGTTGTAAACTCATTATATCCTCCCTGATTAGGGATAATGAGCCTACTTAAGTATGTGATAAGCATCTCAACTTAATTACCATGATGAGGTAGGATTAAGATCATTAACCTACTTGTGATTATTTAGATGTTTTTGTGTTTTTTGTTTAGTGTTAAGTAATGAGTTTAATCTCTAATCACAGATTAGTGGGCTCATTACACCATCCTAATAGAAGGATAATAGATGAGAACACTAAAGCTGAGGAAGATACCCCAACTTAATCCATTGTTAGGGACTAAATTCATTATATAACAAATCTTTATTAAGTGAATTTTAATTAAAGGGATGAGATTAAGAAATGGATTTTAAGTTTGTAAGACAACTTGAGGGGGACTTGTCCATTAAACACTAGGGTTAGTCCTTCTTAACCATAAAGGAAGAATTAGAACCCTAATGTAAGGCCCAAGTTATAAGTTAATGTCTTGGTGATTATTAGATGGATTGATTAATTGGTTTAAACAGATTAAGGATTTAACACTTAGGATTAAAGTTAAACACTCCATCCTAAGATAAGGATGCAGGCATAACCCTAATTCCTAAGTCCTAAAACCTTAAAGGTTTAGTCTCTAATGATGAGATGAGAAGAGAGTCACACAGAAGACTCAAAAAAAAGTCTAAGGGACACTATCAATCCTAGAATTTATCATGCTTAGGCATCCTATGGTTTTGTGAGGCTTAAAAGGAGAAGTCTTCAAGGAAGCCACCAAGGAGAAGCAAGATGAAAAAGAAGGAGATGAGAAGAATAAGTAACTTACTTCCTAAGAAGATAAGTAACTTAAAGTAAGAAAGGAAGAGAAGCATAAGTGAGGCAAGCCAACTCAAAGACAAACAAAAATGCAGCAAGGATGCAATATGAAGAGATGAGAATAGGTGGGAGGTGAAGGCAAATACACCTCCTAATCAACTTACCATTAACCTGAAAAGTTAGCACAAGATGCATAAGGAAAGAAATGAAATGAAACAATGCATATGCAAGGGCAAAGGCCAAGAATAGAAGAATGTACATGATGCAAATGATGCTATGATATGATAAAAAGACATACAAGATGCATATGTGTGATCATACAAGAGAATGAATGCAAATGAAGCATATAGGAAGCATGTAAACACATGGATGTTTATGAAATGAAATGGATGCAAAGCATAGAAAATGTATGAATAAATGATCAATTAATGTTTAAGAAATGTCTTAAGATGTCTAAGATGACATACAAATGCTTATAATGGCATGGCAAGTTCATATGTTCATGCAATGGAATGGAAGATGCAAGTAAAGATGTAAAATTAGGGTTACATGGCAACATGAGATGCAAATGACCAAAACAGAAGCAAATGACATTATAAAAAATTGAAAATGCACTGAAAGGAACCCTAATTCCATATGATATCACACCCCAAAGGAGAAGGTCTAACTCTTAACCTATTGAAAGTTATGATTTTTCTAAGTTTGCTAGGGTTTTTGGGTGCTTCTAGAGGAAAAATTCAAATCAAATTGAAAATGCAAGATAAATTCATGCCAAAAATATCCTAGATACTACATGATATGTGTAAAACAATGCAAAAAGAACCATCTTCAAACCCTTCATGGTTAGGCAGAAAAGATTTTTCAATGGTTAGGGTTTAAAAATGTGATTTTATGAACCCTAAATTCAAAGAAAATTGTCAAGTGATAATCAAAACCAAAAATAAATTTGTATGAAGGGTTTGAAAATATTTCTAAATGTGTTAAGATGCAACATGGTTTTTTTTGGTAATTTTTAGAAACCTAAATGCTATTTTAATTAATTAATTTCCATTAATTAAATAAAATAACCATTTAAATATTTTAAAAATACTTTATAAACGCAAAAAATAAAATAAAAATTATTTTTGGATTAAGTAAATTATTTGGATCAGAAATGCAAAAGATCATATTTTTGTGATGTTTTTAACTAGTTTTAATAAAATGTACAAAAGAAATAAAGAAAAATGAAATAAAAAAGCAATTTAATGGAAGTCAACTGATATGATGGCCCAGGTTTAAAAGGGGGAAGACTGCGCGCGCAGATGGAGGGCTTGGATTGAATCTGACTAATTAACCTAATTAACTTAATTAATTAAAATTTAAACTTAAGTGAAATGATCTGAACCACACACACGCGCGCGAAACCAGATCCAATGGTCCATATTTTAACTGGAGACTAAACCCTTATTAGGAACCCTAATTGCTTACAGGTGACCGGAGCTAGCTCCGGTCATCTTCTCCGGCAGCCCCTTCATGCTATCTCACTCAAAACGCAACCCCAAGCTCTTAAACTCTCCAGAATCAAACATCTAACAACCCTAAACATGAATTCAGCCCCAAAACTCATTTATTTTACATTAAGAACACGAATCTAAGCAAAACGCAAAATACATCAAAAATTTCAGAAGCTCGGTACATGTACGAAACTCAACCATTTTCAAAACAAACTACATCATTGTGATCAGGAGAGCTCATAGATTCATTTAGAAACAAGAAATGCAAGTTCTGGAAAAAAGTTTGAAGATGACTACCTGAGCTGGAGCTTTACAAACTGGTACTTTCTGGACCTCTCCCTTGTGCAAATCCACTCCAATGAACTCCTTGATGATGTTGAGAAGCTTTGCAAGAGTTTATATGGCTTGGTTTGTGAGTTTTAGTTCTGTGGAGGCAAAAATCGTGTTTTTGATTCTTGAGGTTTTAGGCTTGTGTAATGGTTGGGAAATGATCTGGAGGATGTATGGAGATGATTGGTGAAGTTTGCTTGAAGTTTTGATGCTTGAGCAGGGAGAATCAAAGAAGAGAAGTTTTGAGAGATTTTTAGGAAATCTGGTGCGTGTTTTGATTCAAGCTCCAAGAAGTTATGAAATGTGATCCTTAAGGCATGTATGTGAAGCTGTGATAGGTCAGAAGAGTTGTTGTGGCTCAGTTTGATTGGTATGGTGTGAAATGCAAAAAGTCAAGATTTGTGTCCTTGGAGGTATGGGTCATGGGAGGTCTGGTTTCAAGGGGTGTCTGGTCTCAGCAAGTTTCAAGGAGAGCCATGGAATTGGTTTTGGCATGCTGGCACAAGTGGATGGAAAGATCTATACCATTTTGCAATTTTGGGAAGTCTTGGCCCCTTTGAAATTTCATGAAGTTCAAGTCATGGAAAAGTATAATTCTTGGGCCAATTCTGATCTTTAGAGGTCACATAGGAATATTGTGAAGTGTTTGTGCACATTAGAAGTCATTAGAAGCCTTGGCAAGTGGTTTTGCAAAAAATCCTCTTTTGTGCATTCTTGAAAATTATAGGATTTTTGCCAACTTTGAAGGATCATAACTTGAGTTCCATAAAGAATCAAAACATGTTCTTGTACTTTTTGAATAGGGAAAAACCTAATCTACAACTTTCATGACCAAGAATTTTTCATTTGAAGCATTTTTGGTTAAGAAAGAGGAGGTTGAAAAACATTCCCAAAATGGAAAGTTTCCATTACAAGTCATTTCCATTTTTGGCAACTTTTCAAATGGCTCAAAATTATTCAATCATGTGAACTTCCAACCTCTTATAAGATCAAATAAAGATCATAGAACTTCAATTTGATGAAAATAAACCTTTGGTTCCATTGTTGGGGGCCTTAGATGCCCTTATTTTGACTTAAATTGCTCAAGAAGTTACCTAGTGAATAGATGACTTCCACAATGAATTTCTTCATCAAACTTGTTACACATGATCCTTATAACATCTTAAGAACATTAGAAACAAGAATGGCCCAAAAATTTGGAGTTAAGGCCTCTGAAAGCAAAACCCTAATTTTGGTCATCTGTGCAGTGAAAGCCCTAGCTCTGCTTCCATGCCTTTGCCAGTTCTCATGATCTCTTGACTTCCATTAATCTTGAGGAGCATAAAATATGATGATATAACACACATGGACCCTCTTGGAAAGCTTTGAGGCCTTTGGGATGGCTTAGATGGAATCTTGGATTGCTCAGATCACAAATCCTAGATGCAGATGAATTTTAACTATGCAGATGAAACAAATATGCAATGTGATGTCGTATGCTTATGCTTATGCAAATGTGAAAGATCACAAGCCAAGGTGTGAATATGAGTGAGGGCAAATTTGGGGTGTATACAGCTGCCCCTATTCAAACTTGAGTTAGCTGTGCAGGATGTAAGCGCCCGACTTAACAGACAAACAAGATAACTTGTGGTTGAATACCAAAGACAGTCTGAAATTTGCACTCACTGGGGATAAGAAGAAAAGGGATATAAATTGTAAAAGGCATTATAGTATGATTATCAAATGAAGGTGATGGAGGAAGACCATCGAGCAGAGGGCGACTGCTGGGGATAAAGTGGTAAGAAAAGCAATGACGGGGACGGCCGTCAAGCTGGGGAAATAAAGAGGTCATGATGGGGACCGCCATCAGGTAAAGAAACAAGTTTCTCTGGGGATTAAAGTAAAGGCAATGATGGTGACGGCCATCAGGTTTGCAAAGATAAAGTAAACAATGATGGGGACAACCATTGGGTTAAAGAATAAATGAAATATTGATGAGGGACGGTCATCAAAGGTGAAGGACGATCACCTAGCAGGGGACGACTGCTCTTTATCACGACCTAGCACGAATGCCAGATAGAAAAGGTCGACGATGGGGACGGCCATCGGGTAAGCTTGATGAAGGACGATCATCAAGAGGTGAAGGACGATCACCTAGCAGGGTACGGCTGCTCTCGGGGTTTATCACGACATAGGACGAATGTCGGATAACAAGATCAATGATGGGGATGGCCATCGGATAAAATGATGAGGGACGGTCATCAAAAGGTGAAGGACGATCACCTAGCAGGGGACAACTGCTAAATATCACGACATATGACGAATGTCGGATAGAAAAGGGTTCCAATAATGGAGAATCCGCTGAGGAAAGGATGAGGGACGTTCATCCAAAGGTGAAGGACGATCACCTGGCAGGGGACGGCTGCCAAAAGTATCATGACATAGGACGAATGTCAGATAGAAGAAAGTTGTTCTGTTAGTGACTTGCTGAGGAACGGTAAACACGGACGAGTGTTCACGCTCAAGAAATAAAAGGTATAAGTGTTTGACGTTGTGTATAGATTAAAGATGCGGACGAGCATCCTTAGGACCATTATACAGACGAGTATCGGTAGAAACAAATGTTGACGCATGTTCAGAGATGATGATACGGACGAGTACCATCTGGTTAACAAAGAACACGAATGAGTGTCGAATATGTTTGAAGAGTGATATATATATATGAGATACGGACGAGTATCAAAGATTTCTGTATAAGTATGAGTGAATATTGATTTGTCGGTGAAGTATAAGCAAGACACGGATGAGTGTCTGATTTGCTGGGGAATGTATGACACGGACGAGTGTCAAAAGAGAAATGTTTTAAGTTATGAACAAAAATTTGTATGTGAGAGTGTAAAAAGGTGTTATGGCGACCTGTGGGGATAGGATGACACGGACGGGTGTCGAAGGGAGTGTTATGAACAAGTATTTTGGCAAACATGCAGACGAGTTTCAAACGGGTATGTATAGGTATCTGTATTCGAGAGTGCAAAGGGGATGCTTTGGCTTTTATCTATTGGGAATAGTATGATACGGACGAGTGTCAGCAGTGGTATATATGAACAGGCATTTGTGTTGGAGAGTGCAAAGGGGACGCTTTGGATTTTATTTGCAGGGGATGTGAGTTTTTCTATATCCATTGCTGACGAAATACTGATGGTACTTGCAAGTGACTGGCTTGAACCTGACTTATGATCATGCGAATGTTTGATTTTTGCCGTAATGCTCCGTATTAGACGGAATGATACGCTTATTTCGGTGATTTATAATGCAAATTCTATGATTATGCAAAAGAGAAACCGATCCGAGATTTAGATCCCACTGAAGAAAAGATCTCTGGCTGATCTGCTTGGAAGAATATCCCAGCTGGGGAAGAGATCATTTGTAGATATGTTAGGAAATATAGCTCTGCTTAGGGAAATAGATCATTGGTTGATCTACCCTGTAAGGAGAACTCAACTAGGGAGAAGGAAGCTTTCGTCACTTTGTTGTGCAAGAGTCTCAGGCATAGCTCTTCTGGGGAGAGGATGGAAACTCTGTGGGAGGATTGGCTGGGGATGCTCCTGTTGAGTAGACCTTCTGGGGATGAGGAGGCTTTGACAACTCCGCTGGGGAAAAGCATTCCAGATACTGCTTGAGGAGGAGGTATGCTGGGGAAGTGTGTTTGGCATGCCCCATGCTGCATATTGAATACATGCAATCTGTTAAGACAAGAAAAACACACAAGTATCCCGAGATATCCCTTATCGGATTCCGCCATTAGATATTCCTGAAAGTAAATATATTCCCCGCAAGCATTTATTAAAAATGGCTCATTTGTTTCATGCAAGTACTTATTATGAATATTGGACATTTTGCAAGCGAAACAAAAATGTGCAAAAAGAGATGTGACTGAAAATTCTAATTTTATTAATCTGGGTGCCCTGAATTAGCAAATACAGTCAAAGAAACAAATCCCATGGAAAGAGGAGATTGCTATAAATTGAGAAAATAAAAGTGCTGGCAATGTTGACGACGCTCTGGTGAACTTCCTTTGCTATGACCTTGACGTTCTTCTCATCTTGCTTTCTAAAGAAGGTCAATTTTGACTGATGCTTTATCCTTTTGAAGCTTGTCATGTTTTGAACAATACAAACAAATTCAGAATGCAGTTGTTCGCTTATTCCCTGATTTTGCGTGGATCGCCCTTTCGGGTTTTCAATCCACCGGGATACCCATTTTTGCCTGAGTTGTCCAATGCGGCTTTTCAACTCAACGGTTCTACATTTTTTTAATTTTCCCTTATTTTTGCCCGAGTCTTTTATTCTTTTTTTGACTCGCCGGGATGCCCTATTTTTGCCTGGACTTACATTTTGTTTTTATGTCCAGCGGGTCATTTTATGCGAAGTATTTTTTAACTGCATCTGAATTCACAGGGGATAAGAAATCTTCACCATCCATAGTAGTGAGCATCAGTGCTCCACCAGAGAAGACCTTCTTTACTATGAATGGACCATCGTAGTTTGGAGTCCATTTGCCCATGTGGTCTGTATGAGGAGGAAGGAGTCTTTTTAGCACAAGATCTCCTACTTGTTATTCCCGAAGCCTGACTTTCTGATCAAAGGCTTTCTTCATCCTTTTCTGGTATAACTGCCCATGAAAGATTGCAGCTAATCTCTTTTCTTTGATCAAATTCAGTTGATTGTAACGAGATCGGACCCATTCTGCTTCATTCAGCTTTACATCCATCAGTACCCGTAAGGAGGGTAGCTCAACTTAAACAGGTAGGACAACCTCCATACCGTACACAAGCTGATAAAGTGTTGCCCCAGTAGACGTTCTGATTGAGGTTCGATACCCATGTAAAGAAAATGGTAGCATTTCATGCCAGTCTTTGTAGGTCACCACCATCTTTTGCACAATCTTCTTGATGTTTTTGTTAGCTGCCTCAACAATGCCATTCATCTTTGGCTTGTATGGAGAAGAGTTGTGATGTTGGATTTTGAAGTCCCGGCATAGTTCTACCATCATTTTGTTGTTCAAATTGGAACCATTGTCAGTAATGATTCGCTCGGGTACTCCACATCGACACATGATGTCTCTTTTCAGGAACCTGGCTACCACTTGTCTGGTGAGGTTTGCGTACGAATCTGCTTCAACCCATTTGGTGAAGTAGTCAATGGCTACCAGGATGAATATGTGTCCATTTGAAGCAGTTGGTTCAATCTTTCCAATCATATCAATACCCCACATGGAAAAGGGCCAAGGTGAAGACATCACGTTTAATGGATTTGGAGGTATATGCACTTTATATGCGTAGATCTGGCACTTGTGGCATTTTCTGGCATAGGCACAACAGTCTGCATCCATTGTGATCCAGTAGTAACCTGATCTTAACAATTTCCTTGTCATTGCATTTCCTCCAACATGGGTACCGAAAGATCCTTCATGCACCTCGGGCATTAGCAAGTCTGCTTCTTTCTTATCAACACATCTGAGTAGCACCATGTCAAAGTTTCACTTGTATAATGAACCATCAGTATTAAGGAAGAAACTACCGGCCAACCTTCTTAATGTCTTCTTATCATTGGATAATTCCCCAGGTGGGTATGTTTGATCCTTTAAGAAGATTTTGATGTCATGAAACCAAGGCTTGTCATCTTTAGCAATGTCCACGGAGAAAACGTATGCTGGTTGGTCTAGTCTGGATACCGAAATCCGAGGCACATAATTGGCTATTTGAACCTTGATCATGGAGGAAATGGTAGCTAAAGCATCTGCGAACTGATTTTCGTCTCGAGGGGTATACTCAAGCTTGACTGTTGTGAAGAAAGTCAATAATCTCCTCGTGTAGTCACGGTATGGAATCAGATGCTCTTGGTGGGTGTACCATTTGCCGTTGGTCTGATTGATCACCAAAGCTGAGTCTCCGAATTTAGTTAATGTCTTGATCCTGAGGTCAATGGCTTCCTCAAGAACCATGATACAGGCTTCGTATTCAGCTTCGTTGTTAGTGCATGCAAAGGTGAGTTTTTCCGAGAAAGGTATATGAACTCCTTTAGGTGTAATGAGCACTGCACCAACTCCATGACCATTCATATTGACAGCCCCATCAAACATCATTGTCCATTCTTCTTCCGGATCAGGCCCTTTTGTGTAAAGAGGCTCTTCATGATATTTTGCTTTTAAGTACATGATGTCTTCATCAGGGAAGTCAAATCTCATGGGTTGGTAATCACCAATGGATTGCTCAGCTAGATAGTCAGACAATACACTGCCCTTGATGGCCTTTTGAGATGTGTACTGAATGTCATACTCTGTCAGAATCATTTTCCATCTTGCAACCCTTCCGGTAAGTGTTGGCTTCTCGAATATGTACTTGACGGGGTCCATTTTTGAAATCAACAAGGTAGTGTGAGTCAACATATATTGTCTTAGTCGGCGAGCAGCCCACGCTAAAGCACAACAAGTTTTCTCGAGCAGTGAATAACGTTATTTACAGTCGGTAAACTTTTTGCTTAGGTATTATATTGCATACTCTTTTCGACCAGACTCGTCATGCTGGCCCAGCACACACCCCATTGATTCTTCTAATACTGTCAGGTACATTATTAGAGGTCTTCCTTCAACTGGAGGCATGATAATTGGAGGTTCTTGCTGGTACTCCTTGATCTTGTCAAAAGCCTTTTAACAATCTTCGTTCCACCTGACCATTTGTTCCTTTCTTAACAATTTGAATAGGGGTCCATAGGTTGCAGTAAGATGAGATATGAACCTCGATATGTAGTTCAATCTACCTAAAAACCCCCGAACTTCTTTTTCAGTCCTAGGTGTAGGCATCTCCTAAATGACCTTAACTTTGTCAGGATCAACTTTAATTCCCTTTTCACTTACGATAAATCCCAGCAACTTACCAGAACGTACCCCGAATGTGCATTTGTTGGGGTTTAGCTTCAGCTGATACTTTCTCAAACGCTTGAACAACTTCAGCAGATTTACCAGATAGTCTTCTTCAGTGAGGGACTTGGCAATCATGTCATCCACGTAGCATTCAATTTCTTTGTGGATCATGTCGTGGAATAATGTTACCATAGCTCGTTGATAAGTCGCACCGGCATTCTTCAGTCCAAATGGCATTACCTTGTAACAAAACATGCCCCAAGGTGTGATGAAGGTTGTCTTCTCCATGTCTTCGGGTGACATTCTGATCTGATTATACCCAGAAAATCCATCCATGAAAGAAAACACCGAGAACTGAGATGTGTTGTCGACCAATACATCAATGTGAGGTAATGGGAAATCATCCTTTGGACTAGCTCTGTTCAAATCCCGGTAATCCACACACATCCGTACTTTGTCATCCTTCTTAGGCACTAGTACAATGTTAGCAACCCACGGCGGGTAACTAGTTACAGCAAGGAAACCGGCGTCCCACTGTTTTTGTACCTCTTCCTTAATATTCATGGCCATATCTGGGCGAGTACGGCGTAGCTTTTGTTTCACTGGAGGGCAATCTTCTTTCAATGGCAGCTTGTGCACAACAATGTCTGTATCTAGACCTGGCATGTCTTGATAGAACCAAGCAAAGACGTCGACGTATTCTCGAAGCATGTCAATAATTTGTTCTTTTACTGAAGCCTGCAGACTGGCCCCAATCTTCACTTCTTTCAAATCCTCTTCGGTACCAAGAGTATCTGTTTCAACCTCCTCCTGACGAGGAGTGATCACTTTCTCTTCTTGCCTCAACAACGTGGCTAACTCTTTAGGTAACTCATAGTCTTTTTCAACCCCTTCATCAGCTTAATTAATTGGATTGTCGAAGTCATACTAGGTCATAGCAATGCTGTTGTCGGTGCAATCTGGAGGATAATCTCTGCAAAGGTTGAGATTTGTTCGTTTTAGTGATCAATTTTAATCTAGCTTAAAAAAAGTGAAAAAATGAAGTTATTTATTTTTGAAAACATTGTCATTTTATTGTTTTATACAAAAGTGAAAAATGAAAAGACAGTGAGCGAAAAAGAGACTTGTTTGCAAAAGATGTCCGATATTCATTGATAATCCATTTGCACAAAATTACAATATGACCCTATTACAAAATGAGTCTTGACACCTTGGGCAAGATGCAGGACTTGATGCATGCTGAAAAAAGCAGGAAATAATAATTACTCTGCAGGAGTAACCCTTATAATTTCCTGGGAAGACCAGTTAAGGACTTGGTGACCCGGGATCCTTGGACATATCCAGCTCTCCAGGTTGAGGTCGCTCTCCGCCTCGTCTTCCAGGTTGTTAACATCATCTGGGGTGAGCATCCCCCACTGATGAACTTGGGCTCCTTCGCAGCCTCTGATTGATCTTGTCGGAATGGTTTGTAATCCAAACCGAATCTGTCCTCCTTCTTCTCCACCGACAATAGCTTGTCCCAGCCTTGGGAATTACCATCTTCAACAACCTTCCAGGCTTGCTGATAGGAGACAATTGAAGTACCCATCTTGTCTTCCTGGGATGTAGCAAATACTTCAGTCGTTGCCTCATTGACATTCAGGGCCTCGAACCCTTGGCTCATAGTTTCATGGATTTCACCATCCATCTCAATGTATTTATACGTAGCCAGATGGCTAACAAAGATGTCCTCTTCACCACAAATGGTGATAATTTGTCCTTCCCACTCATATTTCAATTTCTGGTGAAGGGTCGACGTAACTGTGCCAACGGCGTGAATCCATGGTCGACCCAACAAACAGATGTAGGCCGGCTGAATGTCCATCACATAGAAAGAAGTCTGAAACACCTGCAGACCGATTATCACAAGCAACTCCACCTCTCCAAGAACATACCTCTTGGAGCCATCAAAAGCCCTGACCACAAGATTGCTTGGTCGGAGAGCTATTCCATCATATTCGAGCTTCACAAGAGCTTTCTTGGGTAAGACATTGAGTGAAGACCCAGTGTCTACAAGAACATGAGAGAGTACAACTCCTTTGCACTCCAGGGTTATGTGCAAAGCTTTGTTGTGGTGACGTCATTCTGTTGTCAAATCAGCATCAGTGAAACATAACCCATGGCTAGTATTGACATTAGACATCACTATTTCAAGCTGATTCACCGTGATCTCTTCTGGCACATAGGCAACGTGCAGAACTTTAAGTAGTGCATCCCGATGAGTTTCAGAACACAATAGCAAGGATAAGATAGAGATTTTAGAAGGAGTCTGGTGGAGCTGATCCACAACTTTGTAGTCACTTCTTTTAATTATCCTCATAAACTCATCCACATCCTGATCAAAGGATGATTTATGAGTCTCTTTTGATGCAGATTCTTCAGGTATCACACTTTTCCCTTTGGATTTGGCAACAACCTCTGCCTCAATATTAGTCTTTAGAGCTTGTGACGCGAAGAGGCGTCCGCTTCGGGTGAAGCCTCCGCCTCCCCCGACATTATCCACTTGGGGAGTAGGAACTGAAGAATCAAGAAGGACTTTTTCTCCGTTGCAGTAAAGATCTGCACCATAATGCCAAGGTATAGAATTGTCTTTATCATATGGAATTGTCCCTGGAACCGTGATGGTGATCGGACTTACTACAGGAGAGGTTGGAACCGTTATTGTATATGGATCATAGAAAATAGTGACAGGACTTCATGTGGATGTTGGAGGTGATGAATTGAAGCTTGATTGTTGCTGAGACTGTTGCTGGGACTGTTGAAAGTTGCTGGAGTTTGGGACCGTTGTAGGGTTATAATAGATAGTAATTGTGGAAACATCATTGTTGGTGGTTGCTGAAGTTGTAGAAGGAGATGAAATGGAACTGTTGTTTGTTGAAGTAATGGAAGAAGTGGTTGCTAAAGTTATAGACGAGTCAGTAGGAACAATGGTTGTTGCAGTTGTAGAAGAGTCATTTGTACAAGGATTTGCTGGTGTTATAGAAGCTGTTGTGGTTATTTGCAGAATGCCTTTTTTAATCAAGCCATTGATGCCATTCCTCAAGCTTGCACACCCGTTCTCGGAAACCTTGCAAGATTCACAACAGGGCTTTAACATCTGCCAGAGGTGTCTGAATACTCGCAATATCTTCTATTAAACTCATGGGTGAGCCTTCCTCTATAGCATTAATCCTTGGCCCACTGTGGCTTGGCATAGGATTTTTCATGACGTTGGGAGGTGGTGCAATGTTCAGGGCCTTTGAATCTACCAGATCCTGGACCTTCATATGCAGAGCCCTGCACTTTTCCGTGGAGTGACCAGGTGCATTAGAATGAAAAGCACACCTAGCGTTGACATCGTAATTTCTTGGAAGGTTCTGAGGATCAGGTAGAGCCAATGTCCTCAACTCAAAAAGATTTAGCTTTAGGAGTTGTGGCAGCAATGTGGCATATGGAATTGGAATAGGGTTGATCACCCTGTTGATCTGAGATGGCCGCTGTTGAAAAGGGCGTTGTTGTTGATTGTTGTTATTGTTGTTGTAGGATCTCTGTTGAGAAAACTGTGGTTGTTGAGGAAAGTGTTGTGGTTGTTGAGTATACTAAGGAAGTGGAGCAGGAATAGTGACGACATCAACTGATCTGGGAAGATATTGGGGTCTCCCTCTTCCCATGTGTACATAGTTTGTTTCACCAGATCTACGGGCCCCAGCAAATGGCATCCTTGCACTGCTTGAACTGACACTGTTGTCAGAAATCTTTCCCATCTTCAGTAAGCTCTCAATTCTTTCCCCAGCTATCACCACGTCTGCAAAGCTGGTAGAAGAAAATGCAGCCAATCTGTCAATATAAGTGCCCTGGAGAGTATTCATGAACATGTCTGCCATCTACCTTTCTGACATCGGGGGTTGAACAGCAGCAGCTAGTTGCCTCCACCTTTGGGCATACTCTCTAAAGCTTTCACGGGAAGACTGTGACATTCCCATCAGAAGGGTTCTGTTTGGAGCCATGTCCAGATTATACTGATATTGACGGATGAAAGCTTCTGCCAAGTCTTTCCAATTTATCACTATGGCTCTGGTTAAATGAGAATACCATTCCTGGGATGTCCCTGTCAAGCTATCCTCGAAGTAGAACATCCACAACTTCTCATCCATGGTGTAGGCTTTCAATCTCCCCAGGAAAGACTGAAGGTGGGTACGTGGGCAGGGTGTGCCATTATATCTTTCAAAACAAGGGGGTTTGAATTGTGAGGAATTCTCACCCCTTCCACCAATCCCATGTCCATGACATCAAAACCTAGAAAGTTTTGGGATTCAAGAGACCTTAGCTTCTCTGCAATTTCATCCAACTGACGGTTGTAGACTTCGTCTCCAGCCCCAACCACAGTAAACTGCTCTTCTTGAGGGTCTTTCTGCAAAACCCTTCCTCCAGTAGTGTTACCTTGAGTGTTTCTTATGACATTGATGTCTGGGTTCAGATTAGGTCCAAACTCTAGTGGATCAGTGCGAGGCTGCACGTGATCGTTGTTACTAGTACCCCATATACCTGGATGTTGTTCCTCAGGAGTTTGTCGCTCAACCAACTCCCTCAGTCTCTCCTGGCTCTGAGCCAAACCAGTCATCACTGTCATATATTGATTCATTTGGGCCCTCGTCCCTGTCCTTTCATTGGCCATCTGGTCCCTCACTTCAGTCAAGTCTTGTTGAACCTGATCCATTTGTAATCCCGGAAGGTTGTTTCTTGTCGGATACCGGTGTACTCTGTTGACAGGGAACACTCTTCTGCGAGCAATGTTTCCTGAAACCACAACAAAGTGAGAAACAACAACAAAACAAAGACCTACAAAACAAAGAAAATGTTAGTATGCAATGCAGGATGCCTATTTGTCTTCCAAGGGTATCCGGTTTGGTTATTTGGTTTTGACCTTTCCAGACCTCGAGGAAATGCTGATGTTGAAGAGATTAAGCACACAAAACTAATACAAACCATATATATTACAAAGAGTGAAGATACATAATTTGATTACAATAAAATCCCCATGGTGGGTCAAAATACATCAACAAAATTAAAAGTACAAGCAAAAGGAAATACAAATACAAGGAAATCAAACATCCAGTCCAAAGTCATCCTCCCTGACTTCCTTCAGGAGAGCCTCAATCAATGGACCAACTGGGTGCTCTGTGATGGTCCTGATAAGAAAGTTCCTGGTGGCAATGGCACTGGTCAACTTTTTGTGCTTATCCTGATCCTTTGACCTCTTCAACCCCGCCCAGAGTTTCAATTCAGAGATCTCCTTCTGTGCTGCTAATAAGGCCTCTTGATTCTTCTTCTCACTAGCCTCTAGTTGCTCTATCTTAGCTTGAGTTCTTTGATCTTCTTGTGCACGAGCCTCAGTGATCCTGATCCACCTAGCCTGGCTATCCTCTAAGTAATGCTCTGCCCTAGCCTTCTGAGTCCTAGCTTCTTTACAAGCATTCTTCAGTACTAACTCTCCTGCTCTAGCCTTTCTGATGTAGTCATTCGTCTTCTCAATCTTGGTCAAGTGCTCAATCCGGAGCTTCTCTAACCTCACATTATCTAGACGACTGTCATTTCTCTCCCAGAGGGTCTTCTTCAAGGCTTCAGAGAGTTGAGTATTTCTTTCCTTCAGCTTCTCAAACTCTTCCAAACTAACAGTAGCTGCAGGCTCCACTTCTGAAGGACCAGGTACATCTTCTAAGGTGAATGGCATCCGGGTGATCTGTGCCCTGGTACGAGACCAATCAAGATACTGTGATGAGGCTATGTTGTTACAGTTGCCAATGATTGTTGTTCCCTTAGTCTGAATATTGTCCCAGGCCCAAGCAGTTTGTCTGACAATAGCTGAGTTGTGCTGGATGTCACAATAGAGGGTCTCTGTCAAGTCTTTCCCTCTTGGGGGATGAACCAAAGCATACCCTAATTGCCTCTTAAAAAGCAAAGGGTTGTAGTTGATGCAACCTTTTACTCCAATCAATGGTAAATTAGTATATTTCCCACAGCTAGTAATGATGTCTTTGCCCTTGGTGCTATGAGTGCACCATCTGATGTCCTCTGATGTCCTCTGATGTAAGGGAAATCAATCTCTTAGCCCAATTCCTTAGCTGATGAGGGTTCAGGAAAGTGTCCGACTTCGGCAAGTGTCTTAACAACCAGCAATAATAGAGGGGTGCACAACATCTGACCAACCTTCCTATTTGCTTCTCATTCATCTGATGCACCAAATAATAGAAGTCTCCAAGCAAGGTAGGAACTGGGTTCCTTAGTAAGAACATGTGAATAGCATTCTTGCTTACAAACTTTGGCTCGTCTGCAAACAAGATAACTCCATATATGTTGAGTGCCAAGAGTGCACAAACAATATCCCACTTTCCTGCTGCAGCATGCAGGGTGGCCTGGGAAATCAAGAAATCCAAGTGAAGACCTGGAACCCCAGCCTTGGTGGTCATACTCTGATCAATGAGAGTAGGCTCCAAGTGAAAGGCCTTAGCTATATCTTAATTATTGGGAGCAACCATCTCAGGGTTGAAAGGAATCCGTCTCCTGATGGGGACACCTAATAACATGGAAAATTCTTCTAGCAGAGGTCCCAACTGGAAATCAGGGAATGTAAAACATCTGAGAGGAGGGTCATAAAACTACAAGCAAGTGTGAATCATGCTCCTCTGGGATGCATCCAGGTCCATGATCATGTCCAATATGCCTCAATAATGTTCCCTGAATAATAAAACATGATCAAGAGTAATGAGAGATTGGATCTATCTGATGCCTGTTAGAGTGGGCTCAAAGAAGTGGTATGTGATGTTGCTAATCCTGGAAGTGTCCATGCTGACAATGGATGCTGGTGAAGGAAACTGAGGGTAACTGCTGATGAAGGTCACTGAAGAAGATGCTGAAGATGAGTCTCTGATGAAGACAACTGATGGAGAGAACCGGGAAGAATCTCTGGTGAGAATGCTGGTGGAGAATCTCTGATGAGGATTAAAATGATGCAGGTGGTGAAGAAGGAACTCTGGTGATGGCAACTGATGAAGGTGCTGGTACAGATAACTGAGGAAGTCTGAGCAGTAGAACAGGTCAAAACCAAACAAAAGATAAGAAGGTGGATACCCTGTAAAACAAATAGGCAAATGTTAAATGATGCAAAATAATGTATGCATAATGATATACAAAGGGTTTATGATCAAGTGTTGGATCTGTTATCTGCCTTGATAGGGTCCATGTGTGTTCAAAAGTCCGGATGGAGGCTTAGAAAACCAGTAACCAGGCGGGGGACTCAAATAAAGAGTCACAAATCCAGGGTTTCACAAGAACTGTCCAAAAAATACAACCTTAAACAAACATTAGTAACAAGGGTATGATGAGGCCAAGGGTTCCTACAAACCTGTAAACATCCCAACCCCCTCACATGTATTG
This sequence comes from Lathyrus aphaca, assembly GCA_963966055.1. Taxonomy (NCBI): domain Eukaryota; kingdom Viridiplantae; phylum Streptophyta; class Magnoliopsida; order Fabales; family Fabaceae; genus Lathyrus; species Lathyrus aphaca. The sequence goes on along the minus strand of OZ014519.1, from coordinate 378,056,271 downwards.
TTCTAGAACAAGGATCCTCAGACTTGGATCAGTTATGAGAAGTGTAAACACTTCTAACCCGGAGGTACAATGTTTACAATAACCATAAAAGATCCTCCTCTAATTCACCTCAGATGATGAAGGTTATACAAATGTCATCCAGACTTAGAAGGCTTCCTAGATAGCCCTAGTACTACAGGAAATCCGTAGCACAGAGTTCTCAAGAAGAAACCCATGTCCGAACCGTGTTTCTTATTCCCGCACCAGACCGAAATGGAATGGGAAAGAATATGAAGCCACTCTATCCTATGTGTCACTCAGGTCCCCGATATGGAACCTTAATCACTTAACAATCTCTCCCACCAAGGAAACAGCAGATCCAGCACAAATGATAATGACAGTATGAAATGCATAAAATTGTTAAATGAAAGCAATAAATAAAGTTGTACAGAAAGCAATAAATAAAGCAATAAATAAACAAGCACAAGTAGCACATAACACCCCCGTAAACACAAATCAAACAAGCGCTAAGAGGAACCCACAAAAAGAACCAGAAGCCCTGGTTGCAAGATAAGGGTCCCCAGAAGAGTCGCCAAGTTGTCGCTCCCCTGAAAAGACACCTGGTCAAATAGGGTACAGAAGCGAACGATCGGCAAAAAGAGAAAATTAAATGAAGATGAATAGAATCGCCAGCTAGGCATTTTTACCCCGAAGGAAAGGTAATGCTGCATAAACCTAGAAATAGATGGATAAGACGGTCGTGAACCAGAGAAACTAAGAAAGGGGGTTGGTTACAACCTAGGAAGGTATTAACACCCAGATTGTCCGTCGTACTCGACGGGATCCAACCTTAAAAGATTTGTGTTTAAAGGGGTAGTGTATGTGCTATCTGTGCAAAAGCTGGAAAAGAGATATACAAGTGTCAGTGCAAAAGGTGAAGTGAAATGCTCAGGGATGAGGCTTAAAAGAGAATGCTGAAAGAGGGGGATGACAAAGAGACTTTTGTTAGATAACAGTTAAGTTATGCCTACGTATCCTCTCGTGCAATGAGGAAGTCACAACACCGTAGTTCGACTCAAAGAGACTGAAAATGAAATTGATTGTGAACTGCTTGCTTGCCTATGCTAAAGTGTATGACTCGTCTGGCTCGACTGCTAACTATCTTGCATTAGACGGAAGAAGCAAGTTCTAGTTTATGAGTGAGGGTGATGAGAAAAGAATCCCGAAGGAGATGATTATTGTTTGTTTTTGTGTTTTCAGTTTTGTTATTGTTTTTGGTGTTTTGCATAGGATTATGAGCTTAAGCCTAAATCAAGGGTTGTAAACTCATTATATCCTCCCTGATTAGGGATAATGAGCCTACTAAAGTATGAGATAAGCATATCAACTTAATTACCATGATGAGGAAGGATTAAGATCATTAACCTACTTATGATTAGTTAGATGTTTTTGGGTTTTTTGTTTAGTGTTAAGTAATGAGTTTAATCTCTAATCACAGATTAGTGGGCTCATTACACCATCTTAATAGAAGGATAATAGATGAGAACACTTAAGCTGAGGAAGATACCCAACCTTAATCCATGGTTAGGGACTAAATTCATTATATAACAAATATTTATTAAGTGAATTTTAATTAAAGGGATGAGATTAAGAAATGGATTTTAAGTTTGTAAGACAACTTGAGGGGGACTTGTCCATTAAACACTAGGGTTAGTCCTTCTTAACCATAAAGGAAGAATTAGAACCCCAATGTAAGGCCCAAGTTACAAGTTAATGTCTTGGTCATTATTAGATGGATTGATTAAGAGGTTTAAACAGATTAAGGTTTTAACACTTAGGATTAAAGTTATACACTCCATCCTAAGATAAGGATGCAGGCATAACCCTAATTCCTAAGTCCTAAAACCTTAAAGGTTTAGTCTCTAATGATGAGATGAGAAGAGAGACACACAGAAGACTCAAAGGAAAAAGTCTAAGGGAAATTATCAATCCTAGAAGTTATCATGCTTAGGCATCCTATGGTTTTGTGAGGCTTAAAAGGAGAAGTCTTCAAGGAAGCCACCAAGGAGAAGCAAGATGAAAAAGAAGGAGATGAGAAGAATAAGTTACTTACTTCCTAAGAAGATAAGTAACTTAAAGGAAGAAAGGAAGAGAAGCACAAGTGAGGCAAGCCCACTCAAAGACAAACAAAAATGCAGCAAGGATGCAATTTGAAGCGATGAGAAGAGGTGGGAGGTGAAGGCAAATCCACCTCCCAATCAACTTACCATTAACCTGAAAAGTTAGCACAAGATGCATAAGGAAAGAAATGAAATGAAAAAATGCATATGCAAGGGCAAAGGCCAAGACCAGAAGCATGTACATTATGTAAATGATGCTATGATATGATGCAAAGACATACAAGATGCATATGTGTGATCATACAAGATAATGAATGCAAATGAAGTATATAGGAAGCATGTAAATACATGGATGTTTATGAAATGAAATGGATGTAAAGCATAGCAAATGTATGAATAAATGATCAAGCAATGTTCAAGAAATGTCTTAAGATGTCTAAGAGGACATACAAATGCTTAGAATGCCATGGAAAGTTCATATGTTCATGCAATGCAATGGAAGATGCAAGTAAAGATGTAAAATTAGGGTTACATGGCAACATGAGATGCAAATGACCAAAACAGAAGCAAATGACATTATAAAAAATTGAAAATGCACTAAAAGGAACCCTAATCCCATATAATATCACACCCTAAAGGAGAAGGTCTAAATCTTAACTTAATGAAAATTATGGTTTTTCTAAGTTTGCTAGGGTTTTTGGGTGCTTCAAAAGGAAAAAGGCAAATCAAATTGAAAATGCAAGATAAATTCATGCCAAAAATATCCTAGATACTATATGATATGTGTAAAACAATGCAAAAAGAACCATCTTCAAACCCTTCTTGGTTAGGCAGAAAAGATTTTTCAAAGGTTAGGGTTTATAAATGTGATTTTATGAACCCTAAATTCAAAGAAAATTGTCAAGTGATGATCAAAACCAAAAAGAAATTTGTATGAAAGGTTTGAAAATATTTCTAAATGTGTTAAGATGCAACATGATTTTTTTTGGTAATTTTTAGAAACCTAAATGCTATTTTAATTAATTAATTTCCATTAATTAAATAAAATAAACATTTAAATATTTTAAAAATACTTTTTAAATGTAAAAAATAAAATAAAAATTATTTTTGGGTTAAGAAAATTATTTGGATCAGAAATGCAAAAGATCATATTTTTGTGATGTTTTTAACTATTTTTAATAAAATGTACAAAAGAAATAAAGAAAAATGAAATAAAAAAGCAATTTAATGGAAGTGAACTGATCTGATGGCCCATGTTTAAAAGGGGGAAGACTGTGCGCGCAGATGGAGGGCTTGGATTGAAGCTGACTAATTAAACTAATTAACTTAATTAATTAAAATTTAAACTTAAGTGAAATGATCTGAACCACACACACGCGCGCGAAACCAGATCCAATGGTCCATATTTAAACTGGAGACTAAACCCTAATTAGGAACCCTAATTTCTTTCAGGTGACCGGAGCTAGCTCCGGTCATCTTCTCCGGCAACCCCTTCATGCTATCTCACTCAAAACGCAACCCTAAGCTCTCAAACTCTCCAGAATCAAACATCTAACAACCCTAAACATGAATCCAGCCCCAAAACTCATTTATTTTACATCAAGATCACAAATCAAAGCAAAACGGAAAATACATAAAGATATTCAGAAGCTCAGTACATGCACGAAACTCAACCATTTTCAAAACAAACTACATCATGGTGATCAGGAGAGCTCATAGTTTCATTTAGAAACAAGAAATGCAAGTTCTGGAAAAAAGTTTGAAGATGACTACCTGAGTTGGAGCTTTACAAACTAGTACTTTATGGACCTCTCCCTTGTGCAAATCTACTCCAATGAACTCCTTGATGATGTTGATAAGCTTTCCAAGAGTTTATATGGCTTGGTTTGTGAGTTTTGGTTATGTGGAGGCAGAAATCGTGTTTTTGATTCTTGAGGTTTTAGGCTTGTTTAATGGTTGGGAAATGATCTGGAGGATGTATGGAGATGATTAGTGAAGTTTGCTTGAAGTTTTGGTGCTTGAGAAAGGAGAATCGAAGAAGATAAGTTTTAAGGGATTTTTGTGAAATATGGTGTGTGTTGATTCAAGCTCCAAGAAGTTATGAAATGTGATCCATAGGGCTTGTATGTGAAGCTGTGATAGGTCAGAAGAGTTGTTGTGGCTCCGTTTGATTGGTATGGTGTGAAATGCAAAAAGTAAAGATTTGTGTCCTTGGAGGTATGGGTCATGGGAGGTCTGGTTTCAAGGGGTGTCTGGTCTCAGCAAGTTTCAAGGAGAGCCATGGAATTGGTTTTGGCATGCTGGCACAAGTGGATGGAAAGATCTATACCATTTTGCAATTTTGGGAAGTCTTGGCCCCTTTGAAATTTCTTGAAGTTAAAATCATGGAAAAGCATAATTCTTGGGCCAATTCTGATCTTTAGAGGTCACATAGGCATATTGTGAAGTGTTTGTGCACATTAGAAGTCATTAGAAGCCTTGGCAAGTGGTTTTCCAAAAAATCCTCTTTGGTGCATTCTTGAAAATTATAGGATTTTTGCCAACTTTGAAGGATCATAACTTGAGTTCCATAATGAATCAAAACATGTTCTTGTACTTTTTGAAAAGGGAAAGACCTAATCTACAACTTTCATGACCAAGAAGTTTTCATTTTAAGCATTTTTGGTTAAGAAAGAGGAGGTTGAAAAACTTTCCCAAAATGGAAAGTTTCCATTACAAGTCATTTCCATTTTTGGCAACTTTTCTAATGGCTCAAAATTCTTCAATCTTGTGAACTTCAAACCTCTTCTAAGATCAAATAAAGATCATAGAACTTCAATTTGATGAAAATACACCTTTGGTTCCATTGTTAGGGGCCTTAGATGCCCTGATTTTGACTTAACTTGCTCAAGAAGTTACCTAGTGAACAAATGACTCCCACAATGAATTTATTCATCAAACGTGGTACATATGATCCTTATAAAATCTTAAGAACATTAGAAACAAGAATGACCCCAAAATTTGGAGTTAAGTCCTCTGAAACCAAAACCCTAATTTTGGTCATCTGTGTAGTGAAAGCCCTAGCTCTGCTTCCATGCCTTTGCTTGTTCTCATGATCTCTTGACTTCCATTAATCTTGAGGAGCATAATATGATGATATAACACACATGGACCCTCTTGGAAAGCATTGAGGCCTTTGGGATGACTCGGATGGAATCTTGGATTACTCAGATCACAAATCCTAGATGCAGATGAATTTGAACTATGTAGATGAAACAAATATGCAATGTGATGTGGTATGCTTATGCTTATGAAAATGTGAAAGATCACAAGCCAAGGTGTGAATATGAGTGAGGGCAAATTTGGGGTGTTTACACTCGCTAAGCGAGGAGGCGATTTCAGGTAGAAACCCCTGTGATTTGTTGTACATCTCAGTCATGCCCAAAAACCTTCAAAACACTAATTTACAGCAGAAAACAACAGAAAACGATCATACAACTTATAATTATCATGTAATCATCACTTATAACCTCTAATAACAACAAAATATCAAAATCTATCAACAAATTACCCAACCCTAAGGTTTCCCCTAAAAAATCCCCTTTCCTAATAAAACAATCCAAACATTATAAACATTGAAAGAGAACTACTCCTCATACCTTAATTGATTGAGCTTTATCTTTCACTTCTTGAGAAATTCCCCTATGGTCTCCTTCTTCTTCAGAGAAATCCTTCAACCTTCATCAAAAACACGATTAGGAGAATTTTGATCATATCCCTTTTCTCATAAACTTCACAAAAGAACACTTTACCCCTTAGACCTCCAACTTCTTTCATTTTATTTTTAATAATAATATTTAAATAATATCCAATTATTATCATATCCTTATTTAATAAAATATTTCATTCTTCTTAAAATTCCACAATTTACCACTTATTCATAAATAATTACATAAATAATTAAATTATGAAATTGGGGTGTTACAGTAATCGAAGTTGGTACAACAAAATATTGGGTGTGTTTTCTCTAAATGAGGATCAAAGGATTAGTAATAAATATGGTGGGTGTGTGATCCCATTCCATAGGTTCCTATTTTGTCTAATTATTTATCGTCTTCCATGTAACGAAACTGAAGTTGGTGTATTGGACCATCTATTTTCCGTCCCCTAAAAGTTTCACCCTGTGAGTTAGGTGTTCTTTAAAGTCTATCAACATTGGTGTGAATATAAGCGAAGTGTGGCGGTAAAAATTATGAGTGTAAGCTATTGATTAAATTAACTCAATGAAAATAGAGTCGCCGCCTCACTTTTATTTTATTCCAGAAGGAAAAGGAAAAAAGAGCGAGTAAATCCTAAAATGAATCCAAAAAAACAAGCTAAAAGAAACAAACAAAGAATGGGTAAGGGGGTTGGTTATGAAATAGGAAGGTGTTAACACCCAAAACGTCTGCGGTACTCCATGGGAGCCCTTTGAAATATTTATGCGTTTGGTTTGAAAATGGTTTGTTAAATGAGAGTAAGGGGATGAGAAAAGAATTGATTTTTAATGTTTTTGTGTTTGGAGAGGTTTACCACCTCATGCCTACGTACCCACTAAGTGCAATGTAAGATTAAAACCTCATAGTTTGTGGTAAAAAGAACAAAGTTATTTGTTGATTTTGATTAATTTTAAGGAATAAATAATATTTATCATTTTCAAGTGGATAGCCTCAAAAATCTACCATGAGAATGAGGGCATGGACTCATACATCATTATGGGGAGGGCGCGACTTGGATAAAATCGACGAGTATGCCACTAAACCCCCACAAATTACAAGAGAATCAATTACATCAAACTACAACCATAGAGATTGAGAGTTTTGCACTCGACTAGAAAAATGACTCATGTAACGCCCCAATTAAATTGTTTAAATTATTTATTCGATTAATAGAAATTGTTGTGTATTTTTGTGCTTTATTGGAGGTTTCATTTCCTTAGTGAAGGGTGAAGGTGTTGAGATGAAAGAGAATGTGTCGAGTAAGAAGAGTTATATTATTTGAATTGGTATAAGTGTAATAGTTTATATTAATATGGTGAAATGATCTAATTAGAGGAAAACAAAGTGGAAAGGATATGTTGGTAAATAAGTGAAAGGTTAGTGAGGGAAAGATGGGGATTCCATTATTAGGGGTCCAAGGGGTATTTTAGGAAATTGGAGAAACATAACAGTCAGTTCGTAAAATGTAATCGTGGAATTTTGGGAGAGCGTGAACAGAAGAAGGAAGAAGGAAGCTAGGGCAAGAGAGGAGGAAGAGAATCATGTCAAGAGAGAAATTCTTCGTCCAATTAAAGTAAGGGTGGGATCTCTTTCATCTTTTATGGGTAATATGATATGAATGCTAGGGTATATATCCTTAGGTATGTTATTGGGATTGGATGATTACATAATCGATGGATGTGATATGAAATTGAGGGATTTATGAAGTTTGATTAGTATGTTTGTGTTGGTATTGATGATTGTGGAAATTCTGGTGAAAAACATAGATTAGGACTGGTATTCTACCATAATTTAGGGTGAGAATCGCAGAGGAGGAGTGCAGAAATCGCAGGGTATTTTTTGGTAATTTCGTGTTCCTCGCTTAGTGAGGGGTTGCTTGCTTAGCGAGCTATTGGAAAATTTTGCCTCTTCGAGGCAGTGACTTGCTCACTAAGCAAGGGGTCTCTTAGTAAGACCTAGGAGTGAGAAAATGTGTTTTTAATTCATTAAAATTCCTGAAAAATTTGTGTTTTATGCTTTAGGAGGGTTGGTATGTTGTTGATGTGGTGTGAGCAGGTATATAAAGATTATACATGCATTTTGTTAATGTTGAATTTTGTTGTGTGAAACTTGCGAGTACATGATGTAGTTTTAGTTACGTATGTGAAATTAATTATTCTATATCCAAGTGGAGTTGTGTTGATGTGGTGGTGTTAGGAGCATGTATTGATAGGTTATACACTTGTTTTATTGAATATTAGATGTTATTATGTGAAATACATGAATGAATGAATGTGTATATGTGTTAGGTGATTTGTTGTTGTATGTTGTTATTGCTAACTTGTCATAGTATGTTGTCGTTAAGTCGTCGTGATATGAACTTGTTGTAGTAGAATATTGTTGCATAGTTATTATAACATGTTGTTATGGTTATGGTTGCATGATTGAATGTGATAAAGGGGTTAAGTTGTGAAAGTAACATAATGAGGTATATTAGCTAAAAGGAAAGTAATGGTTGAATGATGTTGATGTTATAGGGAATAGGTAGGTGTTGTTGTTATTGTTACTCGTTGTTGATGATGTTGTTATATGATGTTGTTGATGTTTTTATATGTTGTTGTTGATGTTGTTGTACGTTGTTGTTGATGTTGATAGATGTTTTTTTTGATGTTGTCACACGTTGTAATCGATATTGTTGCAAGAGATAGTTGTTGTAGACATTGCATATTGTCATTGATGGAACAAGACATGTGCATAGTTAGGGATGGGTTACCAAGGTAGGGTACTAGTATCCATCAGAATTCCTAAGGGAATCATTGTGTTATTGGTGCGGTCATGAAATAGGGATCGTATGTGACCATGAAATAGGGGTCGTGGGTGTGATCATGAAAGAGGGATCATAGTGGACCATGAAATAGGATTCGAGAGTTCCGAAGGGAACTGGATCATGAAACACGGATCGATAAATGGTACCACATCACTGAGTCTATGGTTGAGTCTCATTTGCATGCATTGTTGTTGATGTATATGGGGTGGGTGCAATGTTGTTGATGTGGATGCATATGTTGTTGATGTGTCTGTTGTAGTTGTGTAGTTGGGTTGTGATTCTTGTTGTGATAAATATGTCGTTGTTGTACTTATGTGATATGTTCCTTATATTTATATCATATTCCTCTTTTAATTGATTTAAGAATCTCACCCCTTCTCTTTGAATGTTACCCCTATGTTGGTAACGTGCAGGTGATCAGGAATAATAGAATCCATGGTTGGTGAAGTCGATATACTTCACATTAGAGGATTCGAATCTGATACGTAGTTTGGGGTGTCGGGGAAGATGATTGTTATTTTCTTGTTTATTTGTTTTAAGAAAAACCCGATGTTATTGAACCTTTGTTTTATGTTTTCTTTTGAGATTACCGCTGCAAGTAAAACATTTGTAATACGTATAAATTGAGCCGTGTTTTTGAAATAAATGTGACACTCGAAAATATTTTATATTTTAATTACTCTAATAATAAACTGAAATTTGGTGGAGATTATTTTGGGTGTTATAACTCACAGTCTAAACTTGAAAAGAAACAAAAGAGTGCAAAAAGGCACAAAACAACTTGAATGAGTTTGGTTCTTTTTAATTTTTGAATTAAAGTCAACATGCTTAAGTTCATTGACATTTATTGAAAGAAAAGGAAAAAGAAAAATCACTTGACAAAAGTAAAGGTTTGAGCTTATGAAAGTGGTGAAAGTTTTGAAAGAAGAATCCTTTGAAAAAGGGAGAAGATTTTGAAAATTAAAGAATGGGAGAGGATGAAGTGACTACCCTAAAAATAAAATAAAAGAGATAAGGTAGGAGAGATCTAACCACTTGAATACACTTCAAAGCAAAAGTAACTTAGAATTCCATCCTCTTGAGAAAATGATGGTCCAAATAAAGGCTAGCATAACCACTCCATAATCAAGTAAGGGGATAAAATCCTAGCACTAATTCCATAGGTCCAAGATGAAGAAATCCTCCAAATCATGGGATAGTAAACATATTCCACAATTAAGAACACGTCTTTTAAAGTGTTTAGGCCTTTATTAATGTTTTTGGTGTCCAAATGGACAAGAAATAAAGCACAAGAAATAATTACATAAACACAAACATGATAAAGGATGATAGAAAGAATAATAAAATAAAAGAGAAGGGAGCAAGGAGTAAATATAAAAAGAATAAGGAGAAAGAAGAAAATAAAAAGCAATATAATAATATACATAATAATATGGTGAACTTAATCATTCAGAAAGGTAACATTGCCAAAGGGCTCAAAGCGACAATCAAATTTCGTCTTATGTTTTAAACTATATGGTTAACCGATGTACTCAAGTCATTGATTAATAAAAAATTTCAGAAGATTGATAGAATAAAAGCCTCTACAACAACAAGTTTGAGAATTATGAACTTAGCACAAAGATCATCCACGCTTGGGCTTGCGCAAGCAATCAAGATTCGGGCCACGAAAGTACAAATTCCGATAAGGATATAGAGGGACAAACATAACGATGTGTTAAGAAATCGCCAAGTAACTTATATAGAAGTCAACCTACAACAAGTTCGGTTAATACCAATTAAGATAACTATTATTTGTGCTAATGCATGTTAGATGAACAACATATAAGTTGTCATCTAAAAATAATGCCGTATGAAAAGAAAATAGGTAACGATCTAGTCTTGATCATGAGTTCAACAAAGAAATCCCACAACCCATAAGACTTTTATTGAACAAAAATAAAAACGAGAATTAGAGGGAGGGGGTGGATAAGAACAAAATTGAAATTAACTTTCGAGGTCCTTCCATCGTTAAGATCAATCACCTATACTTTATAGATTCAAGCTTGAAAAACATATCACTAATCCAAAGCACCTCTTGTTAATTTAACAAATTCACTTAAAGATAGATTTGAATTAATGAATGTTAATCCACGCTAATCGATATCCGAAGTTCATTGATATTAAAGAGAAATTAATCTTAGTAATACACTCCAAGGTTAAAATAAGAAAAGATGGGAAGAAGAAGTAAAAGAAACCAAAACAGCCCGAAAAACAAGTGAAAAATTCAATTATGTTTCAGAGTAATCGGTTACTCCAATAGTGTAATCGGTTACTCTGTGTAAAAAGCAGAGTATGAGAAAAATTTAAACTGAGTAATCGATTACTCAAATAGGGTAACCGATTACTCTATGCATAGAGCCAAAATAGTTACAAAATTCAGAATGATCTTCACTCAAAACTTTTTCCAAACACCTTATGATCATAGATCTGAATCTGCACGAATTTTAGAGTAAAACCAAAGTAACAAAAAAGAAATTAACAGATGAAATAAGATCCAAAAGGATCAAGAACAAGAATCACCAAAGATCTACATTGTGGATGATGAAGCTGAAGGGTTAACAATGGTGTGAGTTGAATTGCCACTTCAAGGATTAGAACAACTCCAAATTACTCCACAAGCAAGCTTGATCTACTGAAATTATTGAAGAAAAAATGAAATTGATGAAGGTTTAGGGTTTAGGGATGAAGGTTTTGGCTCACAAAAGCATGAAATTATTGATGAAAATATGAAATGGATGAAAGTTTTGGCTCACAAAAGCTTGATAATTGAATGAAATAAGGGCTCTATTTATAGAATTTTGGTATGGAATTTTGGTGGAATGAAGCTAGGTTTGGGAGATCAAATTTAGGCTTGGAAATCAAATTTGAAGGGAAATTAGCAAAAGAGTAGTGATTAATGAAGGTACATGGTGGGAATTAATTTTGATGATATATGTGAATTAAATGGAAGTGATCTAGAGCATTCCATATGTGATCAATTTGAATTTGGTGCCAAAATTGTTGAATTTGAAACTTGCTGATTTTTTCAAATTTTCACATGGGTAATCGATTACTCTATTAGAGTAATCGATTACTAAGTGCAAATTTTGAAAAAACTATTTTTTGAGGGCACTATTGTGGTTTCGGCTAAATTCTTTTGCTAGTCAAAGAAGGAATGGAAATAAACACATGAACCTTAGAATTTCTTGGATAATAATCAATCAAAAATTAGGAATCCTTGATCAGATTAATTTGAATTGTTTGCAGATCAAATTTGACTTTGTTAAGATGAAATTTGTTCGAGATGAGGAACTATTTTGGCATTCTTGCTTTTTTTCCTGAAAAATTAGTAAAAGATGGAAAACAAAATAGTTTTTGGATTTTGATTAATGGTTAGTAAACATAAAAAAAATAAAAGGAAAACAAACGCAATGGTGATCCCCTATGAGGCATAAACCTGCAACCAATAAGGATATATGAACTAGTGTGTGATCTTGTTTGTATGTAGTGATGCAAATGAAAAATATCAAAATCTTTAAGGGCAAAAATTAGGGTGCTACATGTAACACCCCAAAATTTTCCCTATGATTTTTCAGTACTAACTGTCTTTTTGCTTCACATTCATCTGCATTCCTCTATTAGGTCATAATGTTGCATTCATTCATTTGCATTGAGCTTCTAAGGCATGGGATCAAATCATCTTCATGTGATCTAATTTTCTATTCATAAGGGATTTATATGGATATTATACTCGAGGTTAGGGAAAAGGTTCGAGCTCAGAAAATTATGAATATCCTCTTATCAAAGTTCATGGAGTATCAAGGTCATTTTATCCAAGATGACTCATAAGGCATTGGATCAAGATTAAGACCAGGAGCTTTTTAAGACCTGCAAGAATCATCAATCTCAATCAAGGGTTACGCTCCCCAGAATTTACGTCCCGATGCAAACGTGAACGGTCGGTGATGTTGAAGGTTGAGGTTGAATAGAGTCGCCAACTAGGCATTTTTATCACGAAGGAAACATAATGCTGCATAAACCTGGAAGGGTATGGATAAGACGGTTGCGAACCAGAGAAACTGAGAAAAGGGGTTGGTTACGACCTGGGATGGTATTAGCACCCATATCATCCGTCGTACTCGACGGGATCCATGCTTACTATATTGTGTTTAAAAGGGGGATATTGTATGTGCTGACTGTGTATAAAAGCTAAGGAAAGAAAATACAATGTGTCAGTGCAAAAGAGAGGGTGATTGCTCAAGAATGAGTCTTGGAAAAGAAAGCTGAAAGAGGGGGATGACAAAGAGACTTTTGTTCGATAACTGTTAAGTTATGCCTACGTATCCTCTCGTACAATGAGGAAGTTAGAACATCGTAGTTCGACTCAAAGAGACTGTGATGATTTTGTTGAACTGCTTGCTTGTCTATGCTCAAGTGTATGACTCGTCTGGCTCGAGTGCTAACTGTCTTGCATTAGACGGAAGAAGTGAGTTCTCATTTATAGAATGAGTATGATGAGAAAAGAATCCTGGAGGAGAAGTTTATTGTTTGTTTTTGGGGTTTTAGTTTTTTATTGTTTTTGGTGTTTTGCATAGGATAATGAGCTTAAGCCTAAATCAAGGATTGTAAACTCATTATATCCTCCCTGATTAGGGATAATGAGCCTACTTTATAATGAGATAAGTATCTCAACTTAATTACCATGATGATATAGGATTAAGATCATTAACCTACTTGTGATTATTAAGATGTTTTTGGGTTTTTGTTTAGTGTTAAGTAATGAGTTTAATCTCTAATCAGGGATTAGTGAACTCATTACACCATCCTAAGCATCTCAACTTAATTACAATGATGATATCGGATTAAGATCATTAACCTACTTGTGATTATTAATTTGTTTTTGGGTTTTTGTTTAGTGTTAAGTAATGAGTTTAATCTCTAATCAGGGATTAGTGAACTCATTACACCATCCTAAGAGAAGGATGATAGATGATAACACTTAAGTTGAGGAAGACTCCTCAACTTAATCCATGGTTAGGGATTAAATTCATTATATAACAAGCCTTTATTAAAGATGGATTTTAATTAAAGGTTGAGATTAAGAAGTGAGTTTTAAGTTTGTAAGACTAGCTTGGGGGGGACTTGTCCATTAAACACTAGGGTTAGCCCCTCTTAGCCATAAGGAAGAGATGGAACCCTAATATAAGGCCCAAGTTACAAGCTTAAGTCTTGATCATTATTAGGTGTTTTGATTAAGAGATGTAAACAAATTAAAGGTTTAACACTAAGGATTAAAGTTATACACTCCATCCTAAGATAAGGATGCAGGCATAACACTAATTCAAAGTCTTAAAGCTTTAAGTGTTTAGCCTCTGATTATGAGATGAGAAGAGAGGCTCAAGGATACTCAAAGGTAAAATCTAAGGGAGACTATATACAACCCTAAAATTATCATTCTTGGTTGTTCCTATGGTTTGTGAGGCATAAGAGAAGATCTACAGGAAGCCACCATGGAAGAAGAAGCAGATGAAAAGAGAAGGAGAAAAAGAATAGGTTACTTACTTCCTGAAGAAGATAAGTGACCTAAGAGAAAAGAGAAGGAGCAAGGGAGCACAAGTGAAACAAGTTCACATCAAAGACAAGTAAATATGCATATGAGGAGAAAAGAAGGGGTGGGATGTGAAGGAAAATCCACATCCCAATCAACTTACCATAAGCCCCTGAAATGTTAGTATGAGATGCATAAGACATAAAGTAAATGGAAGTGCAATGACCAAAACCAGAAGTGAATATGCTATGAAAATATGTTCTGAGATGGTGCAAAGACATACATGATGCAAATGAATTATCATACAAAGGATGAGATGCAAAGGAAGCATGTAAGAAGCTTGAAAACACATGGATGTTCATGAAATGTAATGAATGCAAAGAATACCAAATGAATGAAGAAATGATCAAGCAATGTTCAAGCATGTCTTAAGATGTCTAAGATGTCATACAAATGCTTGAAATGGCATGGCAAGTTCATATGATTGAGATATGCAAAGAGGAATGCAAATGAACATGAGAAATTAGGGTTTTGTGAATGTATGAAATGCATATGACCAAAAATGAAGCATACATCATGATAAAAAATTTAAAATGAAATCAAACAAACCCTAAACACATACAAGATCACTCTCCAAAGATGAAGGTCAGAAGCTAAGCCTAGTGAAAGTTATGAATTTCCTAAGTTAACTAGGGTTTTTGGGTACTTCTAAAGGAAAAATGAAAATCAATTTGAAAATGCAATGAAAAATTATGAGTTAAATAACTGTAGCGGTAAAATCATGAGTGTAAGCTATTGATTAACTTAACTCGATATACACAGAGTAGCCACCGCGCTTTTATTTATTTCCAAATGGAAAAAGGAAAATGAACGAACAAAACCTTAATGAATCTCAAAAGCTAAAAAGCTCAAAGAATCAAACAGAGAATGGGTACGGGGATTGGTTACAAATCGGGAAGGTTTTAAGCACCCGACTTGTCTGTGGTACTCCACGGGAACCCTTTGAAATGTTTACTGCATTTTTGGTTTGAAATGGTTTGCTTGAAAAAAGGATTGAGGAGATGAGAAGAAGAATGTTTTTTAAGATTTTGGTGTTTGAAGAGACGAACGTCTCATGTCTACGTACCCACAGAGTGCAATGCGAGATCAAAACCCCGTAGTTCGTGGTACAAATTGTGAAAAGGCAAAGTGAGTTGAATTGATTTTAAAATGTAAAGATAAGTCGTCATCCTTTAGCGAATAATTCCGCTAGAAAGGATGAATCATATCTAAACATAAAAAAAAAGTTAAGAAGAAACGTGCACGAGGGCACAAAAGCAATTGAATGAGTTTGAAAGTTTTTAAGTTCTTGAGAAAGAATGTTTCGATATGCTTATGTGGTTTAGCATTTATTGAAGAAACGAAATGAAAAGGTAACAGCACATGACCGAAGTCAAGGTTTGATTGCAAAAATGTTTGAAGTTTGAAAACAAAGAAAGTTTTGAAAAGAGGGAGGAGATTTGAAAATTAAAGAAGATGGGAAGAGATGAAGGGACTATCCTAAGACTTGAAAATAAAAGCTAAGGAAAGAAATGATCAAACCAAATGGCCAGCATCTTTGAGACAATTGGATTTCCATCTTCATAAACAAGTAACTCAACCGGAGCCAAAGTCTTCAATCCATAACAAATGAGCAAAGGGATGATCCTAAAATCTAAGTCCGAATCTCCAAGTCTCAAGCTAGGGATAGTAACCATAGTCCGAAATTAAAAGTCACTCATTTTTTAGATGTTTAATCCGTATTTAGTGTTTTTGTGTCCAAATGGACAAATGAAAAATAACAAGCAACAATAATATATATAATAAGCAATATGATGAATGAATATAGAAGCATAATAAGAGAGGTAGGGAACAAGAGATTAAAATAAAAGAGGATAAGGTGCGAGAGATTTAATTAAATGTTAGTATATTCACATTATAATATTTACAATATAAAGTGGTATGATGAACTTAATCAAGCACAACCACGAAAAGAAAAATAAAGTCGAGGCAACCGGATCCAAGTGGATCGCATTCCGAATCGGGACAACTTTAGGTCTATGTTAAGCAATCGCCGAGTAATTTACGAAGTAATTACCCTACAAATGAGGTCGGCCACCACTAATGAAAGTGGAAAATATTCGTGTTAATACATGTTAGAGAAACGATATTATGAATCGTTCTCCGAAAACATGCCACACTAAAAGAAAAGGAATGGTCTAATCTTAATCGAGATTATCGTTGAATTTCTCGGAAAAGCAACCTATCACGATCTCAAAGTATGGAGAATGATCCAAATGATCATTCATCCATAGATTTGAAATAATGAAGATTAAACTTAATCGGAAATCAACAATCCCGAATCGGAAGATTGTCATCGACCAAAAAAAGAAAAAAGATGAATAAGAAATGGATCTAATAATAGAATCCATAAAAAAAAATAGAAATAGAACTATTTTTTAAATCCCATTCTAAAAATCTCTTCTAAAATCTATTCTAAAAATCTTTTAATAAATCCTTTTTTCTAAAATCCTAAAGAAATTTCTTAAAGTAAAAGTGAAATAACAAAATTAATTAAAAAAAACTAAAGAGAATGTTACTTGAAAAAAAAATAGAAAAAGAAAAGTGAAGAAGGGAGAGGGAAGGATAAGCAATCCGCGGGTAGGATCATCAATACAGATAAATGGCACTAGGCCCAATACCATCTCACATCACTCTTTTCTTATTACAAAAAATAAAAAGCAAACTAATAAAAAGAAAAAGAAAAAAGTTCAGATCCTCTTCTTCCTTGCGAGGTCAAAACGGAAACAGGGGAGATAATGTCAAATTGCGGCGAAAAATCAAAACCGAAACATCAACCAATTCTCACGGTGGCTACCTTCGAATATCTACTTCCACGACAAGCTTCGCAAACGCAAATTCTTCTTCCGGTTTTCTTTTCTTCACGAAGCTTTTTCTTCTCAAAACCACAAGTTCCTTTCTTTCCTCAATTCAAATCAGTTTGTGTTCGTTATGGTGGATTGATCTTAAGAAGATGGAATGAAATAAGTTGAAGAAGAATTAGGTTGAAGCTCTAAGATTCCTTTTCTTGACAGGGTTTTGGTAGGCTATTAAAGCTTCGTCTTGAAGGAGAGGAATCAATTGGTTTTATAGGGGAAGAAATGAGAAAGATTGGTTGCCGTTTTGATGATTATTGATGCGTTTCGGAAACGCAAAAAGCATGATGTTGCGTTTTGTGAAGCGTGAAGTGAGCGAAGGTTTGTGAGAATCACGAGATTTGCGTGTGTGAGGGACTCGTGTGTGAAGCTGGGTTGTTATTTGATGTAAGCGTAATGCTGTGAAATGGCTTGAGCTGGATTTACGGTTTGGAGGCTACGACGCTTGCGGCTTGCATTTTTGAAAGGCTTGTGAATTCTGATGAAAGATTTAAAGTATTGGGTTGATACGGTTTGTACGGAAATGTTATTGTGAAGCTGGCTGTTTGAAGTGTGGAGTTGGCTACTGTTTGTTGAAGCTGAGTTTTGGCTTGCAGGTGTGCGTTTCGGTGATGAGCGAGTTGGATTGGAATGCTTGTTGGCGTGGGCCTGTTGTTCACGGCGTGAAGTTGTGACGTAATGCAGAACACGTGAGGCTGGCTTTGGGCCTTGTATGCGTTTGGCTGCTGCGGAAGGCCTGGAGTGGGGGCTGAAGTGAACTGGCTGTTTTCGGCTTAGGCAAGCTGTAGACTAGTGGGGTCAGCTGGAAAAGCTGTGGTGTGTTTGGCAAGTGGGAAATGGCTTTTTTGTTTAATAAATTTTTTTAATTGTTTGTATAGAAAACAAAAAGGTTTAAAGAAATGGGCTTAGCAAAAAATATTTAGTGGACTTTTTATATATATATTTTTATGATATCAAATAGGTTTTAAAGAAACATATGAATTTATTTTTTGGAAGTGTATTTAGAAGAAAAGGTAATAAAGAAAATTGGATTAATATGAATGGAGATTTTTTTTAGAATTTGAATAATAATTGGGAATGGTCATATGGAGGGAATTTGGAATTTTTGGTGAAATAAAAAATGAAATGGATAAAAAGAAATGATTTGAACGGAAAAATGGATAATGGATATGAAATGGTGATTTTGCCCCCCACAGCTTTTAATTTTTTCACAAGCCTCTGATAACACGAACGAAACCCTTACTGAACCACCGAACAACCTGAAACTTTCCAATCAAGCCACAGCCACCCGAATCGTCTGAAAATTTCCTTAATAATTTGAATTCATACTGAGGAAAATAAATACCCAGACTACCACTGATAAGCTGATGATCTCACAACCAAGACAAACTGAACCAAACGTCTCACAATCCACTGTCTGATAACCGATGACTTTGCACATAACATAGTTTTGAACTCTGGAAAACGCACTGCCTGAGAAATGAACCACAGGCACAATTAACTTGCAGTTGAACAATCTTTTGATAGTTTGACCAAGATTATGTCAAACGTCCATCTGAATCGAATCATGACTGAACAAACGCCTCTGAATTGAAATCACTGCCCTGCCTTTAAAATCCTGCAACACAGAAGAAGAAGAAGCAACTGCAACATATTTTTTGTATTTTGGTTAGAGGTCAGTAAAATATAACCAGATAACAGAAATTAAACAAAGTGATCCTCTGCAAGGCAAAGACCTGTACTTGAAAAAGGATAAACGAACCAGTGCGTGATCTTGTTTGTATGCAAATGCAGATGAGATGCGAAAAATCTTAGGGTCAAAAATTAGGGTCTGACAGATGCCCCTATTTAAGTTTCTTCAATCCAGAGATAATGAAGATCGAGATCTTCATTTCGACAAGATGGAAGATACTTAAATATCAAAAAACCCAATTTTTGAACCTAAGATGCCAAAAACTGGAATGAAATAAAATGAACGATGTGAAATGAACAATATGGAATGATATGAAGATGATATAGAAATGATATGAAGCATATGAGACTGTTTATGAAAGTATATGAAAATGATATATGAAATGCAGAGAAAATATGTGACAGTATATGAAAAATTATGAGAAAATATGAGATGATATGAAATGCGGAGAAAAAATGTGACAGCAATATAAAATAATATGAGAAAATATGAGATGATATGAAATGTATCTGTAACTAAATGAAATGCAGAGAAGTCCGTGAGGGACAAGACGACACATGAAAAAGAGTAAACACTGGGGATAAGGAGCATAAGACTCCGACGGGAAAAACAACATGCTAGAGACTAACACATGGCTCAACTGAGGTGAAAATGTCCAAGAATGACAATTGAACAGAAAGGATCACAACATCCAGGAATGGCACTGAATGAAGTGAGAAAAGTCCCGAAACAGTACACCAGCAGCATCCAAGGATGACAATACTGACTTTACTAGGGATATCCGAGAATAGCAATCGGAAAAGGGTAATCACAATATCTGAGAATAGCAATCAGATGAAAATGTGAAACTCAACATTCAGGAACAACACTGAATGAAATGGGAAAAAAATCAGGAAAGCACATCAACTCAATGATGATTCTAACATGAAAATCCGAGAATGGCAATCGGAAGTGAAGTGATCACAACATCTGAGAATGGCAATCAGATAACATGCATCACAACATTCAGGAACAGAACTGAATGAAATGGGAAAAATCAGGAAAACACATCAACTCAGTGATGATTCCAACATGAAAATCCAAGAACGGCAATCGGAAGGCAAGTGATCACAACATCTGAGAATGGCAATCAGATAAAATATGTGAATCACAACATTCAGGAAAAGAACTGAATGAGATGGAAAAAGGTCCGGGACAGTACATCAAACCAATGATGACTTCACTATGGACATCCGGGAATAGCAATCGGATAGGAAGTGATCACAACATCTGAGAATGGCAACCAGATAAAAATGTGAATCACAACATTCAGGAAAAGAACTGAATGAGATGGAAAAAGGTCCGGGACAGTACATCAAACCAATGATGACTTCACTATGGACATCCGGGAATAGCAATCGGATAGGAAGTGATCACAACATCTGAGAATGGCAACCAGATAAAAATGTGAATCACAACATTCAGGAAAAGAACTGAATGAAATGGAAAAAAGTCCGGGACAACACATCAAATCAATGATGACTTCACTATGGACATCCGAGAATGGAAATCGGATAAGAGGGTGTAATATATGAGAAGACACAACAAGCATATGAAGAAATTCTGAAGAGACAGACAAATGCCAAGTAATTTAGACCTTGAACAAAAAGTAAGAAGTTGACAACAACAAGACTTTGAGAAATGCATATGAGGACTAAAACACTCAGTATGCAGACATTTACGAAAAAATGGGGACTAAAACACCCAAGCACACGCATAATGAGGACTAAAACACTCAAATATGCAAAGGTAGACAAAACTGGGAAATAACGCACCCGAAGAGATAATGTGAGAAAAGAAATGATGACAACCAGTTTAGACTCTTAGAGGAGTGAAAATGATGACAACCAGTTTATACTCTTAGAGGAGTGAAAAGATGAAAGACTGATTCCTCAACACAGATATCACTGCCATTCTGCTCGAATATCAGAGATGCTACTGCTGCACAAATCTCTGTCACACCAACTGTATCAATTTGAAAATCTTTTGAGAGAGAGTCATGTAAAGCTGCTTGGGGATTCTTGAAGAAAATTGCCCCAAGTTCACTGACTAATAAAGGTAAACTGATAATGGATTCAGTTCCTGATTACTGCCGGAGAAAATAATCAAATCTTTGAAATAACCTCTGAGAAGAAATAAATTGATCATGGCTTCAGTTCCTGAAATGAATAATGAGAGAATAAACTGATCATAGCTTCAGCCCTTGAGAAAATGTTGAGAAAGTAAACTGATCATAGCCTCAGCCATTGAGAAAATAACACAATATGAAACTTGCAGAGAATCTTCTGACTAACCAAATCTGAGAATAACTTGCACTGAGAAACAACTCTTGAACCATACGAACTGAGAAGAACTTGCCCCTGATAAGATCATTGACCAAGTTTCTAAACTGTTTGAAAATTCCTTGATGAGGAAAGTTTATTTGCAAATAAAAATGTTTGTACAAACCTGGTAATTTTAATGCAAAGTTCAATGCAAAGTTTGAAATCAAGAACCATTTTTTGAATGAAATTTATTGATGTAAAGTAACTGAAAACATTGTCAAAACACGGCGGTTGAGGCAACATGAAAGATAAAGCAAAGGTAAGAAAACAAATGATTGGTAAAGAACTTGGGAGTCAGTTTACGCAACCTCATTGTAGTATGCTTTTCAAAAGAAACCTGGATTCAATTAGGACTTTTGAAGGTTGTAACGTGGCCTGGTTCACGGTTTATGAAACAAAGGATATAGGCTCAAAGTTTATTTATACCCAACCCAACTTCGTGATGAACTCCAGTCCTACATTCAATTAATTCAGCCTATGCATTCAAGTTCCTTGAACTTTAGGATTGCACAGATGAAGATGGTTCATAAGCCAAAGGATTTGAGATAGCAGTCACATCTTCCTTTTTGTTATTTCCAATGAGGACTTTGGTCAACTCAACTTGCTTTTGCTGAGGATTTTGATGACCTCTTGACAAGTATTTCTTTTTATTATCCCTAACTTTTGCCTGAACTGTGTCATTTGAACTTACAGCCAGCGGGTTGCCCCTAGTTTTTGCCTAAGTTTCCTTCATAGGTTTTGACTTAGCGGGTTAAAAAATTTTTTAATAATTTTTCAATATCATTTTTTTTTGAAAGATAATGACTGCATGGCTTAATGATTACGATGAACCATCATTGGCTTTTGAATTGCGAAACATCTTCAACACTTCTTGATGTGTGTGAAGGAAAACTTGAGATTGCAACCTTTATTTGAAAGGTGTCTTGAATGATTCTCTTGTACTTGAATGCACATTCGACTTAATTGAAAACTACCCATCCCCGGGTTAAAAATAAGGGTTTTTTCAAATAGAAAGAAACTCCAACTTCAAAGCTCAAAGGGGTTGACAAAGGATTAACTTCCTTATTTCTCCAGTGTTTAGGATTTGAAACAATGCCTGTATATCATCAACCAAATCTCAATTGAAAGCATACCAACAACAGTTATGGGTATCTCGTTTTCATCATCCTCCCCCCAATCATTGTAAAACTTTGAGAAAAGATAAATGAATTTGAAATGTAAAGCGTAAAGATGCAAATAGCAAATGGAATTGAATCAAAACAAAGCAATGCTCATTTCATTAAAATCAAAATGAAAGTACAAACAAGCTTAAAAGCAAACAAACTTGATATGATTAAAGAAAGTTGCAAACATAAAGAAACAATGGCCTAGTGATCAATCAACAACAAGGATGAGCTGTCCCCTCTGATATTCTGGCCTTGAAGAAGATTTGACAATTGAAGTCCTCTAGAAGATTCACTTCCCAAGCTTCGGCAAAGGATCGTTGATAACATTGGGATTAATGTCATTAAAGTAAAGGATGTTGTTCCTGATAAGTTCTTGCACTTTAGCCTTCAGTGCAAAGCAATGCTCTAAGTCATGACCAGTTCCACCTTGATGAAACTCACAGCGAAGATCCGATCTATAACCAACTGGAAGAGGATTTGGAACAGGAGGCGGAGGCCTAGTAGTAATTAAACCTTTCGCAATCAAAGAAGGAAACAATTCTGTATAAGACACCGGAATAGGATCAAAGTTTGGCCTATTGCGATACTGATTTTGTCCAGCAGCAGGAGGAGAAACCTGAGCTTGAGCTCGAATCTGAACTTGAGCTTGAGCTGGTCGAGCTTGACCTTGAGCTTGAGTTTGAGCAGGTTGAGTTTTGACAACAGGAGCAACTGCAGCTACGTATGGTTGAACATATCGTTGTTGCGGGTGATAAGGCCTCCTCTCAGTTGAAACAGCATAAGCATCACCATCTCTTCTCTTGTGAGGATTCCCAAAAGATTTTCTTGCAGCATTAGGAGCTTCAGAATTGGTAATCTTACCCTTCTTGATACCTTCCTCTAGTCTTTCTCCAATAGTGACTAGATCAGAAAAACCAGATGAAACACTTCCTACCATTTTCTCCCAAAAGAACGGTTGAAGAGTGTCCATGAACAAACCAGTTAATTCCTTTTCAGGCAAAGGTGGTTCCACTTGAGCAGCTAGTTCTCTCCAACGCTGAGCGTACTCTTTGAATGATTCTTTCTCTTTCTGTGACATGTTTTGAAGTTGACGACGATCAGGCGCCATGTCCAGATTGTACTTATACTGTCTTACAAAAGCATCAGATAAATCTTTCCAGCTTCGAATATGACTCTTCTCAAGTCCGACATACCACTTCATGGAAGCACCACTCAAACTATCTTGGAAACAGTGAATAAGAAAATTGTCATCTTTAGCATATGCAGCCATCTTGCGACAATACATCAGCAGATGAATCTTTGGACAAGTGTGACCATTGTATTTCTCAAATACAGGAACCTTGAACTTATCAGGAAGAACCAAATCGGAAACCAAACACATGTCAATAGCAGCAGAACCAAAGGCATCTTTTCCTTCTAGACCTCTTACCCTCTTCTCAAGAGTCAAACATTGTTCTCTAACTTCATCCATATATCCAGGTTCACCCTTACTTTCAGCTTGTTGACCAGCAGCTTGGTACAAGAAAGGAGAATTCTGATAAGTAGTCTGAGCAGTAGCGTGCACAACAGGTTGAGGTTCAGCAAAAGTCGGAACTGAAAAGCCTGGCACAACAGATGGACCACCCATTTGAGCAGTTGCAGAAACTGGCACATAATCCGGAGGTAACCCATATTCTGGCCAAGTAGAAGCTGGTTGTTGAACAACAGGAGAATCAACAACAGCGGTCAAAACTTCAGAGATAACAATCCTTTGAGGTGGTTCACCTCGAGCAATCAGAACTTGCATCATTTCAGTGAGCTTGGTCATACCGGCCTCCAACTCATCAATTTCCATTCGAACTTCCATATTATGCTGTTCTTGGCGTTCCATTCTCAATCTAATAGCTCTTCGTCTGATAACAGCTCTAGTACCGTATCTGTGGTGAGGAGTCAGCTTGACGGATCAACAGACAACTGAGGAAAGAAACAACCGGGATGAGTTCCCACACAACTCGGATGAACACAAGAATATGCGAGGATGCAATGATATGCAATGTTCACCTCCATTTTCAGGAAAACAACTCGATTATTGCAAACATGGTCAACATCGAGAATACGGTCATGAAAAATCTTGACAAAAAAATGGAATTTTTATTCTTTCCAATATTGGCAATAATCGGAATTGTCTTCCTTGAAAAATGGTCGTGATAATGATCATGATGAATATGTAGATGCAACAAACACAAACAAGATCACGCAAAGCACACAGGTTCAAAAGTTCGAATCACGAGCATGGAGTCATGGTAACAGAACACCAACCCAAACAGGTATGTACTAAGGTTTGTCTTCATTGTACCTGCAAAAAACCAGAAGGGTGCTAACAGAGGTTCCCGGAGTTAACAGCCATCTTTAGAATATCATCGGTACGTTGGATTACTCCCCAACCGATAACATTCTTAAAATAGACCTCGTCCGAGTGTAGTATCGCGTGACAACCACCTTAAGTTTACACTCAGATAGTTTCCGCACTACGTTCCTAAATTGGCTTAGATTGGTTAAGGGTTCTACGGTCCTCAGTATGATCAGCTCAAGGTCGGAAAATAACGCCACGTACGATTACTCGTCATGACATTGATAGTCCAAGAGAGCCTAACCGAGTGGAGATTATCAAATTGATATTACTTTGGACTACTCCATCGCATATCGCTTCGAATATCGCCGTCCTATCATAAGTTCCAACTCAGATCCGGGTTAGGATCTATCTCACAGAGGATCACCAAACCGAAACAGAACAAAAAAGTAACAAGCAAATCAAACTAAAACAGTAAACAAATCAAAGTAGGCCGAATCCACTTAGAGATTGACTCCCCAGCAGAGTCGCCACTTTTTTGTAGCGGTAAAATCATGAGTGTAAGCTATTGATTAACTTAACTCGATATACACAGAGTCGCCACCGCGCTTTTATTTATTTCCAAATGGAAAAAGGAAAATGAACGAACAAAACCTTAATGAATCTCAAAAGCTAAAAAGCTCAAAGAATCAAACAGAGAATGGGTACGGGGATTGGTTACAAATCGGGAAGGTTTTAAGCACCCGACTTGTCCGTGGTACTCCACGGGAACCCTTTGAAATGTTTACTGCATTTTTGGTTTGAAATAGTTTGCTTGAAAAAAGGATTGAGGAGATGAGAAGAAGAATGTTTTTTAAGATTTTGGTGTTTGAAGAGACGAACGTCTCATGTCTACGTACCCACAGAGTGCAATGCGAGATCAAAACCCCGTAGTTCGTGGTACAAATTGTGAAAAGGCAAAGTGAGTTGAATTGATTTTAAAATGTAAAGATAAGTCGTCATCCTTTAGCGAATAATTCCGCTAGAAAGGATGAATCATATCTAAACATAAAAAAAAAAGTTAAGAAGAAACGTGCACGAGGGCACAAAAGCAATTGAATGAGTTTGAAAGTTTTTAAGTTCTTGAGAAAGAAAGTTTCGATATGCTTATGTGGTTTAGCATTTATTGAAGAAACGAAATGAAAAGGTAAAAGCACATGACCGAAGTCAAGGTTTGATTGCAAAAATGTTTGAAGTTTGAAAACAAAGAAAGTTTTGAAAAGAGGGAGGAGATTTGAAAATTAAAGAAGATGGGAAGAGATGAAGGGACTATCCTAAGACTTGAAAATAAAAGCTAAGGAAAGAAATGATCAAACCAAATGGCCAGCATCTTTGAGACAATTGGATTTCCATCTTCATAAACAAGTAACTCAACCGGAGCCAAAGTCTTCAATCCATAACAAATGAGCAAAGGGATGATCCTAAAATCTAAGTCCGAATCTCCAAGTCTCAAGCTAGGGATAGTAACCATAGTCCGAAATTAAAAGTCACTCATTTTTTAGATGTTTAATCCGTATTTAGTGTTTTTGTGTCCAAATGGACAAATGAAAAATAACAAGCAACAATAATATATATAATAAGCAATATGATGAATGAATATAGAAGCATAATAAGAGAGGTAGGGAACAAGAGATTAAAATAAAAGAGGATAAGGTGCGAGAGATTTAATTAAATGTTAGTATATTCACATTATAATATTTACAATATAAAGTGGTATGATGAACTTAATCAAGCACAACCACGAAAAGAAAAATAAAGTCGAGGCAACCGGATCCAAGTGGATCGCATTCCGAATCGGGACAACTTTAGGTCTATGTTAAGCAATCGCCGAGTAATTTACGAAGTAATTACCCTACAAATGAGGCCGGCCACCACTAATGAAAGTGGAAAATATTCGTGTTAATACATGTTAGAGAAACGATATTATGAATCGTTCTCCGAAAACATGCCACACTAAAAGAAAAGGAATGGTCTAATCTTAATCGAGATTATCGTTGAATTTCTCGGAAAAGCAACCTATCACGATCTCAAAGTATGGAGAATGATCCAAATGATCATTCATCCATAGATTTGAAATAATGAAGATTAAACTTAATCGGAAATCAACAATCCCGAATCGGAAGATTGTCATCGACCAAAAAAAGAAAAAAGATGAATAAGAAATGGATCTAATAATAGAATCCATAAAAAAAATAGAAATAGAACTATTTTTTAAATCCCTTTCTAAAAATCTCTTCTAAAATCTATTCTAAAAATCTTTTAATAAATCCTTTTTTCTAAAATCCTAAAGAAATTTCTTAAAGTAAAAGTGAAATAACAAAATTAATTAAAAAAAACTAAAGAGAATGTTACTTGAAAAAAAAATAGAAAAAGAAAAGTGAAGAAGGGAGAGGGAAGGATAAGCAATCCGCGGGTAGGATCATCAATACAGATAAATGGCACTAGGCCCAATACCATCTCACATCACTCTTTTCTTATTACAAAAAATAAAAAGCAAACTAATAAAAAGAAAAAGAAAAAAGTTCAGATCCTCTTCTTCCTTGCGAGGTCAAAACGGAAACAGGGGAGATAATGTCAAATTGCGGCGAAAAATCAAAACCGAAACATCAACCAATTCTCACGGTGGCTACCTTCGAATATCTACTTCCACGACAAGCTTCACAAACGCAAATCCTTCTTCCGGTTTTCTTTTCTTCACGAAGCTTTTTCTTCTCAAAACCACAGGTTCCTTTCTTTCCTCAATTCAAATCAGTTTGTGTTCGTTATGGTGGATTGATCTTAAGAAGATGGAATGAAATAAGTTGAAGAAGAATTAGGTTGAAGCTCTAAGATTCATTTTCTTGACAGGGTTTTGGTAGGCTATTAAAGCTTCGTCTTGAAGGAGAGGAATCAATTGGTTTTATAGGGGAAGAAATGAGAAAGATTGGTTGCCGTTTTGATGATTATTGATGCGTTTCAGAAACGCGAAAAGCATGATGCTGCGTTTTGTGAAGCGTGAAGTGAGCGAAGGTTTGTGAGAATCACGAGATTTGCGTGTGTGAGGGACTCGTGTGTGAAGCTGGGTTGTTATTTGATGTAAGCGTAATGCTGTGAAATGGCTTGAGCTGGATTTACGGTTTGGAGGCTACGGCGCTTGCGGCTTGCATTTTTGAAAGGCTTGTGAATGCTGATGAAAGATTTAAAGTATTGGGTTGATACGGTTTGTACGGAAATGTTATTGTGAAGCTGGCTGTTTGAAGTGTGGAGTTGGCAACTGTTTGTTGAAGCTGAGTTTTGGCTTGCAGGTGTGCGTTTCGGTGATGAGCGAGTTGGATTGGAATGCTTGTTGGCGTGGGCCTGTTGTTCACGGCGTGAAGTTGTGACGTAATGCAGAACACGTGAGGCTGGCTTTGGGCCTTGTATGCGTTTGGCTGCTGCGGAAGGCCTGGAGTGGGGGCTGAAGTGAACTGGCTGTTTTCGGCTTAGGCAAGCTGTAGACTAGTGGGGTCAGCTGGAAAAGCTGTGGTGTGTTTGGCAAGTGGGAAATGGCTTTTTTGTTTAATAAATTTTTTTAATTGTTTGTATAGAACACAAAAAGGTTTAAAGAAATGGGCTTAGCAAAAAATATTTAGTGGACTTTTTATATATATATTTTTATGATATCAAATAGGTTTTAAAGAAACATATGAATTTTTTTTTGGAAGTGTATTTAGAAGAAAAGGTAATAAAGAAAATTGGATTAATATGAATGGAGATTTTTTTTAGAATTTGAATAATAATTGGGAATGGTCATATGGAGGGAATTTGGAATTTTTGGTGAAATAAAAAATGAAATGGATAAAAAGAAATGATTTGAACGGAAAAATGGATAATGGATATGAAATGGTGATTTTGCCCCCCACAGCTTTTAATTTTTCACAAGCCTCTGATAACACGAACGAAACCCTTATTGAACCACCGAACAACCTGAAACTTTCCAATCAAGCCACAGCCACCCGAATCGTCTGAAAATTTCCTTAATAATTTGAATTCATACTGAGGAAAATAAATCCCCAGACTACCACTGATAAGCTGATGATCTCACAACCAAGACAAACTGAACCAAACGTCTCACAATCCACTGTCTGATAACCGATGACTTTGCACATAACATAGTTTTGAACTCTGGAAAACGCACTGCCTGTGAAATGAACCACAGGCACAATTAACTTGCAGTTGAACAATCTTTTGATAGTTTGACCAAGATTATGTCAAACGTCCATCTGAATCGAATCATGACTGAACAAACGCCTCTGAATTGAAATCACTGCCCTGCCTTTAAAATCCTGCAACACAGAAGAAGAAGAAGCAACTGCAACATATTTTTTGTATTTTGGTTAGAGGTCAGTAAAATATAACCAGATAACAGAAATTAAACAAAGTGATCCTCTGCAAGGCAAAGACCTGTACTTGAAAAAGGATAAACGAACCAGTGCGTGATCTTGTTTGTATGCAAATGCAGATGAGATGCGAAAAATCTTAGGGTCAAAAATTAGGGTCTGACAGATGCCCCTATTTAAGTTTCTTCAATCCAGAGATAATGAAGATCGAGATCTTCATTTCGACAAGATGGAAGATACTTAAATATCAAAAAACCCAATTTTTGAACCTAAGATGCCAAAAACTGGAATGAAATAAAATGAACGATGTGAAATGAACAATATGGAATGATATGAAGATGATATAGAAATGATATGAAGCATATGAGACTGTTTATGAAAGTATATGAAAATGATATATGAAATGCAGAGAAAATATGTGACAGTATATGAAAAATTATGAGAAAATATGAGATGATATGAAATGCGGAGAAAAAATGTGACAGCAATATAAAATAATATGAGAAAATATGAGATGATATGAAATGTATCTGTAACTAAATGAAATGCAGAGAAGTCCGTGAGGGACAAGACGACACATGAAAAAGAGTAAACACTGGGGATAAGGAGCATAAGACTCCGACGGGAAAAACAACATTAACTTTTAATCCTGATTAATTAAAAATAAAACACAATTAAAACCCAGTTTGAATGTCAGCCATTGATCTGCGCACGCAGTCAATTCCCTCCAACCTAATTCAAATCTCAGCCTTAGGATTTGCATACTTTCATTTTTATTCATTTTAATTCATTTTCTTTTTATTTCTTTTGCATAATTAATTTAAAATAGAAAAAAGAATCACAAAAATATTTTCTTTTGCATTCTGACTTTAAATATTTTTCTCATTCCAAAAATGATTTTTATTTTATTTTTGCATTAAAAAAGAATTTTTAAAATATTTAAATGTTATTTTTAATTAATTAAAGTATTTTAATTAATTAAAAATACATTTAGGTCTCTACAAATCACCAAAAAAATCATGAAACGTCCCAATGCATTTAGAAACATTTTCAAACTCTTCACACAAATTTCTTTTTATGGTTCTTTTTCCTCATGAATTTATCTTATATTTTCAATTTGATTTTCATTTTTCCCTTTGAACCACCCAAAAACCCTAGAAAACATAGGAAAATCATAACTTTTGATTGGTTAGACTTCTGACCTTCTCCTTTGGGGTGTGACTTAATATGGGATTAGGGTTTGTTTTAGTTTGATTGCAAATTTTTATCATGTCATATGCTTCTGTTTTATCCATTTGCATCTCACATATCCATATAACCCTAATTTCTCATGTTCACTTGCATTCACCTTGCATATGCATCCATACATGAACTTGCCATGACATTTCATGCATTCATATGTCATATTAGACATCTTAGGACATGTTATAATCTTGCTTGATCATTTATTCATCCATTTTCCATGTGTTGCATTCATTTCATTTCATAAACTTTCATGTGTTTTCAAACTTCAAAGCATGCCTCCATTGCATCTCGTCTTTGTATGAATATTCATATGCACTTTGTATGCCTTTGCATCATCTTACATGACATTTTCATTGCATAAAAACTTATTACTTTGGTCATTTCATCTCATATCATCTCATTTCATTTCATTTCCTTATGCATTATACCTTATGCATCCATGCTAACTTTTCAGGTTTTGGTAAGTTACTTTGAGAGGTGGATTTGCCTTCACTTCTCACTTCTTCTTATCTCTATCAATTGAATTTTAACTTGTCCTTAAAGTGAATTTGATTTACTTATGTTCCATCTCTCACTTTCTTTCTTTAAGTCACTTATCTTCTTCATTGAACTAAGTAACTTATTCTTCTTTCTCACCCTCCTTTCATTTGCTTCTTCCATTGGTGGCTTCCTTGAAGATCTGTCTTAAGCCTCACAAACCATAGGATATCCAAGCATGATAATCTTAGGGGTGTAAATTAGTTCCCCTTATAATTTTTACCTTTGAGTCTCTTTGAGTCTCTCTTCGCATCTCAATAATCAAAGACTAAACTCTTAAAGTTATAGGACTTTGGAATTAGGGTTATGCCTGCATCCTTCTCTTAGGATGGATTGTATAACTTTAATCCTAAGTGTTAAACCTTTAATTTGTTTAAAACTCTTAATCAAATCATCTAATAATCACTAAGGCTTTATCTTGTAACTTGGGCCTTACATTAGGGTTCTAATTCTTCCTTATGTTTAAGAAGGACTAACCCTAGTGTTTAATGGAAAGGTCCCCCTTAAGTTGTCTTACAAACCATAAAATCCATTTCTTAATATCACCCTTTAATTAAAATCCACTTAATAAGGGCTTTTCATATAGTGAATTTAATCCCTAACCATGGATTAAGTTGAGGTATCTTGCTCAGCTTAAGTGTGCACATCTATTATCCTTCTATTAGGATGGTGTAATGAGTTCATTAATATGTGATTAGAGATTAAACTCATTACTTAACACTAAACAAAAATCCAAACAAAAATCTAAATAATCACAAGTAGGT
The DNA here is from genome assembly GCA_963966055.1 of Lathyrus aphaca. Classification (NCBI taxonomy): domain Eukaryota; kingdom Viridiplantae; phylum Streptophyta; class Magnoliopsida; order Fabales; family Fabaceae; genus Lathyrus; species Lathyrus aphaca. The sequence goes on along the minus strand of OZ014519.1, from coordinate 378,024,612 downwards.
TAATGATCTTAATCCTACATCATCATGGTAATTAAGTTGAAATGCTTATGTCATACTTAAATACGCTCATTATCCCTAATCAAGGGAGGATATAATGAGTTTACAAGCCCTTGATTTAGGCTTAAGCTCATTAACTTATGCAAAACACCAAAAAACAATAAAAAACTGAAAACACAAAAAACAAACAATAATCGTCTCCTTCGGGATTCTTTTCTCATCACTCTCATTCACAAACGAGAACTTGCTTCTTCCGTCTAATGCAAGACAGTTAGCACTCGAGCCAGACGAGTCATACACTTGAGCATAGATAAGCAAGCAGTTCACAGTCAATTTTTCTTTTCAGTCTCTTTGAGTCGAACTACGGTGTTCTGACTTCCTCATTGCACGAGAGGATACGTAGGCATAACTTAACAGTTATCGAACAAAAGTCTCTTTGTCATCCACTTCTTTCAGCATTCTTTTTAAGCCTTAGTCCCTGAGCATTCACCCTTTTGCACTGACACTTGTATATTTCTTTTCTTAGCTTTTGCACACAGATAGCACATACACTACCCCTTTTAAACACAATCTTGTAAGTGTGGATCCCGTCGAGTACGACGGACAATCTGGGTGCTAATACCTTCCCAGGTTGTAACCAACCCGCTTTCTCAGTTTCTCTGGTTCGCAACCATCTCATCCATATCTTTTTCTAGGTTTATAAAGCATTACCTTTCCTTCGGGATATAAATGCCTAGTTGGCGACTCTATTCATTTATTTTCATTTTCTCTTTTCGCCGACCGTTCACACTTGTACCGGGATGCAAATCTTTGGGAGCGACAGCTAGGCGACTCTGCTGGGGACAAATCTTGCAACCAGGGCTTCTTGTTCTTTTTGTGGGTTTCTCCTAGCTCTTGCTTGATTTGTGTTTATGGGGGTGTTATGTGCTACTTGTGCTCATTGTTTATTTCTTTATTTATTGCTTTCTGTACAGCTTTATTTATTGCTTTTATTTACTATTTATATGCATTTCATATTGTTATCATCATATCATTTATGCTAGATCTGTTGTGTTTCTTTGGTGGGAGGGTTATTGAGTGAGTAAAGGTTCCACACCGGGGACCTGAGTGACACATATGATAGACTGGCTTCATATTCTTTCCCATTCCATTTTGGTCTGGTGCGGGAATATGAAACACGGATCAGACATGGGTTTCATCTTGAGAACTCTGTGCTACGGATTTCCTTTAGTACTAGGGCTATCTGGGAAGCCTGCTAAGTCTGGATGACCTTTTTATGACCTTCAGCATCTGAGGTGAATTAGTGGAGGATTCTTTATGGTTATTGTAAACATTGTACCTCTGGGTTAGAAGTGTTTACACTTCTCATAACCGATCCAAGTCTAAGGATCCTTGTTCTAGAACAATACATGTGAGGGGGTTGGGATGTTTACAGGTTTGCAGGAACTCTTGGCCTCATTATACCCTTGTTACTAATATTGTTTTAAGGTTGTATCATTTTGGATTGTTCTTGTGAAACCCTGGATTTGTGGCTCTTTATTTGAGTCCCCCACCTGGTTATTGGTTTTCTAAGCCTTCATCCGGACCTATGAACACGCATGGACCTCATTAAGGGGAAGATAATAGATCCAACACTTGATCACAAACCCTTTGCATATCATTCTGCATACATAATTTTGCATCATTTAACATTTGTCTATTTGTTTTACAGGGTATCCACATCTTATCTTTGGTTTGGTTTTGACCTGTTTTACTGCTCAGTTTCCTTCAGCTACCTTCACCAGCTATCTTCACCAGAGATTCTCTTCAGTTTTCTTCATCAGTTGTCTTCATCAGAGACTCTTCTTCAGTACCTTCACCAGCTTTCTTCACTAGAGATTCTTTTCAGTTATCTTCATCAGTTGTCTTCATTAGAGACTCTTCTTCAGTACCTTCTCTAGTTATCTTCATCAATTTTCAGCAGTTACCTTCATCAGTGCTTCTCCCCAGTCTTCTTCATCAGCATCTATTGTCAGCATGGACCCCTCCAGGAAGAGCAACATCGCCTATCATTTCTTTGAGCCCACCTTGACAGGCATCAGGCAGATGCAGGCTCTCATCACTCCTGATCATGTCCCTTTATTCAGGGAACATTATGGTGGCATTATGGACATGATCATGGACCTGGATGCATCCTAGAGGAGCATGATCCACACATGTCTTCAGTTCTATGACCCTCCTCTCAGATGTTTCACTTTCCCAGATTTTCAGTTGGGACCATTGATGGAAGAGTTCTCCATGTTGTTAGGTGTCCCTATCAGGAGGTGAATTCCTTTCAACCCTGAGATGGTTGCTCCTAAGAATGAAGATGTAGCTAAGGAGTTGCACTCGGAGCTCACCCTCATTGACCAGAATATGACCACCAAGGCTGGAATTACAGGCCTTCATTTGGACTTCTTGGTTACTCAGGCCACCCTACATGCTGCAGCAGGGAAATGGGACACTGTTTATGCTCTTCTGGCCCTCAGCATATATGGAGTCATCTTGTTTGCAGAGGAGCCTAATTTTGTAAGCAAGAGTGCTATCCACCTCTTCCTGTTGAGGAATTTAGTCCCTTCCTTGCTTGGAGACTTTTACTACTCAGTGCATCAAAGGAATGAGAAGCAAAGGGGAATATTGGTCAGGTGTTGTGCACCCCTCTTCTACTGTTGGTTGTTAAGGCACTTGCCGAAGTCAGACACTTTCTTGAATCCTCATCAGCCAAGGAACTAGTCTAAGAGAATGATTTCCCTTACATCAGAAGACATCAGATGGTGCACTCAGAGCACCAAGGGCAAAGATATCATCACCAGTTGTGGGCAGTATCCCAATGTACCCCTGATTGGAGTGAAGGGTTGCATCAACTACAATCCTTTGCTTTTCAAAAGGCAATTAGGGTATGCCTTGGTACATCCCCCAAGAGAGCAAGACTTGACATAAACCCTCTATTGTGACATTAAGCACAACCTTGCCATTGTCAGACAAGTTGCCTGGGCTTGGGACAATATTCCGAATAAGGGGACGACTATGTAAACACCCCAAATTTGCCCTCACCCATTCACACCATGGCTTGTGATCTTTTCATTTGCATAAATTCAATCATAGCATCACATATTGCATTTTTGTTCCACTGCATTGATTCAAAGTCATCTGCATCTAGGGTTTGTGATCTGAGCCATCCCTGAGCCATTTGAGCCACTCCAAAGGTTATCAATCACTTCAAAGAGGTTCATGTATGTTCAATAATCATATTATATCCTCTCAAGATCAAAGAAGTCAAAGAATCACAAGAACTGAGAAAGGCATGGAAGCAGAGCTAGGTTTAACTGCACAGATGACCTAGAATTAGGGTTTTGGTTTCAGAGGCCATAACTCCAAAATTTTTGGTCATTCTTGTTTCTATTGGTCTCTATATGTTATGAGGATCATGCATACCAATCTTCATGAAGAAATTCAATGGGGAAGGCATCTGATCAAAGGATGACTTCTTGAGCAAGTCAGTGCAAAATCAGGGCATCTGAGGCCCCAATGACCCAACCAAAGGGTGTTCTCCATCATTTTGAATGTGTATGATCTTTATTTGATCATATAAGATGTTATAAGTTCACAAAATTGGAAAATTTCAAGTCATTTGCAAAGTTGCCTTTTTGGGAAAGTGACTTATAATTTAAACTTGCCATTTTGGGAAAGTTTTTCAACCTCCTCTTTTTGATTCAAAAATGATTCAAATGAATTAAAATTTGGTCATGAAAGTTGTAGATTGGATCATTCCCTTTTCAAAAAGCACAAGAACTCTTTCTAATTCATTTTGGGTCAAAAGTTATGGCCTTGCAAAGTTGGATAAAATCATTGAAATTTCACTTTTACACCAAAGAGGGAATGTTGCAAAACCTCATGCCAAGGCCAAATGTGACTTCAAAGTGGCTTCTCATCACCATACAAACACATTGCAATGCTTAAAATTCAGATTTGTGCTAAGAATTTTTCACTTCCATGCCTTGGATTATAAGTTGCATAAGGCATTTTTTTCATAAAGGCTTCAAAATTGAAACTTTGCAAAAGGAACCTTTCATGCTTGAATTGAACTCTAATTGGTATCAAAACATCATAACAACATCACACAACTCACTTTACTACAAATTGCCCAAGAAATTGTAAGATTTCATGCCTTGGTTCACAAGAAACACCAAAGAGGACAAAATGCAAAACTCATGCCATCTTGCTATCCAAGCCATCCAGCTGCATCTTTTTGATCCTAGGGCTCACTATAAACTATGCTGAGGCAAGACACCCCATTGAACCACTTCTGTTCCAGCCCATGCTTGTAGTACACAAACTTTTGACTTTTGCATTTTTGCCCATGCCAATCACACTGTGCCACCAACAACTCTCTGCCCAATCAGAGTCTAATATGTGGACCATAAGCATCCCAAAGCAAGCCATACACAAGCCAGAAAGCTCCCACAATCCAGCATCCCCAAAAACTGTCAAAAACTCTTTCTCTTCGAAATTCCTCACACAACCATCAAACCTCAATTCTTTCTTCACCAGTGAACCACACATCCTCCATAGAAAAAAAAGTCCACCATTAAAACAGCCTGAAACCCCCTATAGCTCAACTGTGAAATCTGCCACACCAGAGCTCAAACTCACAAATCAGCCACCAACCAAAGATTTTGGGCATTCCATTGATCTCAGGAGGTTCAGAGGGAACACTTTGCACAAAAGAAAGGCCTGAAAAGCTCATATTCACAGTTCATCACCTCAGGTAGCTTCAAACTTCAAACTTTTCAGAGCTTATTTTTCTTGTTATAAAATGAAAGTATATGTTATGCTGGTCATGCTGATATCTTTGGAATTGAAAATGGTGAAGAAATGACTATTTCATGGCTCTCTGAAATTTCACCCGAAAAATTTGTTTGCTTCGATTCCCTCTGTTCTTGGGTTATAAATGATGTTTGAAGGGTGATTTGAATGGGGTTTGGGTAGAGGATCATTTCCCTGTGTTCAATTTGAGGTGGGGTGGCCTGTAGCACGATTTAGGGTTTTTGACCCGCCGGAGAAGATGACAGGAGCTTCCCTCCGGTCACCTGAAAGTCATTAAGCCCTAACCCTAATTAGTTTGCCAGATGCGTTTGTAGCCATTGGATGCAGATTAGTTTAATGTTTGAGTGGCCCAGATTAAGTCATTAAACCCTAACCTGTTTTTATTAATTTAATAAATTATAATTAAGTTAATTAAGCCCGAGCCAATCCTGACCCTCAATCTGCGCACGCAGTCAAACTCCCTCCCCCAAGTTTAAATTTCAGCCTTAGGATGAGATTACTTTCCATTTTAATTAATTTTAATTCATTTTGTTTGTATTTTATTTACACGAATTTTTAAAAATAGCAAAACATGTTAAAAAATTCTGAAATTTTTTGTCAAACATTTCATTAATTTTCAGAACCCAAAAATATTTTTATTTTTATTTTTTGCATTAAAAATTATTTTTATATGATTTAAATGTTTATTTTTAATTAGTAATGGAAATTAATTAATTAAAAATGCATTTAAGTATTTAAAAATCAAAAAAAAAATTCACATTGCATTTCAAAACATTTAGAAACATTATCAAACCCTCAAAACAAATTTCTTTTTGGTCCTTGATGTATTTTGGCAATTTTCATTGGAATTAAAGTTGTTTAAAGGCAATATTTTGGTCCAAATTTAGAAAAATTCATGCTGCCTAACCATGAGGAGTTTGATGATGGTTCTTCTTGCATTGCATCCTTCATAGCATGTAGTTTCTAGGGTAAATTTGATTTGAATTTATCTTTCATTTTCAATTTAATATGCATTTTTCCTTTTGAGGTACCTTGAAACCCTATTTGACTTAGAAAAATCATATCTCTCATTAGGTTAAGACATAGGTCCCCTCCTTTAGACAGTGAACTTGTGTAGGAATAGGGTTCCTTTGATCCCATTTTCAAGTTTTTTGTCATGTCATTTGCTTCTGGTTTTGAATTTTTGTGTTGTATGTTGTTCATAAACCCTAATTCTTGCCTTCCTTTGTATCCATCTTTCACTTGCTTGCATACAAGAACTTGCCATGACATTTTGTGCATTAATATGACATATAAGACATCTTAGGACATATTAGAATCATGTTTGGTCATTGCATCATTCATTTGTCATGATATATGTTCATTCCATTTCATAAACTTTCATGAACCTTTATGGTTCAAAGCATGCTCCATATGCATCCATTCTCTTGTATGCTCTCATATGTGCATCTTGTATGACTTTGCACCATCCCTTGACATCATTTGCATCATATGTAAGTTTCTGACTTTGACATTTGTTCATCCATATGCATTGTTTCATCTCATTTCTTCTCTTATGCACCTTGTACTAACTTTTCAGGTTAATGGTAAGTTTGTTTGGGAGGTGGATTTGCCTTCACCTCCTACCTCTTCTCACCTCATCATTTTACATTCTTGCTGCATTTTTACTTGTCTTTTAGTGAGCTTGCTCACTTGTGTCTCTCTTCCCTCTTTTTCTCTTCTTATCTCATCTCTTTTCTATCTTGTTCCTCCTTGGTGGCCTTTGAAGAGCTCTTAAGCCTCACAAACCCTAGGATCTCCAAGTATGATAACATTTAGGGTTTGATTAGTCCCCCACTTAGCTTTTACCTTTGTGTCATCTTTGAGTCTTCTCTTCTCATCTCATAATCAAGGACTAAACCCTAAAGGTTTTAAGGCTTTGTGATTAAGCTTATGCCTGCATCCTTCTATTAGGATGGAGTGTATAACTTTAATCCTAAGTGTTAAATCCTTAATGTGTTTAAATCCTCTAATCAATTCACTTAAATAATCACCAAGACATCAAGCTTGTAACTTGGGCCTTGCATTAGGGTTCTAATTCTTCCTTAATTGGTAAAGAAGGACTAACCCTAGTGTTAATAAAGGCTTTGTTTTGTCATGAGGTTAATCCCTAATCATGGATTAAGTTGAGGAGCCTTCCTCAGCTTAAATGTTCTCATCTATTATCCTTATATTAGGATGGTGTAATGGGTCCATTAAATCCTTGATTATGGCTTAAACTCATTACTTAACACTAAACAAAAATCCAAAAACATCTAAATAAATGCAAGTAGGGTAATGATCTTAATCCTACATTATGGTGATTAAGTGTGAGGTGCTTACTTCATACTTAAGGTATTCTCATTACCCCTAATCAGAGGGAGGATGTGATGAGTTTACTAACCTTTGGTTTAGGCTTAAGCTCATTAACTTATGACAAACACAAAAAAAAGCAATAAAAGATTGAAAATACAAAAACAAATAATAATCGTCTCCTCCGGGATTCTTTTCTCATCTCATTCACTCACAAACGAGAACTTGCTTCTTCCGTCTAGTGCAAGACAGTAAGCACCTGAGCCAGACAGGTCATACACTGGAGCATGGACATGTAAGCAGTTCCCAGGTCAATTTATCTTTCAGTCTCTTCGAGTCGAACTACAGTGTTCTGACTTCCTCATTGCACGAGAGGATACGCAGGCATAACTTAACTGTTATCGAACAAAAGTCTCTGTATATTCCCCCCTCTTTCAGCTTTATTCTTTTAGCCTCATTATCTTGGGCATTTCATTCTTGTTCTTACACTGACACTTCTTTTATACACTTCACTTTTATTTTAACATTGACACTTGCATTCTTTTCCAGCTTTGATACACAGATGGCACTAACACTCCCCCTTGTGTGTTCTCTCTCCTTTCGCCGACCATTCGCGTCTGTACCCCTTCTGACCAGGTGTCATTTGGTGGGAGCGACAGCTTGGCGACTTTGCTGGGGACCCTTATACTGTAACCAGGGCTTCTTGTTCTTTTTGTGGGTTCCTCCTAGCGCTTGTTTGATTTGTGTTTACTGGGGTGTTATGTGCTAATTGTGTTTATATATTTTGTTTTATTTATTTGCTTTATGTACAGTCTTGTTTATTGCTTTCTTTACAGTTTTATGCATCATACTGTCATATTATCATTGCTGGATCTGGTTTTCTGTTTTGGTGGGTGGGGTTTCATTGAGAATTTAAGGTCCTATACCTGGGACCTGAGTGACACCTAGGCTAGAGTGGTTCATGTTCTTTCCCATTCCATTTCGGTCTGGTGCGGGAATATGAAACACGGTTCAGATATGGGTTTCTTCTTGAGAACCCTGTGCTACAGATTTCCTGTAGTGCTAGGGCTATCTGGGAAGCCTGCTAAGTCTGGATGACCTTTATTATGACCTTTAGAAACTGAGGTGAATTAGAGGAGGATCTTTTATGGTTATTGTAAACATTGTAACTCCGGGTTAGAAGTGTTTACACTTCTCATAACTGATCCAAGTCTGAGGATCCTTGTTTTAGAACACTACCTGTGAGAGGGTTGGGCTGTTTGCAGGTTTGCAGGTACCCTTGGCCACATCATACCCTGTTACTTGTTTTGATTAAGAATACCTCATTTTGGACAGTTCTTGTGATTAAACCTTGGACATGTGACTCTTTATTTGAGTCCCCCACCTTGGTTACTGGATTTCTGAACTCCCATCTGGACTTCTTGAACATACATGGGCTTTATATCAGGACAGATAATCAGATCCAGATTGATTACAAACCCTTTCATATCATTTGCATACATCCTCATTGCATCAGTTAACATTTGTTTGTTTGTTTTTCAGGGTATCCACATTATATCTGGTTTAGTTTTGACCCTTTCTTCTGCATAGACCTCTGCTTCATCAGTTATCTGCTTCAGTTATTCTCATCATCATCAGCATCAGCCTATCAGTGGCTCATCTCCAGTATCAGTCTTGATCTTCATCAGCAGCTCTCTTCATCATCTTCAGCAGCACTCATGACCACTCCCAGGAAGAGCAACATATCCTACCATTTCTTTGAGCATGTGTTGACTGGTATCAGGCAGGTCCAGTCACTTATCACACCAGACCACATCCCTTTGTTTAGAGATCATTATGGAGGTATCCTGGATATGGTTGTGGACCTATACCCTTCTCAGAGGAGCATGATCCACACCTGTCTACCGTTTTATGACCCTCCTTTGAGATGCTTCACTTTCCCAGACTTTCAGCTAGGACCTCTGCTGGAGGAGTTTTCATCATTGATTGGAGTACCTGTCAGGGGTGGTGTCCCCTTCAACCCAGAGATGACTTCTCCCAGCAATGAAGAAGTAGCAAAAGCACCGTACCTGGAGCCTGCCTTAATTGAGCAAAGCATGACATCAAAAGCTGGGATCCCTGGTTTGCACTTAGACTTCTTGATTTCTCAGGCCATCCTGAAGGCCTCTTTGGGAGAATGGAGGGCAATTTGTGCACTGTTATCCCTCAGCATATATGGGGTTATATTGTTTGCAGATGAACCCAAATTTGTCAGCAAGAATGCCATTCATCTTTTTCTTCTGAGGAACCTAGTACCCACCTTGTTGGGAGATTTCTATTATTCCATCCATCAGAGGAATGAGAAACAAAGGGGGAAGTTGGTAAGATGTTGTGCTCCTTTGTTTCACACCTGGCTGCTCAGACACCTGCCTAAGACAGATGCCTTCCTGAATCCCCACCAACTGAAGAATTGGGCCAAGAGGCTCATTGCTTTGACTTCAGATGACATCAGATGGTGCACCCAGAGCACCAAAGGCAAGGACATTATCACTAGCTGTGGGTAGTACCCAAATGTACCTCTGATAGGAGTAAAGGGTTGCATCAACTACAATCCTTTGTTGTTTAAGAGACAACTGGGCTATGCTTTGGTTCACCCTCCTAGAGTGCAAGATTTAGCTGAGACCCTGTATTGCGAAGTAAATCCAAATTCAGCTGTTGTCAGACAAGCATCCTGGGCTTGGGACAACATCCAGACAAAAGGGATGGCTATTCTAGGGAGGTGTGATAATGTTGCTTCAGCTCAGTACTATGACTGGTCCCATGCTAGAGCTCAGGTTACTGGAATGCCTTTCACCATTGAGGATACACCTGGACCATCTACAGTACAACCAACAACCACTGTCAGCCTGGAAGAATTTGAGAAGCTGAAGGAAAGGAATGAGAATCTGTCTCAAGCTCTGAAGAAGACCCTTTGGGAAAGGAGTGATGTTCGTCTAGACATTGAAAGGTTGGAAAATCTTAGGGTGGAGCATCTGGCCAAGATTGAGAAAATATAGGACTACATCAGAAAAGCAAGAGCTGGGGAACAAATATTGAAGAATGCCTGTAAGGAGGCCAAGATTCAGAAGGCTAGGACTGAGCTCTATCTGCAAGAAAGTCAGGCCAGGTGGGTCAGGATCACTGAAGCCCGGACACAAGAAGATCAGAGAATTCAAGCCAAGATTGAACAGTTAGAGGCCAATGAAAAGAAGCAACATGAAGCTTTGTTGGCAGCCCAGAAGGAGATTTCAGAGTTGAAGCTTAGGGCTGGATTGAAGAGATCAAAGGATCAAGATAGGCACAAGAAGCTGACCATTGCCATTGCCACCAGGAACCTCCTCATTAGGACCATTACAGAGCATCCAGCTGGTCCAGTGACTGAGGCACTTCTGAAGGAGGTCAAGGAGGATGAGTTTGGACTAGATGTCTGACTTTTTGTTTGTTGTTATTTCCATTTGATGTACTTTTCTTGTTTTGTTGTATTTTGACCCTTCAGGGGCATGTGTTGTAAAAAACAGACTATGTATTATTCATCATTTGTAATATATTTTAGTTTGTTTTCATTTGGGTTTCTTTTCTCAACAACATCAAAGCATCTTCCTCGAGGTCTGGAAAGGTCAAAACCAAGAACCAAGCCGGATACCTTGGAAAACAAATAAACATACTGCATTGCATACTAACTTTTATTTTGTTTTGTAGGTTTTGTTATTTGTTTCTAACTTTGTTGTGTTTTCAGGAAACATTGCTCGCAGAAGAGTATTCCCTGTCAACCGTACGCACCGTTACCCTACTCGCAACAACCTTCCTGGTATCCAAATGGAGCAAGTACAGCAGGACCTGACTGAGGTCAGAACTCAGATGGCTAATGAAAGAGTGGAGATGAGGAACCAAATGACTCAATTCATGGTTGTAATGACTGGCTTTCCCCAAAGCCAAGAAAGGTTAAGGGCATTGGTAGAAAGACAAACTCCCGAGGAACCTCATCCTGGAACTGGAGGAACAAGTAATAATGAGAGGGGCCAGCCTCATGTTAATCCACCAGTATTTGGACCTCATCTAGATCCGGAAGTCCACATCCCGGGAAATGTGCAAGGAAATACTGCTGGAGGGAGAATCTTGCAAGAGGATCCCCAAGAAGAGCATTTTACTGTCATGGGAGCAGGAGATGAAGTCTATGATAGGAGATTTGATGAAATTGCTGAGAAGTTGAGATCTTTGGAGTCTCAAAACTCCTTGGGCTTCGATGTAAAGGATATGGGGTTAGTGGATGGGGTGAGAATTCCCCACAAATTCAAACCCCTGTGCTTCAAGAAATACAATGGAACCTCTTGCCCACGAACTCACCTGCAGTCTTTTCTGGGGAGACTTAAAGCATATACCATGGATGAAAAGCTGTGGATGTTCTTCTTTGAAGACAGTTTGACTGGGGCTTCAAGAGAGTGGTATTCACACCTGACCAGAGCTACTATCAGATGCTAGAAGGACTTAGCTGAAGCCTTCATCAGACAATATCAATATAACCTGGACATGGCTCCTAATAGGACCCTTCTGATGGGAATGTCCCAGTCCTCCAGAGAAAGCTTCAGGGAATATGCCCAAAGGTGGAGACAACTTGCTGCTGCTGTCCAACCACCCATGTCGGAAAGAGAAATGGCCGGTATGTTCATGAATACTTTGCAAGGAACCTATATTGATAGATTGGCGGCCTTTTCATCTACCAGCTTTGCAGACGTGGTTATAGCTGGAGAAAGGATTGAAAGTCTGCTAAAAATGGGCAAAATTTCTGATAATGGTGCAAGTTCGTCCAATAATCCCAGGAAGCCTTTTGTGGGATCTCGAAGGACCGGTGAGACAAATTCCATTCATGCCAGCAGGGGCAGACCTCAGTATGTTCACAGGTCAATAATAGATGTCACCATTCCAGCTCCGATTCCTCAGCAATCAACATATCAACAACAAAAACAACCACATTATCAACAGCAAGTTCAGTACCCGCCACAGAGAACCTACAACAACAACAATAGCAATCAACAACGATGACCCTTCCAACAAAGACCATCATAGGCAAACAGGGTGATTGACCCTATCCCTATGCCTTATGCTGCCTTATTGCCACAACTCCTGAAGCTTAACTTGGTTGAGTTAAGGACATTGGCACCTCCAGATCCTTCCAATCTCCTAAGGAATTATGATGCCAACGCCAGGTGTGCTTTCCACTCCAATGCACCTGGCCACAATACAGAAAAATGCAGGGCCTTACAAATGAAAGTCCAAGATCTGGTGGATTCTAAAGCCCTCAACTTTGCACCTCCTCCAAATGTCAACAAAAATCCTATGCCTAATCATGGCGGGCCGAGGATTAATGCCATTGAGGAAGACAAACCATCTACTTTCATTACCAGTGTTGCACAAATTCGAACACCTTTGGTCGAAATTAAAGCTCAGCTTCTAGAGTGCCAGGTGTTTCCCGGGTGTGAGCTCGGTTGTGGGTATTGCAACATTGCAGTCAACGGGTGTGAAAATTTGAGAAGCGGCATAGATGGTCTTATTAAGGATGGTATCCTTCAGATTTCAACAACGGCGCCTACAAATCCAGCAATTCCTTTAACAACAATTCCTGATTCTTCTACAACAACAGCAACAATCATTCCTACTGATTCATCAATATCATCAGCAATGCCTCCATCCATCACTTCAACAAGTCAAATTTCAACAACCATTTCTTCTACAACATCAACATCCAATTTATCAGCAGAATCTTCTACAACGCCAACAAAAATTAACGAAGATGTCTCAGCAGTTACAATCTACTATGACCCATCAGATGTTCCTCCTAACAACAATTTCCAACAACAAACAGTGGCACCTCCTGCCAGGCCACCAGTCACAATTTACTTCGATCCGCACACCATTACAGTACCTTCCTCTGCAGCAGTCAGTCTGGTCACCATTACGGTACCTGGACCCGTTCCTTATGAAAGCAGTAATGCCATACCTTGGCATTATGGCTCTGATCTCTACTGCAACGGGGAGAAAATCACTCTGGATTCTTCAACCTCTTCTCCACAAGTTGATAATGTTGGGGGAGGCAGAGGCTTCACCAGAAGCGGACGCCTTTTTGCCTCACAAATACAGAGACCTAATGTTGAAGCAGAAGCTGTTGCCAAAGCAAAAGGAAATAGTGTGGTACCTGAAGAGCCAACTGTCAAAGAAACTCAGAAGACATCTTTTGAGCAAGATGTAGACGAGTTCATGAGAATCATAAAAAGAAGTGATTACAAGGTGGTGGACCAGCTTCACCAAACTCCCTCAAAAATCTCCATATTATCCCTGTTGATGTGTTCTAAGGCTCACAGGAATGCATTATTGAAGGTCCTGCACGCAGCATACGTGCTAGAGGAGATCACTGTTAATCAGCTAGAAACTGTGGTGGCCAATGTCAACACCAGTCATGGTCTGGGCTTTACCAATGTTGATTTAACGACTGAGGGACGCAACCATAATAAGGCTTTGCATATCACCTTGGAATGCAAGGGTGCTATTTTGTCTCATGTACTGGTGGACATTGGGTCGTCACTCAATGTTCTACCAAAGAAAGCCTTAGTGAAGCTGGAGTATGATGGTTTGGCACTGCGTCCGAGTAATTTGGTGGAAAGATCATTTGATGGCTCTAAAAGATCAGTGCTTGGAGAGATTGATCTGCCTGTGATGATTGGCCCGCAGACCTTCAAAACTACCTTCTATGTGATGGACATTCAGCCGGCCTACAGTTGTTTGTTGGGTAGACCCTGGATCCACGTCGCTGGCGCTGTTACGTCTACCCTTCACCAGAAGTTGAAATTCGAGTGGGAAGGCCAGATCATCACCATCTGTGAGGAGGAAGACATCTGTTGTACTGGGAACTTCCATAACGTCATATCAGCAAGCCTGGAAGGTTGTTGAAGAGGGTACCGCCCAAGGCTGGGGCAAGCTGTTGCCCGTGGAAAAGAAAGAAGACAGATTTGGGTTGGGTTACAAACCGACTCAACAAGATCAATTAGAGGCTGCAAAAGAGCCCAATTTTGTCAGCGGGGGAATGCTCACCCCGGATGCTGTGAACAATTTGGAAGACAAGGAGGAAAGCGACCGCAACCTGGAGAGCTGGATACGTCCAAGGATCCCGGGGAGCCAAGTCCTTAACTAGTCTTCCCAGGAAATTATAAGGGTTACTCCTGCAGAGTAATTATTATTTCCTGTATTTTAAAGCATGCATCAAGTCTTGCATCTTGCCCAAGATGTCAAGACTCATTTTGTAATCGGGCCATCTTGTAATTTTTTGCAAATGGATTAATCAATGAATATCGGACATCTTTTGCAAACAAGTCTCTTTTTCGCTCACTGTCTTTTCATTTTTTCTTTTTGTACAAAAATAAAATGGCAATATTTTTCAAAATAAATAACTTCATTTTCACTTTTTCTAAACAAGATTAAAACTGATCACTAAAATAAACCAATCTGAACCCTTGCAGAGAGTGCCTTTCAGACTGCACCGACAACAACACTGCTATGACTTCGTATGACTTTGACAATCCAATCAATCAAGCTGATGAAGGGGTTGAAGAAGATTATGAGCTACTTGAAGAGCTAGCCAGGTTGTTAAGGCAAGAGGAGAAGGTTATCACTCCTCATCAGGAGGAGATTGAAACGGTTAATCTTGGTACAGAAGAAGACGTGAAAGAAGTTAAGATCGGGGCCTGCCTGCAAGATTCAGTAAAGGAGCAACTGATTGACATGCTCCGGGAATATGTGGATGTTTTTGCTTGGTCTTATCAGGATATGCCAGGGTTGGACACCGATATTGTCATGCACAAGCTACCACTGAAGGAAGATTGCCCACCAGTAAAACAGAAGCTGCGTCGTACTCGCCCAGATATGGCAATGAAGATTAAAGAAGAGGTACAAAAACAGTGGGACGCCGGTTTCCTTGATGTGACTAGCTATCCGCCGTGGGTTGCTAATATTGTACCTGTGCCTAAGAAAGACGACAAGGTGAGGATGTGTGTGGATTACCGGGATCTGAACAGAGCCAGCCCGAAAGATGACTTCCCATTACCTCACATTGATGTATTGGTTGACAATACGGCTCATTTCTCGGTGTTCTCCTTCATGGA
The DNA here is from genome assembly GCA_963966055.1 of Lathyrus aphaca. Taxonomy (NCBI): domain Eukaryota; kingdom Viridiplantae; phylum Streptophyta; class Magnoliopsida; order Fabales; family Fabaceae; genus Lathyrus; species Lathyrus aphaca. The sequence goes on along the minus strand of OZ014519.1, from coordinate 378,009,271 downwards.
CGGATTTTCAGGATACAATCAGATCAAAATGTCACCTGAAGACATGGAGAAGACAACTTTCATCACACCCTGGGGCATATTCTGTTATAAGGTGATGCCATTCGGACTGAAGAATGCTGGTGCAACTTATCAACGGGCTATGGTAACATTATTCCATGACATGATCCATAAAGAAATTGAATGTTATGTGGATGACATGATTGCCACATCCCTCAGAGAAGAAGACCACCTGGTAAATCTGTTGAAGCTATTCAAGCGTCTGAGGAAGTATCAACTGAAGTTAAACCCCAACAAGTGCACATTCCGGGTGCGATCTGGTTAGCTGCTGGGATTTATTGTAAGTAAGAAAGGAATTGAAGTTGACCCTGATAAAGTCAAAGCCATTCAGGAAATGCCTGCACCGAAGTCAGAAAAAGAAGTTCGGGGGTTTCTAGGTAGATTGAACTACATTTCAAGGTTCATATCTCACCTTACAGCAACCTGTGAGCCTTTGTTCAAGCTGTTAAGAAAAGAACAAACGGTCAGGTGGAACGGAGACTGCCAGAGAGCTTTTGACAAAATAAAGGAATACTTACAAGAGCCTTCAATCCTTATGCCTCAAGTTGAAGGAAGACCTCTAATCATGTACTTGACAGTATTAGAAGAGTCAATGGGGTGTGTGCTGGGCCAGCATGACGAGTCTGGTCGAAAAGAGTATGCAATATACTACCTGAGCAAAAAGTTTACCGACTGTGAACAACGTTATTCACTGCTCGAGAAAACTTGTTGTGCTTTAGCGTGGGCTGCTCGCCGACTAAGGCAGTATATGTTGACCCACACTACTTTATTGATCTCAAAGATGGATCCAGTTAAGTACATTTTTGAGAAGCCAACACTTACCGGACAGGTTGCAAGATGGCAAATGATCCTCACAGAATACGACATTCAGTACACATCCCAAAAGGCCATCAAAGGCAATGTATTGTCTGATTATCTTGCTGAGCAACCCATTGATGATTACCAGCCTATGAGATTTGACTTCCCTGATGAAGACATCATGTTCATAAAAGCAAAAGATCATGAAGAGCCTGTTCACACTGAAGGGTCTGACCCAGGAGAAGAATGGACTATGATGTTTGACGGGGCTGTTAATATGAATGGCCGTGGTGTTGGTGCAGTACTCATTACACCTAAAGGAGTTCAGATGCCTTTCTCGGCAAAACTCACCTTCAACTGCACTAACAACGAAGCTGAATACGAAGCTTGTATTATGGGTCTTGAGGAAGCCATTGACCTCAGGATCAAGACTTTGACTGTATTCGGAGATTCAGCTCTGGTAATTAATCAAACAAACGGTAAATGGTACACTCACCAAGATCATCTGATACCTTACTGGGATTATACAAGAAGGTTAATAACTTTCTTCACAACGGTCAAGCTTGAGTATATCCCACGAGACGAAAATCAGTTTGCAGACGCTTAGGCTACCATTTCATCCATGATCAAAGTTCAAGCTGCCAACTTTGTGCCTCGGATTTCAGTGTCCCGACTTGACAAACCAGCATACGTGTTTTTAGTAGATGTTGTCAAAGATGATAAGCCTTGGTTTCATGATATCAAATGCTTCTTGGAGGATCAAACATACCCACCGGGGGCATCTTCTAATGACAAGAAGACATTAAGAAGGCTAGCTGGTAGTTTCTTCCTGAATACTGACGGTTCCCTGTACAAGAGAAACTTTGATATGGTACTCCTCAGATGTGTTGATAAGACAGAAGCAGACTTGTCGATGCACGAGGTGCATGAAGGATCCTTTGGTACCCATGCTGGAGGGCATGCTATGGTTAAAAAGTTGCTAAGATCAGGCTATTACTGGATCACAATGGATGCAGACTGTTGTGCTTATGCCAGAAAATGGCATAAATGCCAGATTTACGCAGATAAAGTGCATGTGCCTCCGAATCCTCTGAATGTGATGTCTTCACCCTGGCCCTTTGCCATGTGGGGCATTGATATGATTGGCAAGATTGAACCAACTGCTTCAAATGACCACAGATTCATCCTGGTAGCCATTGACTATTTTACCAAGTGGGTTGAAGCAGCTTCCTATACAAATGTCACCAGACAAGTGGTAGCCCGATTTCTGAAGAGGGACATCATCTGTCGGTACGGAGTGCCCGAACGAATCATTTCTGATAATGGTTCCAACTTGAACAATAAAATGATGGCAGAACTATGTCGGGACTTCAAGATCCAACACCACAATTCTTCTCCTTACAGGCCAAAGATGAATGGCGCTGTTGAGGCAGCTAACAAGAATATCAAGAAGATTGTGCAAAAGATGGTGGTTACCTACAAAGACTGGCATGAAATGCTACCGTTTGCATTACATGGGTACCGTACGTCAATCAGAACATCCACTGGGGAAACACCGTATCAGCTTATGTATGGTTTGGAGGAAGTCCTACCTGTTGAAGTTGAATTACCCTCCTTGCGGGTACTAATGGATGTTAAACTGAATGAAGCAGAATGGGTCCGATCCCGATACGAACAACTGAATCTGATTGAAGAGAAATGATTGGCTGCCATTTGTCATGGGCAGCTGTATCAGAAAAGAATGAAGAAAGCCTTCGATCAGAAAGTCAGGCTTCGAGAATACCAAGTAGGAGATCTTGTGCTGAAGAGACTCCTCCCTCCTCATACAGACCACATGGGCAAGTGGACTCCAAATTATGATGGTCCTTTCATAGTAAAGAAAGTTTTATCTGGTGGAGCACTGATGCTCAGTACTATGGATGGTGAAGACTTCCTATCCCCTGTGAATTCAGATGCAGTTAAAAAATACTTCGCATAAAAATGACCCGCTGGACATAAAAACAGAATGTAAGTCCATGCAAAAATAGGGCATCCCGGCGAGTCAAAAAAAGAATAAAAGACTCGGGCAAAAATAAGGGAAAATAATAAAAATGTGTACACCCGCTGAGTTAAAAAGCCGCATTGGACAACTCAGGCAAAAATGGGTATCCCGGTGGATTGAAAACCTGAAAGGGCGATCCACGCAAAAAAGGGGAGTAAGCGAACAACTACATTCTGAATTCGTTTGTAACACTTACAATAAGGTGAACTCCGAAAGGTTCGAGCGTCGGTCAGAATCAACCTCCTTCAAAAGCAAGATGAGAAGAACGACAAAAGTCATACGAGTCATAGCAAAAGGAAAGCTCCTTGAAGCGTCATCAGCATTGCCAGTATCTTTTTGTTTCTCAATTTGTAACAATTTCCTCATTTCAGGGGATCTGTTTCTTTGACTGTATCTTGCCAAATTCAGGGCGCACAAATTAATAAAATCAGATTTTTAGTCATCGTACATTTTATTTTCATTTGGAAAAATGTCCGATGTCCTTAAGATATTGATTGCATAAATACAAATGCTTCCCTTCTAAAAATACGTGCTTACAGGAAATATACTTACTCCCGGGAGTGTCTAAATTCCTACGACGGAATCCAGTAAGGGATACCTCGGGGAACTTGTACGTTTCTTTTTCATGCAGGATTGCAGGTGTTCGAAGCACAACATGGGGCATGAAAGCTTCTCCCCAGCAGGCTGCCAAATCATTATTTCCTCAGCAAACCTTCCAAACGGCACCAGAGATGTTTTCTCCCCATCAGAGTTTCCAGGCATCACTTCTCCAACATTTTCTTCAAAGAGTAGCACCTGAAGGTGTTCATATCCCCGGCTGAGTTGTCAAGTATCATCCTCAGCAGGATCCCCACAGAAATCTCTAGGAAGATCTTTCAGTGATCTTTTTTCTTCCCCAGCCGAGTGCTAGACAGGGAACCATCTCCGCACAGAGTTGTAGCCTCTATCCAGAAGAGCAACGCCTAAATATCTCACGACAGGGTGACGAAAGCTTCCACATGCCCCAGCTGGGTCCCTCATTACTAAGGGAGGTCTATCAAAGATCTATCTCCCCATGCAGAGTCAGATATGTCAGCTCTACCAATGATCTCATCCCCAGCTGGGATATCCACAAAGCAGATCAGCCAGAGATTTCTGCAGCAACGGGATCCGAATCCCGGATCGTTATCTTTGCATAATCATAGCATTCGCATCATATTCTCCCACAGAGCGTAGCATTCCGTCTAATACGGAGCATTACCGCAAAAATCCAACATACTGCATAATCATAAGCCATGTTCTGAATCAAACGCTTGTAAATACCAAAATATCTCTCAAATTCCCCACCAGAGAGCCGAAGCATTTCCTTTACACTCACAAATACAGATACATGCTCCTTTTGGCACTCGTCCATGTCATCATTCCCCAGTAAAATTGCCCGAGCAAACAGATGCTTATACATTACAGATACTTCTTGACGCTCGTTTGTGTCATATCCCCAGCAGAAAGCCAAAGCGTCCCCTTTGCACTCACGAGCACATGTTTACGTATGTATATACTATTCCTTGACACCCGTTTGTGTCACCTTCCCCAGCATAGTACCTAAATACTTTGTAAACCAAATACCTATTTATAATACATTCCTCGACACCCGTATGTGTCGTGTTCTCCCCATCAAGTTAAACACTCGTCCGTGTCTCACTCATCACTTTTCACTCATACTGATACTCGTCCGTATTTTGTATATGCCACTAAAGTCCCCTCAGAATCAACACTTGTCCGTGTTCTTTGTTAACCAGTTGATACTCGTCCGTATCATCATCTCTAAACATGCGTCAAGCGTTTGTTTCTATTGATACTCGTCAGTATCATAGTCTTAAGGATGCTCGTCCGCATCTTTAATCTATACACCGTGTCAAACACTTATATTTTCTTGAATATAGACGTTCGTCTGTGTTTACCATTCCCCAGAAGAATTCCCGGAAAAACTTGATAAATTATTACCTTTCTATCTGACATTCGTCCTACGTAATGCTACCTTTCGGCAGCTGTATCCTGCCAGGTGATCGTCCTTCACCTTTCTGATGATCGTCCTTCATCATTCCCAGCAGAGTCTCTATTCATTAGAACCCCTTCCTATCCAACATTCTTCCTATGTCGTGATATTCTTAGCAGCCGTACCCTGCTTGGTGATCGTCCTTCACCTCTTGATGATCGTCCTTCATCATATTCGATGGCCGTCCCCATCGTCGACTCTTTCTATCCGACATTCGTCCTATGTCGTGACGTTTTCGGCAACCGTACCTTGCAAGGTGATCATCCTTCACCAATAGATGATCGTCCCTCATCTTATCCCCAACAGAGCATCCGTCCCCTGCTAGGTGATCGTCCTTCACCTTTGATGACCGTACCTCATCATTTAATTCATTTATTTCTTCCCGATGGTCATTCCCATCAATCATCTTATCCCCAACAGAGCAGCCGTCCCCTGCTAGGTGATCTTCCTTCACCTTTGATGACTGTACCTCATCATCTGTTTCATTTATTTCCTCAACCCGATAGCCGTCCCCATCATTTATCTTTAATCCCCAGAAAGTCTTTTTTCTTTACTTGATGACCGTCCCCATCATAATCTCTTATATCCCCAGCATGTCGGCCGTCCCCGTCATTGCTTCATCCCCAGCAGTCGTCCTCTGCTCGACGGTAATCCTCCGTCGCCCGCACTTTATAATTATACTTTACTTCCTTTTACAATCTATATCCCTTTTCTTCTTCATTCTGTGAGTGCAAATTTTGGACTGTCTTTGGTATTCAACCACAAGTTATCTTGTTTTCCTGTTAAGCCGTCGCTTACATCCTGCACAGCTAACTCATGTTTGAATAGGGGCAGCTGTAAACATCCCAAATTTGCCCTCACCCATTCACACCATGGCTTGTGATCTTTTCATTTGCATAAATTCAATCATAGCATCACATATTGCATTTTTGTTCCACTGCATTGATTCAAAGTCATCTGCATCTAGGGTTTGTGATCTGAGTCATCCCTGAGCCATTTGAGCCACTCCAAAGGTTATCAATCACTTCAAAGGGGTTCATGTATGTTAAATCATCATATTATATCCTCTCAATATCAAAGAAGTCAAAGAATCACAAGAACTTAGAAAGGCATGGAAGCAGAGCTAGGTTTAACTGCACAGATGACCTAGAATTAGGGTTTTGGTTTCAGAGGCCATTACTCCAAAAATTTTGGTCATTCTTGTTTCTATTGGTCTCTATATGTTATGAGGATCATGCATACCAATCTTCATGACGAAATTCAATGGGGAAGGCATCTGATCAAAGGATGACTTCTTGAGCAAGTCAGTGCAAAATCAGGGCTCACCACAAAGAGGGAAAGTTGCAAAACCTCATGCCAAGGCCAAATGTGACTTCAAAGTGGCTTCTCATCACCATACAAACACATTTCAATGCTTAAAATTCAGATTTGTGCCAAGAATTTTTCACTTCCATGCCTTGGATTATAAGTTGCATAAGGCATTTTTTTCATAAAGGCTTCAAAATTGAAACTTTGCAAAAGGAACCTTTCATGCTTGAATTGAACTCTAATTGATATCAAAACATCATAACAACATCACACAACTCACTTTACTACAAATAGCCCAAGAAATTGTAAGATTTCATGCCTTGGTTCACAAGAAACACCAAAGAGGACAAAATGCAAAACTCATGCCATCTTGCTATCCAAGCCATCCAGCTGCATCTTTTTGATCCTAGGGCTCACCACAAACTATTCTAAGGTAAGACACCCCATTGAACCACTTCTGTTCCAGCCCATGCTTGTAGTACACAAACTTTTGACTTTTGCATTTTTGCCCATGCCAATCACACTGTGCCACCAACAACTCTCTGCCCAATCAGAGTCTAATATGTGGACCTCAAGCATCCCAAAGCAAGCCACACACAAGCCTGAAAGCTCCCACAATCCAGCATCCCCAAAAACTGTCAAAAACTCTTTCTCTTCGAAATTCCTCACACTGCCATCAAACCTCAATTCTTTCTTCACCAGTGAACCAGACATCCTCCATAGAACAAAAGTCCACCATTAAAACAGCCTGAAACCCCCTATAGCTCAACTGTGAAATCTGCCACACCAGAGCTCAAACTCACAAATCAGCCACCAACAAAAGATTTTGGGCATTCCATTGATCTCAGGAGGTTCAGAGGGGACACTTTGCACAAAAGAAAGGCCTGAAAAGCTCATATTCACAGTTCATCACCTCAGGTAGCTTCAAACTTCAAACTTTTCAGAGCTTGTTTTTTTTGTTATAAAATGAAAGTATATGTTATGCTGGTCATACTGATATCTTTGGAATTGAAAATGGTGAAAAAATGACTATTCCATGGCTCTCTAAAATTTCACCCGAAAAATTTGTTTGCTTCGATTCCCTCTGTTCTTGCGTTATAAATGATGTTTGAAGGGTGATTTGAATGGGGTTTGGGTAGAGGATCATTTCCATGTGTTCAATTTGAGGTGGGGTGGCCTGTAGCACGATTTAGGGTTTTTGACCCGCCGAAGAAGATGACAGGAGCTTCCCTCCGGTCACCTGAAAGTCATTAAGCCCTAACCCTAATTAGTTTGCCAGATGCGTTTGTAGCCATTGGATGCGGATTAGTTTAATGTTTGAGTTGCCCAAATTAAGTCATTAAACCCTAACCTGTTTTTATTAATTTAATAAATTATAATTAAGTTAATTAAGCCAGAGCCAATCCTGACCCTCAATCTGCGCGCGCAGTCAGACTCCCTTCCCCAAGTTTGAATTTCAGCCTTAGGATGAGATTACTTTCCATTTTAATTAATTTTAATTCATTTTGTTTGTATTTTATTTACACGAATTTTTAAAAATAGCAAAACATGTTAAAAAATTCTGAAATTTTTTGTCAAACATTTCATTAATTTTCAGAACCCAAAAATATATTTTTTTATTTTTTGCATTAAAAATTATTTTTAAATGATTTAAATGTTTATTTTTAATTATTTAATGGAAATTAATTAATTAAAAATGCATTAAAGTATTTAAAAATCACAAAAAAAATTCACATTGCATTTCAAAACATTTAGAAACATTAAAGTTGACAATTTTCATTGGAATTAAAGTTGTTTAAAGGCAATATTTTGGTCCAAACTTAGAAAAATTCATGCTACCTAACCATGAGGAGTTTGATGATGGTTCTTCTTGCATTGCATCCTTCATAGCATGTAGTTTCTAGGGTAAATTTGATTTGAATTTATCTTTCATTTTCAATTTAATATGCATTTTTCCTTTTGAGGTACCTTGAAACCCTAGTTGACTTAGAAAAATCATATCTCTCATTAGGTTAAGACTTAGGTCCCCTCCTTTAGGCAGTGAACTTGTGTAGGGATAGGGTTCCTTTGATCCCATTTTCAATTTTTTGTCATGTCATTTGCTTCTGGTTTTGAATATTTGTGTTGTATGTTGTTCATAAACCCTAATTCTTGCCTTCCTTTGCATCCATCTTTCACTTGCTTGCATACAAGAACTTGCCATGACATTTTGTGCATCAATATGACATATAAGACATCTTAGGACATATTAGAATCATGTTTGGTCATTGCATCATTCATTTGTCATGATATATGTTCATTCCATTTCATAAACTTTCATAAACCTTTATGGTTCAAAGCATGCTCCATATGCATCCATTCTCTTGTATGCTCTCATATGTGCATCTTGTATGACTTTGCACCATCCCTTGACATCAATTGCATCATATGTATGTTTCTGACTTTGACATTTGTTCATCCATATGCATTGTTTCATCTCATTTCTTCTCTTATGCACCTTGTACTAACTTTTCAGGTTAATGGTAAGTTTGTTTGGGAGGTGGATTTGCCTTCACCTCCTACCTCTTCTCACCTCATCATTTTACATTCTTGCAGCATTTTTACTTGTCTTTGAGTGAGCTTGCTCACTTGTGTCTCTCTTCCCTCTTTTTCTCTTCTTATCTCATCTCTTTTCTATCTTGTTCCTCCTTGGTGGCCTTTGAAGATCTCTTAAGCCTCACAAACCCTAGGATCTCCAAGTATGATAACATTTAGGGTTTGATTAGTCCCCCACTTAGCTTTTACCTTTGTGTCATCTTTGAGTCTTCTCTTATCATATCATAATCAAGGACTAAACCCTAAAGGTTTTAAGGCTTTGTGATTAAGCTTATGCCTGCATCCTTCTATTAGGATGGAGTGTATAACTTTAATCCTAAGTGTTAAATCCTTAATGTGTTTAAATCCTCTAATCAATTCACTTAAATAATCACCAAGACATCAAGCTTGTAACTTGGGCCTTGCATTAGGGTTCTAATTCTTCCTTAATTGGTTAAGAAGGACTAACCCTAGTGTTAATGGACAAGTCCCCATCAATTTGTCTTACAAATCATAAAATCTTCTTCCTAATCTTACCATTAACTAAAATCCATTTTCATAAAGGCTTTTTTTTGTCATGAGGTTAATCCCTAATCATGGATTAAGTTGAGGAGCCTTCCTCAGCTTAAATGTTCTCATCTATTATCCTTCTATTAGGATGGTGTAATGGGTCCATTAAATCCTTGATTATGGCTTAAGCTCATTACTTAACACAAAACAAAAATCCAAAAACATCTAAATAAATGAAAGTAGGGTAATGATCTTAATCCTACATCATGGTGATTAAGTGTGAGGTGCTTACTTCATACTTAAGGTATTCTCATTACCCCTAATCAGAGGGAGGATGTGATGAGTTTACTAACCTTTGGTTTAGGCTTAAGCTCGTTAACTTATGACAAACACAAAAAAAAGCAATAAAAGATTGAAAACACAAAAACAAACAATAATCGTCTCCTCCGGGATTCTTTTCTCATCTCATTCACTCACAAACGAGAACTTGCTTCTTCCGTCTAGTGCAAGACAGTAAGCACCTGAGCCAGACAGGTCATACACTTGAGCATGGACAAGTAAGCAGTTCCCAGGTCAATTTATCTTTCAGTATCTTCGAGTCGAACTACGGTGTTCTCACTTCCTCATTGCACGAGAGGATACGTAGGCATAACTTAACAGTTATCGAACAAAAGTCTCTGTATATTCCCCCCTCTTTCAGCTTTATTCTTTTAGCCTCATTATCTTGGGCATTTCATTCTTATTCTTACACTGACACTTCTTTTATACACTTCACTTTTCTTTTAACACTGACACTTGCATTCTTTTCCAGCTTTGATACACAGATTCCACTGACACTCCCCCTTTAAAACACAAATCATCTAAGCGTGGATCCCGTCAAGTACGGCGGACAATCTGGGTGCTAATACCTTCCCAGGTTGTAACCAACCCCCTTTTTCAGTTTCTCTGGTTCGCGACCGTCTTATCCATATCTTTCCTTAGGTTTATGCAGCATTACCTTTCCTCCGGGATAAAAATGCCTAGCTGGCGACTCTTGTCTTCTGAGTTCACCCTTGTGTGTTCTCTCTCTTTTCGCCGACCGTTCGCGTCTGTATCCCTTCTGACCAGGTGTCATTTGGTGGGAGAGACAGGCTATTCTTGGCAAGTGCAACAACATAGCCTCAACTCAGTATCTTGACTGGTCTCGTGATAGGGGACAGATCACCCGTATGCCATTCACCTTAGAGGATGTACCTGAACCATCAGTAGTGGAGCCTGCAGCTACTGTCAGTTTAGAGGAGTTTGAGAAATTGAAGGAAAGGAATACTCATCTCTCTGAAGCTTTGAAGAAGACCCTCTGGGAGAGGAATGATAGTCGTCTGGATAATGAAAGGTTAGAGAAGCTCCGAATTGATCACTTGACCAAGAATGAGAAGACAGATGACTACATCAGAAAGGCTAGAGCAGGAGAGTTAGTGTTGAAGAATGCTTGCAAGGAAGCTAAGACTCAGAAGGACAGAGCTGAGCATTACTTAGAGGAGAGTCAGGCTAGGTGGATCAAGATCACTGAGGCTCGTGCACAGGAGAATCAGAGAACCCAGGATAGTATAGAGCAGCTGGAGGCTAGTGAGAAGAAGAATCAGGAGGCCTTGTTAGCTGCACAGAAGGAGATCTCCGAGTTAAAGCTCCGGGCGGGGTTGAAGAGATCAAAGGACTAGGATAAGCACAAGAAGTTAACCAGTGCCATCACCACCAGGAACCTTCTTATCAGGACCATCACAGAGTACCCAGTTGGCCCAGTGATTGAGGCTCTCCTGAAAGAAGTCAGAGAGGATGATTATGGATTGGATGTTTGACTCTTTTTTTTGTACTTCATTTTGATTGTATTTCTGTTGTTGTTGTATTTTGACCCACCATGGGGACTTTGTTGTAATCAAACTATGTATCTTCACATTTTTGTAATATATGGTTTGTATTATTTCATGGGCTTTATCTCTCTGCAACATCATCATTTCCTCGAGGTCTGGAAGGTCAAAACCAAAAACCAAGCCGGATACCCTTCGAAGACAAATAGGCATCCTGCATTGCATACTAACATCATTTCTTTGTTATTTAGGTTTTTGTTTTTGTTGTTTATCACTTTGTTGTGATTTCAGGAAACATTTCTCATAGAAGAGTGTTCCCCGTCAATAGAGTGCACCGGTATCCGACGAGAAACAACCTTCCGGGATTACAAATGGATCAGGTTCAACAGGATTTGACTGATGTGAGGACCCAAATGGCCAATGAAAGGACTGAGATGAGGGCCCAAATGAATCAATTTATGGCAGTGATGACTGGTTTGGCTCAGAGCCAGGAGAGACTGAGAGAGTTAATCGAGCAGCAAACTCCCGAGGAAAACCACCCAGGTACAGGGGGTACCAGCAAAAACGATCACGTACAACCTCGTACTGATCCCCAAGAGTTTGGACCTCATCTGAACCCAGAAATCAATGCTATAAGAAACACCCAAGGTAACACTGGAGGGAGGGCCTTGCTGGAGGACCCTCAGGAAGAGCAATTTACTGTGGTCGGGGCTGGAGACGAAGTCTACGATCGTCGGTTGGACGAAATAGCAGAAAAGCTAAGGTCTCTTGAATCCCAAAAATCTCTGGGTTTTGATGTCATGGATATGGGATTAGTGGAGGGGGTTAGAATTCCTCACAAGTTCAAACCTCCCTGTTTTGAAAGATACAATGGCACATCCTTCCCACGTACCCATCTTCAGTCTTTCCTGGGGAGATTGAAAGCCTACACCATGGATGAAAAACTGTGGATGTTTTATTTTGAGGATAGCTTGACAGGGGCATCCCGGGAATGGTACTCTCATTTGACCAGGGCCACAGTAAGGAATTGGAATGACTTGGCCGAAGCTTTCATTCATCAATATCAATATAATCTGGACATGGCTCCAAACAAAACCCTTCTGATGGGAATGTCACAGTCTTCCCGGGAAAGCTTTAGAGAGTACGCCCAAAGATGGAGGCAATTAGCTATTGTCGTTCAACCCCCGATGTCAGAAAGGGAAATGGCAGATATGTTCATGAACACCCTCCAGGGGACTTATATTGACAGGTTGGCTGCATTTTCTTCCACCATCTTTACAGACGTGGTTATAGCTGGGGAAAGAATTGAGAGCTTATTGAAAATGGGAAAGATTTCTGACAACGGCGCCAGCTCAAGCAGTGCAAGGAAGCCATATGCAGGGCCCCGCAGATCCGGTGAAACAAATTTTGTACATGTGGGAAGTGGGAGACCCCAATATCTGCCAAGATTAGTTGCCGCCGTCACTATTCCTACTCCACCTCCTCAATACACTCAACAACCACATCACTTTCCTCAACAGCCATAGTTTCCTCAACAAAGATCCTACAACAATAACAACAACCAACAACAGCGCCCTTTCCAGCAACGACCATCTCAGATCAACAGGGTGATTGACCCTATACCAATGCCATATGCCACATTGTTGCCACAACTCCTAAAGCTTAATCTTGTCGAGCTAAGGACTTTGGCTCCACCAGATTCTCAGAACCTTCCGAGAAATTACGACGTCAATGCCAGGTGTGCTTTTCATTCTAATGCACCTGATCACTCCACAGAAAAATGCAGGGCTCTGCACATGAAGGTCCAGGATCTGGTAGATTCAAAAGCCCTGAACTTTGCACCACCTCCTAATGTCACGAAGAATCATATGCCTAACCATGGTGGTCCAAGGATAAATGCAATAGAGGATATCTTGCAAGGTTTCCGTGAATGGGTGTGAAATCTTGAGGAATGGCATCAATGGCTTGATCAAAGAGGGTATCCTGCAAATAACAACAACCGCGTCTACAACACCAGCAACTTCTTTTTCAACAGTAAGTATTTCTCCTACAACTGCAAAGACAATAGTTCCTACAAACTCGTCTACAAAATCAGCAACCACCTCTTCCATCACTTCAGCAAACAATAGTTCCATTGCATCTACTTCTACAACTACAGCAAACACCAACAACGACGTCTCCACAGTCACTATCTATTATGACCCTACAACGGTCCCTGTTTCCAACAATTATCAAAAACAATCTCAACAACAATTTCATCAACAACCAAGCTTCAATCAATCACCACCAACATCAACCAGAAGTCCTATTACCATCTTTTATGATCCACAGACAATAATAATTCCTACCTCTGCTACAGTAAGTCTAGTCACCATCACGGTGTCGGGGCCTATTCCATATGATAAAGACAATGATGTACCATGGCACTATGGTTCAGACCTTTACTACAATGGAGAAAGAGTCCTTCTTGATTCTTCGGTTCACACTCCACAAGTAGATAATGTCGGGGGAGACGGAAGATTCACCCGAAGCGGACGCCTCTTCGCATCACAAGTTCCGAGAACCAATACTGAGGTAGAGGCTGCTTCCAAAGCCAAGGGGAAAAGTGTGGCACCCGAAGAACCTGCACCAAAAGAGACTCATAAATCATCCTTTGATCAGGATGTGGATGAATTTATGAGGATAATCAAAAGAAGTGACTACAAGGTTGTGGATCAGCTCCACCAGACTCCTTCCAAGATCTCAATCTTATCCCTTCCATTGTGTTCCGAAGCTCATCGGGATACACTACTTAAAGTCTTGCACGCTGCCTACGTGTCGGAGGAGATCATAGTCAATCAGCTTGAGACAGTAGTGTCCAATGTTAATCCTAGCCATGGGCTAGGTTTCACCAATGTTGACTTGACAACGGAAGGACGTCACCACAACAAAGCTTTACACATCACTTTGGAGTGTAAAGGGGTTGTGCTCTCGCATGTTCTTGTTGACACTGGGTCTTCACTCAATGTCTTGCCAAAGAAAGCCCTTGTTAGGCTCAAATATGATGGTATTGCTCTCCGATCAAGCAATCTAGTGGTCAGGGCTTTTGATGGCTCCAAGAGGTCTGTTCTTGGGGAGGTGGAGCTGCCTATGATAATCGGTCCGCAGGTCTTTCAGACTACTTTCTATGTGATGGACATTCATCCGGCCTACATCTGTTTGTTGGGTCGACCATGGATTCACACCGCTGGCGCAGTTACGTCGACCCTTCACCAGAAATTGAAATATGAGTGGGAAGGACAGATTATCACCATCTGTGGTGAAGAGGATATCTTTGTTAGCCATATGGCTACATACAAATACATTGAGATGGATGGTGAAATCCATGAAACTATGAGCCAAGGGTTCGAAGCACTGAACGTCAATGAGGCGACGACTGAAGTATTTGCTGCATGCCAGGAGGATAAGATGGGTACTTTAATTGTCTCTTATTAGCAAGCCCGAAAGGTTGTTGAAGATGGAAATGCCCAAGGCTGGGGAAAGTTGTTACCAGTGGAGAAGAAGGAGGACATATTCGGTTTGGGTTACAAACCATTCCGACAAGTTCAAGCAGAGGCTGCTAAGGAGCCCAAGTTCATAAGTGGGGGGATGTTAACCCCAGATGTTGTCAATAACATGGAAGACGAGGCAGAAAGCGACCTCAGCCTGGAGAGTTGGATTCGTCCAAGGACCCCGGGTCACCAAGTCCTTAACTGGTATTCCCAGGAAATTATATGGGTTACTCCTGCAGAGTAATTATTATTTCCTGCTTTTTTAAGCATGCATCAAGTCCTGCATCTTGCCCAAGGTGTCAGGACTCATTTTGTAATAGGGCCATATTTGTAATTTTGTGCAAATGAAATATCAATGAATATCGGATATCTTTTGTAAACAATTCTCTCTTTCGCTCACTATCTTTTCGTTTTTTCACTTTTGTACAAAACAATAAAATGACAATGTTTTCAAAATAATAACTTCATTTTACACTTTTTAAACAAGATTAAAATTGATCACTAAAACGAACAAATCTCAACCCTTGCAGAGATTATCCTCCATATTGCACCGACAACAACATTGATATGACCTTGTATGACTTCAACAATCCAATTAATCAAGTCGATGAAGGGGTTGAAGAAGACTATGAGTTACCTGAAGAGTTAGCCACGTTGTTGAGGCAAGAAGAGAAAGTGATCACTCCTCATCAGGAGGAGGTTAAAACTATTAATCTTGGTACCGAAGAGGATTTGAAATAAGTGAAGATTGGGGCCAGTCTGCAAGCCTCAGTAAAAGAACAACTTATCAACATGCTTTGAGAATACGTCGACGTATTTGCTTGGTCCTATTAAGACATGCCAGGTCTAGATACAAATATTGTTATGCACAGGTTGCCATTAAAAAACGATTGGCCTCCAGTGAAGCAAAAGCTATGCCATACTCGCCCAGATATGGACATGAAGATTAAGGAAGAAGTACAAAAACAGTGGGACGCCGGTTTCCTTGCTGTAACTAGTTACCCGCTGTGGGTTGCTAACATTGTACCTGTGCCTAAGAAGGATGGAAAAGTATGTATGTGTGTGTATTACCGGGACCTAAACAGAGCCATCCCGAAGGATGATTTCCCATTACCTCATATTGATGTATTGGTCGACAACACAGCTCAGTTCTCGGTATTTTCTTTCATGGATGGATTTTCTGGGTATAATCAGATCAAGATGTCACCCGAAGACATGGAGAAAACAACCTTCATTAAACCTTGGGGAACATTTTGTTAAAAGGTAATGCCTTTTGGACTGAAGAACCCTGGTGCCACTTATCAACGGGCTATGGTAACGTTATTCCACGATATAATCCACAAAGAAATTGAATGCTACGTGGATGACATGATTTCCAAGTCCCTCACTGAAGAAGATCATCTGGTAAATCTGCTGAAGTTGTTCAAGCGTCTGAGAAAGTATCAGCTAAAACTAAACGCCAACAAATGCACATTCGGGGTACGTTATGGTAAGTTGCTGGGATTTATCGTAAGTGAGAAGGGAATTGAGGTTAATCCCGACAAAGTCAAAGCCATTCAGGAGATGCCTGCACCTAGGACTGAAAAAGAGGTTCGGGGGTTCTTAGGTAGATTGAACTACATATCAAGGTTCATATCTCATCTCACTGCAACTTGTGAGCCCCTATTCAAATTGTTAAGAAAGGAACAAACATTTAGGTGGAACGAAGATTGTCAGAAGGCTTTTGACAAGATCAAAGAGTACCTACAAAAACCTCCAATTCTACTGCCTCAAATTGAAGGAAGACCTCTGATAATGTACCTGAAAGTATTAGAAGGGTCGATGGGGTGTGTGTTGGGCTAGCATGATGAGTCTGGTCGAAAAAAGTATGCAATATACTACCTAAGCAAAAAGTTTATCGACTATGAACAACGTTATTCACTGCTCGAGAAAACATGTTGTGCTTTAGCGTGGGCTGCTCTCCGACTAAGACAGTATATGTTGACTCACACTACCTTGTTGATTTCAAAAATGGACCCCGTAAAGTACATATTTTAGAAGCCAGCACTTACCGGAAGGGTTGCAAGATGGAAAATGATTCTGACAGAGTATGACATTCAGTACACATCTCAAAAGGCCATCAAAGGCAGTGTACTGTCTGATTATCTGGCCGAGCAACCCATTGATGATTACCAACCCATGAGATTTGACTTCCCTAATGAAGAATGGACAATGATGTTTGATGGGGCTTTCAATATGAATGGGCAATTCTGAGTTTTATGTCATGTATGATGTTTGTGTAATGCTTAGACATCAATTAGAAGTCACAAATTGCCTTGGTACAAGAATTTGCAAGTTTCCCTCTTTGGCACATAAGTGAATTTTTGTGATTTTTCCCAACTTTGACAAGCCATAACTTGAGTTCTAGGATGAATTAGATCAAGTTCTTGTACTTTTTGAAAATGGGAGGATCCAATCTACAACTTTCATGACCAAGAATTTTTCATTTGAAGCATTTTTGAATCAAAAAGAGGAGGTTGAAAAACTTTCCCAAAATGGCAAGTTTGCATTACAAGTCACTTTCCCCAAAATGGCAACTTTGCAAATGGCTTGAAATTCTTCAATTTTGTGAACTTCTAACTTTTTCTAAGATCAAATAAAGATCATATACATCCAAAATGATGGAGAAAACCCTTTGGTTGGATGAATGGGGGCCTCAGATGCCCTGATTTTGTACTGACTTGCTCAAGAAGTCATCTTTTGATCAGATGCCTTCCCCATTGAATTTCTTCATGAAAATTAGTATGCATGATCCTCATATCATATAGAGACCAATAGAAACAAGAATGACCAAAAAAATTGGAGTTATGGCCTCTGAAACCAAAACCCTAATTCTAGGTCATCTGTGCAGTTAAGCTTGGCTCTGCTTCCATGCCTTTCTCAATTCTTGTGATTCTTTGACTTCCTTGACCTTGGGAAGATACAATATGGTGCTTGAACATATATGGACCCTCTTTTGATGATTGGAGACCTTTGGAGTGGCTCAGATAGCTTAGGGATTGCTCAAATCACAAACCCTAGATGCAGATGACTTTGAACCAATGCAGTGAAGCAAAAATGCAATATGAGATGATATGATTGAACTTATGAAAATGAAAAGAATCACAAGCCTTGGTGCAATGAGTGAGGGAAAATTTGGGGTGTTTACAGCTGCCCCTATTCAAACATGAGTTAGCTGTGTAGGATGTAAGCAACGGCTTAACAGGAAAACAAGATAACTTGTGGTTGAATACCAAAGAAAGTCCAAAATTTGCACTCACTGAATGAAGAAGAAAAGGGATATAGATTGTAAATGGAAGTAAAGTGTGATTATAAAGTGCGAGTGACTGAGGACGGCCGTCGGGCAGGGTACGACTGCTGGGGATAAAGCAATGACGGGACGACCGACATGCTGGGGAAATAAAGGGATCATGATGGGGATGGCCATCAGGCAAAGACATAAGACTCCCTGGGGATTAAAGGTAAAGGCAATGATGGGGAAGACCATCAGGTTTGAAATGAATGATGAGGGACGATCATCAAAGGTGAAGGACGATCACCTAGCAGGGGACGGCTGCTCTGTTGGGGATAAGATGAGGGACGATCACCTTGCAAAGTACGGTTTCCGAAAGTACCATGACATAGGGCGAATGTCAGATAACAAAATCAACGATGGGGATGACCATCGGATAAAATCATGAAGGACGATCATCAATAGGTGAAGGAAGATCACCTAGAAGGGGACGACTGCTAAAATATCACAACATAGGACGAATGCCGGATAGAAAAGATCAACGATGGGGACGACCATCGGATAAAATGATGAAGGACGATCATCAAAAGGTGAAGGACGATCACCTAGCAGGGAACGACTGCTCAAATATCACGACATAGGATGAATGTCGGATAGAAAAGGGGTCTAATAATGGCGACTCCACTGGGGGATGATGAAGGACGATCATCAAAAGGTGAAGGACGATCACCTGGCAGGGTACGGCTGCCGGAAGCATCATGACATAGGACGAATGTTAGGTAGAAAATAAATTTTTGCTGGAGAATCCTCTGGGGAATGGTAGACACATACGAGTGTGTAATTGTAAGAAAGAAAGGGTATAAGTGTTTGACGTTGTGTATGGATTAAAAATGCGGACGAGCATCCTTAAGACTATGATACAGATGAGTATCAATAGAAACAAACGCTGACGCATGTTCAGAGATGGTGATACGGACGAGTATCCACTGGTTTAATCAAAGAATACGAACGAGTGTCGACTCTGAGGGGAAAAGGTGTGTATGCAAGATGCGGACGAGTATCTGTTATGAGTGAAAAGTGTGAGACACAGGCGAGTGTTCCACTTGTTGGGGGAATATGATACAGACGAGTATCGTAAGAGAAAGTGTATAAATTATGAACTTATAAATGTGAGATATACTCTGACAATCTGCGGGTATTGGATGACACGGACGAGTGTCAAAAGAAATGTGTTATAAGCAAGGTTTTAGGAAACTGTGCTGGGGATATGACACAGACAAGTGTCAAGAAGTGTATAGATATGTTCTGGAGACTTTATTGGGGAAAATGACACGGGCGAGTGTCGAGTGAGTATATATACTTTGTGTTAGAGTGCAAAGGGGACGCTTTGGCTTTTTGTCGGGGAATTTGAGAGGTATTTTGTATATTGTTGATGGAATGTTGGTATATACGGATGTTTGATTCAAAACATGGCTTATGACTATGCAATATGTTTGATTTTTGCCATAATGCTCCGTATTAGACGGAATGCTACGCTCTGGGGGAAAATATGATGCGAATGCTATGATTGTGCAAAAGATACCGATCCGGGATTCGGATCCCATTGCAGTGAAGATCCCTGACTGATCTGCTTGAAGTGATATCCCAGCTGGGAATGAGACCATTGGTAGATCTGATATATATGACTCTGCTTTGGGAAATAGGTCACCGGTAGACCTATCTTGGTAATGAGGGGCCCAGCTGGGGTCTATGGAAGCTTTTGTCACTTTGTTGTGCGGTCTTCAGACATTGCTCTTCTAGATAGAGGCTGAAACTTTGCAGGGAGATGGCTCCCTGCCTAGCACTTGGCCGGGGAGGAATGATCACTGAATGATCTTCCTAAAGTCCTGTAGGGATTCTGCTGAGGATGATGATTTTGACAATTCAGCTGGGGAGGATGAGCATCTGCAATCCTGTTATGACAAAAACGCACAAGTACCCCGAGGTATCCTTTATCGGATTCCATCATAGGAGTTTAGACACTCCCGGGAGCAAATATATTTCCTGTAGGCATGTAATTTTTAGAAAATACGCATCTGCATTTATGCGATCATTATATTAAGGACATCGGACATTTTTGCAAACGAAAATAAAATGTACGAGACGAAACGTGACTGAAAATCTGGTTTTATTAATTTGGGATTCCCTGAATTGGCAAGTATAGTCAAAGAAACAAATCCCCTGAAATGAGGAGATTGTTACAAATTGAGAAACAAAAAGATGCTGGCAATGTTGATGACGCTTTAGCGCTTCCCCTTTTGCTATGACTTGTATGACATTGACGTTCTTCTCATCTTGTCTTTGAAGAAGGTTGGTTCTGACCGATGCTTGAACCTTTTGAAGCTTGCCATGTTGTAAGTGATACAAACAAATTCAGAATGCAGTTGTTCGCTTATTCCCTTATTTTGCGTGGATCGCCCTTTCAGGTTTTCAATCCACCGGGATACCCATTTTTGCCTGAGCTGTCCAATGTGGCTTTTCAACTCAGCGGGTGTACACATTTTATTTATTTATTTTCCCTTATTTTTGCCCGAGTCTTTTATTTTGTTTTTGACTCTCCGGGATGCCCTATTTTTTCCTGGACTTACATTCTGTTTTTATGTCCAGCGGGTCATTTTATGCGAAGTATTTTTTAACTGCATCTGAATTCACAGGGGACAGGAAGTCTTCGCCATCCATAGTACTGAACATCAGTGCTCCACCAGAGAAAACTTTATTTACTATGAACGGACCATCATAGTTCGGAGTCCACTTTCCCCTGTGGTCTGTATGAGGAGGAAGGAGTCTTTTCAGCACAAGATCTCCTACTTGGTATTCTCGAAGCCTGACTTTCTAATCGAAGGCTTTCTTCATTCTTTTT
This sequence comes from Lathyrus aphaca, assembly GCA_963966055.1. NCBI lineage: Eukaryota > Viridiplantae > Streptophyta > Magnoliopsida > Fabales > Fabaceae > Lathyrus > Lathyrus aphaca. Next base: position 377,988,404 of record OZ014519.1, on the reverse strand, counting down.
TGATACAACTGCCCATGACAAATTGCAGCCAATCTCTTTTCTTCGATCGGACTCAGTTGTTCGTATCGGGATCGGACCCACTCTGCTTCATTTGGCTTGACATCCATTAGTACCCGTAAGGAGGGTAATTCAACTTCAACAGGCAGGACCGCCTCCATACCATACACAAGCTGATACGGTGTTGCCCCAGTGGATGTTCTGATTGACGTACGGTACCCATGCAAGTCAAATGGTAGCATTTCATGCCAGTCTTTATAGGTGACCACCATCTTCTGCCCAATCTTCTTGATATTCTTGTTAGCTACTTCCACATTGACATTCATCTTTGGCCTGTAAGGAGAAGAGTTATGGTGTTGGATCTTGAAGTCCCGGCACAATTATGCCATCATTTTATTATTTAAGTTGGAACCATTATCAGTAATGATTCGTTCGGGCACTCCATACCGACAGATGATGTCACTCTTCAGGAATCGGGCTACCACTTGCCTGGTGACATTTGCGTACGAAGCTGCCTCAACCCATTTGGTGAAATAATCAATGGCTACCAGGATGAATCTGTGGCCATTTGAAGCAGTCGGTTCAATCTTGCCAATCATATCAATGCCCCACATGGCAAAGGGCCAGGGTGAAGACATCACATTCAGGGGATTTGGAGGCACATGCACTTTATCCGCATAGATCTGGCATTTATGGCATTTCCTGGCATAAGCACAACAGTCGGCATCCATTGTGATCCAGTAATAGCCTGATCTTAGCAATTTTTAGCCATGGCATGCCCTCCCGCATGGGTACCAAAAGATCCTTCATGCACCTCGTGCATCAATAATTCTGCCTCTGCCTTATCCACACATCTGAGAAGTACCATATCAAAGTTTCTCTTGTACAGGGAGCCATCAGCATTCAAGAAGAAACTACCAGCTAACCTTCTCAATGTCTTCTTATCATTGGAAGATGCCCCAGGTGGGTATGTTTGATCCTCCAAGAAGCATTTGATGTCATAAAACCAAGGCTTATCATCCTTAGCAATGTCTACTGAGAATACGTATGCTGGTCTGTCAAGTCTGGATACTGAAATCTGAGGCACAAAGTTGGCAGTTTGGACTTTGATCATGGATGAAATGGTAGCTAAAGCGTCCGCGAACTGATTTTCATCCTGAGGGATATACTCAAGCTTGCTCGTAGTGAATAAAGTAAGCAACCTCCTTGTATAATCCCGAAAAGGTATCAGATGATCTTGGTGGGTGTACCATTTGCCGTTGGTTTGATTAATTACCAGAGCTGAATCTCCGAACACAGTCAACGTCTTGATCCTGAGGTCAATGGCTTCCTCAAGACCCATAATACAAGCTTCGTATTCGACTTCGTTGTTAGTGCAGTTAAAGGTGAGTTTTGCCGAGAAAGGCATGTGAACTACCTTAGGTGTAATGACTACTGCACCAACACCACGACCATTCATATTAACAGCTCCATCAAACATCATAGTCCATTCTTCTTCCGGGTCAGGCCCTTCAGTGTGAATAGGCTCTTCATGATCTTTTGCTTTTATGAACATGATGTCTTCATCGAGGAAGTCAAATCTCATAGGCTGGTAATCATCAATGGGTTGCTCAGCGAGATAATCATACAATACACTACCTTTGATGGCCTTTTGAGATGTGTACTGAATGTCATACTCTGTGAGGATCATTTGCCATCTTGCAACCCGTCCGGTTAGTGCGGGCTTCTAAAAAATGTACTTAACTGGATCCATCTTGGATATCAATAAGGTGGTGTGGGTCAACATATACTGTCTCAGCCGGCGAGCAGCCCATGCTAAAGCACAACAAGTTTTCTTGAGCAGTGAATAACGTTGTTCACAGTCGTTAAACTTTTTGCTCAGGTAGTAAATTGCATACTCTTTTCGACCAGACTCGTCATGCTGGCCCATCACACACCCCATTGACTCTTCTAATACTGTCAAGTACATGATTAGAGGTCTTCCTTCAACTGGAGGCATAAGGATATGAGGCTCTTGTAAGTATTCCTTGACTTTGTCAAAAGCCCTCTGACAATCTTCGTTCCACCTTACCGTTTGTTCTTTTCTCAACAACTTGAACAAGGGTTCACAGGTTGCATTAAGGTGAGATATGAACCGCGAAATGTAGTTCAACCTACCTAAGAACCCCCGAACTTCTTTTTCAGTCTTCGGTGCAGGCATTTCTTGAATGGCTTTGACTTTATCAGGGTCAACTTCAATCCCTTTCTCACTTACGATAAATCCTAGCAGATTACTGGATCGCACCCCGAACGTGCATTTGTTGGGGTTTAGCTTCAATTGGTACTTCCTCAGACGTTTGAATAACTTCAACAGATTCTTCAGGTGGTCTTCTTCTGTAAGGGACTTGGCAATCATGTCATCCACATAACATTCAATTTCTTTGTGGATCATGTCATGGAATAATGTTACCATAGCCCATTGATAAGTGGCACCCGCATTCTTCAATCCGAATGGCATCACCTTATAACAGAATGTTCCCTAGGGTGTGATGAAATTTGTCTTCTCCATGTCTTCAGGTGACATTTTGATCTGATTGTATCCTAAAAATCCATCCATGAAGGAGAACACCGAGAACTGAGCCGTATTGTCGACCAATACATCAATGTGAGGTAAAGGGAAGTCATCTTTCGGGCTGGCTCTGTTCAGATCCCGGTAATCCACACACATTCTCACCTTGCCATATTTCTTAGGCACAGGTACAATATTAGCAACCCACGGCGGATATCTAGTCACAGCAAGGAAACCGGCGTCCCACTGCTTTTGTACCTCTTCTTTTATCTTCATTGCCATGTCTGGGCGAGTGCGGCGCAACTTCTGTTTTACTGGAGGGAAGTCTTCTCTCAGAGGCAGCTTGTGCATGACAATGTCGGTATCCAATCCTGGCATATCCTGATAAGACCAAGCAAAAACATCCACATATTCCCGAAGCATATCAATCAGCTGCTTTTTAACTGAATCTTGCAGGCAGGCCCCGATCTTAACTTCTTTCAAGTCTTATTCTGTACCCAGATTAACTGTCTCAATCTCCTCCTGATGAGGAGTGATAACCTTCTCCTCTTGTCTCAACAACCTGGCTAGCTCTTCAGGTAGCTCATAATCTTCTTCAACCCCTTCATCGACTTGATTAATCGGATTGTCAAAGTCATACGAAGTCATAGCAGTATTGTTGTCGGTGTGGTCTGGAGGGCACTTTCTGCAAGGGTTTAGATTTGTTCATTTTAGTGATCAGTTTTATCTTATTTAGAAAAAGTGGAAATGAAGTTATTTATTTTGAAAAACATTGCCATTTTAGTTTTTTACAAAGAATGAAAAATGAAAAACAGTGAGCGGAAAAGAAAAGACTCATTTGTAAAAGATGTCCTGATATTCATTAATTGATCTTTGCACAAAATACAAGATGACCCGATTACAAAATGAGTCCTGGCATCTTGGGCAAGATGCAGGACATGATGCAATGTTCAAAATACAGGAAATAATAATTACTCTGCAGGAGTAACCCTTATAATTTCCTGGGAAGACCAGTTTGAGACATGGCTCCCCGGGGTCTTTGGACGTATCCAGCTTTCCAGGTTGCGCTCGTCTTCTGAATCATCTTCCAAATTGTTCACAGCATCCGGGGTGAGCATCCCCCCGCTGACAAACTTGGGCTCCTTTGCAGCCTCTGTTTGATCTTGTCGAGTTGGTTTGTAAGCCAACCCGAATCGGTCCTCTTTCTTCTCCACGGGCAGCAACTTGCCCCAGTCTTGGGCGGTACCTTCCTCAACAACCTTCCGGGCTTGCTGATATGATGTGATGGAGGTCCCAAGCACAGTAGATGTTTCATTAATATTCAAGGCCTCAAACCCTTGACTCATGGTTTCATGGATCTCCCCATCCATTTCAATGTATTTGAAAGTAGCCAGCTGGCTAACGAAGATATCCTCTTCACCACAAATGGTAATGACTTGGCCCTCCCACTCAAATTTTAACTTCTTGTGAAGGGTTGACGTCACGGCGCCAGCGGCATGTATCCATGGTCTACCCAATAGACAGTTGTAGGCAGACTATATATCCATCACAAAGAAGGTCGTTTTGAAAACCTGTGGGCCAATCATTATTGGTAATTCTATCTCTCCCAGTACTGATCTTTTAGAACCGTCAAAGGCTCTCACTACCAAGTTACTTGGGCGTAGTGCCAATCCATCATACTCCAGCTTCACAAGGGCTTTCTTGGGCAGGACATTGAGGGATGACCCCGTGTCCACCAGTACGTGAGAAAGAACTGCACCCTTACACTCCAAGGTAATATGCAAAGCCTTGTTGTGATTGCGACCTTCCGTTGTCAGATCAGTGTTGGTAAATCCTAGCCCATGACTAGCGTTGACATTTCCAACCACAGCCTCTAACTGATTGACGGTAATCTCCTCCGGCACATAAGCTGCGTGCAGGACTTTCAATAGTGCGTTTCGATGAGCCTCGGAGCACATTAGCAACGATAGTATGGAGATTTTGGAAGGTGTTTGGTGAAGCTGGTATACCACCTTGTAATCACTTTTCTTTATGATTCTCATGAATTCATCAACTTCCTGATCAAAAGGAGTCTTCAAAGCTTCTCTAGCAACCGGTTCTTCTTGCACCATGCTCTTCCCTTTTGCCTTAGCAGCAACTTCTGCTTCAGCAACGGGTCTTGGAATTTGTGAGGCAAAGAGACGTCCGCTTCTAGTGAAGCCTCCGCCTCCCCCACATTGTCTATCTGAGGTGAAGAAGTTGATGATTCTAAAGTGATTTTCTCCACCTCGCAGTACAGATCTGAGCCATAATGCCAAGGGATGGCATTATTGCTTTCGTAAGGAACTGGCCCAGGCACTGTGATAGTGACTGGACAGATATCATCTGTAGAAGGGACCACAATGGTGTGTGGATCATAGTATATGGTAACTGGTGCTCTGACAGGAGTGGCATTTTGTGAGTTGTTGGCAGGAACATTTGCAGAATCATAGTATATTGTAATCGTTGAGACGTTTTCATCAATTGTTGCTGATGTTGTAGAAGACACTATTGACTGGATGGGTGTTGAAGTTGTAGCAGGGATGGTGACTGAACTTGTATCCATTGAAGTGATTGATTGAGCAGTTGTTGGAGTTGTAGTAGAATCCGTTGGAACAATGGTTGCTGACGTTGTAGGAGTATCTGTGATTGTTGGTGAAGGAATTGTTGGAGTTGTAGGTGCTATTGTTGTAATCTGAAGGATACCGTCCTTAATAAGGCCATTTATGCCGTTTCTCAGCCTTTCACACCCATTTAATGCAATATTGCAATACCCACAGCCGAGCTCACACCCGGGGAACACTTGGCATTCTAAAAGCTGAGCTTTAATTTCAACCAAAGGTGTTCGAATTTGTGCAATACTGGTGATTAAGGTGGATAGTTTGCCTTCCTCAATAGCATTAATCCTAGGCCCGTTGTGACTAGGCATTGGATTCCTTGTGACATTCGGAGGAGGTGCAAAGTTTAGAGCTTTTGAGTCCACCAGGTCTTGGACTTTCATCTGCAAGGCCCTGCACTTTTCAGTATTATGCCCCGATGCGTTTGAGTGGAATGCACACCTGGCATTGGCATCGTAGTTTTTTGGCAAATTAAGAGGATCTGGAGGTGCCAATGTTCTTAACTTAACTAGGTTGAGCTTCAGGAGTTGTGGCAAGAGTGCAACATAGGACATTGGGATTGGGTCAATTACCCTGTTTGCTTGTGATGGCCATTGCTGGAAAGGACGCTGTTGTTGGTTGTTGTTGTTGTTGTTGTACGACCTTTGTTGCGGATAATGAACTTGTTGTTGATACTATGGTTGTTGTTGTTGAGGATATGCTGATTGTTGAGGAATCGGAGCTGGAATGGTAATTGCTGCTACTGACGGGTGAGTATACTGAGGCCTGCTCCTGCTTGCATGAATGGAATTTGTCTCACCAGCCCATCGGGGTCCCACAAAAGGCTTTTTGGGATTGCTAGATGAACTTGCACCACTGTCGGAAATTTTGCCCATCTTTAAGAGGCTTTCAATCCTCTCACCAGCTATGACCACATCAGCAAAACTGGTAGAGGAGAAGGCAGCCAACCTATCAATATAGGTCCCTTGCAATGTATTCATGAACATGTCATCCATTTCCCTCTCTGAAATGGGTGGTTGGACAGCAGCAGCAAGCTGTCTCCACCTTTGGGCATATTCTCTGAAGATCTCTCTAGAAGATTGTGACATGCCCATTAGAAGAGTTCTATTGGGAGCCATGTCCAGGTTGTACTGATATTGTCTGATGAAAGCTTCAACTAAGTCCTTCCAGCATCTAATGGTAGCTCTGGTCAAGTGTGAATACCATTCTCTCGAAGCTCCGGTCAGACTGTCTTCAAAGTATAACATCCTCAACTTTTCGTCCATGGTATACGCTTTAAGCCTTCCCAAGAAAGACTGCAGGTGAGTGCGAGGACAGGAGGTACCATTGTACTTTTCAAAGCATGGGGGTTTGAATTTGTGGGGGATTCTCACCCCATCCACTAGCCCCATGTCCATCACATCGAAGCCCAATGAATTCTGAGACTCCAAAGATCTTAATTTCTCAGCGATTTCGTCCAATCTCCGGTCATATACTTCATCTCCAGCCCCCATAATAGTAAACTGTTCTTCTTGGGGATCCTCTTTTGCAAGATTCTCCCTCCAGCAGTATTGCCATGCACATTTCTCGGGATGTTAGCTTCTGGATCCAGATGAGGTCCAAATACTGGTGGGTCAATACGAGGTTGGCCCCGCTCATTGTTACTAGTTCCTCCTGTTCCAAGATGAGGCTCTTCAGGAGTTTGTCTTTCCACCAGCTCTCTTAACCTTTCTTGACTCTGGGCCTATCCAGTCATTACTGCCATGAATTGAGACATCTGATTTCTCATCTCTACTCTCTCATTGGACATCTGATTTCTGACCTCGGTCAGATCCTGCTGTACTTGCTCCATTTGAATACCGGGAAGGTTGTTACGAGTCGGGTACCGGTGCGCGCGGTTGACAGGGAACACTCGGCGACGAGCAATGTTTCCTGAAGTCACAACAAAGTTAGAAACAACAATAACAAAGCCTACAAAACAAAAGCAAAGTTAGTATGCAATGCAGTATGCTTATTTGTTTTCCAAGGTATCCGGTTTGGTTCTTGGTTTTGACCTTTCCAGACCTCGAGGAAGATGCTTGATGTTGTTGAGAGAAAAGCCCAAATGGAAACAAACTAAAATATATTACAAATGGTGAACAATACATAGTCTGTTTTACAACACATGCCCATGGAGGGTCAAAATACAATAAAAGGAAATAACAAAAAATCACACATCTAGCCCAAACTCATCCTCTTTGACCTCCTTCAGGAGTGCCTCAGTCACTGGACCAGCCGGGTGCTCTGTAATGGTCCTAATGAGGAGATTCCTGGTGGCAATGGCAGTGGTCAACTTCTTATGCATGTCCTGGTCCTTTGATCTTTTCAATCCTGCTCTGAGCTTCAACTCTGAAATCTCCTTCTAGGCTGCCAACAAAGCTTCCTGCTGCTTCTTCTCATTAGCCTCTAACTGTTCAATCTTGGCTTGAGTCTTCTGGTCTTCTTGTGTACGGGCCTCAGTGATTCTGACCCACCTAGCCTGACTCTCTTGCAGATAAAGCTCAGTCCTAGCCTTCTGAATCTTGGCTTCTTTACAGGCATTCTTCAATATTTGTTCCCTAGCTCTTGTTTTCCTGATGTATTCCTCTGTCTTCTCAATTTTGGCAAGATGCTCCACCCTAAGCTTCTCCAATCTCTAAATGTCCATACGACCATCACTCCTTTCCCAAAGAGTCTTCTTTAAAGCTTGAGATAAGTTCTCATTCCTTTCTTTCAACTTCTCAAATTCTTCTAGGCTGACAGTTGCTGTTGGCTGTACTGTGGATGGTCCAGGCATGTCTTCCAAGATAAAAGGAATTCCGGTAATTTGAGCTCTAGTACGGGACCAATCATAGTACTGAGCCGAAGCAACATTATTACATCTTCCAAGAATAGCCATCCTTTTGTTTGGATGTTGTCCCAAGCCCAGGATGCTTGTCTGACAGCAGTCGAATTAGGTTTCACTTCACAATACAGGGTCTCGGCTAAATCTTGTCCTCTGGGAGGGTGAACCAAAGCATAGCCCAGTTGTCTCTTAAACAACAAAGGGTTGTAGTTGATGCAACCCTTTACTCTTATCAGAGGTACATTTGGTTATTGTCCACAGCTGGTGATAATGTCCTTGCCTTTGGTGCTCTGGGTGCACCATCTAATATCATCTGTAGTCAAGGCAATGAGCCTCTTGGACCAATTTTTCTGTTGGTGGGGATTCAGGAAGGCATCTGACTTAGGCAGGTCTCTGAGCATCCAGGTGTAAAACAAAGGAGCACAACATCTTACCAACTTCCCCCTTTGTTTCTCATTCCTCTGATGAATGGAGTAGTAAAAATCTCCTAACAATGTGGGCACTAGGTTCTTCAGAAGAAACAAATGGATGGCATTTTTGCTGACAAATTTAGGCTCATCTGCAAATAGTATAACTCCATATATGTTGAGGGCTAACAGTGCACAGACTGCCTTCCACTCCCCCAATGAAGCTTTCAGGATGGCCTGGGAAATCAAGAAGTCCAAATGCAAACCAGGGATCCCAACTTTTGTGGTCATACTTTGCTCAATCAAGGCATGCTCCAGGTACAGTGTCTTTGCTATCTCTTCATTTCTGGGAGTTGGCATTTCTGGGTTGAAAGGGATTCCACCCTTGATAGATACTCCAATCAATGAAGAAAACTCTTCCAGCAGAGGCCCTAACTGAAAGTCTGGGAATGTGAAACATCTCAAAGGAGGGTCGTAAAACTGCAAGCATGTGTGGATCATACTCCTCTGAGAAGGGACAAGGTCCATAACAATATCCAGGATACCTCCATAATGCTCTCTAAACAAAGAGATATAATCAGGTGTGATGAGTGACTGGACCTTCCTGATACCAGTCAACACAGGCTCAAAGAAATGGTAGGATATGTTGCTCTTCCTGGGAGTAGTCATGAGTGCTGCTGAAGAAGCTGAAGACAAATGCTGATGAAGATCACAGACTGATGCTGGAAATGAGCTACTGACAGGCTGATGCTGGTGATGATGAAGATAGCTGAAGCAAATAACTGATGAAGCAAAGGTCTATGCAGGAGAAGGGGTCAAAACCAAACCAGATATGATGTGGATACCCTGAAAAACAAATAAACAAATGTTAAAGGATGCAATGATGATATATGCAAATGACATGCAAGGGTTTATGATCAAGCTGGATCTGATTATCTGTCTTGATATAGGGTTCATGTATGTTCAAAAGTCCAGATGAAGGCTCAGAAATCCAGTAGCCAGGGTGGAGGACTCAAATAAAGAGTCACATGTCCAGGGTTAATCACAAGAACTGTCCAAAATGAGGTACTCTTAAACACTATAGTGACATGGTATGATGTGGCCACGGGTACCTGCAAACCTGTAAACAGCCCAACCCCCTCACAGGTAGTATTCTAGAACAGGGATCCTCAGACTTGGATCAGTTATGAGAAGTGTAAACACTTCTAACCCGGAGGTATAGTGTTTGCAATAATCATAAAAGATCCTCCTCTAATTCACCTCAGATTCTGAAGGTCATAATAAAGGTCACCCAGACTTAGCAGGCTTCCCAGATAGCCCTAGCACTACAGGAAATCTGTAGCACAGATTTCTCAAGAAGAAACCCACATCTGAACCGTGTTTCATATTCCCGCACCAGACCGAAATGGAATGGGAAAGAACATGAACCACTCTAGCCTAGGTGTCACTCAGGTCCCAGGTATAGGACCTCAAACTCTCAATGGAACCCCACCAACCAAAGAAAACCAGATCCAGCACAGTTACAATGACAATATGAAATATGTAAAACTGTAAAGGAAAGCAATAAATAAAGCACATAACACCCCAGTAAACACAAATCAAACAAGTGCTAGGAGGAACCCACAAAAAGAACCAGAAGCCCTGGTTACAATATAAGGGTCCCCAGCAGAGTCGCCAAGCTGTCGCTCCCACCAAATGACACCTGGTCAGAAGGGGTACAGACGCGAACGGTCGGCGAAAGGGAAGGAATGAAAAGAGTCACCAGCTAGGCATTTTTATCCCTGAAGGACAGGTAATGCTGCATAAACCTAAGAAGATATGGATAAGACGGTCGCGAACCAGAGAAACTGAGAAAGGGGGTTGGTTACAACCTGGGAAGGTATTAGCACCCAGATTGTCCGCCGTACTCGACGGGATCCACGCTTGAAGGATTTGTGTTTTAAAGGGGTAGTGTCAGTGCTATTTGTGTGCAAAAGCTGGAAAAGAATGCAAGTGCCAGTGCAAAAGGAAATGTGAAGTGAGATGAAAGAGTGTCAGTGTAAGGAAAGAATGTGAAGCTCAAGACTATGAGGCTTAAAGAATAATGCTGGAAGGAGGGGGGAATATACAGAGGCTTTTGTTCGATAACTGTTAAGTTATGCCTACGTATCCTCTCGTGCAATGAGAAAGTCAGAACACCGTAGTTCGACTCAAAGATACTGAAAGATAAATTGACTGATGAACTGCTTGCTTGTATATGCTCAAGTGTATGACCTGTCTGGCTCAGGTGCTAACTGTCTTGCATTAGACGGAAGAAGCGAGTTCTCGTTTGTGAGTGAATAAGATGAGAAAAGAATCCCGGAGGAGACGATTATTGTTTGTTTTTGATGTTTTCAATCTTTTATTGCTTTTTGGTATTTGTCATAAGATAATGGGCTTAAGCCTAAACCAAGGGTTAGTAGACTCATCACATCCTCCCTTTGATTAGAGGTAATGAGAATACCTTAAGTACGAAGTAAGCACCTCACACTTAATCACCATGATGTAGGATTAAGATCATTATCCTACTTGTGATTATTTAGATGTTTTTGGAGTTTTTGTTTAGTGTTAAGTAATGAGTTTAAGCCATAATCATGGATTTAATGGACCCATTACACCATCCTAATAGAAGGATAATAGATGAGAACATTTAAACTGAGGAAGGCTCCTCAACTCAATCCATGATTAGGGATTAACATCATGACAAAACAAAGCCTTTATTAGGGTGAATTTTAGTTAATGATAAGATTCAGAAATGGATTTTTATGATTTGTAAGACAACTTGAGGGGGACTTGTCCATTAACACTAGGTTTAGTCCTTCTTAACCAATTAAGGAAGAATTAGAACCCTAATGCAAGGCCCAAGTTACAAGCTTGATGTCTTAGTGATTATTAAGTGAATTGATTAAAGGATTTAAACACACCAAGGGTTTAACACTTAGGATTAAAGTTATACACTCCATCCTAATAGAAGAATGCAGGCACAAGCTTAATCACAAAGTCTTAAAACCTTTGAGGTTTAGTCCTTGATTATGAGATGGTAAGAGAAGACACAAAGATGACACAAAGGTAAAACTAATGTAGGGACTAATAAAACCCTAATTGTGATCATGTTTGGATGTTCCTAGGGTTTATGAGGCTTGCAAAAGATCTTCAAGAGAAAAGCCACCAAGGAAGAAGCAGATGAAAGGAGATTAAGCAGAAAGAAGCAAAACAACTTACTTCACGTAAGAAGATAAGTTGCTTGAAGAAAGAAAGAGGAGAAAAAGTATGAATGAGCAAGCTCACTCTAATACAAAAGTAAAATGCAGCAATGATGCATAAGAGAGATGAGAAGAGATTATGAGAAGTGAAGGCAAATTCACTTCTCAAACACTTACCACCTGAAAAGTTAGCAACAAGAAGTGGAATGAAATGAAGATGAGATGAAATGCAAAGATGAAAGCCAAAACCAGAAGCATAAACATGATGTTAATGATGCTAAGAGATAATGTAAACACATGTCAAAAGTTGTGGATGGTCATACAAGGATGAGGATGCAAATGAAGCATGTTTTGAACCATGAAAGTTCATGAAAGTTTATGAAATGAAATGAATGCACAACATGGAAAATGAATGATGAAATGATCAAACATGATTCTAATGTGTCCTAAGATGTCTTAGAAGTCATGTGAATGCACAAAATATCATGGAAAGCTCATGTATGCAAGCATATGGAAGATGGATGCAAATGAAGGCAAAAATTAGGGTTTATACACAACATGCAATACCAAATTCAAAACCAGAATCAAATGACGTGATAAAAAATAGAAAATGGGATCAAAGGAACCCTAAACTTACACAAGTTCACTGTCCAAAGGGGGAGACCTAACTCTTAACCTAATGGGAGTTATCATTTTCTCAAGTTAGCTAGGGTTTTAAGGCACTTCAAAAGGAAAAAGGCACAACAAAATGAAAATGAGAGATAAATTCAAACCAATTTTATCCTAGAAACTACATGATATGAAGAATGCAATGAAAAAAGAACCATCATCAAACTCTCCAAGGTTAGGCATAATGAATTTTTCTAAGTTAGGACAAAAATATTGCCTTTTAAGAACTTTAATTTCAAAGAAAAATGTCAAAATATGTCAAGAACCAAAAAGAAATTTGTTTGAAGAGTTTGATAATGTTTCTAAATGTATCAAAATGCAATGTGATTTTTTTTGTGATTTTTAGAAACTTAAATGCTATTTTAATTAATTAATTCTCATTAACTAATTAAAATAAACACTTAAATATTTTAAAAATACGAAAATTATGCAAAAAATAAAATAAAAATTATTTTCAGAATGAGAAAAATATTTTAAGGTATGATGGAAAAAATGAGATTTTTTAGAAATGTTTTACTATTTTAAATAAAATGTGGAAGAAAATGTAAATAAAATGAAATTTAAATGAATTTAAATGAAAGTCAACAGATCCAAAGGTCCTGGTTTAAAGCTGAGACGCGGGAATTGACCAACGCGCGCATCTGAATGACCAGAATTCAAACTTCCCTAATTATTATTAAAACCCTAATCTGAGCCCTAATTACTTTCAGGTGATCGGAACAGTGTTCCGGTCATCTTCTCCGGCTAGCCAAACATGTTATCTCTCTCCATACACAACCCTAAGCTCTCTAACTTTCCAGAAATGATCCCCACATCAACCCCAACAAGAATCACTCACCAAAAATCATTTATTCATCATCAAATTCGTGAATCAAAGCAAAACGAAAAACATGGCAGAAATTTCAGAAGCTCATGAAATACTTATTTCTCAACTACTCTCAAAAGTAAAGACATCATGGTGATCAGTGAAACATGTAGAATCATTCTATAACATAAAATAAGAGTTCTGGAAAAATAAATGCCATGGCTACCTGAGCTTGAGCTTTCGAAACAGGGGCTTTCTGGCCAGTTCTTTGCTTCAAATCCACTCCAATGATTCCCCCTAAGAGCTTGTGATGCTTGGTTGGTGTTTAAATGGCCTCAAGAAGAACTTGACAGAAGTTCAGTTTGTGAAATGTGAAAATCGTGTTTTTGATTCTGGGCTTTTTAGTGCAAAATGAAGGGTGGGAAATGATCAGTGATATTTGTGGAGTTGAATGGTGGAAAAAGTTTGAAGGTTTGATGGTTGAGTTAAATTCGAAGGCTTTTGCAAATTTTGGGATTTTTGAGTGTGTTGAGTATTCTCAAGTTCCAGGCTGCAATGTTATGTGCTTTTTCTTAGTTTTGATCCACATAAAGAAATGTGATAGGTCAGAGAGTGGGTGCTGGCCTATGTTGATTGGTATGGGCAAGTTGCCAAAATGTCAAAAGTTTGTGTACTTGGGGTATGGGTCATGGCAGGCCTGGTTGCAAGGGGTTTCTGGCCTCAGCTGAGTTCAAGGAGGGCCATAGAAACAGATTTGGCATGCTGGCACAAGTGGATCAAGAGATTTGGATCATTTTGCAATTTTGTACAACTTTGGCCCCTTTTGAATTTCTTGAAGTTTAAGGCATGAAATTTGAGACATCTTTGGGAAATTCTGAGTTTTATGTCATGTATGATGTTTGTGTAATGCTTAGACATCAATTAGAAGTCACAAATTGCCTTGGTACAAGAATTTGCAAGTTTCCCTCTTTGGCACATAAGTGAATTTTTGTGATTTTTCCCAACTTTGACAAGCCATAACTTGAGTTCTAGGATGAATTAGATCAAGTTCTTGTACTTTTTGAAAATGGGAGGATCCAATCTACAACTTTCATGACCAAGAATTTTTCATTTGAAGCATTTTTGAATCAAAAAGAGGAGGTTGAAAAACTTTCCCAAAATGGCAAGTTTGCATTACAAGTCACTTTCCCCAAAATGGAAATTTTGCAAATGGCTTGAAATTCTTCAATTTTGTGAACTTCTAACTTCTTCTAAGATCAAATAAAGATCATATACATCAAAAATGATGGAGAAAACCCTTTGGTTGGATGATTGGGGGCCTCAGATGCCCTGATTTTGTACTGACTTGCTCAAGAAGTCATCTTTTGATCAGATGCCTTCCCCATTGAATTTATTAATTAAAATTGGTATGCATGATCCTCATATCATATAGAGACCAATAGAAACAAGAATGACCAAAAAAATAGGAGTTATGGCCTCTGAAACCAAAACCCTAATTCTAGGTCATCTGTGCAGTTCAGCTTGGCTTTGCTTCCATGCCTTTCTCAGTTCTTGTGATTCTTTGACTTCCTTGACCTTAGGAAGATAAAATATGGTTCTTGAACATATATGGACCCTCTTGTGATGATTGGAGACCTTTGGAGTGGCTCAGATAGCTTAGGGACTGCTCAAATCACAATCCCTAGATGCAGATGACTTTGAACCAATGCAGTGAAGCAAAAATGCAATATGAGATGATATGATTGAACTTATGCAAATGAAAAGAATCACAAGCCATGGTTCAATGAGTGAGGGAAAATTTGGGGTGTTTACACCGTGTTGTGCTTCTTATATCCTATTTTGCTGTTATTTTTCACGCTCGGATCATCTTTTCGAAAGCTTCGAACAACCGATTAGATGTTGACCTGAAAACACATCAAAAACAACCACATAACCCATAACAAAGATAAAAATAGATAAAAAGATTAAAAATAAACTTGCATGCTACATTAAGAAAACTACGCCGAAAACATGAACGAAATACTTCAAACAAACGAAATTATACGCAAAGGACAATGAAAAACGGTTTGAAAACTACAACTAAAGATCACTGATCAGGCAGCCGTTCCCTGCCAGGTGATCATCCTTCACCTTTAGATGATCGTCCCTCATCCCATTCCCCAACGGAGTCCCCATTAGTGGAACCCTTTTCTATCCGACATTCATCCTATGTCGTGATAAAGAGCAGCTATACCCTGCTAGGTGATCGTCCTTCACCTTTTGATGACCGTCCCTCATCATTTTATTTGATGGGCGTCCCCATCGTCGATCTTGTTATCCAACATTCGTCCTATGTCGTGATAAACCCCGAGAGCAGCCGTACCCTGCTAGGTGATCGTCCTTCACCTTTTGATGAACGTCCTTCATCATTTTATCCGATGGCCTTCCCCATCGTTTGACCTTTTCTATCCGACATTCGTCCTATGTCGTGATAAAGAGCAGCCGTCCCCTGCTAGGTGATCGTCCTTCACCTTTGATGACCGTCCCTCATCATTATTTCATTTATTCTCTGAACCGATGGTCGTCCCCATCGTTGTTACTTTACCTTTTCAAGCCTGATGGCAGTCCCCATCAATGCTTTAATTTAATCCCCAGAGAATCTTACCCGATGGTCGTCCCCATCATGGTCTCTTTATTTCCCCAGCTTGTCGGCTGTCCCCGTCATTTCTTTACTTACCGCTTTATCCCCAACAGTCGTCCTCTGCTCGATGGTCGTCCTCCATCGCTTTCATTTGATATTCATACTATGCTATCTTTTACAATTTATATCCATTTTCTTTTTCTATCCAGCGAGTGCAAATTTTGGACTGTCTTTGGTATTCAACCACAAGTTATCTTCTTTGTTTGATAAGCCAGGCGCTTACATCCTACACAGCTAACTCATGCTTGAATAGGGGCAGTTGTAAACACCCCAAATTTGCCCTCACTCTTTATCACACCATGGCTTGTGATCTTTCATTTTTGTTTTAACATAAGCATTACATCTCATATTGCATTTTTGTTTCACAACATAGTTCAAGTTCATCTGCATCTAGGGTTTGTGATCTGAGCAATCCAAGATTCCATATGAGCCATCCCAAAGGTCTCAAAGATTTCCAAGAGGGTCAATGTGTGTTCTATCATCATTTTATGCTCCCCAAAGTTCATGAAAGTCAAGAGATCACAAGAACTGGCAAAGGCATGGAAGTAGAGCTGGGGTTTTCACTACACAGATGACCAAAATTAGGGTTTTGGTTTCAGAGGCCTTGACTCCAAATTTATGGGTCATTCTTATTTCTAATGTTCTTAATATATCATAAGGATCATGTGTACCAAGTTTGATGAAGAAACTCATTATGGAAGTCATCTGTTCACTGGGTAACTTCTTAAGCAAGTTAAGTCAAAATCAGGGCATCTGAGGCCCCCAACAATGGAACCAAAAGGGTATTTTCATCAAATTGAAGTTATATGATCTTTATTTGATATTAAAAGAGGTTGGAAGTTAACAAGATTGAAGAATTTGGAGCCAATTGAAAACTTGCCATTTTTGGAAATGACTTGAAATGCAAACTTTCCATTTTGGGAAAGTTTTTCAACCTCCTCTTTCATAACCAAAACTTCTTCAAATGAAAAATTCTTAGTCATTAAAGTTGTAGATTGGGTCTTTCCTTTTCAAAAAGTACAAGAACATGTCTTGATTCATCATAGAACTTAAGATATGGCCTTTCAAAGTTGGCAAAAATCCTATAATTTCAAGTTTCATGTCAAAGAGGGATTTTGCAATTTGGCATGTTCAAGCATTCTAATGACTTCTAATATGCACAAAAACTTCACAATATGTCAATTGAGCCTCTAAACATCAGAATTGTGCAATGAGCCAAGTGTTTCTATGACTTGAACTTCAAGAAATGTCAAAAGGGCCAAAACTCACAAAAATTGCAAAATGCATTGGGTCCTCTCATCCACTAGTGCCAGCTGCATCAAACTGATTATATGCCTCTCCATGAATCTTTCTAAGGCCAAACACCCCAAGAAACCAGACCTGCCATGGCCCATACCTCAAGTACACAAAAATTGACTTTTTTGCAAATCACCCCATACCAATCAGCCTGTGCCACAACAACTATCTGAGCAATCCCATTGGCTTAATCAAACATTATGCAAGCCATTTCACAACACACAATAGCCTGAATCATCCCAACACTCAGATTTCACAAAATCCCTCAAAAACTTCCTCTCTTCGAAATTCATCACAACCATTGAACTTCAATCCTTTTTCACCAATCATCTCCACATGGCCTAAGGATCATTTCCCACCCATCACCATAGCGTAAAACACAGCCAAACCAAAACACGATTCTTGGTGCAGAGGAATTGAAACTCTCAAACCAGGCCATACAAGCTTGGTCTTAGCTCCTCATCATCATCAGGGAGCTCATTGGGGTAGGTTTGAACCAAGAAAGAGGCCAGAAAGCTCAAGAACACAAAGCTTCAACTCAGGTAGCTATGATGAACTTTTTTTCCAGAACTTGCCATTAAAGTTAAAATATGATTCTACATGTTTAGATGATCACCCTGATATGTTTATTTCCGAAAATGGTTGAGAAATGAGCATGTATTGAACTTCTGAAAGTTTTCAATGTTTTCACGATTTGCTTCGAATCATGGTTTGTGTGAATGATAAATGTTGTTTGATGATGGATTCTTGTTAAGGGAGGGTAGTAGATCATTTCTAGAGAGTTAGAGGGTTTGATTTAGACTAGGGAAGAAGTCAGGGTGTTTGGCTTGCCGGAGAAGATGACCGGAGCTAGCTCCGGTCACCTGAAAGTGATTAGAACCCTAATTAGGGTTAGTTGCCCAGATGCGTGTGTGGTCGTTGGATGGTGATTATGGTTAGTCAATGTGTGGGTCAGATGCACCATTAACTTTTAATCCTGATTAATTAAAAATAAATAACAATTAAAACCCAGTTTGAATGTCAGCCATTGATCTACGCGCACAGTCAATTCCCTCCAACCCATTTCAAATCTCAGCCTTAGGATTTGCATACTTTCATTTTTATTCATTTTAATTCATTTTCTTTTTATTTCTTTTGCATAACTAATTTAAACTAGCAAAAAGCATGACAAAAATATTTTCTTTTGCATTCTGACTTTAAATATTTTTCTCATTCCAAAAATGATTTTTATTTTATTTTTTGCATTAAAAAATCATTTTTAAAATATTTAAATGTTATTTTTAATTAATTACAGTATTTTAATTAATTAAAAATACATTTAGGTCTCTAAAAATCACCAAAAAAATCATGAAACATCCCAGTGCATTTAGAAACATTTTAAAACTCTTCAAACAAATTTCTTCTTAGGTTTGATCATAGTTTTCCAATTTTCTTTGAATAAAGGGTCATAAAATTCATATTTTTAAACCCTAACTTTGAAAAATCGTTTCTGCCTAACCAAGAAGAGTTTGAAGTTGATTCTCTTTGCATTGTGTTACATATTGCATGTAGTTTATAGGTCTTTTTCCTCATGAATTTATCTTACATTTTCAATTTGATTTGCATTTTTCCCTTTGAACCACCCAAAAACCCTAGAAAAATTAGGAAAATCATAACTTTTGATTGGTTAGGCTTCTGACCTTCTCCTTTGGGGTGTGACCTAATATGGGATTAGGGTTTGTTTGCAAATTTGTATCATGTCATATGCTTCTGTTTTATCCATTTGCATCTCACATGTCCATATAACCCTAATTTCTCATGTTCACTTGCATTCACCTTGCATATGCATCCATACATGAACTTGCCATGACATTTCATGCATTCATATGTCATCGTAGACATCTTAGGACATGTTATAATATTTCTTGATCATTTCTTCATCCATTTGCCATGTGTTGCATTCATTTCATATCATAAACTTTCATGTGTTTTCAAACTTCAAAGCATGCCTCCATTGCATCTTATCTTTGTATGATCATACATATGCACTTTGTATGCATTTGCATCGCCTTACATGACATTTGCATTGCATAAACACTTCTGACTTTGGTCATTTCATCTCTTTCAATTTCATTTTAACTTGTCCTTGAAGTGAATTTGATTCACTTATGTTCATCTCTTACTTTATTTCTCTAAGTCACTTATCTTCTTCATTGAAGTAAGTAACTTATTCTTCTTTCTCATCCTCCTTTCATCTGCTTCTTCCATTGGTGGCTTCCTTGAAGATCTTTCTTAAGCCTCACAAACTATAGGATATCCAAGCATGATAATCTTAGGGTTGTAATTAGTTCCCCTTAGACTTTTTACCTTTGAGTCTCCATGAGTCCCTCTTCTCTTCTCAATAATCAGAGACTAAACTCTTAAAGTTTTAGGACTTTAGAATTAGGGTTATGCCTGCATCCTTCTCTTAGGATGGACTGTATAACTTTAATCCTAAGTGTTAAACCTATAATTTGTTTAACCCTCTTAATCAAATCATCTAATAATCACTAAGGCTTTATCTTGTAACTTGGGCCTTACATTAGGGTTCTAATTCTTCCTTATGGTTAAGAAGGACTAACCCTAGTGTTTAATGGACAAGTACCCCTCAAGTTGTCTTACAAACCATAAAATCCATTTCTTAATCTCACCCTTTAATTAAAATCCACTTAATAAAGGCTTGTTATATAATGAATTTAATCCCTAACCATGGATTAAGTTGAGGTATCTTCCTCATCTTAAGTGTGCCCATCTATTATCCTTCTATTAGGATGGTGTAATGAGTTCATTAATCTGTGATTAGAGATTAAACTCATTACTTAACACTAAACGAAAATCCAAAAAAACATCTAAATAATCATATGTAGGTTAATGATCTTAATCCTACATCATCATGGTAATTAAGTTGAGATGCTTATCTCATACTTAAGTAGGCTCATTATCCCTAATCAAGGGAGGATATAATGAGTTTACAAGCCCTTGATTTAGGCTTAAGCTCATTAACTTATGCAAAACACCAAAAAACAATAAAAAACTGAAAACAAAAAAAACAAACAATAATCGTCTCCTTTGGGATTCTTTTCTCATCACTCTCATTCACAAACGAGAACTTGCTTCTTCCGTCTAATGCAAGACAGTTAGCACTCGAGCCAGACGAGTCATACACTTGAGCATAGATAAGCAAGCAATTCACAATCAATTTTTCTTTTCAGTCTCTTTGAGTCGAACTACGGTGTTCTGACTTCCTCATTGTAGGAGAGGATGCGTAGGCATAACTTAACAGTTATCGAATAAAATTCTCTTTGTCATCCCCTTCTTTCAGCATTCTTTTTAAGCTTCAGTCCTTGAGCCATCACCCTTTTGCACTAACACTTGTATATTTTTTTTCATAGCTTTTGCACACATATATCACATACATTACCCCTTTTAAATACTATATTGTAAGCGTGGATCCCGTCGAGTACGACGGATAATCTGGGTGGTAATACCTTCCCAGGTTGTAACCAACCCCCTTTCTCATTTTCTCTGGTTCACAACCGTCTTATCCATATCTTTTTCTGGCGACTCTATTCATTCATTTTCATTTTCTCTTTTCGCCGACCGTTCGCGCTTGTACTGGGATGCAAATCTTTGGGAGTGACACATTTCCATTTGTAGTTTCTTTTATTTGCTAAACATTTGTCTACATGTATGAAATTTGTTTGCTTTTGAATGTTAGCAATAATAAAACTCACATGTTTTTCTTGAAGTAATTCATTCGCATTCACTTATAATTTTGCATGTGTACATCGCAAATACATATTATCGTGCTTAAACTCTATGAAGGAGAATGACGAAACAAAAACGCAAGAATCTCTAATTGTGTGCTCTCGGATAAGACCTCGTTGATGATGTACAGGCTTTGTTTCAAATCCCGAAACACTGGAGATATAAGGGAGATAGACCCTCGTTAACCCCTTTGAGCCTTGAAGTAGGAGTTTATGTTTGCACAAAAAAAACTTACGTTTAACCTAGGGGCAGGGTAGATGTCATCTAGTCGGACCAAGCGTCCAGGCTTTCATTAAGGAGTGTATTTGAGGATCCATTACATTCCACTATGTTAATCAGGAGGTCCAAAGACCAGAAACCACAATTCTTATCCAAATCAAGAGGTCCAAAGACTGGAAACCACAATGGTTATCCTTCATCGACCAAAGAATGAGGCAGTCACAACCCTCGCGAAGCAATAGAGACAAACAGTGTCACACAATTTTTTCAAAAAAAAAGAAATGAAAAAGCCCGCTTAGTCGAAACTTGAAAACAAGCGACTTAGGCAAAAGTTAGGGCATCCCGCTGGAATTTATAATAAAAGATTCACAAGAATCAGTCCAGGAAAAAGTTAGGGATAAGCAAAATAACGCAAAAGCGAAAGACGGAAAGGATTACACAAGAAAGATCCTCAAATGAGAACAAAGTCGTGTGGCATAGACACAAAAGATAGAGGAGTGACTGACTCTCAACAATAACCGGATTAGTGTTTGAACTCGTAGCAGCATTGATTCCTCAACCGACACGAAACCCTTATGAAAGGTGAGCACTTATGAAAATTAGCTGAACATAAGAATGAAGAACATCACGAAGAATGGGTGGGAACAAATAAACTTCAAGCCTATATCCTTTGTTTCTATAACCGTGAACCAGGCCACGATACAACCCTTAAAAGTCCTAACTGAAACAGGGTTATTTTGAGAGCGTACTACCACGAGATAGCGTTCCTGACTCCTATGAGTTGTGCTAAAAGATCCTTTGTTGGTATTGCATGTACATACTTTCAATAAAAAATAATGTCGTATCTTAACCAGTGATTCTTTCACAAAGACTTCAAGATTAGCATGTGTGTTGCATTAGAATTTTCATTCTAAGAATAAACATTTTTTGCTTGCATACATTTGTTTGGCATCATATTTGGTTCACTTGCGGAAATTCAGTCCAGAAGCTTAGGCTTGCCAGTTGAGAAGTATAAAACCTCTGAAAGACAGTTACGTCAAGGTACACTCTTCCGCAAAAGCTCCATTGAGTAAGGACTTTCCCAACTAGTCATGGTAAGAGCTAGCCAATCCGGGGCAGTTACGTCGAGCAATCTCTTCAAAATTCAGCCAACTGGGGCAATCACCTCGAGATTCAAATCTCTCCAAGAGCGAAGATTAGTCAGTCAAGTGCAAAACTATTCAATGACTCGTACTGGGGCAGACCACCCCAATAGCACGAGAATTCATTCTTTCCCAAAGACAGACAATCGGAAGCATCTACCCGGAGTTCAGCTACCCGGAGTTCAGAGTACCGAGACAGTTATATCCTCAAAGAGTTTCTATGGCACCCTCTTGTCATAAATCTTACTGAGTGAGTCCATTACCCATCTAGCGGTCGCTCGTCAAGCCAATTATCTTGTTCAGTACTTCTGACAGCTCCAAGTTCATTTGCGTTGACAATGGTTACCTCCCCAGCAAAGTTATTACACCAGATCTGGCAATCACTGTGATACCTAAGAGTTTAAAGACACCAAGTCTTTTGTAAAATCCTCTTAAGGTAAAGTCTAGGCAAAAAGCAAATGATCCCCAGCACGAGACAACTTGAATTCTTTTCCTCCCCAGCGGAACGTGTCTCGATTTTGTCATCCCCAACAGACGGATGGAATTTATCCCCAGTAAAGTCACCGAGCTTTTCCTTCAGCAGGTTACCTTGATCTTGTTTCCTCAACAGATCTAAGGTAACTCCTATTCCCCTAGAAAATTTCAGATAAATCATTATCTTCCCCAGCAGATCCATAAGAGTGGATAATCCCCAATATTCGAGGTATCCCCTGGCATGGTTCTAAAATCTACAGTCCAATTTATTTTTGGCAAAGGTGATAATTCGAGACAGGTGAATTATTCACGCTCTCCTCCAGCAGAGATGTTATCCCCACATGGCTTCTTGAGATCAAATTCGCGATCATTGCATCCTCAGCAGAATCAGCAGGGACTTACTTCCACATCAGGAACTCCCTTTGCACTTACGCCATTTAATTGACATGTTCAAGACATAACATCCCCAGTGTCATGGGGCATCATGCCATACAATTCAACATATACATACTATAAACACCCCAAATTTGCCCTCACCCATATCACACCATTGGCTTGTGATCTTTCATATTTGCATTAGTTTCATCATATCATATCATATTGCATTTTTGTTTCACTGCATTAGTTCAAGTTCATCTGCATCTAGGGTTTGTGATCTGAGCAATCCAGGATCCATCTGAGCCACTCCATGGGCCATTAATCATTCCAAGAGGGTACATGTATGTTAAATCATCATATTATATCCTCCAAAGATCAAGGAAGTCAAAGAATCACAAGAACTGGAAAAGTATGGAAGCAGAGCCAGGGTTTAACTACACAGATGACCTAAAATTAGGGTTTTGGTTTCAGAGGCCATAACTCCAAATTTTTTGGTCATTCTTGTTTCTATTGGTCTCAATATGTTATAAGGATCTTGCATACATAGTTTTGTGAATGAATTCATTGTGGAAGTCATCTGATCACTAGGTAACTTCTATAGCAAGTTAGAGCAAAATCAGGGCATCTTAGGCCCCCCTACATGGAACCAAAGTGGATTTCTCATCAAATTGAGGTTATGTGGTCTTTATTTGATCATTGAAGTGCTTATAAGTTCACCAAATTGAAGAAAAGTGAGCTAAACCAAAAGTTGCCAAAAATGGAAATGACTTGTAATGTAAACTTTCCATTTTGGGAATGTTTTTCAACCTCCTCTTTCTCAACGAAAAATGCTTCAAATGGAAAATTGTTGGTCATGAAAGTTGTAGATTGGATCGTTCCCTTTTCAAAAAGAACAAGAGCAAGTTCTAATTCATTATGGAACTCAAGTTATGATCTTTCAAAGTTGGCAAAAATCACATAATTTTTAAGAATGCACCAAAGAGGGATTTTTGCAAAACCACTTGCAAAGCTATTTTGTGACTTCAAACACACTTCTAAGCATCATACAAACATTGTGCATTGCCTAAAACTCAAAATTGGCCAAAGAATCATGTTATTCCATGTCTTGCACAATGGACCAAAACTTCATGAATTTGCAAAATGGCACAAAACCTCTCATCCACTTGCTACAGCTCATAAAATCTGATTCACAAACATTCCTTGATCTCAGCTGAACCAGGACATGCCCAAATCCAAGCCTTCCACTTTCCCATACCTCAAGTACAAGAAATGTTGACTTTATGCAAAAACACCCATACCAATGACCACAGTCCACCACCCACTCTCTGGCCTATCACAGCAGGTTATGTGGATCAAACCATAGCCATAACACACAACAAGACAGCCTGAATGCTCATAATCATCAAGTTCACAAAAACTCTCCCTCTTGCATTTTCTTTCGAAACTGATATCACACTTACTCAAACTCAAAACAAATTCCACCATTCATCTCTAAATCACTCACTGATCACAAACCAACCATTGAAACAGCCCAAAACACTCCATACACCAAAGACGATTTCTGACCAGTTGGGTTGCAAACTCATAAACACGCCATCCTTAAAGCTTTCCAAGCATCAAAGCTTCTTCAGGAAGGTCATTGGAGTCAGCTTGCACTGGAGAAGCAGCCTGAAAGCTCCAAACTGAGGAAGCTCAAGCTCAGGTAACTTCTTCAAACATTTTACCATAAATGTGATTTTAGGTTATAGAATCGTTCCTCTTGTTGTGCTGATCATGCTGATACTTTTATTTTTTTGTGATTTGAGTATTTTATGAACTTCTGAAAGTTTCACCATGTTTGAGTTTTCTCTTCGAATCATGAGTTTGAGTGAAAAGAAATGAGATTTGAGGGTGGATTTGGATTTAGGGAAGTGAGAGGAGTTAATCTGGAGCTTTAGAGCTCCAGAAATAAGCTAGGGAAGAAGTTAGGGTTTTTCAGATGAGGGTGTCACCGGAGAAGACGATTGGAGCTCTTCTCCGTTGACCTGGAAGTCATTAATGTGTAATTAGGGTTAGGGCTTCTGTTTAAATTAGGACCCTTGGATCTTCAGTTCCCGCGTGAGATGAGTGGACCAGATCATTTCATTAGTTATTAATTAGGATTAAATAAATAATTAATTGAGATTAGCTGGATTTGAATTTAGGCCGTAGGATCACGCGCCAAGTCAACCTAAATTTCCCCAGAATCATTGTGAACCACTGGATGCGCATACTTTCATTTAATTCAGATTTTAATTCGATTTTTCTTATTTATTTTGCATGATTTATTTAAAATAGATAAAAATTTCCAAAAATATTTTTATTCTGCATTTTTGTTTCAAATAATTTTCTTAACCCAAAAATATTTTTATTTTTATTTTTCACATAAATAAATCAATTTTTAAACATTTAAATGTTTATTTTAATTAATTAATCAAAATTAATTAATTAAAATATCATTTAGGTTTCTTAAAAATCCCAAAAAATTCATATTGCATCTTTAAGCATTTAGAGACATTGTCATACCATCCACACAAATTTCTTTTTTGTTTTGAACCATTTTTGATAATTTTCTTGAATTTAGGGTTCATAAAATTCACATTTAAGAACCCTAACTTCAAGAATTCTTTTCTGCCTAACCAAGAATGGTATGACAATGGTTCTTTTTGCATTGATCTTCATTTGACATGTAGTTTCTAACATAATTTTGTCACAAATTTCTTCTTCCTTTTTGGATTGATTGGCATTATTTCCCTTTAGGTACCTTAAAACCCTAGATAACTTAGAAAAATCATAACTTTCATTAGGTTAAGAGTTTGGTCTTCTACTTTGGGATATGAAATCATATGGGGTTAGGGTTCTTTTGATTGAATTTTCAATTTTTTATCTTGTCATTTGCTTCTGTTTTTGAGTTTTGCATCTCATGTTGCATGAAAACCCTAATTTCTCATCTTCCTTTGCATACATCTTGCATATGCTTGCATTCATGAACTTGCCATGACATTTCTTGTATCCACATGACATATAAGACATTCTAGGACACATTAGAATCATGCTTGATCATTTCTTCATCCATTTTCGATGTTATGCATTCATTACATTCCATGAACATTCATGAACTTTCATGTTCATTTCATGCTTCATTTGCATTCTCATCATTTGTATGATCACCCACCACTCTTGACATACATTTGCATCATCTCTTAGCATCATTTGCATCATGAACATGCTTCTAGTTTTGGTTTGCATCCTTGCATTCATTTAATTTTCTTTTCATTTCATTTCTTTTTGCCAACTTTTCAAGTGGTAAGTATTTGGGAAGTGAATTTGCCTTCACTTCTCACAATCTCTTCTCATCTCTCTTATGCATTCATTTCTACATTTTGTATATGTTTTAGAGTGAGATTGCTCATTCTTGTCCCTCCTTCACTTTCTTTCTTCAAGCAACTTATCTTCTTAAGTGAAGTAAGTTGACTTGCTTCTTCTGTTTCTCCTCCTTCCATCTTTCCTTCTCTTTGGTGGCTTTTCTTGAAGATCTCTTGCAAGCCTCATAAACCTTAGGAACACCCAAGAATGATAACAATTAGGGTTTTGATTAGTCCCCCATTAGTTTTACCTTTGTGTCATATTTTGTGTCTCTCCTCTCCTCTCATAATCATAGACTAAACATTCAAGGTTTTTAAGGCTTTTGGATTAAGATTATGCCTGCATCCTTCTCTTAGGATGGAGTGTATAACTTTAATCCTAAGTGTTAAACCCTTGATGTGTTTAAATCTCTTAAATAATCCATCTAATAATCACTAAGACATCAAGCTTGTAACTTGGGCCTTGCATTAGGGTTCTAATTCTTCCTTAATTGGTTAAGAAGGACTAACCCTAGTGTTAATGGACAAGTCCCCCTCAAGTTGTCTGACGAACCATAAAATTCACTTCTTAATCTTATCATTAACTAAAATCCACTCTAATAAAGGTTTTGTTTTGTCATGAGGTTAATCCCTAATCATGGATTAAGTTGAGGTATCTTCCTCAGCTTAAATGTTCTCATCTATTATCCTTCTATTAGGATGGTGTAATGGGTCCATTAAATCCTTGATTATGGCTTAAAATCATTACTTAACACTAAAAAAAACACCAAAAACATCTAAATAATCACAAGTAGGTTAATGATCTTAATCCAACATCATGGTAATTAAGTTTGAGTTGTTTACTTCATACTTAAGGTATTCTCATTACCCCTAATCAGAGGGAGGATGTGATGAGTTTACTAACCCTTGCTTTAGGCTTAAGCTCATGTTATTATGACAAACTCCAAAAAGCAATAAAAGATTGAAAACACAAAAACAAACAATAATCGTCTCCTCTGGGATTCTTTTCTCATCATCTTCACTCACAAACTAGAACTTGCTTCCTCCGTCTAATGCAAGACAGTTATCACCTAAGCCAGACAGGTCATACACTTGAGCATATATAAGTAAGCAGTTCACAAGTCAATTTATCTTTCTGTATCTTTGAGTTAAACTACGGTGTTCTGACTTCCTCATTGCACGAGAGAATACGTAGGAATAACTTAACAGTTATCGAACAAAAGTCTCTGTATATTCCCCCTCTTCCAGCATTATTCTTTTAAGCCTCATAGTCTTGAGCATCGCACTCTTTTCTTACACTGACACTCCTTTTATTCACTTAACTTTCTAGCACTGACACTTGCATCCTTTTCCAACTTTTTGCACACAGAATAGCACTGACACTACCCCTTTTAACACAAACTTTCAAGCTTGGATCCAGTCGAGTACGACGGACAATCTGGGTGCTAATACCTTCCCAGGTTGTAACCAACCCCCTTTCTTAGTTTCTCTGGTCCGCAACCGTCTTATCCATTTCTTTCCAGGTTTATGAAACATTACCTTTCCTTCGGGATAAAAATGCCTAGCTGGCGACTCTTTTAACTTCACCTTCATCTTCTCCTTTCGCCTACCGTTCGTGCTTGTACCGGGATGCAAATCTTCGGGAGCGACAGCTTGGCGATTCTGCTGGGGAATGCTTATACTGCAACCAGGGCTTCTGGTTCTTTTTGTATGTTCCTCCTAGCGCTTGTTTGATTTGTGTTTACAGGGGTGTTATGTGCTAATTGTGTTTATTTATTTGCTTTATTTATTGCTTTATGTGTAGTTTTATTTACTGTTTTCTTTACAGTTTTTTATACATCATACTGTCATTATCATTGTTGGAGCTGGTTTCTGTTTTGGTGGGTGGGGTTTCACTAAGTGATTAAGGTCCTATACCTGGGACCTGAGTGACACCAGGCTAGAGTGATTCATATTCTTTCCCATTCCATTTCGGTCTGGTGCGGGAATATGAAACACGGTTCAGATGTGGGTTTCATCTTGAGAACTCTATGCTACAGATTTCCTGTAGTGCTAGGGCTATCTGGGAAGCCTGCTAAGTCTGGATGACCATTATTATGACCTTCAGAATCTGGGGTGAATTAGAGGAGGATCCATTATGGTTATGGTAAACATTGTACCTCCGGATCTATCCTCCTGAAGACATGCTGTTACATCAGGATTACTCCAGTCTCCTGAAAGCATATCATTCTACATCAGGATTACTCCAGTCTCCTGAAAGCATATCATCAATCTCATCAGGACTGCTCTATCCTCCTGAAGACATGCTGTTACATCAGGATTACTCCAGTCTCCTGAAAGCATATCATACTACATCAGGATTACTCCAGTCTCCTGAAAAACATATCATCAATCTCTCAGGACTACTTCATCCTCTTGAAAGCTTATAATCTCATCAGGACTGCTCTATCCTCCTGAAGACATGCTGTTACATCAGGATTACTCCAGTCTCCTGAAAGCATATCATATTATTACCTCAGGATTGCTCCATCCTCCTGACAGCTTTTTATTACATCAGGATTGCTTCATCCTCCTGAAATCATATCATTACCTCAGGATTACTCCATCCTCCTGACAGCTTATTAAATACCTCAGGATTGCTCCATCCTCCTGACTGTTTATCATTACTTCAGGGCTGCTTTATCCTCATGACAGCTATCATCACTACATCAGGATTGCTTTATCCTCCTGAAAGCATATTATCAAATCCCTCAGGACTACTCCATCCTCCTGACAGCTATTATCATTACTTCAGTACTGCTTTATCCTCCTAAAAGTTATCATTATACCTTCATACTTTGGACTGCTTTATCCTCCAAGAAATGTATCTAAGAACTTTTCTCCAAGTGGCATCTTTAAGCCCACTCATTCATATTCAACTAGCCATCTGTATCACTCTATGCACCGGTGAGTGCAAATTTTTGGGCTTTTGTGTTCAATCCCCTTCAACCTTCCAGGTCACGACTGGAAAATGTACCAATCTAACCCCTCAGGTTTCAGAAAATTGAACAGGGGCAGCTGTTGCACCTCAAAATTTGCCCTCACAATACAAGACTTTGTGTGCTAAGAAAGTTCACAAGGTTCACAAGTTCCACAATACTTTCAAAGACCTTTCATGAGGTTCATGAAGTCTACAAGTCACTTTATGAAGGTTCACAAGGTTCACAAATTTCTCAATGCATTCAATACCTTTCATGAAGTTCATGAAGTCTACAAGTTACTTTATGAAGGTTCACAAGGTTCACAAGATTCACAATGTTTATATAACCTTTCATGAGGTTCATGAAGTCTACAAGTCACTTTATGAAGGTTCACAAGGTTCACAAGTTTTACAAGACCTTTCATGAGGTTCATGAGGTCTACAAAGTCACTTTATGAGGTTCACAAGGTTCACAAGCTTCACAATACCTCCCATGAGATTCACAAGACATTTTATGATGGTTCACAAGGTTCACAAAGTTTACAATTGGTCAAAAGAGTTGACAATTCCCTCAGACAATGCACCTCCTAAGCAGTGCATCCAAACTAGGGTTTTGAATTTAATCAGGCTAAATGGACTTCCAATACTTCAAGTGAGCTTCATAACATCTTATATGTATATAATAATCCCCATGACAAGTTTCAAGACTTTTCTCAAAAGTTTGCTCAGTCAGATGATCAGATAAGTCAAAATCAGTCAATGCAATTATAAAGTCAAACTGAGGTCAACTGTGGTCAAACCAAAGTCAAACTTCATGATTTTTTGCCAACATCAAGTATATGAAGTAAAATTCATCATTCGATCAAGGGTTGATCATGATTCATCAAGGAGATTCCAGATCATCAAGAATCAGGAGTTTCTAAATTAGGGTTTCCTTAGTAAAAGTCAACTGAACTTTGACCAGCCATAACTTTCACATGCTTCATAACCAAGTATCCACTCAAAGCTCATTTTGAAGGAAATTGAATTCTCTATAACTTTGATCTTTCAAGTTAAGCCCAAAAATGCTTCATTTGGAAGATATGAGCTAAGACATTATAGGTCATTTCAAAAGTCAACAAAAAGTCAACAACTTCATAAGGGCATAACTTGAGATTGGTAAATGATATGGACATGAAACCAATGGGGTTGTTTAGAGGACTCTTCAAGCTTTCCAAAATGTCCAAGAACACCCTCATACCTTTAAAATCGAGGGAGATATGCCCTTGCAAAGTTGGGAAATTTTGTGATGGTTTATGATGAAAATGGAGGTCTAGAACCAATTCTTTCCCAATGGGCTGGCCAAATTGTGATCCAATCCATACAATATCATCATGCACGACCCAAATGATTAAAAATCAGAATTTTTATTATTTTATTTTTATTTATTTTGATTTAATTCATAAAAAATCATTTTAAATAAATATAAAATATGAAAATATATTATTAAAGGGAGATTTGGTTTCTAGAACATCTTAAATGGTGATTGAAGTTGAAAGGGAAGGAAATCATGAGATTGGTACAAAAATAGCAAGCCTTCATGAGCAAATATTTGAATTTCAAAGCATAATCTTTTTCAATCTTTAAATATCAAAACTTCCATACAACCATTCAATTTTTCTAACCTAAATGATCCTCATATAAGTACTGATCATAACCCTAGCACTCATTCACGAATTGGTTGCCTCTAAGTGTAAGTTCCAAACCTCAAAAAATCCATCCAAAACTCATATTCGGATTCCTTGATTCAGAGCACTAGAAGGTAAAATAAGAACATGGAGAGCTTCATTGGATATCACTGATCATAAACCATCATTCATATGCATCCAAATCGTGCCATAATGCTCTACCCGAATCCAATTTGTTCTTGAATATAATTTTTTCGATTGCATTAATTTGTTGTGTTTCAATGAAATTTGCTTGGCTAATATTGTTTGTTATGTGATATAGAACGTTTTTGGGCAGGAAAATCAAAGAAACCGTGGCTGATTCATGAAACACCATTGTTAGGGTTTGGACCTAGGTTTAGGGATTTTTGATTTAAGGAACATAAATGGATTCTAAAAACACAGGATGAATCGCATGAGTGTCTGGATTATGTTGCTGTGTTTGATTTTGTGAAATTGTATGGTTTTGTTGGCCATTGATTTTTGTAGGTTTTGCTGGAAGTTGTTTTTCGCAGGAAAACTCATAGTTAGGTTCGCAGGAAATTTCGAAGGTTATAAGGAAGAAGACGAAGCCAATTCGCGCCTGTTTTAAAAATTCAAATTTCGTTTAAAAATATTATGAATTAATCCTGGTTATGTTTCACAAACGCACGTTTGTCCCAGTGGTAAGGCTGATACGCGTATGGTGTGAGGGCACTGGTTCGATACTTGGCTGGGTGCATTTTTTTTTCCTTTTAATTTTCAGGTTAAGTGTACATAATATATTATGTATGGTTGCCAACACACTAGCAGATGGGCTCTTCTAGCCGGGTGGTGATGCGTGCGCGTGAATGTTCAAAGGTCCTGGGTTCAATCCTCCCCCAGGCCTTTTTGCTTTCTTTTATTTTCTGGATTTTCTCATGATAAAGCACAAAGCAATTATTCTCTTCTCCCTTTCACCTGCGTGTGTGGTAGTCTGGTGTTATTTCTTGTTGCTGGAAAACAGACTGACCTGGGTTCAAACCCCAGTCAGGTAAGTTCTCACATTTTTTGTTTTTTTTTCTTTTATTTGATTATTCTATTATTAAATTAAATATAGTCTTATATATATGTTTTCTAAATAATTAAAAACAATGAAGCATGTTTAATATTTTCCAAATTATAAAATATACAAATTTCCTGAAATTATTTTCTTTATCATGTGTAAATATAATATGTGCATATTATTAAAATAGTTTTGTATATTAAATTAAAAACCCTAAAAAATATTTTTAAAACATAATCCTAATTTTCAGAACCCTAATTTATTTTCTAAATACTTATTAAAAACCTAATTTTTATTTTTTATAATTTGTATATATTCATTTAACATAATTAAATTTAATAAATGAAAATATAATCAAACATTTCTTTATGTAATTATAAATTGTCTATAATATAAATTTTTATTCTTTTAATATATATATATATATATATATATATATATATATATATATATGTAAATAATTTTGTAATTATAATATGTCTAATAATAAATTAATAATTTGTACATAAGTTAAAATACCATAATAATTATTTAATTATTCATATTAAAAATCTAACCTTTGTTTATTATTTTAATTTTTGTTCTTATAATATTTTGTTAATTATATTTATTATTGTTAACCATGTTATTATTAACTTTTTATTATTATTATTTTACTAACTTTACTTAATTATTTTTATTATTATTATTACTAACTTTGGGCTTATTA
Organism: Lathyrus aphaca; assembly: GCA_963966055.1. Lineage (NCBI taxonomy): Eukaryota > Viridiplantae > Streptophyta > Magnoliopsida > Fabales > Fabaceae > Lathyrus > Lathyrus aphaca. The sequence continues at coordinate 377,955,523 of OZ014519.1, read as the reverse complement.
TTATCTCACTAATATTATTTAAACTTTTTAATTATTATTATTACTAACCCCTATTTATTTATTTATTGCTTATTTATTATTTTTGCTTATTATTTATATTTTGCTATTTATTTTTAATTTGCTTATTATTATAATTATGTAATTGCTCCTTGGTGTAAATTTTGTAATATTTAATTTTATTTAATTTTTGCTATGGTTAGTAATTTAGGGAGTGCAAATATGTATTCTATTTAAAATTTAACTTAGATCATTTTTTTTAATTAAAGATAAATAATATTGAACACTCACACACGTAAGTCGATTTTTAATCGCCATCTCACATTCCTAAGGTTATCCCTCAATGTTGCCTATTAATAAGGTCACGTGGGGTGTATAAAGCAAGTCCCTTAAAAGAAAAAGTCATCAAGTCCCTAATGGTTGCCTTTACAAATCAAGTCCCTTCGAATAATGATGATAGTCCCTCCTATATGCTTAATACACCCCACAGTTGCCTTCATAAAACAGATGTCCCTCATATGTCCCTCACATCCAAGGTAATGACTACCTATTCCTTAATAATAGGGATAGTCTTACCACTTAAAGGATAAAGAACAGAAAATATTTAAACTTTAGGGTAGGTTCCTCTTATGTACTTGCTCACTATTCAAACTTTTCAAACACTTAATAAATTTCAAACAAATTTTCAAAAACAAGTTTTTACGCATCCGTACATGGATCATTATTAACTCATATGAAAATTTTATATTCACACACTTCACATTTTCAAAAACAATTCAAAGTGAGCTAAGTAACTAAGAGCCCATGGATAACCATGGATGTAAAGGGTGCTAACACCTTCCCTTTACATAACCTACCCCCCGGACCCGAAAATATCTCTTAAGGTCTTTCCTGTTCTTTTATACCCTTTCCTTTTGGATAAAATAAAAGTCGGTGGCGACTCTTGCTATCCGCAACATAACTAAAGTCAGTTCTCCCACCGTGTTACAGAACTGGCGACTCTGCTGGGGATTTTTATTTAAGAGGGGTACCCTTAGGAATTAAGATCACTTTAATATTGTTTGATTTGTTTGCTTTATTATATTGTTGGGGTGCTCTTATGTGTGAAAGGTCCTAACCCGGATCTAGTGTACCTTAGGTAAATGGCAATAGACCAAGGAAACTGTACGACGTATATCGATACGGTTGATCTGGTGGCCATAGTTAGTGCGACTTCTTGGTTGGTGCTTATGTTCCTTAAGTCAAGTTGAGGATAATATGAGGCTGCCATATGTTGTCAATGCACTAACTAACTTTTAGAACCCTAGTTAACTCATTTTGGCCTTTAGAAAGTAGTGAGGTAACTGGCTTTGGTGCAGACTGAAGTTGGTTGACACTCGATACTACGCTCATTGAGATCCTAAGCTTGGAGGGTTTTGGTTGGCAAGTAAGTTTCCTTCTGAACAACCACCCTTGTGAAGGATCAATGATATTGAGATCCCTTAGAACCTGGTTACTCTTGTAGGACAGGATGAACCAACTAACTTCAGGGGAGGGTACTTACCTTTAAACCTCATGCAAGCCTTCAAACCTAGGGCTATGGTGTGACTTGTTTGTGTGTGCCACATGGTTGTGATTGAACATAACATCATGACATCATCATGCATCATAAGCATAGCATTTTCACTAACCATTTCAAGGACCAAAGGATTTATCTTTGTTCTTTGTTGCAGGTCATGGCTTCTGCTCGTAGAAACACCATCAGAATCAATTTTGTGGGCATACCTGCTAAGCTTAAAGAGTTGGTTTCTCAAGTGCATGATCACTCCCAGTTCATCAAAAGACATGGTCACCTATTGGATCTAGTCACTTCAGGGTTCAATGAAGACATGATGAGTGTCCTGTTTCAGTTCTTTGACCCTAAGCACCATTGCTTCACATTCCCCGACTATCAACTAGTTCCAACCATGGAGGAGTTCTCTAAACTTCTGGGTATACCTGTTCTTGATCAAAGACCCTTCACAGGCTTGGAGAAGGAGCTTAAACCAGAAGCTATTGCTGCAGCCCTACATCTGAAGAAGTCTGACATTGTTCTAGAAACGAGAAGCGGAGTCAAGGGTATTCTTGCCAAGGTGTTGATAGAAAAAGCTCAGGTATTCTTGAAGGCCATGAGCTATGATGCTTTTGAGGAGATCTTAGCCTTGCTGATATATGGCTTAGTATTGTTCCCCAATCCAGATCAGTTCATAGATGTTCATGCCATCAACATTTTCCTGAGTCACAATCCAGTGCCTACATTGCTTGGAGACATCCTACATTCTCTTCACACTCGTTCCACAAGGGCAAGAGGAACTTTGATGTGCTGCATACCTTTGCTTTCTAGGTGGTTTATTTCTCACCTTCCTCGCTCAGTAATGAAGAATGAGCAAGGGTTCAGATGGTCCAAGATGATCATGTCACTTTCTCACTCAGATATCCATTGGTGCTCCAGATCTATGGAGAATGTCACCATCATTGACCGTTGTGGGGAGTTTCCTAATGTGCCACTTCTAGGCATAAGAGGAGGCATCACCTACAACCCCTCTCTAGCTTTACGACAGTTTGGTTACGCCCGGAGTGATGGTCCACATGACATGTTGATTCAGGGCATTGTGTTTGATTACGACAACGATCTTCAGGGTTACCGTCAGAGATTCATACGAGCTTGGGGAAAGGTAAACAGGATTGACAGCAAGACACTGGAGCCTAAGTACACTATTCCTATGGAGGCTTATCTCAGATGGGTACGATCTCGTGCTCAGACACTCATGATGCCATATCCTGCCGTCCTACCAGTTACCATGGAACCTGTTGCTGAAGGAGACACAGCTTATACCATCCTTCACCCAGACATGCCTACTGATATGGAAGACTTGCAAAGATCATGAATCCAACTGAAGGAGAAAAGGGATACTTTCGAGGCTCATTACAAAGCAAGCCAAGAAAGAGTCCTAGAACTAACAAAGCTACTTCACGAGGAACGAAACCTCAACTCATACCTCAATATAAAGAGGAAACGTCCATGGGAGACTTAAAACCCCACCTTTTGTACTTATTTTATTTCATTTTTTGTAAGACTAAAAGGCAAAACAAAGTTATTACTAATAAAAATTTACCTTTCGTGTTTGTCTAAGCAAATTTAAATCCTGCGGTCCTTGAAAACATCGCATACGCATTCACATATCATTTCATTGCATCACAGGTTTATAATTGTGCACAGGTTTCTCATCTTCTCGCTGTTTATTTCAGCAATGGCTCTTGAACAATCAGTTAAGGATCTCCAGGCACAAAATGCACAGTTCCAAGAGCTGATCTTGAACCTGTCCAAGGGGCAGGATGAATTGAAGACACTACTGGCTAAGAAGAAGAATCCTGAGGTCAACAAGGATGATCAGCTGAAACAATTGCATGCAGAGATAACAGAAATGAGGATCCAGATGAATGGCCAGGTGGCCCTTATCCAAAGTTTAGCTCAGGGGCAAGAAAAACTGAGAACCTTTGTCCAAAAATTTCAAAGTAATGGAGTCAGGAATCTAATTATCAGTGAACCTCCATTAAAACAAGCTGATTTGGTTGAAAGGAGGATGAGGATAAAAGAGGGTAAGAGACAGGTTGCCATTGATTGTTCTTCAGTTGAAAGACCTGATAAGGTTAATCTACCTCAACACCAAAAATATAGAAGGCAGTTTATCAAGTTCAGCACTCCAATGTCACAAGTTATGCAATGCTTGTTGGAGATGGAACTAATTTCTTTGAAAAGTTCTCCTCAAAATCCTAAAACTTCCTCTCCTCACTATAATTCCAAGGCAAAGTGTGAGTATCACTCCAACAGTCCTGGACATGATACTAACAACTGCTGGATATTGAAGAATAAGATTCAAGACCTAATTGACGAAGGAATCCTAGAGGTTACTCCAGAGGGTCAAGTTGAGTTCTACTATCATCCATCAAACACCGAAGCTGCAAGACAAGTTGCCTAGTATAGCAAGAAAGGAAGCCTACCTATTCCTGTTGAGATATAGGGCACCTTGGGACATCCAAGTGGCAAATTTGATTTCATGGTGAAGTATACTGCTCCTCAAAGTTCACAGATTGCAATTGAGGACATTCAGCCAACTGGATGGGACAACATTTGAATTTTCATTTGTAATTTCTTTTATTTGTTTGAACACTTACTATTATGTTAAACTTTTGTTTTCATTAATGCCTTGCATATGTTTGTCTTGAATTAATCCATTCGTTCCACTATATTTTGAATTATGCTTCTTATTTCTATCTTGTGATATTTAACTCCTGATAAAGCTATAAGCCTGTAGAGGGAGGATGACGAAAACAATACCATAATCTTATGCAGTATGCTTTTGAACAGACTGTGCTGACGATGTACAGGCATTGTTTCAATTCCTAAACAGTGGAGATATAAGGAAGTTAATCCCTAGTCAACCCTTTTGAGCCTATGAAGTAGGAGCTTTTATTCTCGCACAAATTAAAACCCTTATTCATAACCCGGGGCAGGGTAGTTACTCGGTTAACTCAAATATGCCAATTATCTGTGTTGTACACAACTAATGATGGTTCTCTGTAATTATTAAACCTGACAGTCAATATTCAACAGAAGAAAAACCCACTAAGTCAAAACCTATGAAGGAGACTTAGTAAAAATAAATAAATAAATTAAGACATCCCCCTGACTGTAACGTTGAAATAAACAGTTCAGGCAAAAAGAAGGGATAACAAAGTCAAAAGAAAAAAGAGGTCACTATGAATCCTCAACAAAGAAAGATGACTGAATGTTCAAATAAATTTTGGGTTTCTGAACCATCACAAACGTCAGTGTTACAATTCCAAACTCATTTGGGCCTCAATGCATAAGTTAACTGAGTATAGGACTGAAGAACATCATGGAGAATGGGTTGGGTACAAATAAATTTGAGCCTTTATCCTTTGTTTCTTAAACCGTGAACCATGCCACGTTATAACCCTTTAAAAGTCCTAACTGAAGCATGGTTAGTTCGAAAGCGTACTGCTACGCAAAAGGTATCCTGACTCCTTTAGGGCTTATTATAAAACTTGAGTTAATATCACAGTTTTCTAAAAATAAAAAAAAGGGGTTTTAGAATAATTCTTTTTCAAAAAACTTCAAGACAGACATAAGCATTGCATTTTTTGAATATATTTGTTTGCATATACCTGAGTGCTTGACAAATGGAGAAACTTACGGGATGAATGTTCAATGAACCAAAGTCCTTCCGATAAACAAAGTTGCTTCCTGGATCAAAATCCATGTATACAAAGGGGCATAATCATTATCTCCCAATCAAGGGGGCAGACCATGATACTGCCTAATTCATTTGGGCAGCCAGAGGCAGATCTCCCCATCTACCTGAAGTGCCAAGGGTAACATTACAGAGTTCATAATGCTAGGGGCATGGTCATTGTTTCCTAATCAAGGGGGCATACCAAGTTACTGTTCAAATTATTCAGGGCAACCAGTTCCAGATCCAACAGTTCTTAATAGCCAGAGGCAACTTTTCTCATATATTTGAATTACCAAGGGTAACATTACAGAATTCACAATGCCAGGGGCATATGCTTATGGGGCATTCTGCTTGTTTCTCTTGAGGTAGCTACATTTAGATACTTCCATGATGGGACGATTCATCCTCAACCAAGGGGCAATGCTTTCTGTTCAAATCTAGTGGCCGGAGCGTATATGGTCCATTACAATTTGAAGATACATTCCTCTCATGGTATTACCTTGATTAGCAGAAGCCAATTGTGGAAGTTAATTGTCTACGCCAGTAGTATCAGATGGTGTCAGTATCATGTCTTCAGATCCAGCTATAAGGATTTCTGGGAAGGTATTCAGGAAAGTTAAAAATTTCAGAAGCTCCAAATCCAATTGGTTATACACTCTCGAAGTTGAAATGATTCTATTTTCAAGTTCAGCTTTACTTTTCCCTCTGAATCCAGATTTACTTTTACTCTAAACGGAACGTCCATTGATTGTGTTTGAATGCATGTATGCTTAATATGATTAATGTTTACCAGAAATGCATGAAAATGCAGTAATAGTATTTACTAAGGACGGACGAGGAAAGGATTTCAGCGAAGCTTCGCCTGTTCACCTCTAAAAGACAGTTACAAACCCTCAGTAGGACGAATCCATCTTCACAAAGTCTTATCTCCCCTGGAATTTATATCCATCTCTTTTATCCTCATACGGATATTCAGGAATTTACTTTCCAATAAGGGCACGACGAACGAAGACGGGATGTTATATCTGCCCTACCATCGAACGAAGACGAAGGTTATGTATACCTTACTATCTCTAGCATACGGGAGGTAATATATACCTTATTATCCCCAGCAGACGAAAGGTTATGTATAATATATTCTTCAACAATGAATCGGGATTTATTTTCCCTGGCCAGCAGTTGTTATACAAAGACATCCAGACACTTCCGGCAGTATCATATCATACATACATCATTTACACCATGCCATAACATACATATCCAAAGATACATAGTACATTATCTAAGTGCATCATATCATACATGCATACATAAAGCATAAACTAATATTATTATGCGGAATGTTACATTGTTTTCAGGTTAATTATCCAACAAAGAAACTTATGATCATCAGGACTGCTCTATCCTCCTGAAGACATGCTGTTACATCAGGATTACTCCAGTCTCCTGAAAGCATATCATCAATCTCATCAGGACTGCTCTATCCTCCTGAAGACATGCTGTTACATCAGGATTACTCCAGTCTCCTGAAAGCATATCATACTACATCAGGATTACTCCAGTCTCCTGAAAGCATATCATCAATCTCATCAGGACTGCTCTATCCTCCTGAAGACATGCTGTTACATCAGGATTACTCCAGTCTCCTGAAAGCATATCATACTACATCAGGATTACTCCAGTCTCCTGAAAAACATATCATCAATCTCTCAGGACTACTTCATCCTCCTGAAAGCTTATAATCTCATCAGGACTGCTCTATCCTCCTGAAGATATGCTGTTACATCAGGATTACTCCAGTCTCCTGAAAGCATATCATATTATTACCTCAGGATTGCTCCATCCTCCTGACAGCTTTTTATTACATCAGGATTGCTTCATCCTCCTGAAATCATATCATTACCTCAGGATTACTCCATCCTCCTGACAGCTTATTAAATACCTCAGGATTGCTCCATCCTCCTGACTGTTTATCATTACTTCAGGGCTGCTTTATCCTCCTGACAGCTATCATCACTACATCAGGATTGCTTTATCCTCCTGAAAGCATATTATCAAATCCCTCAGGACTACTCCATCCTCCTGACAGCTATTATCATTACTTCAGTACTGCTTTATCCTCCTAAAAGTTATCATTATACCTTCATACTTTGGACTGCTTTATCCTCCAAGAAATGTATCTAAGAACTTTTCTCCAAGTGGCATCTTTAAGCCCACTCAATCATATTCAACTAGCCATCTGTATCACTCTATGCACCGGTGAGTGCAAATTTTTGGGCTTTTGTGTTCAATCCCCTTCAACCTTCCAGGTCACGACTGGCAAATGTACCAATCTAACCCCTCAGGTTTCAGAAAATTGAACAGGGGCAGCTGTTGCACCCCAAAATTTGCCCTCACAATACAAGACTTTGTGTGCTAAGAAAGTTCACAAGGTTCACAAGTTCCACAATACTTTCAAAGACCTTTCATGAGGTTCATGAAGTCTACAAGTCACTTTATGAAGGTTCACAAGGTTCACAAATTTCTCAATGCACTCAATACCTTTCATGAGGTTCATGAAGTCTACAAGTTACTTTATGAAGGTTCACAAGGTTCACAAGATTCACAATGTTTATATAACCTTTCATGAGGTTCATGAAGTCTACAAGTCACTTTATGAAGGTTCACAAGGTTCACAAGTTTTACAAGACCTTTCATGAGGTTCATGAGGTCTACAAAGTCACTTTATGAGGTTCACAAGGTTCACAAGCTTCACAATACCTCCCATGAGATTCACAAGACATTTTATGATGGTTCACAAGGTTCACAAAGTTTACAATTGGTCAAAAGAGTTGACAATTCCCTCAGACAATGCACCTCCTAAGCAGTGCATCCAAAACTAGGGTTTTGACTTTAATCAGGCTAAATGGACTTCCAATACTTCAAGTGAGCTTCATAACATCTTATATGTATATAAGAATCCCCATGACAAGTTTCAAGACTTTTCTCAAAAGTTTGCTCAGTCAGATGATCAGATAAGTCAAAATCAGTCAATGCAATTATAAAGTCAAACTGAGGTCAACTGTGGTCAAACCAAAGTCAAACTTCATGATTTTTTGCCAACATCAAGTATATGAAGTAAAATTCATCATTTGATCAAGGGTTGATCATGATTCATCAAGGAGATTCCAGATCATCAAGAATCAGGAGTTTCTAAATTAGGGTTTCCTCAGTAAAAGTCAACTGAACTTTGACCAGCCATAACTTTCACATGCTTCATCACCAAGTCTCCACTCAAAGCTCATTTTGAAGGAAATTGAATTCTATACAACTTTGATCTTGCAAGTTAATCCCAAAAATGCTTCATTTGGAAGATATGAGCTAAGACATTATAGGTCATTTCAAAAGTCAACAAAAAGTCAACAACTTCAAAAGGGCATAACTTGAGATTGGTAAATGATATGGACATGAAACCAATGGGGTTGTTTAGAGGACTCTTCAAGCTTTCCAAAATGTCCAAGAACACCCTCATACCTTTAAAATTGAGGGAGATATGCCCTTGCAAAGTTGGGAAATTTTATGATGGTTTATGATGAAAATGGAGGTCTAGAACCAATTCTTTCCAAATGGGCTGGCCAAATTGTGATCCAATCCATACAATATCATCATGCACGACCCAAATGATTAAAAATCAGAATTTTTATTATTTTATTTTTATTTATTTTGATTTAATTCATAAAAAATCATTTTAAATAAATATAAAATATGAAAATATATTATTAAAGGGAGATTTGGTTTCTAGAACATCTTAAATGGTGATTGAAGTTGAAAGGGAAGGAAATCATGAGATTGGTACAAAAATAGCAAGCCTTCATGAGCAAATATTTGAATTTCAAAGCATAATCTTTTTCAATCTTCAAATATCAAAACTTCCATACAACCATTCAATTTTTCTAACCTAAATGATCCTCATATAAGTACTGATCATAACCCTAGCACTCATTCACGAATTGGATGCCTCTAAGTGTAAGTTCCAAACCTCAAAAAATCCATCCAAAACTCATATTCGGATTCCTTGATTTAGAGCACTAGAAGGTAAAATAAGAACATGGAGAGCTTCATTGGATATCACTGATCATAAACCATCATTCATATGCATCCAAATCGTGCCATAATGCTCTACTCGAATCCAATTTGTTCTTGAATATAATTTTTTCGATTGCATTAATTTGTTGTGTTTCAATGAAATTTGCTTGGCTAATATTGTTTGTTATGTGATATAGAACGTTTCTGGGCAGGAAAATCAAAGAAACCGTGGCTGATTCATGAAACACCATTGTTAGGGTTTGGACCTAGGTTTAGGGATTTTTGATTTAAGGAACATAAATGGATTCTAAAAACACAGGATGAATCGCATGAGTGTCTGGATTATGTTGCTGTGTTTGATTTTGTGAAATTGTATGGTTTTGTTGGCCATTGATTTTTGTAGGTTTTGCTGGAAGTTGTTTTTCGCAGGAAAACTCATAGTTAGGTTCGCAGGAAATTTCGAAGGTTATAAGGAAGAAGACGAAGCCAATTCGCGCCTGTTTTAAAAATTCAAATTTCGTTTAAAAATATTATGAATTAATCCTGGTTATGTTTCACAAACGCACGTTTGTCCCAGTGGTAAGGCTGATACGCGTATGGTGTGAGGGCACTGGTTCGATACTTGGCTGGGTGCATTTTTTTTTCCTTTTATTTTTCAGGTTAAGTGTACATAATATATTATGTATGGTTGCCAACACACTAGCAGATGGGCTCTTCCAGCCGGGTGGTGATGCGTGCGCGTGAATGTTCAAAGGTCCTGGGTTCAATCCTCCCCCAGGCCTTTTTGCTTTCTTTTATTTTCTGGATTTTCTCATGATAAAGCACAAAAGCAATTATTCTCTTCTCCCTTTCACCTGCGTGTGTGGTAGCCTGGTGTTATTTCTTGTTGCTGGAAAACAGACTGACCTGGGTTCAAACCCCAGTCAGGTAAGTTCTCACATTTTTTGTTTTTTTTTTCTTTTATTTGACTATTCTATTATTAAATTAAATATAGTCTTATATATATGTTTTCTAAATAATTAAAAACAATGAAGCATGTTTAATATTTTCCAAATTATAAAATATATAAATTTCCTGAAATTATTTTCTTTATCATGTGTAAATATAATATGTGCATATTATTAAAATAGTTTTGTATATTAAATTAAAAACCCTAAAAAATATTTTTAAAACATAATCCTAATTTTCAAAACCCTAATTTATTTTCTAAATACTTATTAAAAACCTAATTTTTATTTTTTATAATTTGTATATATTCATTTAACATAATTAAATTTAATAAATGAAAATATAATCAAACTTTTCTTTATGTAATTATAAATTGTCTATAATATAAATTTTTATTCTTTTAATATATATATATATATATATGTAAATAATTTTGTAATTATAATATGTCTAAAAATAAATTAATAATTTGTACATAAGTTAAAATACCATAATAATTATTTAATTATTCATATTAAAAATCTAACCTTTGTTTATTATTTTAATTTTTGTTCTTATAATATTTTGTTAATTATATTTATTATTGTTAACCATGTTATTATTAACTTTTTATTATTATTATTTTACTAACTTTACTTAATTATTTTTATTATTATTATTACTAACTTTGGGCTTATTATTATCTCACTAATATTATTTAAACTTTTTAATTATTATTATTACTAACCCCTATTTATTTATTTATTGCTTATTTATTATTTTTGCTTATTATTTATATTTTGCTATTTATTTTTAATTTGCTTATTATTATAATTATGTAATTGCTCCTTGGTGTAAATTTTGTAATATTTAATTTTATTTAATTTTTGCTATGGTTAGTAATTTAGGGAGTGCAAATATGTATTCTATTTAAAATTTAACTTAGATCATTTTTTTAATTAAAGATAAATAATATTGAACACTCACACACGTAAGTCGATTTTTAATCGCCATCTCACATTCCTAAGGTTATCCCTCAATGTTGCCTATTAATAAGGTCACGTGGGGTGTATAAAGCAAGTCCCTTAAAAGAAAAAGTCATCAAGTCCCTAATGGTTGCCTTTACAAATCAAGTCCCTTCGAATAATGATGATAGTCCCTCCTATATGCTTAATACACCCCACAGTTGCCTTCATAAAACAGATGTCCCTCATATGTCCCTCACATCCAAGGTAATGACTACCTATTCCTTAATAATAGGGATAGTCTTACCACTTAAAGGATAAAGAACAGAAAATATTTAAACTTTAGGGTAGGTTCCTCTTATGTACTTGCTCACTATTCAAACTTTTCAAACAGTTAATAAATTTCAAACAAATTTTCAAAAACAAGTTTTTACGCATCCGTACATGGATCATTATTAACTCATATGAAAATTTTCTATTCACACACTTCACATTTTCAAAAACAATTCAAAGTGAGCTAAGTAACTAAGAGCCCATGGATAACCATGGATGTAAAGGGTGCTAACACCTTCCCTTTACATAACCTACCCCCCGGACCCGAAAATATCTCTTAAGGTCTTTCCTGTTCTTTTATACCCTTTCCTTTTGGATAAAATAAAAGTCGGTGGCGACTCTTGCTATCCGCAACATAACTAAAGTCAGTTCTCCCACCGTGTTACAGTGGGCAATACCCCAATGTGCCTCTAACAGGAGTAAAAGGTTGCATCAATTACAACCCTTTATTGTTTAAGAGACAATTGGGATATGCTTTGGTTCACCCTCCCAGAGGACAGGATTTAGCCGAGACCCTATATTGTGAGATCCAATTTGGCTCTGCTGTTGTCAGACAAGCTGCATGGGCTTGGGATAACATTCAGACCAAAGGGACAGCCATCCTTGGAAGGTGTAACAATATTGCTTCAGCCCAGTATTCTGACTGGTCCCGTACTAGAGCTCAGATCACCAGGATGCCTTTCACCTTGGAAGACACACCTGGACCTTCTACTGTACAGCCTGAAGCAACTGTTATCCTGGAGGAATTTGAAAAGCTGAAAGATAGGAATAATCAGCTATCTGAAGCCCTGGAGAAGACTCTCTGGGAGAGGAATGACGGTCGTCTGTACATTGAAAGATTGGAAAGGCTCAAGACTGAGCATCTGACCAAGATTGAAAGGACAGATGACTACATAAGGAAAGCGAGAGAAGGAGAGTTGGTTTTGAAGAATGCCTGCAAGGAGGCCAAGATTCAGAAGGCTAGGGCTGAGCATTACCTGGAGGAAAGCCAGGCTAGGTGGATCAGGATCACCGAAGCCCGTGCACAAGAAGACCAGAGGACTCAGGCAAAAATTGAGTAGCTGGAGGCCAATGAGAAGAAGCAACAAGAAGCTTAGTTGGAAGCTCAGAAGGAGATATCATAATTGAAACTCCGGGCAGGGTTAAAGAGATAAAAGGATCAGGACAGGCATAAGAAGCTGACTAATGCCATTGCTACCAGGAACCTCCTCATTAGGACTATTACAGAGCACCCAGCTGGTCCGGTGACTGAGGCTCTCCTGAAGAAAGTCAGGAAGGATGACTTTGGATTGGATGTCTGATTCCTTTTTTCTTGTATTTCCTTTCTTTTGATGTACTTTTTGCTTTTTGGCTGTTGTATTTTTTTTTGACCCACCATGGGCATGTATTGTAAACAGACTATGTATTTTCATCATTTGTAATATATCAGTTTGTTTTATTTTGGTGGGATTTCTCCCAACATCATCAAGCATCTCCTCGAGGTCTGGAAAGGTCAAAACCAAGAACCAAACCAGATACCTTGGAAAACAAATAAGCATACTGCATTGCATACTAACATTTTCTTTGTTTTGTAGGTTTTTGTTTGTTATTTTGTTTCTCACTTTGTTGTGGTTTCAGGAAACATTGCTCGTCGCAGAGTGTTCCCTGTCAACCGTACACACCGGTACCCAACGCGAAACAACCTTCCAGGCATTCAGATGGATCAGGTACAGCAGGACCTGAATGAAGTAAGATATCAAATGGCAAACAAAAGGGTTGAAATAAGAAACTAAATGTCCCAGTTTATGGCTGTGATGACTAGCTTAGCTCAGAGCCAGGAAAGGCCGAGAGAGCTGGTAGAAAGGCAGACACCTGAAGAGCCCCACCCTGGAACAGGAGGAACCAACAATAATGAACGAGGGCAGCCTCGTATCGACCCACCAGAGTTTGGGCCCCATTTGAACCAAGATGTTAATGTCCCAAGGAATATTCAAGGAAACACTACTGCAGGCAGGATATTGCAAGAAGATCCTCAGGAGGAGCAGTTCACAGTTATTGGGGTTGGGGATGAGGTGTATGACAGAAGGTTGGATGAGATTGCTGAAAAGCTAAGGTCCTTGAAATCCCAGAATTCTTTTGGCTTTGACGTAATGGATATGGGGATGGTAGATGGGGTGAGGATTCCCCACAAATTCAAACCCCCATTCTTTGAAAAATATAATGGTACCTCTTGCCCGTGTACTCATCTGCAATCTTTCTTAGGGAGACTCAAGGCTTATACCATGGACGAGAAGTTATGGATGTTCTATTTTGAGAACAGCCTAACCGGGGCATCAAGAGAATGGTATTCGCATCTGACAAGGGCCATTATAAGATGTTGGAAAGACTTGGCCGAAGCCTTCATCCGTCAGTACCAGTACAACCTATACATGGCCCCCAATAGAACTCTTCTGATGGGCGTGTCTCAGTCTTCAAAGGAAAGCTTCCGGGATTACGCTCAAAGGTGGAGACAGCTTGCTGTTGCAGTCCAGCCACCCATGTCTGAAAGGGAGATGGCTGACATGTTTATGAACACCTTGCAGGGAACTTATATTGATAGACTTGCTACTTTCTCTTCCACCAGTTTTGCTGATGTAGTTATAGCTGGTGAGAGAATTGAGAGTCTTTTGAATATGGGAAAAATCTCTGACAACGGTGCAAGCTCTTCCAATAACCCCAAAAAACCTTTTTCAGGACCCCGAAGGGCAGGTGAAACTAATGATATCCATGCAGGCAGGGGCAGACCCCAGTATTCTCACAGATCAATAGCAGTCGTTACTGTCCCGGCTCCGGTTCCACAACAACCACATTTTCCTCAACAACAACAACAACATCACTATCAGCAATAATCTCACTTTCCGCAACAAAGAACGTACATCAATAACAACAACAACCAACAGCGGCGCCCCTTTCAACAGAGGCCATCTCAGGCAAGTAGGGTGATTGACCCTATTCCTATGCCTTATGCTGCTTTACTGCCACAACTCCTGAAGCTTAACCTGGTTGAGTTAAGGACATTGTCTCCACTAGATCCTCTCAATCTCCCAAAGAATTATGATGCTAATGCCAGGTGTTCCTTTCACTCCAATGCACCGGGTCACAATACCGAGAAATGTAGAGCCTTGTAAATGAAGGTTCATGATTTGGTTGATTCCAAAGCTCTCAATTTCGCACCTCCTCCAAATGTTAACAGAAATCCTATGCCTAATCATGGTGGGCCCAGGATTAATGCCATAGAAGAGGACCAACCATCTGCACTAATTGATGATGTTGCACAGATTCAAACACCGTTAGCAGAAGTCAAAGCTCAACTTTTAAGATATCAAGTGTTCCCGGGCTGTGAGGCCTGCTGCGAATCGTGCAAAACTGCTATTAATGGTTTTGAGAGGCTAAGTCTTGGCATAGACAGCCTTATCAGAGATAGGATTTTGCAAATAACCACAACGGCTCCTTCAACATGAACAACTCTTTCTTCAGCAACAATGGATTCTCCTTCAACATCAACAATTCTTTCTTCGGCAACAATAGATCCTCCTACAACAGCAACAACTATCATTCCCAATGATTCATCCATAACTCCGGCAATCACTCCGTCTATTATTTCAATAGATCAAAGTTCAACAATACTTACTTCTACAACATTAACACCCATCTTATCAACGGAAAAGCCTACAACAACATCAAACATTAATGAAGATGTCTCAATGGTCACGATCTATTATGACCCGGCAAATGTTCATCCCAACAACAATTTCCAACAACAAACTGCAACACCTCTTGTCAGATCTCCAGTAACAATCTACTATGACCCGCATACCATCGCAGTTCCTTCCATTGCAGCACTCAGTCCAGTCACCATTACGGTGCCTGGACCTGTTCCTTATGAAAGCAGTAATGCCATACCTTGGAACTACGGCTCTGATCTCTACTTCAATGGAAAGAAGATCACTCTAGATTCAACAACCTCTTCACCACAAGTTGAAAATGTTGGGGGAGGCGGAGGCTTCACCAGAAGCGGACGCCTTTTTGCCTCACAAACACCAAGACCCACTGCTGAAGCAGAAGTTGCTGCTAAGGCAAAAGGGAAGAATGTGGTACTTGAAAAGCCAACTATTAAAGAAACTCCGAAGACGTCTTTTGAGCAAGAGGTAGACGAGTTCATGAGAATAATCAAAAAGAGTGATTACAAAGTGGTGGACCAGCTTCATCAGACACCCTCCAAAATCTCTATATTATCATTGTTAATGTGTTCTGAAGCCCATAGGAATGCACTTTTGAAGGTCCTACACGCAGCATACGTGTCAGAAGAGATTACAGTTAATCAGCTGGAAACTGTGGTTGCAAATGTTAACACCAGTCATGGGCTGGGCTTCACAAATGTTGATTTAACAACGGAGGGACGCAATCATACAAGGCTTTACATATCACCTTAGAATGAAAAGGTGTTGTTCTTTCTCATGTGCTGGTAGACACTGGGTCCTCACTCAATGTCCTCCCGAAGAAAGCCTTGGTGAAGCTGGAGTACGATGGTTTGGCGTTACATCCAAGTAACTTGGTGGTGAGAGCATTTGATGGCTCTAAGAGATCAGTGCTTGGAGAGATTGATTTACCTGTGTTGATTGGCCCACAAACCTTTAAAACTACCTTCTTCGTGATGGACATACAGCCGGCCTACAGCTGTTTGTTGGGTAGACCCTGGATTCACGCCGCTGGCGCTGTTACATCTACCCTTCACCAGAAGTTAAAATTTGAGTGGGAAGGCCAGATCATCACAATCTGCAGGGAGGAAGACAATTTCGTTAGCCAGCTGGCTACTTACAAGTATATAGAGATGGATGGAGATATCCATGAGACTATGAGTCAGGGGTTTGAGGCCCTTAATATCAATGAAGCAACTGCTGTGTCTAGAACTTCTATCACTTCATATTAACAAGCACGAAAGGTTGTTGAGGAGGGTACCGCTCAAGCCTGGGGCAAGCTGCTTCCAGTAGAAAAGAAAGAAGACAGATTCGGGTTGGCTTACATACCAACTCGACAAGATCAACCAGAGGCCGCAATGGAGCCCAAATTTGTCAGCGGGGGAATGCTTACCCCGGATGCTGTGAATAGTCTGGAAGACGAGGAAGAAGACGAACTCAACCTACAGAGTAATTATTATTTCCTGTCTTTTAAGCATGCATCAAGTCCTGCATCTTGCCCAAGACGTCAGGACTCATTTTGTAATCGGGCCTTCTTGTATTTTGTGCAAATGATCAATTAATGAATATTAGGACATCTTTTTGCAAACGAGTCTCTTTTTCCGCTCACTGTTTTTCATTATTAGTTTTTGTACAAAACAATAAAATGGCAATATTTTCAAAATAACAAATTCATTTTCACTTTTTCTAAGAAAGATAAAATTGATCACTAAAATGAACAAATCTAAACTCTTGCAGAGAGTGCCCTCCAGACTACACCGACAATGACACTGATATGACTTCGTATGACTTTGACAATCCGATTAATCAAGCCGATGAAGGGGTTGAAGAAGATTATGAGCTACCCGAAGAACTAGCCAGTCTGTTAAGGCAAGAGGAGAAGGTTATCACTCCTCATCAGGAGGAAGTTGAGACAGTTAATCTTGGTACCGAAGAAGACTTGAAGGAAGTGAAGATCGGGGCCCGTCTACAGGATTCAGTGAAGGAACAACTTATTGACATGCTTCGATAGTACGTTGATGTCTTTGCTTGGTCCTACAAAGACATGTCGGGTCTAGATACCGACATTGTTATGAACAAGCTGTCACTAAAAGAGGACTGTCCTCCGGTAAAACAGAAGCTGCGACGTACTCGTCCGGATATGGCAATGAAGATTAAAGAAGAGGTACAAAAACAGTGGGACGCCGGTTTCCTTGCTGTAACCAGTTACCCGTCGTGGGTTGCTAATATTGTACCAGTGCCTAAGAAGGATGGAAAAGTATGGATGTGTGTGAATTACTGGGATCTGAATAGAGCTAGCCCGAAAGATGACTTCCCATTACCTCACATTGATGTATTGGTCGACAATACAACTCAGTTCTTGGTATTATCCTTCATGGATGGATTTTCAGGATACAATCAGATCAAGATGTCACCTGAAGACATGGAGAAGACAACTTTCATCACACCCTGGGGGACATTCTATTATAAGGTAATGCCATTTGGACTGAAGAATGCTGGTGCCACTTATCAACGGGCTATGGTAACATTATTCCACGACATGATCCACAATGAAATTTAATGTTATGTGGATGACATGATTTTTCAAGTCCCTCACAGAAGAAGACCACCTGGTAAATCTGTTGAAGCTATTCAAATGTCTGAGGAAGTACCAGCTGAAGCTAAACCCCAACAAATGCACATTTTGGGTGCGTTCCGGTAAACTGCTGGGGTTCATTGTAAGTGAAAAAGGAATTGAAGTTGACCCTGACAAAGTCAAAGCCATTCAAGAGATGCCTGCAACAAAGACTGAAAAAGAGGTTTGGGGGTTCCTAGGTAGATTGAACTACATTTCACGGTTCATATCTCACCTTACAGCAACCTGTGAGCCCCTGTTCAAGTTGTTAAGGAAAGAACAAGCGGTCAGGTGGAATGAAGACTGCCAGAAGGCTTTTGACAAAATCAAGGAGTACTTACAAGAACCTCCAATCCTTATGCCTCTTGGTGAAGGAAGACCTCTAATAATGTACCTGACAATATTAGAAGGATCAATGGGGTGTGTGATGGGCCAGCATGACGAGTCTGGTCGAAAAGAGTATGCAATTTACTACCCAAGCAAAATGTTTACCGACTGTGAACAACGTTATTCACTGCTCGAGAAAACTTGTGGTGCTTTAGCGTGGGCTGCTCGCCGACTAAGGCAGTATATGTTGACCCACACTACCTTACTGATCTCAAAAATGGACCCCGTCAAGTACATATTTGAGAAGCCAACACTTACCAGAAGGGTTGCAAGATGGAAAATGATGTTGACAGAGTATGACATTCAGTACACATCTCAAAAGGCCATAAAGGGTAGTGTGTTGTCTGACTATCTGGATGAGCAACCCATTGATGATTACCAGCGTATGAGATTTTACTTCCCTGATGAAGACATCATGCTCCTTAAAGCAAAAAAATCATGAAGAGCCTGTTCACACTGAAGGGCCTGACCCAGAAGAAGAATGGACAATGATGTTTGATGGGGCTGTTAATATGAATGGTCGTGGAGTTGGTGCATTGCTCATCACACCTAAGGGAGTTCACATGCCTTTCTTGGCAAAACTCACCTTTAACTACACTAACAACGAAGATGAATATGAATCTTGTATCATGGGTCTTGAGGAAGCCATTGACTTCAGGATCAAGACTTTAACTGTATTCGGAGATTCAGCTTTGGTAATCAATCAGACCAACGACAAATGGTGCACCCACCAAGAGCATTTGATTCCATACCGAGATTATACGAAGAGATTACTAACTTTCTTCACTACAGTCAAACTTGAGTATATCCCTCGAGATGAAAATCAATTTGCAGATGCTCTGGCTACCATTTCCTCCATCATCAAAGTTCAAGCTGCCAACTTTGTGCCTCGGATTTCAGTATCCAGACTTGACAGACCAGCATACGTATTCTCTGTGGACGTTGCTAAAGATGACAAGCTTTGGTTCCATGACATCACTTGCTTCTTAGAGGATCAAACATACCCACCTGGGGCATCATCCAATGATAAGAAGACATTAAGAAGGCTAGCTGGTAGTTTCTTCCTGAATACTGATGGTTCCTTGAACAAAAGAAACTTTGAGATGGTACTTCTCAGATGTGTTGATGAGATAGAAGCAGACTTGCTGATGCATGAGGTGCATGAAGAATCTTTCGGTACCCATGCTGGAGGACATGCAATGGCCAAGAAATTGTTAAAGTCAGGTTACTACTGGATCACAATGGATGCAGACTATTGTACCTATGATAGAAAGTGCCACAAATGCCAGATTTATGCGGATAAAGTGCACGTGCCTCCGAATCCTTTGAATGTGATGTCTTCACCTTGGCCCTTTGCCATGTGGGGCATTGATATGATTGGAAAGATTGAACCAACTGATTCAAATGGCCACAGATTCATCCTGGTAGCAATTGATTACTTCACCAAATGGGTTGAAGCAGCTTCGTATGAAAACGTCACCAGGAAAGTGGTAGCCCGATTCCTAAAAAGGGACATCCTCTGTCGGTATGGAGTACCCGAGCGAATCAATACTGATAATGATTCCAATTTGAACAATAAAATAATGGCAGAACTGTGCCGGGACTTCAAAATTCAACATCACAACTCTTCTCCTTATAGGCCAAAGATGAATGACGCTGTTGAGGCAGCTAATAAGAACATTAAGAAGATTGTGAAAAAGATGGTGGTCACATACAAAGACTGGCATGAGATTCTACCATTTTCCTTACATGGGTACCGTACCTCAATCAGAACATCCACTGGGGCAACACCGTATCAGCTTGTGTATGGTATGGAGGAAGTCCTACCGTTTGAAGTTGAGCTACCCTCCTTACGGGCACTGATGGATGTAAAGCTAGATGAAGCAGAATGGGTACGGTCTCGGTACAATCAGCTAAATTTGATCGAAGAGAAAAGATTAGCTGCAATCTGTCATGGGCAGTTATATCAGAAGAGAATGAAGAAAGCCTTCGATCAGAAAGTCAGGCTTCGGGAATACCAAGTAGGAGATTTGTGCTGAAAAGAATCCTTCCTCCTCATACAGACCACAGGGGCAAGTGGACTCTGAATTACGATGGTCCATTCATAGTAAAGAAAGTTTTCTATGTTGGAGCACTGATGCTGACTACTATGGATGGTGAAGATTTCCTATCCCCTGTGAATTCAGATACAGTTAAAAAATACTTCGCATAAAATGACCCGCTGGACATAAAAACAGAATGTAAGTCCAGGAAAAAATAGGGCATCCTGGCGGATTGGACACTCTCTGAGTTGAAAAGCCGCATTGGACAGCTCAGGCAAAAATGGGTATCCCGGTGGATTGAAAACCCGAAAGGGCGATCCACGCAAAATAAGGGAATAAGCGAACAACTGCATCTTGAATTCGTCTGTATCACTTACAACACGGAAAACTTTGAAGGGTTAAAGCATCGGTCAGAATCAACCTTCTTCAGAAAGTAGGGTAAGAAGAACGTCAAGGTCATACGGGTCATAGCAAAGGGAAGCTCACTGAAGCGTCATCAACATTGCCAGCACCTTCATTTTTCTCAATTTGTAACAATCTCCTCGTTTTAGGGGATTTGTTTCTTTGACTGTACTTGCCAATTCAGGGCACACAAATTAATAAAACCAGAATTTTCAGTCACATTTCGGCTTGTACATTTTTATCTCGTTTGCAAAATGTTCAATATTCATGATGATACTTGCATAAAACAGATGTTGCCTTTCTAATAGATGCTTGAAAGAAATGTATTTTACTCCCAGGAGTATCTAAACTCCTATGATGGAATCCGGTAAGGGATACCTCGGGGCACTTGTGCGTTTTTTGTCTTGATAGGATTGCAGGTATTCAAAGTGCAACATGGGGCATGCCAAACATGTTTTCTCCCCCCAACAATGTCCGGAAATGTTTTCCCCAGCAAAGTTGCCAAGCCATTGTTTCCTCAACACATCCTCCAAGCAGCACCGGAAATGCTTTCTCCCCATCAGAGTTGCCAGGCATCACTTCTCCAGCACATCTTCAAGCAGCATCAGAAAATGCTCATTTCCCCAGCTGAGTTTTCATAGTATCATCATCCTCAGCAGGATCCCCACAAAAATCTCTAAGAAGATCGTTCAGTGGTCTTTCCTCCCCCAACAGAGTACTAGACAGGGAATCATCTCCCCACAGAGCTCCAACATCTCTTGAAGAGCGATGTCTGAATTTCCCACACAACAAAGTGACGAAAGCTTCCTCATCCCTAGCTAGGTTATCTCATTACCGGATAGATCTATCAGTGATCTAATTCCCAAGCAGAACCATATGTTGTATCAGATCTAATAATGATCACATCCCTAGCTGGGATATCCTTTCAAGAAGATCAGTCAGAGATCTCCACAAGCAGTGGGATCCGAATCCCGAACCGGTTTCCTTTGCATAATCATGGCATTCGCATCATAAACCACCACAAAAGCGTAGCATTCCGTCTAATACGGAGCATTACGGAAAAAATCAAACATATTGCATGGTCACAAGTCAGGTTCGAACCAATCACCTGGAAGTGCCAATAATACCTCATCAGCAATATACAAAATACATCCCTTACACATAAAATCCAAAGCGTCCCCTTTGCACTCTCAAAATACAGATACATGCTCCCTTTGATACTCGTCTGTGTCATCATTCCCCAGTAAAGTCGCCAGAACACTTTCTACAAACAGATACTTGTCCATAACCTGTTCTTTTCGACACTCGTCCGTGTCACCTCATATTTCCCCACGGGAAGCCAAATCATCCCCTTTGCACTCACGAACACATGTTCATATATACTTTTGACACTCGTCCGTGTCATATCATCCCCTGCATATATAAACCAAACCAGTGCTTGTACATTCTCTTGACACCCGTTCGTGTCACCTATCCCCAGCATGGTTACCCAAACACTTATTATAATACACTCTCATTGACACCCGTCCGTGTCATCCTATCCCCACAAATTTCCTGAACACCTTTTATAAGTTCATAACTTATACATTTCCTCTTATGACACCTGTCCGTGTCATACTCTCCCCAACAAGTTGAGCACTCGTCCTTATCTTGCTCATACTTCACAATGTTTGTTTTTACTCATGCAGATACTCGTCTGTATCTTGTATACACACGCTTATTTCCCCTCAGAGTCGACACTCGTCCGTGTTCTTTATTAACCAGTCGATACTCGTCCATATCATCATCTCTGAACATGTGCCAGCGTTGTTTCTACCAATACTCGTCTGTATCGTAAGTCTTAAGGGTGCTCGTCCGCATCTTTAATCTATACACAGTATCAAATACTATCACCTTTGCTTCTTAAAGCGTAAGTACTCGTCCGTGTTTACCATTCCCCAGTAAAGCAATCTTTCTGTTATCTGACATTCGTCCTATGACATGATACTTTAGGCAGTCGTGCCCTGCCAGGTGATCGTCCTTCACCTTTGGATGACCGTCCCTCATCCTTCTCCCAGCGGAGTCTCCATTATTCGAACCCTTTTTTCATGTCTGGCATCCGTCCTATGTCGTGATATTTAGCAGCCTTCCCCTGCTAGGTGATCGTCCTCCACCTTCTTGATGATCGTCCTTCATCATTTTATCCGATGGCCATCCCCATCGTTGATCTTGTTATCTGACATTAGTCTTATGTCATGATAAACCCCGAGAGCAGCCGTACCCTGCTAGGTGATCGTCCTTCACCTCTTGATGATCTTCCTTCATCATGCTTATCCGATGGCCGTCCCCATCGTCGACCTATTCTATCCGGAATTCGTCCTATGTCGTGGTAAAGAGCAGCCGTCCCCTGCTAGGTGATCTTCCTTCACCATTGATGACCGTCCCTCATCATTACTTCATTCTCTGAACCTGATGGCCGTCACCATCATTGCCATTACCTTTAATCCCCAGAGAGTCTGGTTTCTTTACTTGATGGCCTTCCCCGTCATGATCCCTTTACTTCCCCAGCATGTCGGTCGTCCCCGTCATTACTTTATCCCTAGCAGTCGTCCTCTGCTCGATGGTCGTCCTCCACTGTCCGCACTTTATAATCATGCTATAATTTCTTTTACAATCTATATCCCTTTTCTTCTTCTCCCCAGTGAGTGCAAATTTTGGACTGTCTTTGGTATTCAACCACAACTTATCTTGTTTGTCTGTTAAGCCAAGCGCTTACACCCTGCATAGCTAACTCATGCTTGAATAGGGGCAGCTGTAATCACCCCAAATTTTCCCTCACTCATTTCACACCATTGGATTGTGATCTTTCATATTTGCATTAGTTTCATCATATCATATCATATTGCATTTTTGTTTCACTGCATTAGTTCAAGTTCATCTGCATCTAGGGTTTGTGATCTGAGCAATCCAGGATCCATCTGAGCCACTCCATGGGCCATTAATCATTCCAAGAGGGTCCATGTATGTTCAATTATCATATTATATCCTCCAAAGATCAAGGAAGTCAAAGAATCACAAGAACTGGCAAAGCATGGAAGTAGAGTCAGGGTTTAACTACACAGATGACCTAAAATTAGGGTTTTGGTTTCAGAGGCCATAACTCCAAATTTTTTTATCATTCTTTTTTCTATTGGTCTCAATATGTTATAAGGATCTTTCATACAAAGTTTGGTGATGGAATTTATTGTGGAAGTCATTTGATCACTGGGTAACTTCTTGAGCAAGTCAGAGCAAAATCAGGGCATCTGAGGCCCCCCAACATGGAACCAAAGTGGATTTTTCATCAAATTGAGGTTATGTGGTCTTTATTTGATCATTGAAGTGCTTATAAGTTCACCAAATTGAAGAAAAGTGAGCTAAACCAAAAGTTGCCAAAAATGGAAATGACTTGTAATGTAAACTTTCCATTTTGGGAAAGTTTTTCAACCTCCTCTTTCTCAACCAAAAATGCTTCAAATGAAAAATTGTTGGTCATGAAAGTTGTAGATTGGATCATTCCCTTTTCAAAAAGTACAAGAACAAGTTCTAATTCATTATGGAACTCAAGTTATGATCTTTCAAAGTTGGAAAAAATCACATAATTTTCAAGAATGCACCAAAGAGGGATTTTTGCAAAACCATTTGCCAAGCTATTTTGTGACTTCAAACACACTTCTAAACATCATACAAACATTGTGCATTGCCTAAAACTCAGAATTGGCCAAAGAATCATGTTATTCCATGTCTTGCACATCAAGAAATCCAAAAGGGGCCAAAACACACAACAAGCCATCCTGAATGCTCAGAATCATCAAGTTCAAAAAAACTCTCCCTCTTTCATTTTCTTTCGAAACTGATAGCACACTTACTCAAACTCAAAACAAATTCCACCATTCATCTCTAAATCACTCACTGATCACAAACCAACCATTGAAACAGCCCAAAACACTCCATACACCAAACACGATTTCTGACCAGTTGGGTTGCAAACTCACAAACCATCCATCCTCAAAGCTTTCCAAGCATCAAAGCTTCTTCAGGAAGGTCATTGGAGTCAGCTTGCACAGGAGAAGCAACCTGACAGCTCCAAACCGAGGAAGCTCAAGCTCAGGTAACTTCTTCAAACATTTTTCCAGAAATGTGATTTTAGGTTATAGAATCGTTCCTCTTGTTGTGCTGATCATGCTGATACTTTTATTTTTGAAAATGGTTGTGATTTGAGTATTTTATGAACTTCTGAAATTTTCACCATGTTTGAGTTTTCTCTTCGAATCACGAGTTTGAGTGAAAAGAAATGAGATTTGAGGGTGGATTTGGATTCAGGGAAGTGAGAGGAGTTAATCTGGAGCTTTAGAGCTCCAGAAATAACCTAGGGAAGAAGTTAGGGTTTTTCAGGTAAGGGTGTCACCGGAGAAGACGACCGGAGCTCTTCTCCGGTGACCTGAAAGTCATTAATGTGTAATTAGGGTTAGGGCTTCTGTTTAAATTAGGACCCTTGGATCTTCAGTTCCCGCGTGAGATGAGTGGACCAGATCATTTCATTAGTTATTAATTAGGATTAAATAAATAATTAATTGAGATTAGCTGGATTTGAATTCAGGCCGTAGGATCACGCACGAAGTCAACCTAAATTTCCCCAGAATCATTGTGAACCACTGGATGCGCATATTTTCATTTAATTCAGATTTTAATTCAATTTTTCTTATTTATTTTGTATGATTTATTTAAAATAGATAAAAATTTCCAAAAATATTTTTATTCTGCACTTTTGTTTCAAATAATTTTCTTAACCCAAAAATATTTTTATTTTTATTTTTCACTTAAAAAAAATCATTTTTTAAACATTTAAATGTTTATTTTAATTAATTAATGAAAATTAATTAATGAAAATATCATTTAGGTTTCTAAAAAATCCCAAAAAATTCATATTGCATATTTAAACATTTAGAGACATTGTCATACCATCCACGCAAATTTCATTTTGGTTTTGAACCATTTTTGATAATTCTCTTGAATTTAGGGTTCATAAAATTCACATTTTAGAACCCTAACTTCAAGAATTCTTTTCTGCCTAACCAAGAATGGTATGACAATGGTTCTTTTTGTATTGAACTTCATTTGACTTGTAGTTTCTAACATATATTTGTCACAAATTTCTTCTGCCTTTTTGGATTGATTGAAATTTTTTCCCTTTAGGTACCTTAAAACCCTAGATAACTTAGAAAAATCATAACTTTCATTAGGTTAAGAGTTAGGTCTTCTCTTTTGGGGTATGAAATCATATGGGGTTAGGGTTCTTTTAATTGCATTTTCAATTTTTTATCTTGTCAGTTGCTTCTGTTTTTGAGTTTTGCATCTCATGTTGCATGAAAATCCTAATTTCTCATCTTCCTTTGCATACATCTTGCATATGCTTGCATTCATGAACTTGCCATGACATTTCTTGCATCCAACTGACATATGAGACATCCTAGGACACATTAGAATCATGCTTGATCATTTCTTCATCATTTTTCCATGTTATGCATTCATTACATTCCATGAACATTCATGAACTTTCATGTTCCTTTCATGCTTCATTTGCATTCTCATCATTTGTATGATCACCCACCACTCTTGACATACATTTGCATCATCTCTTAGCATCATTTGCATCATGAACATGCTTCTAGTTTTGGTTGCATCCTTGCATTCATTTTATTTTCTTTTCATTTCATTTCTTTTTGCTAACTTTTTAGGTGGTAAGTATTTGGGAAGTGAATTTGCCTTCACTTCTCACAATATCTTCTCATCTCTCTTATGCATTCACTGCTGGATTTTGTATATGTTTTAGAGTGATCTTGCTCATTCTTGTCCCTCCTTCACTTCCTTTTTCAAGCAACTTATCTTCTTAAATGAAGTAAGTTGACTTGCTTCTTCTGCTTCTCCTCCTTCCATCTTTCCTTCTCTTTGGTGGCTTTTCTTGAAGATCTCTTGCAAGCCTCATAAACCCTAGGAACACCCAAGCATGATAACAATTAGGGTTTTGATTAGTCCCCCATTAGTTTTACCTTTGTGTCATCGTTTGTGTCTCTCCTCTCATCTCATAATCAGAGACTAAACCTTCAAGGTTTTTAAAGCTTTGTGATTATGATTATGCCTGCATCCTTCTCTTAGGATGGAGTGTATAACTTTAATCCTAAGTATTAAACCCTTGATGTGTTTAAATCTCTTAATTAATCCATCTAATAATCACTAAGACATCAAGCTTGTAACTTGGGCCTTGCATTAGGGTTCTAATTCTTCCTTAATTGGTTAAGAAGTACTAACCATAGTGTTAATGGACAAGTCCCCCTCAAGTTGTCTGACAAACCATAAAATTCACTTCTTAATCTTATCATTAGCTAAAATCCACTCTAATAAAGGTTTTGTTTTTTCATGAGGTTAATCCCTAATCATGGATTAAGTTGAGGTATCTTCCTCAGCAAATGTTCTCATCTATCATCCTTCTATTAGGATGGTGTAATGGGTCCATTAAATCCTTGATTATGGCTTAAACTCATTACTTAACACTAAACAAAAACACCAAAAACAACTAAATAATCACAAGTAGGTTAATGATCTTAATCCTACATCATGGTAATTAAGTTTTAGGTGTTTACTTCATACTTAAGGTATTCTCATTACCCCTAATCAGAGGGAGGATGTGATGAGTTTACTAACCCTTGCTTTAGGCTTTAGCTCATTTTCTTATGACAAACTCCAAAAAGCAATAAAATATTGAAAACAAAGAAACAAACAATAATCGTCTCCTCCGGGATTCTTTTCTCGTCATCTTCACTCACAAACGAGAACTTGCTTCCTCCATCTAATGCAAGACAGTTATCACCTGAGCCAGACAGGTCATACACTTGAGCATAGATAAGTAAGCAGTTCACAAGTCAATTTATCTTTCAATCTCTTTGAGTTGAACTACGGTGTTCTGACTTCCTCATTGCACGAGGGGATATGTAGGCATAACTTAACAGTTATCAAACAAAAGTCTCTGTATATTCCCCCTCTTCCAGCATTATTCTTTTAAGCCTCATAGTCTTGAGCTTTGCACTCTTTTCTTACACTGACACTCCTTTTATTCACTTCACTTTCCAGCACTGACACTTGCATCCTTTTCCAGCTTTTTGCACACAGAATAGCACTGACACTACCCCTTTTAACACAAACTTTCAAGCGTGGATCCCGTCGAGTACGACGGACAATCTGGGTGCTAATACCTTCCCAGGTTGTAACCAACCCCCTTTCTCAGTTTCTTTGGTCCGCAACCGTCTTATCCAATTCTTTCCAGGTTTATGCAGCATTACCTTTCCTTCGGGATATAAATGCCTAGTTGGCGACTCTTTTCACTTCACCTTCATCTTCTCCTTTCACCGACCGTTCGCGCTTGTACCGGGATGCAAATATTCGGGAGCGACACATACCCAGTATAATCCAAGTTTGATATCTTGCAAAAGTCCAGCCACAAACTGGCCAAATTCCATCTTCAGGTGGCAAATTTCAAAAGTCCCCCGCAGTGGGCAAAAGTCTCCCGCAGTGAGAAAAAGTCCAGCCGCAGACTTGCCAAAGTCCATCTTCGAGTGGAAAATTTCTAAAGTCCCCCGTAGTGGGCAAAAGTATCCCGTAGTGAGCAAAAGTCCAGCCACAGACTGGCCAAAGTCCATCTTCGGGTGGAAAATTTCTAAAGTCCCCCGCAGTGGGCAAAAGTCTCCCGTAGTGAGCAAAAGTCCAGCCACAGACTGGCCAAAGTCCATCTTCGGGTGGCAAATTTCTAAAGTCCCCCGCAGTGGGCAAAAGTCTCCCGCAGTCAGCAAAAGTCCAGACACAGACTGGCCAAAGTCCATCTTCGGGTGGCAAATTTCTAAAGTTCCCCGCAGTGGGCAAAAGTCTCCCGCAGTGAGCAAAAGTCCAGCCACAGACTATCCAAAGTCCATCTTCGGGTGGCAAATTTCTAAAGTCCCCCGCAGTGGGCAAAAGTCTCGCGCAGTGAGCAAAAGTCCAGCCACAGACTGGCCAAAGTCCATCTTCGGGTGGCAAATTCCTAAAGTCCCCCACAGTGGGCAAAAGTCTCCCGTAGTGAGCAAAAGTCCTGTCGTAGATTGGCAAAAGTCCACCCGTAGTGTGGCAAATTTCCAAAAGTCTCCCATAGTGAGCAGCAGCCCCCGTAGTGTGGCAAATTATTCAATGTCCACCAGCAGTGTGGCGAAGTATCTGAAGTCCAACCGCAAATTGGCAAAAGTCAGTCCTTAGGGTTGAAAATTATATCTTGAAGTCCAACCGCAAATTGGTGAAATTACACTCGCAGCGTGGCAAGTCGTTAGTCGTCTGACTCCATCCGAAAGACATCATTAATGCATTGTCGCAGACTTTCAAAGTCCACCCACAGTGTGGAAAGCCAGTAGTCTTCTGGAATCATTCAAAAGGCATCCCCTGTTTACTATTCTTCCCATCATAATTATATCCAAGCAGAGTTCTTTCGGTTGAGTTTATTTCCCTTTTCTTCTGCCACAAAGTGCAAATTTTCTAGTTGTTTCTAGTATTCAATCCATGCATACCTCAAACGTCTGAAAGCAACAACTATCATCCATTCAGGTCTTCAGTGATTGAATAGGGGCAGCTGTAACACCCCAAAATTTCCCCTCCTATTATTTAATATCAACTGGAATTAATTTCACTCCAAATATGGTTGCTCAATTAAAGAGCCAGTTCTGAAGGAATGTTTGACTTAATTTTGGTCAAACTGTCAGATGTTGTTGCAATTACAAGCTAGTGGTGCTAATGACTTACTTTATGCAATGTATATTCAAAATCGGTTTGTCTGGTGAGAAGTTTGCCATGATCGAAGTGGCATTAAGTTAATTATGCAAATGGTGTGTGTCAGATGAATCTATACTTGGCTAAGGTTATCTAGTCACAAGGAGGAGACCATCCATTAAATAAAGGAAGTTTAATGATCAACACTAGGATTTTAAGCAAGTTCAAGTCAAAATATGAAAGTCAATACGTGCGAGGCAGGTAGAGGCGTTTGGCCCATATTATAAGTGTTGGTTATTAGGTTAAGTCAAGCATGTATTCAAGAGTTGTTTCATGTTTGATATGATTTCGATCAGATTCGAGATTTATCGCAAATTAGGATCACTTGTGGCCAAAGTTAAAAGTCTATTCAAAATTAATCAAGGTTCAATATTATATTCCTTTCAAGTTTAATTACAAAGAGGAAAAATGTCAAGGAATCTTCACGGCCCAAATCCCCAAAGAAAACCTGATTCAAAAGTTCAGGTAAAAAATACGAGGAGGTGCAAATAAGATTTTTGTTGAAGCTATTACACTTCCATTACTCAAAAGGACCTATGCAATGTTGTATCCCAATTGCACACCTTCAATTCACCATTTCAAGTTGTTCAAAGAAATGTCAAACCATGCCCATTCAAGACATGAAGAATTCAGATCCTATGCATACACCATATTGTTTTCCATGACATATCTAGAATATTATCAAACCTTTTCATATTAAACATTCAAAAGGATATATCAGAAGGAGAAATAAAAATTGACGGAAATACAGAAAATAAAAGAAAAAAAATTAACAGAAAATTAGAGTTACATAACAAAATTCAGGGAGAAGTTTAATTCATATCAGTTACAATTTTCCAAGCAAAACCAGGAAAAAATTCAGGTTACATACAGCAGAAAAACTCTAACCGAATCAGTTACAAATTCCTACAAGTGCTAACAGAAAAATTCCAGAAGCTGGAGGTTCATCTTTCTCTATATATCCGATCACACTCACCATTGATAGAAAGAGGATTCTTGACCATTGTTCTGATTCTTCTCCACCATTCCACCAGTTCTTCCCATTGTTGCAAAACTCTTCAACCTCCTCCATTTTCCTCATCCTTCAAAGATCTATAAACAACCCAAATTTGCATCACTCATTTCACACCATGGCTTGTGATATTTAATTTTTCATCGAATTCAAGTTCTATGATCTTTATTTGATCTTATAAGAGGTTGGAAGTTCACAAGATTGAAGAATTTTGAGCCATTTGAAAAGTTGCCAAAAATGGAAATGACTTGTAATGGAAACTTTCCATTTTGGGAAAGTTTTTCAACCTCCTCTTTATTAACCAAAAATGCTTCAAATGAAAAATTCTTGGTCATGAAAGTTGTAGATTAGGTCTTTCCCTTTTCAAAAAGTACAAGAACATGTCTTGATTCATTATGGAACTCAAGTTATGATCCTTAAAAGTTGGCAAAAATCTTATAATTTTCAAGAATGCACCAAAGAGGGATTTTTGCAAAACCACTTGCCAAGGCTTCTAATGACTTCTATTGTGCCCAAATACTTCATAACATGATCAAGCAACTTCAAAAACTCAGAATTGGCCCAAGAATTGGATCATTTCATGCCTTGAATCACAAGAAACACCAAAGAGGGAAAATATGCAAAACTCATAGAAACCCTAGCATCAAGTGATCCAGCTGCAATGTTTCAATCCTATGGCCTTCCTTGATCGATGTTGATGCCAGACACCCCAAAATCTCAGGCCTGCACCATGCCCATACCTCAAGTACACATTCTTGACTTTTTTGCAAAATCACTTGTACCAATCACACTATGCCACACCAACTCCTCTGACCAATCACAGCTGCATATACTAACATTATGGAACACATATCACATAACACATTGGCCTGAAACTCACCCAAGCTCAGATTACACAAAATCCTCTCAAAACTTCATCTTTTCGAATATCCCAACTCAGCCATCAAAACTTCAAAATTCTTTCACCAATCATCTCCACATAACCCCATGATCATTTCCCACCCCTCACATTAGCCTGAAACCACCTTAAACAAAAACACGATTTTGACATGCTCTGAACTGAAACCTCAAAAACAGCCAACATAAACTTGTTTCAAGCTTGCCAGAAGCATCAAGGGGTTCATTGGAGTGGAAAATCACCAAGGAAGTGGCCAGAAAGCTTCAGATAACAAAGCTTCATCTCAGGTATACCTCAAGAAAAAATTTTCCAAAACTTTGATTTCTTGTTATAGAATGATTCTATGAGTTGCACTGATCATCCTGATATGTTTGAAATTGAAAATGGTTGAGAAATAAGCATTTCATGATGTTCTGAAAGTTTAACCTAAAAAATGTTTTGCTTCGATTCTCTTGATTCGTGTGTTATAAATGTTGTTTGTTTGTTGATTTGAGTTCCATGATGTTTGGGGATCATTTCTGGGCAATTAGTTTGAGTTTTAGTGAGCTATAGAAGAAGTTGGGATTTAGGGTCACCGGAGAAGATGACCGGAGCATAGCTCCGGTCACCTGAAAATCATTAGGGTTAGCATGCCCAGATTCAATGTCAGCCCTTGGATGAAGATTAGTTTAGCGTACGAGTGGTCAGGATTTGTCATTAAACCCTAATTGTGATTAATTTAATTAAATTAGGATTATTTTGCCAGAATCAATCCCAGCCCTCCAAACGCGTCCGCAGTCAACCCCTCCCTTTTAAGTTTGAATCCCATCCCTCAGATTGACATACTTTCCCTTTATTTTCTTTTTATTTCATTTTCGTTGTATTTATTTCATATAATTATTAAAAATAGCAAAAATAATTAAAAAAAATCTGAATATTTTTGTCAAGACTTTTATTAATTTTCAGAAACCGAAAATATTTTTATTTTTATTTTTTAAATTAAATAAGTATTTTTAAATTATTTAAATGTTTTAATTAATTAATTCATTCATTTTAATTAATTAAAAATAGATTTAAGTATTTAAAAATCACCAAAAAAATCAGAGAGCATTCTTACACATTTAGAAACATTTTCAAACCTTTCTACAAATTTCTTTTTGGTTTTGATCATAACTTGACAATTTTCTTTGAATTCAGGGTTCATAAAATCACATATTTAAACCCTAACCCTTGAAAAACAAATTCTGCCAAACCATGAAGGGTTTGAAGATGTTTCTTTTTGCATTGTTTTACACATATCATGGAGTATCTAGGATATTTTTGGCATGAATTTATCTTGCATTTTCAATTTGATTTGCATTTGTCCTTTTGAAGCATCCAAAAACCCTAGCAAACTTAGAAAAATCATAACTTTCAATAGGTTAAGAGTTAGACCCTCTCCTTTGGGGTGTGATATCATATGGGATTAGGGTTTGTTTGAGCTCATTTGCAATTTTTATCATGTCATATGCGTCTGTTGTGACCATTTGCATCGCATCCTTCCATGTAACCCTAATTTTGCATCTTTACCTGCATCTTACATTGCATTGCATGAACATATGAACTTGCCATGCCATTCTAAGCATTTTTATGCCATATTAGACATCTTAAGACATTAATTGAACATTGTTTGATCATTTATCCATACATTTGTTATGCTTTGAATCCCTTTCATTTCATAAACATCCATGTGTTTACATGCTTCCTACATGCTTCATTTGCATTCATTCTCTTGTATGATCACACATATGCATCTTGTATGTCTTTGCATCATATCATAGCATCATTTACATCATGTGTGTGCTTCTGGTCTTGGTATTTTCACTTACATTTGCTTCATTTCATTTCATTCCTTTCATATTGCATCTTGTACTACCTTTTAAGGGTTAATGGTAAGTTGTTTGGGAGGTGGATTTGCCTTTACCTCCCACCTCTTCTCATACCTTCACATTGCATCCTTTCTGAATTTTTACTTTTCCTTGAGTGAGCTTGCTCACTTGTGTTTCTCTTCCTTTCTTTCTCTTCTCATCTCATCTCTTTCCTATCTTGCTTCTCATTGGTGGCTTCCTTGAAGACTTCTTCTCTTAAGCCTCACAAACCCTAGGACTTCCAAGCATGATAACTCTCTAGGACTTATTAGTTTCCCTTTAGTCTTTTCTCTTTGAGTCTTCTTTGTGTCTCTCTTCTCATCCCATCATTAGAGACTAAACCTTTAAGGTTTTAGGACTTTGGAATTAGGGTTATTCATGTATCCTTATCTTAGGATGGAGTGTATAATTTTAATCCTAAGTGTTAAACCCTTAATTTGTTTAAACCTCTTAATCAATTCATCTTAATAATCACTAAGACTTCATCTTGTAACTTGGGCCTTACATTAGGGTTCTAATTCTTCCTTTATGGTTAAGAAGGACTAACCCTAGTGTTTAATGGACAAGTCCTCCTCAAGTTGTCTTACAAACTTAAAATCCACTTCCTAATCTTATCCCTTAATTAAAATCCATTTAATAAATGCTTGTTATATAATGAATTTAATCCCTAACCATGGATTATGTTGAGGTATCTTCCTCAGCTTAAGTGTGCTCATTTATTATCCTTCTATTAGGATGGTGTAATGAGCCCACTAATCTGTGATTAAAGAATAAACTCATTATTTAACACTAAACAAAATCCCAAAAACATCTAAATAATCACAAGTAGGTTAATGATCTTAATCCTACATCATCATGGTAATTAAGGTTGAGATGCTTATCTCATACTTAAATATTTCTCATTATCCCTATTCAAGGGAGGATATTATGAGTTTACAAGCCCTTGATTTAGGCTTAAGCTCATAATCCTATACAAAACACCAAAAACAATAAAAAACTGAAAACACAAAAAATCAAACAATAATCGTCTTCTTCGGGATTATTTTCTAATCACACTCATTCACAAACGAGAACTTGCTTCTTCCGTCTAATGCAAGACAGTTAGCACTCGAGCCAGACGAGTCATACACTTGAGCATAGGCAAGTAAGCAGTTCACAGTCATTATTTTTCCAGTCTCTTTGAGTCGAACTACTGTGTTCTGACTTCCTCATTACACGAGAGGATACGTAGGCATAACTTAACAATTATCGAACAAAAGTCTCTGTGTCTTCCCCCTCTTTCAGCATCCTCTTTTAAGCCTCAGTTCCTGAGCATTTCACTTTCTTTTGCACTGACACTTATATATTTCTCTTCCAGTTTTTTCACACATATAGCACATACACCTACCCCTTTAAACACAATATTTTAAGCGTGGATCCCGTCGAGTACGACGGGAAATCTGGGTGCTAATACCTTCCCAGGTTGTAACCAACCCCCTTTCTCAGTTTCTCTGGTTCAAAACTGTCTTATCCATATATTTCTAGGTTTATGCAGCATTACCTTTCCTTCGGGATAAAAATGCCTAGCTGGCGACTCTATTCATCTTCACCTTCATTTTCTCTCTTCGCCGACCGTTCGCGTCTGCACCGGGATGTAAATCTTTGGGAGCAACAACTTGGCGACTCTGCTAGGGAAGTGATCTTGCAACCAGGGCTTCTGGTTCTTTTTTGTGGGTTTATCCTAGCGATTGTTTGTATTTGTGTTTACGGGGGTGTTATGTGCTACTTGTGCTTTTTTATTTATTGCTTTCTGTACGGCTTTATTTATTGCTTTCATTTACAGTTTTATGCATTTCAAACTGTTATCATCATCTGTGCTGGATCTGTGTTTACCTTGGTGGGAGGGATTCTTGAGTGATTGAGGTTCTATACCGGGGACCTGAGTGACACATAGGCTAGAATGGCTTCATATTCTTTCCCATTCCATTTCGGTCTGGTACGGGAATATGAAACACGGTTCAGACATGGGTTTCTTATTGAGAACTCTGTGCTACGGATTTCATGTAGTACTAGGGCTATCTAGGAAGCCTGCTAAGTCTGGATGACCTTTTTATGACCTTCAACACCTGAGGTGAATTAGAGGAGGATCTTTTATGGTTACTGTAAACATTGTACCTCCGGGTTAGAAGTGTTTACACTTCTCATAACTGATCCAAGTCTGAGGATCCTTGTTCTAGAACAATACATGTGAGGGGGTTGGGATGTTTATAGGTTTGCAGGAACCTTTGGCCTCATCATACCTTGTTACTAGATTTGTTAAGAATGCATCACTTTGGACAGTTCTTGTGAAACCCTGGACTTGTGACTCTTTATTTGAGTCCCCCACCTGGTTACTGGTTTTCTAAGCCTCCATCCGGACTTATGAACACACATGGACCCTATCAAGGCAGATAATAGATCCAGCACTTGATCACAAACCCTTTGCATATCATTTTGCATACATCATATTGAATCATTTAACATTTGCCTATTTATTTTATAGGGCATCCACCTTCTTATCTTTGGTTTGGTTTTGACCTGTCCTGCTGCTCAGACTTCCTCAGTTATCTGCACCAGCACCTTCATCAGTTTGTCTCCATCATAGACTCTTCTCCAATTGTCTTCATCAGAGACCCTTCTTCAGCACCTTCTCTAGTTATCTCCATCAGTTTTCAGCAGTTACCTTCCAGAAAGAGAAACATCACCTATCACTTCTTTGAGCCCACCCTGACAGGCATCAGACAGATCCAGTCTCTCATCACTCCTGATCATGTCTCATTATTCAGGGAACATTATGGAGGCATATTGGACATGATCATGGACCTAGATGCATCCCAGAGGAGCATGATTCACACTTGCTTGCAGTTCTATGATCCTCCTCTCAGATGTTTCACTTTCCCTAATTTTCAGTTGGGACCTTTGCTGGAAGAGTTCTCCATGTTGTTAGGTGTCCCTATTAGGAGAGGGATTCCTTTCAACCCAGAGATGGTTGCTCCCAAGAATGAAGATATAGCTAAGACCTTGCACTTTGAGCCTACCCTCATTGATCAGAGTATGACCACCAAGGCTGGAATCCCAGGCCTTCACTTAGACTTCTTGATCTACCAGGCCACCCTGCATGCTGCAGCAGGGAAGTGGGATACTGTTTGTGCACTTCTAGCCCTCAACATATATGGAGTTATCTTGTTTGCAGATGAGCCAAAGTTTGTGAGCAAGAATGTTATTCACCCGTTCTTATTGAGGAACCCAGTTCCTACCTTGCTTGGAGACTTCTACTACTCAGTGCACCAGAGGAATGAGAAGCAAAGATGAAGATTGGTCAGATGTGGTGCACCCCTCTATTACTGCTGGTTGTTAAGACACTTGCTGAAGTCGGACACTTTCCTGAACCCTCATCAGCCAAGGAATTGGGCTAAGAGATTGATTGCCCTTACATTAGAGGACATCAGATGGTGCACTCAGAGCACCAAGGGCAAAGACCTCATTACTAGCTGTGGGAAATATCCTAATGTGCCTTTGATTTGAGTAAAAGGTTGCATCAACTACAAACCATTGCTTTTCAAGAGGCGGATAGGGTATGCTTTGGTTCATCCCACAAGAGGGCAAGACTTGACTGAAACCCTCTATTGTGACATCCAGCACAACTCTGCTATTGTCAGACAGGCAGCCTGGGCCTGGGAAAACATTCAAACTAAGGGAACAACCTTCCTTGGCAAGTGCAACAACATAGCCTCAGCACAATATCTTGATTGGCCTCGTACCAGGGGGCAGATCACCCGGATGCCATTCACCTTAGAAGATGTACCATGACCATCAGCAGTGCAGCCTGCATCCACTGTCAGTTTGGAGGAGTTTGAGAAGTTAAAAGAAAGGAATACTCAACTCTCTGAAGCCTTGAAGAAGACCCTCTGGGAGAGGAATGACAGCCGTCTAGATAATGAAAGGTTAGAGAAGCTCCAGATTGAGCACTTGACCAAGATTGAGAAGACAGATGACTACATCAGAAAGGCTAGAGCATGGGAGTTAGTACTGAAGAATGCTTGCGAGGAAGAAAAGACTCAGAAGGCTAGGGCAGAGAATTACTTAGAGGAGAGCCTGGCTAGGTGGATTAGGATCACTGAGGCTCTTGCACAAGACGATCAAAGAACTCAAGCTAAGATAGAGAAACTGGAGGCTAGTAAGAAGAAGCATCAGACAACATTATTAGCAGCACAGAAGGAGATCTCTGAGTTAAAACTCCGGGCGGGGTTGAAAAGATCAAAGGATCAGGATAAGCACAAGAAGTTGACCAGTGCCATTGCCACCAGGAATCTTCTTATCAGGACCATCATAGAGCACCCAGTAGGTCCAGTGATTGAGGCTCTCCTGAAGGAAGTCAGGGAGGATGACTTTGGATTGGATGTCTAATTTCCTTGTACTTGTATTTCCTTTTGTCTGTACTTATGATTTTGTTATTATATCTTAACCCACCATGGGAACTTTGTTGTAATCGAAACTATGTATCTTCACTCTTTGTAATATATATGGTTTGTATTATTTTTGTGGGCTTAATCTCTCTACAATAACAGCATTTCCTCGAGGTCTGGAAAGGTCAAAACCAAAGAACTAAACCGGATACCCTTGGAAGACATATAGGCATCCTACATTGCATACTAACATCTTTTCTTTGTTTTGTAGGTTTTAGTTTTGTTGTTTCTCACTTTGTTTTGGTTTCAGGAAACATTGCTCACAGAAGAGTGTTCCATGTCAATAGAGTGGACCGGTATCCGACAAGAAACAACCTTCCGGGATTACAAATGGATCAGGTTCAACAAGACTTGGCTGAAGTGAGAGCCCAAATGGCCAATGAGAGGACAAAGATGAGGGCCCAAATGAATAAATTTCTGACAGTGATGACTGGTTTAGCTCAGAGCCAGGAAAGACTGAGAGATTTAGTCGAGCGGCAAACTCCTGAGGAAAACCATCCAGGTACAGGGGGTACCTGTAACAACGATCACATGCAGCCTCGCACTGATCCCCCAGAGTTTGGACCTCATCTGAACCCAGTTATCAATCCCATAAGAAACACCCAAGGTAACACTACTGGAGGAAGGGCCTTGCAGGAGGACCCTCAAGAAGAGCAGTTTACTGTGGTTGGGGATGGGGACGATGTTTACGACTGTCGGTTGGATGAAATTGCAGAGAAGCTAAGGTCTCTTGAATCCCAAAACTCTCTAGGTTTTGATGTTATGGACATGGGATGGTGGAAGGGGTGAGAATTCCTCACAAGTTCAAACCCCCTTTTCTTGAAAGATATAATGGCACATCCTGCCCACGTAACCACCTTCAGTCTTTCCTGGGGAGATTGAAAGCCTACACCATGAATGAGAAGCTGTGGATGTTTTACTTCGAGGATAGCTTGACAGGGGCATCCCTAGAGTGGTACTCTCACTTGACCAGGGCCACAGTGAGAAATTGAAAAGACTTGGCTGAAGCTTTCATTCGTCAATATCAGTATAATATGGACATGGCTCCAAACAGAACCCTTCTGATGGGAATGTCACAATCTTCCCATGAAAGCTTTAGAGAGTATGCCCAAAGGTGGAGGCAACTAGCTGCTTCCATTCAACCCCCGATGTCAGAAAGGGAGATGGCAGATATGTTCATGAATACTCTCCAGGGTACCTATATTGACAGATTGGCTGTATTTTCTTCCACCAGCTTTGCGGATATGGTGATAGCTGGGGAAAGAATTGAGAGCCTACTGAAGATGGGAAAGATCTCTGACAACGGTGCCAGTTAAAGCAGTGCAAGGAAACCATTTGTTGAACCCCGTAGATCTGGTGAAACAAATTATGTACATATGGGAAGAGGGAGACCCCAGTATCTACCTAGATCAGTTGTTGCCGTTACTATTCCTACTCCACCTCCCCAGTATACTCAGCAACCACGAAACTTTCCTCAACAGACATAGTTTCCACAACAGAGATCCTACAACAACAATAACAACAATCAACAACAACGCCCCTTCCAACAGCGGCCATCTCAGATCAACAGGGTGATTGACCCTATTCCAATGCCATATGCTACACTGCTGCCACAACTCCTAAAGCTCAATCTTGTTGAGTTGAGGACATTGGCTCCACCTGATCCTCAGAACCTTCAGAGAAATTATGATGTCAACGCTAGGTGTGCTTTTCATTCTAACGCACATGGTCACTCCACGGAAAAATGCATGTGTAACACCCTAAATTTGCCCTCTTCTTTTTAAGCATCATCATCATATCATAATCATCATAAGCATATCATGTCCTTGGCATCTTTGCATGGAAAAGTAAAGCATAACATTCTCATGTTCTAGCATCAGACATATGATCAATTGTTTGTGGATTTGAGGCATGACAAGCTATAGCAAGAGGCCCAGTGGACTTGTCCAAGTCCCATGAAGAGTCTACATGACATTCACAAGTCCAATATCATTTACAAAAGCCCAGGAGGTTGGAAGATCATCAGGGAATCTAGGCTAGGGCAAGCTCCTATACAATGATCCCAAATTAGGGTTTTACTTTCAAGCATGATTTCTTTGTGACTTTGGCCATTTCATGTGGGAAAAGTCTTTCATATGACAAGAGGGTCCTAGGGATGAAATTTGTTGAGAAAATTCCTTGGGGAAGTCAGTTATCTCATCAGTTACTTGGAAGTGAAGCAAGAAAGTCAACTTTGCAGTCAAAAAAGTCAACATGAAGATTTCAGAGTTTTTAATCAGGATTGTCAATTTTTGAGGTCATATCATGTCAAGGAATAATTCAGTTGAGCTTAAATGTTAAAAATCAGGAGTATGCAAAAAGTTGCTAAATTTGGAAGTTTAGAAGTTTCCATTTTTGGAAATTATTTGTCCCTGAACTTCAAGTTAGTATTTCATGTGCGAAAAAGCTCCGAATGATTTTCCGGTGAGCATGAAAGTTATAGAGCACGATTTTCCCTTTCCGAAAAGTCGTAGAACACTTTCATAGAATTTGTAGAACTCAAGTTATGATTTTTTGAAGTTTTTGGTGCATTTTAGGGTTTTAGAGGTATTTTGGCAACATCCCATTGGTTCATCTTGTTTTTCTTTTTTCTTTTTCCATAATTCTTATTATCTTTTCTCACACTTTTTTTAATAGGGCATTAATAGCTTTTTACATGACCAAAATGGATGGGTGTGTCACTTGTATGTATGTGTTTCGATTTTTAGTATAAGTGTGGAAAAGAAATACTAGCACATGGATAACACATGGGGAAGAAGGAATCAACAAATACATTTACATCACTCGACTGCTCTCTCATTGCCACTCAAAGTCATGCTTTCACTACAGGACCTCACACGCGTTGCACCAAGGGAGAGAAAACTTGCACGTGAATTCTCATACCATGCACCATGAGAGTACAACCAATCACCACCACAAGATCGTCATTCGTGCTCATCATCACCCAATTTCATGCTGCCAACGCACCAAGTTCATTGTAACTAATGTGAGTCTTCCTGCATGGGAGTGGTTTCCAAAAACAATTTGAAAGAAGCAAAAGCTTCATGCAGGCTCTGCACTTTGTGAAAGGAATAACAGATTTAGTCCTCACACCACAACAGTTGCACCACACACCCTGCAGGATATATAAGGGTTTTCGTTCACGATTTTAGGGCAAGAGCTTCATTCCACACTGCAAATATCACAAAAAACTTCACTCTCTCTCTCTACATATTCTCACATTCTTTGAAGAGAATTTGAAATTTGAAATCCTTCATTCATTGCTTCCTTCAATCCATTGGTATCATCATCAACATCACTGCACTTTCATCATCATTATCAGTGGAGCTTCATAGTGGAGTTGTGGATTCAACATCATCTTCGGATCGTTCATATTTCTTCATAGCTTTTCTCATCAAGCCTTTATTTGGCTCAAAGAAGATTCAAGGAAACTCAAGGAAGCTCTCAACACCTCTGGTTTTCTTAAATTCTTCAAGAAAGTTTAATCTCAGGTTTGAGTTTCAGATCTGTTTTGCTTCTTTTTGGCCTTAATCTTGTTTGTTTTGACTTGCAAATGGTTGATATAAGTTAACTAAAGTGAAATGAAGCTTGTGCACGTCTTAAATTATAGATTTCAGTTTTCTTGCTTGAACTTATGTCGATCGATCTGTTCTCTGTGATGCTTGTTTGTGAAAAATATTGGCATATTTGTGTTCCTCTTATTTCGGACTCCATTTTTGGCTTTTACATTTTTTATTTTCATTAAGAGTTGAAGAAGTTATGCTGATGTGAATTGGTGTTGATGATGCAGATAGTCATATGCTTGTTGCTCTGTTTTCTGCATTTCTCTCTAATTTTTTCATGTGCAGGAGGTAGGGGATGATGAGGTGTTGCGTTGTGAGTGGCTATGTTGAGTTTTGTCATGTAGTGACTTAAACCCTAACTGGACCGATTGATTTTAAGTTCACATAACTTTTGTGTCATTTTTGTTAAATAAATAATTATAACAAGTAACAAGTCTGATTTATTTGTGGAGGTTTTGGAAGTTTCGGGTGGGCCTAAGGCCATTTGCTAAGTGCACTCCCGCTGTTTGGGCCCAGGTTATATGAACCAATCCAGATCTCATTGCACCCCTGGCTCCTTTTGTTTCTTTTAGTATTTCATTTTATTTTCAGTTTGGTTTTTAATTTTTAAAAATAGAAATAAGTTCACAAAAATTCCAAAAAATTTCATGGATGACCTTTTGAGTTTTCTTTAATTTTTGGCAATTTTGTTTTCCATTTGTTTTTATTTGCCACACTGGAATTAATTTTCTCTTTTATTAATTGCTTTTATTTCACTTTTAATGCATGTTGTCTTGTACAATTTCTATCTTGATCACTAATATGAATTTTGAATTGATTCTTTTTGATCTGGATTCATGTTGAAATGTATTTCATTGATGATTTTTTCTCTGATTTTTAGAAGTTTGCTTAATTGGTTTTGGTCTTTAACTTGTGCATGAATTCTCCTAACCCTAATCCATGTTTAAGCATTTATTTGACTTGTTTGGATTCTGATTTTGATTCTTCCCTTTTGGCATGTCAATATTG
This sequence comes from Lathyrus aphaca, assembly GCA_963966055.1. Lineage (NCBI taxonomy): Eukaryota > Viridiplantae > Streptophyta > Magnoliopsida > Fabales > Fabaceae > Lathyrus > Lathyrus aphaca. The sequence goes on along the minus strand of OZ014519.1, from coordinate 377,913,047 downwards.
TATGTTTGAAGAGTCTTTGTGCAAGTTTGTGGAATTTTTGGATGTATACTTGATTTTATTTGAATTTTGTTCTTTGCTTATCTTCTTTTGCATCGTTTTTGGTCATATGTTCAATCCTTAGGTGAGGAAGGCACTTATGCCAACTTCTTTAGGATGTTTAGAACCCTTTTAGGATGTGAATACCTCTCTGGCCTTGAGTTGTTGTCTTTACTTTGATAAATTTTATGATTGTTTGCTTTTGAAGTTCATTCACTTTTGTACATGTTCACCTCACCTCTTTTGCTTCTTTGCTTCTCATGATGTTAATACTTGAGTTTGTGTGCTTCTTTTCTTCATCTCTTATGATCCTTAGGCACATTCTTGACATGTTAGGGTTCTGGTCTTGAAGTTTGTGATGTTGGTTTACTAGGTTTGCCTTGTGTTACCTCATGTTTACTTTGTTTTGTCATGATAATCCATAAGGCTTCATGTTGAGTTGTATAGTCCCTTTCTCATTCTTGAGTTGTGTATTTGTATTTGACATTTGTGATTAAGATTCCACTTCTGGTTGTGTGGCTTTGGTTTGATCTTATGTCCATTTTGTGTTGCATTTATTCTTATGTTACTAACCATTTCAGGGGCTTTGGTAAGTGAGATGTGTGGATGTGATTCCCACATCTCCAATTCTTATCTCTTCTCCTTTTATTATCTTACTTGTGTTTGTTGGGGCTTAGGCCTTACTTCCTCCTTCTTCCCTTCTTCATCCTTCTCTTTCTCTTCTTATTTCTCCTCCTCCTTTAGGATAGTAAACTTCACTAACCTAGGTTTTCCTTTGCATGATAACATTAGGATTTGTTAGTCCCCCATTAGACTTTTACCTTTAAGATCCTTTTGTTTCTCTTCTCTTCTCATATCAAAAACCATAAAAAAACACTTAATAAGGATTGAAGTGGTCTCCTGTGCAATAGCCTTATTCCATGAAACACTTGTAGTTTTCCCATCTTGGGATGGTACAAGCTTGTTCCTCATGATGCACAAGTTTGATCAGGGTTCCATCTTCATCAAGAAAATCATAAAAAAAGACTTCTTCATCCAAAAATATAAAACACTTAATAAATTCAATGAGTTAGTGAGCCAAAGCCCTAATCTCTGGAATCAAGTTTTGGGGATCTTCTCCTTACTTGAGTGTGCTTGTTCTATTATTCCATCTTGGAATGTAGTGGCAAGTACACATTCCATGGAAAAGAGCTTGAGTTCACTTCCTTGTGCCACACTCATAAAAAGCTTCTAAAAAACACAAACAAACAATAATCGTCTCTCCTTCGGGAATTCTTTTCACATCTCCTTCGCTTTGTCCGCGAACTTGCTTCTTCTTATCATGTTTCAAGACGGTAACGCACTCTTCGTCCGAGCCTGCAACACCTGAGCATTGACATAGGCAGTTCAAGCCATAAGACAGAAGCAATCTTTTCTACCCCTATTGAGGGGAACTACGACGACTCTGATCCTCATTATCCAGAGGAGGTACGTAGGCAGCGGGGTAGGGCCCGTTCGAGCACAATCTTTATTTTCCCTACGTTTTTCCTTTTGATTTCTTTTTCAGTTCCCTTTTCGTTTCTTTTATCCAGTTCAGTTCATTTTCTTTGCAGCAACTTTCTTTCATACACCCTTTGAAACAGATTTCTTTACAAGCGTGGATCCCATTGGGTACGACGGACGATCTGGGGTGCTAATACCTTCCCAGGTCGTTACCGACTCCCGAACTCAGTCTCTTTAGTTTGCAGGACCCGTGTCCTTCCTTTTCTTTTCTTTTGGTTTGTGCAGCATTACCATTCCCGTTCCTTCGGGATAAAAATGCCTGGTTGGCGACTCTACCTCTCTTTCGCGCCACTTTCGCGTTTGTACCAGGATGGAAAATCCGGGGAGCGACAACATGGCTCTGCATATGAAGGTCCAGGATCTGGTAGATTCAAAGGCCCTGAACTTTGCACCACCTCCCAGTGTCATGAAAAATCCTATGCCAAGCCACAGTGGACCAAGGATTAATGATATAGAAGAAGGTTCACCCATGATTTCAATTGAAGATACTGCAAGTATTCAGACACCTCTAGCAGAGGTTAAGGCTCAACTTTTAAAATGCCAGGTGTTTCTAGGTTGTGAGGCCTGTTGTGAATCTTGCAAGGTTTTCGAGAACGGGTGTGCAAACTTGAGGAATGGCATCAATGACTTGATTAAAGAAGGAATTCTGCAAATAACCACAACTGCTTCTACAACACCAGCAACTCCTTGTACAAATGACTCTTCTACAACTACAACAACAATTGTTCCAACCGATTCATCTACAACTTCAGCAACCATTTCTTCCTTCACTTCAACAAACAACAGTTCCATTTCATATTCTTCTAGAACTTCAGCAACCACCAACAATGACGTCTCCACAGTTTTATTTATTATGACCCGACAACGGTCCCAAGCTCCAGCAACTTTCAACAATCTCAACAACAGTTTCAGCAACAACCAAGCTTCAGTACATCACCACCAACATCCATAAGAAGTCCTGTTACCATCTTTTATGATCCACAAACAATAATGATTCCAACCTCTTCTGCAGTGAGCCCAGTCACCGTCACGGTGCCAAGGCCTATTCCATATGATAAAGACAGTGGTGTACCATGGCATTATGGTGCTGACCTTTACTGCAACGGAGAAAAAGTCCTTCTTGATTCTTCAGTTCCTACCCCACAAGTGGACAATGTCGGGGGAGGCGAAGGCTTCACCCGAAGTGGATGCCTCTTCGCATCACAAGCTCCAAAAACCAACACTGAGGCAGAGGCTGCTGCCAAAGCCAAAGGAAAAAGTGTGATACCTAAAGAATCTGCACCAAAAGAGACTCATAAATCATCCTTTGATCAGCATGTGGATGAATTTATGAGGATAATTAAAAGAAGTGACTAAAAAGTTGTGGACCAGCTCCACCGGACTCCTTCTAAGATCTTTATACTATCCCTGCTGTTGTGTTCCGAAGCCCATCAGGGTGCACTACTCAAAGTTTTGCACGCTGCCTACGTGCCAGAAGAGATCACAGTGAATCAGCTTGAAATAATGGTGTCTAATGTCAATACTAGCCATGGGCTAGGCTTCACCAATGCTGATTTAACAACAGAAGGACGTCACCACAACAAGGCTTTGCACATAACCCTGGAGTGCAAAGGATCTGTACTCTCTCATGTTCTTGTAGACATTGGATCCTCACTTAATGTCTTGTCGAAGAAAGCTCTTGTCAAGCTTGAATATGATGGAATAGCTCTCCGGCCCAACAATCTTGTGGTCAGGGCTTTTGATGGCTCCAAGAGGTCTGTCCTTGGAGAGGTGGAGCTGCCTGTGATAATTGGTCTGCAGGTCTTTCAGACTACTTTCTATGTGATGGACATAAAGCCGGCCTACAGCTGTTTGTTGGGTCGACCATGGATTCACGCCGCAGGCGCAGTAACATCGACCCTTCACCAGAAATTGAAATATGAGTGGGAAGGACAAATTATCACCATCTGTGGTGAAGAGGACATATTTGTTAGCCATCTGGCTACGTATAAATACATTGAGATGGATGGAGAAATCCATGAAACTATGAGCCAAGGGTTCGAGGCCTTGAACGTCAATGAGGCGATGACCGAAGTATTTGCCGCATCCCAAGAGGATAGGATGGGTACTTCAATTGTCTCCTATCAGCAAGCCCGAAAGGTTGTTGAAGATGGTAATGCCCAAGGCTGAGGCAAGTTGCTGCCGGTGGAGAAGAAGGAGGATAGGTTCGGTTTGGGTTACAAACCATTCCAACAAGATCAATCAGAGGCTGCAAAGGAGCCCAAGTTCATCAGTGGGGGATGCTCACCCCAGATGTTGACAACCTGGAAGACGAGGCGGAAAGCGACCTCAACTTGGAAAGCTGGATACGTCCAAGGATCCCGGGTCACCAAGTCCTTAACTGGTCTTCCCAGGAAATCATAAGGGTTACTCATGCAGAGTAATTATTATTTCCTGTCTTTTTTAGCATGCATCAAGTCCTGCTTCTTGCCCAAGGTGTCAGGACTCATTTTATAATAGGGCCATATTGTAATTTTGTGCAAATGAATTATCAATGAATATCAGACATCTTTTGCAAACAAGACTCTTTTTCGCTCATTGTCTTTTCAGTTTTCACTTTTGTACAAAAAAATAAAATGGCAATGTTTTCAAAATAAATAACTTCATTTCACACTTTTATAAACAAGATTAAAATTGATCACTAAAACGAACCAATCTTAACCCTTGCAGAGATTATCCTCCAGATTGCACCGACAACAACACTGTTATGACCTTGTATGACTTCAACAATCCAATTAATTAAGTTGATGAAGGGGTTGAAGAAGAGTACGAGTTACCCGAAGAGTGAGCCAGATTGTTGAGGCAAGAAGAGAAAGTGATCACTCCTCATCAGGAGGAGGTTGAAACATTTAATCTTGGTACCGAAGAGGATTTGAAAGAAGTGAAGATTGGGGCCAGTCTGCAGGCTTTAGTAAAAGAACAGCTCATCGACATGCTTCGAGAATACGTCGACGTCTTTGCTTGGTCCTATCAAGACATGCTAGGTCTGGATACGGATATTGTTATGCACAAGCTGCCATTGAAAGAATATTCTCCTCCAGTAAAGCAAACGCTATGCCATACTCGCCCAGATATGGCCATGAAGATCAAGGAAGAAGTATAAAAACAGTGGGACGCCGGTTTCCTTGCTGTAACTAGTTACCCACCGTGGGTTGCTAATATTGTACCAGTGCCTAAGAAGGATGGAAAAGTATGAATGTGTGTGGATTATCGCGATTTGAACAGAGCTAGCCCAAAGGATGACTTCCCATTACCTCACATTGATGTATTGGTTGACAACACAGCTCAGTTCTCGGTGTTTTCCTTCATGGATGGTTTTTCCGGGTATAATCAGATCAGGATGTCACCCGAAGACATGGAGAAAAAGACCTTCATCACACCTTGGGGCACATTTTGTTACAAGGTAATGCCTTTTGGACTGAAGAATGCTGGTGCGACTTATCAACGGGCTATGGTAACATTATTCCATGACAGGATCCACAAAGAAATTGAATGCTACGTGGATGACATGATTGCCAAGTCCCTCACTGAAGAAGATCATCTGGTAAATCAGCTGAAGTTGTTCAAGCGTCTGAGTAAGTACCAGCTGAAGCTAAACCCTAACAAATGCACATTCGGGGTACGGTCCGGTAAATTGCTGGGATTCATTGTAAGTTAAAAGGGAATTGAAGTTGATCCTGACAAAGTCAAGGCCATTCAGGAAATGCCTGCACCTAGGACTGAAAAGGAAGTTCGGGGGTTCCTAGCTAGATTGAACTACATACCGAGGTTTATATCTCATCTTACTGCAACCTGTGAACCCCTGTTCAAATTGTTAAGAAAAGAACAAACGGTCAGGTGGAACGAAGATTGTCAGAAGGCTTTTGACAAGATCAAGGAGTACCTGCAAGAACCTCTGATTCTTATGCCTCCAATTGAAGGAAGACCTTTAATAATGTACCTGACAGTATTAGAAGGATCAATGAGGGGTGTGATGGGCCTGCATGACTAGTCTAGTCGAAAAGAGTATGTAATATACTACCTAAGCAAAAAGTTTACCAACTGTGAACAACGTTATTCACTGCTCGAGAAAACTTGTTGTGCTTTAGCGTGGGCTGCTCGCCGACTAAGGCAGTATATGTTGACTCACAATACCTTACTGATCTAAAAAATGGACCCTGTCAAGTACATATTTGAGAAGCCAACACTTACCGGAAGGGTTGCAAGATGGCAAATGATTCTGACAGAATATGACATTTAGTACACTTCTCAAAAAGCCATCAAAGGCAGTGTATTGTCTGACTATCTAGCTGAGCAACCCATTGATGATTACCAGCCCATGAGATTTGACTTCCCAGATGAAGACATCATGTACTTAAAAGCAAAAGATCATGAAGAGCCTGTTCACACTGAAGGGCCTGACCAAGATGAAAAGTGGACAATGATGTTTGATGGGCTGTCAATATGAATGGTCGTGGAGTTGGTGCAGTACTCATTACACCCAAAGGAGTTCATATGCCTTTCTCGGTAAAACTCACCTTTGCTTACACTAACAACGAAGCTGAATACAAAGCCTGTACCATGGGTCTTGAGGAAGCCATTGACCTCAGGATCAAGACTTTGAATGTATTCGGAGATTCGGCTTTGGTAATCAATCAGACCAACGGCAAATGGTACACTCACCAAGAGCATATGATTCCATACTGTGACTACACGAGGAGATTATTGACTTTCCTCACAACAGTCAAACTTGAGTACATCCATTGAGACGAAAATCAGTTCGCAGATGCTCTAGCAACCATTTCCTCCATGATCAAGGTTCAGACTGCAAATTATGTGCCTCGGATTTCAGTATCCAGACTAGACCAACCAACATATGTATTCTCCGTGGACATTGTTAAAGATGACAAGCCTTGGTTACATGACATCAAAAGCTTCTTAGAGGATCAAACATACCCACCTGGGGAATCATCCAATGATAAGAAGACATTAAGAAGGTTGGCTGGTAGTTTCTTCCTTAATACTGATGGTTCGCTATACAAGAGAAACTTTAACATGGTACTACTCCGATGTGTTGATAAGAAAGAAGCAGACTTGCTGATGCACGAGGTGCGTGAAGGATCTTTCGGTAATCATGCTGGAGGACATGCAATGGCTAAGAAATTATTACGATCAGAATACTACTGGATCACCATGGATGCAGACTATTGTGCCTATGCCAGGAAATGTCACAACTGCCAGATCTACGCAGACAAAGTGCATGTTCCTCCAAATCCTTTGAACGTGATGTCTTCACCTTGGCCCTTTGCCGTGTGGGGCATTTACATGATTGGAAAGATTGAACCGACCGCTTCAAATGGCCACAGATTCATACTGGTAGCCATTGATTACTTCACCAAATGGGTTGAAGCAGCTTCGTATGCAAACGTCACTAGGAAAGTGGTAGCCAGATTTCTGAAAAGAGACATCATATGTCGATATGGAGTACCCGAGTGAATCATTACTGATAATGGTTCCAATTTGAACAACAAAATGATGGCAGAATTGTGCCGGGACTTCAAAATCCAACATCACAACTCTTCTCCTTACAGGCCAAAGATGAATGGCATTGTTGTAGCAGCTAACAAAAACATCAAGAAGATTGTGCAGAAGACGGTGGTTGCTTACAAAGACTAGCATGAAATGCTACCATTTGCCTTACATGGGTATCGTACGTCAATCAGAACGTCTACTGGGGCAACGCCCTATCAGCTTGTGTATGGTATGGAAGTTGTCCTACCTGTTGAAGTTGAACTACCCTCCTTATAGGTACTGATGGATGTGAAGCTAAATGAAGCGGAATGGGTCCGGTCTCGGTACAATCAACTAAATCTGATCGAAGAGAAGAGACTGGCTGCTATCTATCATGGGCAGTTATATCAGAAAAGGATGAAGAAAGCCTTCGATCAGAAAGTCAGGCTTCGGGAATACCAAGTGGGAGATCTTATGCTGAAAAGACTTCTTCCTCCTCATACAGACCACATGGGCAAATGGACTCCAAATTACGATGGTCCATTCATAGTAAAGAAGGTTTCCTCTGGTGGAGCACCGATGCTCACAACTATGGATGGTGAAGATTTCTTATCCCCTGTGAATTCAGATGCAGTTAAAAATACTTCGCATAAAATGACCCGCTGAACATAAAAACAGAATGTAAGTCCAGGCAAAAATAGGGCATCCCGGCGAGTCAAAAACAAAATAAGAGACTCGGGCAAAAATAAGGGGAAATTGGAAAAAATGTACACCTGCTGAGTTGAAAAGCCACATTGGACAACTCTGGCAAAAATGGGTATCCCGGTGGATTGAAAACCCGAAAGCGCGATCCAAGCAAAATCAGGGAATAAGCGAACAACTGCATTCTGAATTCGTCTGTATTCTTCACAACATGGAAAGCTTCGAAAGGATAAATCATCAGTCAGAATCAACTTTCTTCAGAAAGCAAAATGAGAAGAACGTCAAGGTTATACAGGTCATAGCAAAGGAAGCTCACCGGAATGTCGTCAACATTGCCAACACTTTTATTTTCCCAATTTATAGCAATCTCCTCATTTCAGGGGATTTGTTTCTTTAACTGTATTTGCCAATTCAGGGCACCCAGATTAATAAAATCAGATTTTCAGTCACACCTCTTTTTGTACTTTTTTTTTCGTTTGCAAAATGTCCAGTATTCATGATATGATACTTGCATAAAACAAATGAGCCATTCTTAATAAAATGCTTGCGGGAAATATATTTACTTTATGGGATATCTAATTCCTATGACGGAATCCGGTAAGGGATACCTCGGGATACTTGTGCGTTTCTGTTGTCTTAACAGATTGCAGGTATCCAATACACGGCATGGGGCATGCCATGCACACTTCCCCAGCATACCTCCTCCCCAAGCAATATCTGGAATGCTTTTCCCCAACGGAGTTGTCAAAGCCTCCTCATCCCCAGCACAGGTCTATGCAACAGGAGCATCCCCAGCTAAATCTCCCCAAAGAATTTCCAGCCTCTCCCCAGAAAAGAAATGCATGAAACTCTTATACAACAAAGTGGCTAAAGTCTCCTTCTTCCCAGCTAAGTTCTCCTTGCGGATAAGTCTATCAACGATCTATCTCCCCAAACAAAGCTATATCTACTAACAGATCTACCAATGACCTCTTCCCCAACGAGGATATCCCTCCAAGCAGATCAGCCAGAGATCTTTACTTCACCTGGATCTGAATCCCGAATCGGTTCCTCTTTTGCATAATCATAGCATTCGCATCATAAATCACCAAAATAGGTGTAACATTCCGTCTAATACAGAGCATTAAGGGAAAAAAATCATATATTTGCATGATCACAAGCCAGGTTCGAGCCAGCCACCTGTAACTACCGACAATATTTCATTAGCAATGAATATAAAAACTCGCATTCCCCGCAAATAAAAGCCAAAGCGTCCCCTTTGCACTCTCCAACACAAATTCCTGTCCATATATACCCTTTTCGACACTCGTCCGTGTCGTATTATTCCCTGCAGATATAAAGCCAAAGCACCTTTTACATTCTCACATACAAATATTTGTTCATAGCTTATAACATTTCTCTTTTGACACTCGTCAGTGTCATACATTCCCCAGCAAATCAGACACTCGTCCGTGTCTTGCTCATACTTCAACAACAAATCAATATTCACTCATACTTATACAGAAGCCTTTGATACTCGTCCGCATCTCATATATATATATATATATAACTCTTCAAACAGATTCGACACTCGTCAGTGTTCTTTGTTAACCAGATGGTACTCGTCCGTATCATCATCTCTGAACATGCGTCAGCGTTTGTTTCTACCGATACTCGTCCGTATCATGGTCCTAAGGATGCTCGTCCGCATCTTTAATCTATACACAACATCGAACACTTATACCTTCTTTTTCTTGAGCGTAAGCACTCGTCTGTGTTTACCATTCCCCAGTAAGTCGTCAACTGAACAACTTTCTTATATCCGACATTCGTCATATGTCGTGATAATTTGAGCAGTCGTCCCTTGCCAGGTGATCGTCCTTCACCTTTGGATGACCGTCCCTCATCCCTTTCCCCAGTGGAATCTCCATTATTGGAACCTTTCTATCCGGCATTCGTCCTATGTCGTGATAAAGAGCAGTCGTCCCCTGCTAGGTGATCGTCCTTCACCTTTTGATGATCGTCCTTCATCATATTTTATCTGATGGTCGTCCCCATCGTTGATCTTGTTATCATACATTCGTCCTATGTCGTGATAAACCCCGAGAGCAGTCGTACCCTGCTAGGTAATCGTCCTTCACCTATTGATGATTGTCCTTCATCATGCTTATCCGATGGCCGTCCCCATCGTCGACCTTTTCTATCCGAAATCCGTCCTATGTCGTGATAAAGAGCAGTCGTCCCCTGCTAGGTGATCGTCTTTCACCTTTGATGACCGTTCCTCATCATTTATTTCATTTATTCTTTAAACCGATGGCCGTCCCCATCGTTGCGTATCGTTACTTTTCAAACTTGATGATCGTCCCCATCATTGCCTTTACTTTACTCCCCAGAGAATCTTATCTCCTAACCTGATGGTCATCCCCATCATGATCTCTTTATTTACCCAGCTTGTCGGTCGTCCCCGTCATCGCTGTACTCACCAATTTATCCCCAGCAGTCGTCCTCTGCTCGATGGTCGTCCTCCATCGCCTTCATTTGATAAATATACTATACTACCTTTTACAATTTATATCCATTTTCTTCTTCTATCCAGCGAGTGCAAATTGTGGACTGTCTTTGGTATTCAACCACAAGTTATCTTGTTTGTCTGTTAAGCCAGGCACTTACATCCTGCACATCTAACTCATGTTTGAATAGGGGCAGTGTAAACACCCCAAATTTGCCCTCACTCATTTCACACCTCAAACGTCTGAAAGCAACAACTATCATCCATTCAGGTCTACAGTGATTGAATAGGGGCAGCTGTAACACCCCAAAATTTTTCCTCCTATTATTTAATATCAACTGGCATTAATTTCACTCCAAATATGGTTGCTCAACTAAAGAGCCAGTTCTGAAGGAATGTTTGACTTAATTTTGGTCAAACTGTCAGATGTTGTTGCGATTACAAGCTAGTGGTGCTAATGACTTACTTTATGCAATGTATATTCAAAACCGGTTTGTTTGGTGAGAAGTTTGCCATGATCGAAGTGGCATTAAGTTAATTATGCAACTGGTGTGTGTAAGATGAATCTATACTTGGCCAAGGTTATCTAGTCACAAGGAGGATACCATCCATTAAATAAAGGAAGTTTAATGATCAACACTAGGATTTTAAGCAAGTTCAAGTCAAAAGATGAAAGTCAATACGTGCGGGGCAGGTAGAGGCGTTTGGCCCATATTATAAGTCCTGGTTATTAGGTTAAGTCAAGCATTCATTCAAGAGTTGTTTCATGTTTGATATGATTTCGATCAGATTCGAGATTTATCGCAAATTAGGATCACTTGTGGCCATAGTTAAAAGTTTATTCAAAAGTTCTGGTAAAAAATACGAGGAGGTGCAAATAGGATTTTTGTTGAAGCTATTACACTTCCATTACACAAAAGGACCTATGCATTGTTATATCCCAATTGCACACCTTCAATTCATCATTTCAAGTTGTTCAAAGAAATGTCAAACCATGCCCATTCAAGACATGAAGAATTCAGATCCTATGCATACACCATATTGTTTTCCATGACATATCTAGAATATTATCAAACCTTTTCATATTCAGCATTCAAAAGAATATATCAGAAGGAGAAATAAAAATCGATGGAAATACAAAAAATAAAAGAAAAAAAACTAACAGAAAATTAGAGTTACATAACAAAATTCAGGGAGAAGTTTAATGCATATCAGTTACAAGTTTCCAAGCAAAACCAGGAAAAAATTCAGGTTACATACAGCAGAAAAAATCTAACCGAATCAGTTACAAATTCCTACAAGTGTTAACAGAAAAGTTCCAGAAGCTGGAGGTTCACCTTTCTCTATATATCCGATCACACTCACCATTGATAGAAAGAGGATTCTTGACCATTGTTCTGATTCTTCTCCACCATTCCACCAGTTCTTCCCATTGTTGCAGAACTCTTCAACCTCCTCCATTTACCTCATCCTTCAAAGATCTGTAAACACCCCAAATTTTCCCTCACTTATTTCACACCATGGCTGGTGATCTTTCATTTTTTCATTAACATAAGAATTACATCTCATATTACATTTTTTTCTTCACTGCATAGTTCAAGTTCATCTGTATCTAGGGTTTGTGATCTGAGCAATCCAAGGATCCATCTGAGCCACCCCAAAGGCCTCAAAGCTTTCCAAGAGGGTCCATGTGTGTGCTATCATCATTTTATGTCCCTCAAAGTTCATGGAAGTCAAGAGATCACAAGAACTGGCAAGGCATGGAAGCAGAGCTAGGGTTTTCACTACATAAATGACCTAAAATTAGGGTTTTGGTTTCAGAGGCCTTAACTCCAAATTTTTTGGTCATTCTTGTTTCTAATGGTCTCAATATGTTATAAGGATCATGCATACCATGTTTGATGAAGAAATTCATTGTGGAAGTCATTTGTTCACTGTGTAACTTCTTGAGCAAGTTAAGTCAAAATCAGGGCATTTGAGGCCCCCAACAATGGAACCAAAGGGGTATTTTCATCAAACTGAAGTTATATGATCTTTATTTGATCTTATAAGAGGTTGGAAGTTCACAAGATTGAAGAATTTTGAGCCATTTGAAAAGTTGCCAAAAATGGAAATGACTTGTAACGAAAACTTTCTATTTTGGGAAAGTTTTTCAACCTCCTCTTTCTTAACCAAAATGCTTCAAATGAAAATTTCTTGGTCATGAAAGTTGTAGATTAATTCTTTCCCTTTTCAAAAAGTACAAGAACCTGTCTTGATTCATGACGGAACTCAAGTTATGATCCTTCAAAGTTGGCAAAAATCCTATAATTTTCAAGAATGCACCAAAGAGGGATTTTTGCAATACTACTTGCCAAGGCTTCTAATGACTTCTAATGTACCCAAATACTTCATAACATGATCAAGCAACTTCAAACACTCAGAATTGGCCAAAGAATTGGATCATTTCATGCCTTGAATCACAAGAAACACCAAAGAGGGAAAATATGCAAAACTCATAGAAACCCTAGCATCAAGTGATACAGCTGCAATGTTTCAATCCTATGGCCTTCCTTGATCCATGCTGAGGCCAGACACCCCAAAATCTCAGGCCTGCACCATGCCCATACCTCAAGTACACATTCTTGACTTTTTGCAAAATCACCCATACCAATCACACTATGCCACACCAACTTCTCTGACCAATCACAGCGGTATATACTAACATTATGGAACACATTTCACATAACACATTGGCCTGAAACTCACGCAAGCTCAGATTACACAAAATCCTCTCAAAACTTCATCTCTTCGAATCTCCCAACAAAGCCATCAAAAATTCAAAATTCTTTCACCAATCATCTCCACATAACCCCAGGATCATTTCCCACCCCTCACATTGGCCTGAAACCACCTCAAACAAAAACACGATTTTGACATGCTCTGAACTGAAACCTCAAAAACAACCAACATAAACTTGTTTCAAGCTTTCCAGAAGCATCAAGGGGTTCATTGAAGTGGAAAAGCACCAAGGAAGTGGCCCGAAAGCTCCAGATAGCAAAGCTTCATCTCAGGTATACCTCAAGAACAAATTTTCCAGAACTTTGATTTCTTGTTAAAGAATGATTCTATGAGTTGCGCTGATCATCCTGATATGTTTGAAATTGAAAATGGTTGAGAAATAAGCATTTCATGATGTTCTGAAAGTTTAACCTAAAAAATGTTTTGCTTCGATTCTCTTGATTCGTGTGTTATAAATGTTGTTTGTTTGTTGATTTGAGTTCCATGATGTTTGAGGATCATTTCTGGGAAATTAGTTTGAGTTTTAGTGAGCTATAGAAGAAGTTGGGATTTAGGGTCACCGGAGAAGATGACCGGAGCTTAGCTCCGGTCACCTGAAAGTCATTAGGGTTAGCATGCCCAGATTCAATGTCAGCCCTTGGATGAAGATTAGTTTAGTGTACGAGTGGTAAGGATTTATCATTAAACCCTAATTGTGATTAATTAAATTAAATTAGGATTATTTTTCCAGAATCAATCCCAGCCCTCCAAACGCGCGCACAGTCAACCCCTCCCTTTTAAGTTTGAATCTCATCCCTCAGATAGACATACTTTCCCTTTATTTTCATTTTATTTCATTTTCTTTGTATTTATTTCATATAATTATTAAAAATAGCAAAAATCATTAAAAAATTATGAAACTTTTTGTCAAGACTTTTATTAATTTTCAGAAACAAAAAATATTTTTATTTTTATTTTTTGCATTAAAAAAGTATTTTTAAATCATTCAAATGTTTTAATTAATTAATTAATTCATTTTAATTAATTAAAAATACATTTAAGTATTTAAAAATCACTAAAAAAATCATAGAGCATTCTTACACATTTAGAAACATTTTCAAACCCTTCATACAAATTTCTTTTTGGTTTTGATCATAACTTGACAATTTTCTTTGAATTCAGGGTTCATAAAATCACATTTTTAAACCCTAACCTTTGAAAAATCTTTTCTGCCAAACCATGAAGGGTTTTGATGCGTTTTTTTCGCAAGTGTGCGAACACGTCAGAGTAATATAAAAGATTGTCGAATCCACAGAGACCAAGTGTCAATCTATCGTACCTGTTGTTATGGTGTGTATCTAAGGCAATTGAATATAATGGTTTTAAGGAGTGCGCAATGGTAAATAAAATAATAATTTTAAATAATTAATAAAGACAGGCTCGAATGTAATTCACGTAATCAATAGATAATCTGGTACTTGTTAATAGAACTACTTATGGGCAATGTTTTCTACTTTGAAAAGAACTAATTCAACAGGAACTGTCTCTTTCGCGTATTCAGAACCGAGTTGTACTCTCTAATCAACCCCTCCTATTGTCACGGATAAAAAGGTGCGTACTGCGTTAGAGTAGTAAACCTATTTTTAAGAAATATAGTATCTTAACTAAGTTGAAAAGTACTTTAACTTGGATTTCTTAGCAAAAAGAGGTTCTCACGAACCAGACTCTAAACTTCTTAACGCGTCCGAAAATCGTTTTAAAATCCTTTTTCTTTTTAATCTAAAAACTCCTAATGAACTAGACAAAGCGCTTTTGGCTGTTTTTGAAATAGTTAAAAACAATTAATCTTATATTGAAAGTTAAAATAGCCCTTAAGTGTTTCTACGAACAGTTGTACGGATTACCGGTTCAATTACGATCCTTACATTCTAGCCTTTATGGATTTAGTTAGACATGGTAAAGTAAAGGTTCTTTTTATTATTTTTCATAAAAGTAATTAGTGCGAGTGCGGAAAGTAAATAAAAGTAGTGCGAGTGCGGAAAGTAAATAAAAGTAGTGCGAGTGCGAGAAATAAAGGTATTTAAAGCGAGTGCGATAAATAAACGAAAGTAGTGCGAGTGCGAGAAATAAATGAAAGTAAAGCGTGTGCAGGAAATAAAAAAAGTAAAGCAATGCGGAAAGTAAATAAAATAAAGAGAATGCGGAAAAATAAAATACGAACTAGAATTAAAATGGCGGCAGGATTAACTTCCTCCCAGAGTGCTCCAAAACTCGATCACACAGACGTATACAAACTCGATCACTCGATTGTAGTAACACCCTGATGTGGAATGATAACTACTTTAAAACTGATATATGCCTAAAATATTCTAAGTTTGGATGAAGAAAAACGAAATTCTAAAGTCCTATTTATAGGCAAATATTAAATGGGAAATGACCAGGATGCCCCCCTCCACTAAAAAGTGGAGGGAAGCCTTTTGGCATTGTGGCGCCCGCCATAGGCCTATGGCGCCCGCCATGAGTGCAAAGGGGTGGAGAAAGTGGGGATTGTGGGATTTGGCAGTTGTGGAGTGGTCTTGAGACGTGGCCACGTCATGTCAGACCCCATGGCGCCAGCCATGGTGGATGCCGTAAGTGTAAAAAGCTGAATTTCTTGGTTTTTGTCCGTTTCCACTCCTTTTTCGCCCCTTTTCTCGATTTAGGCCCCGATTACATAGAAAACCTGAAAATAAAGAAAAACAAAGTAATAACATAACAAAATAACAATAAAAACTAAGAATGCATGCGAAATCGGAGTTAGAAATACGGTGAAGTTTAGTGTTATCAAATCCTCCCACACTTAGACCTTTGCTTGTCCTCAAGAAAATCTTTAAAGCTCAAAAATGAAGAAAACTGGTGTCAATACGTGATTTGGGCTAAGAGGGCTTCTAAGTTCAAGTCAGGATGCAGCGACAGGTACTAACTAAGTGAACCAAGGGTACCATAATAACAGACACAGACTACAATCCTATATTAACCACCCCATGTCATCCCACAATACATAGGCCTATCTTCTCATCTCTTTTTGGGTCCTTTTCATTCAGGCGCAATCACATTAAGCCTGTTATCTGTACATGCTTCATAGTAGAGTGACCGGTTAGTGATTATGATCCAAAACATAGGGTTACTGGCACATAAGCATGTGTAAACCCATTTTATTTTGACCTAAATGTAGGTGTGGGGGATCGGATCATAATCCACCCTACCAAATTCAGTGCCAGATACCTATGAACCAACTAACAATAGGTGACTGTAATTTTTTCTTTTTGTGGCAAAATTTTGTTTCTTCTCTTTTTTCGGTTTAAATGACTTTTTGAGGGTCACATATCCCAGAGTTTGCCTTTTTTTTATTAGCACTGGATCATTCACTTATGTTCATCGGCCCCCTACGTAGAGCATGCTTAGGCCGGAGTTGACTGCTAGAATAAACTACTTAGGACAATTTTTTGAATGACAATAAAGGCCATGGTGTGTGGGGTTTAGGAGTGATTCCTATATTCAAGAGGTCTATGGTGCTACAATGGTACTGATGTTTCAAAAAGTTGACCTAAGTCACCATATCCTAATCCAAACCTGTCTCAAAGCCCAAAGAACATGTGAAACAACATTGTTTTCTTTTTAAAATTTTTTGTAAGGCTAAGGAAATGGGAAAAAATGAGGATGTAATAAAGATGAACTATACTGGTGACTCGTCAGACTCATGCATTATCTAAGAAAAATTAAACTAGATAACTTACTGAAAAGGGAAATAACAGAAAGCAAATAAATAACTAGAAAGGGAAATGACAGAAAGCAATGAAATCCCCTCCCACACTTAAATCAAACATTGTCCTCAATGTTTCTAAATAAGATAAGGAGGGTAACCTGGAAAACTACTGCGGAAGAGCACTGGTGCCCTCGCCGTCCTGCTGTGATGGTCTGGAACAACGGGATCTACTGTGTTGTTGGTCCCTCCGGTCAAGTCGTACCGATAAGGCAGCCTGGGCACCCCGGACCTCTCGAAGGTTACCTAAGATGGAGCCCTGAGTGGCCTCCATAAGCTGGTGGTGTCGGCGGTTGACTTCTCACTGACGGGCCTGCTCTGATGTGATGTCGGTCAAGGCACGACAAACGTTACTGTAGGCACGATCCAAAATCGACCGTGATTGTTGCATGAAGCTCATCTTGTCTGTCAGTTGTTGTGAAATAGTAGAGAGTAGGTTGTCTTACCTTTCCTCTCTAGCCCTCATATCACGCCATATCTCCTCAGTGACATAGAATCCAGGAGTAGCACCTGCAACAGGGTTAGAGGAAGATGGTGCGGTGTGTGACTGTGAAGGACGATGGGGGGACATGTGAGGTACGGGAGAATGTTCTCTCCGATCATATTCTTCACCAATGTCATGTGCCTCCCCATCAGGAATATTAGGAAGAAGTGGACCCAAAACAGGTGGAGCATTCAGATCATAGGTCTAGTTCCTTTCATTACGTACATCGGTACGTCTACTGCAAGGTAAAGCAACAGATGGGATAGCTACCCCATGAACCATTAACTCATAACCACCTGCTCTCCTCGTTCGGAACAATTTCATGTCTTTTAGAAATTTTAAATTAATTGTGCGAGGAGGTAGTGGTTCAAGTGTAGCTATCTCATTGTTCAGGTCAAGAGCCCGAGCAATAGACGTAACAAGTCCTCCAAAAACAATCAGTCATGTTTTATTAATAGTTAAAGCCATGTGTGCAAGCATAAACGAGACCGGATTGATATGAGTATTAGTGAGGCATCCTTGCAAAAATAGGAGCTCTTTAGCATTTACCTTATTTGGACTCTCCCGGCCAAAAATAGTACATGTCAAAAGATATCTGAAAACTCTTATGGCCGGGTTATGGATGGTCGACGCAAGTATTCCTTCAAAAGAATTTATTGAAGTACTTGACAGCCTCTTCCAGAAGGAAAATACCTCGGCCGACCATTCTGCATCCAAAGGTGCCTCACATATCGCACCTTCACTATGAGGGATTCCTAAAAAGCCTGTTAGTTCGTCGGTACTCTATTTGTATTCAATTCCAAACAGTCTAAAATTAACAGTACCGACTGTGCTAGCAGTGTTAGGAATGATAGTGTATATCAATGAACTTAAAAACTCAACTGTCAGCCTCTCAAAGGTAGGTTCCTGGTTAACAAAAATATCATGCAAGCCTAGGAAATCTAATAATGAAAAACACTATGATACAGATCCAAAGAGTAAAGACAATTATCATCGACGTACATAGTCGAGAGAATTTCTCGACTCTGAAGCCTTTGAATAATTTTCCTTTGCCTATCACCTGGCCTTCCATCGCGAAGAAGATATCCATTGAACTCCATTGTTGTTTCTCCTTGAGAAGTGAAAAGTGGTGAAAAAAGGTTTATGAGAGAAATGGTAAAGGTTGGATTTTTATGGTTTGTGGTGGATGAAAATATAAATGGATTTTGGATGTGTTTTATAGATGGTGGATGTTTTGGTAATGTGGGAGCTTTAATGGGGTTCAATGGGGTTTTTGGAAGTTGGAAAAATGGGTTTTTGAGGTTTGAAGGTGTGAAAATGGTGGGGATGAAGTTTCAGCCCCAAAATAGGGGAAGACGTCATGGCGTCCGCCATGGGCCTATGGCGCCCGCCACAAGGCTATTTGCCTTTGGGCCTTGGATTTTTCAATTCTTCTTTTGGGCCCTTTTTGCACCTTCGATCTTCGGGGGGGGGGGGGGGGGGTTTGGATAGCGTTTTCTTCTCTCTTCTAAGGCATAGACAAAAACAAAAATACTTTTGTCTTTATATTTTTTTTCGTTATTCGACATAAAAAAAAAATAAAACAAAAGAAAAGTGAAAAATGAGATTAGTGCATGAAATAATATATAAGATAAAATCAAAGTACATGAAAAAAAGTGTAATATATGCGATAATATAAAATATGTCTGGAGATGCGAGAAATAAAATAAAGCATGAAAAAGAAATTAAATACTAGGGTAATAACATCAGTGTAAAATGAATCATGTGGCAGTACTCTCTTCCTGGTTCGATCCATGAATCTCATCTATCTCCCTCCGAAGCTCTTCAATCTCCTGATATAGAGCATCGGCCTCTGAGGCATGAGTGAGATCAGATATCTCGATCTGTAATTCCAAGTGCGCTACTTCCTGCTTGAGCAGGGAAGTCTCCTTGCAGAGCTCATAAATCTGGGTCTGTAGATCAGGCGGCTGCAAAGACATATTGTTAGACATAACAGTGATTCGGAGAGAAGGATGTGTAGGAGTGTACTCAGCGGTGGGAGGTGATTTTGGCTCTTCGACAGTCTCTCCATAACCCTCTAAAGCATAACTCCAATTAGCGGGGTCGTGGACACTAGTCATCAGCGGGTCTGGTAATGTAAAGTAATGTATCACTTCGCTGTCGATCAGTAATCTAAACGTGTTAGGCTCAAAAGAGGCCCTCCTCATCAATCCTCTGTAAAGACAAAAGTCAACATCCAGGGTGGTGTAGCAGCAGAAGGTCCTGAGGTGCAATAATTTGCGAGACAAACCTAATGCAGTAGTTATCTGTGTAACAATCCCACCAACATGCATAATGCCTATAAATGACCTGGCGACATTGGAAAGGCCCTTCAACAGAAATTTGCCACAAGAAACTGGGCGTGACTGAGTCGCACAAAACAGTAGCAAAATATCCTCTTCACTCAGCAGAGTCTCTGTATCTGGAAAACCGAGGAAAGATTGTGCTAGAATCATCTGGAAATACCTTAACGTAGGGTTGTGGATTACCTGAGAAAACTGAGTGGAAGAATCTTGGCTCCCTCCACCTGAGATGTTAGATCAAAACTTTTCCACTTCTCTGCTCATAAAATATCCCATCGGTGTCTCTGGAATAGCATCAGGAGTAGTCTGAAAACCTAATAAATCACCAAACTCTTTGTGAGAGAAGGAGTAGTCAGTCCCGAATAACCTGAAAACAACATGTCCACCGGGCCAGCCCAAGGATCATAATCAAACGAGCTGAGGAACTCTAGAGTCGAGTTCCTATAAGTGTTGTTCATATCGTCGAACTGGTCCCACTGGAGTTGGTGGCATAAGAATCTGACGCTTGGCTCTATCCTCAAGGCATCCATGCAATCTTGGTCTGGGTACCTGGTTGGTGCCATAGGGTGTCTCATGTGGACATAGTAACGCTCTCTCTGTGTGTCGTCTCTAAAGGCCACGTGCATGTCATCGGGTTCTGCATTCTGCACAAGGTTAGCAAACAAGGGTCCTGAAATCACATAAAACATTCAATCGTTAGTCCTAACAGAATAACAAAGTAAACAAATTAAAATAAAGTAAAATAAATAAAAAGTACGTAAGATAAGAAAACCATGGGTTGCCTCCCATGCAGCGCTTGTTTAACGTCATTAGCTCGACGACCGGATTTTATACATCATTCGAAGGATATGGTGGATCACTCAGAGTATGGCAGGTGTATGTTGTTGGGATGTCACCTCCTTCGTAGGGCTTCAACCTTTGTCCATTGACGATGAACGATTTACATGTTTGGTTCTTGATTTCAATAGCACCTGACCTTAGAATCTTAGATACTTCGAAAGGGCTAGTCCATCAAGAACGAAGCTTCCCTGGAAAAAGTTGGAACCTAGAATCGAACAGGAGAACAGGATCGCCTATTTTGAAGTCTTTTCTTATGATTCTTTTGTCATGCCAAGCTTTTGTTCTTTCTTTGTATATGATGTCATTTTCGTAGGCAAATTGTATGAGCTCTTCTAATTTATGGATATCAAGGATACGTTTTTCACCAGTAGTTAAGTAATCCAAATTCAAAGTTTTGATGGCCCAATAGGCCTTATGCTCCAACTCAAAAGGTAAGTGACATGATTTTCCATAGACCAGTTGATAAGGGGTTGTTCCTATTGGAGTTTTGAAAGCGGTTCTATAGGCCCGTAATGCTTCTTGAAGTTTCTGCGACCAATCTTTTCTAGATATAGAGACAGTCTTCTCAAGAATTTTTTTGATCTCCCTATTAGATACTTCCACTTGTCCATTGGTCTGTGGGTGGTATGGTGTTGCTACTTTATGCTTAACTCTATACTTGCTTAAACGTTTATCAAATATTCTCGATATGAAGTGTGATCCTCCATCACTTATGACTAAACGGGGGGTTCCAAACCTGGCAAATATATAGTTTTTAAACAATTTGATGACTACTCTGGTGTCATTCGTGGGTGCGGCGATAGCTTCAATCCATTTAGACATGTAGTCAACATCTACTAACATGTACTGATTTCCTAAAGATGGTGGGAACGGTCCCACAGAGTCTATACCCCATACGTCGAAGAGTTCTACTTCTTGGATAGTTCTTAGAGGCATTTCATTACGTCTTGAGATATTTCCTGTACATTGGAATTTGTCACATTTGATAATGAAAGCATGGACATCACGCCACATGGTAGGCCAAAATAGGCCAGCTTGAAGAATTTTGGCATAGGTCTTAGATGTGCTTGCATGTCAACCATAGGGTGCAGAGTGACAATGCTCAATTATATTATCTACCTCTTCTTCTGGAACGCAACGGCGGAAAATGCCATATTTACCTCTCTTGAAAGGATATGGTTCGTCCCAATAGAAGTTTCTCACATCACTGTAGAACTTCTTCTTCCGATGGTAATTTAGATCGGGGAGTATGATGTCAACGGCTAGGTAATTAACAAAGTCTGCATACCAAGGTACATTACTTATAGCTAAGGATTTATGAGAATGCTCATGTGGTTCTGGGTTATCATCTTCAATAGTTTCTAGTTGGGCTATCAGTCTATCATAGGCAAAATCGTCATTTATGGGTACTGAGTCAGGTTTCAGGTATTCTAGCCTAGAAAGGTGATCAGCTATTACATTATCTGTGCCTTTCTTATCACGGATATCTAAATCAAAATTTTGTAGTAATAGAATTCATCAAAGTAACCTAGGTTTGGCATCCTTTTTACTTAGTAAGTAACGAATGGAAACATGGTTGGTGAAAACTATAATTTTGGCTCCTACTAGATAAGATCTAAATTTGTCTATGGAGAAAACTACAAGTAGGAGCTCTTTTTCGGTTATTGCGTAGTTAAGATGTGCAGCGTCTAGGGTTCTACTGGCATAATAAATTACGTGTAACTTTTTATCTTTTCTCTGACCTAGAACGACTCCTACAACATAGTCACTAGCGTCGCACATTATCTCAAACGGTTCTGACCAATCAGGGGGTTTCATTATAGGTGCTGAAATCAGAGCTTGCTTCAAAAGATTAAATGCTTCAATACATTTTTCATCGAAGATGAATTCAGCATCTTTCATTAAAAGATCAGTTAAAGGCTTTGTTATTTTGGAGAAGTCCCTGATAAAACGTCGGTAAAATCTGGCATGTCCAAGAAAACTACTTATCTCCCTAATAGTCTTCGGCGGTTTTAGATTCTCTATGACTTCTATTTTAGCTTTGTCTACCTCTATACCTTTTTCGGAAACTATATGTCCTAAAACAATCCCTTCGGTGACCATGAAATGACAATTTTCCCAATTTAGCACAAGATTTACCTCCACGCATATTTCCAAGATTTTCTCAAGGTTGATAAGACAATTTTTGAAATTGGATCCACAAACTGAGAAATCGTCCATAAATACTTCCATGATTCCATCTAAATAGTTTGCAAAGATAGACATCATGCAGCGTTGGAAAGTGGCAGGGGCATTATAGAGTCCAAAAGGCATTCTTCTGTAGGCAAAAGTTCCAACAGGGCATGTAAAGGTAGTTTTTTCTTGATCTTCGGGGTGAATAGGTATTTGGAAGAATCCTGAATATCTATCTAGGTAACAAAAGTAAGAGTGTCTGGCTAGGCGCTCCAACATTTGGTCTATGAATGGTAATGGTAAATGGTCCTTCCTAGTTGCTTTATTTAATTTTCTATAATCTATGCACATACGCCAACCTCCATTAGTTCATTTTGCTACAGGTTCGCCCTTCTCGTTTTGCACGACTATGATGCCTCCCTTTTTAGGTACTACATGCACAGGACTTACCCATTTATTGTCCGAGATCTGATAAATTATACATGCCTCTAGTAACTTAAGAACTTCAGTCTTAACTACTTCACCCATCATAGGATTTATTCTTCGTTGGTGTTCTCTGGAGGGTTTTGAATCTTCTTCAAGCAAAATCCGATGCATGCATACGGATGGGCTTATTCCTTTTAGATCTGAGATCTTATATCCTAATGCTGAGGGGTACCTACATAAAACATCTAACAATTGGTTTGTTTCCTCTTGGTCCAAGGTAGCACTAACTATAACTGGACGATTCATCTCTTCATCAAGAAATTCATATCTCAGGTTTCTAGGCAGTTCCTTAAGTTTTACGGTCGGTTTCATAGGGCAAGGCATAGGATCTGGGGTAAGAGATAAACATTCGTGAAGGTTATCATCAATGTAGGGTTTTTTATAACTGTCATCTTCCCAAATAAGGGTTGATGGCAATTTTATAGATTCAATTTCTTCCTCTTGTTCTGATTCCCTAATGCATTCATCAATGATCATAACAAGCATCTCCTATTACAGGTGCCATAAGGAATTTCGAAAGTACAAATTCAATCTTCTCGTCACCTACCTATTATAGGTGCCTATAGGGTATTTAACGGATCTATCGGCTAATTGAAGTGACATCTTAGTAGGTTGTAATTCTCCTAAGTTTAATCTCTCACAAACTGCTAAAGGCATTAAGCTCACACTAGCTCCTAAGTCTAGAAAAGCTTTTTCGATGACATGATTCCCCAAAATACAAGGAATGGAAAAATTTCTGGGATCCTTATCTTTCTTTGCTAACCTATTTTCGGAAATAGAATTACATTCCACGGGTTTCGGATCTTCAAGTCTACGTTTATTTGTAACTATGTCTTTGAGAAACTTAGCGTAAGAAGGTATTTGGGTGATGGCTTCCGTAAAGGGGATTTCTACGTGAAGTTTTTCTATAACCTTAACGAATTTTTGATACTGATTATCGATTTGGGTTTTCTTTAGTCTTTGAGGGTATGGTATTGGTGGTTTGTATGTCGGTGGTGGTACATAGGTTTTGTTTTTAGGTTCTTCTCCTTTTTCTTGACTTTCCGGGTTTTCAGATTCCTCTAGTTCCTTCTCTTCATTTCTCTCAGAAGTTTCGGGGTCACTTAATCTAGTGTTATAAGGTTCTTTATAAGCGGTTCCACTTCGTAGAGTAATGTCATTTTCTTTCCCTTTCGGGTTTTGTTGAGGTTGTCCAGGGAACTTTCCTCCAGGTGTAGTCTGAGGGGCTTGGTTTAAAGCTACCTGAGAGATCTGGGTTTCAAGCATCTTGTTATGAGTAATAATTTGGTCAACCTTGGTTCCTAACTGGGTAATTAGTTCATTAACATGGACGTTTTGGTTCATGAACTCTTTGTTTTGTTGTGTTTGAGTTGTGATAAAATTTTCCAATATTTTCTCAAGGCTCGAACTTGGTGGTACAGGTTGCATAGGTTGATTTGTTCTCGGAGCTTGGTAACCTTGTTGTCTCAGAGGTGAGGTATTTTGGATAGGGTTATTATTTTTGTAGGAGAAGTTTGGGTGATTCCTCCATCCAGGGTTTTATGTGTTTGAAAATGGGTTCCCTTGGGTGTAGTTCACTTGCTCAGGGTTGGCCTCATTTAACAGATTGCATTCGGCGGATTGTTTTCCTTGCGTCCCACATATCTCACAATTCAGCGAAACTGCAGCTACAGTATTCGGGGTTGTACACATATGTTCGATTCTAAGGGCCAATGCGTCCATTTTAGCTTGCATCATGTCCATAGAGCTTAGCTCATGTATTCCTCCTGGGGCTTCCTTCTTTTCCACTGTTGCTCGTTCTACTCCCCATGATTGATGGTTTTGGGCCATATCTTCGATAAGGGAACTGGCTTCAGGGTAAGGTTTGTTCATCAGTGCGCCACCAGCGGCAGCGTTGATGGTCATCTTAGTGTTATAATGAAGTCCATTATATAAGGTTTGAATGATTAGCCAATTCTCTAAGCCATGATGTGGGCATGCTCTTAATAGCTCTTTATATCTCTCTCAGGCTTCGAACAACGATTCTCCTTGGTGTTGGGTAAATCTGGTTATTAGGTTTCAAAGAAGAGAGGTCTTACTTGGGGGAAAATATCTAGCAAGGAATACTTTTCTAAGGTTTTCCAAAGTTGTTATGGAATTGGGTGGAAGGGAATCTAACCATGATAGAGCTTTATCTCTGAGGGAAAAAGGAAATAATCTTAAGCGTATCGCCTCAGGAGGAGCTCCATTGGTTTTAAAGGTGTCTGCTAACTGGAGAAAGTTTTTTAAATGTTGGTTTGGGTTCTTAGTAGCAAGACCTGCAAATTGTCTCTGTTGCACTAATTGCAGCAGGGATGGTTTAAGTTCAAAATTATTGGTTGGGATTGCGGGGTTTACTATACTAGAACTAGGTTCCTCGTTTGATGGTTGGAAGAAGTCCTTAAGAGGACGTTCAGGTTTAGCTAGAGGGTCTACTAAACTTCCGGCACTGCGAGTTTTTCGCATTGACTGGCAGGTAACAACCTTAGTCTAAACGGTATAACTACAGGGTATGAAATTTGACGAAATTGGTCCCCGTCAACGGTGCCAAAAACTTGATGCGTGTTTTTCGCAAGTGTACGAACACGTCAGAGTAATATAAAAGATTGTCGAATCCACAGAGACCAAGTGTCAATCTATCGTACCTGTTGTTATGGTGTGTATCTAAGGCAATTGAATATAATGGTTTTAAGGAGTGCGCAATGGTAAATAAAATAATAATTTTAAATAATTAATAAAGACAGGCTCGAATGTAATTCACGTAATTAATAGATACTCTGGTACTTGTTAATAGAACTACTTATGGGCAATGTTTTCTACTTTGAAAAGAACTAATTCAACAGGAACTGTCGCTTTTGCGTATTCAGAACCGAGTTGTACTCTCTAATCAACCCCTCCTATTGTCACGGATAAAAAGGTGCGTATTGTGTTAGAGTAGTAAACCTATTTTTAAGAAATATAGTATCTTAACTAAGTTGAAAAGTACTTTAACCTAGATTTCTTAGCAAAAAGAGGTTCTCACGAACCAGACTCTAAACTTCTTAACGCGTCCGAATATCGTTTTAAAATCCCTTTTCTTTTTAATCTAAAAACTCCTAATGAACTAGACAAAGCGCTTTTGGCTGTTTTTGAAATAGTTAAAAACAATTAATCTTATATTGAAAGTTAAAATAGCCCTTAAGTGTTTCTACGGACAGTTGTACGGATTATTGGTTCAATTACGATCCTTACATTCTAACCTTTATGGATTTAGTTAGACATGGTAAAGTAAAGGTTCTTTTTATTATTTTTCATAAAGGTAATTAGTGAGAGTGCGGAAAGTAAATAAAAGTAGTGCGAGTGCGGAAAGTAAATAAAATTAGTGTGAGTGCGAGAAATAAAGGTATTTAAAGCGAGTGCGAGAAATAAACGAAAGTAGTGCGAGTGCGAGAAATAAACGAAAGTAAAGCGGGTGCGGGAAATAAACAAAAGTAAAGCAATGCGGAAAGTAAATAAAATAAAGTGAATGCGGAAAAATAAAATACAAACTGGAATTAAAATGGCGGCAAGATTAACTTCCTCCTAGAGTGCTCCAAAACTCGATCACACAGACGTATACAGACTCGATCACTCGATTGCAGTAACACCCCGATATGGAATGATAACTACTTTAAAACTGATATATGCCTAAGAGATTCTAAGTTTGGATGAAGAAAAATGAAATTCTAAAGTCTTATTTATAGGCAAATATTAAATGGGAAATGACTAGGATGCCCCCCTCCACTAAAAAGTGGGGGGAAGCCTTTTTGCCTTGTGGCGCCCGCCACAGGCCTATGGCGCTCGCCATGAGTAAAAAGTGGTGGAGAAAGTGGGGATCATGGGATTTGGAAGTTGTGGAGTGCTCTTGAGACGTGGCCACGTCATGGCAGACCCCATGGCGCTAGCCATGGTGGATGCCGTAAGTGTAAAAAGCTGAATTTCTTGGTTTTCGTTCGTTTCCACTCCTTTTCTCGATTTAGGCCCCGATTACATAGAAAACCTGAAAATAAATAAAAACAAAGTAATAACATAACAAAATAACAATAAAAACTAAGAATGCATGCGAAATCGGAGTCCGAAATACGGTGAAATTTAGTGTTATCAGGTTTGAAGATGGTTCTTTTTGCATTGTTGTACACATATCATGGAGTATCTAGGATATTTTTGGCATGAATTTATCATGCATTTTCAATTTGATTTTCATTTTTCCTTTTGAAGCATCCAAAAACCCTAGCAAACTTTGAAAAATCATAACTTTCAATAGGTTAAGAGTTAGACCCTCTCCATTGGGGTGTGATATCATACGGGATTAGGGTTTGTTTGAGATCATTTGCAATTTTTTATCATGTCATATGCTTCTGTTGTGACCATTTGCATCTCATCCTTCTATGTAACCCTAATTTTGCATCTTTACCTGCATCTTACATTGCATTGCATGAACATATGAACTTGCTATGCCATTCTAAGCATTTGTATGCCATCTTAGACATCTTAAGAAATTGCTTGAACATTGCTTGATCATTTATCCATACATTATCTATGCTTTGCATCCATTTCATTTCATAAACATCTATGTGTTTACATGCTTCCTACATGCTTCATTCATTCTCTTGTATGATCACACATATGCATCTTGTATGTCTTTGCATCATATCATAGCATCATATACATCATATGTGTGCTTCTGGTCTTGGTACTTTCACTTACATTTGCTTTATTTCATTTCATTCCTTTCATATTGCATCTTGTACTAACTTTTCAGGGTTAATGGTAAGTTAATTGGGAGGTGGATTTGCCTTCACCTCCCACCTCTTCTCATACCTTCACATTACATCCTTGCTGCATTTTTACTTGTCCTTGAGTGAGCTTGCTCACTTGTGTTTTTCTTCCTTTCTTTCTCTTCTCATCTCATCTCTTTCCTATCTTGCTTCTCCTTGGTGGCTTCCTTGAAGACTTCTTCTCTTAAGCCTCACAAACCCTAGGACTTCCAAGCATGATAACTCTCTAGGACTTATTAGTTTCCCTTTAGTCTTTTTTCTTTGAGTCTTCTTTGTGTCTCTCTTCTCATCCCATCATTAGAGACTAAACCTTTAAGGTTTTAGGACTTTGGAATTAGGGTTATGCATGTATCCTTATCTTAGGATGGAGTGTATAATTTTAATCCTAAGTGTTAAACCCTTAATTTTTTTAAACCTCTTAATCAATTAATCTTAATACTCACTAAGACTTCATCTTGTAACTTGGGCCTTACATTAGGGTTCTAATTCTTCCTTTATGGTTAAGAAGGACTAACCCTAGTGTTTAATGGACAAGTCCTCCTCAAGTTGTCTTACAAACTTAAAATCCACTTCTTAATCTTATCCCTTAATTAAAATCCATTTAATAAAGGTTTGCTATATAATGAATTCAATCCCTAACCATGGATTAAGTTGAGGTATCTTCCTCAGCTTAAGTGTGCTCATCTATTATCCTTCTATTAGGATGGTGTAATGAGCCCACTAATCTGTGATTAGAGATTAAACTCATTACTAAACACTCAACAAAATCCCAAAAACATCTAAATAATCACAAGTAGGTTAATGATCTTACTCCTACATCATCATGGTAATTAAGGTTGAGATGCTTATCTCATACTTAAGTATTCTCATTATCCCTAATCAAGGGAGGATATAATGAGTTTACAAGCCCTTGATTTAGGCTTAAGCTCATAATCCAATGCAAAACACCAAAAACAATAAAAAACTAAAAACACAAAAAAAAAAACAATAATCGTCTCCTTCGGGATTCTTTTCTCATCACACTCATTCACAAACGAGAACTTGCTTCTTCCGTCTAATGCAAGACAGTTAACACTCGAGTCAGACGAGTCATACACTTGAGCATAGGCAAGTAAGTAGTTCACAGTCTTTTTTTTCCAGTCTCATTAAGTCGAACTACAGTGTTCTGACTTCCTCATTGCACGAGAGGATACGTAGGCATAACTTAACAATTATCGAACAAAAGTCTCTGTGTCTTCCCCCTCTTTCAGCATCCTCTTTTAAGCCTCAGTTCCTGAGCATTTCACTTTCTTTTGCACTGAAACTTGTATATTTCTCTTCTAGTTTTTGCACACAGATAGCACATACACCTACCCCTTTAAACACAATCTTTTAAGCGTGGATCCCGTCGAGTACGACGGACAATCTAGGTGCTAATACCTTCCCAGGTTATAACCAACCCCCTTTCTCAGTTTCTCAGGTTCGCAACCGTCATATCCATATCTTTCCAGGTTTATGCAACATTACCTTTCCTTCGGGATAAAAATGCCTAGCTGGCGACTCTATTCATTTTCATCTTCATTTTCTCTATTCGCCGACCATTCACGTCTGCATCGGGATGTAGATCTTTGGGAGCGACATGATCATCAATCAGTACCTTTTTCATTGAGTCTCTACCATTCTTCCATTTTCCGATTTTAGAACCATTCTCCAACTCAATCTTCTGGAATCTCCATCATCTGCATAATCTTCAGACCTCGAATCTTCATCCACCATCATATTTCAATCTTCTTCTTCCTCCATCTTCTTCAATCATCACCTGAAAAATCATTTTATAAAAAAAACAAGAATCAACAAGCATATCGATTCAAGTCTTATCCACAAATCCGAGAGCATCGGAGCAAATAGGCGAGAACAGAACAACAAGAAGAGGAGTGCAAAAAACTGCAGACCATACCAGAATGCGACTCGACATCGATCTCATAATTAACGGCGGATTCATAATACAGGTACGCAGAGAGAGGAATGGAGATCGAAGAAATCTTTTTCATCTTCTTTTCCATTCGCAGGTAAGAGCCACCAAACCAATCTTCAACAATGTCGGATTCGATCAACCTCCGTAAACAATCGACAAGAGCGAACATCAACGACTCGGATTCTCGAACCAATCACCTTAGTCCTTTCGTATACGTTCTTGATCACAGGTACGTGAATCTTAATCTTGTTTTGATTCCGTGTCTTCCGATTCCATAGAAACTCCGATCCCGACGTTGGACGGAGTTATGAAGAAAATCGTTAGTGGAGTTGGGATGAGGAAGGAAAAGGATCAAGGTTGGTGTTTGGTGTTTTTTCGGTTTGAGATGGAGCATCTAGGAGGTGGCTCCACCGTCGGTGGAGCTAGGGTTTTTGTTGAAGGAGTTGAACGATTAGGAGAGAGTGAGAGAAACAGACGCGTTTGAGAGAGATAGGTAGACTGATTTCTGGTTTTGGTTAAGTTATAATATGGATTTGATTCCTGAGTTAATGTGATTCTTGATATATAAAAAACTCATTAACATAGCTTAAGTGTCACCATTAAGGAATTAAAAAAGGCTAATAAAAATCATTAAACCTCATAAGTGTCTTAATTTCCACCGCCCTTGTTAATTCTTAGAGATAAGATTCTTAGTGGGTGGTCCACTCCGGCGGTGACACATGTCACCGTCCGGTAGGACCACCGGATTCCAATCACATATGCGCTAGTTCATAATATTATCATGTACCTTCATATCCATAGCCGTCTGATGTGGAAACTCTAGAGGTCTCTTGATCTAACGCATAACCTAGAGTCAATTGCTTTGGCCAGAACCCATAGGATACACCCTTAAAGCCTGCAGTTTTGGGCCCATATTTCTTGCTTTTCGCACCCCATCTGTTAAGTCCACCCATCGTTTTAACTAAATAATTTACTTCCTGCACCCCTCTCCTTATCCCTTTCTTTATTTAATTTTTGTTTTGGCTTAGTTTCAATTTTAATCCGTAAAAAATATCAAAAAGTCTAATAAAATTCTACAAAAATTATAGGAGCTTTATAACTCATTTTAGAAATTTTCTACATTTTTACTTTCTGAATTTTGGCATTTTTCGATTTAATTTCGATTTTCCATTTAATTAGCTTTATATTGAATTCTTTTAGTTACACATAATTGTGTACATTTTATTTCTCCCACATCCTATATGATTTTGGTCCCATTATTTTTGCTATGGTTAGAGGACTAATAATAGAACCTGGAATAATTTTTGGTATATTTTTTAGGTCATTTTATCCACTGTTTTGGTAGTGTTGTTTGTGTAAAATTGTGATTATATCTTAGGTAGATTTAAGTGGCCATTTGACATAGTTAGGTTATGAATTTTTAGGAGATATTTTAACACAACATTAGTTTCTAGTTAGAGACTCTAGGGAATTAATTTCATATTTTTTCCAGGACTTTTGCTATTTTTTTAGTACCTTGATCTCATTCAACTTTTCCATTGTAAATTCACCAAGTTAGCTTAGGATTTTATGGTGCATTAGAACATAGATTAATTAGGCTTGATCTTAGAATAATAGAAGACCTTAGTGTAGGTTAACTACTGATTTTAGAATGTTGATATCATGTAAAATCCTTTAGTTTTAGGACTTAGGCTTAGAAACCATTCAAGTGCGTTTCCATGAAGCGATTAGCCATTATTTCAGTTTTATGCCTTATATGCTTTAGAAATTCTTGCAACTTTTTGTTATCTTAATTCATTTGTCCATACTTTTGCATACTCATCTTCATTTCATTTACTAACATTTTCTTTTTGTGCAAGGTATTTTTCGAGGATTCGCTTATGGACTTGGATTATTTTTATTATGCCTCGATTATATTTTTGTGGTTTGTACTTTGTGATGTAATAGCTTAGAACTCTTATGCTTGTATAGTTCCTATAATTAGGATAGAAAAGATAAAACGAATCACTAGAAAACCAAATCTTAAAAATAAAATAAAGAAATAATTGATCCAACGTCGAGTAAATTTTCAAATAAATAAATAAAGTTTCATGTGACTTTAGGATTCCTCGATTACCATCATTCAACTCCAATACACCCAAAAGCAAGCCTTGTATGTTGCACACCATAAGTCGTGCGTCTCAGCACCATGCAATCGACCCACCCGATCCATTGTTTCATCCCATTTACGATTTACACAAGTTTTTACCCACCATGACGTAGGAGGACCATATCATTCACTATTACTTTTTGTACTCGCATTTCTAGTCTAATATCCTCTTAGGTAGCTTTAATCTTTCAAACCTCACTAACCATAGGTCACCCTTAAACTCAACTAACTTAGGGTAAGTCTAGTTTCCCTTAGATTTTTCCTTTTGCAACTTGAGTCTCACTTCTCATCGTAAAGAAAAATCAAAATACTTAATAAAGGAAAATGTGTACAATGCGCCACGAGCCTTAAGCTATACGGGAAATGACTAGTGGAGGTCTCCTTCACTCTTCTAGGATACTTTACAAACGTTCCATTGGGGGCGACCTTGGAAAGTATTCGCTCCTGTATCATAGTCTTTAATGGTGTACATACAATAAACACAAATTCAAAGCACTTCTTCTAAAAGACAATAAACCAAGACAACACGTCTTCTCTTCTCATCTCATACTCTTTGTGGACGAATGCAACTTGCCTCGACAGTTCAAACAGCGATACGGTAAACACCCTCGAGTCAGAGCCGATAACACCTGAGCTAGAGCTATGACAACGTCATCTTAAAAAACACAAACAAGTTCCCGCCTTAGTTAGAGGAACTACGACGACTCTGATCCTCATTTTCCCGATGAGGTACGTAGGAGGTGGGGTAGGGTCCATTCGAGCACATTCTTTATTTTTTCCTACATTTTTCCCTTCGTTCCATTTTCTTTTCCTTTTCTCATTTCCATTCCATTCCAGATAGCCATTCTTTCATTTTAACAACATCCTATTTATCACCCTTTGAAACAGACTAACAAGCGTGGATCACGTCGGGTACGGCGGACGGATTGGGGTGCTAATACCTTCTCAATTCATAAACGACTTCTGGACCCAAATCTTTGATTCGCAAGGCCTCTTCCTTTTCCTTCTTCCTCAGGTTTGTACAACATTACCTTTCTCATTCCTTAGGGATAAAAATGTCTAGCTGGAGACTCTACATTTTCCGCGCCACTTTCGCGTTAGAACTAAGATGAAAATCCCGGGAGCGACACCCCAGGGGTGTAAACTTGAACTGAATAGCAATGGGCCCCAAAACTGAGGTGTTATTAGCATTGGGCACAAGGCCTAACAAACCAAACCCACTTTGAGGCCCCATAGTCCACATTGGAGAAAGTCTAACTTTGACTCTCTCCTGGACTGATGAAGATCTGAGGGCTACTCTTGGTACCAATTTCATCCATTGATCCAGAAGTATGTAAAACGAGTAACTGGGATTGAAAGTCTAGCAAAGCTCATGGTAGGCACACACGCACTGGATCTCTTGGTTGACTAGAAAGTCAAAAAATCCAAGGGCTCAAGATAATGCTACTTCGCGCTCATCAATGAATACTCAGAGGGATTATATATCCATCCCCTCTTCAGACTCCCTTTCATATTCCTTTCTATCTCTCTCTCTCTCTATCTTGCCTTACTCGCTCTCTTTCTAACTCTCTGAACCCTCTCCCACAACCACCACCATATGGCCTCCGGCCACCATAAAACCTCAGAAACCATCCCAATCCCAGATTTTTGTTGAGTATTCAACCAGAAAATTCAAACCTTCAACACAAAACCCAGAAATCCGACCACCCCAAACCCATATCTTCAAAGCTTTTTAGGGTTCCATATGAACACTAAGAACCCTAGGTTCTTGGGAAGAACCCTAACCCCCTTCCTTCAACCTAAACCCAGATATATAAGAACCCTAAGGGTTCTAGATGAACCCTAACCCTACATGAAGAACCCTAACCAGGTTCAGATGAACCCTAACTCTATTCAACATGAACCATTGGGTTCATGAATAACCCTAACCCTATATAATCTCTAGAAATCCCCAAACCAAATTTTAAACATAAATCCAAACACACAAAAAACAGACGATTCACATCATCAATGCAAAAATCATAAGCTAGGGTTTAAGGTTCTGATGATGAACCCTAACCCTTATTGATCAAGAGCTTTGAGTAAAGTGTATGGAAATCGCATCAGCAAATTAGTCTTAGAGTTTTAATTTTTTATCCTATTTTCTATAATTAGTCATAGGTTTTATAGATATAGAATTAGGTTTAGATTTAATTTGATTCAAAATCTATAAAAAGATTTGATTTGTTGTATTTTAGTTGTATTAGGATCTGATTGTGTTGTAATTTATGTAAATTGATTTAATTATAAGTAGAATTTTGATTTGATTTTGTATCAGATTTGATCATTTTCTTCCCTCTACACGCTCAAATTAGGGTTCTCTGTCAACAAGGTTAACTAGACACAAATAAAATATAATATATTAATAAATACAATATTAATAAAAAATATAATAAAATTTTGTAACCAAAATAAACTCTGATACTTTATGACAAAACCCAAAAAACAAAAGTTGTAAATAAACCATTATAACACACGCTCCTTTTATAAAAATTTAAAATAAAAATAAGATAACCCCTTTATTAAATATATCATATGAAACAAAATTAATAAAAACTAATTTTACTATAATATCCAAAACTAATTATAATTTTAATAATATTCCTATTAATTACTAACAATATTATTAATAAAAATAGTTTATATAAAAAACCTTCCACAATATAAAATAAATATATATTCATATATATTTTACAAAAATGCGCCCTTTTTGTATTTTATAAAATAAATTATAAACAATATAAATAATGGTAATAATATTAAAAAGGAAATCCTCCTATTAAAAATTAATTTAAATAAATATTTAAATTAATCATCTAACAAGTAATTATTAGTTTTAGAACAAAATTTCATATGATAAACCCAATAAAAACTCAAAAATTACAAAAATCAGTCTAAAAAGTCGAAAGAGCCCCTCTTTGACTTTTTAGATGGAAAA
This sequence comes from Lathyrus aphaca, assembly GCA_963966055.1. Lineage (NCBI taxonomy): Eukaryota > Viridiplantae > Streptophyta > Magnoliopsida > Fabales > Fabaceae > Lathyrus > Lathyrus aphaca. The sequence continues at coordinate 377,877,970 of OZ014519.1, read as the reverse complement.
AATATCAGGATAAAAATTTAGGATACGACACATAATTTTATATTAGTATCATTTAATTTAAAAAATATTAATTTAATATTATAATATTTCACTATTCACCGTATTCATACGGTGAATAGTAAAATACGATATAATGTCATTATTTAGTGTAGGAGTATCATTTCTCTTTCTCATATTATGAGTTATTTTTATTATATTTTGTTATTATTTTTTTTCGAGCTTAGTTAGGTGAAATATCTAATTATTTTCTTAAATATGTTTCACACTCTTTATTTGATGGGAAAAATGGTAAGAATTGGTGAAAGTTTTAAGGTAAATGAAATAATTTACTTTAGAAAATTTTTAAGCATGTTAAAATCTGTTAATATTTTAGTCAAATATGTTTTTAAGAAATTGCATCTAGTAGTTATGTAAATTTTTTTAATTTCTTATAACATTTATATATAAATTAGTAAGATATTCGTGCTCCCGCATGGGTAAAATTATTTGATACGGTATAAAATATATTTAAATATATATTTGGAATATTTTAATATATTTTTATGTGTATCTAAATTTGAAATTAGCTATTAATTTAAAAATGAAAAATAATTATATAAATTCAATAGTATTAAAATATAAATAAAAAAAAGGGACTCGTGACATGAAAAAAAAATTTAATATTTTATACTAATGATTTTATCTTTCAAATTAAGATAATTATTGATTAAAATAAAATATATAATGTGTTTATAGTGACCCGTGAGATATAAAGAATATTTGATACAATATAAAATGTATTTATATGCATATGGAAATTTGAAATGACTTATTTAATTATAAATTAAAAAATAATTATACAATCTTAATTGTATTAAATAATCATGAAAAAGGAAAAAAAAGACTTGTGAAATGAAGAAAAAAAAATTGATGCGATGATGACCCGGGAGATGAAAAAATTATTTGTTACAGTATAAAATATATTTAGATACAAATGCAAAATTTTAAATGATAAACTCAATTGTAAAATGAAAAATAATCATATAAATTAAATTGTATTAATTGGTGAGGGTTGATAAATGAGTGTCATTTGTCATTATGTAGTAGGAGTGAGAATGAAAAAAAGAAGTAAATATTAGTTGATTACTAAAATATCATTTAGTTAGTGTAAATAATTTGTGATGAAAGGACAACTTTGACTGTTCATACAATTGAATTATAATAGATAGATAGTAGATTGTTGACATAGTCTTACTGGGAACCTTTGTCTAGATCTATTATGATTTTTTATCATCTCTTAAAACGGTAAAATTGTTCATTCAAATACGAATAAATTTTTTCATATAAAAGGGAAGATTTCTAAACCAATAATGATTTGAATGAGAAGGATCTTTGATTTTATTTTGATGATAATACAATGTAATAGAATTATGATCTAACGTTTGTTACTTGTGTCTAAAGCTTTTAAATTGATTCAAAGTAATTGTTAAGTGCCAAATTAGAGTTATATTTCATATCATTTGATGGTAATTTACAATGCTTTTCTGTTTAAATCGGTTGATTAACCGTCACTTTTAGTGTAAATACATAATTTATCATTTTCTCTTCCCATTTTCCGTATTATGATGTTTTCTTGTCTTTTGTAGGGTTTTTTTTTGTGCTTAAGTAGATGCCTAAAACATATGGATGAAGAAGGAGGACTTAAAGGAGCAAAACATTGATTTTGGAATGTGCTAGCACCCTAAGCGCCACCTCAGTGTGCTCTCAGCGCACTCAAGTCATTAGATTTTAGGTGCTTGGAGCCCGTTGTAAGCTCGCTAAGCGTGTTAGTACCTTAAATCGCCTAATATGCTGACGGTGCTAAGCGCGCTCTACTGCCACTTAGCGCCCTCCCTGTTTTAGGAAGATTTTCCACTTCTATAAATATCTCCTTTAGGAAACTTTTAAGGCACAATCCTCATTTTCACATATTTTACTTTCTAGATCATATTTTTATGGTTTGAAGAGAGGTTTTTCTTGAAGCATTAAGGATCAAAGTTTTACCGCATTAACTCTCAATTCTTCGACTTTTGATGCTCGTACAACTTCTTTCCTTTCTTGCAACACAAGCAACCATGGAAATGGTTGGCTAAGTTCTCTCTCATGTCAAGATTAGAGGTAGTGAATCTTTCTATTATGTATTTCTTTTTATCTTTTGAATGTGAACAAGGTTATGTTTAATTTTTGATGAAGTAATTTGTGTTTTATGGAATTTTATGGTTTGGGTAGAGTTAGAAATAAGATTTTTAACATTGATCTAATTGCTTCATCTATTAGCGATCAAGTTCCAGAAACAAATTTATGAATAAATATTTGCTTTGTATTTAACTTCATGATAAATATATTGAAATGTAATGCACGAGAGTGATTATCGATCGATACAAGAACCGCGTACATATATCATGACCTAAAGGATACATATTGAGAGGGTACGTGATTATATTAACCATAACTGCTTACATATACTCGATTGATAGAATATATTTGAAAAGGATTAGCAAACCCTAATCTTGACATATCTTTTATAAAAACAGACATACTCTTTTATTTACAAGCATTCCTACCAAAACAAGTGACAAGCATATGATAGCGAACAAAACAACTTTGAAACCGTTCGCTTATATAAACTTTGAACTATTGAACGACGAGATATATTTTCAATCCCTATGGAGATGATAACAAAACCCCTACTCTAATACTCTTCCAACAAATTGGCGTTGTTGTTGGGGATTGTTGTGATACTACAAAAGCATTCCAATAGTTTTTAGGTTATAAGTTGTGTATTGTATCACTTATCTCAGTTATATTTTGCTTGTACTTTTAATATGTTTGGTATAGTGTGCAATTCTTGTGTATGCGAGAAATATTACCTACAAATCAATTTTTTTAGATCCCGAGATTGAAAGGACTGCTCGTAAGAACAATAGAAGAAAAAGGAGGCAACTAGCTAGGCAAATACAAGCTCAAGAAGATTTTTCTTCATCAACCATCATTACAATGCCATTCATGGCAGCAACACCACCACCACCAGCTTATGCACTATTTACTAATAGTCTGAGGCTCAACCCTCAGTTTTCAAGAACCACCAACAATGGGAGACACACCGAGTTGAAAACTGGGATCCTATCTTTAATGTATCAAAATCCATTTGCGGAAATGGACCATGAAGACCCGTTTTCTCATATCAATAAATTCTATGAGATATCTTGTTCAACGGGAGCTCTGGAGAATGAAAAGGAATCATTGTACAAAAGGTTATTTCCTCACTCGTTAATTGGGAAGGCAAAGAATTGGTATCTCGATCAACCTACGCCGATCATGACTGGTTGGAATGTGTTGGAGGAAACGTTCCTTGAATGATTCTTCCCGCAATCTAGATTTATAGATCCGAATACTTCTATTTCGGTATTTTCTCAAGGAGAGAATGAGACTCTCAATGATGCGTGCGAGAGATTCAAGGCGATGTTAAGAAAGTAAAAATGAAATGGTTTTGACGACTTAACGCAAGTTCACATTTTTCGCAATGGACTACAAGCCACTAGTAAAACTCTTTTGGATGTTACGTCGTGTGGTTCGTTAATGACAAAAAGTGTGGAAGAGGCGGTTGACATCATTGCTAAGATGGAACTAAATGATCATCAAAGTCAACACAACCATGGAACCATTCAAAAAATCATTGGGTATGTTTATGTTGGGAACAAATGATGTTATACTTGCGCAAAACAAGCTTCTATGGCAACAAGTGGAACTCTTGACCAAGAAAATGTCAAAGCATCCACAACAAATCAAAGAATTGCAAGAAGTTCCCAAAAGTAATCAACAAGTGCCGAGTTGTAAGTTATGTCAAGGCGATCACCATATCGGGTATTGTTCACCGGTACTTGAAGAAGTTAATTATTCCAACTAAAGTCAAGGGTTCCAACTGTGAGGTGGTAACCAAGGTTACAACCAAGGACGAAGTCCGGATGTTGGAACCTCAAATCGCCCAAGCTAATACGAAAACTACACTCAAGCTTTGTAAGCTCCTAGTACAAGTTCAAAGATGGAGGAAACACTCACGCAATTCATGCAAATGGAAATATCCACTCATAATAGTATTGATGCAGCCATAAGAAACCTTGAGACACAAGGGGGGAAACTTTCTTGACAATTAGTTGACCAACACAAAGATAAATTTCAGGCTAATACTCAAGTAAACCCAAATGAATCTTGCAAGGCTATCTTAAATAGTTGAATTAGTAGTGGAGGTGTAGTTGAATAAAAATTGGAAGTGAAAAGGTGATAGTTGAAAAGGAAGGAGAAATGTTAGAAGAGGATGAAGAAAAAACTAAGGGGTTAGTTGAAAAAGAAGAATTTGAGAAACTATGGAAGGAGGAGAAGAAAAAAATAAAGTTAAAGGAAGAAGAGAAGTTGAAAAATGATCTTATGAACAAGGTGCCTTACCCCAATGCACCTTCCATAAAGAAGGAGAACGATCGATATTATGCTCGATTCTTGGACATATTTAGTCGCTTACAAGTGACTATGCCTTTTGTCGACGCTCTAAATCAAATACAAAAGTATGCTAAATTTATGAAAGATATCCTTTCCAAGAAGAAGAGACATACGGATCTAGACAACATATTTTTGAACACGAATTGTAGTGTTATGGTCCAAAATACACTTCCGTAGAAAGAAGGTGATCCGGGAAGGGTGGCTCTACTAATCACAATTGGTAGTAAATTCAAATGTAATGCATTAGTGGACATGGGAGCTAGTATCAATTTGATTTTATTGTCTTTGATTAGAAAGATTGAAAACATGGGGGGTGAAGGAGACCATTATGACTTTACAATTGGCTTATAAGTCGCGAGCTCATCCTCACAGTGGGATTGAGGATGTGTTGATAAACATCGATAAATTCTTATTTCCCTTGATTTTGTAGTCATGGAAATGGATAAGGATGATAACACCCCTATAATTCTTTGTAGGCCCTTTATGAAAACCGTCTGCATGTTGATTGATGTGGATGAGGGATCATGAAGGTGTAGGTAAATGAAGAGGATGTTTGCTTCACTCTTTTCAAGGGTATTTTATATTCAAGCCAAAGTGAAGACGAGCTTGGTGAACAAACGAAGGATGAAAAGGAACGAATCGGGGAAGACTTTCAAAGGGGGAATGCGGAAGATAAGGAAGTTATGATGAAGTCTTGTTAGGACTTCTTATTTTGGAGATAAAGTGGACTTAGGATAGGTCAAGATACTGGTTAAAAAGTGTTCTTTGTCGATAGCTTCGAGTTTCTTCTGTTGGTTTTTGTGGTCTGTATGATCACTTTGGACCGTCGAGCTCAAAAGACGTTAAATAAAGAGCTTGTTAGGAGGAACCCTAACATTTTATGTATTTAATATTTTTAACTTAATTGCATTTAGTTGGGAGCTCAGAGTCGGCTTGATGCCTTGTTGAACCAACCTTGAGAGGTTGGTTGTTATTGTGCTCGCTTAGCGCGGTTCTGAGGCTGCTTAGCGCAGTCACGTGAACCAGCCCCCTAAAGGATAAAACAAAAATGGTGTTTTTAAACAGGGAATTTTTAAGTGAAAGGGTGTGAAATTTATTTGAAAAACTGAAACATTCCATTTCTTCATCTTCTTCCATTCTATTCCCAAGCCGTCTCTCATTCTCCTCTCATCTCATGTCATCTTCACCAAGCACTCACACTGTTTAGAGCTTTCTCTCTCTCATGGTTTCTACACCCTATGTTCTCAAAGTCCAGGTGTGCCCTATTTTTCTCTTAGAAATGTTGATACCCATTTGGGTTAGGGTTTTATTTTCTTGTTTGTTAAAAACTAATATTGTTAGGGTTGTGGTGTGTGTTTTCTGGAAATGATTTAGGATTTAGTATATAGTTTTTTGTTAGGTTTTTTTTTATTTTGTGTTAAAATTCTTGATTGTTCAACTTTAGGTTAGACAATGGTTCATTGCATGTGTGTTATTTCTGTAAAATACTTCCCTTGGTGTTATGGGTTGTTACTGTGTGTCATTATTATGCTAAGTAGATAAGAGAGGTTGCAGAAAAGGGTGATTTGTCTTTGTTTTCGTGACCGTGCTCATCCTGATGAGAAGCATGTTGCAATGCGGTCTGGTGCCCTATTCCGCAACTTTTCAGAAATTTGATATTAGTTGTTCTTTGTAAATATTTTTGTTGTTTAGTTGTTGTTGTGAATGTTTGTTTGACTGAAGGGTAGGAGGTTGCTACAGAAAGCACTTTTGCTCGTCTGTGTAACTGCGCTTAGCGCGCCTCTGAGGCCGCTAAGCGCGCAACCCTAGAGCAGTCCATATTTATTTTGGGTGCAAAACATCCTTCATTGTTGATGCGACTTGATTGATGGTTGGTTATGATTATAATTTATCTGAATTTACTGGCTGTTTATTTTAATCATTGGGTGTTGTTTTGATTCTTATTTTGGCAGATGGCTAGCAAGTGTACTCGTGTTTCCACTGGCCAAACCACCTTGCAAAGGTGTGAGCGTGTTGCTTTTGATGTTAACTAGTTTTGTGGTCCAGATCAAGAGGCAGGGTACCATGATTTAACAAAGAGGAGCATCTAGAGCAAGAAAATTTTCCTTTTTCACCATCAAGGGTAGGGCTGGACAGTCAGAGACTATCCGACGGTAACCGATCGGACCAAAACTCTTTTTCACCGGCAGATCGGTTAAGTACGGATGGTGGGTAAGAACGGTTCGTTAAATAAGGTATTATTGGATAAGACCGTCCAGATTCGGTGATTCATATTTCACCCGACCGTCTCTGCAAGGTGTGATGTGAAGTTTGGATTAAGAGGCGTCTGGCCCATAAATTATTTGGCCCATTTAATCACACAATTAGGTTAGGGTTAAGAGGCATCCTAACAAAGTCACGTTCTTTCTCTCCTCACTGTCTATGCTAGGATTTTTTTCTTCCGCCACCACCATCGTTCACAATCAACATCCTCGTCGTTACGAGCTTCGGGCCATCACCATCATCATCATCATCGTCACGTCATCCCTGATTTTATCTATAAATTTGTTACTCTCTCTCACTCATGTTTTTGTTTTGTTATTGACATTGTCTTCTGAGAAATATTCATGCAAGCATCTCTTACTCATGTTTTCATTTTCGTTTTGTCGTTGTCAAAATTTTTTTGTCAGAAAAGGTTGAAGAAGCTGCATCCCATGGTATAACACCATTAATCACAGAGAAGATATATATCTCTCTTCTAGTGAAATCAAAGGTAAACAAAAACAATACATGACCTTGATTCTCTCTGTTAATTTACTTTTCTGGCTTAGGACTTTCTCTATTCATTTTTTTAACCTTGGGCTGGAATTAGAATCTCATATAATTTTTCAGGGTTAAAATCTTTCGTCGCTGCTCACTTCCTTGTTTCCATCACCCTCACAATTTTACACTCTGTTATTGAAACTCTGTAAGTTAAGTTCTCTCTTCTTCTTGTCTTTTTTTCATTGTTTTAAAAGTATTTTTAACTGTTCTTACATAGCTTCTTCTTCTGTTCTTATTTGTTAAGCCTTCAGATCTAATAGATCCTTTAAATGTAATAGATCTGTGAAGTTATGTTCTTTTTTTTCCGGATCTGAACTGATCCAGATTGTTTCTGTGAAGATGTAATAGATTTGTCTTTGAAACTATGGTTCTTGCCTACGGAATTGTGAGGAGATGAACTAGAGAGTAAGCAAATAGACAAAGATGAAGCAACCCCCGTAAGTTCTCTTTTTTGTTTATATGTTCTCCATTTTCAGTTTGGAAATGTCTTTATCTTTTGATTCTATAGAGATAGTTGAATGATGTTCTTGAAGGGGTTGGCATCAAAGAAGAGGAAATCTCAGTAATTTTCTACCTTGTTGATAAAATCTAATTTCTAATATTTTCTTGTTTATTAAAAACTGTTAATTTCTATTTATATGTTTAAAAACTAATATAATCAAGTATTGGAAACTTAATTTTTTTATTGGAAACTATTTATATGTTTATTAAAAACTGTTAATTTTTTCTCGTTTTTACAGGTTATAATTGTTTTCTTACATTTATATTATCAAGTATTGAATGCATCTAAAATTTCATCTAAATATCAAGTATTGAATGCATCAAGTATCATGTTATAATTGTTAATTTTTGTTTTGTTTTGTTTCTCTACATCATGACAATTATTTTATACTTTTATATCTAAAATTTCATCTAAATATCAAGTATTGAATGCATCAAGTATCATGTTATAATTGTTAATGTTTGTTTTGTTTTGTTTCTCTAAATCAGTTAATTTTGTCATTTTTAAAATTAAAATAAAATTCATTTTAGATTGAAATTGGGCTTGAAATTTGAGTTGGGTTTGAAATTTTGCCATTTTTAAAAAAGAAGAAAAAAACTCTATTGGATTTACTATGTTGGTTGGATATAATATTGATTAACTATAAAAGAAATCTGAAATTAACCGATCCATATATCCGAACCCGAAAAAAACCGAACCCGAAAAAATCGATGGTTCAATTAGTCGGAATTGGGCCAGTATATATCACCCAATGGGTTGGCCGGATTGAGGTTTTGGGCTCGAACCTGAACCGGCCTGAACCGGGGCTCACCCCTAATCAAGGGGATTATAGTGTATGTTGGAATATCTTGGAGGGCCACAACTGGGAGAGACTGTTGGACCCTCCAACAAAGCTCAATTATTATATTGTTCGCAAATTTTATGCGAATGCCATGCCAGTTGAAGATCAAGTTTATTATTTTCAAACTTTTGTGAAGGGTAAGACCATTTCCTTCCTTAGGGATGCTATTAATTATTATTTGGATAACCATTTGGAATTAGCTAATGGTGAACAATGCAATTATCCTAAGATATGTGTAAGCAAAAAACGGCCTATTGCGAGGATTAGGGAATCATTGGTATACCTGGGAATGGATTTTGATCTGAGTGCCACTGAAAGGCCAAAAACTTTGAAAAGAGGGGATATGAACACTATTGCACAAATAATTATGACGCTAGTGCTGCCCAACATAAGGCCTAGGAGTCATACTTCTTATGCCCCTTTTGACATTGCCTGCATGATGTATTATATTATTGATGAGAGCAAAATTAATGTGGCAAGGATAATTTCGAATGAGATTCAGTTCACATCTTCTAGTGGACATGTTTTAGGGACAAAGACCCCTTCGAAACTTGTCTTTCCAGGTTTGATCATGGGACTTTACGAGGTAGCAGGAGTCGCAATATCTGAGGTGATCCACAAGACCATCAAGGGTATTGTGAATAATCTTTGGATAGACACTTTTTGTAAGCCTAATACTGATGCATCCTAACAACCACCTATAGAGCAACATGAAGAGGACGGTCCAGAGCCACATGCTCATCCCTTTGAGGATCGTGCTTATCGGTCTAATAATTGGGACATGCACACAACTCATTAGATGGCCCTTAATTTTATTCACTTAACTATATGTTATCTCCATTTGCAGATTAGGGAGCCATAAGTTCATCATCCATTCCCTACTAATGAGGAATTCTAGACTTTTGTCGCTTGGCCTTAGGACATGCCATTTTCTGATAGGAGGGAGCATGTGCCTCAGCAGCAGACATTGGTGCCTCAATAGAAACCTTCTACTTCTAGAGCTTAGCCTGTCCTGGTACAGTTTGATAGAAATGGTGAGACCAGAGTTGGTGATGGTGCTGATACGAGCAATAATAGTTATGAATTGGACTCAGATGATCCTAGCTCCACTTGATGAATGTTTTGATGTTTTAATTTTATGGTTTTATGTTTTTGTTATGTTGGACTGAGATTTTCTATTTTCTAACATCCTTTTTAGGATGATGGATTCATCTTTCTTTGGTTTTATTTTGTGCCATCCTCTTATAGACGAGGTACTTGGAACAATGTTGTACACGAAGTTTAGGTGTTACACTCTTTTAAGTATAATATTTATGTTATGATATTATCGCTTTGTAGTATAGAAAAATTTTGAAATTTTAATTGTTTGGTCCTTAGTTTTAATTATGAAGGAACCATGAGTGTCATAATTTATGAAGCCATGCACACTTGAGCGATAATGATATGTGTAAGTCGAGGTACCGTGGCAAAGTACATTTTTTATCGTTTTCTAGACTTAGCATTATCATTGAAACTCTAGGCTTGTGAAAAGTTAGTTTGCATGAATTCTTGCCTAATACTTTATCAGTTGTGAACCATTTAGAACATAGCCATTGTGAGGTAGCTTCCATTTGTATATATATGTGAGAAATTGACATTGTGTTTAACTCGTTCGTGTAATGTTTAAATCTTGTATTTGTGTGGTTTGTATGTTTGGAAGAAAATGACTAAGGAAATTTTTGAGCACTTTAAGAAAAACCACTAGATCAAAAAGTTGTATGATCAATTTACCTTGTGAGTGAGGGAGTATTTGATACCCCCTTGTGAACCTTTTTATTGAGGTATTTGTGTAATGAATTGTGTTTTGTTGCACAAGGAACATTTTTGAAAATAGACCTTAATATTTGATCCAAAAATGTAAACCTCAACCTTGTATGGTTGCTTGTTGTGTCTTGCCTTAGATGTGTGAGAGCATTTTGAAAAGCTACATTTAGTTGGAATTACAGTTGGGGAGTAAAAAGGTAGATTGATGCATCAATGAAAATAAAGTGGTTGTAAATAGAAAGAGTGAAAAAGGAACAAAGAAAAGAAAGATTGATGCCCCCTCAACATGCTCTCAGCGCACTCAAGTCAGTAGCTTCTGGTCTCTGGGTGCTTGGAGCCCGCTTCGATATTGCTAAGTGTGCTAGGAACTTAAACCGCCTTAGATGCTAACGGCTCTAAGCGCGCTATGTTTCCGCTTAGTGTCCCCTGTTTTAGGTAGATTTTTCCTTTTCTATAAATATCTCCCTTGAGATACTTTTATGGCACAATCCTCATTTTCACATATTTTACATTCTAGATAAGATTTTTAGGTTTGAAGAGATATTTTTCTTGAAGCATCAAGGGTCAAAGTTTTGCCGCATCAACTCTCGATTCTTCGACTTTTGATGCTTGTAAAAATTATTTCCTTTCTTGCAACACAAGTAGTAACACCCCAAAATTTTTCCTCTCATTTTATAGCATTTAACATATCATTGCATTTTTAACATAAAGAATTGAGGCATAACATCCATAACTTGAGGCATGAGGCATGTGGTCAATGAATTACAAGTTTGTGATCATCCAAAGGAAATGATAAGGGTCAAAGGTCTTACAAAAAGGCACAAATATTTCTAACATCTCTGACAAGTTCAAATGTAGTTTAAAGTCCCTAGAAGAGGGAAATTCATCAGGAAGTTGGCTCAGTGTAATTTCTCCTACACAAGGACCAAATTAGGGTTTCGGTGGCAAAATGCTTCTTGAGGTTTTCTTGGTATCAACTTGTTCTCATGGTTTTACATATGTTCTCAAGTTTCTATGGATAGATTTTTAGGCATTTGTTCATTGAAGAAGTTTCTCAGGCAGACAGTTACATATGGTGCAAGCAAAAGTCAATTGTGCAAAGAGAAAAGTCAATTGTGAATTATTTAAGGTTTTCTTCATGATTTTCAAGATCTCATACCCTTACATGGTCTTCAATTGTCAAGATTCATGTCATTCATCAAGGATCAAGAAGTAGGGCAAAAGTTACTATTTTTGGAAAATAACCTATAATGTGAAATTTCCATTTTTGGCAACTTTTCAAGTCATCTTCAACCTAATCTTTCATCCTCAAAAATGATCCAAATGATTTTTTTTCCAAAAATGAAAATTGAATTTATTTCTCTCCCCTTTCCAAAAAGTACTAGATCACTTCCATAGCATGTGTGAAGCTCAAGATATGATCAAAAGACTAAAGGTGGTGTTTTAGGGTTTTCCATGAATCCATTTTCTTCCAATTTTGCAAAATGCTTCCTATAAGACTTATTTTGCTTCTAACTTGACAATTCAGTCGATACACTTCATGTACAATCCATATGAAGCAATTTTGGCTTTGGAAGTACTCAAATTTATGACTTATTTCTCACTTTCACTTCAAATGGCCAATTTTCATTTCAAATCTGATTTATGGATCATGTGAGGAAAATGCATGCAAATTTCACTACTCATGCACGTGTGAATCACAAGTTCCATGCTTACATGCATTTTTGCAATTTCCCTCCAAACTTCTTAACCACACTTCCCTTGGATCTCTAACTCAGGTAGGCCCAAATTAGATCATACAAAAGCTTCATATAACCATAGTTTAGAGGGGGCTTCATCCATTATTCAGTTTCACAAGAATTTTCATTTTTATTCTTCTCTTCGATTCTCCCTCCACACAAGTGAATTTTACAAAATTTCTTTATATTCACACTCCTTGAAGTTCATAGAATACATATCAATCATCATTTGAAGATATAAGCAAGGATTTCATAGGATCCGGATTTGAATTGCACTTCTTCAAATTTCAAGATCCATAGCATATCCAAGCTCTAATTGCATTTATTTTACAATTAGAGGTTCTAAGACTTGATCTGCAACTTGTTGATGGTTTTATAGGAGTAATTTGAGCTCTGCAAGTTCTCAAGTTAGTGATGAATTCTTTCTTTTAGATATTAGTTTTTTGGTGTGTGTTTGAATCTCTGAATGTTTCTGAGTATATTATTGTGTTTAGAATTGAGTTTGGTCGTGTAACATGTTCATATTGTGGGTTTGAAGTTTTTCAGATCTTGATGTTTTGCTTCGCTTCTAATAATTCATGTATTGTTTGGTGTTTTTGACTAGATATTCATGATCAACAACTGTTCTTGAGTGGACCTGGGTGGTTACTTTTCATTTCTGGATAAATTTTGGTTAGTGTTCATAATTACAGGTGACCGGAGCCCTAACTCCATCACCGGAAGTATCTGCATTTAGGTCCTTCCTCATTGCATGTTAATTTATGGTTCTTAAGTGACTTTTGTTGGATTGTTTGAGGTCCCACCTCTCTGAGTTTTTGTGTGAGCTTTTGATATGTGTTGGGTCTCTGGTTGAGGTCACTTGTGATTTAATTTCTTAATTTGTTAATGTCATTTTATATTTGTTTTGTTGCTTGTGTTTGAAGAAACATTTACTTGAACCACTTGATTTCTCCTAACCCTAATTGCATGAGGCGCTTGTGACACCATTTGAGGTCTCTTGTTTGTGTTTGAGTGATATGTTTAGACTCTTAGGAACCTTATTTGGTCTTTCTTAAGTGCATTTGATGTATGTTGACCTTGTATCTTGTATGTTGCATCTCATTTGTTGTTTTTTTACCTAATTTCTTCACATGCTTTCATCCTATGTTTTTCATGATTGATTGTGTGTGTGTCTCTCTCGAGATTTTCATCCTAGTACAAACGTGAAAGTGGCGCGGAAAAGGTAGAGTCGCCAGCCAGTCATTTTTATCCCGAATGAATGGGAAAGGTAATGTTTCACAAACCTAAGGGAAAAGGAAAGGACAAGGTCCTGCGAACCAAAGATCTGGGTTTGGGAGTCGGTTACGACCTGGGAAGGTATTAGCACACCAGACCGTCCGACGTACCTAACGGGATCCACGCTTGTTAGTCTGTTTCAAAGGGTAAAAAAATAAAACTGAGCTGAATAAAACCACTAACTGGATTGGAAAGGGGGAACTAGAAAGGGAGAACAAAAAGAAAGGGGGAAATGTAGGGAATATGAGGATCAGAGTCGACATAGTTTTCCTAACTAAGGCGGGAACTTTATTTGTGTTTTTTACGACTGAAATTCTTATGTCTGTGCTCATGTGTTGCAGGCTCGTCTGGAACGAGTGCGTTTACCTTCTTTCCAATATACATTTCGAAGTGAGTTCGTTCGTTAAGAGTGAGTGATGTGAGGAGAGAATTCCCGCAGGAAAGACGTGTGTTGTTTGTGAACCGTCTTTTAAATGAAGTTTTTTTGACTTTGTTATTTATGAGACATCCCCATGCTAATACTTGTTCATCATGATAGATATCCTACACCTCATCCCAAAATAGAATGTGTGCAAGTACCCCATGGCAAAGTCTCCTAGAGAAAGAGAAAGCTCGACCTTTATTAGGTGTTTTGATTTTTCTTTGAGATGAGAAAGAAATCAAAAAGAACCAAAGGTAAAAGTATAAAGGGAAACTAGTAATCCTAAGTGTTTTCATGCATGGATGAACCTAGGTTAGTGTGGTTTTCTATCCCTAATGAGAGAAAGAAAATAAGAAAAGAGAACTTAGAACTTAACTTACTTCCTAAGGAAGTTAAGTTGTTTCTAAGAAAGGGGAAAGACTATACAAGCAAAGCACAAAGTGTTAAGGAAAACAAACTTATAAAGTATAAATAAGACGAGGAAGAAGTTATATAAACAAGGCTTACCTCAACCTCCCTACAAAATAGAGGTTAGCTTTAAAGCACACTGAAAACATAAAGCATGACAAAAGCTCAAACTAGCTAAGGAAAATCACTAAGGACTTCCTATGGTTAAAACCTAGATGTAAAGGATCTTATATGATAACAAGCTTCTAAAGTCAGTAGCTAGACCCTACTAAAGTGTTCTAAGATTACAAGATTAAACACTAACAAACTATGTCTTAATGATGTACTAAACCCTAAAGAAATTCAAGGTAAAGATAGATGAAGAAAGTTGAATGAAAGTGCAAGGCAAACACAATTTGAAAGTATAAAGAGATAAAGGAAGAAGTTGTATATGGCTTACCTTAACCCCCTACAAAACAAAGGTTAGCTTAACAATGCATATTGAAAGCAAAACAAAGGAATAAAGACAATTAAACCTTACACACAACCTAGAATGGAACTATGGTTCAAAATAAGACCTAAGTCTAAAGGTGAATGTACCTAAAGGTTATATGACTTATAAAGTCAGTAGCTACATGCTATAGGTCCCTAAAGATGATAGGATACCTCACAAGATCAAACAATGTCAAACTATGTACAAAATGTTCACATAAGTTCACCTAAATGCAAGTTAGGGTTCATGGATGAACTATGAGTACATATGGCATACAAACATGGATTAATACATGAAATGAGTATCAAAGTTAGTAGTTAATGCTTATGAATGTAGATGAATGAACATACCATCATGGAAGTAATGGTTTAAGCATATGGAGCACATATAAGAAGATGTGAGAACAAATGAAACAAGTATCACATATGATTAGCAATGATGCAAGTTAAGGATGAATGACATGTGAATATGCATGATATGATTATGGGTAAGTAGAATACAAGGTATGCTATGAAATTAGAATTCATGGATTGGAATTTATGATTCCCACATGAGTCATGTTAACAATTAGGAGAGAAGAGAAACAAGTTTAGGTTAAACTAGTTCAAATAATGATGCACTTTGAAACACAAAAAGATTTCAAATGAAGATGGTTCAAAAGTGACATATAATTGGGATTGAGGACTTAAAATTGACCTATAATTAACTCCTAAAGGTTACCACAAAGTATCTCAAGCAAATGGTATGAATGTCTTCCTAACATTTGGGTTATGGAACTTATAAGCACATAATCAGACCTGTAATCTAGGTGACATGAAAAATAGCAAAAAGGTTTGAAAAATTATGAAATTAAATACCTAGGATGGTGAAGCCAGTAGCTTACATATTATAAAAGGATTTTACATAATTATGCACCAAAGTGCCAAAACAATTTACTTAATGGTCAAGGTAACAAGGCATGATCGCTGAAAAAACGCCTCTACAAAGTGGATTCAAAATGGCAGAAAAATTATGAAAAAAATTCCTAAGGAGCATCAAGATGTCACAAATTCAAGTGGTTAATCACACACACAAAAAATAGGTCTCACACCTATTGGAAAAAAATGTCATTGGTCCCTTAGGTCAAAACCATTCATTTTAGGACAACTTGGAATGAAAAATCCAAATTAATTACTAAGACCATTCTAATATGGAATCAAAAAATATAAAAAATTAATTAAGAGGATAAATATCACTCATCAAAGTTTCCATAATTTTAACACACCCGAAACTATTTTTAATAATTGCGACGATACGAGCAAAATCGGTGATTTAACGGAAAGTGAAAGGAAGCAAATTCTATAATCCGTAACCTAATCCCTAAGCTCCGATATCGACACATATCATCATAAATAAAAAATAAATCCAGTTCCTCAGGTGGGAGGGCTCAATATGCACCTTACGTTATATGATCTTAAGTCGCGTACTACTAGAATGATGCATTAAAATGGAGAAAGTCGAGATTTCTTACTTGATCGAAGTAAGGATTCTTCACATAAAAGAGATCCAATAACGTCATGCATAGTCTTGTAATCTCCAATAAGAAAAATAAATGCGTATCTTCCATAGTTACTTCTTGAATCTCCACCATAATCGAAATCGATCCAAATCGATCAAAAACTCATGAATGCTACCAAGCATAATTCACCACAATAATTAGAATTAATGCAACAATTCTAAATAAAAACTATTAAGAAATGGATTAAGATACTAATAAACAAAAATGATTACCAAAGAAATTTAATTAACAAATTTTTTACATGAAAAAACAATTAACAAAATCTCTAAATAAACAATGAAAGCAAATGAGTGTAGTTGAGATTATATGGGTGCAAACAGAAAATCGGACCCAGACCCAATATACCTATCATGAGGAGCATGGAGGGGTATATTAGTGATTAGGGTAGTGCGGACTGAGATCCATGATCTGAAGGCCCACTTCATGATGCTGTGACACATGGGGGTAGGAGTTGGATTTGTATCTTGTGGATAATAGATCCATGGTGAGAATAACTAAGCCCGATCCAATAATGTTTTGATAAGAGAACCTAAATCAGAAATAAAATATTCTCATCTTCTTCTTCCCTAGGTCAAGTCTCCGCCGCTACTTTCAATAGTTCCCCTGTCCATTCTTCTTCATCTTCTTCGGAAAAACAACACTCGCCGAAACGCCCCAGGTTCCGCTACGACATGTTCTCCTTCACCTTCGGAGGGAATCGCCGATGTTCCCTATTTTTTCTTCATCGTTCGCCTTCTTCATCATCCTTTATCGGGAACAACAACACTTCTACCGCGTCTAAATGAAACAAACAAAAACCTTCTCCACAAAAAATCTGAGCGAACGCAATTCAGAGTGTTAACTATGGATTCGCAACTCGACCGCTAAGAAGCTTGATTCTCTCTAGATACGATTATCGACTGAGGTATTCAGGTACTAACCTTCGCCGCGATATGAATCTTGAATTGTAATCCTGTTATATGTTCTTCTTGCGTTTCAATCGTAGATGTTACCATAATGTTTGTACGACTTCTCGTTCGAATCGACGTAGATATGTGTCTTTCCCAGGATTTTCATCCTAGTACAAACACGAAAGTGGCACGGAAAAGGTAGAGTCGCTAGCCATGCATTTCTATCCCAAAGGAATGGGAAAGGTAATGTTGCACAAACTTGAGGAAGAAGGAAAGGACGAGGTCCTGCGAACCAAAGATTTGGGTTCGGGAGTCGGTTACGACCTGGGAAGGTATTAGCACCCCAAATCGTATGCCATACCCGACGGGATCCACGCTTGTTTGTTTGTTTCAAAGGGTATAAGAATAAGATGTTGCTGAATAAGAACTACTAAATGGAACTGTAACTGAAATGAGAAAGAACTGGAAAAGAGAAAGAACAGAAGGGGAAATTTAGGGAAAATAAAGAATGTGCTCGAACGGGCCCTACACCGCTGCCTACGTACCTCATCGAGATAATGAGGATTAGAGTAGACATAGTTTGCCTAACTAAGGCGGGAACTATTTGATTGTGTTTTTTACAGCTGGAACCGTCTATGTCTATGCTCAGGTGTTGCAGGCTCGTCTGGTACGAGTGCATTTACCGTCTTGCATGCGAGACAAGTCGTCGCGAGTTCATGTTCATAATGAATGAGATGAGAAAGAGAAGTTCCCACAGGAAAGTCGCTTATTGTTTGTTGTTTGCTTTTTAAGAGTTTTTTTATGCATTTGGCGCAAGGAAGTGAATTCAAACTCTTTTCCATGGAATGTGTACTTGCTACTACATTCCAAGATGGAATAGTAGTACAAGCACACCAAGAAAGGAGAATTTATCCAAGACATGTTTCCAAGGATTAGGGTCTAAGCTCACTAGCTTGTTGAACTTATTAGATGTTTTTGTAGCTTTGTGAAGAAGTATCTTTTAGATTTTTCTTTGTGAAATAACCCCTTGATAAGACTTGTACATCATGCTATACAAGCTCACATTATTCCAAGATGGAATGAATGCAAGTGCCCCATGGAATAAGGCTATACACAAGAGATCCTTTCATGCATTTATTAAGTTTATTTTATTTTATTTTATTTGGAGATGAGAGGAGAAAGACTCAAAAGGCAAAGGTCAAAGCTAATGGGGGATTAAGACACAACCCTAAGTTATCTTATTATGTACGAAAGGTGATCCTATGGTTTATAAGGTATTCTAACCTAAGGAGAAGAAAAGCAAGTTAGAATTCAACTTACTTCCTAAGGAAGTTAAGTTGAATCTAAAGAACAAAAGGGTGTAAACACCCCAAATTTGCCCTCACCCATTCACACCATGGCTTGTTATCATTTCATATGCATAAACACAATCATATCATCTCATATCTCATTTTTGATTCACTGCATAGATTCTAAGTCATCTGCACCTAGGGTTTGTGATCTGAGCAATCCAAGAGCCTCCTGAGCCACTCCAAGGGTCATCAATCACTTCAAAGGGGTCCATGTGTGTTCTTATATCATATTACATCCTCTCAAAGTCAAAAATGCAAAAGAATCACAAGAACTGGGATTGGTGTGGATGCAGAGCCAAGTTTGACTGCACAGTTGACCTAAAATTAGGGTTTTGGTTTCAGAGGCCATAACTCCAAATTTTTTGGTCATTCTTGTTTCTATTGGTCTCTATATGGTATAGGGAGTATGCATATCAATTTTCATGAAGAAATTCCATGGGGAAGTCATCTGATCAAGAGTTGACTTTTCAGACAAGTCAGTGCAAAATCAGGGCATCTGAGGCCCCCAGTGACCCAACCAAGGGGTGATCTTCATCATTTTGAGTGTATATGATCTTTATTTGATCATGGAAGAAGATTGAAGTTCACAAAATTCAAGAATTTGAAGTTTTGCAAAGTTGACTTTTTTGGGCATAGTTGACTTTTCAAGAATATGTCATTTTAGGTCATTTTTCAAGCCTTGATTTTTGATCCAAAAATGCTTCAAATGGAAAAACTTTGGTCATGAAAGTTGTAGAATACATTTTTCCCTTTTCAAAAAGTACAAGAACATGACCTAATTCATTTTGGATCAAAAGTTATGGTGTGACAAAGTTGGCAAAAATCATTAATTTTCAAGATGTGCACCAAATGAGAAATTTGCAAAATCATGAACCAAGGCAAATTGTGACTTCTAGTTCACATCAAACCATTTCACAAACATTCCATGTGACCCAAAAATCAGATTTGAACCAAAGTTTCTCATGGTTCATGGCTTGTTGGACAAGGAAATCACATGTGAACCAAAGAGGAACCAAGTTGCAAAATCACTCATGACACTTCACCCACTTGTTACATTGGATGCTGAACCATGCTAGCCTCCCATACACACCATGCTGCGCCAGCCCTAGCCATTGTACCAAGCTAGAACTCAAGCCATACCTCTCTTACAACAAAGTTGACATTTTGCAAAAGTGAACTTACCAATCAATAAAGGCCAGGTCACATCATCTGACCTATGGGATTATTTTATACTATCCATTTGCAAGCTAAACATAACACCAAGCCAAGCTGAAACACACCACAAGATCACATTCACAAAATCACCCTCATTGGCATTTCTCTTCGAATCTCTCTGCCCAGCTCACCAACATTCAAACAAGTTTCACTAATCATCTCACCATACTTCATTGAGTCCAAACCAACAAAGAACCAAGCCTGAATCCAGCAAGAGCATTGTTTCTCCATTTTCACCCCAACCTGCAGTTCCATTCGAAACTCACTCCACAGGCCATGAACACCTAAACAAACTCCACAAACCTTCTCCATTCATCACACTAGTCACAAAGAACCACTCACATTGGCCTGAAACAGCTGGAATCACCATCACCATTTTCAACTGAGCTTGAGCAGAAGCTGTTCAAACTCTTCATCTAGCCAGCATAAATTTCTCCCAAGCATTCAAGCATCATCAAAGGGTCATAAGGAGTGGATTTCACAAGGAGAGGAGGTCTGAAAGTTACCAGAGTGAAAGCTTCGAAACTCAGGTAGCTCAAGAACATTTTTTCCAGAAATCGTTTTTTAAGTTCTTAAGTTGTTCTATGTGCTTCACTGATCATCCTGATGTCATTGGTTTTGAAAATGGTTGAGAGATGAGAGTTTAATTGCTTTCTGAAACTCTGTGACCTAAAAAAAATGTTTTGCTCGATTCATGAGTTTGAGGAAGAATAAATGATTTCTAGCTTGGGGTTTTGATTCAGGGGAGTGTGGGAATCATTTCTGTGTGTTTAGATTTCATTTAGGTTGCATTTTGTGGATTTTGGGGATTTTCAGGTGGGGTTCCCACCGGAGAAGATGACCGGAGGTCTTCTCCGGCCACCTGAAAATCATTAGGGTTTAATCAGTGTAATTAATTCCATTTGAATTTTGTGCGTTGGATGGCTTGACTTTGTTGACTTCCCGCGTGCATGAATGGTCCAGATTCAGTCATTTGCCCTAATCTTGTTTAATTAAGATAATCATAATTAATTAACTCAGAAGCCATCTGGACCCTCCATTCACGCGCGCGGTCAACCATTTTGAATCCAGACTCAATCCTGGCCCTCCACTCAGTTGACTTCCATTTATTTCAATTTTTATTTCATTTCTTTTCATTTAATTTGTCTAATTTATTTAAAATAGCAAAATTGTTTTAAAAATTATGAAACTTTTTGTCAAGAGTTTCACTAATTTTTAAAACACAAAAATATTTTTATTTTCATTTTTAGCATTAAAAAAGTATTTTTAAATATTAAAAGATTATTTTTAATTGATTAATGAAAATTAATTTATTAAAAATACTTTTAGGTATTTAAAAATCACCGAAAAATTCATGAAATGTTCTAAGACATTTAGAAACATTGTCCAACCTTCAAACCAAATTTCTTTTTTGATCTTGATGCATTGTAAGAATTTCTCATTGAATTAAAATCATTTTTGTGCATTATTTTGATCCAAAGTTCAAAAAATCATTTCTGCCTATTCATGAAGAGTTGGACATTGATTCTTTTTGCATTGCATTGTGTTTAGCATGTAGTTTGTGACATTAAATGGCCATGATTTGATCTTTCATTTTCAATTTGTTTGATAATTTTCTTGTTTAGGAACCCTAAAACCCTAAAAAACTTGTAAAAATCATAACTTGGGATTGGTTAAGAGTTGAGACCTCTCCTTTGGGCATTGTTTTAGTATAGGATTAGGGGTCCTTTGTGTGGCATTTTCAATTTCTTGTAATGTTGTTTGCTTCTGATTTTGGTTTGTGTTTGATGTATGGTTCATAAACCCTAATTTGGGCTTCCATATGCACCCATCTAGCATCCTCTTGCATAACATTGACTTGCCATGACATTTCAAGCATCCATGTGATTCATTTGACATCATAAGACATATTGAAAGCATGTTTGATCATTGCATCATGTATTTGCCATGTTGTATGTCATATGCACTTCATGACTTTTCATGTATGTTCATGGTCCTTAACTTGCTTCATTTGCATCCATAAGCTTGTATGACCATTCCCATGTACTGCCTCATGTTTGTAGCATCTCATAGCATCATTAGCATCATGTATATGCTTCTGATTTTGTTTCTCATCATGTCATCTCATCCCAGTTTGCATTGCATTGCATTCTTTTTTCTAACTTTTCAGGTGGTAAGTGGCTTTGAGAAGTGGATTTGCCTTTACTTCTCATACTTTCTCTTCATCACTCTCTTGCATCCATTGCTGCATTCTTATATGTGTTTGAATTTGAGCTTGCTCATTCTTCTTCTTCCCACTTTCTTTCTTCAAGTGACTTGACTTCTTGAATGAAGCAAGTTGCTTTGCTTCTCTTGATCCTTTCATCTGCTTCCTGGTGGTTCCATTAAAGATTTCTCTTGAAAACCTCACAAACCTTAGGAACAACCAAGCATGACAATGATTAGGGTTTTGATTAGTCCCCCTTCTTAGTTTTACCTTTGTGTCTCTTCTGAGTCTTCTCTTCTCATCTCACAATCAGGGACTAAACCCTAAAGGCTTTAAGGCTTTGTGATTAAGCTTATGCCTGCATCCTTCTCTTAGGATGGAGTGTATAACTTTAATCCTAAGTGTTAAACCCTTAATGTGTTTAAATCTCTTAATCAATCAACTTAATAACCATCAAGACACCACACTTGTAACTTGGGCCTTGCATTAGGGTTCTAATTCTTCCTTAACTGGTTAAGAAGGACTAACCCTAGTGTTAATGGACAAGTCCCCCTCAAGTTGTCTTACAAATCATAAAATCCACTTCATCATCATATCACTAATTAAAATCCATGTAATAAAGGCTTTGTTTTGTCATGAGTTTAATCCCTAATCATGGATTAAGTTGAGGAGTTTTCCTCATCTTAAACATTCTCATCTATTATCCTTCTATTAGGATGGTGTAATGAGTCTGTTTAATCCTTGATTATGGCTTAACCTCATTACTCAACACTAAACAAAAACACCAAAAACATCTAAATAATCACAAGTAGGTTAATGATCTTAATCCTACACCAAAGGTGATTAAGTGTGAGAATCTGACTTCACACTTAAGGTATTCTCATTACCCATAAACAGAGGGAAGATGTGATGAGTTTACTAAATCCACTGGTTTAGGCTTAAGCTCATTAACTTATGACAAACTTTCAAAAACAATAAAAGACTGAAAACACAAAAACAAACAATAATCGTCTCCTTCGGGATTCTTTTCTCATCTCACTCACTCATAAACGAGAACTTGCTTTTTCCGTCTAATGCAAGACAGTTTGCACCTGAGCCAGACAGGTCATACACTTGAGCATAGGCAAGCAAGCAGTTCACAAGTCAATTCATCTTTCAGTCTCTTTGGGTCGAACTACGGTGTTCTGACTTCCTCATTGCACGAGAGGATACGTAGGCATAACCTAACGATTATCGAACAAAAGTCTCTGTATATTCCCCCTCTTTCCAGCTTCATTCTTTTAGCCTCATTATCTTGAGCATATTCTCATTCCTGCACTGACACTTTCATATTTCACTTCACTTTTCCCTTGCACTGACACCTGTACATTCTTTTCCAGTTACTTTATACACAAATTGCACTGACACTACCCCTTTAAAACACAGATCTTTTAAGCGTGGATCCCGTCGAGTACGACGGACAATCTGGGTGCTAATACCTTCCCAGGTTGTAACCAACCCCCTTTCTCAGTCTCTCTAGTTCGCAACCGTCTTATCCATATCTTTCTAGGTCTATGCAGCATTGCCTTTCCTCCGGGATAAAAATGCCTAGCTGGCGACTCTATTCATTCCCAGTGAGTTCACGGCTGTGTGTTCTCATTGTCCCTTTCGCCGACCGTTCACGTCTGTACCTTTATCTGGGCCTATTCCCCATTTATCGGGAGCGACAGCTTAGCGACTCTGCTGGGGACCCTTATACTGCAACCAGGGCTTCTGGTTCTTTCTGTGGGTTCCTCCTAGCGCTTGTCTGATTTGTGTTTACTGGGGTGTTATGTGCTATCTGTGTTTGTATATTTGTTTGTTTATTGCTTTATGTACAGTTGTTTATCGGCTTTATTTATAGCTTTACATATATCATGCTGTCATGCTGTCTGGATGGATCTGGTTTTGCTTTGGTGGGTGGGTGTTCTACTGAGAGTTAAGGTCCTATACCTGGGACCTGAGTGACACCTAGGCTAGAGTGGTTCATATTCTTTCCCATTCCATCTCGGTCTGGTGCGGGAATATGAAACACGGTTCAGATATGGGTTTCTTCTTGAGAACTCTGTGTTGCAGATTTCCTGCAATGCTAGGGCTATCAGGGAAGCCTGCTAAGTCTGGATGACCTTTAGTTTTGACCTTCAGAAACTGAGGTGAATTAGAGGAGGAACTTTTATGGTTATTGTAAACACTGTACCTCCGGGTTAGAAGTGTTTACACTTCTCATAACTGATCCAAGTCTGAGGATCCTTGTTTTAGAACACCACCTGTGAGGGGGTTGGGCTGTTTACAGGTTTGCAGGTACCTTGACCTCAGAATACCCTGTTACTTTGTTTGTTTAAGAGTACTCCATGTTGGAACAGTTCTTGTGATTCTAAAACCCTGGACATGTGGCTCTTTATTTGAGTCCCCCACCTTGGTTACTGGATTTATAGACCTCCATCTGGATTTCTTGAACATACTTGGACCTATATCAAGGCATTTGATCAGATCCGGCTCAGTCACAAACCCTTGCATATCATTTGCATACATAAACATTGCATCATATTGACATTTGCTTATTTGTGTTTCAGGGTATCCATCTTCATTTGGTTCTGGTTTTGACCCCATCTTCAGTACTGACCTATCTTCATTTGCACCTGCTTCAGCTATCTACTTCAGCCAATCAGTGGCCCATTCTTCAGTATCATCATCAGCACTTGTCTCTACTCAGTCTCAGCATCATGGCTCCTAAAAAGAGCAACATCACCTATCACTTTTTCCAGCCAGAGCTATCTGACATCAGGAGGATTCAGACCCTGATCACTCCAAATCATATACCATTGTTCAGGGAACATTACGGAGATATACTTGATATGGTTATGGATCTGGACCCTTCACAGAGAAGCCTGATCCACACTTGCCTTCAGTTTTATGATCCCCCATTGAGGTGTTTTACTTTCCAAGACTTTCAGTTGGGCCCTCTATTGGAAGAATACTCCTCATTAGTGGGTATACCTATCAGGGGTGGAATCCCTTTCAACCTTGAGATGATCTTTCCTGGTAATGGAGAAGTAGCAAGGGCTTTGCATCTGGAACCTGTTCTGATTGAGAAGCATATGACTTCTAAAGCTGGAATCCCTGGCTTCCATCTGGATTTCTTAATCTCTCAAGCTACCCTGAAAGCTTCTTTAGGAGAGTGGAAAGCTGTCTGTGCTTTATTGGCCTTGAGTATATATGGAATTGTATTGTTTGCAGATGAGCCTCGATTCATTAGCAAGAATGCAATCCATCTGTTCATCTTGAAGAACCCAGTACCCACTTTATTGGGGGATCTCTATTATTCAGTGCATCAGAGGAATGAAAAGCAGAGGGGAAGATTAGAGAGGTGCTGTGCTCCTTTGTTCCATACTTGGCTTCTCAAGCATTTACCCAGGACAGATGCATTTTTGAATCCTCATCAGCAGAGAAACTGGGCCAAGAGGCTCACTGGTCTAACTTCAGCTGATATCAGATGGTGCACTCAAAGCACCAAGGGCAGGGATATCATCACCAGCTGTGGGCATTTTCCCAATGTGCCCCTAATAGGAGTTAAGGGGAGTATTAATTACAACCCTCTGCTGTTCAAAAGACAACTGGGCTATGCACTGGTCCACACTCCTAAGGCACAGGACTTGGTTGAGACTCTTTATTGTGAGAACAAGATTAATCTGGCTATTGTTAGGCAGGCTGCCTGGGCTTGGGATCATGTTCAAACCAAGGGAATAACCATTTTGGGGAAGTGCAGCAGTGTGGCATCAGCACAATATTATGATTGGTCCCGTGCCAGGGCTCAATTTTCTGGGATGCCCTTTACCATAGAAGATATGCCTGAATCATCCTCAGCACCACCCCCTGCCACTATCAGTTTGGAGGAGTTTGAGAGCTTGAAGGAAAGAAATGAGAAGTTAACCCAGGCTTTGCAGAAGACCCTCCGGGAGAGGAGTGAGGGTAGGATGGAGATTGAGAGGTTGGAGAAGTTGAGAGTGGAGCATCTGGTTAAGATTGAGAGGTCTGGGGATTATATCAAAAAGTCTAAAGCTGGAGAACAAATTCTGAAGAATGCTTGCAAGGAAGCCCAGTTCCAGAGAGCAAGGACAGACTTGTATCTGAAGGAGAGTCAGGCTAGGTGGGTCAGGATCACCGAGGCTCGTACTCTGGAGGACAAGAGAGTTCAAGACAAGATGGAGCAACTGGAAGCTAGTGCAAAAGTGCAGCAGGAAGCCCTGGCAGCAGCCCAGAAGGAGATGTCAGAGCTGAAGATCAAAGCAGGAGTGAAGAGGTCAAAGGACCAAGGTCAACACAAGAAGCTAACAGCAGCTGTTACGACCCGGAACCTCCTCATCAGGAATCTCACGGAGCGTCCGGCTGATCCTGTGACCGAAGCACTTCTCAAGGAAGTTCGTGAGGATGAGTTTGGTCTTGGTGTTTGACCATTTGTTTGTTGTTGCTTTCATTCCGTGTATTTTTCATTTTTCCTGTGATGTATTTTGACCCCTCCAAGGGCTTGTATTTGTAAAACAAACTATGTACCATTTTGCTTTTGTAATATATGTATTAGTTTGTTTCATCCAAGTTTCACTTCGAAAGCAACATCAACAGCATCTTCAAGGGTCTGGAAGGGTCAAAACTGAATGCCACACCGGATACCTTGAAAACGAATAAGCATACTGCATTGCATGCTAACCCTTCTGTTTGTTTTGTAGGTTTTTGATTTATTGCTACTAACTCTGTTGTGATACTCAGGAACTATTGCTCGGCGCCGAGTATTTCCCCTCAACCGTCCGCACCGTTATCCGACCCGTAACAACCTCCCGGGCATTCAGATGGATCAGATGCAGCAAGACCTTACTGAGGTCAGAAATCAAATGGCGAACGAAAGGCTAGAAATGAGGAATCAAATGACGCAGTTTATGGAAGTAATGAACAACATGGCTCAGAGCCAGGAAAAATTGAGGGCCATGGTGGAAAGGCAAAATCAAGAAGATCCACATATAGGGACTGCCGGGACCAGCAACAATGAAAGGGTCCAACCTCATGTTAACCCCCCTGTATTTGGCCCCCATCTTCATCCAGAGGCCAATATTCCTGCAAATGTTCAAGGGACTGCCACAGCAGCCAGGGTACTTCAAGAAGACCCCCAGGAGGATCAATTCACAGTAATGGGTGCTGGGGAAGAAGCTTATGATAGAAGGTTGGATGAGATAGCTGAGAAATTGAGGTCCTTAGAGTCTCAAAACTCTCTGGGTTTCGACGTCATGGACATGGGCTTGGTAGACGGGGTCAGGATCCCCCATAAGTTTAAGCCTCCTTGTTTTGAAAAATACAACGGGACTTCATGCCCCCGGACTCATTTACAATCATTTCTGGGAAGGCTGAAGGCCTATACTATGGATGAGAAGCTCTGGATGTTCTATTTCGAAGACAGCTTGACTGGAGCGTCAAGAGAATGGTACTCTCACTTGACAAGGGCAACTATCAGATGCTGGAAGGACCTGGCAGAGGCCTTCATCAGACAGTATCAGTACAACTTGGATATGGCACCCAACAGGACTCTCCTAATGGGAATGTCACAGTCGTCAAGGGAAAGTTTCCGGGAATATGCCCAGAGATGGAGGCAATTGGCCGCCGCTGTTCAGCCACCTATGTCTGAAAGGGAAATGGCAGATATGTTTATGAACACCCTTCAGGGAACTTATATTGACAGGTTGGCTGCTTTCTCTTCCACTAGCTTTGCGGATGTTGTCATAGCTGGGGAGAGAATTGAGAGCCTGTTAAAAATGGGTAAGATCTCAGACAATGGTGCAAGCTCGTCCAGTAGTACAAGGAAGCCTTTTGCAGGCCCAAGAAGAACTGGCGAGACCAATGCCATCCACACCAACAGGGGCAGGCCCCAATTTGTTCACAGATCAGTGGCAGCAGTCACCATTCCTGCTCCAGCTCATCCTCAACCAGTTTATCAACCTCCGCAACAAAACTATCAGCAACAACCTTAGTACCATCAACAGAATCAGTATCCTCTGAGAAATTACAACAACAGCAACACCAACAACAATAACCAGCAAAGGCCATTCCAACAGAGGCCTTCTCAAGCCAACAGGGTAATCGATCCGATCCCTATGCCATATGCTACATTGCTGCCACAACTCCTAAAACTCAACCTAGTTGAGATAAGGACGTTGGCACCTCCAGATCCCAACAGTCTACCCAGGAATTATGATTCCAACGCCAGATGTGCCTTCCATTCAAATGCACCTGGCCACAGTACAGAAAAGTGCAGAGCCCTGCACATGAAGGTACAAGACCTGGTAGACTCAAAAGCTCTGAATTTCGCACCACCACCTAATGTCAATAAGAACCCCATGCCAAATCATGGTGGTCCCAGAATTAACGCTATTGAAGAAGACAAGCCGTCTTATTTAATAACCAGTGTGGGTCAGATCCGGACACCGTTGGTAGAAATCAAGGCTCAACTCCTCGAATGTCAGATGTTCCCGGGGTGTGAATTGGGGTGTGCTTACTGCAATATTTCAGTCAATGGGTGCGATAACCTGAGGAATGGCATAGATGGTCTCATTCAGAGTGGCCAACTTCAGATCACCACATCATTTCCAATAAATCCAGCAATCTCATCAGCGATAACTCCAGAACCTCCTACAACTGCAACAACCATTGTTCCTGACAATTCTTCGGCTTCATCAACAAGTACTTCATCTATTATCTCAACTGATCAATTATCAACAAATTTTTCTTCTACAACTCCAGCACCACTCCATTTTGAAACTCCTACAACAACAACATCCGTCCTTCCACCAATGTCTCCTACAACACCAGCAACAAATCATGAAGATGTCTCAACTGTCACGATATTCTATGATCCTGAGAACAACTCCGTCTACAACTCAGCAGGTGCTGCTCCTATCAGGGCACCGGTCACAATTTATTACGATCCACAGACTATCACAGTTCCTTCCACAGCTGCAATCAGTCCAGTCACTATCACGGTGCCTGGACCAGTACCTTACGAAAGCAGTAATGCCATCCCCTGGCATTACGGCTCTGACCTGTACTGTGAAGGACAAAGAATCACTTTTGAATCATCAACCCCTGCACCTCAAGTAGACAATGTGGGAGGAGGCGGAGGCTTCACTCGAAGCGGACGTCTTTTCGCTCCACAAATTCAGAGGCCCACCGCCGAAGCAGAAGCTGCTGCCAAGGCAAAAGGGAAGAGCCCTGTGCAGGAAGATCAAGCTATTAAAGAAGCTTTGAAAACACCCTTCGATCAAGAGGTTGATGAGTTCATGCGAATCATCAAGAAGAGTGATTATAAAATAGTGGATCAGCTTCATCAGACGCCTTCCAAGATCTCAATCCTATCATTGCTTATGTGCTCCGAAGCCCATCGGAATGCACTACTCAAAGTCTTGCACGCAGCTTACGTGCCTGAAGAGATCACTGTCAATCAGCTGGAAGCTGTAGTTGGAAATGTTAATGCTAGTCACGGACTAGGGTTCACCAATACTGATTTGACAACGGAAGGCCGCAACCATAATAAGGCCTTGCACATAACCATGGAATGTAAAGGTGCTGTCCTTTCCCATGTGCTGGTAGACACGGGGTCATCCCTCAATGTCTTACCTAAGAAGGCCCTGGTGAAGCTAGAATATGATGGGTTGGCATTGAGACCCAGCAACCTGGTGGTGAGAGCCTTTGATGGTTCGAAGAGATCGGTTCTGGGAGAGATTGAGTTACCCATAACGATTGGCCCGCAGACCTTCAAAACGACCTTCTACGTGATGGATATACAGCCTGCCTACAGCTGTCTATTGGGTAGGCCATGGATTCACGCCGCTGGCGCTGTGACCTCTACCCTTCACCAGAAGTTAAAATATGAGTGGGAGGGTCAAATCGTTACAATCTGTGGAGAAGAGGATATTTTTGTCAGCCACCTGGCTACCTATAAGTATATTGAGATGGATGGGGAGATCCATGAAACAATGAGTCAAGGTTTCGAGGCCTTGAACATCAATGAAACATCTGCTGTGCCTGGTACTTCAATATCATCATACCAACAAGCCCGGAAGGTTGTTGAGGGAGGAAACGCCCAAGGCTGGGGCAAACTGTTATCGGTAGAAAAGAAAGAGGACAGATTTGGGTTGGGTTACAAACCAACTCAACAAGATCAAGCAGCGGCTGCGAAAGAGCCCAACTTTGTGAGTGGGGGGATGCTCACCCCTGATGCTGTCAACTGTTTGGAAGACGAGCTGGAAGAAGAACGCAACCTGGAAAGCTGGATTCGTCCAAAGATCCCGGGGAGCAGTATCTCAAACTGGTCTTCCCAGGAAATTATAAGAGTTACTCATGCAGAGTAATTATTATTTCCTGTATTTTTATAGCATGCATCAAAGTCTTGCATCTTGCCCAAGATGACAAGACTCATTTTGTAATCGGGCCATCTGTACTTTTTGTACAACAAGATTAATCAATGAAATATCAGACATCTTTTTGCAAATGAGTCTTTTTCTTTTTCGCTCACTGTTTTTCCCTTTTTCTTTTTGTACAAAAACTAAATGGCAGTGTTTTCAAAATGACGACTTTATTTCACTTTTCTAAACAAGATTAAAATCAGATCACTAAAATGAACAAACTGAACCCTTGCAGAGTGTGCCTTCCAGACAGCACCGACAACAGCACGGCTATGACTTCGTATGACTTTGACAATCCAATCAATCAAGCTGATGAAGGGGTTGAAGAAGAGTATGAGCTTCCTGAAGAGCTAGCTAGGTTGTTGAGACAAGAGGAAAAGGTTATTACTCCTCACCAGGAGGAAGTTGAAGTGATCAATCTTGGTACAGATGAAGACGTGAAAGAAGTTAAAATCGGGGCCTGCCTACAAAACTCAGTGAAGAGACAACTGATTGATCTGCTGCAAGAGTATGTGGACGTGTTTGCTTGGTCTTACCAAGATATGCCAGGATTGGATACCGACATTGTCGTGCACAAGCTGCCGTTGAGAGAAGAATGCCCGCCAGTTAAACAGAAGTTGCGCCGTACTCGCCCGGACATGGCAATGAAAATCAAGGAAGAGGTGCAAAAGCAATGGGACGCCGGGTTCCTTGCTGTAACTAGCTATCCGCCGTGGGTTGCTAATATATTACATGTGCCTAAGAAAGACGGCAAAGTAAGAATGTGTGTTGACTACCGGGATCTGAACAGAGCTAGCCCGAAAGATGATTTCCCTTTACCTCACATCGATGTATTGGTTGATAATACGGCTCAGTTTTCGGTATTCTCCTTCATGGACGGATTTTCAGGATATAATCAGATCAAGATGTCACCTGAAGACATGGAGAAGACAACCTTCATCACACCCTGGGGCACGTTCTGCTACAAGGTAATGCCATTTGGGCTCAAGAATGCTGGTGCAACATATCAACGGGCTATGGTAACATTATTCCACGATATGATTCATAAAGAGATAGAATGTTATGTGGATGACATGATTGCCAAGTCCCTTACAGAGGAAGATCACCTGGTGAATCTGCTGAAGCTATTCGAGCGTCTGAGGAAGTACCAACTGAAGTTGAACCCCAACAAATGCACATTCGGGGTGAGATCTGGTAAGCTGCTGGGTTTTATTGTAAGCGAGAAAGGGATTGAAGTTGACCCTGATAAAGTCAAAGCTATTCAAGAGATGCCTGCACCGAAAACTGAGAAAGAAGTTCGAGGGTTCCTAGGTAGATTGAACTACATCTCAAGGTTCATATCCCACCTTACGGCAACCTGTGAACCCTTGTTCAAGCTGTTAAGAAAAGAACAGACTGTCAGGTGGAACGAAGACTGCCAGAAGGCTTTTGACAAGATCAAAGAATATCTGCAAGAACCTCCAATCCTTATGCCACCAGTTGAAGGAAGACCTCTGATAATGTACTTGACAGTATTAGAAGAGTCGATGGGGTGTGTGCTGGGCCAGCATGACGAGTCTGGTCGAAAAGAGTATGCAATATACTACCTAAGCAAAAAGTTTACCGACTGTGAACAACGTTATTCACTGCTCGAGAAAACTTGCTGTGCTTTAGCGTGGGCTGCTCGCCGACTGAGACAGTATATGTTGACCCACACTACTCTATTGATCTCAAAGATGGACCCAGTCAAGTACATATTTGAGAAGCCAGCTCTTACCGGACGGGTTGCAAGATGGCAAATGATTCTTACAGAGTATGACATCCAATACACATCTCAAAAAGCCATCAAGGGCAGTGTATTGTCTGAATATCTTGCTGAGCAACCTATTGATGATTACCAGCCTATGAGGTTTGACTTCCCTGATGTAGACATCATGTTCATAAAAGCAAAAGATCATGAAGAGCCTGTTCACACCGAAGGGCCTGACCCGGGAGAAGAATGGACTATGATGTTTGATGGGGCTGTTAATATGAATGGTCGTGGTGTTGGTGCAGTACTCATTACACCTAAAGGAGTTCACATGCCTTTCTCGGCAAAGCTCACTTTCAACTGCACTAACAACGAAGCTGAATACGAAGCTTGCATTATGGGTCTTGAGGAAGCCATTGACCTCAGGATCAAGACATTGACTGTATTCGGAGATTCATCTCTGGTAATCAATCAAACCAACGGCAAATGGTACACCCACCAGGGTCATCTGATACCTTACAGGGATTATACAAGGAGGTTATTGACTTTCTTTACAACAGTCAAGCTTGAGTATATCCCTCGGGACGAGAATCAGTTTGCAGATGCCCTGGCTACCATTTCATCCATGATCAAAGTTCAAGCTGCTAACTTTGTACCTCAGATTTCAGTATCCAGACTCGACAGACCAGCATATGTGTTCGCAGCAGATGTTGTTAAAGATGATAAGCCTTGGTTCCATGACATTAAATGCTTCTTGGAGGATCAAACATACCCACCTGGGGCATCTTCCAATGATAAGAAGACTTTGAGAAGGCTTGCTGGTAGTTTCTTTCTGAACACTGATGGGTCTTTATACAAAAGGAACTTTGATATGATACTCCTCAGATGTGTTGATAAGACAGAAGCAGACTTGTTGATGCATGAAGTGCACGAAGGATCCTTTGGTACCCATGCAGGAGGGCATGCAATGGCCAAGAAATTGCTAAGATCGGGCTATTACTGGATCACAATGGATGCTGATTGTTGTGCATATGCCAGAAAATGCCATAAATGCCAGATTTATGCAGATAAGGTGCATGTGCCTCCCAATCCTCTGAATATAATGTCTTCACCATGGCCCTTTGCTATGTGGGGCATTGATATGATTGGCAAGATTGAGCCAACTGCTTCAAATGGCCACAGATTCATCCTGGTCGCCATTGATTATTTCACCAAGTGGGTTGAAGCAGCCTCATATGCAAACGTTACAAGACAAGTGGTAGCCAGATTTCTGAAAAGAGATATCATCTGTCGGTACGGAGTTCCCGAGCGAATCATTACTGATAATGGTTCCAATTTAAACAACAAAATGATGGCAGAGCTGTGCTGGGACTTCAAGATCCAACATCACAATTCTTTTCCTTACAGGCCAAAGATGAATGGCGCTGTTGAGGCAGCTAATAAGAATATCAAGAAGATTGTGCAGAAGATGGTAGTCACCTACAAAGACTGGCATGAGATGCTACCGTTTGCCTTGCATGGGTACCGCACGTCAATCAAAACATCCACTGGGGCAACACCGTATCAACTTGTGTATGGTATGGAGGCAGTCCTACCTGTTGAAGTTGAATTACCCTCTCTACGGGTACTAATGGATGTTAAATTGAACGAAGCAGAGTGGGTTCGGTCCCGATACGAACAACTAAGTCTGATCGAAGAGAAAAGATTGGCTGCAATCTGTCATGGGCAGCTGTATCAGAAAAGAATGAAGAAGGCCTTCGATCAGAAAGTCAGGCATCGAGAGTACCAAGTAGGAGATCTTGTGCTGAAAAGAATCCTCCCTCCTCATACAGACCACAGGGGAAAATGGACTCCGAATTATGAAGGACCATTTGTGGTAAAGAAAGTTTTCTCCGGTGGAGCACTGATGCTCAGCACCATGGATGGTGAAGATTTCCCGTCCCCTGTGAATTCAGATACAGTTAAAAAATACTTCGCATAAAATGACCCGCTGGACACAAAAACAGAATGTAAGTCCAGGAAAAAATGGGGCATCCCGGCGAGTCAAAAACAGAATAAAAGACTCGGGCAAAAATAAGGGAAAATAAATGAAAAAATGTACACCCGCTGAGTTGAAAAGCCGCATTGGACAGCTCAGGCAAAAAAATGGGTATCCCGATGGATTGAAAACCCGAAAGGGCGATCCATGCAAAATAAGGGAATAAGCGAACAACTGCATTCTGAATTCGTCTGTATCATCTACAACTTGGTAAGCTTCGAAAAGATCAAGCTTCAATCAGAATCAACATTCTTCAAAAGGCAAGATGAGAAGAACGTCAAAAGTCATACGGGTCATAGTGAAGAGGAAGCTCCTTAAAGCGTCATCAACACTGTCAACATTTTGTTTCTCAATTTGTAACAATCTCCTCATTTCAGGGGATATGTTCCTTTGACTGTATCTCGCCAATTCAGGGCATATGAATTAATAAAATCAGATTTTCAGTCATGTCTCGTTTTGTACATTTTATTTGCAAAAAATGTCTGATGTCTTAAAGAAAAACTGATTGCATAAGAATACAGATGTTTATCTTCAAACAAAAACATGCTTGCAGGAAATATACTTACTCTCAGAAGTGCCTAACTCCTATGACGGAATCCAGTAAGGGATACCTCGGGATTATCTTGTGCGTTTTTCTATCTTTTTCAGGATTGCAGGTATCCAGAACGCAACTTGGGGCATGTAAGCTTCATCCCAGCAAGCTGGCAAATCAACACTCAATTTTAGCACCCAAAGTGCTTTCTCCCTAGCTGAGTTACCACCTGTTGCTTCTCCCAGCCGAAGTTCCAATCATTCTTCCTCAGCAGAATACAAAAACCAAGGAACCATCTCCCCACAGAGTTTCAGCCTCTATCCAAGAGAACAGCGCAAAGGAGATCACAACAGAGTAAAGAAAGCTTCTACAAACCCCAGTTGGGTCCCTCATTTATTGGAATAGGTCTCCCAATGGCCCGAATCCCCAAGCAGATATCATATCATCAGATCTACTAATGACCTCATCCCCAGCTGGGATGTCCATTTCAAGCAGATCGGCCAGAGATCTTCGCAGCAATGGGACCCGGATCCCGGTTTGGTATCTTTGCACAATCATAGCATTCGCATCATATTCACCCACAAAGCGTAGCATTCCGTCTAACACGGAGCATTACGGCAAAAATCCAACACATAGCATAATCATAAGCCATGTTTTAAACCAACACTTGTGAATAATGGCAGTTCATCAATGTACAGAAAAACCCCCACCAGGGTCCCCAGCAAAAGCAACTGCCTCACAATCCACAAACACCAGTATATACTCATTTTGACACCCGTCCGTGCCATCTTTCCCCAGTAAAGTCACCGGAACACTCCTTGCAAACAACACCACCCGTATTACAGATACTTCCTGACACCCGTCCGTGTCATACCCCAACAGAAAGCCAAAGACATCCTCTTTGCACTCACATATACCTATATACACAATCCTTTGACATTCGTCCGTGTCATATCCCCAGCACAGTCGTCTACACTTTTACAACCCATATACTTGTTGATATTATTATACTTTTCTCTCTTGACACTCGTCCGTGTCACCCTCCCCAGCAGATAAACACTCATCTATACAATACTCATACTCACTACTCATGTTACACTCATACAGGTACTCGTCCGTATCTTGTATATATCACTCTTA
Organism: Lathyrus aphaca; assembly: GCA_963966055.1. NCBI lineage: Eukaryota > Viridiplantae > Streptophyta > Magnoliopsida > Fabales > Fabaceae > Lathyrus > Lathyrus aphaca. The sequence goes on along the minus strand of OZ014519.1, from coordinate 377,842,073 downwards.
TATCCCCACAGATTCGACATTGGTCCATGATTCTTTGTTAACTCGTTGGTACTCGTCCGTACCATCATCTCAGAACATGCGTCAAGCGTTTGTTTCTACTTGATACTCGTTCGTATCATAGTCTTAAAGATGCCCGCCCACATCTTTAATCCATACACCGTGTCAAACACTTATGTATTCTTGAATATAGACACTCGTCTGTGCCTACTATTCCCCAGAGGAATCCTTTCAGATTCAACACTCGTCCGTGTTCTCTGTTAACCAGTTGATACTCGTCCGTATCATCATCTCTGAACACGTGTCAGCATTTGTTTCTACCCGATACTCGTCCGTATCGTAGTCTTAGGGATGCTCGTCCGCATCTTTAATCTATACACAATACCAAACACTTATACCTTCTGTTTCTTGGATGTAAACACTCGTCCGTGTTTACTACTCCCCAGTAGATCACAAGCAAATTTCTTTTTATCTAACACTCGTCCTGTGTCATGATAAAACCTGAGAGCAGCCGTACCCTGCTAGGTGGTCGTCCTCCACCTCTTGATGGTCGTCCTCCGTCATGCTCATCCGATGGCCGTCCCCATCGTTGATATTTAGCAGCCGTCCCCTGCTAGGTGGTCGTCCTCCACCTCTTGATGATCGTCCTTCATCATTTTATCCAATGGTCGTCCCCATTGTTGATTTTGGTTATCTGGCATTTATTCTATGTCATGACAAACCCTGAGAGCAGCCGTCCCCTGCTAGGTGGTCGTCCTCCACCTCTTGATGGTCGTCCTCCATCATGCTCGTCCGATGGCCGTCCCCATCGTTGACCTTTTATCCGGCATTCGTCCTATGTCGTTGATATTTTCGGCAGCCGTACCCTGCCAGGTGGTCGTCCTCCACCTTTGATGGCCGTCCCCATCATATTTCCTTTATTCCCCGACAGAGCAGCCGTCCCCTGCTAGGTGATCGTCCTTCACCTTTGATGGCCGTACCCCATCATCTGTTTATTTCATTTATTCTTTAACCTGATGGCCGTCCCCGTCGTGGTCCCTTTTCTTTTTTTTTCCAGCCCGATGGCCGTCCCCATCGTTGGGTTACTTTGCTTGTGAACGTGGTGGCCGTCCCCGTCATGTTTCATTAATCCCCAGAGAATTTTACAACTTTATCTTGATGGCCGTCCCCATCATAATTTCTCACTTTTCCCGGCTAGTCGGCCGTCCCCGTCTTGGCTTTACCTTTTATCCCCAGCATGTCGGCCGTCCCCGTCATTGCCTTACTTCACACACTTTTCCCAGCATGTCGGCCGTCCCCGTCATTGCCCTTTACCCAGCAGTCGTCCTCTGCTCGACGGTCGTCCCCCGTCGCCTATACTTTATAATATACTTTATTTTCCTTTTACAATCTATACCCCTTTTCTTCTTCATTCTGTGAGTGCAAATTTTGGACTGTCTTTGGTATTCAACCACAAGTTATCTTGTTTGCCTGTTAAGCCGTTGCTTACAACCTGCACAGCTAACTCATGTTTGAATAGGGGCAGCTGTAAACACCCCAAATTTGCCCTCACCCATTCACACCATGGCTTGTGATCATTTCATATGCATAAACACAATCATATCATCTCATATCTCATTTTTGATTCACTGCATAGATTCTAAGTCATCTGCACCTAGGGTTTGTGATCTGAGCAATCCAAGAGCCTCCTGAGCCACTCCAAGGGTCATCAATCACTTCAAAGGGGTCCATGTGTGTTATTATATCATATTACATCCTCTCAAAGTCAAAAATGCAAAAGAATCACAAGATCTGGGATTGGTGTGGATGCAGAGCCAAGTTTGACTGCACAGTTGACCTAAAATTAGGGTTTTGGTTTCAGAGGCCATAACTCCAAAATTTTTGGTCATTCTTGTTTATATTGGTCTCTATATGGTATAGGGAGTATGCATATCTATTTTCATGAAGAAATTCCATGGGGAAGTCATCTGATCAAGAGTTGACTTTTCAGACAAGTCAGTGCAAAATCAGGGCATCTGAGGCCCCCAGTGACCCAACCAAGGGGTGATCTTCATCATTTTGAGTGTATATGATCTTTATTTGATCATGGAAGAAGATTGAAGTTCACAAAATTCAAGAATTTGAAGTTTTGCAAAGTTGACTTTTTTGGGCATAGTTGACTTTTCAAGAATATGTCATTTTAGGTCATTTTTCAAGCCTTGATTTTTGATCCAAAAATGCTTCAAATGGAAAAACTTTGGTCATGAAAGTTGTAGAATACATTTTTCCCTTTTCAAAAAGTACAAGAACATGACCTAATTCATTTTGGATCAAAAGTTATGGTGTGACAAAGTTGGCAAAAATCACTAATTTTCAAGATGTGCACCAAATGAGAAATTTGCAAAATCATGAACCAAGGCAAATTGTGACTTCTAGTTCACATCAAACCATTTCACAAACATTCCATGTGACCCAAAAATCAGATTTGAACCAAAGTTTCTCATGGTTCATGGCTTGTTGGACAAGGAAATCACATGTGAACCAAAGAGGAACCAAGTTGCAAAATCACTCATGACACTTCACCCACTTGTTACATTGGATGCTGAACCATGCTAGCCTCCCATACACACCATGCTGCGCCAGCCCTAGCCATTGTACCAAGCTAGAACTCAAGCCATACCTCTCTTACAACAAAGTTGACATTTTGCAAAAGTGAACTTACCAATCAATAAAGGCCAGGTCACATCATCTGACCTATGGGATTATTTTATACTATCCATTTGCAAGCTAAACATAACACCAAGCCAAGCTGAAACACACCACAAGATCACATTCACAAAATCAACCTCATTGGCATTTCTCTTCGAATCTCTCTGCCCAGCTCACCAACATTCAAACAAGTTTCACTAATCATCTCACCATACTTCATTGAGTCCAAACCAACAAAGAACCAAGCCTGAATCCAGCAAGAGCATTATTTCTCCATTTTCACCCCAACCTGCAGTTCCATTCCAAACTCACTCCACAGGCCATGAACACCTAAACAAACTCCACAAACCTTCTCCATTCATCACACTAGTCACAAAGAACCACTCACATTGGCCTGAAACAGCTGGAATCACCATCACCATTTTCAACTGAGCTTGAGCAGAAGCTGTTCAAACTCTTCATCTAGCCAGCATAAATTTCTCCCAAGCATTCAAGCATCATCAAAGGGTCATAAGGAGTGGATTTCACAAGGAGAGGAGGTCTGAAAGTTACTAGAGTGAAAGCTTCGAAACTCAGGTAGCTCAAGAACATTTTTTCCAGAAATCGTTTTTTAAGTTCTTAAGTTGTTCTATGTGCTTCACTGATCATCCTGATGTCATTGGTTTTGAAAATGGTTGAGAGATGAGAGTTTAATTGCTTTCTGAAACTCTGTGACCTAAAAAAAATGTTTTGCTCGATTCATGAGTTTGAGGAAGAATAAATGATTTCTAGCTTGGGGTTTTGATTCAGGGGAGTGTGGGAATCATTTCTGTGTGTTTAGATTTCATTTAGGTTGCGTTTTGTGGATTTTGGGGATTTTCAGGTGGGGTTCCCACCGGAGAAGATGACCGGAGGTCTTCTCCGGCCACCTGAAAATCATTAGGGTTTAATCAGTGTAATTAATTCCATTTGAATTTCGTGCGTTGGATGGCTTGACTTTGTTGACTTCCCGCGTGCATGAATGGTCCAGATTCAGTCATTTGCCCTAATCTTGTTTAATTAAGATAATCATAATTAATTAACTCAGAAGCCATCTGGACCCTCCATTCACGCGCGCGGTCAACCATTTTGAATCCAGACTCAATCCTGGCCCTCCACTCAATTGACTTCCATTTATTTCAATTTTTATTTCATTTCTTTTCATTTAATTTGTCTAATTTATTTAAAATAGCAAAATTGTTTTAAAAATTATGAAACTTTTTGTCAAGAGTTTCACTAATTTTTAAAACACAAAAATATTTTGATTTTCATTTTTAGCATTAAAAAAGTATTTTTAAATATTTAAAAGATTATTTTTAATTGATTAATGAAAATTAATTTATTAAAAATACTTTTAGGTATTTAAAAATCACCCAAAAATTCATGAAATGTTCTAAGACATTTAGAAACATTGTGCAACCTTCAAACCAAATTTCTTTTTTGATCTTGATGCATTGTAAGAATTTCTCATTGAATTAAAATCATTTTTGTGCATTATTTTGATCCAAAGTTCAAAAAATCATTTCTGCCTATTCATGAAGAGTTGGACATTGATTCTTTTTGCATTGCATTGTGTTTAGCATGTAGTTTGTGACATTAAATGGCCATGATTTGATCTTTCATTTTCAATTTGTTTGATAATTTTCTTGTTTAGGAACCCTAAAACCCTAAAAAACTTGTAAAAATCATAACTTGAGATTGGTTAAGAGTTGAGACCTCTCCTTTGGGCATTGGTTTAGTATAGGATTAGGGGTCCTTTGTGTGGCATTTTCAATTTTTTGTAATGTTGTTTGCTTCTGATTTTGGTTTGTGTTTGATGTATGGTTCATAAACCCTAATTTGGGCTTCCATATGCACCCATCTTGCATCCTCTTGCATAACATTGACTTGCCATGACATTTCAAGCATCCATGTGATTCATTTGACATCATAAGACATATTGAAAGCATGTTTGATCATTGCATCATGTATTTGCCATGTTGTATGTCATATGCACTTCATGACTTTTCATGTATGTTCATGGTCCTTAACTTGCTTCATTTGCATCCATAAGCTTGTATGACCATTCCCATGTACTGCCTCATGTTTGTAGCATCTCATAGCATCATTAGCATCATGTATATGCTTCTGATTTTGTTTCTCATCATGTCATCTCATCCCAGTTTGCATTGCATTGCATTCTTTTTTCTAACTTTTCAGGTGGTAAGTGGCTTTGAGAAGTGGATTTGCCTTTACTTCTCATACTTTCTCTTCATCACTCTCTTGCATCCATTGCTGCATTCTTATATGTGTTTGAATTTGAGCTTGCTCATTCTTCTTCTTCCCACTTTCTTTCTTCAAGTGACTTGACTTCTTGAATGAAGCAAGTTGCTTTGCTTCTCTTGATCCTTTCATATGCTTCCTGGTGGTTCCATTGAAGATTTCTCTTGAAAACCTCACAAACCTTAGGAACAACCAAGCATGACAATGATTAGGGTTTTGATTAGTCCCCCTTCTTAGTTTTACCTTTGTGTCTCTTCTGAGTCTTCTCTTCTCATCTCACAATCAGGGACTAAACCCTAAAGGCTTTAAGGCTTTGTGATTAAGCTTATGCCTGCATCCTTCTCTTAGGATGGAGTGTATAACTTTAATCCTAAGTGTTAAACCCTTAATGTGTTTAAATCTCTTAATCAATCCACTTAATAACCATCAAGACACCACACTTGTAACTTGGGCCTTGCATTAGGGTTCTAATTCTTCCTTAACTGGTTAAGAAGGACTAACCCTAGTGTTAATGGACAAGTCCCCCTCAAGTTGTCTTACAAATCATAAAATCCACTTCATCATCATATCACTAATTAAAATCCATGTAATAAAGGCTTTGTTTTGTCATGAGTTTAATCCCTAATCATGGATTAAGTTGAGGAGTTTTCCTCAGCTTAAACATTCTCATCTATTATCCTTCTATTAGGATGGTGTAATGAGTCTGTTTAATCCTTGATTATGGCTTAACCTCATTACTCAACACTAAACAAAAACACCAAAAACATCTAAATAATCACAAGTAGGTTAATGATCTTAATCCTACACCAAAGTTGATTAAGTGTGAGAATCTGACTTCACACTTAAGGTATTCTCATTACCCCTAAACAGAGGGAAGATGTGATGAGTTTACTAAATCCACTGGTTTAGGCTTAAGCTCATTAACTTATGACAAACTTTCAAAAACAATAAAAGACTGAAAACACAAAAACAAACAATAATCGTCTCCTTCGGGATTCTTTTCTCATCTCACTCACTCATAAACGAGAACTTGCTTTTTCCGTCTAATGCAAGACAGTTTGCACCTGAGCCAGACAGGTCATACACTTGAGCATAGGCAAGCAAGCAGTTCACAAGTCAATTCATCTTTCAGTCTCTTTGGGTCGAACTACGGTGTTCTGACTTCCTCATTGCATGAGAGGATACGTAGGCATAACCTAACGGTTATCGAACAAAAGTCTCTGTATATTCCCCCTCTTTCCAGCTTCATTCTTTTAGCCTCATTATCTTGAGCATATTCTCATTCCTGCACTGACACTTTCATATTTCACTTCACTTTTCCCTTGCACTGACACCTGTACATTCTTTTCCAGTTACTTTATACACAAATTGTACTGACACTACCCCTTTAAAACAAAGATCTTTTAAGCGTGGATCCCGTCGAGTACGACGGACAATCTGGGTGCTAATACCTTCCCAGGTTGTAACCAACCCCCTTTCTCAGTCTCTCTGGTTCGCAACCGTCTTATCCATATCTTTCTAGGTCTATGCAGCATTGCCTTTCCTCCGGGATAAAAATGCCTAGCTGGCGACTCTATTCATTCCCAGTGAGTTCACGGCTGTGTGTTCTCATTGTCCCTTTCGCCGACCGTTCGCGTCTGTACCTTTATCTGGGCCTATTCCCCATTTATCGGGAGCGACAAAGGGGACCTATAAACACAGCATAAAGTGCTAAGGCAAAGACAATTAAATGCATGAGAGATAGGAATGAAGTGATTACCTCATCTTCCCCCCTACAAACAAACATTAGCATGATGAAGAAGTATGAACAATTATGACATGGCAAGTTTCACAAACAATTCACACTAGCTATGGAAGGATGTTAGTGAACTTCTAAGGTTAATACCTAGGTCTAAGGTGTCGCTCTCGGGATTTTCATCCTATTACAACGTGAAAGTGGCGTGGAAAAGGTAGAGTCGCCAGCCAGTCATTTTTATCCCGAATGGATGGGAAAGGTAATGCTGCACAAACCTAAGGAAGAAGGAAAGGAAAAGGTCCTTGCGAACCAAAGATCTGGGTTCGGGAGTCGGTTACAACCTGAGAAGGTATTAGCACCCCAGATCATCCGCCGTACCTGTCGCTCCCTGGATTTCCATCCTGGTACAAACGCAAAAGTGGCGCGGAAAGAGGTAGAGTCTCCAGCCAGGCATTTTTATCCCGAAGAAACGGGAATGGTAATGCTGCATAAATCGAAGAAAAGAAAAGGAAGGACACATGTCCTGCGAACTAAAGAGACTGAGTTCGGGAGTCGGTTACGACCTGGGAAGGTATTAACACCCCAGATCGTCTGGCGTACCCGACGGGATCCACGCTTGCAAAGGATCTGTTTTAAAGGGTGAAGGAACGAAAGCTGCTGCAATGAAAAGGAACTAGAGAAAAGAAAAGAAGGGGAAATTTAGGGAAAATAAAAGAGTGTGCTCGAATGGGCCCCACCCCGCTGCCTACGTACCTCATCGGGAAAACGAGGATCAGAGTCGCCGTAGTTCCCCTAACTAGGGGTGGAAATAATTGCTTGTGTTTTAAGCTTGAACTTCTTATGTCAATGCTCAGGTGTCGCAGGCTCAGACGACGAGTGCGTTACCGTCTTGCAAAGTGACAAGTAGTAGCAAGTTCATACGTAAGGAGTGAGGATGATGAGAAAAGAAGTCCCAAAGGAGAGACGTTTATTGTTTGTCCAATGTTTTTTATGATTTTTTTAGGAGAGTGGCACAAGGAAGTGAACTCAAGCTATTTTTCATGGAATTTTTATTTGTTACTACATTCCAAGATGGAATAATAGAACAAGCACACTCAAGTAAGGAGAAGATCCCCAAAACTTGATTCCAAAGATTAGGGCCTAAGCTCACTAACTCATTGACTTTATTAAGTATTTTTGTAACTTTTGTGAAGAAGTCTTTTTTATGATTTTCTTTTGTGAAAAGTAGTCTCCTGATCAGACTTGTGCATCATGCTAGACAAGCTTGTACTATCCCAAGATGGGAAGACTACAAGTGCCCCATGGAATAAGGCTATTGCACAGGAGACCAATTCAATCCTTATTAAATTCTTTTTATGGTTTTTATTTTGATATGAGAAGAGAACCAAAGGAGCAAAAGGTAAGAGTCTAATGGGGAAGACTAATCCTAATATTAGCATGCAAGGGTGGTCCTAAGGTTAGTGTGGTTTGAAGTCTATCCTAAGAAAAGAAGGAAAGAAAGGAAAGGAAGGAAAAGAGAGGGAAGGAATGAAGTTGAACAAGAGATGGCCTAGGACACATCAACAATTACAAAATAGTAAGCAAAGTAAAAGAAGAGATGAAGAATTGAAATGTGGATAACATCCACACTTCACTCACCATGAGCCCCTGAAATGGTTAGTAGCATAAACACATATGACAAAATAAAACCAAACAAGATCAAATGAGGTAAAAACAAGAAAATATCAACTTCACCCATCACAACCAGAAGTGAAAGCAACCATATATTTCACTAAGACACATCAATCACAGCAAAATAAACAAAAGGTAAAACACACAAACTATTACTAAGTTCACAATCTCTCATGAAGAAAGCAAAACAAAAATGAAACACAAAGAACCCCACAAATTAGACAAGCATTAAGCAACACAAAGTCAGAATATTATCACCTCAAGAATGAGCACAAACATCACAAAAGACCCAAGAAAGATTCATGCAAGTTCAAACATAAACAATATAAGAAGGAGTAGTGAAGTGACCATGTGCACAAGTGTAAGGATAAACAAACACAAACCAAATCAAGGCATGAGCATCATGTGAAAAACCAGGGACTTAATCATATTAAAATGTGCCTAAGAAGCATGAACAAGCATGGAGAAGAAGCACACAAACTCAATCATAAGCATCAAAGAGAATGGATGAACAAAGGAAGTGAGGTGAACATGCATACACTTGTGAGAAACCTTAAGGACAAGTAACAAAGAAATTTCTCAAAGCATACATACCAAACAAAGATCAGGGATCAAACCTCATATCAAAAGACCTCTAAACATCCTATATGAGTTGGCACAAGTGCCCTCCTAGCCTAAGAACTAAGCATGCTAGAAAGAAGAAACAAAAATAAGGAAATCTCAAATGAAAATCCAAATTAAATCACAAACTCATGCAAAACTTATGCAAATAAGCACAAATGTTCATTAATAAAGTGATAACATCATGTCAAAAGAACAAAGTCAGAAACATAAACCAACTAGGTCAAAGGACCTCAAGAACATCAATTAGGGTTTTGAAACTTTACACACAAGTCAAATGCCAAAAATAACCATGCAAGCTTCTAAAATTCTGAAGAAAAATCATCCATAAACTAAACCTTAATATGAATCAAATACAAAAAGAACCAAATCAAAATTCAAATTGATGATTAAGATATAAATTCTACAAGTCAGCATGTATTTGAAATGAATTAAAAACAATTAATAAAAGTGGAAATTAATTCCTACGTGGAAAATGAAAATAAATGAAAAATAAAAATATCAAAAATTAAAGAAAATTACAAGGAATGGCCATGAAGTATTTTGGAATTTTTGGATGCATTCTACTATTTTTAAAAATTAAAAAACAAACTAATATAAAAATAAAATAAAATAAAATGTAAATGAGCTAGGGGTGAGAATAGCAAGGGGATTCATTTCTATTAAATTGGGCTTAACAAATGAGGGGGTGCGAAAAGCAGATAGAGCCCAATGGCTTGTGCAGGTTTATGACAATTATGGTGGAAATTCAAAGGAAATTAGAAAAAAAACAAAGGCCATCAGATCAAATGCACGCGTGAGATTCAGTCAACATAAACCCTAGGCCTACCAAATGTACGCCAGCGTGTGAGCACATGATACTTATGGTGAGGTGCGAAACATGAAGCATTACTGTGAAAATATAACACATGTGAGGGAGACCCTCCCTTTTTAATGTGCTGGCGTGATATCCTCCATCTAGATCAAAAAACGCACGGCTAAGATTGTATCTTCTTCATTCAAACATCAGAAACATTTCCAGAATCCGGTGACCGGAGCCCTAGCTCTGGATCTAGAAAACTCATACTCAAGAACACATCTCCACAGAAATTCATCCAACTTTCCAGATTAGATAATTCAAACATGCTGAATCCAAATATCATCATAGATATTGCAATAGATCAACAGGAAAGGCAAATCGAAGAAAACAAAAATCAAACATCAAACTGAATCTCAACCATACATGCTCAATTCTCAACCATTTTCAAAAATAAACACATCAGTGAACTCAGTGCCACACATATATCATTTCACACACATAAAATCAGAGATCTAGATCTACAAGTTTGAAGATAACCTGAGCTTCTTGAAATAGAGCAAGAGAAGCTTCCAAATGTTGCAGATCAAAGCCTTTGATCACCTCTTTGCAAAATAAATGCAAAGGATAGCTTGAAACCTTCTGGATCTAAGGATTCGACACCAACTGCACTTTAATTGCACCTTGATAAATATGAAGAATCAACTCGAATTAATGGTTGATCTATGATCCTGAGCTCTCAAGGATGAAGAATATGGACTTGGATGAAGAAAATTGTGAGTGTATGAGGAGATTCGAAGCAAAAATCTTTTGGAGCCAAAAGTTGAGAGTGAGCAAATGGTGATCAAAACTGAGCAATCAAGGCATGTGATCTCTTATATATCATGAGAAGTTTCATTGGCTAGGGTTTGAAGAAGTTTGCACGTTTGAGGAGTGAATTTGAATTCAAAATTAAAAAATGCATAAAGTGTGTGATGGAGTGATTTACTCGTGCATTGTCCTTGTGCCTTGCACATGTTGATCACATCTTCCTTGCTGATCACAAATGAATCAATCTTGGCCCTTGGATCAGATTATGTCATGAGTTCTCATGCTTATGCAAAATTTGCACATGGAATGATACCATGCATACCATGCACGATTTCCATGTTTTTCCTTGAGCCAATCCTTCCTCATGACATGTATGGTGATGTGGTGATCTGAATTTGCACATAGGATAGTTCATAAATGAGATACATGAGTTTTTGCAACTTGGTAGAAACTTAAATTTTAAGGTAAACCCTAAAAATAAGTGAACTTCCAAGGGCAATAACTTTCAAACCATGAGGGCTATGATCATGTTCTTGTACTTTTTAGAAATGGGAACAATATCCTACAACTTTCATGTTCAAAAAAATTCCATTTGATATCATCTTGGTCATGAAAGAATGGCTAGAAGATTAGGGAAAAACTTACTAAATTTGGAAAGTTTCAATATAAGTAACATTTCCAAAAATAACAACTCTTGCCAAAACCCTAATTTCTTGATTTTTGACCTTGCCAAACCTCTTTTAAGACCTTAAGAACAACCTTTGGCTTGAAAAAAATGATTGGAACCCTTGCATTGTCACAGTTGACTTTTCAAATAATCAATTTGACCAATTTCTTCTTATGTAAGCAACTGATGAAATAACTGCCTTCCTCAATGAATCTTTTCACCAAATTTCATCCCTGGCATTCACATATCATATGAAGGACTTTTCCCACATGAAATGGACAAAGTCGCAAAGAATCCCTGCTTGATCATGAAACCCTAATTTGAGGACCATTTGTGTAGAAGCCTACCCTTCCTTGGATCATCTGATAACCTCCCAACCTTCTAGGCTCTTGTAAAGAATATTGAACTTGTATATACCATGTAGACACTTCACAAGACTTGGACAAGGTCACTTGTCTTCTTGCTTTAATTTGTAAGGCATCAACTGCACCAATGATTGATCATATGCCCAATGCTAGAACATGAGAATGCTATGCTTTATTTTTCTATGTAAAATTCTAAGGATATGCCATGCTTATGATGCTTATGATATGATGATGATGCTAGAAAGAAGAGGACAAATTTGGGGTGTTACAGTACCTGGCGGGATCCACGTTTGCTTGTTAGTTTCAAAGGGTAAAATAATATAACTGATGTTGAACAAATGAACTGCTAACTGGAATGGGAATGGAAATGAGAAAGGAAAATGAAAAAAAAGGACGGAAATGTAGGGAAAATAAAGAATGTGCTCGAACGGGCCCTACCCCGCTGCCTACGTACCTCATCGGGAAAATGAGGATCAGAGTCGACATAGTTAGCCTAACTAGGCGGGAACTTTGTTTGTATTTTTTATGGCTGGAACATCGTATGTCTATGCTCAGGTGTTGCAGGCTCGTCTGGTATGAGTGCGTTTACCATCTTGCATGCAAGACAAGTCGTCGCGAGTTCGCGTTTAGAATGAATGAGGTGAGAAAGAGAAGTTCCCGCAGGAAAGTCGCTTATTGTTTGTTGTTTGGTTTCTAAGAGTTTTGTATGAATATGGCACAAGGAAGTGAATTCAAACTCTTTTATGGAATGTGTACTTGCTACTACATTTCAATATGGAATTATAAAAAAAGAACACCCAGTAAGGAGAATTTATCCAAGACTGATTTCCAAGGATTAGGGTTTAAGTTCACTAGCTTGTTGAACTTATTAGGTGTTTTGTAGCTTTTGTGAAGAAGTATCTTTTAGGTTTTTCTTTGTAAAATAACCCCTTGATAAGACTTGTGCATCATGCTAGACAAACTTACACTATTCCAAGATGGAATTAATGTAAGTGCCCCATGGAATAAGGCTATACACAAGGGATCCTTTCCTACATTTATTAAGTCTTTATGGATTTTGTTTGAAGATGAGAAGAGAAGAATAAAGAGAGAAAGGAAACAACTAAGGGGGACTAAGACACAACCCTAAGTCATCCTATTATATACAAAAGTGTGGTCCTATGGTTAATGAGGTATTATAACCTAAGGAGAAGAAAAGGGCAAGCTAGAATTCAACTTACTTCCTAAGGAAGTTATGTTGAAATCTAAAGAAAGAAAGGGGACCTATGAATAAAGCACCAAGGTGCTAAGGAAAAACAAATAAATGCATAAAGGAATAAGAATGAAGTGATTACCTCATCTCCCCCCCCCCCTAAAAAACAAGCATTAGTATGATGGAGTAAAATGAACAATTATAACATGGAAAAACTTCCAAACAGCTCACACTATCTAATGAGGATGTTAATGAACTCCTAAGACAAACATCTAATCCTAAGGAATCCTATAATATGGTAAACTTAAAAAGTCAGTAGCTAAACTCAACTTAAGTATTCTAAAGCTATAAGAGTGAACAAATTCAAACTATGCCCTAAAAGGAAGCTAAACCCTAATAAGAGCTAAGGTAAAGTTACATGAAGAAACCTAAATGGTTAAGTATGCTAAAATTGTATAAACCCTAAGGTGAATATAAAATCCAGGGGCTAACACTTAATGAAAGTATCCTATGATGTGAAACAAGATGGGAGAAAATAGATCCAAATGAAAGAGATCCAAACTTTATGTGTAATGGTGTGAGAATGAGAAGAAATGCATATAAAACTTCAAAGAAAGAAAGAAACTTAGAATACAACTCAAATATGACCAAGAGGATTTGGATTCCCCATAAAAACCCAGGGGATTGATGAAGTGTTAAGATGTGGTTTAAACATGCAATGATTATCACAAAATTGGTTTTGAAAAGTTAAGATGGAAAAGGAAGAAGAATTAGGGCAAAAGGAGACAATGATGACTCATGACTTAAGAAAACCCTAAAATCAAAAAACAAAGATCCAACGATTGTGCCCTAAACTTAAGGACCTCTAATATGACCTAAAAGACTCAGAATCAAGACCTTAGAACAGTGGCATGAATGCCTTATTCAAATGGAATAAAGGAGGTTTCTAAAAGGGACCAAAAATGACTTAGAGCTTAAGTAACATGAGAAAAATATCAAATGACTTAGAAAAATTATGAAATGTAATATAGAAAATCACAGTCCAGAGGATGACTTAGGTACAAAATATCTCACAAAGACTCCTAATTTTTAGTGACTAAATGGGCATTAGAATGCAATTAGGGTTTATTGGGACCTATATGAAGGAATGAACTCAAAAGTACCTAAACATGACCTAAAAATCCAGAGAAAAATATTTTGAAGAATCATGATGAAATATTAAGAGAATGCAAAAAGAATGGGGTCTTATATCATTTATGGTTTATGAGAACCAAAATATACAAAATGATTGGTTCAAAATGGAGAAATTGTGAAACAATTAAAAGGGAAATTAATTCTGACTTCAAAAATGAATAAAATAAAATCTAAAAATATGGAATATTAAAGAAATATGAGAATAGGGCTCATGAATTTATTTGGAATTTTTTGATACAATTTGGTATTTTTAATAATATGAAACGAAATTGGAATAAAAGAGAAAAAGAAAAGAAAAGAAATAAATTGTATGGGCCTGGGGGTGAGAAAATCAATAAAATGAACTAGACTGGGCTTGAGCATGCACGTTGGGGATGTTAATAGAACCTAAGGCCTAATCCCAAATGTGTTGGGTCCAGGGTGATATGGTGTACCTTAGGTCAACTTATTGACTCTCTCTAGGCTTTCTGATTCATCCTACGTCTCATAATGATCCTTATAAAAATGAATTATCCAGTAAAAGAGAAGGACCCATGGCATGGACTTAGGGATGCACACACACAATTACTCAGGAACCCTAACCCTAACAAGTGAATGGCACATGTTTCATTAATATGCTGGCATCATTAGGAACGCAAGATTAAAAAGATCTAAGGGTTGGGACTTAAAGCTGGCTAATAATTAAGGTTACTATTCAGGTGACCGGAAGTGACCTCCGGTCATCTTCTCTGGTCACCTCTGGCCTAGGGTTTCTTAAATTCTCCATGAAAATGAATTCTACAACCACCATTGCACTCACCTCTCATCCCTGATCAACAATCTGGCATTATTTTTTACTTAGGGTTCTTGAGATGTGCAAATCGAATCAACCAAAAACCAGCCTGAAAACTGCATCTACACACCTATAATGTGTCTATCAACTAGCCAGATATCATAGTGCTTCTAACAAGCTTTAAACAACAAGAATCAAGCAAAAAGAGAAGAAATCGTGAAATTGAGATTCAAGATGAAACCTGGAAATGCAGTAGTTCAGATGTTGAAGAAAACCAAAGAGTAGATTCCTATTATGCTCCTTGCTTAATCTTGATGTTCAACTGAGTGAAATACACCACCACACCTCTTGAATCTTCATTGAATTGATGAGAATGCAGAAGTTTTTGATGCTCTTGTTCTTGATCATTCAAACTGGTTCATCCATGAATAATGATCCATAGATGATAGCAATGATGGATTGATGAAGAAAGCAAAGTAACAAATGAAGATCACTGTGAAATCTAACAAAATGCAGGAATATGCAGAACCAATATCTTGGAGATTCAAGATGGATCAATCATGGATCTTGAGCACAATGTGATAATGGTGATGAATTGAGGAAGAACATGATTGAATTGATGGAGATGAAGTTGGATCGAATCAAAGATCAGTGCAATTTTCTTCCCCAAAAAACAGAACCAAATCAGAGAAAATTTGATGGAGTTTTGTGTAAATGAGAGTGGTGAATAAAATTCAGTTATGACCAGCTTCTTATATGCATGCTTAACCTCTAACTAACTCAATTAACAGTTAGAACCGTGGTTGAGTTAAGTTAGAGGTGAGGGAAGAAAATTGAAGGTGTCTGGTGCAATGATAATGCAACTTGTGTGAAGTTTCTCGAATCTGATCATGTTTGATGGAGGAAATGTCCATTATGGTGAGGGTTAGTGATGTATGATGAAGCTGATCATTGCAACATATGCACAAGGGATGGGGTTTCTTTACAATGCTTCTCATGTGCTTGAATTTCCACTAATGTGTGTCGCTCCCAAAAGATGAGACTGGGCTCAAATATGGTACAGACGCGAACGGTCAGCGAAAAGAGGGTGTGAGAACACACAGGAGTGAACTCACAGGGAATGAAAAGAGTCGCCAGCTAGGCATTTTTATCCCGAAGGAAAGGTAATGCTGCATAGACCTAGAAGGATATGGATAAGACGGTTGCGAACCAGAGAGACTGAGAAAGGGGGTTGGTTACAATCTGGGAAGGTATTAGCACCCAGATTGTCCGTCGTACTTGACGGGATCCATGCTTAAAAGATTTGTGTTAGTAAGGGGTAGTGTCAGTGCAATTTGTGTATAAAATAGCTGGAAAAGAATGTACAGGTGTCAGTGTAAAAGAAATGTGAATTGTATAAATGAAGTGTCAGTGTAAGGATGAGAGTATGCTCAAGATCATGAGGCTAAGAAAATAATGCTGGAAAGAGGGGGAATATACAGAGACTTTTGTTCGATAACCGTTAAGTTATGCCTACGTATCCTCTCGTGCAATGAGGAAGTCAGAACACCGTAGTTCGACCCAAAGAGACTGAAAGATGAATTGACTTGTGAACTGCTTGCTTGTCAATGCTCAAGTGTATGACCTGTCTGGCTCAGGTGCAAACTGTCTTGCATTAGACGGAAGAAGCGAGTTCTCGTTTGTGAGTGAAGATGATGAGAAAAGAATCCCGAAGGACACAATTATTGTTTGTTTTTGTGTTTTCAGTCTTTTATTGCTTTTGAGAATTTGTCATAAGTTAATGAGCTTAAGCCTAAACCAGTGGATTTAGTAAACTCATCACATCTTCCCTCTGATTAGGGGTAATGAGAATACTTTAAGTGTGAAGTCAGCTTCTCACACTTAAACACCTTGATGTAGGATTAAGATCATTAACCTACTTGTGATTATTTAGATGTTTTTGGTGTTTTTGTTTAGTGTTAAGTAATGAGGTTAAGCCATAATCAAGGATTAAACAGACTCATTACACCATCCTAATAGAAGGATAATAGATGAGAATGTTTAAGCTGAGGAAGGCTCCTCAACTTAATCCATGATTAGGGATTAAACTCATGACAAAACAAAGCCTTCATTAAGTGGATTTTAGTTAATTATATGATGAAGAAGTGAGTTTTATGGTTTGTAAGACAACTTGAGGAGGACTTGTCCATTAACACTAGGGTTAGTCCTTCTTAACCAATTAAGGAAGAATTAGAACCCTAATGCAAGGCCCAAGTTACAAGCTTGATGTCTTGGTGGTTATTAAGTGAATTGATTAAAGGATTTAAACACATTAAGGGTTTAACACTTAGGATTAAAGTTATACACTCCATCCTAATAGAAGGATGCAGGCATAAGCTTAATCACAAAGCCTTAAAGCCTTTAGGGTTTAGTCCCTGATTATGAGATGAGAAGAGAAGACTCAAAGAGACACAAAGGTAAAACTAAGAGGGGAGACTAAACAAAACCCTAATCATTGTCATGCTTGGTTGTTCCTAAGGTTTGTGAGGTTAACAAGAGAAATCTTCAATGGAACCACCAGGAAGCAGAGGAAAGGATCAGGAGAAGCAAAGTAACTTGCTTCATTTAAGAAGACAAGTCACTTGAGGAAAGAAAGTGAGAAGAGAAAGAAAGAGCAAGCTCAATCTCAAACACAAAACAAAATGCAGCAGTGATGCATAAGAGAGATGAAAAGAGATTGTGAGAAGTGAAGGCAAATTCACTTCTCAAAGTAACTTACCACCTGAAAAGTTAGTGAAAGAAATGAAATGCAATGCAAGATGAGATGAAATGACATGGTGTGAATCAAAACCAGAAGCATATATGGGATGATAATGATGCTATGAGATGATGTAAACATGAATCAATACATGGAGATGATCACATGAACAAATGGATGCAAATGGAGCAAGTTAGAACCATGAATACACATGAAAAGTCATGAGATGCAAATGACATATAACATGGAAAATACATGATGCAATGGTCAAACATGCTTTCAATATGTCTTAAGATGTCTAATGAATCAAAAGAATGCATAAAATGCTATGGCAAGTCAAGGTATGAATGCAAATGCAAGATGTATGCAAATGGAAGCCCAAATTAGGGTTTATGATCAATGCACCAAATAAAAACCAAAATCAGAAGCAAACATCAAGATAAAAAATTGAAAGTGCACTTAAAGGAACCCTAATCCTATACTAACTCACTGCCCAAAGGAGAGGTTCCAACTCTTAACCTAATTAGGGTTATGAATTTTCTAAGTTTTCTAGGGTTTTAAGGTACCTTAACAAGAAAAAGGCCAAACAAAATGAAAATGAAAGATCAAATCATGCCAATTTAATCTCACAAACTACATGCTATTCTAAACACAATGCAAAAAGAATCAAAGTCCAACTCTTAATGGTTAGACATGAATGATTTTTGGAAGTTTGGATCAAAATAATGCTTTAAAAATGAATTAATTCCATGGAAAATTATCAAAATGCATCAAGATCAAAAAAGAAATTTGGTTTGAAGGTTGGACAATGTTTCTAAATGATTATGAAGGTTTCATGAATGTTTTGGTGATTTTTAAATACCTAAAAGTATTTTTAATTAATTAATTTTCATTAATTAATTAAAAATAAACTTTTAAATGATTTAAAAATATTTTTTAATGCAAAAAATAAAAATAAAAATGTTTTTGGTTTCTGAAAATTAATAAAAGTGTGCATAAAAATTTTCAGAATTTTTGAATAATTTTTGCTATTTTAAAATAAATGGAGAAAAGAAATGAAATAAAATGAAATAAAAACTGAATTAAATGAAAAGTATGCTAATCCAATGGTCAGGGTTTAAACTTGGCACGCGGGAATTGACTGGCGCGCGTTTGAATGGCTGAGATTCATTCCAAAATTTGAATTAAATTAATCCTGATTAATTACACAAATGACTGGATTAGGGTTTAATGGAAGATCTGGACCCTCCAAACACGCGCCAGTCAACCAAGGTCAACCAATCCTACGCTCAGAATTCAAACTTGCATTAATTACAGGGATTAGCCCTAATTGTTTTCAGGTGGTCGGAGAAGACCTCCGGTCGTCTTCTCCGGTGGGACTCCCACCTGAAAATCCCTAAAATCCTCAAAACTTCACAAAAATGAAAACTAAAAGCCCAGAAATCATTCCCACACCTCACTGAATCAAAACCCCCACTCAAAACTCATTTATCTTTCATTAATCGTGCGAATCGAAACCAAACATCTTTAGGTCAGAAAAGATTCAGAACAAGATTAAATGCTTATTTCTCAACCATTTCAGAAAATAAAAGCACCAGAGTGATCAGCAAGACATGAAGAACAACTTAGAAACTTAAAAATCCATTTCTGGAAAAAAAGTTCTTGGTATACCTGAGCTTTGAGCTTTCTCAGTTTGCAACTTTCTGACCCTCTCTCCTTGCGCAAACCACTCCTCTTAGGCCCCTGATGAAGTCCTGATGCTTAGAAGAAGTTTATGGTGGCTGGTTTGGAAGATGGCAGAGGTTCTGCTCAAAGTGGTGTGATGATCGTGTTTCTGATTCTTTGAGTTTCAGGCTGTTTTGAAGGGTGCTTTGTGACCAGGAAGATGTGTTGAGTTGGTTTATGAAGTTAGTTTGTGTGTTTGTGGCCTGTGTGGTGAGTTTCGAATGCTTTTGCTCAAGAGGGTGAAAATGAGAATGCTGTGTTGTGTGTTGCTTCAGGCTTGCTTCTTGTTGTGTTTGGCTTGCATTTTCTTTGTATAAACAAATGCCATTGGTCAGAAGAAGTGACATGTGCTTTATTGATTGGTATGGGTGCTTTTGCCAAAATGTCAAAGTTGTGTAAGAAGGGCATGGGCTACTTGCTAGCTAAGTACAAGGAGGGTGTGCTGCGCAACATGATGTGAGGAAGGGCCTAGGATGGCTCAGCAGGCTAGCAAGCAAGTGGGTTGTGTCTTATGATGAGTTTTGCAACTTGCCTTGCCTTTGCTTTTCATGAAAAAGTCTTGCTCCAAAGGCCACAAAAGTGAATGATCTCTTGGCCCATTCTGATTTTTATGTGTTTTATGATCCTATGGTGAAGTTTAGAAATGCATTTGACAGCCCAATTTGCCTTGAGAAGTGAATTTGCAACTTTGCCTTCTTTGGTGCATAACTTGAAATTTAGTGATTTTTGCCAACTTTGACAAGCCATAACTTTTGATCCAAAATGAATTAGGTCATGTTCTTGTACTTTTTGAAAAGGGAATGATCCATTCTACAACTTTCATGACCAAAGTTTTTCCATTTGAAGCTTTTTTGAATCAAAAAGTAAAGGTTGAAAAAGTTGCCTAAAATGGCAATTTTATTAAAAGTCAAACTTGCCCAAAAAGTCAACTTTGCAAAAACTTGAAATTCTTGAATTTTGTAAGCTTCTAACATCTTCCATGATCAAATAAAGATCATATACAATCAAACTGATGAAGAATGCCCTTTGGTTGGGTCACTGGGGGCCTCAGATGCCCTGATTGTGCACTGACTTGCTTGAAAAGTCAACTCTTGATCAGATGACTTCCCTATGGAATTTCTTCATGAAAATTGATATGCATACTCCCTATACCATATAGAGACCGATAGAAACAAGAATGACCAAAAAATTTGGAGTTATGGCCTCTGAAACCAAAACCCTAATTTTAGGTCATCTGTGCAGTTAAACCTGGCTCTGCCTCCACACCATTTCCAGTTCTTGTGATTCTTTGACATTCTTGACTTTGAGGGGATATAATATGATGCTTGAACACACATAGACCCCTTTGAAGCGATTGATGGCCTTTGGAGTGGCTCAAGAAGCTCTTGGATTGCTCAGATCACAAACCCTAGATGCAGATGACTTTGAACCAATGCAGTGAATCAAAAAATGTGACATGAGATGCTATGATTGTGTTTATGCATATGAAATGATCACAAGCCATGGTGTGAATGGGTGAGGGCAGATTTGGGGTGTTTACAGCTGCCCCTATTCAAGCATGAGTTAGCTATGCAGGTTGTAAGCAACGGCTTAACAGGCAAACAAGATAACTTGTGGTTGAATACCGAAGACAGTCCAAAATTTGCACTCACAGAATGAAGAAGAAAAGGGATATAGATTGTAAAGGAAAATAAAGTATATTGTAAAGTGTGAGCGACGGAGGATGACCGTCGAGCAGAGGATGACTGCTGGGTAAAGAGCAATGACGGGGACGGCCGACATACTGGAAAAAGTGCGGGAAATGAAGCAATGACGGGGACGGCCGACATGCTGGGGGTAAAAAGAATTATGATGGGGACGGCCATCAAGTAAAGCTGTAAAATTCTCTGGGGATTAATGAAACATGACGGGGACGACCATCAAGTTCACAAAGTAAAGTAATCAACGATGGGGACGGCCATTGGGCTAAACTGATGAAGGACGATCATCAGGAAAAGGAAAAGGGACCACGACGGGGACGACCATCGGGTTAAAGAATAAATGAAATAAACAGATGATGAGGTACGGTCATCAAAAGGTGAAGGACGATCACCTAGCAGGGGACGGCTGCTCTGTTGGGGGTAAGATGAGGGACGGTCATCTAAGGTGGAGGACGACCACCTGGCAGGGTACGGCTGCCGAAAATATCGCGACATAGGACGAATGCCGGATAAAAGGTCAACGATGGGGACGGCCATCGGACGAGCATGATGAAGGACGATCATCAAGAGGTGGAGGACGACCACCTAGCAGGGGACGGCTGCTCTCAAGGTTTATCATGACATAGGACGAATGCCAGATAACCAAAATCAACAATGGGGACGGCCATTGGATAAAATGATGAAGGACGATCATCAAAAGGTGGAGGACGACCACCTAGAAGGGTACGGCTGCTAAATATCACGACATAGGACGAATGTCGGATAGAAAATCATCGATGGGGACGGCCATCGGATGAGCATGATGGAGGACGATCATCAAGAGGTGGAGGACGACCACCTAGCAGGGTACGGCTGCTCTCAAAGTTTATCATGACATAGGACGAATGCCAGATAACCAAAATCATTTTGCTTTGTTGGAGATCTACTGGGGAATAGTAAACACGGACGAGTGTTTACATCCAAGAAACAAAAGGTATAAGTGTTTAGATGTTTGTGTATGGATTAAAGATGCGAACGAGCATCCCTAAGACTACGATACGGACGAGTATCGGGTAGAAACAAATACTGACACGTGTTCAGAGATGATGATACGGACGAGTATCAACTGGTTAACAGAGAACACAGATGAGTGTTGAATCTGAGGGGACTCTTCTGGGGAATAGTAGACACAGATGAGTATCTATACTCGAGAAAACAAGAGTGTTTGACACAGTGTATGGATTAAAGACACGGACGAGCATCCTTAAGACTATGATACGGATGAGTATCAGGTAGAAACAAACGCTCGACGCATGTTCTGAGATGATGATACGGACGAGTATCAACTGGTTAACAAAGGACAAGGACCAGTGTCGAATTTGCGGGGATTCAAGTGGTATATACAAGATGCAGACGAGTATCTGTATGAGTAGTAAGTATGAGTGATGTATAGATGAGTGTTTAACTGTTGGGGAGAGTGACACGGACGAGTGCCGAAGGGAGAATAGTATAGTATAAACAAGTATCTGATGGACAAAGTGTTTATGTTACTGCACTGGGGAAAATGACATGGACGGATGTCAAGGAGATTATATAAGTATATGTGAGTGCAAAGAGGATGTCTTTGGCTTTTTGCTGGGGATATGACACGGACGGGTTCCACAAGGAGTATATACTGGTGTTTGGGAATGTAAGGCAACTGTGTTTGCTGGGGAATCTGGGTGGTATTCTGTATATTGCGGATGGATTGTCTTTATTCACAAGTGTTTGATTCAGAACATGGCTTATGATTATGCAATATGTTTGCTTTTTGCCGTAATGCTCCGTATTAGACGGAATGCTACGCTTTGTGGGTGAATATGATGCAAATGCCATGATTATGCAAGGATACCAAACGGGGACTCGGATCCCGTTGCCGTGAAGATTTCTGGCCGATCTGCTTGAAATGGACATCCCAGCTGGGGGTGAGATCATTGGTAGATCTTATGAGATGATATCTGCTTGGGGATTCAGGTCACTGATAGACCTATCTCAGTAATGAGGGACCCGGCTGGGGTTTGTAGCAGCTTTCTTCACCCTGTTGTGATCCCTTCATGCGCTGCTCTTCTGGATAGAGGCTGAAACTCTGTGGGGAGATGGTCCCCTGGCCTTAATACTTGGCTGGGAAGGAATAGTAGATGGCAACTCGGCTGGGGAGAAAGAAGGATCACTGAAAGATCTCCCTAGAGATTCTGTTGAGGAGGGTTCTTGACTCATCCGGGGATATGGGCGCCTTCTGGTACTGCCCTGTTGGAGAAGTGATGCCTGGCAACTCTGATGGGGAGAAGTAACAAGTGGCAACTCGGCTGGGGAGAAAACACTTTGGGTGCTAAGGCTGAGTGTTGATTTGTCAGCTTGCTGGAATGAAGCTTTCATGCCCCAAGTTGCGTTCTGGATACCTGCAATCCTGCAAAGATAGGGAAACGCACAAGTAATCCCGAGGTATCCTTTACTGGATTCCGTCATAGGAGTTTAGACACCTCTGAGAGTAAGTATATTCCCTGCAAGCATGTATTTTTAGAAGAAAAGCATCTGTATTTATGCAATCAGTTTTTTAGAGACATCAGACATTTTTGCAAATAAAAATGTACAAGACGAAACATGACTGAAAATATGATCTTATTAGTTCATGCCCTGAATTGGCGAGATACAGTCAAAGAAACATATCCCCTGAAATGAGGAGATTGTTACAAATTGAGAAACAAAATACTGGCAATGTTGTCGATGCTTCAATGAGCTTCCCTTCTGCTATGACTCGTATGACATTCGACGTTCTTCTCATCTTGCTTTCTGAAGAAGGCTGATTCTGAAAGAAGATTGATCCTTTTGAAGCTTACCAAGTTGTAGGCGATACAGACGAATTCAGAATGCAGTTGTTCGCTTATTCCCTTGTTTTGCATGGATCGCCCTTTCGGGTTTTCAATCCATCGGGATACCCATTTTTGCCTGAGTTGTCCGATGCAGCTTTTCAACTCAGCGGGTGTACATTTTTTGTTTATTTTCCCTTATTTTTGCCCGAGTCTTTTATTCTGTCTTTGACTCGCCGGGATGCCCTATTTTTGCATGGACTTACATTCTGTTTTTATGTCCAGCGGGTCATTTTATGCAAAGTATTTTTTAACTGCATCTGAATTCACAGGGGACGGGAAGTCTTCGCCATCTATGGTGCTGAGCATCAGTGCTCCGCCAGAGAAAACTTTCTTTACTACAAATGGTCCTTCGTAGTTCGGAGTCCATTTGCCCCTGTGGTCTGTATGAGGAGGGAGGATTCTCTTCAGCACAAGATCTCCTACTTGGTACTCCCGGTGCCTGACTTTCTGATCGAAGGCTTTCTTCATTCCTTTCTGATACAACTGCCCATGGCAGATTGCAGCCAATCTCTTCTCTTCAATCAGACTCAGTTGCTCGTATCGGGATCGGACCCATTCTGCTTCGTTCAGCTTAACATCCATCAATACCCGTAGGGAAGGTAATTCGACTTCAACAGGTAGGACTTCTTCCATACCATACACAAGTTGATACGGTGTTGCCCCGGTGGATGTTCTGATTGACGTGCGGTACCCATGCAAGGCAAATGGTAGCATTTCATGCCAGTCCTTGTATGTGACTACCATCTTCTGCACAATCTTCTTAATATTCTTATTAGCTGCCTCAATAGCGCCATTCATCTTTGGCCTGTAAGGAGAAGATTTGTGGTGTTGGATCTTGAAGTCCCGACATAGCTCTGCCATCATTTTGTTGTTCAAATTGGAACCATTGTCAGTAATGATTCGCTCGGGAACTCCGTATCGACAGATGATATCTCTCTTCAGAAATCTTTCTACCACTTGTCATGTAACATTGGCATAGGAAGCTGCTTCGACCCACTTGGTGAAATAGTCAATGGCAACCAGGATGAATCTGTGGCCATTCGAAGCAGTTGGCTCAATCTTGCCGATCATGTCAATGCCCCACATAGCAAATGGCCAAGGTGAAGACATCACATTCAAAGGATTGGGAGGCACATGCACCTTATCCGCATAAATCTGGCATTTATGGCATTTTCTGGCATAGGCACAACAGTCAGCATCCATTGTGATCCAGTAATAGCCTGATCTTAGCAACTTTTTAGCCATGGCATGCCCTCCAGCATGGGTACCAAAGGATCATTCATGCACTTCATGCATTAACAAGTCTGCCTCTGTGCTATCAACGCATCTGAGGAGCACCATATCAAAGTTCCTCTTGTATAGGGAACCATCAGTATTCAGGAAGAAACTACCAGCAAGCCTTCTCAAAGTCTTCTTATCATTGGAAGATGCCCCAGGTGGGTATGTTTGATCCTCCAAGAAGCACTTAATGTCATGGAACCAAGGCTTATCATCCTTGACAACATCTGCTGTGAACACATATGCTGGTCTGTCAAGTCTGGATACTGAAATTTGAGGTACGAAGTTGGCGGCTTGAACTTTGATCATAGACGAAATGGTCGCCAGAGCATCTGCAAACTGATTCTCGTCCCGAGGGATATACTCAAGCTTGACCGCTGTAAAGAAAGTCAATAACCTCCTTGTATAATCCCTGTAAGGTATCAGATGTTCTGGTGGGTGTACCATTTGCCGTTGGTTTGATTGATTACTAGAGTTGAATCTCCGAATACGGTCAATGTCTTGATCCTGAGGTCAATGGCTTCCTCAAGACCCATAATGCAAGCTTTGTATTCAGCTTCGTTGTTGGTGCAGTTAAAGGTGAGTTTTGCCGAGAAAGGCATGTGGACTCCCTCAGGCGTAATAAGTACTGCACCAACACCACGACCATTCATATTAACAGCCCCATCAAACATCATAGTCCATTCTTCTTCCGGGTCAGGCCCCTCAGTGTGAATAGGCTCTTCATGATCTTTTGCTTTTATGAACATGATGTCTTCATCAGGGAAGACAAATCTCATAGGATGGTAATCATCAATAGGTTGCTCAGCAAGATAATCCGACAATACACTGCCTTTGATGGCTTTTTGAGATGTGTACTGAATGTCATATTCCGTGAGGATCATTTGCCATCTTGCAACTCGTCCGGTAAGAGCTGGCTTCTCAAATATGTACTTAACTGGGTCCATCTTTGAGATCAACAAAGTAGTGTGGGTCAACATATACTGTCTCAGTCGGCGAGCAGCCCACGCTAAAGCACAACAAGTTTTCTCGAGCAGTGAATAACGTCGTTCACAGTCGGTAAACTTTTTGCTTAGGTAGTATATTGCATACTCTTTTCGACCAAACTCGTCATGCTGGCCCAGCACACACCACATTGATTCTTCTAATACTGTCAAGTACATGATTAGAGGTCTTCCTTCAACTGGAGGCATAAGGATTGGAGGCTCTTGTAAGTATTCTTTGATCTTGTCAAAAGCCTTCTGGCAGTCTTCGTTCCACCTGACCGTCTGTTCTTTTCTCAACAATTTGAACAAGGGTTCGCAGGTTGCTGTAAGGTGAGATATGAACCTTGAGATGTAGTTCAATCTACCTAAAAACCCTCGAACTTCTTTTTCTGTCTTCGGTGCAGGCATTTCTTGAATAGCCTTGACTTTATCAGGGTCAACTTCAATCCCTTTCTCGCTCACAATAAAACCCAGCAGCTTACCCGATCGCACCCCAAATGTGCACTTGTTGGGGTTCAATTTCAGTTGGTACTTCCTCAGACGCTTGAACAGCTTTAGCAGATTTACCAGGTGGTCTTCTTCAGTGAGGGACTTGGCAATCATGTCATCCACATAACACTCGATTTCTTTATGGATCATATTGTGGAATAATGTCACCATAACCCGTTGATATGTTGCACCAGCATTCTTCAGTCTGAATGGCATCACCTTGTAACAGAACGTGCCCCAGGGTGTGATGAAGGTTGTCTTCTCCATGTCTTCAGGTGACATTTTAATCTGATTGTATCCTGAAAATCCGTCCATGAAGGAGAATACCGAGAACTGAGGCGTATTATCAACCAATACATCAATGTGAGGTAATGGGAAATCATCTTTCGGGCTGGCTCTGTTCAGATCCCGGTAGTCAACGCACATTCTTACTTTGCCATCTTTCTTAGGCACAGGTACTATATTAGCAACCCACGGTGGATAGCTAGTTACAGCAAGGAACCCGGCGTCCCATGGTCAAACATGCTTTCAATATGTATTAAGATGTCTAATGAATCAAAAGAATGCATAAAATGCTATGGCAAGTCAAGGTATGAATGCAAATGCAACATGTATGCAAATGGAAGCCCAAATTAGGGTTTATGATCAATGCACCAAATAAAAACCAAAATCAGAAGCAAACATCAAGATAAAAAATTGAAAGTGCACTTAAAGGAACCCTAATCCTATACTAACTCACTGCCCAAAGGAGAGGTTCCAACTCTTAACCTAATTAGGGTTATGAATTTTCTAAGTTTTCTAGGGTTTTAAGGTACCTTAACAAGAAAAATGCCAAACAAAATGAAAATGAAAGATCAAATCATGCCAATTTAATCTCACAAACTACATGCTATGCTAAACACAATGCAAAAAGAATCAAAGTCCAACTCTTAATGGTTAGACAGAAATGATTTTTGGAAGTTTGGATCAAAATAATGCTTTAAAAATGAATTAATTCCATGGAAAATTATCAAAATGCATCAAGATCAAAAAAGAAATTTGGTTTGAAGGTTGGAAAATGTTTCTAAATGATTATGAAGGTTTCATGAATTTTTTGGTGATTTTTAAATACCTAAAAGTATTTTTAATTAATTAAGTTTCATTAATTAATTAAAAATAAACTTTTAAATGATTTAAAAATATTTTTTAATGCAAAAAATAAAAATAAAAATGTTTTTGGTTTCTGAAAA
This sequence comes from Lathyrus aphaca, assembly GCA_963966055.1. Classification (NCBI taxonomy): domain Eukaryota; kingdom Viridiplantae; phylum Streptophyta; class Magnoliopsida; order Fabales; family Fabaceae; genus Lathyrus; species Lathyrus aphaca. The sequence continues at coordinate 377,814,253 of OZ014519.1, read as the reverse complement.
TTAATAAAAGTGTGCATAAAAATTTTCAGAATTTTTGAATAATTTTTGCTATTTTAAAATAAATGGAGAAAAGAAATGAAATAAAATGAAATAAAAACTGAATTAAATGAAAAGTATGCTAATCCAATGGCCAGGGTTTTAACTTGGCACGCGGGAATTGACTGGCGCGCGTTTGAATGGCTGAGATTCATTCCAAAATTTGAATTTAATTAATCCTGATTAATTACACAAATGACTGGATTAGGGTTTAATGGAAGATCTGGACCCTCCAAACACGCGCCAGTCAACCAAGGTCAACCAATCCTACGCTCAGAATTCAAACTTGCATTAATTACAGGGATTAGCCCTAATTGTTTTCAGGTGGTCGGAGAAGACCTCCGGTCGTCTTCTCCGGTGGGACTCCCACCTGAAAATCCCTAAAATCCTCAAAACTTCACAAAAATGAAAACTAAAAGCCCAGAAATCATTCCCACACCTCACTGAATCAAAACCCCCACTCAAAACTCATTTATCTTTCATTAATCGTGCGAATCGAAACCAAACATCTTTAGGTCAGAAAAGTTTCAGAACAAGATTAAATGCTTATTTCTCAACCATTTCAGAAAATAAAAGCACCAGAGTGATCAGCAAGACATGAAGAACAACTTAGAAACTTAAAAATCCATTTCTGGAAAAAAAGTTCTTGGTATACCTGAGCTTTGAGCTTTCTCAGTTTGCAACTTTCTGACCCTCTCTCCTTGCGCAAACCACTCCTCTTAGGCCCCTGATGAAGTCCTGATGCTTAGAAGAAGTTTATGGTGGCTGGTTTGGAAGATGGCAGAGGTTCTGCTCAAAGTGGTGTGATGATCGTGTTTCTGATTCTTTGAGTTTCAGGCTGTTTTGAAGGGTGCTTTGTGACCAGGAAGATGTGTTGAGTTGGTTTATGAAGTTAGTTTGTGTGTTTGTGGCCTGTGTGGTGAGTTTCGAATGCTTTTGCTCAAGAGGGTGAAAATGAGAATGCTGTGTTGTGTGTTGCTTCAGGCTTGCTTCTTGTTGTGTTTGGCTTTCATTTTCTTTGTATAAACAAATGCCATTGGTCAGAAGAAGTGACATGTGCTTTATTGATTGGTATGGGTGCTTTTGCCAAAATGTCAAAGTTGTGTAAGAAGGGCATGGGCTACTTGCTAGCTAAGTACAAGGAGGGTGTGTTGCGCAACATGATGTGAGGAAGGGCCTAGGATGGCTCAGCAGGCTAGCAATCAAGTGGGTTGTGTCTTATGATGAGTTTTGCAACTTGCCTTGCCTTTGCTTTTCATGAAAAAGTCTTGCTCCAAAGGCCACAAAAGTGAATGATCTCTTGGCCCATTCTGATTTTTATGTGTTGTATGATCCTATGGTGATGTTTAGAAATGCATTTGATAGTCCAATTTTCCTTGAGAAGTGAATTTGCAACTTTGCCTTCTTTGGTGCATAACTTGAAATTTAGTGATTTTTGCCAACTTTGACAAGCCATAACTTTTGATCCAAAATGAATTAGGTCATGTTCTTGTACTTTTTGAAAAGGGAATGATCCATTCTACAACTTTCATGACCAAAGTTTTTCCATTTGAAGCTTTTTTGAATCAAAAAGTAAAGGTTGAAAAAGTTGCCTAAAATGGCAATTTTATTAAAAGTCAAACTTGCCCAAAAAGTCAACTTTGCAAAAACTTGAAATTCTTGAATTTTGTAAGCTTCTAACATCTTACATGATCAAATAAAGATCATATACAATCAAAATGATGAATAATTCCCTTTGGTTGGGTCACTGGGGGCCTCAGATGCCCTGATTTTGCACTGACTTGCTTGAAAAGTCAACTCTTGATCAGATGACTTCCCTATGGAATTTCTTCATGAAAATTGATATGCATACTCCCTATACCATATAGAGACCAATAGAAACAAGAATGACCAAAACATTTGGAGTTATGGCCTCTGAAACCAAAACCCTAATTTTAGGTCATCTGTGCAGTTAAACCTGGCTCTGCCTCCACACCATTTCCAGTTCTTGTGATTCTTTGACATTCTTGACTTTGAGGGGATATAATATGATGCTTGAACACACATAGACCCCTTTGAAGTGATTTATGGCCTTTGGAGTGGCTCAAGAAGCTCTTGGATTGCTCAGATCACAAACCCTAGATGCAGATGACTTTGAACCAATGCAGTGAATCAAAAAATGTGACATGAGATGCTATGATTGTGTTTATGCATATGAAATGATCACAAGCCATGGTGTTAATGGGTGAGGGCAGATTTGGGGTGTTTACAATGTGCATGGAAGCTAACATGTATGGACATGTATAAGATAATTGGGACCTCTAAGCATGAGCAATAAGATCAAAACAAGATGGAATTATGCATGCAAACCTGACTGAACTGAATCACCTCATGTTGTAATGCCTTAGCTCAAAAGAAAAACAGTTTGAAGTATTGAACTTCCATGGGTGATTTCTTCAAGCTCAAGCTACCAATGCACATGATATTTGTGCTTAATTTGAAGAATATGATGTGCACAACAAGTTTGGAGTTCAATACAAGATAAGACATGACCTCTAAACATCTCAAATATACCAATGAACATCATTTCATGAAGCTGCAAACTTGGCCTGCATTGCCTACCCTTGGCCTTGCCAGATGCCTTGTATTTTTGCAATTTGAAACCCTACACTTTGCCTCTCCATAACTTTTAATCCATTGACCATATGAAATATCTTTGAACATTAAAGTTGTTGGAAACATGGCAATGAACAAATTTGTAGTTGAAAGAAAATTCATTTGAGGCCTCTAGCATGGAGAAAATTTACTTGCATTGTGACCCACCACCTGCTTTATGAAATGTCTTGCCTGGCGCGCGTAGGAGGCAAGGCCTGCCTTGGCTTTTTTCCCTAGCTTGCCTTGAATTGCACCAACTTTGAATGATCATATCTCACTCATTTTTTATGCTAGAAAAGAGTTCCACCTATGGATTTGAAGCTCAAGATTCCCTATTTAATTGAATCAAAGTAGAATTTTGATAGCCCTCATATTTTGGGAGAAGTCCTCTCTCAAAGATGCTGCAAAAATGGTTAATACTTGCCATTTTTGGAATCCTAATTTTCCAAAAATGGTAAGTTTTTGTTTTCTTGATTTCTCTTGATTCCTCCATCATTTATTGATCAAATTTTAACCATAGGATCCTTGTAACCCTAATTTCGTGATTTTTATCTCAAAAAGTCAGGAGTTGACTTTTTCCTCAACATGGTTGACTTTTCCCCAAATCCCTTATTTTTAGTCATATGGCCAATTGAACCTCTTCCAAAATGATTTTGTGGATGAAATTTGAACCCTAGGCACTTGTTATCATATATAAGACAATGCAATCCACTTTGAATAAAAACTTGATGGAGAATCCCAATAGAAGTTAAACCCTAATTTGGCCTTTTTCATCAAGAGATGTTGCACTGCTTGCCTCCTTTGATCAAATCAAATCCTTCCATGGCTTGTGGCTTCAAATGAAGACTTGTGGCATGTTGTGAAGCTTTGCACAAGGTTGAGAAGCTTTGTGGCCCTTTGATTTCCTTTGTAATGCCTTTAGTTGCTCCAATCATTGATCACATACCTATGCCTCAGTTAAGCTACACATGATGCAATGTTGTTAGTTATTTCATAAACTTATATATGCAAAATGCTATGCAAAAATGTTGGGGAAATGAGAGGGAAAATTTTGAGGTATTACATAAGGTACCTTATAAGGTAGAAAAATTAAAAAATCAGTAGCTAAATCCATTCAAAAATATCTAAAGGGATTAATAGGCTTAAAGTTAAATTATGCAATGAAGTACTACTAAACCCTAACAATGAGGTTAGTAAGATAATCTAAGTGTTTACTAAAACAAAGCCTCCTAAACTCAAGGGTGAATGAAAAATCAGAACTTAGAATTATATGGAAGTGAAGGGAACTGTCGCTCCCCCGAAAAGACACAAGGTCAGATAAGGTACAGACGCAAACGGTCGGCAAAAGGAGAAAATGAAATGAAGGTGAATAGAGTCGCCAGCAAGGCATTTTTATCCCGAAGGAAAGGTAATGCTGCATAAACCTGGAAAGAGATGGATAAGACGGTTGTGAACTAGAGAAACTGAGAAAGGGGGTTGGTTACAACCTGGGAAGGTATTAGCACCCAGATTGTCCGTCGTACTCGACGGGATCCACGCTTACAAGATTGTGTTTAAAGGGGTAGTGTATGTGCTATTTGTGTGCAAAAGCTGGAAAAGAAATATACAAGTGTCAATGCAAAAGGTGAATGCTCAGGAACAGGGGCTTTAGAAAGAATGTTGAAAGAGGGGGAAGAAAAAGAGACTTTTGTTCGATACCTGTCAAGTTATGCCTACGTATCCTCTCGTGCAATGAGGAAGTCAGAACATCGTAGTTCGACTCAAAGAGACTGAAAAGATAAATTGAATGTGAACTGCTTGCTTGTCTATGCTCAAGTGTATGACTCGTCTAGCTCGAGTACTAACTGTCTTGCATTAGACGGAAGAAGCAGGTTCTCGCTTATGGATGAGTGTGATGAGAAAAGAATCCCGAAGGAGACGATTATTGTTTGTTTTTTGTGTTTTTAGTTTTGTTATTGTTTTTGGTGTTTTGCATAAGTTAATGAGCTTAAGCCTATATCAAGGGTTTGTAAACTCATTATATCCTCCCTGATTAGGGATAATGAGAATACTTAAGTATGAGATAAGCATCTCAACTTAATTACCACAATGATGTAGGATTAAGATCATTAACCTACTTGTGATTATTTAGATGTTTTTGGGTTTTTGTTTAGTGTTAAGTAATGAGTTTAATATCTAATCACAAATTAGTTGGCTCATTACACCATCCTAATAGAAGGATAATAGATGAGAACACTTAAGCTGAGGAAGATAACTCGACTTAATCCATGGTTAGGCATTAAATTCATTATATAACAAGCCATTATTAATTGGATTTTGATTAAGGGATAGGATTAAGAAATGGATTTTATGGTTTGTAAGACAACTTGAGGCGGACCTGTCCATTAAACACTAGGGTTAGTCCTTCTTAACCATAAAGGAAGAACTATAACCCTAATGTAAGGCCCAAGTTACAAGATGAAGTCTTAGTGATTATTAAGATGATTTGATTAAGAGGTTTAAACAAATTAAATTTTTAACACTTAGGATTAAAGTTATACACTACATCCTAAGAGAAGGATGAAGGCATAACCCTAATTCCAAAGTCCTAAAACTTTAAGAGTTTAGTCTCTGATTATGAAGATGAGAAAAGAGACTCAACGAGACTCAAAGGTGAAAACTAAGGGGGGGACTAATCACAACCCTAATTATTATCATGCTTGGATATCCTATGGTTTTTAAGGCTTAAGAAAGATCTTCAAGGAGGCCACCAATGGAAGAAGCAGTTGAAAGGAAGATGAGAAAGAAAAAAAAAATTACTTACTTCATTGAAGAAGATAAGTAACTTGAAGAAAGAAAGTGAGAAAGAATGAACACAAGTGAACAAGTTCACTTAAAAAAACAGCAAGATGCATATGAAAGAGATAAGACGGAGTGAGAAGTGAAGGCAAATCCACTTCTCAAAGTAACTTACCACCTGAAAATGTTAGCATGAATGCATAAAGCATAAAGCATAAAGATAAGAAATGAAATGAGATGAAATGACAAAAGTGTTTATGCAATGTTAATGTCATTTGAGATGATGCAAAGGCATACAAAATGCATATGTATCATCATACAAAGATAAGATGCAAATGGAAGCATGCTTTGAAGTTTGAAAACACATGAATGTTAATGAAATGAAATGAATGCAAATCATGGCAAATGAATGAAGAAATTATAAAGCATGATTATAACATGTCCTAAGATGTCTAAGATGACATATGACTGCAAGAAATGTCATGGAAAGTTCATGTAAGGATGCTTATGCAAGATGAATGGAAATGAACATGAGAAATTAGGGTTTTATGGACAAGCAAGATGCAAATGAACAAAACAGAAGCACATTACATGATAAAAAATTGAAATTAAGTTCAAACAAACCCTAATCCCATACTAGGTCACACCCCAAAGGAGAAGGTCAGAAGCCTTACCACTCAAAGGTTATAAATTTCCTAAGTTTCAAGGTTTTTTGGGTGGTTCAAAGGGAATAAATGCAAATCAAATTGAAAATGCAAGATAAATTCATGAGATAAATGACCTATAAACTACATGCAGTGCACAAAATAATGCAAAAAGAATCATCTTCAAACTCTTCTTGGTTAGGCAGAAATGATTTTTTTAAGTTAGGGTTCAAAAATATGATTTAAATGACCCTTAATTCAAAGAAAATTCACAAACTATGATCAAACCTAAAAAGAAATTTGTATGAAGAATTTGAAAATGTTTCTAAATGCAATGGGATGATTCATGATTTTTTTGGTTATTTTTAGAAACCTAAATGAATTTTTAATTAATTAAAAGACTTTAATTAAATAAAAATAACATTTAAATATTTTAAAAATACTTTTCTAATGCAAAAAATAAAATAAAAATAATTTTCAGGTTGAAAAAATATTTAAAACAAAAATGCAAAAGGAAATATTTTTTGGATGAATTTTGCTATTTTTAATAAATTGTACAAAAGAAATAGAATAAAATGAAAATAAAATGAAATAAAGAGGGAAGTATGTCAATCCAAGGGCTGAGATTCAAACCTAGGGAAGGATGTTTACTGCGCGCGTGTTTTGATGGTTGGGATCTAATCTGGCAAATATTAATTAATAAACCTAATTAACCAGATTTAGGGTTTTAATGAATCAATTTGGGCCTTCCATATGCGCGCTAAACAGGATCCTACGACCTACGTTCAAACTGGCAAGATTAAACCCAAATCTAACCCTAATGACTTTCAGGTGACCGGAGCAAGCTCCGGTCACCTTCTCCGGCCAGCAAAACACCTATCTTCTTCCCTAGGCTAAATCAAAAGCTCTAAAGCTCCAGAATCACTCTCCTAACATTCCTAAGCAAGAATCCATCACCAAAACACATTTATCATTCATCAAAAACAAGATTCGAAGCAAATCGTAAAACTAATCAAAACTTTCAGAAGTTCAATACATGGTTAATACTCAACCATTTTCAAAACAAATTACATCAGGGTGATTAGTGAAGCATGAAGATTCATTTAGAAACTTAAAATGCAAGTTCTGGAAAAAATGTTCTTGAGGTTACCTGAGGTTGAGCTTTCAGTTCTGAGGTTGCAGAAATTGTGTTTGAGTTTGGGGATGTTTCAGGCTATGGTGATGGGTGGGAAATGATCCTGGGATGATCCTGAGTTGATTGGTGGAAGAGTTTGTGATTTTTGTTGGCTGAGGAGTGAGTTTCAAAGAAAATGAATTTTTTGACAAGTTTTGGGAATTCTGAGTATGAGCAAGATTCAGTTGCTTGTGTTATGTGTTTTGTGTTGCTTGAGGTTTGTATAATGTGTAGTGATTGGTTCAAAGAGTTGTTGTGGCATAGTGTGATTGGTATGGTGTGAAATGAAAAAAGTCAAGATTTTGTAATTTAAGGTATGGGCATGGTGCATGCCTGAGTTCTTGGGGTGTCTGGCCTCAGCTAACTTTGTGGAGAGCCATGGAATTTGTTTTGGCATGCTGGCACAAGCGGATGAAGAGATTCATACCATTTTGCAATTCTTGAAAGTTTTGGCCCGTTTGAGATTTCTTGAAGTTCAAGGCATGAAAACACTTGATTCAAAGCACAATTCTGATGTTTAGAGGTCCATTTGACATATTGTGAAATGTTTGTGTCCATTTGAAGTCATTAGAATGCCTTAACATGCCAATTTGCAAAATCCCTCTTTGGCATAAAACATGAATTTTTAGGATTTTTGCCAACTTTGAAAGGCCATATCTTGAGTTCTAAGATGAATCAAGACATGTTCTTGTACTTTTTGAAAAGGGAAAGACCTAATCTACAAATTTCATGACCAATAATTTTTAATTTGAAGCAATTTTTGTTGAGAAAGAGGAGGTTGAAAAACTCCCAAAATGGAAAGTTTGCATTACAAGTCATTTCCATTTTTGGCAAGTTTGCAAATGGCTCAAAATTCTTCAATCATGTGAACTTCCAACCACTTATAAGATCAACTAAAGATCATATAACTTCATTTTGATGAAAATACCCCTTTGGTTCCATTGTTGGGGGCCTCAGATGCCCTGATTTTGACTTAACTTGCTTAAGAAGTTACCTAATGAACATATGACTTCCACAATGAATTTCTTCATCAAAATTGGTACACATGATCCTTATAACATCTTAAGAGCAATAGAAACAAGAATGGCCCAAAAGTTTGGAGTTAAGGCCTCTGAAACCAAAACCCTAATTTTGGTCATCTGTGCAGTGAAAACCCTAGCTTTGCTTCCATGCCTTGCCAGTTATTGTGATTTCTTGACTTCCATGAAATTTCAGTAGTATAATATGATGATAGAACATACATGGTGTTAGACGCTGTGGCGAGTGATCTAGAGGGGGGGTGAATGGATCACACCCTTGTTTTCACGGATTTAAAACTTTTTCAGAGTTTTCAAAGTATTATGGAAGCAAAGGTCCCGAATAGAATAAGCGTCTATTCTGAACCGGCCACTAGAAGACCAGACAAGTGATGACGTGCTGGATTTAACAATTGCTATGATAAAGAATAAACCACACGATATGAAAACAGTTGAATGCACCTATCACTAAATCAATTTCCAATGAATCGTAACACAAATATAATACGAAAGTAAAGATAGAGAGAAGAAACAATACGCCGAGATTTGGTAAGGAAGTTCCCCACGGTCGTCCTCGCGTGTGGGTACGTCTCCCTCTTAATTTCAAATCGAAATTGAGAAATCTTATATCAAAGTAGCTGAATCCGTTGATTACAAGGTTCAAATACAAAATCCAGAATTCTAAACTCCTAGAATTTCCTATTGTATCAACCTCCACTCGATTTGAGCCCAATCGATATTTCCTGCAAGCTTCACAATCAATCCACCGGTTCCACGACCTATTTGCGAAATCCACCGATTCCTAAAACTCTCGCTGCGGCTGAATCTGACTTGAAAACTTGACTCACAAAACCCTCAAGAATACGTTCGTTCTTGAAGGAAAACCCAGCTGGTTTTTCCCTTGAAATCTTCTATCAATCTTCAACTCAGCTAGATCTACGATCGTACCACTGAATGTTGTCTCTAAAGTCTTCAATTCACAGGACAACAAACACTCTTGTTGATGTTCTTGAATAATATCTTGAGAAGATGATGAAGATGTCTTGATTCTAGATTTCAAGCTTTGCTCAACAAAATTGAAGTTCCAACACACCACAAACCCTATCTTGATGTGTTCTTCAATGTTCAATCACTACTGAAAATTCGTATGCACAATTTCTGTAATCTGTGATCTGTCTCAAAAATGAAAAACAAATGCATATATATGTTGCAGAAACTGTTAGACAAAATAACAGAACAATGAATCGATCCCAGTCAGCATGAATCGATTCATACTGATTGATTTTTAGAAAAACAGAATTGATTAAACTGTATGAATCGATACATCACAAGATGAATCGATTCATTATGCGAAAACCAGAATTCACATAACAGCATGAATCGATTCAAGCCATAATGAATCGATTCATTATGCGAATTTTTCAGCAAATGCATAAACAATGAAAACCAGAATTCACACTACACATGAATCGATTCAAGCCATAATGAATCGAATCATTATGCGTATTTTTCAGCACATTCACAAACAAAGAAGATCAAAAGAACTAAAGTGATAAAACATATGACATATCATAGAATCAATCATAAAACACTTTAAAATTCATAATCGATCAAAAACAAAGAGGCTCACAAACTCCCCCTTTTTGATGATGACAAATTTTGAAGTGAGAGAGAGAGAGAGAAAACTCCCCCTGAGTTTGTGCTCATCATTGTTATCACACTTTTTCTCCCCCTTTGTCAACAACAAGAAAGGATAATAGAGGATGGATGAAAAACAGCAAGACTAAGATATAATGGTAAAAAAAAATCACTCACAAAGAATGAAAAAGAAGGCGTAAACGAGTGAAACAAAAGCAAGTAACATAAAAAAGCAGTGAAATTGTCTAGAGAAGATATGAATTACAAAGCCAAACCGAAACAAATTGTTCAAACATGAAATGCAAACTATGTCTTAAGCAACACACAAATATGAAATGCAAAATGAAATGCTTCAATGAGGGTTATGGCCACCACATGACTCCGCATCATCACGGTCAGGGTCACGGAAGCTTGTAGGAGGTGGTGGAGGAGGCATCTCATCTGGATTCTGCCCCATAAACGCATAGCGCCGAAAATGCCTCTGGACTTCGGTACTTTGAAACCTTTCCATGATACCTGGGTGCGAACGACAGTCATCCATAAAGCCTAACATCTCATTATAAAACACTTGATGCCACTTAACAAGCTCCGTATGCCAGGAATATTGATTGTGGTACATGCGAGTATGTTCTTCGTGCCACTCACGATGCTCCTTATGCCATTCAGATTGCTGGACATGCCAAGAACGAGCTTCCTCATGCCGAGCATTGTTTTCCACTTCCATCTGTGCAAACATATCAGTGAGATAAGCGGGAGCAGCAGTGGATGAAGTCGGTGCAGCCGACGAGGGAGCAGGATCATAATTAGTGGGAGACCACCTTTGTGGTATCCACTCACCCCAACCGGTGTTTGCCGGTGCATCGGGAGCAGGAATTTCAGCTTCTTCCATATCTTCATCTCTGATTTCTTCGACATATATGTGTTCAGCCGGGTTATCAAAGTTGTAGATACGAGTACGTGTGCTACATTCAAAGAAGTAGTAACACTGACGCTCGATGTCCCATCGATACCCCATGTGAGAAAGTGTAGCATTGTTGAATTCCTGCACACTTGAAACTGGTAGAAGAGGCACAGGAGGAAAAGTAACTTTCCAAAACTTTAGAATCCTCATGATTTGAGAAGCATAGGCAAGAGTTATGTTCTTGGAGCTGTTTCGTGTCAGGAAGATGCGTTTGACAAAGTAATTTGCCCAATTCAGTGGAATCTTTTTCAGGAAAATGTATAGCAAATGAATATCCGGCTTGTCCAGACGAGAGTGACCATCGGACCTTGGACGCAATATGTGCGAAAGAATCCAATGCAGGATCCGTGGTACACTTTTGATCATCCCTGAGGTTAGTTGCTCATCATCAGCAAGGGGTCTATCCAACTTAGAAATGGATGCACAAAATGGCTTCAATTTAAACTCTGTTTCGAAATTCTGGTCATGCCACATCTGTAAATCGTCCAACTCAGATGGCATACCGAACACAGTAGCCCAGTCAACAGCTTCAAAACGATATGTTCTTGTTCCAATCAAGCATTTAAACATATATCCCCTTGCAGTTCTCACACCAACATAAAATGCACGTATAAAATCCTCATGATATTCATCTTTAACATATAAAAAGAAACCAAAGTTTTGTGCATCAACCAATTTAGCAACCTCTTCTAATCCTAGAGTACGTGCATCACTAGGATCAAACATATGAGGTTTCATAACTAACCTTGATTTGAAGGAAGTTTCAAATTCTTCAATGACAGCCGGATGAAGGATAACAACCCCGGATGGAGGGATTTCTGGAACAGGAGGAGCTTGAGAAGAAGACCCAATATGTTCCTTTCCTTTTCTCTTGCTTCTTTCTCTTGGCACCATTACTCTTGGAGGCATTGTGAAGTTTTTTTTTTAGGGTTTGAGAGAAGAAGAGGGGTTTTTAGGGTTATGATGCAAATGATGTAACTGATGTAATGAGATAATGAGAGAGGTAATGGAGATAATGGGGTATTGAAACAGTTACAAATGTAATGGGGAATGCTGATGTGTCGATTCATTAAAGAAAAACTGAAATTTCGTCAGTATGTGTAGATGTTTAAGAATTGGCAGAATTTTTGACCAAACAAGAAATGTTAAATTCAGTTCAGAATGTCCTATCAGATGTTGGGACATTAGCAAACAGAGTATGTAAACTTATTTCAGGATGTCCTACCAGATGTTGGGACATTGTATAAATGACTAAGTTCAGTTTTGTCAGGATGTCCCAACAGATGTTGAGACATCTCAGACCTGCTACCAGAATTAATTATTGATTAACAGATCAGAGATATTTAAGGAGAACTATCTGGGATTAATTAATGCTGGATAAAAACAGAACAAGGCGCATCTGTAGGGAGTTTTAAATTGAAGATTCAGATTAAAACAGAAGACCTAATGCACCTAGAATATAGGAGGTAACAAACCCTAAATTCAAGGTGACAGTTGTTGCACATTAGGGCTGGATCATTCTACAGAAAGCCCAAAATTCAGATACCTATTTAATCAACAGAAACTCATAGAATTGAGTACGAATTTCAGAAGACCAAATAGGGTGTCTAGTGTTTTAAATAGCAGGTTGTTTTTATGTACCACTTTATGAGCTTTTAAGCAAAAGTGCATTTGTGACTTGATTGAAACTGTGAAGTAAGATCAAGCTGTATTGTTTGAAGGATGTCTTCAATTTCTGTAAACTTGTAAACTTGATCACTGGGTGATTGAGGGGGAGTGAGTAGGGTACTCTTATCTAAGTGAGTCTTAGGTAGAAATTGCATTGGGTAAGTATTAAGTGATAGATTAAACAGGGTGGTTTAAGTCTAGAATTAATATTACTAATAGTGGATTTCCTCCTGGCTTGGTAGCCTCCAGATGTAGGTGTGGTTATACACTGAACTGGGTTAACAAACTTCTGTGTTGTTTATTTTTCCTGCTGTTTAAGTTTTGATTAAACTTGTCAAATGTCCTATTAAGTGTTGGAACATCTCTTAGGACATCTCATTACAGAATTTCAATTGGCATCAGAGCAGGCACCCTGCCTGTTTATACTGGGTGAGATCTAGGGAAAACAAATTCTGTAACATGGACAGAGATATAGGGTCAGTAAATAGACCACCTATTCTGGATGGATCTAATTATGACTACTGGAAGCCAAGAATGATTGCATTCTTAAAATCACTTGACAACAGGGCATGGAGAGCAGTAAATGTTGGATGGAAACATCCTGTTCAAGACACCAAAGATGGATCAAAAGTTCTGAAACCTGAAGAAGAATGGAGTAAAGAGGAAGAAGATTCAGAACTAGGAAACTCAAAAGCCCTAAATGCTTTATTCAATGGCATTGATAGAAATATTTTCAGACTGGTGCATCATTGTGAGCTGGCCAAAGATGTGTGGGATACCCTCAAGACAACTCATGAAGGAACATCAAAAGTAAAAATGTCAAGACTTCAACTTCTCACCACCAAGTTTGAAAACTTGAGAATGAAGGAAGATGAATCAATTCATGAGTTCTACATGAACATCTTGGATATAGCCAATACTTCTGGAGCCTTGGGAGAAAAGATGACTGATGAAAAGCTTGTAAGGAAGATTCTTAGATCTTTGCCAAAAAGATTTGACATGAAAGTCACAGCAATAGAAGAAGCTCAAGACATATGCTCCATGAAAGCTGAAGAACTCATTGGTTCCCTTCAAACTTTTGAAATGGGAATGAATGACACACATGCTAAAAAGAACAAAAGCATAGCCTTGGTTTCAAATACAGATGAAGAAGAAGATGATGAACCAGCAAATGATAAAAGCTTATCAGAAAACCTTGCTTTGATTGGAAGACAATTCAAACAGATTCTCAGAGGAATGGAAGGAAAATCCAAACCTAGTGGAAGAAACACAAACTCTGAGAACAGAAGACCTTATGATGCTAACAAAAGATTAAAGTATGCTGAAAAGACCAGTCAAGATAAAGGAGTCAAATGCCATGAATGTGAAGGATATGGACACATCAAGTTTGAATGTCCTACCTACTTAAAGAGGCAAAAGAAAGGACTCTCTGTGACCTGGTCTGATGAAGACTCAGGAGATTCAGAAGAAGAATCAGCTAAGCACATTACTGCTTTAGCTGGACTGTGTGAATATGATAGTGATTCCAGCTGTGGAGAGCTTACTTATGCAGATCTTGAGCAAGCTTTCAAGGATCTGTACAAGAGAAGTACTGAAATATGCAGTGAGGTCATAAAGCTAAAGAAGCAGAATGAAGTACTAGAAGAGGAGAAAGCAAGTGATCAAGAAATCATTGATACCTTGAAAAGTGAAGTAACTCTTCTCAATTCTAAGCTGGAACATATGTCCAAATCTGTGAGAATGATGAACAGCAGCTCAAATACACTGGATGCTATTCTCTGCAATAATAAACATTCTGGGGACAAAAGTGGACTGGGATATAACAGAGATGAAGCCAGCTCTAGCAAAGCTACTTCAAAAATTACACAGTCAAACAAGATGTCCCAACAGATGCTTCAACATCAGAACACAAAGACAAACATAATGTTCCAACAGATGTCTCAACATTCTGGAAAGAACAAGATGAAGAAGAAGTATCAAAGATGGAGATGCCATCACTGTGGAAGATTTGGACATATCAAACCTCACTGTTATAAGCTACATGGATATCCAAATCAGATGTATCAGCAACCCTCCAAACAGAAAGTAGAAGGTACCAAGAAAGTGCTTAGACATCAAAGAAATCAGCAACCTCCTAAGCAGAAGACAGAGGTCATCAAGAAGGTTTGGAGACCAAAAGCTGACATTCAGACTGATCAAAGCCACAGTCCCAAGAACCAGATCAACAATCAAGCTTTGAGATCAGCTGAACAACACACAGGGCAGAGGCATCAAAAGAAATCTCAACTCATCTGGTCAAAGAAAAGTACTGCATACATAGCACATACATCACTGAAAGTATCAGCTAAAGAAGACTGGTATTTTGACAGTGGATGTTCAAGGCACATGACTGGGTTGAAGAATCTGCTAGTGAACTTAAAATCACATTCATCCAGGTATGTAACTTTTGGAGATGGAGCTAAAGGAGAGATCAAAGGAGTTGGAACCTTGGACTGTCAAGATGTTCCAAGACTAGATGATGTATTGCTAGTTAAAGGGTTAACTGCTAACCTGATCAGTATAAGTCAACTATGTGATCAAGGATACAGTGTAAACTTTACAAAAACTGAATGCATAGTGACTAACCAAGAGCAAGAAGTTGTCATGAAAGGTGCAAGGTCAAAAGACAACTGTTACATGTGGGAGCCATTAGACTTCAGTCCCACTTCAACTTGTTCTCTAGCTAGAGAAGAAGAAGTAAAACTATGGCACCAAAGGCTAGGTCATCTTCATTTCAGAGGCATAAAGAAGATCATATCTATGGATGCTGTAAGAGGTATTCCCAAACTGAAGATTGATGATGGCAAAATATGTGGTGAATGTCAAATAGGCAAACAAACCAAGATGTCCCATCCAAAGCTCCAACATCTGACAACTTCCAAAGTTTTGGAACTTCTTCATATGGATCTTATGGGACCTATGCAAGTTGAAAGTCTTGGTGGTAAGAGGTATGCCTATGTTGTGGTTGATGATTTTTCAAGATATACATGGATAAACTTCATCAAAGAAAAGTCAGATGTATTTGATGTATTCAAAGAATTATGTCAAAGATTGCAAAGGGAAAAATCCAGCTGTGTGATCAGAATAAGAAGTGATCATGGAAAGGAATTTGAGAATCAAAAGTTCTTAGATTTCTGCTCTTCAGAAGGAATCAATCATGAGTATTCTTCTCCTATCACTCCTCAACAGAATGGGATTGTTGAAAGGAAGAATAGAACTATTCAAGAATCAGCAAGAGCTATGATCCATGCTAAAAAGTTACCTCTGTATTTCTGGGCTGAAGCTATGAACACTGCCTGCTACATCCATAACAGAGTTACCTTGAGAAAAGGAACCCTGTCCACAATATATGAAGTCTGGAAGGGCAGAAAACCCACTGTGAAGTACTTTCATGTGTTTGGAAGTAAATGCTATATTCTGGCAGATAGGGAGCAAAGGAGAAAAATGGATCCTAAAAGTGATGAAGGAATTTTCCTTGGATACTCTATAAACAGCAGAGCATATAGAGTATTTAACTACAGAACAAATGTTATCATGGAGTCCATAAATGTGATAATTGATGATGCTCCTACAGATGTCCCAGAAGATGTTGGAACATCTGCTGATATCAAGGTTGAAGCTGAAGAAAAGAATGATCAATATAACTTCACTCAAAATGATACAAGGTCAGAAGATTCAAGCAAACCTCCCTCCATCAGAATACAGAAGGATCATCCCAAAGATTTAATAATTGGTGATCCCAACAGAGGTGTGAGCACTAGATCAAGAGAAGTGATTTCAGGTTCTTGTTTTGTTTCCAAAATAGAACCTAAAAATGTCAAGGAAGCTCTCACTGATGAATACTGGATTTGTGCTATGCAAGAGGAATTAGGTCAATTCACAAGGAATGAAGTGTGGAATCTTGTACCTAGACCTGATGACATAAATGTGATTGGTACAAAATGGGTGTATAAGAACAAGTCAAATGAACAAGGAATTGTTACAAAGAACAAAGCTAGACTTGTGGCTCAAGGATACACTCAAATTGAAGGAGTAGACTTTGATGAAACCTTTGCACCAGTAGCAAGGCTTGAATCAATAAGACTACTGTTGGGAATTGCTTGTATCTTAAAGTTCAAGCTATTTCAAATGGATGTGAAAAGTGCCTTTCTTAATGGTTATCTTAATGAGGAGGTATATGTAGAACAGCCTAAAGGATTTGTTGATCCAAGCTGTCCAAATCATGTATACAAACTCAAGAAAGCACTTTATGGTCTGAAGCAAGCTCCAAGGGCATGGTATGAAAGACTTACCACATTTCTTATCAAGCAAGGATACAGAAAAGGTGGGATTGATAAAACCCTGTTTGTTAAATATGAAGAAGGTAATGTCATGATTGCACAAATATATGTGGATGACATTGTGTTTGGTGGGATGTCTGATAAGATGGTCAAACATTTTGTCAAGCAGATGGAAGCTGAATTTGAAATGAGTCTAGTAGGTGAATTAACCTATTTTCTTGGTCTGCAAGTTAAGCAAATGGAAGACTCAATGTTCATCTCACAAAGCAAGTACTCCAAGAACATAGTGAAGAAATTTGGAATGGAAAATGCTTCTCATAAAAGAACTCCTGCTCCCACACATTTAAAGCTGACTAAAGATGAGAAGGGTGAGAATGTAGATCATAGTTTATATAGAAGCATGATTGGGAGCTTGTTATACTTGACTGCTAGCAGACCAGACATTGCATTTGCAGTAGGAGTTTGTGCAAGATATCAAGCTGATCCAAAAGTCAGTCATCTCAATCAAGTCAAGAGAATCCTTAAATATGTTAATGGTACTTGTGACTATGGCATAATGTACTTTCATGGGTGCAAACCAATTCTCACTGGCTTCTGTGATGCTGATTGGGCAGGAAGTGCTGATGACAGAAAAAGCACTTCAGGAGGATGCTTCTTTCTAGGAAACAATCTGATTTCTTGGTTCAGTAAGAAACAGAATTGTGTATCCTTATCTACAGCTGAAGCTGAGTACATAGCAGCAGGTAGCAGTTGTTCTCAGTTGGTTTGGATGAAGCAGATGCTCACTGAGTACAATGTCCCACAGGATGTCATGACATTGTACTGTGACAACTTAAGTGCAATCAACATATCTAAAAATCCTATCCAACACAGCAGGACAAAGCATATTGATATCAGACATCATTTCATCAGAGATCTTGTAGAAGAAAAGGTGATTTCATTGGAGCATATAGCTACAGATCTGCAGTTAGCTGATATCTTTACCAAGGCATTGGATGCTACACAATTTGAGAACTTAAGGGGAAAACTTGGAATCTGTGTATGTGATATCTAGCAGTTAATGAGATGTGCCAACATGTCATATGACATTGCATGGCATAAGTTCCAGATGGCAAAGCTAGTCTGGACTAGATCCTTGGGAATTTCATTCCTAATCATTTGGACTGTAACGACTACTTATTTGGTAATTCCTTATAAGCAGCTATCAAGAGTCTCATCACATCATCACAAGCGAATCACATTAACTAGTAATCCTTCAGAAATCTTAAACCCTAAAGCTGCACATTCATCTTCCTCAACAATGTCTCAAAACCCTAAAACAGCTGAAGAAGTTCTCAACCAGGAAGACGTGGTTCATGCCACCCCTATTTCTATGGTGCCAATGCAATCAACACCATTAGACGAGCTCAGGGGAAATGCCTCTCACACTAAGAAGGCAAGAACACCAAAAAGAGGTAAAGATCAAATCAGAAGCAAAGCTAAAGAAATTCCTTCACATGTTAAATACTCCAAATATGTTGATGATTCCATCAAGGAGATTGTCAACCAAGTTTTCTCTGAACAAAGAGTAGTGAAAGGAATCTCTGTTCCCTTGAACACCATTCCTGCACCTCAAGAAGAACCTGCTCAAGATACAAAGAACACTGCTGCAGAACAAGATGTCCCAACGGATGTTGGAACATATGCAGATGAGAAAGCAAACTCATCTAATGCTGATACTGAACAGACTGAGGACAAGAAAGAGGTCTCAAGTGAAAGTGATAAAGAAGTTTCTATGGAACAGGCTAAAGACTCAAATGAAGATCAATCTTCTACTGATCAACAAGCTGATGAGGAGACTGCTCAATCCCCTCCAATAGTCAATCTGGAACAGGATTCTGATGCAGAGATCATATCATCTGTGAATCCCAGCATTGCCAAAAGGCTAAGGTCCAGGAAAGGAAAGATGCAAGATGAACCTGTCATTCCTGAGAAGAAGAAGGCTAGTCCAAAGAAAGGCAAGGCTAAAGCCACTTTTGGTCCAGCAAAACCATGGAGCAAGGTTCAAACTCAGAAGAGAAAAGCTGCAACACCATCAGATTCAGATGTTGGATCAGATGTCCCAACATCTCCTCCCAAGAAGAAACCAGCTCCAGCTAGAGCTTCAACTGTTGTTCCAGAAGCTCCCTTGGACAAAGCATATTGATATCAGACATCATTTCATCAGAGATCTTGTAGAAGAAAAGGTGATTTCATTGGAGCATGTAGCTACTGATCTGCAGTTAGCTGATATCTTTACCAAGGCATTGGATGCTACACAATTTGAGAACTTAAGGGGCAAACTTGGAATCTGTTTATGTGATATCTAGCAGTTAATGAGATGTGCCAACATGTCATATGACATTGCATGGCATAAGTTCCAGATGGCAAAGCTAGTCTGGACTAGATCCTTGGGAATTTCGTTCCAAATCATTTGGACTGTAACGGCTACTTACTTAGTAATTACTTATAAGCAGCTATCAAGAGTCTCATCACACCATCACAAGCGAATCACATTAACTAGTAATCCTTCAGAAATCATAAACCCTAAAGCTGTTCATCCTTCTTCCTCTACAATGTCTCAAAACCCTAAAACAGCTGAGGAAATTCTCAACAAGGAAGACGTGGTTCATGCCACTCCAATCTCTGTTGTGCCAATGCCATCAACACCATTGGACGAGCTCAGGGGAAGCGCCTCTCACACTAAAAAGGCAAGAACACCAAAGAGATGTAAAGATCAAATCAGAAGCAAAGCTAAAGGCATTCCCTCTCCTGCTAACATGTCTACAAGATACTCCAAATATGTTGATGATTCCATCAAGGAGATTGTTAACCAAGTCTTTTCTGAACAAAGAGTGGTGAAAGGGATCTCTGTTCCTTTGAACACCATTCCTGCACCTCAAGAAGAACCAGCTCAAGCTACAAAGGACACTGCTGCAGAACAAGATGTCCCAACAGATGTTGGAACATCTGAAGACAAGAAAAAGAACTCATCTGATGTTGAACAAACTGAGGATAAAATCTCAAGTGAAAGTGATAAAGAAGTTTCTGTGGAACAGGCTAAAGAATCAAATGAAGATCAAATTTCTGCTGATCAACAAGCTGATGAGGAGTCTGCTCAATCCCCTCCAGTAGTCAATCTGGAGCAGGACTCTGATGCAGAAATCATAGCATCTGTTAAACCAAGCATAGCCAAGAGGCTAAGGTCCAGGAAAGGCAAGATGCAAGCTGAAGCAGAAATTCCTGAGAAGAAGAAAGCCTCTCCAAAGAAAGGCAAAGCTAAAGTCACCTTTGGACCATCAAAACAATGGAGTAAAGTCCAAACTCAGAAAAGGAAAGCTGCCACACCATCAGATTCAGATGTTGAATCAGATGTCCCAACATCTCCTCCCAAGAAGAGACCAGCCCCATCTAGGGCTTCAACTGTTGTTCCAGAAGCTCCCTTGGACAACATATCCTTCCATCATGTCTCCAGTGTCAATAGATGGAAATATGTGTACCAAAGAAGGGTTGCTTTGGAAAGAGAACTGAGCAGCAATGCACTTGAGTGCACAGAACTGATAGACCTCATCTCTGCTGCAGGACTGTTCAAGACAGTCTCAGACCTCTCTCCCTGCTATGAACTTCTTGTCAAAGAGTTCATTGTGAATCTTCAGGAGGATTGCTCAAATGGTAAGTCCTCAGAGTTCAGAAAGGTGTTTGTAAGAGGTAAGTGTGTTGAGTTCTCTCCCCAAATCATTAATCAGTATCTAGGAAGGGACACAGATGGACCCAATGAGCTAGGGAAAACAGATAATCAAATCTGTAAGGTGATCACTGCAAACCAGGTCAAAGCTTGGCCTGTGAAGGGAAAGCTCTCTGTGAGCATGCTTACTAGAAAGTATGCCATGCTTAACAGGATTGGAACTGCAAACTGGGTGCCTACCAATCACACTTCATCAATCTCAACTGGTCTGGCCAGATTCATCTTTGCTGTGGGGACTCAAACCAAGATGGATTATGGAGCATATATTTTTGATCAGACTATGAAGCATGCCATCTCTACTGCAACAAAGCTGCCAATAGCTTTTCCATCATTGCTGTGTGGTATTGTACTCAATCAATATCCTGGGATTTTAACTGACAAGGATACTGCCTGCAAGAGAGGGAGCCCCCTGGCCTTTCACTACAAGTTATTCCTCAGTCATCATGCTGCAGATGTTGAAGCTCCTTCTGGGACATCTGCTGGTCCCTCCTCTGCTAAGAATCCAATCTCCAAGAAAGAATTAATTGCTGAGCTAAAGTGCACCTGCAAAGAGCTTGAAGCTAGAAAGAAGAAGCTGGAGGAAATAATTAAGAGGTTGGAAAGTGAAGAAGATCAGACAGCTGCATCTGATGAAGACAGTGAAGCTGATAAAGATGAAGACACTGAAGTGGAGGAAGCTACTGAGAGTGATGAATCTGAGTGATCTTTGTATGTGAGACATTTGTAATGACAGCAATGATTTGTAATTCTGGATAATAGTTCTTTGGCCCCTAATTTTGTGCCTACCAAGGGGGAGAACAACAACAAATTTGTACTGCTGGTTATTTTGAATGAAATCTGTTTGTTTTTGTCTGAACTGAATCATTGTGATTTAATGAATAATTCTGTTGGAACAAGACTGGGCACATATATGTTTGAGGGGGAGTAATCTCAAATAAGAATCAACAGAAAAGTAATGCTATACTCTGATAAAAAGAACTTCTGCTGCACTCTGAAAACCAGAAAAGATGTTAGCCAAAAATTAGCCAAAGGGGGAGTTTGTAGATGTTTAAGAATTGGCAGAATTTTTGACCAAACAAGAAATGTTAAATTCAGTTCAGAA
This sequence comes from Lathyrus aphaca, assembly GCA_963966055.1. Classification (NCBI taxonomy): domain Eukaryota; kingdom Viridiplantae; phylum Streptophyta; class Magnoliopsida; order Fabales; family Fabaceae; genus Lathyrus; species Lathyrus aphaca. Next base: position 377,792,520 of record OZ014519.1, on the reverse strand, counting down.
TGTCCTATCAGATGTTGGGACATTAGCAAACAAAGTATGTAAACTTATTTCAGGATGTCCTACCAGATGTTGGGACATTGTATAAATGACTAAGTTCAGTTTTGTCAGGATGTCCCAACAGATGTTGAGACATCTCAGACCTGCTACCAGAATTAATTATTGATTAACAGATCAGAGATATTTAAGGAGAACTATTTGGGATTAATTAATGCTGGATAAAAACAGAACAAGGCGCATCTGTAGGGAGTTTTAAATTGAAGATTCAGATTAAAACAGAAGACCTAATGCACCTAGAATATAGGAGGTAACAAACCCTAAATTCAAGGTGACAGTTGCTGCACATTAGGGCTGGATCATTCTACAGAAAGCCCAAAATTCAGATACCTATTTAATCAACAGAAACTCATAGAATTGAGTACGAATTTCAGAAGACCAAATAGGGTGTCTAGTGTTTTAAATAGCAGGTTGTTTTTATGTACCACTTTATGAGCTTTTAAGCAAAAGTGCATTTGTGACTTGATTGAAACTGTGAAGTAAGATCAAGCTGTATTGTTTGAAGGATGTCTTCAATTTCTGTAAACTTGTAAACTTGATCACTGGGTGATTGAGGGGGAGTGAGTAGGGTACTCTTATCTAAGTGAGTCTTAGGTAGAAATTGCATTGGGTAAGTATTAAGTGATAGATTAAACAGGGTGGTTTAAGTCTAGAATTAATATTACTAATAGTGGATTTCCTCCTGG